>CM057468.1:111561644-112811644 GCA_030035585.1 Dugong dugon | reverse complement strand
AGGATTGAAAATCTGTCAACTCTAAAATACCTGGAACCAAGTCATCATAGATAACAGAGAAGTTCCTTACGACTCTAACAAGTATATAGTGACCAAGGATGCTATTACAGGTGAATGTGAAAGACTGTAGGATGTTTACAAAAAACAATTTAAAGAATATTTGCCCAGGATGAATACTCATACGTCAGCCTAAAGAAAATCTCTTTTGGGTATGTTGTTGTTCGTTCATTGTCGTAAGTCGATATCAACTCGTGTGACACATGTGTGCAGAATAGAACTGTTCCATAGGGTTCTCAAGGCTGTGACTTTTCAGAAGCAGATCACCAGTCCTACCTTCTAAGGCCCCTCTGGATGGGTTGAAACCAACCATCTTTTGGTAGTAGTTGAGCGCTGAACAGTTTGTGCCACCCAGGGACTCTGTATAATTCATCGGTAGTGGGTATCTCTGGGAACAAACTGGAGGCACCTAACCCATAGCTGCTTCTTTCTCCTATAAAAACCAGTTGTCATTGAATCAGTTCCAACTTAAGGAGACCCCATGTATGTCAGAGGAGAACTGCTCTCTATAGGGTTTTCAATGGCTGATCTTTCAGAAGAAGATTGCCAGGCCTTTCTTCCAAGGTGCCTCTGGGTGGATTGGAATCTCTAACCTTTTGGTTAGCAGTGAACCGTTTATATAACCTGGGGGCTCCTCCTCTTCCCACGGACTATCAGTATTTACACACAATTGCACTTGCCAGAAAGCTAGGACAGAACAAAGATAAAATAAGTGGGGTAGCACATGATTTCTAAATCCCATCTATGTTTTCACAAAGCTCTGAATCTAGGGAGATTTTTCTGAATATAGCTGATTAATTAGAGAAAAGAATAATATAGGTTTAACTTTTTACCAGTTAATACTTAATATTTTCATGCTTAAACCTACTAAAAATAAAGAACCCAAAACATTAGAAGAGAAAGAGAAATGTTTTGTTGCTCCTTGAGTCAAATACACGTCATGACAAATTTGCCAGAAATACAGTTCCACTTTAGTTTAGGTTAGGAGATGACAAGACAGATATTTCAAACAGCAGAATTTTGATTTTGTTTGTATTTCTAAATCTTAGACCTCTGATCCCAGAATCCCAAGGGCTTTGGATGCGGTGAGGCTACAAAACAATCATTTAGCCTTTAGGCCTTGACTGCTTTATCTGTAAAATGGAAGTAATAAGACTTTCTAGCTCCTTCAGAAGACCTCAATTTTAATAACTAATAAGAAATTAATAACAAAATGTTTTGGGTTCCCTGGAGGTCAGCCACTAGCTGGGATAAAGTGACTTATTGTAACTATACTTCTTGAGCTATCGGTACTTACAGCTACAAAAACAAAATATATCATATCTTGTTGAAACTGCCCTTGGATAGGAAGAGTGTAATTATCCAAGACTGAAATTCACTGTAGAGTGTCTGTTAACATCTGGACTTTTATAAAAGTGTGTCTTTGGAGCCTAAGATATGTGTACTATTTGCAGATTTGGATGGGTCTCATAAAAGAGGTAGACATAACTCAGTCTTCCTGTTTCTAGAGCTGTTTGGTCTTGTGGTTGGGTCAGATAGGGGTAAAATTCCTTTTCCCCTATGGTCTTAGCCACCAGTTATGCTGCCATGTGTAAGTGAGGGGAGGGAAGTAGATTTTTCTTTTTACCAAGAGAATCATTACTGTAACCTTTAAAGAAAGGCAGCTGATGTCAATATAGCACAGGCTGTTTCAGGCAATGGGATTTCAAACATAGCTCTGCCAGTATGTGTGATAGTAAATAAACCTGCTTCAGGTCCCTTGCTCGTGAAATGAGACTCAGGGAAGCAGACTCCAGAAGGAAGGCCTGGGTGGGTGTGTTTTGAGAAAGCCTCAGAGGGAACTCTGAAGAGCAGCCCACTCACCGCTGAGCTCCACTGGAGAAGGCAATCGCCCAGTTCCCAACAAAGTTCTTCTGTTTAGGAAATGGTTTGTGGTTAGGTGCCATCGGGTGTACTTCGATGTGACTCAGTAGAACTACCTCATGGGGTTTTCTAGGCTGTAATCTTTATGGGAGCAGACTGCCACGTTTTCCTCCCACAGAGCATATGGGTGAATTCGAACCACGAAACTTTCCATGAGCAGCCAAGCTCTTAACCGTTGCACCACCAGGCTTCCTTAGAAAATGATTTAGGCAGCTTCATATACTTTCTCCCTCAAAAAGGAAAATGAGCCTGGGTGGTGCAACTGGTTCGTACTCGACTATTAACCTAAAGGTTGGCAGTTCTAACTTGCCCAGCTGCTCCATGGAAGAAAGGCCTGAAAAACTGTTTCCAAAATGTCACAACCAACAAACCTTACGGAGCAGTTCTACTTTATAACACGTGAGGTCACCATGAGTTGGAATTGACTCAACAGCAACAGTTTTGGTTTTTTGGTTTTAACCTCTTAAAACCGCCAATCCAGCCCTAAGTCCTTTGAGTCAAAGAAGGAAGTTTGGCTGTTGTCTTAGTTACCTAGAAAACCAAACCAACCCTGTTGCCGCTGAGTCAGTTCTAACTCATAGTGAACCCATAGGACAGAGTAGAACTGCCACACAGAGTTTCCAAGGAGCAAGGAGCAGCTGGTGGGAGGGAAACACTAAACAGACAATAAGTAAGTGGTAACCGTAGTGAAAGTAAGACAGGACACAATACTGGGGAAGCCAGCACAACTTGTCCAAGGCAAGGTCATGGAAGCTGCATAGACATATCCAAACTCCCTGAGGAACCAAATTACTAGGCTAAGGGCTTTGGGGACCATGGTCTCAGGGAACATCTACCTCAATTGGCCTAACATAATTTATAAAGAAAATATTCTACATCCCACTTTGGTGAGTAGCGTCTGGTGTATTAAAAGCTTGTGAGCGGCCCTCTAAGATACTCCACTGGTCTCACCCCTTCAGGAGCAAGGAAGAATGAAGAAAACCAAAGACACAAGGGAAAGATTAGTCCTAAGGACTAATGGACCACAAGCACCACAGACTCCACCAGACTGAGTTCAGCACGAATAGATGGTACCTGGCTACCACCACTGACTGCTCTCACAGAGATCTCAATAGAGGGTCCTGGACAGAGCTGGAGAAAAATGAAGAACAAAATTCTGTCTTAGACTGAGTTCTCTAGAGAAGCAAAACCAGTGAAGTGTATATGTGTATATATACAGGGAGAGATTTACCTCAAGGAAATGGCTCACACAGTTGTAGAAGCTAGAAAGTCCCAAGTCTGTGAGTCAGGCATCGGGCCAGAGGCTTCTCCTGACTCACACAGGTGCAGGGGCTGACAAACCCAAGACTGGCAGGCAATATGGCAGGCTACTGGCTCAAGTACCAAGAACCGGAGGTCAGATGATGACAAGCCAGATGCAAGATCCAGAGCGAGAAAAAGCCAATGAGCTTTGTCAGAATGTCCGTATATATTGGATGCAGGCCACACCCAAAGGAAACTCCCCTTACAACTGATTGGCTGATCACATCAGATCACATCATGAAGGTGATTACATTATATCACAAAACTGAGGATAACTACATCATTACATGACTGACAAATTACATCATTACATAACTGCCAAACTACATCATTATATAACTGCCAAACCACTGAGAATCATGGCCTTGCCAAATTGATACACAACCTTACCATAATTTAACAGCATGGTCGAGGAGTACATCAGATAAAAATTAAAATGTCTGAGTCATTGATAAAACAAAAATCAACTACAATTTTTAAATGTAACCAACAAAATACAGAGATGGCTTATGCAAGTTAAAGTCTAATTCTGTACATAAAAATTGAGTAAAAGCAGACCCGTACATAATAAAACCCCTCCAAATTGTACTAACTGGGAAACAGAATCATCTAATTTAGGAGAAAATCTGAATTATAGGATAATTTAGATTAAAAATACAGTCCTGATATACTCAGAAAAACAAAACCCAACAGCAGCAACAGTAACAAAACTAACTGATCGCAAGATATTTCTAGGTACTGGGCAACTTTTTTTATAAGCAACTTTTACTGCAAAATAAATAGAAGAATGTTTCTTTGGTTGAAGGCAGAGGGCTGAATCAAATGACCTTTCAGGATCTTTCCAGATCATGACTTCTAATTCTATGATCTGTAAGTAGCAGCATCTAGTTATGTAAACTAACTAATGTGATAAAGCAGTTAAACACAATTCTTTCGATTAAGTTAAACAGGTTGTCTGTAACATTTTTCTGTTTTGCTTTTTGAGACATAGCATAAAACTGAACCACAAAAAGATAAGGTCAAGTTAATGGAATGTAAATTCATACTATCTTCTCAACTAAATCTCTTCAGTTTGTACACTTGAGGGAGAAGACATGTGGTTGAATCCCAGCTCTTCCTCAAGTGACTGTTTTACAATCTTCTTGGTCTCTGGTAAGGGTTTTAAAATCTACAGCCGCTGAGGATATTCCTTCTCTAACCTCTGCTGGTCCATGTACAGTTTGAATTTCCTTGTAATCTATACACAACATACGGCATTAATCAAAAGTAATTTAGGGATTAGATCCATTTCTTATTGAATGGAGTTGTTATTTCTTCAAACCTAAAAGGGAGCAAGCTCATCTGCAATATTCTTGTATTTTGCTTTCTATCACTGAAGCGTCTGAACATCACTCTGTAATGATTACTTTTACATCTTACTTGAAAAGTAGATTAATAATGGTCTTTTAATTTTATAGCTCAAGAGAATAGCACAACAAAAATTCTGACTTTCAGTTCCAATTGTCTTGTCATTGACCTAGATATGTTTTGTGGCAAGAACAAGAGAAGGCAAGGATCATTCAGCAGGCATGGTGGTGAGGGTGAATGTTCCTACAGGCCATTTCCCTGGATAAAATCTTAGTGACAGGTGATCTGGTGGAACCTGTCAAACCTGTTATAATGCTGAGTTCCTTCGGCAGTAGTGGAAGGCGGAGGCCTTAGGGTGCCCAGTGTCATGGGGTACTCATATATGAAAGTCAGAGCAGAAAGGCTGCATCCTGATTACTTTCCAGATCACACTGACTTCTCTGGAGCTTGTATACATTAAGATGATCTTTATTTTGCTCCAACCTATAAAACAGACAGGGAGCAGAAAGAAATCCTGAGAATGATACTGTAAATATTAAGACTGGAAAAAGCTATATCCTCAGTGGATACCCTAAAAGTCAAGTGACTGTTTTCATTTTTGAGGAAAATGAAACAGTAGGCAGAGAAAATAAATTCGTATTATTTACAATTGAAAGTGTACCCACCATCTACTAAGTATTCAGCTTTCCAGTGTCACTCAACTGCCAAGTTTTGGCAAGGTCAGAATTCAGTTCAAAAAAGCTGACTTCTCCACTTCGATTGTGGCTCAATCAACTAAGTCAGCTACTTCAGATCAGTCAAAAAATCCAGTTTATTTATATGGTTAGAGACAGAGTATGCACCTTAAAATGCAAAACAGAATTTCCAGTGATCTTGTAACCGTTCATACGACATTCATCACTGCTGGATATTTCAATGCATCTTGTTAGCATGGTTGCAAGTTTGGGGATTTTGACTTTACCAACAATGACAGCTGACCAATAGCAAAACTTCTTTTATTTGAAAGGTTTGAAGATGATTGATAGTCAGTTTCACTAATTTCTCTCTTCTCCCATGGGCTTGTCAATTTTGCAGGAGCTCTGACCACAACCTTGTCAAGGTTTGTGTTTAACTGGATCAATAAAGCGAGTAAGCCACACCGAAATATAGGAAAGAAAAAAAAAAATAACAACGTGACTTTGAGGATGAACAAACTACCCTATTGATATTCAGCTACTGCTTCTGAAAATACTCACAGAATATTTGGAAATTGCATTTCTAAATGTTATGGGCTTCGGGTCTTTCAACCATGTAATGAATATATATTTTTTCTCCATTTATTTATCATTTGTAGAAACTGAGTGATGGACTTTCCACCGAGGCCTTGTCCATGCTTATTTTTTCATTCTTCAGTCAGCGTTGTTATCTGACAATGCAAAACAAGTTACGTTTGGGTTGATATACGAGGCAATTCTTCTTTCAAAGAATTTTCATCTCTCACCATCATTTCCGCTAAGATGAAGAACAGAGAATGACAGAATGATTGGTTTTAGCTATACTTTTGTATGTTTTCCTTTGAATGGCAGCCTCAGAGAATACAATTTGCAAGATAAAATAACAAAATTGTGATTATTTCAAATGGCAGGGTCTGCTGGAGGATCATAAATTATTGCCTAAAGTGCCACATTCTTTGGACCTATAGCATAAAATTGTGTTCTTGAACTTATTTGGAATGACTGCTTCTTAGAATCTCTCTCTTCATTTAAGAAAATGAACTGTCTCTTGAAACTGGCAGAAAACCAAAAAAGAAACACACACACTAACAGCAAGGTTAAGATAAATTCAAGTAAAATAGGCTATGTATTTTTTTACACATTAGTAGCACTTGCCAATATTACTTGTCGAAGGTAGGATGCTTCTTTATTTTCTAAAAGTAAAAAATAATTTTTAAAAGCCAATGTTTAGCTTCAGTTGTTCAAATGATACAAATTCAGGCACGGTTGCCTACATCGAATAAACTTCATATATCTTCAACTCCTAACTGCAAGTTCATTACATACTAAATTCTTGATGTCCACAAAGAAGAGCTGTGAGATAGCTGTTGAAGTCTGGCTTCTTAAATATAATAAACTCTCCAAACAAGATCTCTTTCTTGGACCTGGGGTTGAGCCGAGCAGTGACAATAGGAGACCATTTGGAAAAAGATGATCACAGTGACTCAAATACTTTGGTCAAGACTCTCATTCGGCTGTCATTTATAGCAGAACAATGACAATATTTTCCAAGCTAAAGGAGAATATTGCTAGACAGAGTCATCACTGTGTTCAAAAGCAGCAGTGGTTTATCTGAACCTCTTTCCTTCTCAGTGGGTTTCTTGTTTAAGGAAGGAGCCAAGAACGCTGATGCAATTGTCTCCGTAACCTACAAAATCTGACCCGATGAGGTCAACCGCATGTGTCAATTTATCCCCTATAGGTCAGTGCTGGAACCCTGGTGGCACAGTGGTTAAGAACTCAGCTGCTAACCAAAAGGTCAGAGGTTCAAATCCACCAGCTGCTCTTTGGAAACCCTATGGTGCAGTTCTACTCTGTCCGGTAGGGTTACTAGGAGTTGGAATCTGCTCGACAGCAATGAGTCTTTGGGTTTAGGTCTATGCCACAGAGAAATATCTAGAAAGATGGGTGTGGCTGAATTAAGACTAAATTCTCTGTTTTCAGTGAAGATACTTTGGCTATCTGAACGAGCATCCGATTACAAACTCCACGGATGTCCCATCACCCCCGCCGCCTGCCGAAAGAAAACACCTTGGGACTGTTAGCAATGCAAACATCGTCCATTTACTCTGTCAAACCAGATGGCTGCCCAATTTCCTAGCGACATCTGAGCTATGGATACAGCTTGGCTTGAAAGCATCTTAATTGGTGAATCGGTTCATCAGGAATTCAGTAGATCCTGCTTTGCTGGTAAAAGGCAAAGTGTTGTGTTGTTTTGGGAATGGTAATATGATTCTTCAAACTATCAGTGGAGAAATGGCTGTGCAAATTAATTATGAATGAATGACTGAAGTGTAGGAAGACAGTCTTTGTGCTGGGCGGTATAACAGTAAGCTAGATTTTTTTTTTTTTTTTAAATAGATGAGTTGTTTGTAAAGCAATTCTAAAGTTGAATGGCAATTGGATATATCTGCCTAAGAGGAAAATGAGACTTTCTTCTCTGATTACCAGCTTTAACTGAGAGTGCCTGACTCCTCGTTTCATGTATCTGGAGAGTGGGCAGTGGGGAGGCAAGAAAAAGGCAAAGAAAGAAAACCTAGCTGGGAAAATGGAGGGGCAAGAGGACAGGCATAAGTGAGAAGCATCTTTGAATGATTCATTCCATCTGAAGATACTGAAACATTCAATTAAGGACCCTAGAAATCCTCTCCATATTTTCACCCCATCTCAACGTGCGTGTGCAGTTAAAGAACAATAGATAGGCAGGAGTCTCCTGACAATTACTTTGATCACTTCAATGGGTCACTGAAACTTTACATAAAAAAGAGAGCTAAACCTCACACGAAGGAGCCCTGGTGACACAACGGTTAAGCGCTCAGTGCTAATGAAGAGGTCAGCAGTTTGAACCCGCCAGTGGCTCTGTGGGAGAAAAGGCCTGGTGATCCGCTCCAGTAAAGATTACAGGCTAGGAAACCTTATAGGGTAATTCTACTCTGTCACATAGGGTCGCTATGAATGGGAATCCTTTCAACGGCACCCAACACAGACCTCATAGTAATACTTTAAAACTATGTTGACTGTTATGGATTGAACTGTGTCCCACAAATATCTGCATTGTAAATCCTAATCCCTATACCTGTGGATGAAATCTCATTTGGGAACAGAGTTTTCTTTGTTGTATTAATGAGGCCGTATGAGTGTAAGGTGTGTCTGAAGCAAATCACTTTTGAGATATAAAAGGAGCAGATTAGGCACAGAAACAAGCAAGCAGGAATGAGGGAAAGATAGATGCCATGTGGAGATCTCCAAGGAAAGCCAAGAAGAATGCTACAGAAGCTGAGACAAGGATTTTCCCCCAGAGTGGACAGAGAGAGTCTTCCCCCTAGAGCCAGGGCCCTGAATTCAGATTTCTAATCTCCTAAACCATGAGAGGAAACCCTGGTGGTGTAGTGGTTAAGAGCTTTGGCTACTAGCCAAAAGGTCAGCAGTTCAAATCCAGCAGGTGCTCCTTGGAAACTATGGGGCAGTTCTACTCTGTCCTATAGGGTTGTTATGAGTCAAAACCGACTCGATGACAACGAGTTTGGTTTTTTGGTTTTTAAACTGTGAGAAGGAGCCCTGGTGGCATAGTGGTTAAGAGCTACAGCTGCTAACCAAAAGCTTGGCGGTTCGAATCAACCAGACGCTCCCTGGAAACCCTATGGGGCAGCTCTACTCTGTCCTATAGGCCCACTATGAGTAGGAATCGACCCGTCAGCAAGGGGTTTGGTTTTCTGGTGTTTTGAAACTGTGTGAAAATAAATTTCTGAACATTAAAGCCACTGACTTGTGGTATTTCTGTTACAGCAACACTAAGAAATAAAGACAGAGACAAAAAATTTTTTAATTATTATAAATAAATAATAATAATTAAAAGAATGACTCATAAAGGGAGTGATTATATATGTCAAAAGGGAGACTATTACGGTACTATAGAAATCAAAGGCCCATAGAGTTGCCAAATTTTGCCTGTATAATTAAATAGCCCTAGAAAAGGATTTGTTTCTATCAAAAATAAAACAACATACATAATTTTCTCCGAAAACAGGTCACTTGGAAGAAAAGGATTGTGTATTGTTATTGTTGCACATTTAAGGGCACTTAATCTTATTCTTTCTCAAATAACTCTTATTAAATTCTCTAAGAAAAGTTTCAAGTTTATTTAGTTAGAGTGAGGTAAGTGACAGCGCTGGACGTGGCTAGCGACATGTTGTCACTTTCTCTTTAAAAAACAAGCTGAAAGGAGAAAAGAGTTGTTGTAGAGCCAATGGCTCAGGAATGAAAGTTGATGTTACTACCTGTGTCTGTTGAAACCCACAGAGACAAGTTCCCTTCTAGAGGTCTTCATTTGTAAGGAGGGTATTCTTCTATTAAATCACCTCAGTTATGGAATTGAGGTTAACTTCTCTGGTTCTTCGAAGCGAGAAAATTTGTTAATAGAAGTAGTGATAATGTGCAAATTGAAGTTCAGATATTTCAGATGCAATAAAATGAGCCATCTAAAAAGCAATCAAGAAAAATTTTTGGATACTCAGTAATTCCAAGCATAAAAACATATATATATATATGTTTTTATATGTAAGGTAGTCCCTGACTTAGGACGTATTTGAGTTACTACCAACCACACTTAAGACCTGTTTTTTTTTTTTTTTTTTTGGAACATCTTATCATTAGTAATACGTACTACATACAATGTGGCATTGCATAATTTGCTTATATTTTCATACTCATGCCAACACCCAGAGATAAATAGAGATCAGATCAATAATGCTACTGTTGCTGTCAGGTGCCATAGAGTTGGTTCCCACTCATAGGGACCCTATGTACAACACAACAAAACACTCCCTGGTCCTGTGCCATCCTCACAATCATTGTTATGCTTGAGCCATTGTTGCAGCCACTGTGTCAGTCCATCTCATTGAGGGTCTTCTTCTTTTTTGCTGATCCTCTACTTTACCAGGAAACCCTGGTGGCGACGTGATTAAGAGCTTGGCTGCTAACTAAAAGGTTGACAGTTCAAATCCACCAGGGGCTCCTTGGAAACCGTATGGAACAGTTCTACTCTGTCCTACAGGGTCGCTATGAGTTGGAATTGACTCGACGGCAACAGGTTTCTACTTTACCAAGCATGATGTCCTTCTCCAGGGACTGATCCCTCCTGATAACATGTCCAAAGTATGTGAGATGTAGTCTCGCCATCCTTGCTTCTTAGGAGCATTCTAGTTGTACTTTTTCCAAGACAGATTTGTTTGTTCTCTTGCAAGTCCATAGTATAGTCAATATTTTCCGCCAACACCACAATTCGAAGGTGTCATTTCTTCTTTGGTTTTCCTTATTCATCGTCCAGCTCTCACATGCATATGAGGCCATTGAAAACACCATGGCTTGAGTTAGGTGCACCTTACTCTTCAAGGTGATATCTTTGCTTTTCAACACTTTAAAGAGGTCTTTTGCAGAAGATTTGCCCAATGGAATGCGTCGTTTGATTTCTCAACTGCTGCTTCCATGGGTATTAATTGTGGATCCAAGTAAAATGAAATCCTTGACAACTTCAGTCTTTTCATCACTTATCATGATGTTGCTTACTGGGCCAGTTGTGAGGATTTTTGTTTTCTTTATGTTGAGGTGTAATCCGTACTGTAGGCTGAGGTCTTTGATCTTCATCAGTAAGTGCTTCGATTCCTCTTCACTTTAAGCAAGCAAGGTTGTATCATCTGCATAATGCAGGTTGTTAATGAGTCTTCCTCCAGTCCTGATGCCCTGCTCTTCTTCATATAGTCCAGCTTCTTGGATTATTTGCTCAGCATACAGATCAAATAAGTATGGTGAAAGGATACAACCCTGACTCACACCTTTCCTGACTTTAAACCACGTAGTATCCCCTTGTTCTGTTTGAACAACTGTCTCTTGAGCTATATACAGGTTCTTCATGAGCACAATTAAGTGTTCTGGAATTCCCATTCTTCACAATGTTAGCCATAATTTGTTATGATCCACATAGTCGAATACCTTTGCACAGTTAATAAAACACAGGTATCTTTCTAGTATTCTCTGCTTTCAGCCAGGATCCATCTGACATCAGCAACGATATCCCTGGTTCCACGTCCTCTTCTGAATCAGCCTTGAATTTCTGACAGTTCCCGGTTGATATACTGCTGCAGCTGCTTTTGAATGACTTGCATGTGATATTAAAGATATTGTTTGATAATTTCCACATTCGGTTGGATCATCTTTTTAATACTTTTTTTTTTTTTTTTTAGTTTTCATTATTAGTGCCTTTTATTATAAGTACCTTATAATAAAATAATGAAAACTAAAAAAAAAAAAAAGAATGAGGTATTTGACTTGCATCAGAACTGACTGATGATGGAGTCAATGGAACAGAACCCCATCATAAGTTTGGCACTACCTGGCTATATATAAATATATACGCTTCTCAAAGGCAAAAGTTTTCTTCTGTTTTGTTCACTGACAAATTCTAAGCTACTACAACAGTGCCTGGTATATGGTAAGTGCTTAGGTACTGAAATATTTGTTGAATGGATAAACCAATGAATAAATACTTAAGAAATATTGGAGTATATGCAGAAAGTAAGATATTTTTAATCCATGATACCACAAAAAATTGTTGTTGTTGTTGTTAGGTGCCATCGAGTTGGTTCTGACTCATAGCAACCCTATGTACAACAGAACTGAACAATACCCAGTGCTGCATCATCCTCGCAATCATTGTTATGTTTGAGCCCATTGTTGCAGCCACTGTGTCAGTCCATCTCATTGAAGGTCTTCCTCTTTTTCACTGACCCTCTACTGTACCAAGCATGATGTCCTTCTCCAGGGACTGGTCCCTCGTGATAACACATCCAAAGTATGTGAGACGAGGTCTTGCCATCCTTGCTTCTAATGGGCTTTCTGGCTGTACTTCTTCCAAAATAGATTCATTTGTTCTTCTGGCAGTCCATAGTATATTCAACATTCTTCTCCAACACCATAATTCAAAGGCATCAATTCTTTTTCGGTCTTCCAGATTCATTGTCCATTTTTCACATGTATACGAGGTGATTGAAAAATTAGTATCATTTATAATAAAAGTTTTTCTTTGCTCAGTTATTTTTAAATATAAATAAATACTCGAATTTTAATTCCTTGGAATTTGGCACATCCCAGAACTGGGAAGCTTTGGATTCTCAAAGATAATTTACTTCTGATTTAGGAGATGCAAATATTAGTGTCATTTTCAATGATTCTCTCCTGGGCGCTCACTCCAACAATTTACATGGATTATCTATTACCTATCATAACTACCTTGATTAGGGTGGGATTGTATAACACCCTTTCTAAGAATATCACCCCCGTTTACATGTGAGGAAACTGAGGAACAGAGAGATTGAGTAATTCACCCAAGGTTCTCATCTAAGAAGTAGTGGTGCCAAGATTAGAACTCTGACTTCAGAATTCACACTCTTCACCACTAAACGTTCCAAAAATGCAGCATGCAAGTTGCTTCCTTTTACCTAACACTTGTCTTTTTAGTAAAATGAAATGTTAAGTCAAAATTGATTGCTAAACACCCTTTCTGCACGTATGTCAAAGCTCAATGATAAATGTGTCAAAATGCATTTTCCACTAATGATAAGATTTAATACCTGATGCAGGCAGGTATGTCAGGTTTTTGACATATTCATATACACCAGCATTAAAGCTGATAGTTATTCTTGGCTGATCTAATTCCTTGGTTTTCTGCAATTTGAAGAGGAACTGGGGCCATGAATATTCATTTTTACAATACCAAAAAACAAAAACAAAAACAAACCTACAATCATCTCTCCCGGACACTCTTGGGAATTCTATATCTCAATCTACCAGTCTATTTGTTGCTCATGTGAAAGTCTAGTTCACATTTATAAAATTTAAAACTTTTAGGAAGAAAACACACACAGCCAGTCACCAGGTTATAAACGTCCAACTTACGGACAACTTGCACTTGCCCTTTAATGTTATGTAAATTTTCCCTCAGTTTGAAATGATTGAACCAGTCCCTATTCTCAACAAATTCTTCATCACAATCACCTTCACTAGCTGCACATGCAGCTTTTAAATCACTGAAAAGTCTTCTTGCACTAAAACAAAAAACCAAACCAAACCCACTGTCATCGAGTTGGTTCTGACTCATAGCAACCCTATACCAAAACCAAATCCGTTGCCATTGAGTCAGTTTTGACTCATAGCTACCCAACAGGACAGAGTAGAACTGTGAGTAAAACTGCCCCATTGGGTTTCCAAGGCTGTAAATCTTTATGGAAGCAGACCGCCACATCTTTGTCCTACAGAGTGGCTGGTGGGTTCAAACCACCAACCTTCTGGTTAGCAGCTGAACTCTTTTAACTGCTGTGTCACCAGGCTCCTCTTGCACTAAAGTAAGGTTAAATAAGAACCATATGCACCTGTTCTGACTTACCTACAAATGCGACTTAAAGATGCAGTTAGGAATGGATCTCATTCATAACCCTGGAATTGCCTGTAGTAAAGGAACAAGAATGTCACTTTCTCACAAGGTCAGTCCCAGGCAATTGGAGTCATCGTTTGAAGACTTTGATTTTCTATTCTGGTCAAGCCTCTATTCCAGATTCCTCTTGATGCCAAATCCATTGAATGCTGATCAGCCTAATCCTCTCTTGGAACCAGAGCCGACTCAGCATATGATTAAATAGGATATATTTTCTAATAGTGTTTATCTATTTCTCACTTGAGTGAAAAATGTCAGGGATCCCTTGGACACCTTTTAAACAGTAAGTGATACCCAATCACTACCAATAAATACAGAGCAGAACGAGATCCTGCTCCTCTTCTGGCCTCACAGCTTGGCAATGAAGTCTTCTGGTGCAAATGTCTACTTCCCCTGAAAGGGACTATGGTTCTTCTACCTGTGTAGTTTTATCTGAATCAAAATCATTTCAAGATCCAAAAATATTGAAGCTTGGGGTCAACATGTTAGCAAATACATCACCTAAAATTTTCCATACTTGAGTCAGAAGTAGAGATCACAAACTATGAGTGAATCAAAGCCACCTAAAATAAATCATGGGTGGTTTATCAGACTCAGGTTTAGAATACTGCACTCAGGATCTAGTTAAGGAGGGAGGGTGATGATAAGCTGACATTAAATATTAAAGCTTCTCAGTGAGCCAGGCAGGAGCATTATGTCCTCAGGAGAATGATCTTGGGGACCTTCAGCACACAGAGGTGTCGGCCATATCACTTCTCAGCCTGACCTTGATGGAATGGACAAGCTGCCAAACTGCATAACCATGTTCTGTTTTATAATGGCTGCTCTGGTAGAGACTTCTAATCGCCCCTGAATATATATTATTCTCTTCTTCTATAGTAATAGACACTCCAACTTTCAGCTGGACACATGTCCACCTGCAATAAAGACCACACTGCCCTCTTTCCCAAGTAGCTGGTGTAAATATGAGCTTTCTCCTCTGTTTTACACTTCCTGCTGGTTAGAATACAGATGTGCACAAATATATCCAACTGATTTCTGACAAAGGAGCAAAACCAAATCAATGGAGAAAAGATAGCCTTTTTAACAAATTTAACAATTGCTGAAACAATTGGCATCAATTGCCAAAAAAAGTGAACCTCAACTTAAATGTTACATTTACACACAAAAAAATCTTAAAACAGATCATAGATAAAAATGTAAAATGTTAAGCTATGAAACTTTGGAAAGAGAATACAGGAGAAAATCTTCACGACCTTGGGTTAGACAATGAATTCTTAGACATGACATCAAAGGCACAATCTATAAAAGAAAACCTCAATTACTGGAGTTCATCAAAATTAAGAACTTTTGCTCTGTGAAAGACCATGTTAAGAAAATTAAAAAAAGAAGCCATCAACTGAGAGAAAACATTTGCAAATCACGTATTGGACATAGTACATGTCTTAGTGTTCTCTAGAAAAAAACAGAACCAGAGAGAGATTTACTTTTAGGTCAGGCTGCAGGCTGGAGACTCCTGCTGGCTCACGGGATTGTGGAGATTTCTGTAGGCTTGTGTACCAAGATCCATAGGTCAGGTGACAGGAAGAGTACAGAGTGGCGAGAGAGAGCAAGTTCTCCCAAAATATGTATTTATATTCTGAGGTCAGACCACAACCTAGGAAAACTTCCCTTTCGACTGATTTATTGATTGCATTAGATTACATTATGGAAAGTTATTACATTATATTGTATTATATTATGGAACAGCAACTATTCTAGTATTTGGCTAAACCACTGGGAATCATAGCCTAGCCAGGCTGACACATAAAATTAACCATCACCGTACTCATATCTAGAATATATAAAGCACTTTAATTTTTAATTGTGGCAAATGATACATTACGAAACATTTGTCATTTCAACGTTCTTCACGTGTACAATTTGGTGACATTAATTATGTTCATCATATTGTTCAATGATCACCATTATTGGTTTCCAGATTTTTCCATTACCCTTAACAAAATCTGTGTCCCCTAAGCAATGTAAGAGTAAGAAAACAATCCAACTGGAAAACTGGCAAAAAATGTCAACAAATATATCACCATAGAATATATAAAGATGGCAAGTAAACACAAGAAAAGATGTTCAAGAACATTAGCCATTAAAAAAAACAAAAACAAACCTGTTGCCACTGAGTTGATTGCAACTCTTAGCGATCATACAGGACAGAGTAGAACTGCCCTCATTGGGTTTCCAAGGAGTGGCTAGTGAATTTGAACTGCCGACCTTTTGGTTAGCAGCTGGACCCTTAACTACCATGCCACCAGGGCTCCATTAGGGAATGCAAATTACAACCACCAAGAGATGCCACTACACACCTATTAGAATGATTAAAAATTTAAAAAAAAATTGATAATGTCAAATGTTTGCAAGGTTGTTCAGAAACTGGATCTCTTGTACATTGCTGGTGGAAATGTAAAATGGTACAGCCACTTAGGATTTAGTCTGGAAGTTTCTTAAAACGTTAAACATACATTTATCATATGACCCAGCAATAGTGCTCCTGGTCACTCATCCTACGGAAATGAAATTTTATGTTCTTGTAAAAACCTATAATCAAATGTCCATAGTAGCTTTATTTGTAATAGCCCCAAATGGAAAATGACCAAAAATCCTTCAACAGGTAAATGGTTAAATAAGTTGTGGTAGATTCAGACAATGGAATGCCATCAGCAATAAAAAGAACAAACTATTCATACAGGCAACAATTTGGATGACTCTAAAGGACACGAAATTGAGAAAAATAAAACCTGTCGCCATCGAGTCAATTCTGACTTATAGTGACCCTACAGCCAGTTTCATAGGGTTACATACTGCATTATTCAATTTATATAGCATTTTGAAATGGTAAAATTATGGAGACTGAGAAGAGATTAGTGGTTGCCAGAGGTTAGGGATGAAGAGGTAGGGTGTGACTATAAAGAGGCAGGACAAGGGAGTTCCTTTGTAGTGATGAAACGGTTTGTATTTTCTTTATAATATTTCCATAAAAATTGTTGTCGTTAGGTGCCTTCGAGTTGGTTCCGACTCATAGTGACCCTAACTACAACAGAACGAAACATTGCCTGGTCCTGCGCCATCCTCCTGATCATTGTTATGCTTGAGCCCATTGTTGCAGCCACTGTGTCAGTCCATCTTGTTGAGGGTCTTCCCTTTTTTTTCCCCGGCCCTCTACATTACCAAGCATGATGTCCTTTTCTAGGGACCGATCCCTCCTGATAACATGTCCAAAATTTGTGAGGTCTTCCCTTTTCATTGCCCAGCTTTTGCATGCATATGTGGTGATTGAAAACATCATGGCTTGGGTCAGGTGCACCTTAATCCGTAAAGTGACATCTTTGTTTTTTAACACTTTAAAGAGGTCTTTTGCAGCAGATTTGTCCAATGCAATGCATCTTTTGATTTCATGACTGCTGCTTCCAAGGGTGTTAATTGAGGATCCAAGTAAAATGAAATCCTTGACCAATTCAATCTTTTCATCATTTATCATTATGTTGCTTATTGGTCCAGTTGTTAGGAATTTTGGTTTCATTATATTGAGGTGTAATCCATACTGAAGGCTGTGGTCTTTGATCTTCATCAGTAAGTGCTTCAAGTCCTCTTTGCTTTCAGCAAGCAAGTTTGTCTCATCTGCATAATGCAGGTTATTAATGAATCTTCCTCCAATCCCGATGCCATGTTCTTCTTCATATTGTCAGTTTCTTGAATTATTTGCTCAGCATACAATGGAATAAGTATGGTGAAAGGATACAATCCAGCCTCACACCTTTCCTGACTTTAAACCACACAGCATCCGCTTGTTCTGTTTAAATGACTGCCTCTTGGTCTATATACAGGTTCCCTGTGAGCACAATTAAGTTTTCTGGAATTCCCATTCTTCCCGGTGTTATTCCTAATTTGTTATGATCCACACAGTTGAATGCCTTTGCATAGTCAGTAAAATACAGGTAAACATCTTTCTGATATTCTCTGCTTTCAGTCAGGATCCATCTGACATCCATGGAGAGGTGCCTCAGAAGAAAGCTCTGGCTGTCTGCTTCTGAAAGGCCACAACCTTGCAAACCTATGCAGCAGTCACTCTGAACATATGGGATCACCATCAATCAGTATTAACTGGAGGGCAACTAACAACAGCAACCTTATCATGCAGGCTTTCGACAGCTGTGGTCTCTAACTTGGAGTCCTAGTGGTGCAGTGGTTAAGAGCTCAGCTGCTAACCAAAAAGTCCACAGTTCAAATCCACCAGCTGCTCCTTGAAACCCTATGGGGCAGTTCTACTCTGTCCTATAGGATCACTATGAGTCAGAATTGACGCCAATGAGTTTTTTGGTTTTGGTCTCTAACTGGCCTTCCCTGCCATGTCTTATATGGTTTCCTATGATAGAAACCCACTTGCGCCACCCAGCAACTCCCTGTGATAAGGTAGAAACAATCATGTCAGAAACTGGGTGAAAGGGCAACTAGAAGGAATGACTAGAAGCCAAGGCAGCAAACTGTGTAGGCTGCAGATTGGCCTTATGGCAGACATCCTGTCATTAAAGGTACTAATTACATAGGTTATTAAATGGAACAAATTTAATGATGAAATGGTCAATCATTTCTCATTGGTCTTTCTAGAAAATATTATAGTACTCTGGTATTTGGCCATAATTAAAATAGGTAAGGAGGCATACAGACAGACATGACTAGTTGGCAGCTGTATTCTGTTATGGCAGGTGAAGAACTCAGTACTTAATAGGGATAAGCTGTGCTGTGCTGTGCTGTGAAGACATTATATTAACTAGTAAATTGAAATGACTCACATCTTCTCTGGTCTTTAGGCTTGCTAATAAAAATTCTCCAGTAGGTGAAAAATACATACAGAATTAAGCTAGACATAGGGCTGAGGTGTAATGTCCTTACTCTGGACTGTGTGAGATACATTTAAAAGATATTTAAGATAATGGTGGTTAATAGGTCAGGCTGCTAACCAAAAAGGTCAGCAGCTCGAATATGCCAGGCGCTCCTTGGAAACTCTATGGGGCAGTTCTACTCTGTCCTAGAAGGTCGCTATGAGTCAGAATCAACTCCACAGCAATGGGTAAGGTAATGTAAAAACCTCATTTTTGGAGTCATATCTAATTCTAATAGAAAGAGAAAAATGTGAAAAAGAGGGGTGAAATCCGCTCTGTATAAAATGGTGAACATCATAAGCCAGGGGCACTTACCATGCTGAGTGTCAACGAGATAAGGATGCTGCAAAGCAGCTTTCCAGGAACCAGCAGCACCCGGCAAAACCAGCCACTTTGTACTGAAAGGTAGACACACAGCACTGTATCCTTAAATGCCACTATATTGATACAATAGTCTTTTGAATGAGCTCAGTTTTCTAAATAAAGGATGGAGCATCAATTATGAAACGATAAAATATTAAATGTGTAAAGTTAAATGTATGAAACAGGATGTGCTGTTGACTGGGTGCAGTATCAAATATAAGTCACGTAGCTACCAAAAACATTGTCTTAGCCCAGAGCCAGATAGTTACTCAGCCTCCAGAAGAGTTGGGTTTCCATAGCCTGGATGCTATGCCATGAGCTCTTGAAATTAAATCTTCTCATTTCACATTAGATTCTCAGGTTAAAGAGAGAGAGAGAAGAAAATGTAATGATTGAATTCAATATTGTCTTCAATGCCATAAAAGTTTAAGTGGTATACTTTTCATATATTCATATAAAGACTACTTACACCAAGAATAGATGCAAAGCACATTGGCCGAAATCCCAACCAACAAATAAATAAAGCTGCAAAAGTGGATCCTTCTTTTAGTTATTTGATTGAGCATAGCCTTGATAATAAATGAAAATTGTATGTGATTTCTTTGTTACTGTCATGGATTAAATTGTGTCTCCCCAAAATATCTGTCAACTTGGCTGGGTCATGATTCCCAGTATTATATGATTGTGTACCATTTTGTAATCTGATGTGATTTGCTTATGTGTTGTAAACTTCATCACTATGATGTAATAAGATGGATTAGTGGCAGTTATACTGATGAGGTATACAAGATTGGATAGAGTCTTAAGTCAATCTCTTTTGAGATATAAAAGAGAGAACTGAGCAGAGACACATGGGAAACTCACACCACCAAGAAAACAGTGCCGGGAGCAGAACACATCCTTTGAACCTGAGATT
This sequence comes from Dugong dugon, assembly GCA_030035585.1. Classification (NCBI taxonomy): domain Eukaryota; kingdom Metazoa; phylum Chordata; class Mammalia; order Sirenia; family Dugongidae; genus Dugong; species Dugong dugon. The sequence continues at coordinate 112,791,565 of CM057468.1, read as the reverse complement.
CCTGCACTGAGATGCTCCCAGACCAAGGGAAGACTGATGCATCACAAAGACCTTCCTCCAGAGCCAACAGAGAGAGAAAGCGTTGCCCTGGAGCTGACACCCTGAATTTGGACTTGTAGCCTACTGGGCTGTGAGAGAATAAACTTCTTTTTGTTAAAGCCACCCACTTGTGGTATTTCTGTTATAGCAGCACTAGATGACCAAGAGAGTTACCTATAAGTAAGTAGCTCCATTAGGATTGAGTTTGACTGTGAGCTATAGAAATCCAAAATAATAGTGACTTAAATAAGATGTATATAAAAAAGACCATGTGTAAATGTAGGAACTCCAGGGTTGCTAAGATGGTTCCATAATTATCAAGGACACAGTCTCTTCCTCTCTTGTTGTTCTGCCATTCTCTAAAGGTAGCTTCCACCCTCTGGTCCAAGAAAGCAGCTCTAGCTTTAATCATTGCATCTGGCTTTTGCTTTACTTTCTTGTTTTTGCATTTCTTTTGTTTTACCTCTGAAATAAATTTCTATTTTATTAACAACAATATCATCTGCACACAGTTGAAGACATTAGTACTACAAGTATTTGTGAGATACTGAAATTTATTTGTATATTTGATTTTTTTCTGACTGTTTTCAGTAATTCCATGGCCCTGAATATTTTAAAGTTATTATTTTGAAATCAGTGTAGACTCATCTCACAAGAAGTTGCAAAAATAGTACATAGGGGGCTCATGTATCCCTGGTTCCCCCCAATGGTGACATTGTCAAATCTAGGAAATTTATTGGAACAGCACAATTAACTAACTACAGACCTTACTCATTTCACCATTTTTTTATGCACTCATTTTTATATGTCTTTGTGATTAATTCTATGGCAACTTATCACATACATAGATTTGTACATCGCTTCTGTTATAAGCTGCTGTTGAGTTGGCCTCTGATTCCTGGAGACCCCTTGTGTTACAGAGTAGAACTGAGCTCCATAGATTTTTCTTGGCTGTAATCTTTAGAAGAGGAACAAGGGATATCATGGATCATTGCTGATGTCAGATGGATCCTGGCTGAAAGCAGAGAATATCAGAAAGATATTGACCTGTGTTTTATTGACTATGTAAAGGCATTCGACTGTGTGGATCATAACAAGTTATGGATAACATTGGGAAGAATGGGAATTCCAGAAAACTTAACTATGCTCACAGGGAACCTGTGCTTAGACCAAGAGGCAGTCGTCTGAAGAGAACAAGGGGATACTGTACGGTTTAAAGTCAGGAAGGTGTGCTCATAGCAACCTGATAGGACAGAGTAGAACTGCCCCATGGAGTTTCCAAGGAGTGGCTGGTGTATTCGAACTGCAGACCTTTTGGTTAGCAGCCCGAGCTCTTAACAACTGTGCCCCAGGGCCCCAACACTAGAACTAGACACTTTTAAATTGACCAGTACAGCTTTAGAAGGAACTAACCCTAAGACCCCTACCCCAAAACCTCAATAAAGGCATTGGCCCACGGGTTCTAATTATCTCTTATCCCCACCACTTGAATGAACACATTCCAGCTTTGTGTACCTCCCCTACAGCCCCAGCAAGATATCCTGTGGTCTTCTCTCTGGGACCTGTGAGTAATAAATTCTATTTGTTTTCTGGCCTTCCTATGTGAGTGTGCTTCACCTGAAAGACCGTCCAAGAAACCCACAGACTTCCTTTGGGTCAAACTCAAGACAGTGTCAATACTCTCTATTTAATTAATACATAAAAATTTCAAAATTTAGACCAGTAAGGATCACTTACTGGTTTAGCAGATATGGTCTTGTTCTTTGCATGTTTATTTTCTTACTTCAGTGCTCAACCCAATGGTACCATCATTGCCACTCATTAATTTTTGTTGCATAAATAAGTACATATGCAGATAAAATTAATGGTGGAGGCAGAAGCTTGCTCCCTATCACCAAGTTAGCTATAATCTCAGCTTGTTTTATAGAGAATAATAACTATTTATCATGGTACAGGGTTTGGGCAAGATTGGAAAATTACCTTCTAGAGAAAATTGGGAATTGGGTATATGAGGAGATGAAAAGACTATCCATGGGAAGAAAAATTGTAAATCCATCAATCTGCAACAGATTGCTGGATTAGAAGAGCTTGAATTGGGCTATGTTTAAACATGAACTAGTTTTAAGGTGGAAAAACAATTAAAACAGATAACTGGATATTTAGAAAGTAAGTATTCGCATTTAGCAAATAATTAAAGATTTTAAAATTATGCATTGTTAAATTGTTCTTTGTACAATTTACCCCCTTGTTATTCCTAGCTTGCTCTCTTCATGTTCCCATTATAATTCATAGGAAATTTCTGACAATCATGTTGCAGAAAGCAAGTGCTCTATAAGTACTGTCTTCTATGGGTTTGTGCCAAAGCTCTTGCTTCCTCTTGTTTGTGTCCCTCAAAACATGTTCATCTTAACCCCAGGTACCTATGAATGTGACCGTATTTGGAAACAGGATCTATGCAGATGTAATTAGCTAAGATGAGGTCATACACAATTAAGGTGAGACCTAAATCCAATTGACTCTTGTCCTTATAAGAAGAGATACTGAGACTTTGGCACACAGGGGAGAAGGCATGTGAGATGGAGATAGAAATTTGAGTTATGCATTTCCAAGCCAAGATACACTGGAGGTTGTTGACAACCACCAGAAGCTAGAAGAGGCAAAGAAGGATTTAGTCCTAGAGCCTTCAGAGGGAGCATGGCATTCGCAACACCTTGATTTCAGACTGATGATCTCCAGAGCTGAGGGAGAACACATTTGTTTGTTCTAAGTCACTTGGTTTGTGGTAATTTGCTATGGCAGCCCTAGGAACCAATATGTTGTCTTATTACCTTCACATTTGATCTAGTCAGGGCTCTTACAAATCAAATCTATTTTATCCAGGAGCTTTGAGGGCTTGACCATTATATTCTGTGCTAATGTAAAAGAACTTCCAACCAAAAATTATTTCCAAATTTTGGACTAGGACTCAATTAAATTTTGCTTTTGCCCGGTGAATAATCCATGCTTCATTTTCATGTAAATTGGAAAATTTAATATTGTGTAGGATGTGTGTTATTACCCGGGAACAAGTCAACATATTTCGCTCCTTTCACAATTATCTATGGTATTAGGAGAAGAATTACATTTCCTTGTCTTATACAGAAAGTTATAGATGATTTCTCTTTTTTCTTTTTCTGGAGAGAAGTAGAAGTAGTCTCATGCATACAGAATTTTTTCAATTTTTTCTTTAATATAATTAAGGTGCTCTGCACAATTCCCACAGGGTACTTTAAAGGTGAGATTCAGTCAGATAATAGATGAGTTGACTAATAGCTTCATATATTCCAGCAGTACTCAACTGAAGTCAATTTATGCATACTCTGTTTTTCTAAGTTTCAAACATATGGGATGATGACATAAAGGATACAGTAACATATTCATAAACTCAGACATATTAATGAACTCCACTTGCAAATTGGCTTAGAAATTCTTGACTGATTTCCTTGATACAACTATTAATTTTATGGATAACTGAATACTAACTACCTAGTAAATAATTACTAATATAGTAAGAGTACTGTAGCTGGGATGCAATCTGAGTGTTTATTGAAGCCTAAATGGTGAGTTGTGGAGGAAAAACAGCACCTTTATAATAATTATTATTTTTTTCATGTTCTCTATAATACAACACTTGGAATTCAATTTTGAGAGCAGATTACACCCTAACTTTGAGGGAGGGGGAGAACAGCCTTCATAGTTTTTTTTTTTTTTCCCTAGCGTAAAGACCACTATCGTGATCTGGAAACGAAGGTTGCGAGGAAGTGAGAAGCCAAGTACTGGTGTGTAATAATGAAAAGATTTATTTTCTTTAAGATGGAGTTGCAGCTTTGATTTTTTTTTCCTTTCAGGGAAATCAAGGCAATGTAATAACACAAAACAACAAAAGAAAGTTCTGTTTCTTCTCTAGCAACTTCAGAAAGGGTGAGAGGCTGAATTTCAGTTGGGGAGATGGAAGAGAGACACTCCTATGTGGTTAGTTAAGTGGACTCTTGAAACAGCAATAGGCTGGTGGTGGAGAAACACATCTAGCCAATAGGAGATCCTATGGAAGTATGTGATGGAAAATATCCATTTTTTTTGTTAATTCCCTTCTTCATCTACTTTTTGCATTTTTTAAATGTTTTGTGCTATTCTCAAACTTTAGATAAATTTGTGTTCAAAGTAATAGCTAGCTTCAAGGAACTAGGAGAAGGGGCTGAATGGTCCTTTAGGATGAAGGAGTAGGGAGAGAGGCAATATCAGAACTAGACTTGACAACAGAAGACAGGAATGACAAGGAACGTATTCCTCTGGGGAATAGCTTACCATCAGGCTGCACGAAACACATATGTATTTGTTGGAGTTTTTCAAAAAATAAGAAGGGGCAAACACTTAGCTTCTTTTCACCAAATGCCAAAAGACCAATATGGGCATTAAAGAAGGATGATTCCTGAAGGCTGGAAAAATGGAAGCTGCGTTACACAGGAATATCTGGTTAAACAGACAAATTGTTTAAACTGAACTGAACTGAACTGTTTATTTCTGAGGAAAAAGATACTACTGAAGTGAACAAAGAGCTAGTGTTGAGCTTGTCGATAATAAGACATGTCGTTATTTACTGAACTAAGCATTAAAAAATAATTATGTTGAGTTTTGGCATACTGATTTATGTGGAAAATGCATTTAAAATAACAAATGATATTACTATTGAGACACCAATACCTTGAGCACAACAAGTATTCTATGATTAATTGATTCAAAGATTCAGTTTGAAGAGGACGAGACTCAAGTGCACCCTATAGGTTTTAAGGCTTCAGGATACCAAAGCTAAACTGATAAAGATAAAGCTAAGTGATTAATTAATCCAATAAATTAGTTTAACGCCGCCAGTCAACCTGGATAATATGGGGGAACTCTTTTTATTTCCTGCAACAGCAAATATACTTGTCTGTGATTATTCTTAATCGTTCAAATAATTTAATTAGATGTTTTCTTTGTGTAAATAGCTTTTCTTGACTTAACTTTTTCTCTATAATTTAATATTCAATTTCTGAAAAAATTTTTTACAGTGTACCCTGTCTTTGTAGGTGGTCATCCAAACATTGTCCTTATGATGTGATTTTCCCCATAAAATATGCATTATTTCAATGATCTGATGACATTGTCCTTATGATGTGATTTTCCCCATAAAATATGCATTATTTCAATGATCTGATGTTTTCCCCTTTTTGCTATCTCTTTAATCTAAATCAGACACAGACTGTGACCTTGCATTTTTCTGTCCTAAACCCCATTTTATCTCCTCTGTAAATTTTTCATTTACTTTGTCTATGCATTTATCTTAATTATCCTTCACTTTCTTCAATTAAGTGTGTCTCTATCAATGTTTGCTGTGACCAGGGCAAGTGGTGGATGACAGTGCTATTTTAAGTAAATATGAGTCAGATAACTGCAGCCTCAGGAAAGCTATGCCTTTTTCTCCTCTTTGAAAGTCCAAGGACCAAAAAAAGGACAAAGTTATTAGAATGAGCACTATGTCCTTATAGTTGAGGCAAGATTCAAAGTTGTTCTTCAAGTTCATTCCAGTGGCCATGAGGAAAGTCATTTGCTGTTGTGATGATAATGAGATAAGTCAACACCATTTTATGACATTAAATGAAAATCAGATATCTATATAAAAATCCTTTAGATTTTGGTGAAATAAATCACTTATTTTGAGTGGATTATGATGTAGAATTACTGCAATTCAATCATTCAGAAATTCAAGAAAAAAAGAGAGTTGCTTCTCCAGCTAAGGAAATGTATTATGTTGGGCAGGAAATAACCCAACACCTAATAGCATTTGGTTTTTCTATTTCTCTTGTTTATATGGTAATGGGGGAAATAATATTAAAAGAAGGTGGAAACCAAACTTTTTTTTTGTTCTTTTGTAATGGTCAGAAAGCTCTTATAAGATAAATTTCCCCCAAAAAGAAAGAAAAAATATATGTGGTTTACAGAAGAAAACCATTTCTGATGGTAAGACATAAATATGTTTTGACATGCACATTCATTAACATTTTTCTTAGTCTATATAATTTTTGTTCAAATCCTATTTTATTTTCTCTGCCACCTACATGATTTGTTGTCCCATCTCTATTTTTGTACCTTATAAGTTTCTTGAAGAAATGTCATTTCCTTTATTACTATAAATTGTGATTCTATAACTTTCATAAATCTTTTCTTCTTTCTTATAACATCAAATTCTAGTTCAGTATATCCAGTTATCTCCTATTCTTTGTTACAAGATAAGTACAAGTGATAGGGGAATATAAGAGAAAAGAAATGAACATGGTATCAGAATTGGAGGAAGACTCACTAATAACCTTTGATATACAGATGACATAATCTTGCTTGCTGAAAGCAAAGAGGACCTGAAGCACCTACTGATAAGTATTAAAGACTATAGCTTTCAGTATGGATTACACCTCAACATAAAGAAAACAAAAATCCTCACAACTGGACCAATAAGCAACATCATGATAAATGGAGAAAAGAGTGAAGTTGTCAAGAATTTCATTTTACTTGGATCCACTATCAACACCCATGGAAGCAGCAGTCAAGAAATCAAACCACTTTTTGCGTTGGGCAAATCTGCTGCAAAAGACCTCTTTCAATTGTTAAAAAGCAAGGACATCACTTTGAGGACTAAAGTGCGCCTGACACAAATCATGGTGTTTTCAAGTACCTTATATGCATGTGAAAGCTGGACAATGAATAAGGAAGACTGAAGAAGAATTGATGCACTTGAATTATGGTGTTGGTGAAGCGTGAATATGCCATGGACGGCCAGAAGAATGAACAAATCTGTCTTGGAAGAAGTACAACCAGTAAGCTCCTTAGAAGTGAGGATGGTAAGACTTGGCCTCACGTATTTTGAACTTGTTTTCAGGAGGGACCAGTCCCTAGAGAAGGACATTATGCTTGCTAAAGTAGAGGGTCAGCATAAAAGAGGAAGACCCTCAAAGGGACGGATGGACACAGTGGCTGCAACAATGGGCTCAAACATAGCAATGATTGTGAAGATGCTGCAGGACCGGGCAGGGTTTCATTCTGTTGTACACAGGTTCGCTATGAGTCAGAACCGACTCTATGGCACCTAACAACAGCAACATCAGGAGAAGCATCTTTTGGAATAGTAGGCTAAGAGGACAGATTTTTTTTTTTTTTAGTAGACTTAGCATCAGCTTTTAAAGCTGCAGGGGATATTAAAAATGATCTGACCCAATCTCTTTATTTTACTAATGTAGAAACTAATGCCCAGAGATCTTAAATTACTTGCTACAAGCTCTTAGATCAAAGTGTAATCAGCTGTAGGGTTTTTGCCTGACCCAGGGCTTAGCTGTAGAAGGGTGAGAAAGACAGAGATAGTAATTATTATATCTTAAACCTCAACTTGAACCTCCGGTCCCAGGTTGATGAGAACAGCTCCTTCTCTAGGTTCCAAGAGCCCTTCTTTTCTCTCAATAGTTCCCGTTCCCTGTCCAGACCAAAGCCAGGTGTGTGTGTTAAACTTATACGTATACATCATGGCCACCCCATGTGTGTCAGAGCAGAACTGTGCTCCATAGAGTTTTCAGTGTCTGATTTTTGGGAAGTAGATCACCAGGCCTTTCTTCTGAGGTGCCTCTGGGTAGGCTCAAATCTGTAACATTTCAGTTACCAGCTGAGTGCATTAACTGTTTGGCTACCCAGAAAATTCTTGCCATGAGGTAGGGCCAGGGAAATGACAGGCTGTTTTTTTTCCCCTGCCCTTCATCAAAGCCTTAGCCTCCTCTCCCTTTCACTCAGCAGGCCTGGTGATGTCATGGTCCCAGCCCACCACTTCATTTCTGGAGAATTCTGAACACAGTTTTCCAGACTTAGCCCTTGATGTACTGAATAGAAAAAAGGACCTGGCAAACCTCCTCTCAAGAAAATGGCTGTGTTTGCAAGACCATTGTCTCACTTTAAAGTCTTGCTTTGAATGCCCATAGAAAAAGATCACTTCCTTTCTTAACTCAGTATTCTTACAGAAATCTAACCATACCCCCAAAAAGACAGATGCTTTAGGTGAGGGTCAAACAGAAATACAGAGAAGAAAGCCATTAATAATTCTTAAAATAGAATTCTGATCACATTTATTTTGTAAGTGAACAAATAATCCAGGAAGAAATCACTAAGAAGAGTTACTACTTAATGCAATATTGCTCTAATTACTAAATCTTGACAAAATTTGTGTAGAATCTCTAAATGCCATCAGTCAGAAGTTACAGTATCCCCACTGAGGATATATTTGAATACAGATTGCATTGCTCCTAGAGGAACGCCTAGAAGACATTAGAAACAGTTGGGATTCTGACAGATTAATAACACAGGCTGGGTATCAGGGAAGGCTGAAGGATGTCTTTCTATGTCATAAGTTGCATACCTTTGTCCTGACAGCTGTAACATACTAAATGAAATCAGCCATATGAATGGGGATCTGAAGAATTCTGTCTTGCTCTGCCATTTTGGGAGCCTATCATTTTTTTATAACAAATTGCATGAGAAAGTTCACTTAAAAAAATCAAAGACTAACAATTACTGCAAGAAGTCAGTCTTGCCCTCACCCCTTCTTGGCCTCTTAGCAACTGTAGGTAATCAAAACCATTTTAAGACTTCTAACGTATGCTTTAATTATTTCCATATGCTTGTGTGCTTGTGTACTTTAACTGCAGAAAGCAAAATTTATTTACCTAATCTAGGGACTGACACACAATAGCCAATATCTAAATAAAAAGGAAATTTGGGAGAAGGAAAGGCTTAATAGGAGATAATCAGTCAGCCTGCAGGGGTTTGTTCTCCTTTAGCGTGCAGGATCCTCAGGATGTCATCGACTGTAATTGTTTTTTGAATAGCTCTAGTGATTTTGTTTAATAATTCTGCCTGGTAGGGTTTTTTCCTTTCTTTTAATTTAAATATTTCTAATATCTTATGAACAGATACTTCCTGACACTTGTTTTGGATTTTTTTTTTTTCATTTAATTTTCATTTTTGCCCTTGTTCCTTTATTTTTCAGAGTTGCAGGAAATTGAAACTTTGGGTATGATCAAGCCGATTAAAGAGTTGATATACTTCAGTTGAAATCTCTTACTATTTTGTTCTGGATCTAAGTTTCAGTGTGGGAATATGAAGGGAGAAAGTTAATGTTTACCAGTGTATGTTGGTCCTTGTTTTGATTTATTTTTAATAGCCTGGGAATACTGGCTATAATCCTAATACCTCCTGGATACAAAAACTAATATCCATGTATAAGTTTTATATACGAAATGAGACTGGGGATTGATAACAAAAAATAATGATTTGACTGTGAATCTTCCTACATAAAAATGAAGATAAATAAGGCCTCTCCAAATTTTCAAATTAGATAATTACAAACTCATTAATGTTGTTTAGTGACCCCAGGATGAATATATTCTCCAGGATTTCAGCTGTCGTTTGTTTAACTTTGAATCAGGGACATTGTGTGCCATGATGCACTTAAATTTTACAAAAATGATGATTTAGTCTTTTTCACAATGCAAGCAAAAGGTAATATAATAACGATGAGCTGGAAACTTAACAGGAAAATAGGAACCGCACATTCCTGACAGCTTCTTAATAGATATCTTACTATGATGAAGAGTTCAAATTACAGGGCCAGCCCCTCTTAAATCTTGCAAAGGGCAGATTATCCCCCAGCTGGTATTAAAAATGCAACTCTTTCATTATTTAAAATATTTTAAGAGATGTAGAAACTGCACCTAGATGTTAATTTATTCAAGAAATATTTATCGAGCACCTACTATGTGCTAAACTCTGTTATGGGCACTAGCAATACAGCAGGAAAACAAGAGTGGGAGATGGGAGCCCAGTTCTAGGCACCTGCATGGAGGACAATGTCACCAGGACAGATAAGGTCAAGGAAGAAAAAATGGCAGCATTTCCTGCTCTATTTCTGGGCCTGGCTATGGAGTTAATTTTCCTAATCTATAGTTTTTTTGTTTTGTTTTGTTTTACCATTTTCAATGTAAAATGAAACACAGATGGAGAAAAATGTACAAAACTAGTATACAGTTTAACGAATTATCATAAGGCCAACACTCTTGCACCCGTTACCCAGATCGAGAAACAGAGCTTTGCCCCACACTCCAAAAGTCCCTCTATTTGCTTCATCCTATCACACCCACTTTCCTCTGCACGAAAGTAACCGCTTTCTTCACTTTCCTAGTTATCATTTATTTGCATTTCTTTATAGTTTTATCCCACCATCTGTCTGTTGTACTGTGGTGGCTTGGACATCGCTCTGATGCTGGAAGCTATGCCACTGGCATTTCAAATAGCAGCAGGGTCACCTATGGTGGACAGGTTTTAGAGGAGTTTCCAGACTAAGACAGACTAGGAAGAAAGGCCTGGTGATCTACTTTCGATAATTAGCCAGTGAAAACCTTATGGTTCAAAACAGAACACTGTTTGACTTGCTTGCTTTGGATACATCACTAGAAGGGATCAATTGCTGGAGAAGGATGTCATGCTTGGTGAAGCAGAGGATCAGCGAGGGTGAGGGAGAGCCTAGCTGAAATGGATTGGCACAGTAGCTGCAACAATGGACTCAGCTGTGCTAATGATCATGAGGATAAGGCAGGACCAGGCAATGTTTTGTTCTGCTGTATGTGAGGTCACTATGAGTCAGCTATCTATCTATCTACCTATCGTCTGTCCATCCATCCATCCATCCGTCTATCATCTATCATTTTATCACCTAAATATTCTAGTGATGAGAACAGACTCTTGCAAATAATATGCACTCAGTAAGGTCCTAAACAAGTTTTCATTGATGAGGTGTGCATCCCAAGACACTATTGTTAATCTTGTCTGATTTTTTTTTTTCACTATGATTTTTGGATGTGTCTCTTGCATTGCTATTACTCTACTGTTCCCCAATCCAGCCTCACTTTTCACTGCAATCTATTTTTGAGGAACTATGTCCATGTAACCTGTAGCTTTGCATACTCTGAATTTTTCACAATTTGGCAGCTGGATGCAGAGGTTTGCTCAGAATTAGGTTCAGTCACTTTGGCAAGACTACAAGTTGCATCATGTTCTTTCATTAGTAGGTCCCTAGCTCTCACAAGCATCACGATCTAACCCATTGAGCTTATTGAAATAGAAGCAGTTTTTAAAAAACCATCAGACTGTTATCTTTAACGTGAGAACTAAGGTACCAAAGTCATGTTTATTCATTTGAAAGTCTGTGACACGTCTCTATACACACCAGGAGAAAATGATCCATGCTGAATTCAAATTAAGTATCACAAGCCTCAGGTTTATAGATATTTTCTTAATTATGAAAATTGCCAGGAACCAGTCTTTGATCTAAAATCTGTCAGCTTGCAATGAATTACAATTAATTTTCTCCTCCTGCCTCTAAAATGACCAGTCTGTGGTGTAACATGATCTTTTAATAATGTGATCTGACGTACTTAATGAAACAAAATTTGATTTGTTTGATGAGAAGATACATAAATAGCGCGGCAATACTCTTGACTTGGAGAGAGACTTAAAATGTCTTTCTGCTGACCAACTTGCCCTTATAGATACACTATATTTCCAGTGTTCTCGCATCCCAGCGATTGATGGTAGTGAGACTCAAAGGCCCAAAGGAAGACTGCTAAATCATAATGATTTTAGTATGAGGAGCAAAACCAAGACAAAGTCTACAGCATCACATGCTTTTGCAATCCACTTGAAATATGCTTTAAAATGTGTGTTCCCGCCCCCACCTTTGGTCAGTTTTTTTGTTTTTTTCCTTCTTATTGCAATTATAGCACTTAGGATTTTTTCTTGCTAGTATGGGTGTGCTTGCGTGTTTGGAAAATGGATGGATAGATGGTGTGATGGTTAAGATTGTGTGTCAACTTGGCTGGGCCATGATTCTCAGTGTTTTAATGTAATCACTCCCATGATTGACTATACTGTGAGTAGCCAATCATATGAAAGGGAGTCTTCTTGAGGGGGGTGGCCCGCATCTGAATATAAGCAAACGTTCTGGCTTTTTGCTCTCTCTGGATCCTGCGGCTGTTTCCTGTCGTCTCATCTCCCGTTCTTGGGACTTGAGCTGTCAGCTTATCCACCGAACCTGGGATTCATCGATCTGCACAGCCTGTGAATGGGAGCCTTGCTCTCCGACCTGCCGATCTTGGGCTTGCCAGCTTCTGCAGCTGTGTGACCTGGGAGAGGCCTCTACCCTGCTCCACAGACTTGGGACATTCTAGCCTCTACAATCATGTGAGTTGTATCCTTGATATAATCTCTCTCTATATATATATTTATATACTTTACTGGTTTTGCTTCTCTAGAGAACCCAGCCTAAAACAGATGGGTAGTAGATGTAAGTATCATCAGGAAAAGCCAATTGCTGGAAAAGAACATCGTATTGTGTTTAGCAAAGAGGAGGTTCAGCGGAAACAAGGGAAATGCGCAATGAGGTGGACTGACACACTAGCCACAACAATGGCCTCAAACATATCAATAAGCATAAAGACGACACAGGACTGAGCAAGATTTTATATTCTTATACATAAGGTTACCGTAGGTGGGAGCTGACTCCACAGCAAGTAACAAGAACAACCACATTGCTATGACAAATATTTAGAATCCCTGAGTGACACAAATTGTTAAAGTGCTTGGCTGCTCACGGAAAAGTTGGAGTTTTGAGTCCCCCCAGAGGTGCCTTGAAAGAAAGGCCCAGTGACGGACTTCCAAAAAAATAATCAGCCATTGAAAACCCTATGAAGCACAGTTCTACTCTGACATACACAGGGTCACCATGAGTTGGAATCGATAGCAACATTTTTTTTTTTTAACAAATAATTGGCACTTTCTCCCATACCACTGTCATTTTGGCCTCCCAGGAAAGGTAGACAACTCATGTACCAGCAACAAAGGCATTGGGGTTTACCCAGAAAGGCTGGAATTGCAGATTATGAAAAAGCTCCATTTGCGTGATGGCAGAAAGGGTTCACGACTCATCGTAATGTCCAAATGTATGGCCAGAAAACAACACAAAAAGGCTAAGATTTAAATCAGAATACATTTCCCTATTCACTTCAGTGCAATTTATATTTTCCCAGCAATCTGCACCCTTCTCATATATATTAAATTTTCTGTGTGACTAATGTACCAAACTCTACAATTTGCTCTGCTCTTCTGAGCTGAGACATGTTCATGTCTCTCCATTCTCCCTGGTGACTTTTCTCTCCCTTTGATTAAAGAACAGTAAGTCAGATACCTCTACCGTGTCCTGAGAACAAGAATTTCCTTGTAAGATGCTGCTAAGTATCTAACACTTTTAGCCTTATATTTTGGATTAATGTCCAAATTTACACTGCAAAGGGACTTCTAATGACATTGTCCCTTGAAAAAATGTTCTGTTAATTGCCTTGAATGTGAAATATTTAAAATAATGTTTGTTTACTTTGACTAGTATATTTTATTACAGATTAATATTCCAGTATGACAAGAAACACAGAAATTATATACTTAAATACATTATATTAGACAAATTACCAAATTCATTTTTTTCTAATTAGCCTTAATCTTATCCAAAATAGTTTCCTCAGCACCCTTGAAATTATAAACTCCTCTATCATATACTCTGTTCATATATGTATATACGTGCATATGTGTATACATAAAACCAAAGGGGAAGAACATGCTTGGCATTTCTCAAGCTGAAAGAGTTGAAAAAAATCCAAGCCTCAAGTTGCAATAATGAAGGATTCTATGGCGAAAATATTAAATGATGAAGGAAGCATCAAAAGAAGATGGAAGGAATATACAGAGTCACTATACTAAAAAGAATTGGTCAATGTTCAACCATTTCAGGAGGTAGCATATCATCAGGAACCAATGGTACTGAAGGAAGAAGTTCAAGCTGCACTGAAGGCACTGGGGGAAAATAAGGCACCAGGAATTGATGGAATAGCAATGAAGATATTTCCAAGAAAGGATGCAGCACTGGCAGTGTTCACTCCTCTATGCCAAGAAATTTAGAAGACAGCAACTTGGCCAACCAACTGGAAAAGGTCCATATTTATGCCTATTCCCAAGAAAGATGATCCCACCAAATGCAGAAATTACCAAACAATATCATTAATATCACACGCAAATAAAATTTTGCTGAAGATCATTCAAAAGTGGCTGCAGCAGTATATAAACAGGGAACTGAAATCCAAGCCAGATTCAGAAGAGGACATGGAACCAGGAATATCATAGCTGATGTCAGATGGATCCTGGCTGAAATCAGAGAATACCAGAAAGATGTTTACTTGTGTTTTATTGACTATGTAAAGGCATCCGAATGTGTGGATCATAACAAATTATGGATAACATTATGAAGAATGGGAATTCCAGAACACTTAACTGTGCTCATGAGGAACCTGTACACAGACCAAAAGGCAGTCGTTTGAACAGAACAAGGGGATACTGAGTGGTTTAAAGTCAGGAAAGGAGTGTGTCAGGGTTATATCCTTTCACCATACCTATTCAATCTGTATAAACCCATTGCCGTCGAGTCGATTCCAACTCATAGAGACCCTATAGGACACGGTAGAACTGCCCCCTAGGATTTCCAAGGGGCGGCTGGTGGGTTCAAACCACCAACCTTTGGTTAGCAGCCAAACCCTTAACCATGGCTTCTACTCAGTCTGTATGCTGAGCAAATAATCCCAGAAGCTGGACTATACGAAGAAGAACAGGGCATCAGGATTGGAGGAAGACTCATTAACAACCTGCATTATGCAGATGATACAACCTTGCTTGCTGAAAGTAAAGAGGACCTGAAGCACTTACTGATGAAGATCAAAGACCACAACCTTCAGTATGGATTACACCTCAACATAAAGAAACCAAAATCCTCACAACTGGACCAATAAGCAACATCATGATAAATGGAGAAAAGATTGAAGTTGTCAAGGTTTTCATTTTACTTGGATCCACAATCAACACCCATGGAAGCAGCAGTCAAGAAATCAAACGATGCATTATATTGGGCAAATCTGCTACAAAAGACCTCCTTAAAGTGTTAAAAAGTAAAGATATCACCTTGAAGACCAAGGTGCACTTGACCCAAGCCATGGTGTTTTCAATCTCCTCATATGCATGTGAAAGCTGGACAATGAATAAGGAAGACCGAAGAAGAGTGGATGCCTTTGAATTGTGATGTTGGCAAAGAACAAACAAATCTGTCTTGGAAGAAGCACAGCCAGAATGCTCCTTAGAATCAAGGATGGCGAGACTACGTCTTACATACTTTGGACATGTTGTCAGGAGGGATCAGTCCCTGGAGAGGGACATCATGCTTGGCAAAGTAGAGAGTCAGCGAAAAAGAGAAAGACCCTCAATGAGATGGATTGACACAGTGACTGCAACAACAGGCTCTAGCATAACAACGATTGTGAGGATGGCACTAGGACCCAGCAGGGTTTTGTTCTGTTGTACATACGGTCACTATGAGTTGGAACAGATTGGATGGCACCTAACAACAACAAACGTATACATATGTATATATGTATTCATGTGTATATACGTGTATGTATGTAAGTATGTGTATGCGCTTATATATATATATTTATACACAATTTTAATCTTTCCTATTTCTTCCCCTATTATACCACTATACTCTCTGAAACCGAAAAAACCAAACCTGTTGACATGGAGTTGATTCCAACTCATAGTGACCCTATAGGGCAGAGTAGAACTACCCCATAGGGTTTCCAAGGAGCAGCTGGTGGATTCAAACTGCTCACCTGTTGGTTAGCAGCTGAGCTGTTAACCACTGTGCCACTAGGTCTCCATGCTGTCTGAGGGAATCTCTTATCAAGCAAATCTAGGAGCACTTTTCATTACATCTTTCATATTAACTCACACTATCAATGATCCTATCTCTTGTTCATTTATTTTTCAAATAAATATTTGAGTACCCTCTCTGTGGCAGACACAGAAATAGAGCTATTGTAAAGGCATTCTGTATTCTTTTTAAAAATATATATATAATAATAATAATCAACTTAATCTAAATTTATGGTAGGAGCTTATTCTTTTCCCATAAATCTATAACCCATTTTGAAAATTGCACCTATCCTGCCTCATCCCAGCATATTTTCTTTGTACCCTTTAGTCACACTATGTCATTTTTCCATGTTTGTTCATGTTGTTGCTTCCACCTTTAATGTCTTCCTCTCCTTGTTTCATACTGACATTTAACTCAAATTTCAAGGTTCTTTTAAATGCTACTTCTACTATAAAACCTTCTTTCTGCAGCACATTGATTTTGCCTCTATTCCTGCATTTATTTTATTTTTTCCTTGTGCAGAGGTTAACTTCTTATGTGTCTAGGGCTGACCACCTCTTCATTTCTCTACTCTGACAGCAATTGTCAAAGGTTTACATTACTGTTGATGGTCTATGAATTATATTTACAATAGTGGGAACTAATGAAGCAGCATATATATCTTTTCTAGGCCATCTGGAGAAAGCTATTTCCCACAGGTGTGATTGTAGGATGTAGGAGATGTACGATGCAAATCTGCCACCTGTCATTTTGTCCTACCATGGTAGCTTGCACGTTACTGTGATGCTGGAAGCTATGCCGCTGGTATTTCAAATACCAGTAGGGTCAACCATGGTGGAGAGGTTTCAGAGGAGCTTCAAGACTAACACAGACTAGAAAGACTAGAAAGAGACTTTCCAGCTTCTACAATTGCGTGAGCCACTTCCTTGATATAAATCTCTCTGTATGTATATTTATACACTTTACTGGTTTTGCTTCTCTAGAGAACCCAGCCTAAGACAGGTCGTAAGAGAACATTGTTCACCTTTGGACACATCATCAGGAGGAATCAATTGCTAGAGGAAGACATCATGTTTGGTGAAGCAGAGAGCCAATGAGGGCATAGAAGCCCCTCAGTGAGAAGGAGTGTCACAATAATCCTGTCATAGCATTGAACAAAATTTACATTCTGTCAAAAGTGAAAACAAAGAGCTTTATTTGGGGAATAGGAACCGCCAGGCTAGGAAACACAGTGTAATGCCAGATTGCAAAGTTTTCCAACATTTTGAGGAAAGGTGAGCTTTACATACAGAAAAGTGGGGAAGGGAGTATGCGTCCACAAGCAGGGTGGTTTGGGATGACATATAGTTACAAGACTATAGTAAGTTAAAATTTTGTAAGTTTAGCTAATCTATTTTCTAACATAGAATTCTTGGAGCCATTCTAGCAAGTAATTTTCCAAAGTGTGTACATACACATTCTTCCTGATGCAAGCTGTGCAAACATTCTCCCAAGACCATCTGGATAAACATTCCTCGACTAACATTTCTTTGTAAACAATTTCCTTGCTCCCTCCGTCGTTTGCTGAGGGCAGTTAAAGTTTTACAAGAATGTAAAAGTTTCAAGCAGCAGCTTGAAGCAAGATGGAGTCTGATCCAGACCTGTGTCAGCTGTTTTAGTCATGCCAAGCACCTCAGATTTTAGGGCACTCTCACACAATCTTAATGCTGGTGATTGTGAGGATGATGCAGAATGGGGCAACGTTTATTTTTGTTGTACATAATATTGGGATGAGTTTGACTCCACCCAATGGCAGCTAACAACAGCAACAGGATGCAATAGGGTTGTCTGTCGTGTATGATAACTAAATCTCTTTTCTGTTAGCTAGTGGTCAGCTAATTATTGGACAGAGATTTCCATAAAGTCGTCTGGAGCCAAGAAGTCTCCCTGTTTTTGCTGAGAGTCTCTGTATATGTGTTGGGCACACCTTCAACATTCAATCAGGCAGTTTACAATTTTGCCTTAGCTTTCATTTCTTGTTTGTAAAGAGTCTCAAGGTCAACCAAAAGTGAGAGCGTAGGGCCTTCCTAGTTCTTTCCTGATCACATGCACAGATGTGGACATGGTGTTACCTTTTCGATTTCCAGGAATATGTCCAAAGTTTTCATATCCCTTATTCCACAAAGCATCTTCATTTCCTTTCTCCTCAAGTTTTTTGGTTAGTCTATTGTTGGCCCCAACTGTTATTCACTGCCTTAGGCAATACAGTCTAAAACATTGGCCTGTAAATGTTTTTGACAAACATCACATGGGTAGCTGCTTTAGCACAAGGCAAGTTCTGAGTTAAGATAAAGCAAACCTTTCGAGTAGATGTCCAGGGAGCCACCAGACAGGTCAAAACTATTTTAATTATTTGTGAGGAAGGTCCATTTTGCTTTTTCTAGTACCAGTACCAGGAATACTGGCTGTTGTTTTCAAGGCTGCTACTGAGCTGGGGAGTGGGGATAGGACCAGTATAAGCTGAAACACTACAAAACTCACTGTTCTTACTGGTATTTAGGTGTTTTTCTTGAATAAACAACTCTGAGTAGCTGCAAGCTTTTGGTTACTTTCCACGCTTCCAAAAAATATTGATCTGATAGTTTTTGCTAGGTTTTTAGTTGTTTTTATGAAGGGGCTGACTTCTTGAGTTCTTTACTCTGCCATTTTCCTGACATCAATTTTGATAGTTCCTGATTGGAGATCTTTTGTTTCTCTTTATTTTATTCTTCTACGCATCAGATGCGTAACCAGAGAAAGCCAGAATCTCCTTAGAGAGCTCATGTATAACTATAAATATGCAATTCTAAGAACCCACAGTTTTGGCTTCCACTCCTGACAATCCAATGAGAATATGAGAAGAATTTAAGAGTGTAGATACCAAGGTTTAAGGATGTTAAAAATAATCAAAACTCACCAGAATTTGAACATAAGGCTTATTCTGAGCAGGTTATTCTGTATGCTTATACAAAAACAAACAAACAAACAAACCCAAAACCCAAACCAGTTGCCATCGAGTCAATTCTGACTCATAGTGATCCTACAGGACAGAGTAGAACTGTCCATGGGGTTTCTGAGGCTGTAATCTTTACGGAAGTAAACTGCCACATCTTTCTTCAGCAGAACTGCTGATGGGTTCAAACCACAGACCTCTAGGTTAGCAGCCCAGCACTTAACCACTGCACCACCCGGGTTCCGTGGATGTGCATATACAGAGGCCATTTTGATTCCATACAAAGCAAATAGCTCAAAGAAGCTAGGTACAATGGGGCTTATAAAGAGAAGAAAACCAAAACCAAACCAAACCAATCGCCACTGAGTCAATTCTGACTCATAGTGATCCTGTAGGACAGAGTAGAACTACCCCATTAGGTTTCCAAGAGCAGCTGGTGGATTCGAACTGCTTGTTACTCAAAGCAGTTCCTGCTCGGTGCGGCTTCTTGTTAATAAAGACACACTGAGGTGAGGAGGGAGGAAGAGGGTTTATTGCAACACCACAGGCAAGGAGCAAGAAGGTGTATACCTCAAATCAAGCTCCCCATACAAAGGGAGGCAGAACCTTTTATACTGTCTCTCACAAGGCGGTACACACAAACATTATGGACTACATAGGTTATCAGGGCACACAGGGGCAGTAAGACAAATTGCATTTTTTTTCTTTGGCATGTAAGCTAGTAAACTGGGTTTGCCTGGCTTCAGCCACACTCAACACTTTGAGGACAATGGACAGAAGTGGTAGGTTCCCTTTGGTCTGAGCAGCTCCGAATTGAGCCATACCCAGTGCTATCACATAGGGCTTTGTTTGATAATGGCTAAGCAGCTCCTGGCTGCCTTGACTATCCTGCTGACCTTTCGCTGAGCTCTGAACTACTGAACCAACCATTGGCTAATCTTAAAGTGATTGCTTGAACCCTATTTTTCCTTTTACTGAGATCAACTGATATCAGTTTACTTCTGGCCTGGCTGCTAATAATTTGACCTTCCACCCACCTGCAGCCTTGTGGCTTTTGAGATTTAAATTAGAAAGCACCCCTTTGACAACTACCCAGGATAAGGCAAATTTATATTGCTATAGAGTAGTTTCTGGCAGGCTTTTGCAGTCTGGGTCAGGTTTTTTGTGGATAATATTTGGTTCCATGGCTAAAAAAAACCTTAAGATCAAAAATGTCGGTTATTAATTTTCCTATTCAACAAAGATCTTCTGAAGAAATATTGCATGTAAATTTTTGAATTCTATTCTACAAAGGTAATGTTAGGGTTTATCTAATCCTGTGTTTCTCATACTTTAATGTGCATTCAGTCACCTGGGGTTTGTTAAAATGCAGAATCTGATTCATTGGTTCTGATGTAGGACCCAAGATTCTGCATTTTTATCAAGTTCCCGTACAATACTAATATTGCATGTCTGAAAGCCAATTCCATCTTTCTGCCTTTAGGAAAAGACAATCTTTCATTTCTTTGAGAAAAATGATAGTTTAGCCCACTATCCACAAAGGAATATTCAAGGTAATGCATTTGGAGTACAGAAAGAAATTTTAGAACTACTTTGATATTTATTTTCATCTAAAGATGAAAAAAAAGAAACTTTACTAATATTTGATATAGAGATCATCACTGGCATCCTCATTCAGTCTGTATGTCATTATCACATGTCATACTTCACTATTCTATGCAAGGTGATATGTAGGAAGGTTAGGCTGGTCACTGTGTGAAGGAGTTGACAGGTGCAGTTTTCAGTGTCCTGTGTCACATTACACAGTTTGAACTAAACTCATCGCCATATCATGGAAAAGTGACCTAAAATATTTCTGTAAAGAACCTGTGAATTGAAGACTAACAATATAAATACAAGCAAACACAAAAATGGCAGACATAACCTTTCTTTTCCTAGTCTACATTTCATTAGTCACAGCATGATATTAAAATAATGATCAACTAATCAGATCTGAAAAGAGGTCTGTCCAAAACACTCACGTTTATTGATAGTATTTGAAACATATATTTGCACCAAAACAAAAATTAAACCCTTCTGCAGAGCAGCTGGGTTTGATCTGCTGACTTTTCAGTTAGCAGCTGAGCCTTTAACCACTGTGCTACCAGGGCTCCTTACATATTTGCATTCACAATCAATAACAAAAGGATCCTTGGGGCACAATGGTTAAGCACTTAGCTGCTAATCAAAAGGTCCGGGGCGGGGGTGGGGGGGTGGGGGGGTGGGGGGGTTCGAACCCACCCAGTGACTCCACAGGAGAAAGACCTGGTGATCTGTTTCTATAAAGGTTAGAGCCAAGAAAATTCTATGAGGCAGTTCTCCTCTGTCACGTTTGCTCTCTATGGGTCAGAGTCTACTCAAGGCCACCCAACAACAACAACATCCTTAACAATGACCAATAACTGAAGTAATTGTTTTACCTTTAGATATTATGTATCATATAAAGCTATCTTAAATAATAAGGTATATTTTAAAACTACCATATTTTTATGCAAATAACACATGCCTTCTACGTTTGCCAACAGTGCCCTCCAACTAAGAGGTATTTTCATAAGTTACTGTAAAAAAATTAGCATAGTGTGCTTATGAAAATACCTCACAGGTGAAGGGCTCAGTTTTCTAATATGTAAAAACAGAAAGCTGGGGGAATATGTGCAGGAATGGCTATTAAGGGTGTGGGATAATGGTGCAAGAAACATACAGTTGGATCAATCTGAGTTTATTAATATGGGCCCACTAAATACAGATCCTTCATTCAGTGTTTCAGCTCAAGAGGTTAGGAAAGGATCTAATAGTATATTTGGTTGGTTTGCTGAAGCATGGATTATGCAGCGGCCCACACTAAATCAACTTGAAATGCCAGACCTGCCTTGGTATACTGTAGAAGAAGAAATCCAATGGCTCAGGGAAATTGGCATATTAGAGTGGATTTATCAAGTTAGACCCACAGACCCACACATTGAGTGCACAGAGGACACACCTCTAACACAACAGTGAGGAACAAATTTGTGAAGGGAGCCCCAGCATCCTTGAAGACTGCAGTGATTGCTATTTTATGTAAGTCAGATTTGACAGTGGGAACTCCCCTAACTGAATTAAGAAACCTAACTACAATGAGGCTGATTGGACCTTTTGGTGGTAGGAGCCAAGTGGCGGCACTTGATCGATGAAGACAAGGTGGATGTGGTTACTGTAACGGACAGCAAAGTCAAAGCAGTAATCAGAATAGTCTTATTCGTAGGGACTTATGGCATTGACTACTTAGTCATGGTGTCCCTAGGAGTGAAATAGATCAGAAGTCTACTAAATATTTACTTGATCTGTGTAAGTAGAAGAATTCTAGGTCAAGCGAATGGTGGTCTAACTTAAATTACCAGAATAGAGAGTCACGGCCCCTCAATCAAATTCCAAAGAAGTAAAAATATGTGTGTCTCATGCGAACACTCACCAAAGGGTGACCTCGGCAGAGGAGGATTTTAACAATCAAGTGGATAGGATGATGCGTTCTGTGGTAATCAGTCATCCTCTTTCCCCAGCCACTCCCGTCATTGCCCTATAGGCTCATGAACAAAGTGGCCATCGTGGTAGGGATAGAGGTTATGCATGGGCTCAGCAACATGGACTTCCATTTACCAAGGCCATCTCAGCTGCAACCACTCCTGAGTGCACACTCTGCCAGCAGCAGAGACCAACACTGAGTCCCCAGTATGGCACGATTCCTTGAGGTTATCAGTCAGCAACCTAATGGCAGGTTGATTACATTGGACCACTTCCATCATGGAAAAGACAGCGTTTTGTTCTTACTTGAATAGACACTTACTCTGGTTAGGGATTTGCCTTCCATGTATGAATGCTTCTGCCAAAACTACCATCTGAGGACTTATAGAATGCCTTATCCACCGTCATGGTATCTCATGCAGTATCACCTCAGATCAAGGGACTCACTTCACAGCAAATGAAGTGCAGCAATGGGCCCATGCTCATGAAAGTCACTGGTCTTATCATGTTCCTATCATCCTGAAGCAGTTGCCTTGACAGAACGATGGAATGGCTTTCTAAGGACACAATTATGGCACCAGCTAGGTTGCAATACCTGGCAGGGTTGCGGCAATGTTCTCCAGGAGGTTATGTATGCTCTACATCATCATCCAATATATGGGGTTGTTTCTCCCATAGCCAGGATTCATACATCCAGGAATCAAGGGGTGGAAATAGGAGTGGCTTCACTCACTATTACCCCCAGTGACACACTCACAAAATTTTTGCTTCCTGTCCCTGTGATCCTATGCTCTGTGGGTCTAAAGGTTCCAAAGGGAAGCATGCTCCAACCAGGAGACATGATTGATTCCATTGAACTGGAGTTAAGAATGCCACTCGACCACTTCGGGCTCCTCATGCCTCCGCATCAACAAAGAAGGGAGTTACTGTATTGGCTGGTGTGATTGATCCTGATTACCAAAAGGAAATCAGATTGATATTACATAACAGAGGCACAGAAGAGTATTTCTGGAATACAGGAGATTCCTTAGGACATCTCTTAGTCTCTTAGTACTACCATGCCTTGTCATTAAAGTCAGTGAAAAACTGCAGCAACCCAATTCTGGCGTAACTACTAATGGCCCAGACTCTTCAGAAATGAAGGTTTGGGTCATACCAGTAGGCAAAAAAACACGACAGTCTGAGGTGCTTGCTGGGGGTAAAAGAGAATATGGAATGGGTGATGGAAGAAGTAGTTCTAAACACCATCTGTGATCACATGACCAGTTGCAGAAATGAGGACTGTAATTGGTATGAGTATTTCTTCCTTGTATGAGTGCACCAAATATTTTTGTTTTCTTCACTTATAAAATATAAGATATAAACAGGGCTAGAGCATTTTCAGTTGTACATGTGTTAGTTGTATCATGTTAGGTGCAAGCATGACTTTATAATTGTCTTTATTTAGAAATGTGTATGGGTGACAAGTTGACAAAGGGTGAACTGTGATAGTTAAATTTATGTGTCAACTTGGCTGGGCTGTGATTCTCAGTGGTTTGGCAGGTATGATGTAGTTTGGTAGCTATGTAATAATATAATCAGCTCCATAATGAGATCTGTTATTAGTAGTCAAAAGTTGAAAGACAGTTTCCTTGGGGGTGTGGCCTGTATCCAATGTAGGTAGACTTTATGGCAAAGTTCATTGGCTTTTTGCTCACTCTGGATCCTGCAGCTGGCTCCTGTTTATCTGACCTCTAGGGCTTGAGCTAGCACCTCACCTAGGTTAGGATATTGGGATTTGTCACCGTCTGCAGCCTCTGAGCCAGAGGCCTGCTGTCTAATCTGTCAATCTTGGGCTCACCAGACTCTGCAGCTACGTGAGTCAGGAGAAGCCTCTAGCCTGACCCAGGGACTTGGGACTTTCTATCCTCTACTACTGAGTAAGCCATTTCCTTGGTATAAATCTCTCTCTATATATATACTTACATGCTTCACTGGTCTTGCTTCTCTAGAGAACCCAGCCCAAGACACAACTCAATCCATAACAAACATTATCGGTGATTTTTAAAAAAACATTAATGCTCAGTACAATACCCTATAAAATGTCACTGAAATTAAACATAATGGTAAATGTTTAAAGGCTTTTTTTTGAGGATTCTTAGTATCAAAAGATAAAAATCAAATATCATTGGAGAAACAGTTGTTATTCTTTCTGCAGTAACATTTTTTGAAATAATACATGAAAAACAATATGATCATAAACTAAGATTCATCCTTTATCAGCAAATAACTGTTAAAAGATACGTAGAAAATATTGCTGAAGACTTGGAAAAGCAAGTAATAGATCAGATTACTTAGTGTGGGAGTTTACTATGCAGTTGGATGGAAGTACATGTTTCTAACACGTCTAAACCTTAGGAAATTTGATAGATGATGAAATACTCAAATCACTTGTCTGTGAACCACCCAAGAGAATTTGCATTAGATAAAATTTCAACAGTAAATGACTGTTTAAAATAATAATCATAATAATAATAGTAAAAAAGTTCAAGAAAGAAGTATGTAAATGTAACCACAGTGTATCGACTGTATTTTTTTTTTTTTAAAGGAACAGAAAGTAAAGTTGTAGAAATAGAACCAGGCATGAAATGCATTTATTGAATTATTTGTAGGCAAGCTATTGTAGCAGAGGAATTAAATCCAGAAGTGCACCTAGTGCTTTAATATGTTAATATAATTAGTTAAAAGAAATTACAATCTTTATAAATACTAAAATGCCTTATAGCAAGAAGAAATGTGACCATAAAGATCACATGTACTACTGAGTAGTCTGCTGGCTACTCTGGGACAAAATATCTAAGTTGAACTTAGTTAGATCGGAACTACTCTTTAAAAAAAAAACTTTTTTTAAAGAAAAGTTTTCTAAACTTGTGCAAATTTTCTCTTTCACTTTATATACTTCCTTCCAGGAAAATACATATTTTTTAATCTGGTCTTTCAAAGTGCAATAGCATTTTAACAGTGAATGGGGAAGTTATTGAGTTTTTGAAAGAGACTTGCACTGTGAAGTGAGAATTTTGGATATGACTGTTGGGCAATGTTTCCATTACGTGATTTTGTTGCTTAAAATATGTGTAACCTAGAAAAGTAGTCATATTTGCAAACTTAAAATCTGAATTGCTTAACACATTTAAAAATCTTCCAAACGAATTGGAGTGTTCAATCCATTTGTCAAAAATATTATATGGCAACATCTTTTGATTACTTTAAAAAGAACAACTAATTGATTTTTAGGGGAAATGGAACCATACTAGGCCAATTTGAATAAAAATACTTGGAGAATTTTTGGAAGGTATATAAATATTAGTATTAAAATCTGGTAAGCAAAGTTGACAGTATTTCTTTGGTTTGGGTAGAACCTTCTCACCGTCAGATGTTTTTTTCACCTACAGTGGCCATGAAAACCAGTTATCTAAATAAATTAAACTTAGAATTAGATCTTGAATTTGTAGGTCACAAGGTATTTTATTAGATTTTCAAAATTAGTGAAGCATTGTCTTCCACAGCATCTATGAGGGAAAATTGTGTTTGACATCATAAACAGAACTCATTTTGAAATATTTCATTTTTCTCTTCTTTTAATTTCTATTTTTGTATATGTTTTGTTGTTGCTGTTAGGTGCCATCAAGTCAGTTCTGACTCATAGCAACCCTATGTACAACAGAAAACATTGTCCAGTCCTGCACCATCCTCACAATCGTTAGTATGCTTGAGCCCATTGTTGCAGCCACTGTATCAATCTGTCTCATTGAGGGTCTTCCTCTTTTTTGATGACCCTCTACATTGCCAAGCACGATGTCCTTCTCCAGGGACTGGTCCCTCCTGATACAACGTCCAAAGTATATGAGACATGGTCTCGCCATCCTTGCTTCCAAGGAGCATTCTGGTTGTACTTCTTCTGAGACAGATTTGTTTGTTCTTTTGGCGCTGTAAATTCTCCAATATTCTTCGCCAACATCACAATTCAAAGACGTCAGTTCTTCTTCGGTCTTCCTCGTTCATCGTCCAGCTTTCACCTGCATATGAGGCGATCGAAAACACCATGGCTTGGGTTAGATGCATCTCACTCTTGAAGGTGACATCTTTGTTTTTCAGTATGACAAACTGACCAACACATGGGGGATATATGTTTTATAACATATTAAATAATCAGTACAATAGCAAATGATTTATAAATACGTGTACTTATACTTCATTGTATATTCCCTGATAATTATGCAAAATTATGATCTATCCATTTATCTGGCTTCTGTTTTAGGGATTCATGTTATAGATAAGCCCCCTGCCCTTAATTTTTCCTACATTAAAAACTGTTAGGAAGGATATTTTTCTCTTATCTTTTTATTAAACTATCCATTTCCAGGAAAACCTTGGGGCATTATTTTGAATTCAGCCACATTTGTCTTTGGCACATTCCAAATCCTGAATTTGGAATTTGAAAATTTTCTCATATCTCCTGAAATTAATCCACATCTGGTCCCTCTTTTCCACCTAATTTTAAGCCAGCTGGAATCTGTCCATCTGAAAATAGCACTGAGTTGTAAATTGTCCTGGAAACACAGACTCAGAATGAGCTGCAAGTACATGCAACAGAGACTTTCATGTGCCACATTTAAGCGATAAAAGATGAGAAACATTTTTGCAGTTTCCGAGAATATCAGTGTATTTGAGTCTGAATGGCAATTCTTTTCAAAATGTAACTTCATTTGAATCTAAAAAATCAGTGACAAGTTACTCTATAAATACAAGCTGGAGTCAGAGTGGAGAAGACAGATCGCATGTGCATCAACTTCAACAAAGGCTACTGTAAACAGTGAATAGGTTAATGGCTGAAGGAGTGATAGTGGCTGCAGTAGTGATGGTAGTGGTAGTAATAGCTATAGTACAGGTAGTAGTGGTGGGGGTAATAAATAATAATAGTAATGAACTGAGCACTATTCTAAACACTTTATGTATAATTTCACATTTAATCCTCAAAAGAACCCCATCTGGTTGGTTTATGTTGTTATTAGGAGCCATTGAGTCGGTTCTGATTGATAGCAACACAATGTAAAACAGAACAGAGCACTGCCTAGTCCTGTGCCACCCTCACAGTCATTGTTATGTTTGAGCCTACTGTTGTAGCCTCTGGGTCAGTTCAACTCGTCAGGGGTCTTCCCCTTTTTCACTGACCCTCTACGTTACAAAGCATGATGTCCTTCTCCAGGGACTGATCCCTCCTGAAAACATATCCAAAGTACTTGAGATGAAGTCTCCACACCCTCCCTTCCAAGGAGCATTCTGACTGTACTTCTTTCAAGCCAGACTTGTTTGTTCTTCTGACAGTCCATGGAATATTCAGTATTCTTCACCAACACCATAATTCAAAGGCATCAATTCTTCTTCAGTCTGCCATATTCATTGTCCAACTTTTGGATACATATAAGGTGACTGAAAATGCCTTGGCTTGGGTCAGGTGCATCTTAGTCCTCAAAGTGACTTCTTTGCTTTTCAACACTTGAAAGAGGTCTTTTGCAGCAGATTTGACCAATGTGATAGGTCCTTTGATATCTTGACTGTTGCCTCCAGGGACATTAATTGTGGGCCCAAGTGAAATGAAATCCTTGACAGCATCAATCTTTTCTCCCTTTATCATGATGTTGTTTATTGGTCCAGTTGTGAGGATTTTTGTTTTCTTTATGTTGAGGTGTAATCCATACTGAAGGCTGTAGTCTTTGATCTTCATCAGTAAGTGCTTCAAGTCCTCTTTGCTTTCAGCAAGAAAGCTTCTGCTGTTAATGAGTTTTCCACCAATCCTGATGCTGCATTCTTCTTCATACACTCCAGCTCCTTGGATTATTTGCTAAGCATACAGTTAGAATAAGTATGGTGAAAGGATACAACAATGATGCACACCTTCCTGATTTTCAGCCACATAGTATCCTCTTGTTCTCTTCAAACTACTCCCTCTTAGTCTATGTACAGGTTGCTCATGAGCACAATTAAGTCTTCTGGAATTCCCATTCTTCCCAATGTTATCCACAATTTGTTATGATCCACACAGTCAAATGCCCTAGCAAAGTTAATAAAACAGAGGTAAACATCTTTCTGATATCCTCTGCTTTCAGCCAAGATCCACCTGTCATCAAGAATGATATCCCTTGTTCCACATCCTCTTCTGAATCTGGCTTTAATTTCTGGCAGTTCTCTGTCCATGTACTGCTGCAAACATTTTTAAATTATCTTCAGTAAAATTTTACTTCCAATATCAATAATGATATTTCTTGGTAATTTCCGCATTCTGCTGCATCATCTTTCTTTGGAATGGGTACAAATACGAATCTCTTCCAGTCAGTTGGCCAGGTAGCTGTCTTCCAAATTTCTTGGTATAGATGACTGAGCACCTCCAGCACCGCGTCCGTTTGTTGAAATATCTCAATTGGTATTCCATCAATTATTGGAGCCTTGTTTTTCACCAATGCCTTCAGTGCAGCTTGGGCCTCTTCCTTCAATACCATGGGTTCTTGATCCTATGCTACCTCCTGAAATGATTGAATGTCGGCCAATTCTTTTTTGCACAGTGATTCTGTGTATTCCTTCCATCTTCTTTTGTTGCTTCCTGCATCGTTCAGTGTTTTGCCCGTAGAATCTGTCAAAACTGCAACTCGAAGCTTTGATTTTTTCTTCGGTTCTTTCAGCTTAAGAAATAATGAGCATGTTCTTCCCTTTTGGTTTTCTAACTCCAGGTCTGCGTGTTTCATTATAATAGGTTACTCTGTCTTCTCAAGCCACCCTTTGAAATCTTCTGTTAAGCTCTTTTATTTCATCATTTCTTCCATTTGCTTTAGCTACTCTATTTTCAAGAACAAGTTTCAAAGTCTCTTCTGACATCCATTTTGGTCTTTTGTTTCTTTCCTGTCTTTTCAATGACCTTTTGTTTTCTTCTTGTATGATGTCCTTGATAACATTCTACAACTCGTCTACTCTTCAGTCATTAGTGTTCAGTATGTCAAAACTAGTCTTGAGATGGTCTCTAAATTCAGGTGGTATAAGGTTATACTTTGGCTCTCATGGACATGTTTTAATTTTATTCGGCTTCAACTTGAAGTTGCATATGAGCAATTGATAATCTGTTCCACAGTCAGCCCCTGGTCTTGTTCTGATTGATGATATTGAGCTTCCCATCATCTCTTTCCATGGATGTAGTCAATTTGATTCCTGTTTTTCATCTGGCTAGGTCCATGTGTATAGTCACTGCTTATTTTTTTGAAAAAAGGTATTTCAATGAATAAATCATTAGTCATGCAAAATTCTATCCTGAGAGCTCAGACATCATTTCTATCACCAAGGCCATATTTTCCAACTACGGATGCCTGTTATTTTCCAGTTTTCGAATTCCTATCACCTATCAATCTTGATTGCATGTTTGACCAATTTTAGACTGCAGAAGTTGGTAAAAATCTTCAATTTCTTCATTTTTGGCCTTTGTAGTTGGTGCATAAATTTGAATTGTCCTATTATCTGGTCTTTTTTGTAGGCGTATGGATATTATCCTATCACTGACTGGTTTGCACTTCTGGATAGATCTTGAAATGTTCTTTTTGGTAATGAATGCAATGCCATTCCTCTACAATTTGTGATTCCTGGCATAGTACACCATACGATTGTGATTCAAAATGGTCAGTACCAGTACATTTCAGTTCACTAATGCCTAGGATATTGATCTTTCATGCTTTCCATTTTTGACAACTTCTGATTTTGTTAGGTTCATACTTTGTACATTCCATGTTCCTATTATTAATGGATGTTTACAGCTGTTTCTTCTTATTTGAGTCGTGCCGTATCAGCAAATGAAGGTTCCGAAAGTTTGACTCCATCCTCCTTATTAAGTTTGACTCTACTTTCAGGAGGCAGCCCTTCTCCAGTCGTATTCTGAGTGCCTTCCAATCTGAGGGGCTCATTTCCTGGCACTATATCAGACAATGTTCTAATGCTATTCATAGGTTTTTACTGGCCAGGTTTTTCAGAAGTAGGCCACCAGATCCTTCTTCCTAGTCTTTCTTAGTCTGGAAGCTCCACTGAAACCTGTCCACCATGAGTGACCCTGCTGGTATTTGAAATGCCAGTGGTATAGCTTCTAGAATCACAGAAACATGGAAGCCACCACAGCATGACAAACTGACATTTAATCATAGTTAATTTAAATTTCTCTTCTGGTAATTCTAAAATCTCTGCCAAATCTGAGTTTGGTTTTGATGCTTGCCCTGTTTTTCCAGACTGAGTTGTTTACCTTTTAGCATGCTTTGCAATTTTTTGTTGTTGTTGAAAGCCAGACGTGATGTATCTAGTAATTTGGTTGTAATTCCTTGTGAAGCTTGTTGATGGTGATGTGGTAGTAAGGTGTGGGCAGGGGGAGGCAGTCTATAATCCTGTAATTAGGTTTCACTCTTTTAGTCAGTTTGTGCCCCTAGGTTGTGATATTCACAAGTACTTCTCTGCTTCCCCCCCACCCTTAGGTAAAATGGGAAGACTAGAGTAGGTGGAGTTGAGTATTTCTTTTCCTCCTTCTGGGTTGTGTCATAAAAAACCCAAGTTGGTTGGCCTCTGGTAAAGTAATTTCCCTTGAGGGCAGACTGTTGTTAACAACAAACCACTATTTCAAAATGGTTATTTTTCTCCTCCTCCTATAAGAGATTCTGCAGGTAAAATTTATGAAAGAACCAAGGCTGGGTCTCCTAGAGTTTTTACCTCCCAAGTTCACCTAAATTTGTTGTTGCTGTTTCCATCGAGTCCATTCTGACTCATAGTGACCTTATAGGACAGAGCAGAACTGCCCCATAGGACTTCCTAGGTTATAATCTTTACAGGAACAGATTGCCAGGTGTCTTCTCCCATGGAGCTGTTGGGTGGGTTTGAACTGCGACCTTTCGGTTAGCAGCCAAGCTCTTAAACATTGTGTGACCAGGGCTCCTTAGCCCAAGCTTAGTCTTGCAATTACTCAGTTACCCTTTAATTAAGTATTCCTATCTAACAGTGGGCCCCGCAGTGCTGGTTTCTGGTCCTGATAGTTTTCTGCTCCCAGTAAGTAGAGATTCTCTGTGTCAGTCTGTCTGTCTTTTCAGTTATTGGGGCAGCAGTTTTCTCTGTGACCTCAATTATCTGATGGATCTAAGGAAAGTTGTTGATTTTTTAGCTTTCCAACTTTTTGTCTTGTGAGTACAGAGGTGATGACTTCAATGGTCTATATGCTGTACCGGAAACCGGAAACCGGAAACCTCTCCAGAGGATTTTCATCCTTTGAATAACAGTACATTATAAACCGCTATCTAGCACATGGCATCCTTATCTTGGTCAAGGGTCAGTAGCAGACTTCCAGGCATCGCAGAGATAAGCATAGAGCTGCGGCAGTCCAACTGTAAGATAACCTCATCTTTACATGGACAAGATAATGGTGTCTTTTAATGGTCAGAAGTTTCAAATTTTAATCAAGTTCAATTTATTCCTTTTTTTTAATAGTTAGTGCTTTCGTTTTCTCTCCAAAAAACTAGGACTATCTTAATGCTATGAAGACATTCTCTACATTTTCTTCAATATATCATTCTAGAAGCTGAAAATTTTATAATTTACGTTTAGTTCTATGATTGAGTCCACTCAGAGGTGCCTCAAAAGAGATGTCTGGTGATTTATTTCCAAAAAATCAGCTATTAAAACCCAATGGAACACACTTCTACTCTGACACTCATGGGGCCACTATGATTTGGAATTGATTCCACAGCAACTGGTTGGTCCATGACCCATGCTGAGTTACATTTTTTATACAGTATATAATAAGGGGTAAGGGTCACTTTTTTGCATATGGTTAACCAGTTGTTAGCTGTTGCTTTCAAGTCGATTCTGACTCATAGCAACCCTATAGGACAGAGTAGAACCACCCCACAGGTTTCCAAGGCTGTAATCTTTATGGAAGCAGACTGCCACATCTTTCTCAGTGGAGCGGCTAGTGGTTTTGAACCACTGACCTTTCAGTAAACAGCCGAGCACTTAACCCCTGTGCCATCAGAGCTCTTTCAACCAATTATTAGCACATTTTGTTGAAAATATTTTACTCTCCCATTTAATTGTCTGGGCTCCTTTCACAAAAATCAACTGATAGTGTGAGTGGTATCTAGACTTTCTGTCCTCTTCTAATGATCTATTTATACATATTTAAGCCAAAACCACACTAGCTTAACCATTGTAGCTGTAGAGTAAGTACTAAAATGGCTGGTGTTAATCCTCAATCCTCAAACTTTGCTCTTCAACAAAATTGTTTTGACTATTCTGGATTCTTTGTATTTCCATATAAATTTTATAATCACCTTGTCTTTTGCCCCATACCACCCCACAAAAAAAAAAAAAAATGCCTATTGGGATTGCAGTGAATCTATAGACCGTATTTAGCTGAATGAACATCTTAACAATATTGAGGCTCCTCATCCAGGAACATAATACACAAAAAAAAAAAAAAAAAAAAAAATGCCTATTGGGATTGCAGTGAATCTACAGACCGTATTTAGCTGAATGAACATCTTAACAATATTGAGGCTCCTCATCCAGGAACATAATATTTCCTCCCTCCCTCTCTTCCTCCCTCCCTCTCTCCCTTCCTCTCTTCTTCTCCCCCCACCTCTCTTTCTCTTTCTATTTTTAAGATTTCTTTCAGCAATGTTTTGCTATTTTTTTAGGGCAGAGGCCTTGCATACTTTTATTAATTTCTTTCCTAATAATTTTATGTTTTTGATGATATTGTAAATGGTATATTTATTCTTTCATTTTTAATTATTTATTGCTTGCTGTTGTTGTTAGGTGCCATCGAGTTGGTTCCAACTCATAGGGACCCTATGTACAACAGAATGAATCACTGCCGGGTCCTGTGCCATAACAATCATTGTTATGCTTGAGCCCATTGTTGCAGCCACTGTGCCAATCTATATTGTTGAGGGTCTTCCTCTTTTTTGTTGACCCTCTACTTTACTAAGCATGATGTCCTTCTCCAGGGACTGATCTCTCCTGATAACATGTTCAAAGTATGTGAGACGTAATCTTGCCATCTTTGCTTCTAAAGAGCATTCTGGCTGTACTTCTTCCAAGACAGATTTGTTCATTCTTTTGGCAGTCCATGGTATATTCAATATTCTTCTCCAACACCATAATTAAAAGGTATTCATTCTTCTTCAGTCTTCCTTATTCATTGTCAGCTTTCGCATGCATATGAGGCGATTGAAAACACCATGACTTGGGTCAGGTGCACCTTACTCTTCAAGGTGACATCTTTGCTTTTTAACACTTTAAAGAAGTCTTTTGCAGCAGATCTGCCCAAGGCAACACATTTGATTTCTTGACTGCTGCTTCCATTGGTGTTGATTGTGGATCCAAGTAAAATGAAATCCTTGACAACTTTAATCTTTTCTCCATTCATCATGATGTTGCTTACTGGTCCAGTTGCAAGGATTTTTGTTTTCCTTATGTTGAGGTGCAATCCGTACCGAAGGCTATCATTTTTGATCTTCATCAGTAAGTGCTTCAAGTTCTCTTCACTCTCAGCGAGCAAGTTTGTGTCATCTGCATATTGCAGGTTGTTAATGACTCTTCCTCCAATCCTGATGCTCTGTTCTTCATATAGTACAGCTTCTAGGATTATCTGCTCAGCATGCACATATTGAATAAGTATGGTGAAAGGATGCAACCCTGTCATGGTTTGAAT
Source organism: Dugong dugon (assembly GCA_030035585.1). Taxonomy (NCBI): domain Eukaryota; kingdom Metazoa; phylum Chordata; class Mammalia; order Sirenia; family Dugongidae; genus Dugong; species Dugong dugon. The sequence goes on along the minus strand of CM057468.1, from coordinate 112,757,347 downwards.
TGTGTCCCCCCAAAAATGTGTGTGTCAATTTGGCTGGGCCATGATTCCCCAGAATTGTGTGGCTGGCCTCCATTTTGTGATTGTAATTTTATGTTAAAGAGGATTAGGGTGGGACTGTAACACCACCTTTACCCAGGTCACATCCCTGATCCAACATAAAGGGAGTTTCCCGAAAGGGAAACAAGCAGAGAGTTGGGGACCTCATGCTATCAAGAAAGCGGTGCCAGGAGCAGAGCATGTCCTTTGGACCAGGGTCCCTGTGCCGAGAAGCTGCTAGTCTGGAGGAACACTGATGAGAAGGCCAAGAGAGAGAAAGCCTTCCCCTGGAGCTGACACCCTGAATTTGGACTTTTAGCCTACTTTACTGTAAGGAAGCATACTTCTGTTTGTTAAAACCATCCACTTGTGGTGTTTCTGTTATAGCAGCACTAGATGACTAAGACAAACCCTGATGCACACCTTTCCTGACTTTAAACCAGGCAGTCTCCTTGACTCCACGTCATTAAGGTCGACTCTACTTTGAGGAGGCAGCTCTTCCCCCGTTGTCTTTTGAGTGCCTTCCAACCTGAGGAGCTCATCTTCCAGCACTGTATCAGACAATATCCTACTGCTATTCATAAGGTTTTCACTGGCGAATTCTTTTCAGAAGTAGACTGCAGGTCTTTCTACCTAGTCTGCCTTAATCTGGAAGCTCAACTGAAATCTGTCTGCCATGGGAGACCTTGTCAATATTTGAATACTGGTGACATACTTTTCAGCATCACAGCAACAAGCAAGCCCCCACAGTATGACAAACTGACAGGTGCACCGGGGTATTTATTGCCAGTTTATAAAAATTCAGTTGGCTTTTCCATATTGACCTTATGTTCTGCAAGCCTACTATATCATTTATTATTTCTCGTAGTTTATTGGTAGACTCTTTAGAATTTTCTATCTACACAATGTCATTGTCTGTGAATAACGGAATTTTTATATTTATTTCTTTTCTATCTGCATGTGCATCTGGGTGCATGTGTGTGTATAACAGTAGCATCATATATTAGCTATGTGACCAGTGGAGTATAACAAACTCCTCACTAAACTTATGTCTGTTGCTGTTGTTAGTTGCTGAGTTGATTCCAACTCATGGCAACCCCATGTGTGAAGCCCAGAGCTGCACCCCATATGGTTTTCAATGGCTGAGACCTTTCTGAAGCAGATTGCCAGGACTGTCATCTGAGGGGCCTTTGAGTGGGTTCAAGACACCAACCTTTAGCTAGCAGTGGAGTGCTTAACTATTTGCTCCACCCAGGGACTAGGCTCCCCTAAAAGTGACATAACTCATGTCTATCTTGGTGGTTCATAATCCAGAGAAGAAAAGGGCGTGAGGGTCTGCACTTGGAAGTTTTCAGACTTCTGACCTACTGTAAAATGGATCTTATTTTGTCCTCAACATTTCTTTTAAATTGCCAACATATATGGTAGGTATAAGATTCTTAAAAAAATCAAAGTCAGTTAACTTTTCCTAAACACTTTTTTTTTTTTTAGAATGTTCTTTGCATAAAGGTCCTGGAAGAGGGGGCAGATGAGGGCTGAAATCTAATTTATAATCTGGTTACTGAGTCAGGCAACCCTGAAAGCAGTGAGAGTGGGCTGGATTCCCCTGCATAAAATGGAAACTTTCTCTAATTAATGAAAGTCACCTTAGGAACTAGCAGCAACCCTGTACCTGAAACAAGGCTTTAATTATGTGGGGATAGGGGAAACATGATGGAAGTGTGTGGACACTGGCCGGCAATTGGAGGAGGTGAGGTGATCAGGAACAAAAATAAGATGAAGGCAAATTTTCACTTTGATCATCAATATACTCTTAGCGGTTATGGTCTTTATCCATTTTTTCTTTGCATAATTTAAACTATTAGTACAGTGTAAAAGGCAAAAGGCTATTTTTTTCCACCTCTCAAATATTTGTTGATCATTTATGAATACTATATGATGGCAATGGGTATGCCTTTTTTGTGTTTTTTATATGTAGTTGTTAGGTGCCATCAAGTCAATTCCAACTCATAGTGACCCGATGTGGTAGAGCAGAACTTCCCCAATAGGGTTGTCTAGGCTGTAATCTTTATGGGAGTAGATCTCCATGTCTTTCTCCTGCAGAGCTGCTGGGTGACTTCTATCGGTAGCTGAGTGCTTAACTATTGCACCACTAGCACTCCTTAAATATTGTGTAGTGAGATACAAATATGAAGAACATGCAGTTGCTGTACTTGTATCACCTTTGGTGGAACCTCTGTGGCCAGTCCTCAGTCATGATGTTAGCATGGGCTTGACCTCAATAACCCCCTATCTCTGTTTCTGGTAGTCAATTTAACTGGGTAGAACCAAACCTCAACAACCCCAATCACAGCGAGTGGTTCAGACATAAACATGTGATCTAGTTTGGGTAAAATAGACACTTGGAGGTGTGTTCTGGATATTTGGCTTACATAAGCTTCGTTTTTTGGTTTTATTTTTTCCCTATAGGAGCTACTGGAAGAGATATTCTTTTCTTCTAAATGGTATGTTGCAATGCTACCAGGCTTGCGCTAGCCGGATTAGAATACTCCGGAAGAATGTATTGCTAAAATGATGTTAAGAGAAACAGAACTGAAGCCCTGACAATACTCTGAACTTATTTTTTGTTTAAGGTGAGCTAAACTGAAATTAAGAGGGTGTGTATATGTGTGAAAGTAGCCTTGGTGGCGGAGTGGTTAAGCGCTCGACTGTGAATCAAAAAGTCAGCAGTTTGGAACCCACCCCCAGCCACTCTGCCAGAGAAAGATGTGGCAGTCCGCTTCTGTAAAGATTTATAGTCCTGGAAACCCCGTAGGGCAGTTCTACTCTGTCCTACAGGGTCACTATGAGTTGGGATAAACTCAACGGCAACAGACTTTGGTTTAGTATGCGTGTGAGAAGTTCGTGGATGACACAAATGGTTTGTGCTCAGCTGCTGACTGAAAGATCGGTGATTTGAACCCACTTAGCGGCGTTGTGAAAGAAAGGTCTCGGTAATCTGCTTCCATAAAGATTACAGTCAAGAAAATCCTGTGGAGCCCAATTCTACTCTGTAACATATGAGGTCACTGTGAATCTAAATGGACTCCACAGCAACGCATTTGTTTGTTTTTGTATATGTGTGTTGCTTGAGGGGTGTTTAGGGAAAAAAGATAGAGCTAGAAAGTAAAGCTCAGGCTAATAAAAAAATGGAATAATTTTGAATTTACTAAAAGCTTTGGTATTTATCCTCTAAGCTTTGTAGATCCATCTATGATTTTTTATGTGAGGAGTGAATATTTTTTATGACAAATGTCAAATTACACAGGTCTGCAGTTCCAGACAAAGGAGACCTAAATTTTAGATTGCTAACCTCCTGAAAGTTTTTATATGCAATACAGTCTCTCTATAATCACAATGAAAGCCATAATTAATTGAACACTGTCAAAGTTAATTGCAATCTGAAAGGCCCAGGATAACATACTTTAAGTCAAAGTTAATTTTGAGACTTTTTTAAAGATAAGTCTGGTTTTTAGTTGGTTTGAAATCTTCCCCAAAGTATAACTTTCCAGCTGAAATCTTTTCATTGTGAAAAGGAGTAAAGCGATCTGCTTGACACAGCCAGATGAAACATATCACCATTGTACCTGACAGTCAAGAAATTAAAATGACAAGATCCTCTTAAAAGAGTCATAGGCAAAGTGGACTTTGAACTCCAAGTGCAACCAATAGATCCCGGGTGGCCATGGTCACAGTGGGGGAAGTTTTCGTTTTTGCCCATTTCCTTTCTCATGTATATCTTTTTAAGGAACTAGGGTTTCCCCTCTCATTTGTAGTTTTCTTACAGAGCTTCAGGTATCCAGCCAGTAAAGGCAGACGCAATGAACTGAAATAGGTATGTTGTTGTTGTTGTGACTTGCTATTGAGTCGATTCTGACTATGGCAACCCCATGTGTTGCAGAGTAGAACTGCTCCACAGGGTTTTCAAGGCTGTGAACTTTCAGAAGCAGATCACCACGCCCATCTTCCGAGGCTTCTTTGGGCTGGTTCAAACTGCCAGCCTATTGGCTAATAGTCAAGTGCTTAACCATTTACACCACCCAGGGACTCCTGAAAACAGGTATATGTTGGTGTTGGGTGCCGTCAAGTTAATTCCAACTCATAGCCATCCCATATGACAGAGTAAAAGTGCCCCATAGGGTTTTCTTGGCTGTAATCTTTACTGAAGCAGATCACCAGGTCTTTCTCTCACCGGCCGCTGGGTGGGTTTGAACCACTAACCTTTTGGTTAGCAGTGGAGTGCTTAACCGTTGCACCACCAGGGCTTCTATAAAAGAGGTATAAACCTGTTGACAAACCTGTTGTCACTGAGTCTATTTCGTCTCATAGCGACCCTATATAGAGTTACATAGTTTACTTTTACTTTCTATCCATATTGAATTACATTTTTTGGAAAATATGAAATAGGGGCCAAGGATCACTTTTTTGTTTATGGTTAAACAGCACTTTTTGTTGAAAAGATTTTACTCTCTCATTTAATTCCCTGGCTCTTTCGATAAAAATCAATTAATAGTATGAGTGTGAGTGGCTTCTAAACTTCTGTCTTCTTCCATCTATTTCTCTATATTTAAGTCAAAACCACACTATCTTAGCCATTGTAGCTATAGGACAAGTCCTAAAATGGCTGGCGTTAGTCCTAAAACATTGTTCTACTTCAAAATTACTTCGGCTATTGTAGATCCTTTGTATTTCTATATACGTTTTAGAATCAGCTTGTCTATTCCCACCTTTCTTCCTCTTAAAAAATGCCTACTGGGATTGCAATGAATCTATAGAACAATTTTAGAAGAATGAACATCTTAACAATATTGACTATTCCTGTACATGCACATGATACTGCTTTTCCTTCCTTCCTTCCTTTGCTTGTTCCTTCCTTCCTCCCTCCCTTAGTTTGTTCCTTCCTTCCTTTTTCTATCTGTCTATCTATCTATCTATCTATCAATCTACTGATCTATCGATCTATTGATCTATTTTTAACGTATCTTTCAGCAGTTTTGTGATTTTTTTAGGGTACACACTGCCTCATTGAGAGTAAAATCTGTTTCTTTCAACTCTCTCACATCACTGTAATTGGCACTAGCACCCACCTATTCAGTTGGCCAACCTGGAATAGTCACTTATTGCATTAATGCCTCAGCAAACTCTATTGTTTTATACGTAAATATATCAAAATGTATTCATTATGTCCATCTCTACCCCTTCCTCAGTCCATATAATTATCTCTTACCCGATGTGCTAGTCAATAATTATGCGCACTAAATATTTTGGGAGTCCTGGTGGTGCAGTGGTTAAGAGCTACAGCTGCTAACCAAAAGGTCGGCAGTTCCAATCCACCAGGCGCTCCTTGGAAATTCTATGGGGTAGTTCTACTCTGTCCTATAGGGTCGCTATGAGTCAGAATTAACTCCACGGCAACGGGTGTAAATATTTTGAGCTGTCTGCTTCCTAGCACATGTCACTGTTGTGCTTCCCCAACCCATTTGAAGTTAAGCAAGGCCATGCAACTTTCTTTGGCCAAAAAAAGTGAGTGGGAGTGATGTGTATTATTTCTAGTATTTTAGAAGTAAATATACAATTTGCCATCTTTCCTTTTCTTGCCTGTGCAATTAAAGCAGCTCAGAGACCGAGGGTCCCTCTTCCTATGCCCAGGGAGAGTGACATGGAGCAGCTCCCAGTTGGCCCTCAGTAGCCACGTGACTTCTCCCAGCCAGTGAAATATGAGCAGAAATGACATGAGTTCCTGGCAGGCTGAGATCAGTGGGCCTTCTCTTTCCCTTTCTTCTGCCCCCTCAAAAATGACAATGCAGCCATATATTGATGCGCTGTCACCACCAGAGTGCAGCAATCTGGATCTTGGAGTCACTATACATGCAGGAATGTAAACTAATCTGCAATGGACTTTGTGGGAGTGAAAAATAAACCACACAATGATAAAAGGATCAACTTACCAGGAAGACATAAAAATGCTAAACTTGAATACATCTGGAAAAATAGAAATTTATGTCTTACCTAGTCCTGCTGTAATACAAATATCACAAGCAAGTGGCTTTAAAGAACAGAAATGTATTTTCTCACAGTTCTGGAGGCTAAAAGTCCACATCAGGGTCTTAGACATGTCAATTCCTTCCTTGTAGGTAGCCCCTGGCTTTCCTTGGTTCCGTGTCTTACAGACAATCCTCACATGGCATCTGTCTTCCCACTTGTGTCTGTCTCTGTGTCTAATCTGCCTTTTTTATAACTCAGAATCCATTAGGTTTAGGACACATCCTACACTGGTATGGTCTCATTAACATAACAAAGAAAACTCGATTTCCAAACAGGATTACATCCACAGATATAGGCCTTAGGATTCCAACACATATTCTGGGGGAACACAGTTCAATCCAGGATAACATATAAAGCTAATATTGATAAAACTACAAAGAAAAGTTGCCAAACTCATTATCATAGTCATGCCAAAAATAACCTTAACAACAATAGCACAGGTTAGTAAAGAAATTGAACATTAGGACAAGATAATTTGCAAGCTTAATTTAATGGCTCTATATAGAACCCTGAATGCAACAATTAGAGAACCCATATTCTTCTCAAGCATGGAAGACACACATGAAAACTGAGCACAAGCTCAAAAAAATGCCAGAGATTATTATCATATAGGCTCTCCCAGAGTATGGAAAGGAGAGGAGGTATTCCATTACTCAGTACATGAGCTAGCTTCATCTGTAAGAATGCTATATTAATGGTAAAAAATACAACACATTCCCTTATTTGTAAACTTGTTAGCAAAATATGAAAACAACAAATCCAGGAGCCACAGAAAACAAGATAAAATATCATGACTGAGCTGGGTATATTCCAGGAATACAAAGGTGGTTATTAAAAAAAAAAAAATCTAGAAATTTCATTTTCCATATTAAAAATAGAATGAACATGATTGGATGCTTCAAAAGATGCAGAAAAAGTATTTGATCATTTCCAACACCCATTCATGATCAAAATGCTTATGAATTTAGGAAGAAAAGGAACCCCTTAATCTGTTAAATTATCTACCAATATTCTATGTCAAAAATCTGCTTGCTGTTGAAAGCTTTCTTACTCAATTAGCGACAAGCAAAGATTCCTGCCACCACCCCACCTACTTCCTATTTCAGTGGAGACATCAGCAAACACAGAAGTTAAACAAACAAATGAAAAATAGTTATAGAGTTAATCAAGGAAAAAAACAAGACTCAAAACTGTCAATGTTACACATGATAGCATTCTTTTCATAGAAGACAAACTGTCATTTATAGATTATTATTAAATTGAATGTTTGTCAAGGCAGTTGGGTATAAGATCAAAATACAAAAATAAATTATACCCGTTGGACATCTTTGTACCCACAGCTAAATCTTGGACTTGCTACCCAGTATTCTGTTGATGAAAGCTGATCCATCTTGTAATCCTAATATTAGATTATCTATTCACTACCTAAAGGAGTCCTGGTGGCCCAAAGAGTTAAATCTTTGACTATGATTTGAAAAGTTGGCAGTTCAAACCCACTCAGAGGCTCCTCAGAAGACAGGCCTGGCAATCTGCTTCTGAAAGGTCATAGTCTTGAAAATCCTATGGAGCAGTTCTACTCTGCACACATGGAATTGTCATGAGTTGGAATCCACTGGACATCAACTAAAAACAACAACATTGATTACCTAAATCATGGCATTTATAGAAAATAATAATATTTGCTCAGCAACCCAGGGTAAATGGGCAAGGCTGTTCTTGGCCAGAGGGAACTAGCCCAGAAGCATTTGTGGTATTCTGGTCAAGAAAACCAAACTAAACCTATGGCCGTCAGAACTGCCCATAGGGTTTCCAAGGAGCAGCTGGTGGAGTCGAACTGCTGACCTTTTGGTTAGTAGCTGAACTCTTTACCACTATGCCACCAGGGCTCCTTTTGGTTAAGAAGCTCTCTCATATTAGTATACTGTCTTGAAGCTTACAAAGTGCCTTCATTGGCATTACCTATTTTGATCTAGCAAGTAGAAACACGTAGTCATTCCCAAAGAAGCTATTTTTTTAACAGACCTAATTAATAGATGATTCAGCATGTGTATAAACGTCATTTCATGCACTCTTCTGCACAGCCAATTTAGAACTGACTGAAACAATTCATAGCTTATTCATATTGTGCTACAGAATGGGCTCGTAAAACCAGCCATTTGCTGGTGAAAATGTCTCCCTCCTTGCCATGAATTTGGTAGACAATGTTCAGGCCAGTTACAGAAGGAGACTCAGTAAGAATCAGGTCTGGAATGTTCTTTTAATCTCAGGATGTCCAAGACGAGAATTCTTACTTCAGTATTTTGTCAACTTAAGCAGTTTCAGGACTGGGTGGGAAACATTACAAATAGCCAATTATTTTGGAATCTTTGCTCTATAACTTGCTTTTGAAAACACAGCTGAACAATTCTTTTCTTTTCAACTAGTTTGCCTACAGATTTATGCATTCAACACTTCTTTATCTACAAAGTATATAATTTGTATTTTAATACCACTTCGGCCATGACTTTAGGCAGATATGGATAGAGAAAATATTAATGAGGAAAACAACTGTGTATGTTCACACTCAGGAATCAAACTTTTGTGTCTTGCAAATTAATTTCCTCCAATCTCCTCTTTCTGTCTTACTATTCACAGAATTTTAACCCACGTCAGAGCTCTTTGTCATCTATTAGGTGCTCTGAGACTCTGGTTTGCTTGCTTCATTTACCTGCTTATTTTGGTCTCCATTTGTCATTATTTTTAACAGTTGTCAGCATTAAATGTGATTTGCCACATCAGCCCACTCACACATCAGATGCAAATCCTTTTGAGTTTCACTTGCAATGCCTGGACTTCTGCAGTCCTTTTCAGCTTTGCTTTGTCAGCATCCTTTGACTTTTTGCTGTTAGGGATGGTTCTCTCAGTGATCTTTTAATTGTTAGAAAAGCAGCAGAGACTAAAACAGATATATTCAACTACACACAGTTCTTCAATGTTACACGAACTACAGCACTTATATTTCCACAGCAATATTTGTTGTTATAGCTGCTGTCCACTCCTTTTTCGACTCATAGCGACTCCATGTGAAAGGAGAACGGCCCCGTAAGTTTTCTTATGCTGTCTTCTTTATCGAAGCAGATCATCAAGTCTTTTCTTCTTTGGAGCCACTGGGTGGATTTGAATCACCAGTCTTTTTGGTTAGCAGCCAAGCGCTTAACCATTGGGCAACCAGGGCTTCTCGGCAACATTCTAGTTAACCACTAAGACTTCACTATCATGTGACCAAACCAAAAAACCAAACCCATTGCTGTCAAGTCGATTTTGACACATAGCGACCCTATAGGACAGAGTAGAACTGCCCCGTAGGGTTTCCAGAGAGCGCCTGCTGGATTAGAACTGCTGACCTTTTGGTTAGCAGCCGAATTCTTAATCACTATGCCGCCAGGGTTTCCATCATGTGACAGATAATACAAAATAATTGCATCTTTGTATCCAGTTTGGGTAGGTAACATGAGAAGAGAGTGCTATATGCACACCCGCTAGATTTTCTGTGGCACAGTGGTTAAGAGCTCAGGCTGCTCACGAAAAAACTGGCAGTTTGAATTCACCAGCAGCTCCATGGAAACCCTGTGGGGCCGTTCTACTCTACCCTATAGTGTCGCTATGAGTCAAAATCGACTCGATGGCAACGGGTTTGGTTTTAGGTTTGGATTCTCCAAACTCTGCTCCATTATAGTGTTAAATCTGTGTTGCACTTTGTCTTCAGTTTATGATTGCTTGATTTTTACTTCGGAAAATGACAATTGAGACAATATTTCTCTAGAAATATCCAAATAGTGTATTATTATTGAGCTTTCTGTTTGGTCAGTATTTCAATTTTTAGCATCATATTCAGATTTTTAATAATTTAGTATTTAAAAAATTCTTTGAGCCTTCCTCTAAGCACCGATAGTGTCCAAATCAAGCTGCTTTATCTCCTTTACTGTGGATCACAGTTATATGCATTCATATATGTATATTTCCAAAGCAGGGTGAGGTGCAAAACCATACAGATATGTTTTTCCCCCTTAATATAAGCAGTAGCAAACACATCTATTTACAATGTAAGGAAAATATCCTGGGTAAATGTGGACGAGTAAAGCTAGGATCATAAACTCTTGTAATTCAAATACCGAATAAAACGAACATGAATCAGAGAAACAGAAAACCTCACTGGCAGTGACTTGGTTGTAAACCATAAGCTTCAGAAGTGTTAACCAGTGAAAACCAGCAATTCTGGCCCTACAGGAAGTGACGTCACTTCAGATCCCAACCGTTTTTCCTACCCCTTGACCTCCACACACATTCCGAGTTTGAGGTTGTTATTAGAAAAGTGTAACCGTTTCCTGGACTGACCCCCACAGACATCCTGGTATATGCTGGGCAAAACCCAACCCGTGAGGTCTGGGAAAGGGGAAGACTGCAACACTATAATTGGTTTAGAAAAATCAGGATTCTCTATTTGGTATCTTTCAGAAAAAAAGTTGAGTGTGAGGAAGTTGTGTTATGGATTGAATTGTGTTCCTCCAAAAGATATGTTGGAATGCTAGCCACTGTATGTGTGGATATGAGTCCATCTAGAAACGGGATTTTCTTTGTTGTGTTAATGAGACTGTATCAGTGTATGGTGTGTCTTAGGCCACTCACTTTTGAAATATGAGAGGAGCAGCTTAGGCACAGCAGCAAACCAGCACAAACAGAGGGGAAGGTACAAGCCACATGAAGATTGCCAAGGAACTGAGGAACAGAAGCTGAAAAGAGACAGTGACCTTTCCCCAGAGCAGACAGAGAAGGAAAGCTTTCCCCTAGAGCCTGTGCCCTGAATTTGGAATTCCAGCCTGCTAAACTGTGAAAAAATAAATTTCTGTTTGTTAAATCACCCACTTACGGTATTTCTGTTATAGCAGCCCTAAGAAATTAAAACAAGTGGTATATCATCCACTACACTCTTTTCTCCAGATTAGATAAAAAGACTAAGGTGCCACCTTTATCTGTTCCCGCTTCAGGCTAGAGGAAATAAGAATGGCTGCTAAAGAGAGATGGTGAAGGTGGGAGAAAATAAACAACTGAGAGAGCTTCTGTTTCACAAACGTAGTGTTTATACTTCCACACAGAACTGGGGAATAATCTGAACAATGAATATATCCCTATGGTAGGCAGAACAATGTTCCTTCCCTACTCTCCCTCCCACCCCCAACTCCCCACTCCCCACCCCCCCAAAAAAATAAAAGATAACTACATCCTAATCCCTGGAACCTGTGAATGTTACCTTACCTTATATGGCAAAAAAAGAGTCTTTGTAGATGTGATTAAATTGAGGATCTTGAGATGGGAGGTTATCCGGGATTATCATGGTGGGTCCTAAATGCAATTACATGTATCTTAATAAGAGTGAGGCAGAGGGAGATCACACACACACACACACACACACGGAGGAGGCAGTGATTCAGTGATGTGGCCACAAGCTAAGGAATGCCAGAGCCACCTGAAGCTGCAGAGGCAAGGAATAGATCCCCTCTAGAGCTTCTGGAGAGAATGTGGCCCTGATGACATCTTGATTCCAGCCCAGAGATACTGATTTCAGACTTATGGTCTTCAGAACTGTAAGAGAATAAATTTCTAGCCACCATGTTTGTTGTAATTTGTCACAGCTGTCACAGGAAATTATACAATTCCCTATGGGAATGTTGTATCATCCCTTCTTCTCAAATCCTCCTGTCCTTGGCTGGTTCAGGAAAAGTCTTCTTCAATCCAGAATCCTCCTGCCATCTCATCTCTCCTTTACAGTAAGTTTCTGGAAAGTCATTTTGCCAAGCTCCAGTCTTTCTGCAGCCAGGTTTTCCCTCCATCCATTGAATTGCTTTCAACAAACCAGTTCAGTGCCTAATAACAAATCCCAAAAGAGTATTTGGATTCTTTGATTTTTTACCTTTACTTGTCTGCTGAATTTGACTTGGCTGATGCCTTCCTTCATCTTGAAACTTTCTCCTTACCATGGTAATTTCACAGACAACTCTCACCAATTCTTCTGCTTCTAGCAAATTGTAAGGTCCTTCAGGAGCCCTTTTCATTCCACACAACTTTTTTTTAAAAAACTTTTTTTTTATTGTACTTTAGATAAAGGTTTTACAGAACAAATAGTTTCCCATTAAACAGTTACTACACATATTGTTTAATGACAATGGTTACAACCCCACGACATGTCAACACTCTCCCTTCTCAACCTTGGGTTTCCTATCACCAGCTTTCCTGTCCCCTCCTGCCTTCTAGTCCTTGTGCCCGGGCTGTTGTACCCTGCTAGTCTCATTTTGTTTTATGGGCCTGTCTAATCTTTGGCTGAAGGGTGAACCTCGGAAGTGACTTCATTACTAAGCCAAAAGGGTGTCCGGGGGCCATACTTCCAGAGTTTCTCCAGTCTCTGTCAGGCCAATTAAGTCTGGTCTTGTTTTGTGAGTTAGAATTTTGTTCTACATTTTTCTCCAGCTCTGTCTGGAACCCTCTGTTGTAATCTCTGTCAGAGTAGTCAGTGGTGGTAGCTCGGCACCATGTAGTTGTACTTGACTCAGTCTGGTAGAGGCCGTGGTAGTTGTGGACCATTAGTCCTTTGGACTAATTTTTCCCTTGTATCTCGTTTTCTCCACTCTCGTTTGCTCCCGGACGGGAGAGACCAGTGGAGTATCTGAGATGGCTGTTCACAGGCTTTTAAGACCCAGATGCTACTCACCAAGGTAGAACGTAGAACATTTCCTTTATAAACTATGTTATGCCAATTGAGCTAGATGTTCCCTGAGACCATGGTCCCCACAGCCCTCAGCCCAGCAATTTGATCCCTCAGGGAGTTTGGGTGTGTCTATGGAGCTTCCATGACCTTGCCTTGTACAAGTTGTGCTGGCTTCCCCAGTATTGTGTCCTGTCTTACCCTTCAGCAAAGTTACCACTTACCTATTGTCTATTTAGTGTCCCCCCCACACCCCTCCACTCCCCTGTAACCATCAAAGATTGTTTCCTTTTGTGTGTAAACCTTTTCATGAGTTTTTACAGTAGTGGTCTCATACAATATTTGTCCTTTTGTGATTGACTTATCTCACTCAGCATAATGCCCTCCAGATTCATCCATGTTAGGAGATGCTTCGCAGATTCATCACTGTTCTTTATCATTGCATAATACTCCATTGTCCACACAACTTTTAATATTATTTATCCTAGGTTTTTATTCTTGGTCCTTTCAATTTCTCATTCTGGAATCTTACCCTGGACTTTTTCCTTCATGCCCATAAAAACATTTGGAAATGAGTTAGCAAGATTTACTCAGATACATGAAAAATGACATTATTTTCCTATGTCAGTAAGAAAGCATAAAGTCATTAATTTATACATTGTTTTTATTATTTCCCATTTTCTATCATAGGAAATTTTCTGACATTTTCCTGAGAACATTATTGTACTCTATGATATCATTCTTACAGTAGGAAAAATGTAAGGAAAAGGAAACAAGCATTTTTAGAGACAAATGCTTTCTTAATTAGGCAAATGAACATTAGGCTAATAAAGTGTTTAACTCCAGTGAATAGTGCTTTGTTAGCATTTATAAAACATGCTGTATTTTAAGGATGTTTGTTGAATATGCATAACAACCTTAATATGTGCTTTACGTCTGTATGTTTTTCCCTATTTCACAAATGTGAAAACCTACATAAAACAAAAGTGAGAGATTTAAGATTCTAAACATGGTTTATGATCTGTACCTTTTTATCAGGTGTGAAAAATATACGTAGAGTGAAATAATTTCCTTCAAGTATTATCATAAAACACTCTTTGTGCCCCAGTTATAGGATCAGGATTGGCTTTTAGGTAGATACATAGTAGGGTTCTTTATTCCCAGAATGTAAAAATTCCGTTATTACCTATCCCATTCCCAAATCCCTTTATTAAAATCTGAGATGTGTCTCTTAGAGCTAGGTGGTTCTAGGTGAAGTCTTTGATCAGTTGTTAAAAATTCAAAGGCCATTAGTATAACATATTGACTGTTACCAGTATGTCAACAAGTGTTTAAAACTTTCCAATTTATAGTTTATGAATCAAAAAAAAAAAAAGCATAAAATCCAGAGGGACTGAAGGCATTGACAGTATTTGTGGAGGGAGGGCATAAGGGAAGGAGCAGGTAATTGATGGTCTGCATGAAAGAAGAAAAACACAGGTTGGGGAGAGTAGTTGTGCTAAAACAAGCTTCTACTAGTCTACAACTTGAACTAAGGGCTGGATTACAACTATGGGCTCCCTGGTCCTAAGTGATAAACATCTTTAAGTGGCATATAAAGATTCCACCCATAACTGAATTCCATTGGATGGTGAAACTATGTAACGAGGTGCTCAGAGTCATTACTTCTACAGTTTCTGTTCTTCTCCATAAGAAAGTAATCAGTACTTGAGAGACTTGTCCCTGCTTCCTCAACACATCCATGCAACAAGAAGCTTAGACTCTTAATAAACTGGATATACTTAGAAGTTAGGAAATGAACAAGAATACTAGCGAAACACTTGACAAAAAGCTTTTTATAAAAGCTTGGATACTCACAGAGAGATACCTGAATAATTGATCGTATTTATTTAAGTATATGTATGTGATGTAGGTATTGATTTATTAAAAAAAAAAAGGGAACATATTGTCTGCCTTGAGCATATTGTTGTTAGTTTAGCTGACTACCTGACTATAAATATATTTGACATTTATAGTTCGATGTACTCCCAGTTTATGTCAAAGAATAAATAGCTATAAAAGGGATTTTTATACAGATGTATAGATTTCTAGATTTATATTCAGTAATAAAGAAAGACAAAAGTATTTGGGAATTGATATTTTAAAGTGATTACATAGTTTCTCTAAAATTTGGAAGATACACTGAATTGCCAATTGTCCTGTAAAGCAGTGAAGCAGTTTGGAATTTTTTTTTTAATTATTGTTGTTTGGAAATCTTCCCCTAAAACTCTGTTCATAGAAACTATTGCATGATTGAAAGTCAGAAGACTTCAAGCATAAAACTGTTGAAATGACCAAGAATCAGTGGAATATTTTAAATGGGTGTGTGGTCTGGTTCAACCACGAAAAGACCGCAGAGGGCACAAGTCAGCTCCGGTGGTGGTAAAAGCAGATGCTGAGTAAGTGTGGACTAGAACTCACTAAGGAGAATTGAGGATTCCCTCGGTGGTGCAAATGGTTAACGTGATTGGCCGCTAAACAAAGATTAGAAGTAGTTCCAGCCTGCTCAGAGGAGCCTCAGAAAAAGGCCTGGTAATCTACTTACAAAAAAGACCGGCCACTGAAAATCCTATGGAGCATAGCTCTACTCTTACCCACGTGGGGTCACCATGAATCAAAGTCAACTTGATGGCAACTGGTTTTTAGGGAGAATTGAGTCCACTATAAGATTTAGAGTAAAGGTCAAAAAATTTGAGAAGTAAAGGGAAAACATTACTAATCCTAGTGGGAAGGCAATCTGAAGAGGAAAAATTAGAGATTAGAGTGAAGAATTTAGGTTAAGGGATTATTGATGACTTTGGTAGACTTAAAGTGGTTGAGTTAAAAGGGAAGAATAGAGATGGTAGATACCGAAGTCCTTCTATTAGTCCTCTAACAGAAGATACCAGCATTTTTCTTAGGGGGAGGAAGAGAAACAAAAAACAATCCTATGCATGGATAAATAATATTTGATACAATTTCATGTGTGAAAACAGAGTAAAATTGATACTGAGAATATATTTGAAATGCTTAGAACTTAAGGCATTAAAAGAGATGAGTAATAACTAGACAAGGTGTATATGAAATAATTATATTGAGCAATGCAATGTTGATAAAATTAGCTTCATACCTCCCTCTGGGTAAACTTTTGCTGATACGTTAGTCAATGAATGTGAAATGCATCATTTTCCTCCACAAGAAAGATCTATATAAAGTCCCTGATATCGTAGTGAATTTATTGTTATTAATGGTCCAAATAGGTATGGAGTTCATTTGAATTCCCATTTGCTACTGAGTAAGACGGCCAATGTATTTAAAACTATATTATGATTGAGTGGTTATAGTCGAGAGAACTGATTAGAAACTACTTCAGCACGGAATATGAAGAACTCATTAGCTTAATTCTCTGCTAACAGGGCTTTTGAGCCTTTTCAACCAGCATTAAGTTGTCACGGTGATGGCAAAGTTAAATGGTGGATTGGGTGATTCTCTCAAGCAGCTAACAAGGTTTCTGTTATAGGATTGGATTCGCAGCTTTTTGGAGCTTGTGATGACAGAGATCCTTTGTAATATTAAGGAGTTAAAACTGAAGCAACTCCTTGGTCTTTCTGAAGACTCTTGACTTGCCTTTCACTGACCTTTGGTGCTGGAGTCTTTTGATTGTTTGAGTAATTTACTGCATTCTCTTTTGAGAGGATTGTATTATGGCTGGTTCAGTCTTTGGGAAAAGTTGTTTATTTTGATGTCTTGTCATGTCATAACAAAAGCTGCAGTAAATAGTATTTCTTCTACTTTTTTGAAAATAGACATTATTCTTTCAGAGCAGTTTTTGGTTTATAGAAAAACTGTGCAGTAAATAAAGAGAGGTTTCATATGCTCCCTCTCCTCTGTGCACAGTTTCTCCCATTATTAACATCTTTTATTCGTTTGGTATATTTGTTTCAATTGTCAAACAAATATTGATACATTTTTATTAACAAAAGTCCATCGCCCTTTATGTTGTACAGTTCTATGGATTTTGACAAATGCATAATATCATCTATCCACCATTATGGTATCTGACAGAATATTTTCACAGCCTTTAAAATGCCCTGTGCCCCTCTATTCATCTCTCACCTCCTCCTTCTGATATCCTGGCAATCACTGATCTTTTCACTATCTCTTTATAGTTTTGCCATTTCCAGGATGTCATATAGTTGGAATCATAGAGCGTGTGTGATTTTCAGACTGACTTCTTTCACTTAGCAATACGCATTTAAGATCCCTTTGTGTATCTTCATAGCTTGATAGCTTTTTTTTTTTTTTAATTGCTGAACAGTGTATTTTACACAAATAACGCATACTTTCTATGTTTGTTTGCCAACCTCCCCCTCCTCTGGGAGATATTTTTGTAAGGCCACTATGCCAATTTTATCTTTTACATGTTGCTGTAAAAAAAAATTAGCATAGTGCATTTACAAAAATACCTCGAGGTGGGAGGGAGCGGTTGGCAAACAAACATAGAAAGTGCCTCTTCTTTTTGTAAAAATATGGTAATACTCCATTGCTTGGAGTCACCACAGTTTGTTTATTCATTCACCCATCGAAAGACATCTAGCTTGTTGTCAATTTTTGGTAATTATGAATAAAGGGTCTATGAACATTGATGTGTAGGTTTTTGTGTGAACATAACTTGTCAACTCATGGGTAAATATCTAGAACTGTGATTGCTAGATTGTGTGATAAGCCTTGTAAGAGGTTGCTAGATTGTCTTCCAAGGTGGAAGTGGCAATACTTCCCATCAGCAGCAAATAAGTGTTCTTGCTGCTCTGCATCCTTGTAAGCACTTGGTGTTGTCCGTTTTTGGATTTTAGTTATTCTAATAGGTGTGTCCACCACAATTTCTCCTACTGTGGTGGCTTGCATGTTGCCATGATGCTAGAAGCTATGCCACAAATATTTCAAATACCAGCAGGGACTCCCATGGTCTACAGATTTCAGGCAAGCTTCCAGACTAAGACAGACTAGGAGTAAAGGCCTGGTGATCTGCTTTCAGAAATTAGTCAGTGAAAACCTTATGGATCACAATATTGTCTGACTCACTTGCTTTGGATATGCCATCAGGAGGGATAAATTATTGGAGGAGGACACCTTGTTTGGTGAAGTAGAGAGCCAGTAAGGGTGTGGGAGACACTTGGTGAGATGGATCGGCATAGGAGCTGCAACAATGGACACGAACCTGCTGGTGACTGGGAAGATGATGCAGAACCAGGCAATGTTAGGTCTGTTGTACATAAGGTTGCCATGAGTTGGAGTCAACTTGATGGCAGCTAACAACAATAGATGTATAGTGGTATGTCGTTGTTGTTTTAACTTGCAATTCTGCAATGATATTTGATATTGAGTGTCTTTTCATATGCTTACTTGCCATCTGTATATCTTCTTTAGCCAGATGTCTGTTCTGATCCTTTGCCCATTTTTTAATTGGGTTATTAGTTTTCTTACTGTTGAGTTTTAAGTGTTTGTTGTATATTTTGTATACAAATCCTTTATCAGATGTGTGTTTTGCATATCCTCCAGTCTGTGGCTTGTCTTTTCATTGTCTTAATATTGTCTTTTGCAGAGCAGAAATTTTTAATTGTACTGAAATTAAAGTTATCAATGGAGTATGCTTCTGGTGTTGCACAAAAAAAAAAAAAAAAAAAAATTATCGCCAAATCCAAGGTCACCTAGATTTTCTCCTATGGTACCATCTAGAAGTTGTAGAGTTTTGCATCTTATGTTTTGGTCTATGTTTCATTATGAGTTAATTTTTCTGAAAAGTGTTAAGAACTATGTTTAGATGCATTTTTTTTTTTTTTTTTGCATGAGGATATCTAATTGGAAAAAAACAGCAACAACTATCCTTTCTCCATTGAATTGTCTTTGCTCCTTTGCCAAAGATCAAAGGACTCGTTGACTATTTGTCTAAGTCTATTTCTGGGCTCTTTATTCTGATCCATTGATCTATTTGTCTGTTCTTTTGTCAATACTGCTCAGTCTTGATTACTAAAGCTTTATAGTAAGTCTCAATGTCAGGTGGTGTCAGCTTTCCTATTTTGTTCTCCTCCAGCATTTTGTTGGCTATCTAATTCTTTTGCCTTTATAACATAAACTTTAGAATCAGTTTGCCAAGATCCACAAAATAGCTCGCTAGAATTCGGATTGTACTGAACCTATAGATCAAGTTGGAAAGAACTGACGTTTTAATGTCTCCCTCTCCATGAACTTGGAATATCTTTCCATTTATTTAGATCTTTTTTGATTTTTTTTCATCAGAATTTTGTAGTTTTCCTTATATAGGTCTTGTACTTATTTTGTTAGATTTATACCTGAGTATTTAATTTTTGTGCTAATGTAATGGTCTTGTGTTTGTAATATAAAATTTCAATTGTTTATTGCTGGTGTATAGGAAAGCAATTGACTTTTGTATGTTAAACTTGTATCCTGCCAACTTACTATAATCGTTTATAGGTTTCAAATTTTTTTTTCACGATTATTTGGGATTTTCTTCATAGTCAATCTTACCATCTGTGAATAAAAACAGTTCCCCTCCCCCCTTCTTTTTTTCCAAATCTGTATACCATTTCTTTTCTTGTCTTACTGCATTAACTAGGAATTCTATCTTCACTTAGTTCAAACATTTTTTAAATTTCTCTTGAGACTTCTTGTTCATTATCGTGGCATATCTTTCTCCACCTCTTTTCTTTTAGTCTATCTTTATCTTTAAATTGAGTCTTTTATAGACAATGTATAGTTGGATCTTGTTTTTTTTATCCACTTTGATAGTCTCTGTCTTTAAATTGGTATGTTTAGATCATTCACATTCAAAGTGATTACCAATATAGTTGGATTAATATCTACTATATTTGTAGCTTTTTCTATTCCTTGCCTTTATTCTTCATTTCTTTTTTTTCTTTTGTTTTGTTTTTGTATTTTTCCCACTCTTTTTCTTTTTTTGCCACCTCTGGTTTTGATTGAGCCTTTATATGATTTCATTTTCTCTCCTCTCCTAGCTATCAATTACACTTCTTTAAAAAAAAAAAAAAATTAGAGCTTGCCCTACAGCTTGCAATTTACATTTAAAACTAACCTAAATCCACTTTCAAACAATGATATGCCACCTCATAAGTAGTGAAGTATTTTATAATAGAGTATTCTCAGTTCTTACTTCCCATCTGTTATGTGATTGGTATCATACATTTCACTTATCCATAAGCTGTAATCATCCAATATATTGTTGCTATTGTTATTTTGAGCAAACTTTTGTCTGTAAGATCGATTAAAAACTTAAAACATAAAATATTTTAGCTTTATTTGTTCCTTCTTGGCCACTCTCCCTTTCTTATTGTAGGTTCTATATCTCCGGTTTTCAGGGCAGCGCTTTGCTCTCTGGTCTCAATTCTCTGATGGATCAAAGAAGAGCTGTTGACTTTTTCTGTCATCTTATCTCTGCTCTTCCCTGCCTATTAGGAAAATGTAGAGATATATCAAGTAATAAGCCTAAAATTTGAACTATGTACTCTTTTTATTAAATGTTCTTGATTATTTGACTATAATTTGTGCTATTACATTTATTAACTTTCAAAATAAGTGAGAGATTAACATGTGTCTTTAGTGTGATTCACACATTCTGGACCTTTTCCTTCACTGTAAATGTGATTTATAGAATTTACTGAGAGTGTTCCCAAGAGAATGATCTTTCCCAAAAGATCAGCCAAGTAAAGGAGATCAAGAAGGCTAAAGTAAAATCTCTAAGGATTTTCCTTACTAGACAGACATTAATGTTTACCTAAGGAAAAATAGAAAGATCCATTCTAATATAAGCAACTGCAGTGTCCTATTGCTTGGGTTAAACTTCAGGTAAATGCATAAGTTTTGTGTATATAAAAATGTATTGCTTTTATGGGAGGCCTATCATTACACTTACCATTCTTGAATCATATCACCGGCTTTACTGCAAATAAAAAAAACACATTTTATTTAACTGTGTCTTAATGTATTGTAACATACCTGGATTTTTGAATTTGGATACGGCATGAGTACCTGCACATATGTTGGTGCACACAGAAATATAGACTTGAAGGTCTAAAAGAGGCCTTTAGGTCCTATTGGTTTCAATGACTCCTGATAATACCTGCTTCAATCTCCAAAAGACTGTCAAAGAGACTTTCAAAAACCTTCTCTTTCCCTTTCTCTGAAGGCTGCACAGCTTTTGACAATGGTCTTGTCAGATTCCTCATGCTCAGGTTCTTCAGTGCTGGTCATCAAGGATCTCCATGAGCTGCTCCCACTTTACCTGTACACACTATCTCACTCTAAACATTGAACAACCAAAAACCAGTTGCTGTTGAGTCAATTCTGACTCATGGCAACACCATGTGTGCCAGAGTAGAACTGTGCTCCATAGGGTTTTCAATGGATGATTTTTCAGAAGTAGATCACCAGGTCTTTCTTCCAAGGTGCCTTTGGGTAGACTTGACCCTCCAACCTTTTGGTTAGCAGCCAAATATGCTGTTTTCAACACCCAGGGACTCCAAATGTTGAGCAGATCTCATTAATATCATTCCCTGTATTCTGCTCATTTTTGTCTCCTGCAATCTTTAGTAGTGTTCTCCACACCTTAAAGAAATTCAGCTGGATTCAAAAGAGGACTTGGAACAAGGGATATCATTGCTGATGTCAGATGGATCCTGGCTGAAAGCAAAGAATACCAGAAAGATGTTTACCTGTGTTTTATTGACTATGCAAAGTCATTTGACTGTGTAGATCATAACAAATTATGTATAACATTGTGAAGAATGGGAATTCCAGAACACTTAATTGTGTTCACGAGGAACCTGTACTTAGACCAAGAGGCAGTCATTTGAACAGAACAAGGGGATTCTGTATGGTTTAAAGTCAGGAAAGGAGTGTGTCAGGGTTGGATTCTTTCACCATACTTATTCAGTCTGTATGCTGAGCAAATAATCTGAGAAGCTGGACTATATGAAGAAGAATGGGACATCAGGATTGGAGGAAACCTCATTAACAACCTGCAATATGCAGATGACACAACCTTGCTTGCTGAAAGTGAAGAGGACTTGAAGCACTTACTGACAAAGACTAAAAACCACAGCCTTCAGTATGGATTATACCTTGACATAAAGAAAACAAAAATCCTCACAACTGGACCAATAAGCAACATCATAAATGGAGAAAAGATTAAAGTTGTCAAGGATTTCATTTTACTTGAATCCACAATCAATGCCCATGGAAGCAGCAGTCGAGAAATCAAATGATGCACTGCGTTGGGAAAATCTGCTGCAAAAGATCTCTTTAAAGCGTTAAAAAGCAAGGATGTCACTTTAAGGACTAAGGTGAGCCTGACCCAAGCCATGATGTTTTCAATTGCCTTCCATGCATGTGAAATCTGGACAATGAATAAAGAGCGAAGAGGAATCGATGCCTTTGAATTCCAGTGTTTGCGAAGAATATTGACTATACCATGGACTGCCAGAAGAACTAACAAATCTCTCTTGGAAGAAGTTCATTAGAGTTACAACAGAAGTACATTAGAAGAATGCTCATTAGAAGGGAGGATGGTGAGACTTCGTCTCACATCCTTTGGACATGTTATCAGGGGGGACCAGTCACTGGAGAAGGACATCATGTTGGTAGAATAGAAGGTTATCAAAAAAGAGAAACACCCTCAGCAAGATGAACTGACACAGTGACTGCAACAATGGGCTTAAGCATAACAAGGATTGTGAGGATGGCCCTAGGACCCAGCAGTGTTTCATTCTGTTGTACATAGGGTCGCTAGGAGTTGGAACCAAATTAACGGCATCTAACAACAGCCACATCTTGAATGGATTTTCCCTTTCTCTTACTAAAAAAAATCATAGTGATATTATACTTATCTAAAAATTAGAGGTCCCATAGTCAGCAATAACTAATAAAATGGGCCATAAATAAAATGGAGTCTATTTAAGCCTAAAAGAACTTATATTTCTTTAAGGTAGAGCTCATGACACCATGGTATTTTTCTGAATTAAAAGCTAACATTTTATTCTCCTATTTTTATTTTTAATATATAACCTATATCACATTATCACATATGTGCTTACATATTATTGTTTCAGAAGTGTTTCCCTATTACTTCATCGACATATACTTAAAGGCCATTTAACAAAAAGTATCTTAAAACTCATTCAAACATAAAAAATGGCATCATTACCATTTGCTGGCTGCTAGTGTTGCTTTTTTTTCTCTGCTTCTTTTGATTTCTCACTTGCCTCTCACCGTCTCCCCCTCCTTTTGCTCGAGTGCCTGGCTCCGAGCCCCATCTTTGCTTCTTCCTGAGGGGCTGCGGAGCTCCATTCGAGTGTGCAGCTGCTTCCTGGTCTGGGCTGTCGTGCTGGTGGGATCCCGGGGTGTTTGTTAGTTTGTTCCTCTGCTCCCCGCGGCCACGGTCTCTTGACTGGGAGGCACTGGCTGCTTGGATTCCACACACCCAGGTGGGTAGCTCCCTGGGTGCCAGTTGTTGGCTGCTGGTGTTGCTTTTTTTTTCTGCTTCTTCTGATTTCTCGCTTGCCTCTCACTGCCTCGCCCTCCTTTCACTTGAGTGTCTGGCTCCGTGCGCCATCTTTGCTTCTTCCTGAGGGGCTGTGGGGCTCCATTCGAGTGTGCAGCTGCTTCCCGGTCTGGGCTGCACAGTGGCGGGATCCTGGGGCTTTTGTTCGTTTGTTCCTCTGTTTCCCGCCGCCACGGTCTCTTGGCCGGGGGGCACCGGCTGCTTGGATTCTGCATGCCTGGGCGGGTGGCTCTCTGGATGCCATTTGTTGGCTGCTAGTGTTGCTTTTTTTTTCCTGCTTCTTCTGATTTCTCACTTGCCTCTCGCCACCTCCCCCTGCTTTCACTCAAGTGCCTGGTTCTGTGTGCCATCTTTGCTTCTTCCTAAGGGTCTCCAGAGCACCAGCAATTTGTGATATACGCTTTCCCACTCTCCACACTTCTTTACCCACACTTGGCCTCCTCTGCTTCCCGTGGACACAGTCTCTTGTCCAGAAACACCAGACCACACTGGCTGGCTCTCTGAGTGCCATTTGTTGGCTGCTGGTGTTTCTTTTCTTTTTTTTCTGCTTCTTTGGATTTCTTGCTTGCCTCTCGCTGCCTCCTCATCCTTTCGCTCGAGTGCCTGGCTCTGTGCGCCATCTTTGCTTTTTCCTGAGGGGCTGCGGAGCTCCATTCGAGTGTGGAGCTGCTTCCTGGTCTGGGCTACTGCACTGGTGGGATCCCGGGGCTTTTGTTCGTTTGTTCATTTGGAATTGTTTGTTTGTTTTCTTTTCCTTTTCTTGAGTTGGGAGCCCTTTCTGGCCAGGAGGAGCTGTGTGGCAAGGAACTCCCCTTCGGCTTCCACAGACGTGTGGAGGGATCCCTGAGGACATTTCTGTTTTTGCTGGTTTCTTTTTTTTTTTTTCTTTTTTTTTTTTTGGGGGGGGGCTTTCTTGTTCTTTTTTTTGATTTGTTTTATTTTCTTTTCCCTCTTTTTCCCTTTTTGTCTTTCTTCATTGCTCAGTTTCTCATCTCTCTATATCTTCCTTTTCTTTCTGATCCCTGAATACCAGGCGTTGTAAGCCTCTGCGCCTTCTCGCCAGGCTGTGCTGCGACACCTGAGACAAATGTTTCCAGACCTCATAGCTGCATCGGTGGGATCCCTGGGAACTCTGCGGTTCTTTAACCTTTCTGATTTTTATTTGTTAATTCTTTTCTTTTCTTCCTCTTCCCCTTTCTGTTTTTCTCCATTTCATAGTCTCTCATCTCTCTATTCCAACGGCAAGCTCCCCTAGCATTCTTTTTTGTTTGTATGTTTTTTGGCTTCTGTTGCTCTCTCCTCTCTCCCATATCAATCTTAGCTCCACACATAACCATTTCCCCGCTGCATCCTGCCTACATGTACCATGCACTTGACATCACACCACCAAGCACAGGCACAGCCTACTGGAACCTACCATGCACTGATTACCGACCCACTCTGGTGGCTGTAGTAAGTGCCAAAAACAACCCATCCCAGTGGCTCCTCTTCAGCTAGACCTGCCCTGCTATACCATATCTGAGTGAATGAACCTGCCAGTTGAAGAAGGAGGTGAAAAGTATGGAGCGCACAGACGAGCAAACAAAAAAGAGCACGCAGTCCGCCTGCTCAGACACAGTGAATTTTTTTTTTTTAAAGGGATGAAACAAACAAATCTACAATCAATAAACCAGAAAAATAACTACTGAATGCCCCGAAAACAGCAGACAATATCAAAACATTTACAAAAACAGGACAGGATGGTTCCAGTAGGCATCCAAATTAAAACACCAGATGACTCTCCTCTGGAAGAAAACGCACTAGAAGTACCTGACAGGGAATTCAAATCTCTAATACTCGGAGTTTTCCAAGAACTGAGGCAAAAAGCTGACAAACATGAGGAAAAAATAGACAAAATTCATGGAAAATACAGACAAAAAATTGGAAGAATTCAGGAAGATGATGCAGGAACAAAATGCCAAAATAAATTCACAACTAGAAATTATACAAAGACAACAATTAGAAATCCAAAAGCTAAACAACAAGATTTCAGAAATGGATGATGTCATAGAAGGGCTGAGTAGCAGATTTGAAACCGTGGAAGACAGGATCAGTGGAACTGAAGACAAACACTTGGATACAACTCTGTTTCAGGAAAACTCAGAAAAAAGAACAAAGAAAAATGAAGAGACCCTGAGAGTTATGTGGGACACAATTACAAGCAAAAATTTACGAGTGATTGGCATTCCAGAACAGGGAGAAAACAGAAAACACAGACAGGATCATTGAGGAACTGCTGACA
The DNA here is from genome assembly GCA_030035585.1 of Dugong dugon. Lineage (NCBI taxonomy): Eukaryota > Metazoa > Chordata > Mammalia > Sirenia > Dugongidae > Dugong > Dugong dugon. The sequence goes on along the minus strand of CM057468.1, from coordinate 112,731,598 downwards.
GAAAACTTCCCCAATATCATGAAAGATGTAAAGCTGGCCATCCAAGAAGCTCAATGAACCCCATATAGAAGAGACTCAAAAGAAAATCACTGAGGCATATCATATTCACACTCGCCAAAACAAAGACAAACAAAGAATCTTGAGAGCAGCTCGTGAAAAACAAGAAGTCACATACAGAGGAGAAACAATAAGACTAAGTTCAGATTATTCGGCAGAAACCATGCAGGCAAAAAGGAATGGGATGACATATATAAAATCTTGAAAGAAAAAAATTGTCAGCCAAGAATAATATATCCTGCAAGACTCTCGTTCAAAGTTGATGGTGAAATTAGGTCACTTACAGATAAACAGAAACTAAGGGAATATGTAAACGTCAAACCAAACTTACAAGAATTATTAAAGGGAGTTCTTCGATCTGAGGACAAACAGCTTCAGCCTACAGGCAGAACCTAGGATGCAGGATCGAACGAGCCAGATACCAATCTAAGAAATGAACTCTCAAGGACTACCCAAAACCAAAAGAAATACAACAGGGAATCAGAGTAGTCAATCGATGGATGACAACAACATCAAAACAATGAAAGAGGGAATAAACGGCATAAGTATAGAACCTTCTAATGGAGAGGAAGGCAAGGCAATACCAAGTAATGGTAGACTGCTTCAAACTTAGAAAGATAAGGGTAAAAATCATGGTAACCACAAAGAAAGTTAAGAAACATACTCCTAAAAAAAAAAAAAAGAGGAAAAACATAAAGTCTCAGCAAAAACAAAACCTACAAAAACAAAAGAAATGAAAAAAAATCCACAAACAAAAGTAACTCAGCACAAGAGAGTAAAAAGAACAAAGAAAACTTCAGCACCACAAAAAAAAGCACTACAAAATTACAGCAACAGACTCACATCTCTCAATAATTACACTGAATGTAAATGGACTCAATGTACCCATAAAGAGAAGGAGAGTGAAAGAATGGATAAGAAAACAGGATCGATCAATATGAGGTCTACAAGAGACACACCTTAGAAACAAAGATGTGAATTTATTAAAAGTCAAAGGTTGGAAAAACATATATCAAGCTAACAACGACCAAAAAAGAGCAGGAGTGGCAATTCTAATCTCAGATAAAATAGACTTTAAAACAAAATCTACCAAAAAAGACAAAGAAGGACACTATCTAATGATTAAGGGGATGATCCATCATGAAGATATAACCATAATAAACATCTATGTACCCAATGACAGGGCTCCAAAATACATAAAACAAACTCTAACAACACTGAAAAGAGAAATTGACAGTTCCACAATAATAGTAGGACACTTCAACACACCACTGTCAGTAAAGGACAGAACAACTAAGAAGAAATTCAGCAAAGATACAGAAGACCTAAAGGGCACAATCAGCCAACTTGACCTCATAGACATATATAGAACACTCCATCCAACCGCTGCAAAGTACACATTCTTTTCCAATGCACATGGAACGTTCTCCAGAATAGACCACATCTTAGGCCACAGAGCAATCCTCAACAAGATCCAAAACACTGAGATAATTCAGAGTATCTTCTCTGACCACAGTGCCATCAAGGTAGAAATTAACAATAGAAAGAGCAAGGAAAAAAAATCATCTACATGGAAACTGAATAATACCCTGCTTACACATCGCTGGGCAATAGAAGAAATCAGAGATGGAATCAAAAAATTCCTAGAATCAAATGAGAATGAAAACACATCATACTAAAACCTTTGGGACACAGCAAAGGCAGTCCTCAGAGGACAATTTATAGCAATAGATGCACATATCAAAAAAGAAGAAAAGGAGAAAATCAAAACATTAACTACAGAACTCAAACAAACAGAAAGAGAACAGCAAAAAAAGCCCACAACCACCGGAAGAAAGGAAATAGTAAAGATCAGAGCAGAAATCAATGAAATAGAGAACAGAAAAACAATAGAAAGAATCAACAAAACCAAAAGTTGGTTCTTTGAAAGAATCAACAAAATCGACAAACCACTGGCCAGACTGACAAAACAAAAACAGGAGAGGACGCAAATAACCCAAATAAGAAATGAAATGGGGGGCATTACAACAGACCCAACTGAAATAAAAAGGATTATAACAGAATATTATGAAAAACTATACTCCAACAAATTTGAAAACCTAAAGGAAATGGATAAATTTCTAGAAACACACGTCCTACCCAAACTACAGCAAAGTGGTGTTGAAAATCTGAACAGACCCATAACGAGAGAAGAGATTGAAAAGGTAATAAAAAAACTCCCAACTAAAAAAAGCCCTGGCCCAGATGGCTTCACTGGAGAATTCTACAAAACATTTAGAGAAGAGCTTATACCAGTACTACTCAAGCTATTTCAGAGATAGAAGAGGAAGCAACATTTCCAAATTCATTCTATGAAGCCAGCATAACGCTGATACCAATACCAGGCAAAGACGTCACAAAAAAAGAAAATTACAGACCAATATCTCTCATGAATATAGATGCAAAAATTCTGAACAAAATTCTAGCCAATAGAATTCAGCATCATATCAAAAAAAATAATACACCACCACCAAGTAGGATTCATACCAGGTATGCAAGGATGGTTCAACATTAGAAAATCAATCAATGTAATCCACCACATAAATAAAAGGAAAGAAAAGAATCACATGATCATCTCTATTTAATGCAGAAAAGGCATTTGACGAAGTCCAACACCCATTCCTGATAAAAACTCTCAATCAAATAGGTATAGAAGGGAAATTTCTCAACATAAGAAAGGGCATCTATGCAAAACCAATGGCCAGCGTCATTCTTAATGCAGAGAGGCTGAAAACATCCCCCTTGAAAACAGGAACAAGACAAGGATGCCCTTTATCACCACTCCTATTTAACATTGTGCTGGAAGTTCTAGCTAGAGCAATAAGGCAAGAAAAAGAAATATAGGGCATCCAAATTGATAATGAAGAAGTTAAACTGTCTCTGTTTGCAGATGATATGATACTATTCATAGAAAACCCTAAAGACTTCACGAGAAATCTACTGGAACTAATAGAAAGATTCAACAGAGTTGCAGGATACAAGATAAACATTCAAAAATCAGTTGGATTCCTATACACCAATAAGGAGAACGATGAAATGGAAATCAGGAAAACAATACCACTTTCAATAGCCCCTAAAAAGATAAAATACTTAGGAATAAATCTGACCAGGGATGTAAAAGACCTATACAAGGAAAACTACAAAACACTACTGCATGAAATCCAAAGGGATCTAAATAAATGGGAAAACATACCATGCTCATGGATAGGCAGACTCAACATTGTGAAAATGGCAATTCTACCCAAAGCAATCTACAAATACAACATAATCCCAATCCAAATACCAACAACATTCTTCAAAGAGATGGAAAAACTAATCATTAACTTTATATGGAAAGGGAAGAATCCCCGAATAAGTAAAGCACTACTGAAGAAGAATAATAAAGTTGGATGACTCACACTACTGACTTCAGTACTTACTATACAGCTACAGTAGTCAAAACAGCATGGTACTCGTACAATGACAGATATATTGACCAATGGAACAGAATTGAGAACCCAGATTTCCAAAAACAAGGCTTCAGGAACTGATAGAATACCAGTTGAAATGTTTCAACAAACAGATACAGTGCTGGAGGTGCTCACTCATCTATGCCAAGATATTTGGTAAACAGCTACCTGACCAACTGACTAGAAGAGATCCATATACATGCCGATTACAAAGAAAGGTGATCCAAAGTAATGCAGAAATTATCAAACAATACCATTAATATCACACACAAGTAAAATTCTGCTGAAGATAATTCAAAAATGGTTGCAGCAGTACATCAACCAGGAGCTTCCAGAAATTCAAGCTGGATTCAGAAGAGGACATGGAAGGAGGGATATCATTGCTGATATCAGATGGATCTTGGTGGAAAGCAGAGAATACCAGTAAGATGTTTACCTGTGTTTTATTGACTATGCAAAGGCATTCGACTGTGTAGATCATAACAAATTATGGATAACAATGCAAAGAATGGGAATTTCAGAACACTTAATTGTGCTCATGTGTAACCTATACATAGACCAAGAGGCAGTTGTTCAAAGAGAATAAGGAGATATTGCATGGTTTAAAATCAGGACAGGTATATATCAGGGTTGTACCCTTTCACTATACTTATTCAGTCTGTGTGCTGGGCAAATAGTTTGAGAAGCTGGACTGCATGAAGAAGAGCGTGGCATCAAGATTGGAGGAAGACTCATTAACAACCTACAACATGCAAGTGACACAACCTTGTTTACTGAAAGCGAAGAGGACTTGAAGCACTTACTGATGAAGATCAAAGACTACAGCCTTCAATATGGATTACACCTTTACATAAAACAAAAATCCTCACCACTGGACCATCCACCTATGGTCAACTGATCTTCGACAAGGGCCCAAAGTCCATCAAATGGGGAAAAGACCGTCTTTTTAACAAATGGTGCTGCCAAAACTGGATATCCATCTGCAACAAAATGAAACAGGACCCATACCTCACACCGTATACATAACTACTTCAAAATGGATCAAAGACCTGAATATAAAGCCTCAAACTATAAAGTTCATAGAAGAAAAAATAGGACCAGCATATAAAGTTCATAGAAGAAAAAATAGGACCAACACTTCAGGCCTTAATACATGGCATTAACAGGATACAAACCATAACCATCAACGCACAAAACCCAACAGATAAGCTAGATAACTGGGATCTTCTAAAAATCAAACACCTATGCTCTTCAAAAGACTTCACCAAAAGAGTAAAAAGAGAACCTACAGACTGGGAAAAAATTTTTGGACAGTACAAGTCAGACAAAGGTCTAATCTCCATAATCTACCAGAAAATCAAATACCTCTACAACAAAAAGACAAATTATCCGATTAAAAAATGGGCAAAGGAAATGAACAGAAACTTCACCAAAGAAGACATTCAAATGGCCAACAGACACATGACGAAATGCTCGCAATCACTAGCCATTAGAGAAATGCAAATTAAAACCACAGTGAGATAGCATCTCACCCTGGCATTACCAGCAGGAAACAAAAACACTGGAAATAACAAGTGTTGGAGGGACTGTGGGGAGATGGGAACTCTTATGCACTGCTGGTGGGAATGCAAAATGATACAACCATTTTGGAAAATGATATGGCACTTTCTCAGAAAGCTAGAAATAGACATACCATTCGATCCAGCAATCCCACTGCTAGGAATATATTCTAGAGAAATAAGGGTCGTTACTCCAATAGACATATGCACACTTATGTTCATGGCAGCATTGTTCACAATAGCAAAATGATGGGAACAACGTAGATGCCCATCAGCAGATGAATGGATAAAGAAACTATGGTACATACACACAATGGAGTACTATGCAACGAGAAAGAACAACAATGAATCTGTGAACCATCTCATAACATGGCTGAAACTGGAGGACATTATGCTGAGTGAAATAAGTCAATCACAAAAGGACAAATATTGTATGAGACCTCTATTGTAAAAACCCATGAAAAAGTTCACACTCAAAATGTAACAATCTTTGTTGGTTACCAGGGATGGGAGGGGTGGGGGGGATATGCTAAATAGGCAATAGATAAGTGGTATCTTGGGTGAAGGGTGAGACAGTACACAATACAGGGGAAACTAGCACAACCTGTACAAGGAAAGGTCATGGAAGCCCCATAGACACATCTAAACTCCCTGAGGGACTGAATTGCTGGGCAGAGGTGTCTGGGGACCATGGTCTCGGGGAACACCTAGCTCAATTGGCATGACACAACTTATAAAGACAATGCTCTACATTCTACCTTGGTGAGTAGTGTCTGGGGTCTTAAAAGCCTGTGAGTGGCCATCTAAGATACTCCACTGGTCTCTTCCCTTCGAGAGCAAGGGAGAATGACGAGAACATGATACAAGGAAAAGATTAGTCCGAAGGACTAATTGTCAACAGCTACCAAGGCCTCCACCGGACTGAGTCCAGTACAGCTAGATGGTGCCCGGCTACCACCACTGACTGCTCTGACCAGGATCACAACAGAGGGTTCTGGACAGAGCTGGAGAAGGATGTAGAGCATAATTCTAACTCACAAAAAAAAAGGCCAGATTTACTGGCCTAAAGGAGACTGGAGAAACCTCAAGAGTAAGGCCCCCAGACACCCTTTTAGCTCAATGTTGAAGTTACCTCTGAGATTCACTGTTCAGCCTGGGAGTGGACAGCCTTGTAAAACCAAATGAGACTAATGAGGTACAGGAGTCCAGTGACAAGGGCCAGAAGGCAGAAGGGGACAAGGAAGCTGGTGATAGGGAACCCAAGGTTGAGTAAGGATATTGTTGATGTGTTGTGAGATTGTTAACCATTGTCATAGGGCAACATTTGTAGTAACTGTTAAATGAGAAACTATTTTGTTCTGTAAGCCTTCATCTTAAGTGGGAATAATAGCAAAATTGGAAGAGCGTAGTCAATGTCACTGAACTGTGTATGTAGAAATTTTTGTAACGGTGTATCTTTGGCTATGTGTATTTTCACGAAAAAAAAAAGAAGTTGAGAAGTTAGAAGGTTGATATGTTGTGGGGTTGTTAACCAATGTCATAAAACAACATGTGTACTAGTGTTTCATGAGAAACTATTTGTTCTGTAAGCCTTCACCTGAAGTACAATAAAATATATATATATTAAAAAAAATGGCATCTTTAGCAGTGATGGCACCTATTAAAATTTTATTTTCAATTGAAAGCAGGCCATTGTACTTTAAAAATGAGGTATGATTTTGAAAGATATATGCATTATTTAAAACTGTAGTCTTAAACTCTCACCAGCAAAAACAGTAAATATTTAGTTTTCACATTGCTGATTATCACTACAGTCTTGAAATCTTTGTTACATAAATGCATGTAATTTTAGAGTATAAGAAATTGTAGAAAATAAAAAATTGCCTGTATTCTTACAATGCATAAGAGAACTTAAAATTTTGTTGTGTATCCTTCAGAAACATAGATATTAAGCTAAATATGTATCTCTATAAAACTATCTATATTTATTTACATTTGATGAAATGTTGTCAAATTACGTTATACTGCACAGACCATTTGATAACAGCTTCTCCAACTTAACACCCTTACATACTGATCAAATCAAAAACCAAATCCCTGCCATTGAGTCAATTCTGACTCATCGTGACCCTATAGGACAGAGTAGAACTGCCTCATAGAGTTTCCAAGACTGTAAATCTTTAGGGAAGCAGATTGCCACATCTTTCTCACAGAGCAGCTGGTAGATTCAAACCACTGGCCTTTCAGTTAGTAGCTGAGCGCTTAACCACTCCTCCCCCAGGACTCCTTACATATTGGTACACATACATTTATACTTTTATTAACTTCCTAGTATTTCATTGTATGAATATACCATGATTAATTTAATAAATCTCCCTATTTCAGGTATTTAGTTTGATTCTACTTTAACTAGTTGCAATGAGCATGTTCATAGCTTTATTTTTGTGATATTTATTTCTGCATGCTATATCTCCTCAGGTGAAATTGCTTGATAAAGAAGTAAGGACGTGTTTTATCTTTTGCTGTATACTCCCAAAACGGTCCTCTATAAAGTAGTTCAATACACACTCCCAATAAAATTTTATTAGTATTCACTTAATAATTCCTTCTTTGCCTGTTAGCACTTAAATCAGATTACATGTACTATCATTTTAATATGTAATCAATATAAAACAAGATAATTACAGTTTTTTTTTTGGTTCTAGATCTTGGAAATCCAGTATGTGTTATATATTTCCACCACATCTCAATTCAGAATCTGAATTTTCATCCAAAATACTTCATCTATATTTAGATTTTATTAAATTTACAGTTGAAAAAGTAGATTCACATACCCACGTTATTCCAAACACAGTTAAAAGTTTTCCAATAACTAACTCGAGTGTCCATTTTTACATTTAAATGATAATTAATTAAAATTAAATACAATTTAAAGTTTGATCTCTCAGTCACACTAGCCACATTTCACATTTCAACTGCTCAATAGCCACATTGGGCTACTGGCTCCAGCATTGTACAGCACAGATCTAACTTCTTAGTTTGGCCAAGAAGACCATGCATGATCTGTACCCCCATAAACTCTGTGCCTCAATTTTTTTTTTACTATTCTCCTCCTCACTTACTCTTCTCCAGCACTGTTGCTTCCAGCTCTTTCTGGAACACAGCAGGCGCCTCAGGACTTTTGCATGAGTTATTCCCTATGCTGGAATGAAGGAAACTGGTGTCACAAATGCTTAAGCGCTTGGCTGCTAATGTGAAGGTTGGTGGCTTCAACCACCCAGTGGCTCCACTCTACACTGTGCTATAGGGTCGCTATGAGTCGGAATCGACTCGACGGTAACGGGTTTGGTTTTTGGTTTAGTTGCTCTGCAGCGGAAAGAAGTGGCAATCCGCTTCCATAAAGATTACAGCCTAGAAAATCCTCTGGGGCAGTTCCTCTCCGTTGCAAGGGGTCACTGTGAATCAGAATCAACTCGATAGCGCACATCAACATGCCTACAACGCACTTTCCTCTTACTCTTACATCCATTTGGGTTGCTATTACTGCTTCAGATCTTTGCCGATATGTCCTCTTATCGGTAAGCACTTCCATGTAAGCACTTCCATGCCCATTGCTACTTCTTCTTACTTCTCTTTGACCCTAACTCAGCTTTATTTTCCTCATAATAGTATTTATTCCTGTTTATTGTGATCTCCCTACACTAGAATATAAACTCTGTGATGACAGGGATATGCATTCACTACTATAGCCTCACCTGGCACATAGTATTTGCTCAAGTATTAGTTTAATATGAAAGGTTATTTTTAACTCCTGATTATTAATAGGTCCTGCGTGAGTATGTGCGTGTATATGCATGCGTGCTACTTTTTTTCTCCTCTTCCTCCTCCTCCCTTCTTTCTTTTTCCTTCAGTTTTCATTATAATGATCCTTGTTAAGAACTACTCTCCCCTACCCTAATTCTAGCGCGCCCCTCATTACCTCTCCTACTAAACCTTAATTTTCATTAATGGGTCAGTGGATGAGAAACACTTCCATTTCAAATACAAGCTATGTCAGCCTTAGTCATTCACATAAATATTCCTAGGAATGAAAAACACTTGGCAAGACTGTTTAGGACTACCAGTGACCATCAAGTCAACTCCAACCCCTGGCAACACCATCCGGTATGTTAGAGTAGAAAAGCACTCCATGCGCTTTTCGATGGCTGATTTTTCAGAAGTAGATTGTTACGCATTTTTTCCAAGATACCTCTGGGTGGACACAATTCCCCATCTTTTCAGTTAGCAGCCCAGTGTGTTGACTATTTGCACCCCAGGGACCCCGTTTAGGACTAGGATTGCACAATGGTCTGACCCATAAATACCAAAATCAAACCCAACTCATTGCTGTCAAGTCGATTCCAACTCATAGCGACCCTATAGGACAGAGTGTAACTGCCTCATAGGGTTTCTAAGGAGCAGTTGGTGGATTTGAGCTGCCAACCTTTTGGTTAGCAGCTGAACACTTAACAACTGTGCCACCAGGCCTCTTACCCACAAATAAGTTCTACCATATAAATGATGGTAAAAGATTTAGGGCAAATAATTATCCCTCACATCTTCTGTTATATATAAATCAGTTATTCCCAAAGTAGAGCCTGTGACTCTGTAATAGACAGTAATTACAATCTCATGCATATACGTATTTTAGAATTGTTTGCATAATGAAAATTTGGTTCTGAAGAAATCATACAAACTTAGAAAATTATATCAACAGTATTAAAACAAGAACCAAATCATCAATAGCTGTATCAGCTATTTATCAGTCAAAATACTTAGATCACATCTATAAATATTTATTATAAACACTGGTAATTTAATAGAATGCAAATTTTTAATTATAATAAAGCACGCTCAATTACTGAGGGAGCAATCATAATCTTCCGAGAGCTCCCTTCTGTTTTGCTGTGTCTTCTCCAATGTTCTTTCTGTTGCTTTTACACAGATGATGAAAGTAACAAAACTAAGATTTAATAAATGAAACACATTTCAAAAATGCGAAGTTTACACCTTCCAATGCCTCTTGTCATGTTGCAAAATTACTGGCCTCAGAAGTAATTTTCCTGGTAGCCTATTTTCTTTATGACCTGCAGTGAAGGCACCAAATTCTCACGTGGGTAATATCTTCGTATGGCCACCACTGCTATTATTATTTCAGGATGGGTTTCTCTAATGCTTTCTAATTAAATATCTATTTGAAGACTCTCAAGGGAGTCAGGTTGTAAAGCTGCTCATTTGTAGTGAAATGGAGCATATGGCACGTGTAATGTCGGTCCTGGCGTCCCTGGAATAGTTTTCTCTGTGCTTCTGATTTGAATTTAAGATCCAGCTGAACCTCATTTTAACATAGCTCACAAAAACCTAGATTAAACAGAGAACTAGAAGTTGCATAGGGAATTGATGCCTTGCATTGTCTCTTGGCATTACCCAGTTGGTCTCTCACACATCCTTCACACACTTCTCTGCCCGCTAACCTAGTGACCCTTCAAGACTCAGGACAATTTCTATTTCCTCTAGGAAAGCTTTTCCAGTGTTCACAGATAGTTGTTTCTTACTCTGAGATACCACTGCCCTGCGCTCATAGCTCTATGTATAGCATTTTAAACATTTGGAATAACCCCTTTATCTATTTCTATCAGCTACAGACCTAGGATCATTCTGAACCCCCTTTTCTCCTTAACCTTCCTCACCTGACCAGTTACCAGGTCCTTAGCATTTCATCTTCAGTGTGTGCAGCAGGCAGAGTTTGGCCCCCAAAGATATCCACATCCTAATCCTTACTAGTTTACTATATGGCCTTGGACAAACTGCCACCCTCTGTGCTTCAAGGTCTTTGTGCATAAACTGGAGATTATAGAAGTACTTAAATGGCTGTTGAGAAGGTCAAATGAGTGACACGTGTACATATGGAAGAGTGCCTGGCAGGAAATAAGCACTCAAAAATGCAATTAGTATGAGCTATAGTACTGTACCTGCATTTTCTTATTTGAGTCTTGAAAAACTCTGTGAAGTATTTATATTTTCCCAGTTGCAGACAAAGAAACTGAGGTTTAGCAGGGTAAATAACTATCTGAGTTGAGAGTCAGAGCCAGGATTAGAAACTCAGCAATCTGACTCCGGGATGTGTTGGTTTACAATATTTATTTAAATGACATGAATTTTATCTAATTAATTAAGAAATGATTTTTTTTTCAAATTGTGCAATTAATTTTCCATATCGAACTGCTAAGCCTTCATGTATGTAACAAATGGAAATCTCTTAAAGAATTGATGGGATTTGGAGAAGGAGACAATTGTTGTAAATTCCCCAGCATAATAATGACACTGGGATGTTTTACACTTAAGGAGAATTAGATTCTGATCAAAAACCTTCTCTCGAATATGGGCTCAAAGCAAAACATGAGTGTGAATCTACTGTTCATCTTAAAGCCTTTCTTGGATTTATAACATAAAAGAATCATGCACACTAAGAAGACAGTGGCTTATAATGTGCTAAGTAAATTTTGCAAGAACTAACTGAATGTATTTCTTTTAAGTAAGGAGTACTTGAATAGTACCTGAGCAGACTTTTAAGTAAGAAACTGAAACTCAAAATTATTCCAAAAAAGAATAGAGGAGTTCGTCCAAGTACCTCGGTCCTATTATTTCTCAGAATTATTAAACTTGATTTCAAAGAGTACACTTTACTCTTTCTTAATTCTCATTTGGACACATTTACACAAAATGTTCTACACTTAGAATTCACAAATTAAGGCTAATGTGAGACTTAGCAGGTCAATGGCTGCAACAATTTATGTTTATATTCATTTATTCATTCAACAAATACTCACTGTTCACTATGGGCCAAGAACTGTTATTAGGTCTTGGAATACAGAAGGGACCAAGACAGTAAAAAACCCTCTCTTTATGGTATTTAGATTTTAGTCAGGGCACATAAGCATTAAACAAATAAGTTAAACAATCTGGTATATAATGTCTGTGATGGTTAAGGCTGTGCTGTGTGTCAACTTGGCTGGGCCGCAATTCTCAGTGGTTTGGCAGTCGTATGATGCTGTGGTTACTTCCATGATGAGATTCAATATAATGTGGTCACTTCCATGATGGGATCTGCTGTGAATAGCCAATCAGTTGAAACGGAATTTCCTCGGGCGTGTGGCCTGTACTGAATGTAAGTGGGCATGCTGGCAAGGCTCATGGGCTCACTCCAGATCCTGCAGCTGGCTCCTGTTCATCTGACCTCCAGTTCTTGGGACTTGAGCTAGCAGCTTACCTGTAGTCTTGCCTACTGATCTGGGTATTCATCAGTCTTCACAGCCTGTGAGCAAGAGCTCCACGTCTCTGACCTACTGATCTTGAGGTTGGCCAGCACCTGTGGCTATGTGAATCAAGAGAAGCCTCTATCCTGACCCATGGAGATGGGACATTCCAGCCTCTATAACCATATATATATTTATATGCTTTACTGGTTTTGCTTCTTTAGAGACCCAATCTAAGATATTGTCACTTACAAATATCAAGTAAATTATTGTTGCGTCAATACTTTTAACTTGCAATTGTCACTAATTTTTTCTTTCTCTATGTGTTGTTCGATCACAATTTCAGAAAATAATTTGTGGAGATATTTTTATTTTCTAAAGAAAAACTGAGAAATCTATGGATTAATAACTCTTCTGAAGCTTACACAGGTAGTAACTGACAAAACTAGAGTGAAAACATATATCTTCAGACAATTCAGCACCAATTTCATGCAATTTTTATGTTGTATGTGTGTAAAACCTACCACTATACAATAATGACTTTGGTGAGTCATCTATACCTAAATCATGTTGTTCTCAAAATCGCTGGCTCCTCCAAGATGATAATATGTTCTATCCCACACTCAAAGTCTATTCTCATAAAATCATAACAGTTTTAGGATCAAAATGCAACTTAAATAAAGGGGTAGGTAGCAAGGAGAAAGGAAAAAAAAATCCATTCTTGCTTGTCCAGCACAGATACATTGTTTTCATAGAAGAAATTTAGTTCAGTTCCTTTTAAAATGGCATCTAGTTAACAGACTCTGACTTAGTTACCCTCATATTTTTGTTCGAAAATCCAAGATGAAGAAAATAAAAAATGAGAAATCAACTAACTCTGGAAACCAACAAAATACCTAAAAACACAGAGGAATTTCACTAACTGTAAGGGATGAAAGTTACTAGAGAAAAATAACCTATGGTCCACCTATACTTCAGCTCATGAAAAGAGCTAGTCCTCCATCTATGAGAATACAGAAAAGACAATTTAGCTTTACCCACTTTTGCCCAGTAATTCAGAGGAAGAGGTTTGTATGAATGAGAAAGCTGAGTAGTCATCCCTCTATCACGTGGGAAGTATTTCTATGTCGTTCTCCTTCTTTCCACTTTTCAAGCACTCCATCCAAGCACTTTGCGGCCTAAGATCACCAAACCTGTTGCTCTAGTTGCCTGAAATCATGGTGGACCCTGAAACTCCCACAAAGATTCCACTACCGTCTAGCAGATCAGCATGAGGTGAAAACTGGCTAGATACTAGAACTGGGCTAGGCCTTGGGAGTATAACCTGCCCTCCAGCTGTAAGTCTGAGAACAGGATTTGATCAGCTCCCAGGTGAAAAGGGAGTACAGCCTCAGGCAATCCATAGTTCTCAGTTGGCAAATTCCGGGTGTGGTCAGATCTCTTTTCTTTTAAAGAAAGATAAACAGGAAAAAAACCCCAAAATATATGAGCTTTTTAAAAGAAAATCACACAGTAAAAGAGAATAAGGTAATTTAAAAAATATTAGTAACTCAGTAATTAGGGAACACTTTTAAAACTTCATTATTTATAAGTTAATAAAGGTGAATCATCCAATAAACTGGAGCAGAAAGACATAAAAAGTACCAAGATAAGGGACAATGGGAAGAAAAATGTTTTTAAATCTACAAAATAAGATGCAAAGATGACAAAACTGAAATAAAAAGGGAATGGAATGAAAAATAGATGAGGAGAGAAAAGACCTGAAAGGACTTGAAAGCAAAATGATGGAATGGAAATCTTTATTGGCAGCTAAAATCACCAGAAATGATTTGACTAAAAAATTCATCAAGGAAGAAAAGAAGGAAATAGTCAGAAAGAACATTTTTACTTTGACTGGAGGACAGAGACTAGAGAATAAAAACTAGCAATAATACATTTTCTGGGAGAAGAAAGCAAAAAGTTTGGAATAAAAGAAATGGTTAGTCATAATTTGGGAAATTCTTACGTGGATCACCAAAAGACAAAGATCAAAACGCCTCAAGTACTTTGGAAGACTTTTCTCTGCTTCCATGTAAAATCAAAGGGAAAAAAACTGACCCCTCCAAAAAAATATTCCCCAAGAGAAGACAAAAATAAGTCAAATGAAAGTTGTAATATTTAAGGCACAGGATGAATACAAATGGAGGTCTCTGGGGATAGTATGTGTATTCCTGTGCATGTGTGTACATGTACATGCACTGCGTGGACAGTGATTGGAAGAGTGGTCCGAGTTTTAGAAGAACGGAAGAATGTCCATTAATGAATGCACATCAATGTTCACCACCAGAACTGCAGTGCAGGGGTTTCTGGTTCAATACTGGAGGTGAACAGAGTAACTGAAGCTAATATATTGGAAAAGTGAGAAAGCGGTGTGACAGCTATGTGCTCTGTTCTCGTCAGCAGCAGTGTTCCTTCCATGCTTTTAGGCTACCTTAGAGGAGTTGGTGATTAAATGCTTACTTTATCACGTGACTCAACTCATGTGTCTGCATGAGATTGGATCAGAGATTGCTGCCTGTCCCCACATAAGTGATCTGTAGGCTGGTGGGGAACAGGAAGTTGCTCCATGCTGGATACTGATGGACAGCCCTAGTCCTCCCTTATGAGACACACGGGGAAGGAAGCAGACAGAAGGAAGGATACCAGCTAAGAGAGAAATGGAGAAAAGGCAGTAGGTAGAAGCATGTAGCAACAGGTGACAAAAAGTAGCAGAAATCATGAATTAGAGAGAAGAGGCAGCAGGAGAATTGGTTCTAATACTAGAGTAGTCACCCTTGACTTGAAGGGAAGGGAAGGAGGGGCTACCGGGACTCTGAGAGAGTAGCTGTCTAGGGATGCAGCCTCTGGTGCATTGTGGAATGCAGTCCACACAGCATGGAGGGAGCCTGGAGAACACATGCTGACCTCATTTCTGCTGGCTTCCAATCTCCTGCTGTTGCCTGCCTCAGGTGGAATCCAGGTGGGAGCCAGAGGGCAAGAGAGCCACTGAGATGGATTATATAAATCAGGTCAGCCTGACTCAGGGCAGGAAGAATTAAAAACAAAAAACCCAGAACACAACTGTAATTCAACATGAGTAAGAAAAAGCCTGAATTACTATGATGAAGAGAAATCTCACAAATAAATGTGTGTTGTTGTTGCTAGTTGCTATTAAGTGGACTCCAACTCATGGTGACCCCACGCAAACAGAACGAAACGCCACTGGTCCTGCACTATCCTCATGATGGCTGACGTGTGTGAATCCATTGTTGCTTTCCAACCTGGGGTGCATTTCTTCTAGCACTATACAGGACAATATTCTGTTATGATCCTTGTGGTTTTCATTGGCTAATATCGGAAGTAGATTGCCAGGCCTTTCTTTCTAGTGTGTCTTAGTCTTGAAGCTCTTCTGATACCTGTCCACCATGGGTGACCCTGCTGGTGTGTGAAATATTGATTCACAGCATCATGCAAGCCACTATAATAGGAAAAACTGACAGATGGGTGGTGGAAACAAATATTCAGGTAGATAAAATATTACCTACAAAGAACTAGATTAGTTTCGTATGTCCCTTCTATAACACTGCATTTCAGAATTCAAAGCAGAAACATCTTTTCAAGGAATTCTTAGCTTGAAACCTTGTGAATGGACTTCAGACATTTCTTGAATTATAAAAACCCATGTAAATTTTTGTTAGTATTGTGTGTAGAAGAATACTTCTTTTCGATATAGAAGCCTATACCTTTCATAAAATTCTTAAAGCTGTTTGAAACCAAAAATGCTCAGAATCACGAATCAGTACAAATTTAAGATGAAAAGATTATAAGCAACAAATTTTACATTCACGAAAATTGCTTTCATGTAAGAGAGAAAGAGAAGACCATCCAGTGCATGTAGTATTTCAGAAATATATGCCTTTGATGGCCTTCTTAGAAAAACTTACTTCAATCAACCAAAACATGAACCAAGATTAAAAACACAGAATAGGAATATTGTGAAATAGAAGGCCGATAGAGAGTACTAAAGCTGATTAAACATAAGGTTAAAATAATTTTTGTAATTATGGTTACAAAATTGGGTACAATTAAAAAATAAATATACAATATAAATATAATTTAATTATAGTTATTTGTATACAAATCATCAGTCTCATAACAAAGACTAAGTCTGTGTTTGGGAAGGGAGAAGAGAGGGGAGGTGAAAAGTAGGAAATGAAACTGTTCTAAATTAATAGTCTTGTATAGAGAACAGGAAGGTCTCTAGGTAGCCCAAATAGTTTGTGCTCAATTGCTAACCTAGAGGTTGGATTCGAACCCACCCAGTGGTACCATGGAAAAAAGTCCCAGTGATCTGCTTCCATTAAGATTTAAGCCAAGAAACCTTATAGAGCAGTTCTACTCTGTGACACATGGGATGGCCATGAGTTGAAATCGACTCAATGGAAACCTACACAACATAGAGAACAGGTAAAAGATGACTCATTATTGATTGAATACTTTGAGAAAACACTCAGTAATGTTTTTGAGAAAATTAAAGGATATCATTGGCAGAACTACAAGTAAATGAATTGCAAATCACTGAGGAAACAAAGCAGAGTTAAAATAACAAAAGAGAAAAAACAAGAAAGTAGCAAGAAATAATAAAATTAAATGAGAGAAATATAACTAACCATGCAGGTTATAGAAACAGCTATACAAATGTAATATAGTCCCATATTAAGAAAACATATCTTACTATAAGCTGCTCATAAGAAACACATCTAGAAAAATTAGAGGATAGAAATTAAAGGATGCACAAAGATTAATCAGGAATTTATAAAGAAAATGCATAGTCAGCAACAGTAATTTATGAAAAAATTGAATTCAAGGCAAAATATATTAAAACAACAAAGGGATTTGTTTTCCATTGATAAAAAGACCAATTAAGTTAACAGACTTTTATGTGCTAAAAATTAAATTTAGATCAATAGTTAGAAATATAGGAGATGCACAGAAATATAATTGTAGGAGGAGCTCTGGTGGTGCAGCAGTTAAGTGCTTGGCTGCTAAGCGAAAGGATGGTAGTTTCAAACCCCCTAGCCCCTCCATAGGAGAAAGACGTAGCAGTCTGCTTTGTAAAGATTTACAGCCTTGGAAACCCTATGGAGCAGTTTTATTCCATCCTATAGGGTTGCTATGAGTCGGAACCAACTGACGGCAATGGGTGTAATTGTGGGAGAGAAATACTAGAATGTCTATTAGACTTTGACAGATGTTAAACAAACATTAATACGGATATGGAATGTTTTGCTGTTTTTCTAAAGTTAAAAAATAGACATTAAAGATTTTTATGCTGAAACTGTAATGTTTTTGTTGAGCGATATTGATATATTTGAATACGCACGGTTATATCATCTATAACACATGATGTAAAAACTGAATCCCAAAATATTCCATTTAATTCCCTAAACTGTATGAGAATTACTGGGGACAGCTGGGAAGAAGGACTTATAATTTGATTATAAATTTCATCTGGAAGAAAAATAAAGCTATGAATTGAAGACAAAAATGTGTTACATATTAAGTATTTTAAAAGTATTATACTTTTTCAAAGTATTACAATGTTAGAGTAGTTAAAAATCATCTGTTCTGGCATAATAATCAGCAAACAGTAATCAGCAAACAGTAATCAGCAAAAGATCCTCCAGTGTAATACTAATTAAATCATTTTTATAAAAATCATATCAACAACAGCAGTAAATATTTGAGAGCAATGCACGTGGCTACTCCGAATAAATAATTTTCCAGCTTCCCTTGCAGTTAGGTGTGACCATGTGACACTTCTGGCCAATGGAACGCTAGCAGAAATCGTGTATTCGAACTTCTTTTAAGTGAAATGGCATGTCCTCCTTTTTTCTTTCTAGTAGCTGCTAAAATATAGATGTAATGACTGGAGCTGGATCAGCCAGCTTGGATCAAGAGTGGGAGCCAAATGTTGAAGATGGCAGAGCAACAAACCAGAAGGAGCTTGGCATTGAAATGTTTGTGGACTCAACATTCTTCTTATCCATGGACTGTTTGTCTCCTCAGTAACATATGGAGGACATACACTGCTGTTTTGGTCTTGACTAAGTCACCATTTTGCAAGTTTTCTCTCACTGAAAGGTAAACGTAATCTTAGTATCCAACTATTTTAGCTCTATGTTTGTTGTTTGTTTGTTTTGTAATATGGTTGTGTTTGATTCCGTACATTTTCACTAAAATTAGAAGTTGAGACAAAGCTATCCGTAATAATAGGTTTTGTGCTTTTGAAACATTTTTGAAATGTTTTAGATATACAAAAATATAAGAATAATGTCATAAATAGCCAAAATGACCATTCAACTTAGAGAGTAAAACATATAAAATTTTTTTTTGGATTTCCTGATGTACTCCTTGCTGATATGTTCATCATTCCCTTGCACGTGTTCCTATTTTCACTACAACAGCTCATAGTATGGTTTTTCAGATTATTTGATTTCATTCATATACAGGGCAACATGCTGCATGTAGCCTCTGGCAGGTTTTTTTTCCTCTAATTTTCACTGTTTATGAGATTGACCCACGATGATTTCCCCCCTCTAGTTCATTTATTTTCACTGCTATACCTATTGGAGACTATAATTCATTGATCAATTTTCTCTTTGATGGTCATTTATGATTTTTTTTCTATTTTTTTATGTAAAAAACAATGCTGTTGCGAACAATCTTATATGTGTTTTTGTACACAAATGCCAATTTCATTAGTACATAGCTGGTGTAGGAATTTCTAGGTTATACTGTGTGTGCATGTTTATCTTTACGACTTTTTTCCAAATGGCACTGCAAAATTAAAAGTTTTTCACATCCTCGGCAACACTTAGTATTGTCAAAAAACAAAGAAATAAAAAAAGTATTAAACGTTGTCATGGTTTGAATTATGTTCCCCCAAAAAATGTGTGTATCAGTTTGGCTGGGCCATGATTCTGAGAATTGTGTGGTTGGCCTCCATTTTGTGATTGTAATTTTATGTTAAAAGGATTAGGGTGGGATTGTAACACCACCTTTACCCAGGTCATATCCTGGATCCAATGTAAAGGGAGTTTCCCTGGGGTGTGGCCTGCACCACCTTTTATCTCTCAAGAGATAAAAGGAAAGGGAAGCAAGCAGAGAGTGGGGGACCTCATACCACCAAGAAAGCAGTGCTGGGAGCAGAGCATGTCCTTCGGACAGGGGTCCCTGCGCAGAGAAGCTCCTAGTCTGGGGGAACACGGAGGAGAAGAAGGCCGACAGAGAGAGAAAGCCTTCCCCTGGAGCTGACACCTTGAATTTGGACTTTTAGCCTACTTTGACTGTGAGGAAATAAACTTCTCTTTGTTAAAACCATCCACTTGTGGTATTTCTGTTACAGCAGCACTAGATGACTAAGACAAATGTATCTTGGAATTTCTTTTTACTTTGATTTGCGTTTAATTTGCATTAACAATATGGTTAAGCTTTTTATTTTTGTGGGTCTCTGTGTGTGTTTCGCCACTAAGTTTTCTGATCTGTGATTTGCCTGACTGCATCTTTGCACATTTTTTAATTCAATTGTTTGCCATTTTCTTAATGATTTTTGAAGAGGACTGCATTCTTTAGAAATATCTCCAGCTAATTAATAACTAAATTTCCATTAAGAAGGTCTCTCCTACTGTATCAGTGGTATTTTTGTACTATGGGAAACCTGTGTCCCCAGGCACAGTTTCATCTATTAAAAACTTCAGAGAGGGACAACTTTTCCAATTCTGCCCTTGTATTTTGTTTTTCATAGTCAAAACCTCTGTCAGTTCAGAGTTTGTAAGGTATAATGCTAATAAAATGACACTTTTTTCTTTCTTTTTTCTTTTCCCCCTGTGACTGGCTGTCATGCAGGTCTCTCTTCAGACTTGTGGAATTGCTGACATAAAGACAGGCAGACCTTAGCAGCAGGAACAGATCAATGAGGCCACCTCTGCTATTCCTGTCCTAGGTGGGTGACCACATTCTAGTACTCTTCTCTTAGCTCATTCACCACTGGGTGCTTCCCCTCAAAGGCTCTGGAGTGTTCCTAAACCACGTTTATTATTCATCAAATACTAGGGTGTACAGTTCCTGACTAGAATAAAATCAATCTACATCTACTTTCATTTGATTTTATCCTTTAAAAAAACTTCAATGCTTTCTATGATAGTACACTTACATGATTCAAAATTCAAAAAGTGCTTAAGAGAACCCAAGCAAAAGTCTCCATCTCACTTCAGTTTCACCCCTCCTTTTCTCAGGCAAACAATATAAACAATTTTACATATACATCTAGGGCTATTGTTATCCAAGGGGAAATATACATATTTTAAAAGGAATTTTAAAAGGAACATTAGCATTCTAGTCACATGGATATGTATTGTACTATGGAGCCCTGGTGGCACAGTGGTTAAGAGGTTGGCTGCTAACCAAAAGGTTGGCAGTTAGAATCCACAAGCTGCCCCTTGGAAATCCTATGGGGCAGTTCCACTCGTCCTATAGGGTTGCTATAAGTTGGAATCAGTCAATGGCAACAGGTTTTGTTGTATTCTTTTTTGAAAGCTTTGACGATACAGATTTATTTTTTAATTTTCATGTAGTCAAATTTAACATTTTTTTTTCTTTTTTAAAGATTTTTGGAGTTCTTGTCATATTTAGAAAAATATCCTCCATTATTTTTTACACTCCTGTGGGTTATTAATATTTTTATGATTTTAAGATTTATACTTTTGATACATTTTTTTTTCTCCTGAAAGTTGTAGAAAACACTTTAATGTATTCCCAGAAGCAACTACCCGGTAATGTCTCACAAACAGGCTTGACGCTAACCAAGCATCATCACCAAAGATGCTATCGTAGTGTTTCTCAGTTTGAGTAGCACATGGGATTCTTTTCATGGAAAACATTTTCATGAACTCCTGGAACACATCCACTGACATGAGCCCCATTTTGAGAAGTCCTTACTTAAGAACTGAGAAGTCTTTCATTGGAAATGTATTGATCATAAGTTGTAACTAGGAAGTAGTTTTGTTTTTACAAATGACATTTGTTTTAGGTCATCAGAAGATTGAAATCAAAGAAATAAACATTGTAGAAGATCTGGATCCCAGGAATTGGACCACTAATATTCCAAGAGTCCATAGACTATAGTAGAGGGAGGTGATCCGTAAAGAGAAGACTGATATTTGGGTTATATCTATATCCCGGAGGTGTCGACTCCTTTGTGTCCCTTCATTGGGTCTTTCACTGCCCAATTTGGCCCTAAGGTATAGGTTCAAAAGCTCCTCCATGTCACATAGGACTTGTGAATCTCCTTGCATGGAATGAAATACTTTCACCAGGTCTGTAGAGATGTGAGCCAGGGCCAGGACACTATTTTCACTCATGGGACTGGAGGCCATCATTTGCTTGGTGAGCCATCCCAAAGCCATCATCTAGCTCCTGGGTGCCCACTCACATGTACATTCTTGTTTACCTCTGACTCCTGAGTACTTCTTGTTGCAGTTGTGTGCAGTTGGGGTGATTCTGTCTCAAGGCAACTCCATAGGACAGAGTAGAACTGCCTATAGGGTTTCATAGGCTGTAATCGTTACGGGAGCAGAGAGACAGGTCTTCTTTCCTGAGGAGCTTCTGATGGGTTTGAATCTTCAACCTCTCAGTTAGCAGTTGAGTGCTTAACTACTGTGCTACCAGGGCTCCTTATTACCACTAATCAAACAGTACTGATTTCAAGCATTAGCTCTAACTGCCAGCTAGTTTTCTATTTACAGGCAAGTTCCTTAACCTTTTTCACCATCATTAATGAACACAGTGTTTTCCCTCTCAGGCTATTGAACTCAGCCCTTCCTGGGTCCCTTCCAAGACTCTCTGAGCTGTTATAAGGATAGAAACCCAAGCATCTAAACCCTAGGACCTAAGTGTCTTTTCATTATCTTATTAAACTAAACCTTCTTCCCATTATCTCATTAAACCAAATCAAACCAAACTCACTGTCATCGAGTTGATTCCAACTCATAGCAACCCTATAGGACAGAGTAGAACTGCCCCATAGGGTTTCCAAGAAGTAGCTGGTGGATTCAAACTGCCAACCTTTTGGTTAGCAGCCATAGCTCTTAACCACTGTGCCACCAGGGCTCCGTATTATCTCATTAAAGCAAAGAAAAAGTGTCTTTCTCCCATAATTAGTTTTTCCCCCTCCCTTCCCTTAATTGGATTTAATGGCTTGTCCAAATGAGCTTGATGAACCATGATAAAGAAGCTTTAGCTCTTAGAATACAAATCCTTAATTATCCAGTTTTGAGAAGCAGACAGGTTTGCTTCTCATCCTGGATGCTAGTGGACATTATTTTTATTACTTTCTGATATGTTTCCCTCTCTAGAAATGTTCAGAAGGGCTTCTCTCCAAAGTAAGAAAAACATAATACATGCTGAATTATCACCAAGTCAATAGCTGGTCACACCCATTTGTTTGAAGGCTTTCTTCACTGGCTAGATTACCTCTTCCTGAAAATGGAGCCCATTGATCAATTGTGCGTCCTAGGACTTAGTACTGGTACAAAGAAGGTACTTAGTAAATGTTTGTTTAATAAATGAATATATGCTAAATTGTGTCCTCTACTGCACCCTCTGGGAGAAACTACCAAAGACTGGCCACTGCCTTTTGAGTACATGATTTTCATACCATTCTTTTGCTGGTAGAAGTACACCCCTGGAAATTTCAACTACATGGCCCCCCTTGAGATGGTTCAGTACCTTCTTCTAGCTGTGTCCTCTCTTCACCACCCAGGGTACTGGTAGCCATCCTGGGCCACTTTAATTAGCAGCTTTGGTGCCAGGAATAAGGTATCAATCTAGCCTTTTCTGATTTCCCAAAACTTGAGCCAAGAAAATGACTTTGTGTCTCCTCAAAAAATGACTTTTCCAATCTCTTTTGGGACTTTTGTTTTGCCCTGGCCTATTGGCTCCCTTCCTGGAGAAAGTTAAGTATAATTTTGTCCAGGGATGGATTAAACAATAAGCAAGGTATGCATGGGCCCAATTGTGCCTTCCCACCAATCTGCAGTGCTCAATTTCACCTGTCCCCCACCACGTCAATGATGCGGTGAAACCCATGTGAAATTGTTCACCACAGATTAGCAAGTAAATACGATTAAGCCCATGTGTCTCTTGCTCAGTATAAGCTGGTGAATACTGTGCTTACTGGTTAGTCTACTCCTGACTTTGTCCCAACCCTGTAGCCCTACCCACTCCTTAGTGGTAAGGGAAATGGGTTTCTTAATTCACACTCATTAGGTACTGAACAATGATTAAGACACAGAACTCTAACCAAAGGTCCTGTCTTGTGCCCTTTGTAAGTATCCATAGCCTGGAGCATCATTTTCAATATTGTTAGTAAATGGGACATGGAGGGGGGTAAGGGAAGGTGATGGGATTTGGATTCCTCTCCTAGAGTCCAGATTTTTAGCTACAAAGTTAGCTTTTTTAAAGTACAGCTGTACTGGTCTTAAGTAAGCCAGTGTTGGGACCTGAGTTGGGTGTTTTGGAAAACCTCCTCATGCACTTCTGATATACATGCTTGGTTATACCTCTGTCCTGAGTACTAATCACCACTAATCAAACAGTCCTAATTTCAAGCATTAGCTTTAACTACCAACTAGTTTTCTACCCACAGGCAAGTCCCTTAACCTTTCTGGCCATCATTAATAAACTACAGAATATATTGCCTCTTTCTCTGAGTGTTTGTGAAGATTAAATAATAAAATGTGTCTATAGTACATAGCACATGCACATTCAATAAATAAAATTATTATTATATAGCTAAGCACTGTGACTTGTTCCCAGTGAGGAAATGAAAAATGTATCTATTCATTACGGTAGTGATCAGGAATCAACATCTTTTAGAGAAAGGTAGAAGTGACACTACTTTGAAATATTTTACTCTGGAAAAGCTCATTTGGTCAAAAGATGGCCTTGGAATGAAATCCAATAAAATATAGGCTAAGTCCATGGAAAGAGCTAGCACAGAACCCAATAAAATTCAATTTAATTCTGTACCTAAGCTTATAAATAAGTGAAGTTGCCTTTCTCCATTTAAAGTGCTTTCAGCCAAGACAAACTACTCAAATCCTTTTGTTTTCCTTTAGTTGCCCGGAAATGAACACCTTAGTTATTTCTGACATCTCTAATCCAACCTAGAGTCCCCCATATGTTCTATATAGCTGGTATTTATTTTCTCCTGAGTCTAATAGTTTCTGTCCTTCTAAAAGATGAATTTGGAAGCCCCTCCGGATTTCTTACTCATGGTTGCTTTGGGTCAGGGAATTTACTTCAAATACTTCAAATATTACCAAGCAGTAAACCTAAGACCCTTTACTCATGAAAGGGATATGAGATTGGGAGGAAAACTTGCCTCACTAATTTCCAACTAGGCAATGAAGCATCAATTATGGAATCCGTAAACCAAACCACACACGTTGCTGTCAAGTCGATTCTGACTCATAGTGGCTCTATAGGACAGAGTAGAACTGCCCCACAAGGCTTCCAAGAAGCGGCCAATGAATTCAAACTGCTAACCTTTTGGTTAGCAGCTGTAGCTCGCCTTAGCCTGCAGTAGCTCTTAGCCACTGGGCCACCAAGGCTCCATGGGATCGGTAGCTGGTGATTAATTGCAAAATTCTTGGACTGCTATGTGGAGGGCTCCATTCACAGTGTGAGACTGGAAACGTTACAGAAGCAATAACTTCAGGCGGTTTCAGACTTAGAAATGACTTCATGTCACAAGCCAGGGAGACCTACACTCCCCATGCCACTACTGCAGCTCAGAGCAGAAGCAGATTGGTCAGAGATGGAATTCACAGATCAAAGCTGCAGTCCAGAAACAGAGATACTCTACTTCCTCTAACAGGTGCCTGCACGTTTTTCCTTCCTTTATGAAGAATGTTTTTTTTTTCAGTATTGCTTCAATCCATAATAAGTTATAAACAGAGATAGAGTGACAAGCACATAGTAGTTGCAGATTATCATTTATATATGCTGTTTGAGTAATTGTAGACAGGAGACTGAGCCTTCGTGAATTAATGGAAAGTTCTGACTTATGTTTTAAATAAGCTCCAGCTTCTTCCCTGAGAACAAGGTAAAGGATAGACAGGAGACAATGGTCGGGAGGTCATTTTAATAATTCAGATGATAGTGGCCTTCAATGTAACTAAAACTCTTGAAAAAACAGCATTTCCCCACCTCGTTTTACTCATTCCCTAATTCTTCTTCCTAGACATGATCACTCTCTACTCTTTAGGTTTTTTTCTCCTAATAAACATTTCTCAATGGTATTTCACATCGATTTATAAATGCTAGACATTATTCATTTCCTGCCTTGGGAAAGAAGGATTTAGATCTCTCAATGAGAATTTCCATTAGGGGACCTCCACGTATCTATCAGTGACCAGATAGTTTTTCTCTGGAATGGTTTAATTGTTTCAGTGAACAACCCTTCACTATTTGACATGTGGAGCATGTTTCTGACTATCAATGTTCTGGGAACAGGTGGGATAGAGAGAGGAATACTCTCACAATTCAGATTGCAGACTTGAAATTTCATGATTTTGTCCCCGGGCTTCACCCTGTATACGTGCCATCCCTGACTGAGCAGTGCTCCAGAGAATGAACCATAAACCTCTCATTTTTTGTTCGGCTGGGGAGGGAACCAGAGGACAGTGTCTTGGGGCTCTACGGGGTGATTGGCTCGCTTATCAACATCACTGCAGGGGCGGCTTAGATTCTAGCTTTCTCTGTTGAATCAGTTGTCACCATTCTGTCCCCTTTCACTCTTCCAGATTCGTCTTCTTTCCATTCTCTTCCTCTGTAAGTTTAAACATTTTAAAATTAACTTATGTCATTTAAGTGGAGCTTCTGAAGGAAAACAAGATGAAAGGATATGGTCAATTTCCCATTTTAAATATAAGCCAAATGATATGTATATTCTTTTCCCACTCATTCACTTCCCTTAGAGATGCTTCTGCACTTTTGTCTTATAAACACCTTCTTTAGATATTTTTAATGATAGATATCTGAACATAGCAGAACCCTAAATAATAGTTTAAGACATTAGTAGTTAGAATCTGGCAGCCAGGGAAGGAATTTTATCATACTAATGGTGCCTTAATAAGTCTAATTCTTGTCTGTTTTGCCAGGCATAACAACTATATTTCACATAGCCGGTGAATGAGCACTTGAAAAGCCAAGTGTTTTATAATTCTCTACCCATTAGAAATATATTAATATTTACTATCCGTAATTTAATTAAATCTTTATTTAAAAGATCAAACCAGCAGGTACATTTGATCTTGAGCTCAGTTTGCTTGCAGTTTTTCCTCTCAATAAACCAATTCCATGTATTTTGTTGTAATTTGGTTTCATATATTCTTTCTAAAAAAATGTGTAACGGGGGGACCTCATACCATCAAGACAGCAGTGCCAGGAGCAGAGTGCGTCCTTTGGACTGGGGTCCCTGCGCCGAGAAGCTCCTAGTCTGGGGGAACACCGAAGAGAAGAAGGCTGACAGAGAGAGAAAGCCTTCCCCTGGAGCTGACGCCCTGAATTTGGACTTTTAGCCTACTTTGACTGTGAGGAAATAAACTTATCTTCATTAAAACCATCCACTTGTGGTATTTCTTTTATGGCAGCACTAGATAACTAAGACAGAATTTGGTACCGAGAGAGTGGGGTGCTGTTCTAACAGATACCTAAAATGTGGAAGCGGTTTTATAACAGTGAATGGATAGACGTGTGGCAGTGACAGAGGACCAGCAGCAGCAGAGAACCTACAGCAGCAGAGAAGCCAGCGGCAGAGAACCAACAGCAGCAGAACCAGGAGACCAGTGAGAGATGGCACTGGAGCTGACCCACAGAGCGAGAGAGCTGAGTGCCTGTGTGCAGAAGGCTTCCTGGAGGAGTGGCGTGTCTCCAGGCACTTACCAGTGGAGCTACTGAGCTTTGGAACACTTGCCCCAGCAGGGCAGATGTAGGCGTGAGACCTGAGGGCCTAGAGGCCATAGGAAGCAGAAGCTGAAGAGACAAGGGACACAAGAAGCTGAGCTGCTTCAGCTTCAAAAGGTATGGCCATGACCTCAGGGGTTTCAAAAGGTGGAGCCATGGCCTCTGGTGTTTCTAAGGGTGGAGTTGTCACACCGATGGACTAGGAAAATGGTGCACCTAAAGCCAAGGGAGCAGAGTTGCTGTCCCAGTGGGCCTGGAAGGCGGAGCTGAAGCCCAGGGCCGAGGGGCCTCCATCAAAATCCAGAGACTGTGGCCAATACCTAGAGTCTGGAGGGCAGGGCCATTGTGTAAATTGTCTCAGAGAACAGAAGATTATTTTCAAAGCTAATAATTTTGAGGGCTAATGTAAAGTGTTCTGCTGACTTGTTGGTGCCTGTTATCCCTTCTTTCCCTCCAGTTTCTCCCATTTGTAATGGAAATGTCTAGCTTGTGCCTGTTCTGCCAGTGTGCCTTTGGAAGCAGATAAGTTGTATTCTAGATTTTACAAATGAAGAGGAATTTTTGGATTTTGGACTTGGAGTTAAGACTTTTGCTATTATATGATGGGGTGAATATGTTTTCCATGTTGCAAAGAAGTTATTTTTTGGGGGGCCAAAGGGTGGAATGTCATGGTTTGAATTATGTCCCCCAAAAATGTGTGTATCAATTTGTCTAGGCCATGATTCCTGGTACTGTGTGATTTTCCTGTATGTTGTAAACCTGCCTCTATGATGTTAATAAGGGAGGATGGGTGGCAGTTGTGTTAGTAAGGCAGGACCTGATCTACAAGACTGGATTGTGTCTTGAGGCAATTTCTTGAGATATAAAAGACAGAAGTGAGCAGTGAGACAGGGGGACCTCATACCATCAAGAAAGCAGTGCCAGGAGCAGAGCGCATTCTTTGGACCGGGGTCCCTGCTCGGAGAAGCTCCTAGTCTGGGGGAACACTGATGAGAAGGTCGAGAGAGAGAAAGCCTTCCCCTGGAGCTGACACCCTGAATTTGGACTTTTAGCCTACTTTAACTGTGAGGAAATAAACTTCTCCTCATTAAAACCAAAAAACAAAACAAAACAAAAAAAAACCCATAACATATGATGATAAGTTAGTAGGTGACTTACAGTGAGATTAACTTTTGCTTTCTCCTGGATCTTACCTGCCTTCTCATATTTTCATTAAGAAAGATAAACCAGAGGAGAAAAGCTATGCATCTTAAGGTTAATGGACTTCTTTAACTCACAATACAACTGCGAAATTTTAGAGTTTCCAGTAAGTACCAAGCATTAGGCTGAGTTATTCTTAGCAAGCTCTTGGTGAATTTTTGCTGCAATTGTCCAGTTATGGTTATCACCACATATGAAAGCACCAAGAGGTTCCCTAATGAGTCATTCCCTAAGTTCATACTCTGCAGAGCCTCCACTATGTAGCAGCAATCCTATCTTTTCATGAAAATCAGGGTCAATTACCACTGTCTGTAATTCCTTTCTTCCTCTGCTGCTCTGCTAGCATGATGAGCCCACAATGATAAGAATCATGCTCTTTCTTTAAGACGAATTTGCATGTCTCTGCTTTTTTCCATTATAGTATGATTTTATAGTTTAACTATGAGAGGATAATTCTATTTCTTTTATTTCCAACTATTTAAGAAGTACCCTGCTGTTACCTCTATGGGCAGACTACAGTTCAATATCACTGGAGATGAGGAGCTGGTAAGAGATAATTCTAGAAAGATAATTCGAGACTGATTTGTGAAAGAGGTTAGAATTTATCAGTAGGCAATGGGATGGCACTGGAGGGTTTTTAAGCAACAAAGAGATAGGACCAGATATGTGATTTTGAAAGCTAATTAAAGTGTCTTGGAGGGTTGAGACTAGAGGAACACAAAATCATCAATAGGTTCTCAATGATCCATTTGAAGATCTGAAGAAAGACTGTGGCAACTGGATAAAAGGGGATAGGACAGATTTGAGAAATATATTCCAGGAAAAGATATTCAACTTTGGTAACATTTCAGATATGAGGGCAAAGAAAGGAAGAAGATTCCTAGTTGAATTAGGATCCTCCTTTGGATTATGTACCCTCTAGTCTTCTCCTGCAGCTTCTTCTGCCTATGCCTCATTAAGAACTAAGAGACTCAGAGAAAGCCTGGCAGTTAAAGGACTCCAAACAAATGAGAAATTTTGCTATACACAGGAGGACATGGGAGAATGTTAACAGCAAATGCTTGGTGAGATACCAATAGAGACCAAAAATCAAAAACTGTTCCCAAGTAGTCGATTTCAATTCTTGTCAGACTAGAACTTTGCTTCGTAAGGTTTTCAGTGGCTAATTGAAAGTAGATTGCCAGGGAGGGCTACCAATAATCTGGGTGTTCCCAAATCTGGTGGTTATTTTCTTGTTCTCTCTTAATTGAAATTTTATTGGACTTCCACATACTGACTAGTTTTTTTTTCTTCTTTTCACCTCTCTGGTCTCACACTCTTCTGCTTATTCTTTCTACCTCACTGGCTGCCTTTTCCTCAGGCTTCTTTGTGGGACCTACTTGCTCGGCTTGAAATATAAATGTAGGAATGTTCCCAGATTTGGTCTCTTCCCTTTCCCTTTCTTTGTTACTCTTTATCCTAGATAATATTTATCTAGTCCTTGAGGTTAAATATCATTTACAAGTCAATGACTCCCAAACTCTATCTGTACTGTAACGTTACCAAATTTTAACTTGGTATATCTACTTGGATCCTCAATAGGCATCTCAAATTTATCATTCCCGAAACAGAACTTTTTATTTCTTTGTGTTCAATTTGCTACCTGCATATTTTGCTCCATGAGTCTCTCCAGTTAACTGACAGCCAGCCAATATCCACCCAGATTCTCAAGACAAAACATCAGGTGTAATTTCGATTGTACTCTTTACCACCTGATCCAATCCAATCAGTCCCACAGCAAGTCCTGAGGATTCTATACCTGAAATATATCCTAAATTCTGCTACTTCTTGCCATTCATCCCAACTATGATCATATTGTCCAGGAAATCCGAATTCCTGGGCTGAATGACTCTGTTGTAGAGAAACAGCTTTCATCAAAGTCTTCTGCAACAAAGAGATTTTTACTGTGGCATATCAGAATATAAAATGGGAAATGAGCGGCAAGCACTCAGGCTATAAACAGATCAAAATCCAAAGAAATACAATCTATAAGTGTTTCTTATACAATTTTGACAGGTGCTGATACATGAGTAAACTTCTTACAGATTATGTTTGGTTAAGGTAAAGACAAAGAACTAAGATCATGATTGGGTGACGTTTTCTTGTTTTTCTTTTCTAACAATGTGATCTCTTGGCTAAGGGGTCCTGGGTCTGTCATATGATAGTTGTTTTTTATTTGTTATGTGGGCTACATATGATACTGGGTAGATCTTTAACTCACTTCCTGGCATAAATTGTTATTTAGTTTTGGCAGGCACATCCACTGTCCATTGAACCAGTTAGAGCATTCTGTCTTACTTCTTTAATGTAGTTTTTTCTATTGTTTCAAGCTTTTCAGATTCTGACAAACAAGTTGGCCATTTGTGGTTATGGCCTGCTGTGGTTAGGTTAACCATTTATCAATCCCTCCTTTTGATCACTGATTACTGTAAGTACACTGATAATCACAAGATATGTCTGGACTTTGCTGGGCTCCTAGATGGCGGCCATGGCAGGCACTTTATACTGACAGTCTAGTTTTCACCAAATACCATCTGGTTCTTTAACAAGGTCTTTAGGTGAGGGTTACAGCTCCATTGATCATATTACAGAAGTGGGCAGAATCAATAAACATTATTGGCTTAGGATTTGGATGTGCTCCAGGATGCTGGCATTTATTAATTCCATGACCACACATTTGAACAAAATATAGATTCAGCCAATTAATATTATTATCATTAAAGTGCCTTGCAGGAGTAAGTGAGCCCAAGATCTTCTCCCTTGGGGTAGCCATAAAAATAAATCTGGGGTTTGTAAAGGAGGAATAGAGTGCAGCCAGACAGCCTGCTGTCTAATTTTATGGCTATCTTGTTCTACAATTCCAGAAGTATTTATCTAAGAGCAACAGGATGTACTGACCACCGCTCATCCTTGTTGTGCCAATAAGTCTAATGTAATCTGATTGCCCAGGGCCACATTTTCCAGAGAGGTTAATGATTTTTGTTGAGGTGACATTCTGTCAGCAACATTATTAGATATTTATTCCATTGTGGCAGACAGGTTTCATAAAGATTTTTCTAATTCTACAATACCATATGAGGGAATTAATGCCCTTAAAAATGACCAACCCCACCCTGACTGTTCTGCTATGGGGCTTTCATATACTTCTCTTTTGGTTGTTGAAATTAGCTTGATATAATTCATACAATGTTGACTAGCATTTTTGGAATAAATGTCAAAGGGGACACCCATTGATCCTAAGGTACTTTGCCTTTGCATTTTCCACCCATCTACACACAGAATAGCCTATGCATAAGGACTGTCCCTAGGAAAGGGGTTTATTAATTAGATCCCCCACATAGAAACACATAACCATAAGGGACACAAATGACAGTATTGGTATGAGGCTCAGGAATAGAAAAATTTACATGCATTAGCCATGTTTTAACTAGATTGTTATTACATATTTGAAGTTTTCCAAACTTAAGTTCTAGCTTAGTATAATTCTCAAGACAGGAATTGTCATAAATAGGATTATTGTATTTGTCATATTTAGGATACACTTCATTTAAGGTTGTTAAACAATCCTGAAGCCAATAATCATAATTCCTAGGGGATTCAGGATACTATCCAATAAAATATAGTTCTAATTCTCCTTCCTGTACACAAGGTACTTGGGGGTTAACTGCCTATGCTCCTTTGCAATCCATAACTAGTCGTTGTATACCTGTGAGATTGAATCAAGGAATATTTGGGTGAAACGGCATGTTGGGGGGTGTCACAATTTAACCCTTATTGCTCATTTTAGGGCAGAGCTAGAATTTGTTGTTGATGAAGGGATAACATGTTAGTTTAATACTGGGGAAGCTAAAGGATATGAATTGTCTTGTACAGATTTAAGATTATGATGATATATCCAACAGTCAGTTAAATTCCCTGCACCAGCAACTGATTGAGCTAATTTTACAAATGAATTTTCTTCCCAGGCTAAAGTTAAGATACATATGGAGAAGATTAGAGTTATCTTAATTAAACCCATAATAATATAGACGAATAACAGACAATGAATAAAATACAGCAACTGTCGGGATTATTGCAATGATTAAACAGATTGTCTTAGGCTGAGTTCTCTAGAGAAGTAAAACCAGTAAAGCTTATATATATATATATATATATATATATGTATAAAGAGAGATTTATATCAAGGAAATGGCTCACATGGTTTTTAGAGGCTGTAAGTCCCAAGTCCGTGAGTCAGGAAAGAGAATTCTCCTGATTCATGTAGCCACAGGGGCTGGCGAACCCAAGATCATCAGGCGAGAGAGCAGTGCTGCCACAGGCAGTGAAGATTGACAATTGGCAGGCAAGACCACCAGCAAGCTGCTAGCCCAAGTCCCAAGAATTGTAGGCCAGATGAACAGGAGCCAGCTGCAGGATCCAGAACAAGTAAAAGCCCTGGCAAGGTGATCAGGAAGGAAGTTGGTGGAGGAGGAGGGGAGATAAAGACTGAGGGGGTAGTGAGCTGCCACAGGCCCTGCCCCACTGGTACCACTCAGTAGATTCCATCACAGGTGAAATTTCAACAGGGAAGGATCACAACATTATACAACTGCCAAAACACTGAGAAACATGGCCCAGCCAAGCTGACACACAATCTTAACCGTTACACACACTAAACCACAAACTTCAACCTAATGTATTTAACACTCTGGTTTTCAATATACAATGATTACAATAGAAAATAAGGTGAGTCAGTGTAAGTCCTACTAATTCAGCAAATTGAATTTTCTGTTCCTTCACTTTCTGGTATAGGTTGGTGTCTTAGGCCACCGTGTAATCCATGCTTCAATGACCCAACCAAATACACTATTAGATCCTTTCCTAACTTCTCAAGCTGAAATACTGCATGAAGAATCTGTCCTTAGTGGGCCCATAAAGATTCATCTTTATGTTCCTTGCACCACTATCCCAGACTCTTAATAGACATTCCCACATATATTCCCCAGGTTTCTGTTTGTACATATTAGAAAAGTCAAGCAGTTCTTTTGGGGTGCAGTGTACCTCCTCCTGAGTCACACTTTGTACTTCACCTTTTGGGGCTTGCTGGGACTTAAGTCAACTTATAGGTCTAGAAGCCAAAATCGGTGGTGGAGAAATGTTTTGAGAACATTAAGCATTGCCTTGTAAAGCATCTGCCTCAGACAATGCCCTAGGCAATGATTTAGACAAAGGCTCTTTAGATGCAGCTGGGTTAATCCCATTAGATGGGGGGGTGGAGGGGCTAATGGTTTTAGTGGGGAGGGTGGTTTAGCAGACAAACATGCAGTAACCTCTTCAGATGGGAGGGAGAGGGCTAGTTCTGTTGGCAGGAGTGATTCACTGGAATTTAGGGGCTCAGTGTCTCCAACTTCCTGATTATTTGCCCATATGTCTCCATCCCAATCCAGAATCCCATTTCTTCCCAATCAATGCCCTCACTTTAACTTCAGACAGCTCTTGAGATTGGCAATTGAGTAGGCATTGTAATTCAGCCACTCTTACAATAAGACTCTGGGTTTGGGTTTTGGCAATATCAGCTCTGTTACTACTACAAGAAATAAGGTTTTCTTTTAAGTCACAACTGGAAACATTGAGGTTATTTATGCAGCACTTGAGCTTTGACTCTGAAGCCCTGAGCTCATCTTTTTCTTTTACCAGTTTGTCTAGAGAAAGTAGGACCAACCAACCAGGTTTCTTATACTTCTCATTATGACAAAATTATAGAAAAGTATCACACATGCAATCACCCAGAGCCTTGCCTTTCACCAATACCTGATCTATTGGTGGTGATATTTTGCATATTTGTATTGTCACCTCAAGCCATGGATTAGCAGTGCCCTCTTTACTACTAGAAGTGGAGTCATCAACATCTTTAAGACTAACCAGACTTGAGAACCAATTTCGAAAACTCATCCTTACAATTTCGTTTCTCTAGAACCACTCTTGGAACCGAATATCTTAGGATGGATTCTCTAGAGAAGCAAAACCAGTAAAGTGTATAAATTTGTATATAGAGAGATTTATATTAAGAAATGGCTCACATCATGGTAGAGACTGGAATGTTCTAAGTCCGTAGGTCAGGATAGAGGCTTCTCCTGATTCACATAGCCGCAGGGGCTGGTGAACCCAAGATAGGCAGATCAGAGAGCAGGGCTCTTACTCACAGGCTGCAAAGATCGACAAATCCCAAGATAGGCAGGCAAGACCTCAGGTAAACTGCCAGCTCAAGTCCCAAAAACCGGAGGTCAGATGAGCAGAAGCCATCTGCAGGATCTGGAGCAAGCAAAAGTCCATGGGCCTTGCCAGAATGTCCACTTATATTCAATGCAAGCCAGAAGCCCAAGGAAACTCCCTTTCAGCTGATAGGCTACTGATAGCAGATCCCATCATGGGGGTGATCACGTTATACCAAATCTCAACATGGAAGTGATCGCAATATCAATAGACTGCCAAACCACTTAGAATCATGGCCCAGGCAAGTTGACATACAATCTTAACCATCACAGTCGGCAGGAAGATTCAGCCTTTGGTTAAGGACGAATAGTGGTGGTGTGGGTGCAGCGTTTGAAGTTCAGTTTCCTCCTCTTCCTGGTTCAATAGCCCATTCAGGAACTTTGATTTTCTTCAGCTGGGATAGGTGTGGCCATGACTTTACTGCTTGTAATTTAGCAGCACAATCATTAGTTAATAGCACTGAGTAAGTTCCTTTCCATCAAGTTCTAGGGAGTCCTTAATTTGATTACATTTCCAATATGCATAATCTCCTGGTTCAGATTTATAACCTGAAGAATTGGAAACAGGTGTGTTTGCTTGATATGCATGTTGCAGCCAGTAAGCATGATCTTTAGCATACTGAACTAATCCTTGACAATATTTTAACAGATTAGTAGAAAGGGGATTTGACTCAATATTGTTAACCCCATAAGGTAAAGCCATAGGGTGGCCAGTTATAATTTCAAAAGGGGTTAGTTTCTGAGGACCAAAGGGAACTGATATTAAATTCATTAACACCAAGGGAAGAGTTTGAAGCCAAGCTAGTCCTAGCGAAGGGGTTAATGTAGCTAATTGGTTCTTTATAATACTATTGGTTCTTTCTATCAGTTCTGAGGATTGGGGGTGATATGGACAGTGCAAGTGCTGTAGGATGGGAAAAATTTTGCACATAGCAGTTACTACTTGCCCAGTAAAATAAGTTCCTCAGTCATTACAGAGAATTACTGGGTTACCTCAAGTAGGAATTACAGTTTCTGAAAGCTTCTTTGTCACAAAGGTGGCAGTGGCATTTTTACCAGGAAAAGCCTCTACCCAAATGAGAATATCTACAAATCATAATATATACTTGTATCATATATATACTTGTATCCTTGTGAGGGAGTTAACTGAATAAAATCCATTTACCATTAAAACAAAGGCCAGGTAGGAAAAGGATACCTGCCAGTGGGGGTCTCAGTGCTTTTACTGGATTAAATTCAGCACAGGTTGGGCATTGTCTGACTATCTTATCTGCAGCCCTCCAAAAGTGACCCCAATAATATTTATTCATTCTTTGTACTGTCTTATCTCATCCTAAGTGATCTCTTAAATGAAAACTAGTAGCAACTGGGATGTGTAAATCCTTAGGGAGTGCTTACTGATTATTTGGTCCCATCCACTATCCTGTTTGCTGGTTTATCTGACATCCTTCGGCTTTACATTGATCTTGTTCGGAGGAAGGGGCAGCTTTTTGATATAATGACAGACTATGCCGTTTTTCTTCCCCCTCTTTCCCTGGATCCTCTATAAGTGCCTTTTATACAATTTTGATAGGTGCTGATTCATTATGAGTAAATTACTTACAGACTATGATTGATAAAAGTAAAGACAAAGAACGAAGATCACGATTGGGTGACATTTTCTTGTTTTTCCTGTCTAACAATGTGGTCTCTTGGCTCAGGGGTCCTGGGTCTGTCATATAATGGTTGTTTTTTTTTATTTGTTATGTGAGCTACATGTAATATTGGGTAGATCTTTAATCACTTCTTGGGGTAAATTGTTATTTAGTTTTGGCATGCATATCCACTGTCCATTGAACCGGTTAGAACACTCTGTCCCACTTTTTTTGATGTAGTTTTTTCTATTATTTCAAGCTTTTCAGATTCTGACAAACAAGTTGGCCTCTTGGGGTTATGGCCTGCTGTGGTTAGGTTAACCCTTTATCAATTCCAATAAACTTATACATGCTTTCATGGTTTCCAAAAGCAATTCCCTACAGGGTCTTCTCCCATACTTCACACACAGACCCTTTCTGACCACTCAGCCTGGACAGGTGGCCACCCAGTGTTATTTGTCTGTAGAGTCACTGTATTTTCCTGTTACTTTTTTCTGAATTTACTCTCTCCACCCAGAGTAACCTTAAAAAAAAGAGTGATATTGTGTTCCTAGTGTCTATAACAATGTCTGAAACATAGTAGGTATCCAATAAATATATTTGACTAAATCAAAGAATGGCTGAGTAGTAGGGATAGAAGGGAGATAGTAGAGTACTAAGGATTACATTAGAAAAATTGATTAATATGTCAACCAATTGAGGTTGAAAAGGTAAGGGTAAGGGGGACACAATAAAGTGGTAATTTGAAAGGGAAGCAACCTAAGGAAAGCTTTGTTTATTGTGGTTTTAAGAATGGAAAGAAATGAATGTATATGAAGTTTATAGGGAAGGGATCAATGAAGCAAGATATTAGAGATAATAAAAGAATGAAGAATGAATGAAATGTGAATTTAAAATAATCGAGATGACTAGTTGAGGGATTAACAATCAGGAGCTTCTGACTGAGGGATTAACCTCAAAATGGGAGGAGCAGGGAGATTTTTCCTTCCTTCCTTTATCTCTTTCTTCTTACTTTTCTCCCTACTTTCTCTTACCTCACCCTTTCTCCCTTCCCTTCCTTCTTTACTTCTTTCATCTTCTTTCTTCAATTTTTGTTTTAGTACTTATATCGTATCAGGTTCTGTGAGATAAACTCAGAGGATTTAATCTGAATTAAAAAAAAAAAAAACTGACAAGAAAGAAGAGAAATTGCCTTTGTGCCAAGTAAATTAGCATCAGCCTCCCTAATGGGTTTATTATAGCTACTCTATTAGCCACAAATAACAAAGTGAACTCTGGTTGACTTAAACAGAAGTTATTTGAAATGTCTGGGATGTCTCACAGAATCCATAAGAAGGCCAGAGACAGGCTATGGCAAGAGCTGAGGCAGAGCCCAGACCACGTGGACATCACCGTGGCTGGTTGCCTCTTCTGCAGCTGGCATCACCTCTAGTTATCCTCCCATTGCTAGACTCCACTTCTCTGGAATCTAACCACCACACCACTGAATTCTCCACCCCACTGCAGGGGACATGAAGTACTTCATTGACCCTTCCCTTTGCTTCCCTTTCTCAAGAATCAGATACAGCAATCTGACTGGTCATGCTCAGGTCACATAACAGGTGGGAAAAGGAATACCTACCCTCTTTTCAGCTTCTGATGGCGCCCTCTGGCACAGTGGTTAAGTGCTAGGCTGCTAAATGAAAGGTTGGCTGTTCAAACCCACCAGCAGCTATACAGGAGAAAGATGTGACAGTCTGCTTTGTAAACATTACAGCCTTGGAAACTCTATGGGGCAATTCTACTCTGTTCTATAGGTTTGCTATGAGTCGGAATTGATTTGATGGCAATGGGTTTGGTTTTCAGTTTTCAGCTTCTGTACAGAGCAATGGGGCTGCCTCCTACCTTTCTTTGGATTCTGAAAGCATGGGTGTGAATACTGGTCAGCCACTAATCAAATATTCACTAGAGGCAGATCCCGAAGAGAGAGGCCTTATGGTGTGGTGGAGGTGGAAGCAGCTCCTGTTCCCTGGGATGTTAGTCATAGCTCTGCCTTGAATCAGCTGCATGACTTCATGTAAATCATTCATCCATTCCAGCCCATTGTTCTCTTACCTGGAAATAAGGCTGTTAGTTCCATATTCGCTGACCCTTTCCTGGGCTAAGATTCTCTAAGTAGCATCTAGCAGCTAAAGAAATATATTAGTAAACGTAGTCATACTCACATCTGTAGCATTTTATTACTCAACGACCCTCATTGGCAAGCCCTTAGAGGGTAGCCTAGATCACAATATTTTCACTAGGTGTTATAAAGGTAGAAAAATACAAATGAGGAACAGTAAACGTCAGACATACATGCATGGGTCAGATCACTAACTGAGGTGAGACTCAGAGAGACAAACTGCCAACTCTGTGGTTTTGTTTATGCTCCTGAAAAAATAAATAAATAAAAGAAAATTCCAGGAGAGCCAAGTTTCCATCTTAACAAACAGAAACATTGAAAATATCACAGTATAAAAGAAAGAATATGTCAAGTCAACACAAAAATCAGCTGGAGGTAACAGGCTAAATATAAATATGGTTTCTGTTTCACAGAGACATCCCCAGAGCCTGGAAGTTCAGTAAAGACTAGGCCAGACTACAAATGACCCAACCCTCATCTCCAGTGACATTATCATAGAAGGCTGTAAAGGAAGGCATCAAGAACCCTGACTGGTGAAATAAGTAGTATGTGTTTAGTAATAAGTGTTAGGTGGAAGAAGAAAATAAGCTAGAATTATTGTTTAGGTCTCTGATGCCCTATTAAAAATACAGGAGATGAAAGTTAAGTTAAACCAGAGAGGTAGAATAAGACTATTTAAAATTGTATTTCTTCATAGTACCTGAAAATACAATCATTCATTCTAGCTAATAGGCAAGTTAAGTACATTCAAATTGCAACACTGGATTTATC
Source organism: Dugong dugon (assembly GCA_030035585.1). NCBI lineage: Eukaryota > Metazoa > Chordata > Mammalia > Sirenia > Dugongidae > Dugong > Dugong dugon. The sequence goes on along the minus strand of CM057468.1, from coordinate 112,692,095 downwards.
TGAGATCTTATGGTATTTCCTAACATAATACAGTCTGATATCTAGGAGGAGAATCTTTTTTCCCCTGACACCAATTATTTGGGGTAGGGTGTTCAGTTTAGGAATTGATGACCACAGTATTTTTATACAAATGGCATTTGACTTCTGTGTATGTTTGCCAACTACTTACTCCACTCCTGCAAGTTATTTTTGTAAACACCACCACTATGCCAATTTATTTTTACATGTTTCTGTAAAAAAAATTAGCATAGCACACTTACAAACATACTTAGCAGGAGGAGGGAGCAGTTGGCAAACAAACATAGAAGGCACATGTTATTTGCGTAAAAGTATGGAAGTAAGACAGCAAACTGGTTAATGATATATCAGGAGATGATCTGTTAGAGAAACACCTACAGCTTCAGTTTTCCTTACAAAAAACTTACTTGATTTATAACTTTACAAGATTGCTTTCTTTTATATGTGAAAAGTAAATATATATATATGTATATAATTAAATACAGAGAGATAGGAATTTTAGGCTGTGTGCATTTCCTTGGCCTCTATATAGCTTACTATCTTTCTTTTCTGATAGCCATTTTGATGTTTTCTTTCTTTCCTGCCTTTTTAATGACCTCTTACTTTCTTCATGTATGATGTCCTTGATGTCATTCCACAATTTGTCTAGTGGTCAGTTATTAGTGTTCAACAAGTCAAGTCTATTCTTGAGATGGTCTCTAAATTCAGGTAGGATATACTCAAGGTCTTTATTCTTCTGGAGCTTGTTCTAATTTTCTTCAGTTTCAACTTGAACTTACATATGAACAATTGATGGTCTGTTCCACAGTCAGCCCCTGGCGTTGTTCTGACTGATAATATTGAACTTTTCCATCATTTCTTTCCACAGATGTAGTCAATTTGATTCCTGTGTATTCCATCGGGCAAAGTCCATGTGTATAGTTGCCTTTTATGTTGTTGAAAAAAGGTATTTGCAATGAAGTCGTTAGTCTTGCAAAATTCTATCATGAGATCTCCAGTGTGGTTTCCATTACCAAGGTCATATTTTCCAACTACCAATCTTTTTCTTTGTTTCCAGTTTTTACATCCCAAAATGAATGTCAGAAGAGACTCTGAAGGTTGCCCTTGAATGTAGAGTAGCTAAAGTAAAAGGAAGAAATGATGAAGTAAAAGAGTTGAACAGAAGATTTCAAAGGGAGGCTCGAGAAGACAAAGTAAAGTATCATAATGACATGTGCAAAGACCAAGAGATAGAAAACCAAAAGGGAAGGACACAGTCAGCATTTCTCAAGCTGAGAGAATTGAAGAAAAATTTCAAGCCTGGAGTTGCAATACTGAAAGATTCTATTGGTAAAATATTAAATGATGCAGGAAGCATAAAAAGAAGATGGAAGGAACACAGAGTCACTGTACCAAAAAGAATTGATCGGCATGCAACCATCTCAGGAGGTAGCACATAATCAAGAACCGATGGTACTGAAGGAAGAAGTCTAAGATACGCTGAAAACGTTGGTGAAAAATAAGGCTCCAGGAATTGATGGAATACCAGTTGAGATGTTTCAACAAAGGGATGCAGTGCTGAAAGTGCTCACTCATCTATGCCAAGAAATTTAGAAGACAGCTACCTGCCCAACCGACTGGAAGAGATCCATGTCTGTACCCATTCCAAAGAAAGGTGATCCAACAGAATGCAGAAATTATCAAACAATGTCATTAATATCACACACAAGTAAAATTTTGGTGAAGATCATTCAAAAGCAGTTATAGCAGTACAGAGGAACTGTCAAAAGTTCAAGCTGGATTAAGAAGAGGACGTGGAACAAGGGATATCATTGCTGTTGTCGGATAGATTATGGCTGAAAGCAGAGAATACCAGAAAGATGTTTAGCTGTGTTTTATTGACTATGCAAAGGTATTCGACTGTGTGAATCATAACAAATTATGGGTAATATTGCGAAGAATGAGAATTGCAGAACCCTTAATTGTGCTCATGAGGAACCTATACTTATATCAAGAGGCATTCATTCGAATAGAACAAGGGGATACTGTGTGGTTTAAAATCAGGAAAGATGTGTGTCAGAGTTGTGTCCTTTCACCATACTTATTCAATCTGTATGCTGAGCAAATAATCCGAGAAGAAGAAGGGAGTATCAGGATTGGGGGAATACTCATTAACAACCTGCGATATACAGGTGACACAACCTTGCTTGCTGAAAGTGAAGAGGACTTGAAGCACTTACTAATGAAGATCAAAGATCACCACCTTCAGTATGGATTACACCTCAACATAAAGAAAACAAAAATGCTCACAACTTGACCAATAAGCAACATCATGATAAATGGAGAAAAGATTGAAGTTGTCAAGGATTTCATTTACTTGAATCCACAATCAACACCCATGTAAGCAGCAGTTAAGATTTCAAACGACGCACTGCATTGGGCAAATCTGCCTCAAAAGATTTCTTTAAAGTGTTAAAAAGCAAAGATGCCACTTTAAGGACTAAGGTGAGCCTGACCCAAGCCACGGTGTTTTCAATTGTCTCATACACATGTGAAAGCTAGACAATGAATAAGGAAGAATGAAGAATTGATGCCTTCAAATTATAGTGTTGGCAAAGAATATTGAATATACCATGGACTGCCAGAAGAACAAAGAAATCTGTCTTGGAAGACGTACAGCCAGAATGTTTATTAGAAGTGAAGATGGTGAGATTTAATCTCACATACTTTGGAAATCTTATCAGGAGGGTCCAGTCCCTGGAAAAGGACATCTGGCTTGGTAAAGTAAAGGGTCAGCAAAAAAAGAGGAAATCCATCAAGGAGATGGATTGACACAGTGGCCATAACAATTGGCTCAAGCATAACAATGATTGTGAGGATGATGCAGGACCAGGCAGTGTTTCATTCTGTTGTACATAGGGTTGCTATGAGTCAGAACTGACTTGATGGCACCTAACAACAATAACAATCTTTCTTTTCATTATTATGGAACAGCTAATGCATTACAATTTTTTTTGTTGTTGTTCATTAATATTTCTTATGATGCCAAAGTCTAGGAGGAGTAAAAGAGGTAGATTCTTTTTTGTCTTCTGATAAAACAATGCTTTATATTTAGAATAAGGCAACTGAGGCTTTAGGAAATATCCTGTTATTCAAGAGAATAGAGAGATCAAAAATAAAGAGCTAAATGCTTTCTTGGCACGTTGCCCTTCCTACTGGAGATCCAAAGATGAAAATGGCCATGTGTGTCCTGCAGTCGTGATAGTCTAGTGGACGAGAGATGAGTTGCCACAAATCATAAGAAGAACTACTTTTATGAATTAAGTTCCCCCAAAATATGTGTTGTAAATCCTAGCCTCTATCTATACATGAAGTTATAATTCCATTTGGGAATGCATTTTCTTTGTTATGTTAATGAAGTAGTTTAGTGTAGGGTATGTCTTAAATCAATCTCTTTTGAAATAGAAAAGAGCAAATTAAGCAAACAAGCAAGCACAGAGGGGAGGATATATGCCATATGATTGCCAAGGAACCTAGGACTAGAAGCTGAAGAGACAAGGACCTTCCCTCACAGGGACAGAGAGAAAGCAAGCCTTCCACTAGAGCCAACACCTTGAATAAACTGTGAGAAAATAAATTTTGGTTTGTTAAAGCCACCCACTTGTGGCACGGGTAGTCCCTGACTTACGATGTATTCAAGTTAGGAAACCACACTTACGATGGTCTTTTTTTGGTACATCTTCTCCTTAGTAATATATACTACTACATATATTGTTGCAGTGTGTAACCTGCTGATGTTATCATTCGCAGATGTTCAATGTTATAATTTACTGTTCAAAAAACACTGCTGTATAGCAGGCTATCGCCTGATCTACAATGAAGTCAGTGTTGGTGTCTGTGTCAGGAGAAGTCATATTGGATAGAAAGTTGGGCAATGTTCAACTCTAATGACATATGGCAACTGAACTGTGCAAGTGTCCAACAGTCATTTCTTGATAATGCCCCAGGACTTCCTCCTCATGTAGAGGATCTAAATCAAGATGGCAAGGTGGTATATCTACCTTCCAATACGACAGCTGTGATTCAGTCTATGGATCAAGGAGCAGTGGCCACCTTCAAGGCATATTACCTCCCGACTATGTTTGCTCAGGCAATACCTGCAACAGATAGAGGTACAGTAACATTTTGCAATTTCTGGAAGAATTATAGTATCTTCAGTGTATCCGGAACATTGCATCTCCCTGGGAGGAGGTTATAGGAAAACTCATGCAAGGGATATGGAAAAATTTGTTGAGTTACATGAACAAGCTCCAAGCATTTGATCAAGATAATATGATGGAAGAAATTGGTGGAAAAATCATCCTTATGGCAACAATGCTGAATTTAGAACTTGATATTGCCAATGTGGAACAGCTCATAGATCAGGAAGATTAGGAATTGATAGATCAGGGTTTAATGGATTTTGAAGAAGAAAGAAATGCTGAAGAAGAAAGAAATAATGAGGAAGAGGAAGGAGAGAAGTTGTCAAAAAAATTTACAGTAAAAGAATTAGCTGAAGTTTTTTCTAAACTAAGTCAGGGGCTTCATTTGCTTGAAAACATGGACCCAGATGCTGATCACTTTTAAAGTCGATAGGCAGATTTGGGAAACAGTGAGCTATTACAGGAAGAAAAAAGAATGAGGCCATACAGACAACTCTCACTCATTTTCTGACTAGAAACACCACCCTCATTCCCAAGGATAATCCAGATGGCCCAGAACCTTCCACAAGTGGAGTTATTACTGTAATTGACAAAATGCCAACATTGTCTAACTCTTCATCATTGGAGTAAATTTTTATGATTTGTGTATTTTTTATGTGTATATTAAAATATACCTGTACATTTGTATGTAATGTTTTCAACCCCCAAAGACAAATAAAAATCAGATTCATAAAGATACTGATAATAAAAGACAATAATAATGAAAATTTTTTAAAAAATGAAGTATTCAACTTATATCAGAACTGAATTACCACAGTCTTCGGAATGGAACCCCTTCATAAGTCAGGGACTACTTTTATTTCTGTTATAGCAGCACTAGACAACTAAGACAAATATGAAGGGGACTGTCTCAAGGGGAGGGGGACCCATCAGTGGCAGTGGTTAACATGGTTTTCCTAAAGGAGGTTACCACTCTAGGAGGATTTGACTTTAATGTAGCAATGCAAAAAAAAGCGGAGCTTGCCATTTTGTAATTTGTACCTGATGGCTCATTTCAGGCAACAGCAGCTCTTACAGTTCTTGTCTTTGTCTACCTTCCCAGATGTATATCTTGCCACTCTTCCTCTTATCCTTTGTACTCCAGCCATGCTCAACCACTGGCATTTCTGCTAACCCACCACGTACTCTCACATCTCTTTGCCCTTGCATATGTCAGTCTCTTAACCTTGGACACCTCTTCGACTCCCACTAACCTGTGTCTCTCATAAGGCTGTTAGTTCTCCAGTTCCAGGATCAGGAGCATCATTAGCACATACTACAGTGTCATATACACTATAGTTCTAGTGTATGTGGCATGAATAAAAAGATGAAAAAGGCAGTGTGGCATATTGGGTAAAATAAGGAGATTTAGATGCACACTGCTTCAGTTTGATTTCTACATATTATACTCACTATCTGGATGATGTTGAGAAGATACTTAATCTGTCTCTGATCCAGTTTTTACTTTTAAAGATAGGATTTTCACGAGGATTATTTGAGATAATCCATGCAAATCTCTTAGAACAGCATCTGACACATGCTAATTATTCCATAACTGTTAGAATTCATAATTAAGACATTTTTGGATGAATGTTTGTGGCAGAGGCAGTGATTTTTTTTTCCAAATATTCCATTTGCTTTTCTAAATTTCCCAGCACCTTTATGGTTAGGCAGGACCATATGATGAGTTCTCACCAATAGACTGCATCTCAAGTGCTGGTGTACCATTCTCCACAGTCTTTGTTCCCCTGCCACAGAAACCACACAGTAACATGTTAAGATGGAAGAGCCATAAAACTGAAGAAGGTGGATAAATTTTGTGTTTTCTAGTAATTGAGATTTTGTGGTATTGTTACTGCAGCACAAATTCACTTATCCTAACTAATTCAAGACTACCTTAAAGTCATCCAACAGAGATGATTTTCCACTGTATATACTTACATAACCATGATGAAAACAAAGGAGTAGGTAGAAAGGAGTAGGTGACAACAGCATCACTTACAGTGCATAGATGAATATCATGGGTGGTTGTGAAGAAGAGGCTGTGGTAGGGATCGAGGAGAACAGGGAGAAGTGAGAGAAATGGGGGTGGTTCAATCCTGATTCAGGTTATTTGGGAATCAGTAAGATGTTTTCTAAGGAGCCCTGATGGCGCAACTGTTAAGTGCTCAACTGCTAACTGAAAGGTTAGAGTTAGAATCCACCCAGTGGTTCCCAGGGAGAAAGACTTGGAGATCTGCTTTTATAAAAATTGCGGTATAGGAAACCCTATGGAGCAGTTCTATTCTGTCACATGGGGTTGCAATGAGCCAAATCAACTCAATAGCACCTAACAACAACAACTAACCTAAAGGTTGGCAGTTCAAATACACTTAGTGGCTTTATAGCAGAAAGACCTGGCAGCTTGCTTCAGTAAAGATTACAGCCAAGAAAAGCCTATGCAGCAATTATTCTCTGTAACTCATGGGGTCACCATGAGACAGAATCAACTCAATGGCAATGGAAATGGGTTATGGAGGGCATGTAGGCAACAGTCATCAAATTGAAAATGTTCGCTTTTTATGCTAAAAATTATATGGGTAGGAATTTTCCCTATAGATATACTTGCAAAATTATGCCATGATGTATGTTCAAGGATCTTCACTTTATCTTTGTTTGAAATAGCAAAAATACCTGGAAATAAATAGCCATCAATAAGAATTAAATAAATTATTAATGATTAAATAAATTATGGTACATTGATACACTACTCTTAGCCAAGTAAAGAGAATGAAGTAGATGTGTACGTGCTGACATGGGAATTTGATCTATTTATTTAAGTCAAGAAACAAAACTGTGTATTAAATAATCTTTTAGATAGATTTTTACAAGGTTGTGTGAGTCTGTATGTGAGTGAGTGAGTGTGTATGTGCGTGTATTCTAAAAATATATATCACAGTATCAAAAATACTTGCCTTTGGTGAAGCATACATCCATACATGTCATACGGGAGTATTCAATTAATACATGTGTGTTTACTTATTATTCATTGAGCACATGATTCCTCTTCAGGGTTTTGGGAATACAAAAGAATGTGAAAGACAGCCATTACTATTGGCTTTCAATCTTGCTGTCAATAAGAATAAACAAACCAAACCCAAACACATTGCCATCAAGTTGATTCCAACTCACAGTGACCCTGTAGGACAGAGTAGCCCTATAGAGTTCCCAGGGCTGTAATCTTTACAGAAGCAGACTGCCACATCTTTCCCCTGCAGAGCGTCTGGTGAGTTTGAACCACCAACCTTTCAGTTAGCAGCCAAGTGCTTAACCATTGTGCCATTAGGGCTCCTGTAAGAAAAACTGACATTTAAATAATTAGAGAAAATGTGAAAGACAGTATACAAATAAGTGTAAGCTGAGTGGTAAAAACTGCATAATAAATGCTGAATCGTGTGTGATCAGATTTGGCAGAAACTGCTCTATTAAATAGAATATTCTCACTTGAGACAAATTTGTGTATGTATATGTATGTGCTTTGCAGAACAGAAAATATGTGATCCAAATGATTCAAATGGGAAAAAATCAAGAAAGCACAACCTCTGATTCCAAAGTGATGAATATATATAATAACAAAAGCCCTTATAGGTGATGTCCTAAACTCCTTTCTCATAATTTTGGTTTGTTGAGGGTAGAACAAGCTCTGAGAACACAGACTATCAAGAATCAAATGAGAAAACAGCAAATTTAATTAATGTACCATGTTGTATTCCTCTAATTGTTTCTAGCTGTGTAACATATGACTTCAACTTCTCAAACACTAGTAGCTGTATTTGGCAATGTTGGCAGCTTTATTAAAATAGTTGTTAGTGATACTAAGAAAGTATGCTCATTTTCAGCTGAGGCTGACAACGTTTGGTACATAGGCCAATTTGACAATTGCACCAGCTGTATCATTTTCGAATCCTTACAGTAGATAAACCCATCAAAAAATCCTATGAGTCTGTGTGTGTACCTACACAGTCACAGGGGTGACTGACGTTTTTTTAGTGCTGCTCAGGTCATCTGTCTCTGGGAGAGTATACTGATATTTATAGTAGGCTTAAAGAGAAATGCTGGTCAAAACATGCTAAAACCCAGGAATATTTCTATGAAAAAAAAAAAGTGCAGTCGGTTAAATTACTGGAAACATTACAATGAATGAGTATTTCCATTAAGATAAATTAATTTAAAAAAACAGTCCCTTTCATGAGTCCAGTACAACTAGATGGTGCCTGGCTACCACCACTGACTGTTCTGACCAGGATCACAACAGAGGATCCCAGACAGAGCTGGAGAAAAATGTAGAACAAAATTCTAACTCACGAAAAAAGACCAGACTTACTGGCCTGACAGAGACTGGAGAAACCCTGAGAGTATGGCCCCTGGACACCCTTTTAGCTCACTAATGAAGTCACTCCCAAGGCTCACTGTTCAGTCAAAGATTAGACAGACCCATAAAACAAAACAAGACTAATGGGGAACAAAAGTCCAGGGACAAGGACTAGAAGGCAAGGAGGGGACAGGAAAGCTGGTAATAAGGAACTCAAGGTTGAGAAGGGACAATATTGACACTTCATGTGGTTGTTAACCATTGTCATAAAACAATATGTGTACTAACCATTTAATGAGAAACTATTTGTTGTGTAAACCTTCACCTAAAGTACAATTAAAAAAAGTCCCTTTCAGATATCGAGTATCCAATTGTGATAAATATGGTACTAATTCTTGCATGCTGTTCTAAATTTATTATAAAATTTTATTAGTAAATAAAATTTTGTGAGTAACATTGAGGACATTTGTTGGCTACAGCTGAGGAGCACAGAATTGAGAGAATGCAACAAAAGGAGTTGGGGACCAGCATCAGCCTCCAGTCTTCTGAGATACATGTCACTGACTTACAATAGAAGGCTAGACTCTTGGTAACATCAAAAAGGAATGTTCACATTTGCATATTAAGAGTAGTCAAGGCCTCCTCTCTTGTGGATCACATCGCAGCCCTGCCTGTGTCAAATTCCTTTTCATAGGTCCATTCGTTGGTTTGATTTGAGTATAAATCTGGCTGGGAGGTTAGGCCAGAAGAAGGTACTTTATCTTACATGTGAGTGATCTGTTGGACTGCTTGCCTATGATTGAGTTGACAGCTCTCTGTATTTCATCAGTCACCCAGAAAGTCTGAGAGTGAACTTGTGAAAGTTAAAGTAGTTGCTTTAGGACTGCCTTAATCACTCCATGAATCAAGCCAATTTCACTCCTCCCAAATTAAGTTCTAAAGTCTTTTCTTTAATAGTATTTCTTTCTTCCATTCTTCTGAGTAAGTAACTATGATGTAGGGTGTTAATTTCCCCAGGAATCAAGTCAACTTTACCCGAGCCTCCCAGCCTAAATTTTAAACTCTCCCATTTAATAGCATTAATTTCTTCCATTCTTTTAAGAAAGTAAAGAATCGGAGAAAGTCCAAGATGACGGCTTAGTCAAAAACATCATGCCGTCCCTCTGTAGCAAAGACCCAAGAAACCAAATAAAATAGACACAGATGGCAATCTTGGAACTCTAAGTATCAAATGGAAGGATAAAGAATTAGATCAAACAACCACTGGAAGAAGAAATCGAACAAAAACAGTGAATAAGGAGAGATACGGAACAGAGGTGCCCTTCCAGCTGGCCCAGCACCGTGTGACTATCTTGAGACAAAGACAGCAGTGATCCTGGTGAGGAGCACAGGAAAGTAACTTCACAGAATTCCCAATGGGAGACAGAGAAACTCTGTACACATATCAAAGCTAAGTAAGGTGAGCAGGACATAAACTGGATCTAAGGATGGAAAGTATAGGAAGGTGGGTGAGAGCCCCAGGAATCATGGCATTTATAGAACAAGGAGGGAGCCAGGATCCAGAGACAAGACTACTCACCAGCGGCAGTCCCTGACAATCACAGTGAGTGGTGCACACAGAGTAATAGATCCACAGAATGTCAGCAGTATGTCCCCCTCCCAGTTGAACTCTGCGAATCCCTCCCCCTCATCCTCGCACTTGGTCAGGGTCAGGTCCTGACTGCTGGCTGCAGCCAATGGGGAGCACCCAGACAAGGACACTCAGTGACCAAAGAAGCACACTGCCACTCCCTCTTCTCATCATGGTGATTAGCAACATTTACACTCCCATCACTGCTGCCCCTCCTGCCCAGGGACTGTGGTATGAGCCCCCCTTCCCTCCCCACAGCCCTGTCTGCCACCTTCCCACCACCCTGCCCACCAGGAGATTGGCAGTAAATGCTCCCACTCCGCCAGACACCAGCCACATCCCTCCACTTGCCGCCCTGCCCACCAGCCAGTGAAAGTGAGTGTGCCTGCCCTGCAAGTCACCTGCCACACCCCTCCCCCACCACCCCACCAACCCAGCGAGCCCCATTGTGCACTCTCGGGCTGCTGGACCAACAGCAGGCAGTGGCCTGTGCCCTCCTAGCCCCCCTCTGCCACCTTGCATGCCTGGTGAACAGCAACGTACACTCGTCCTGCTCACTACTGCCCCGCCCACCTGGCGGCAGGTGGTGAGTGCTCCTGTGCCCATAGATGAGCCAGCAGAAGAGCATGCCCACCCCACCAGTCCTGATGTAGCAAAACAAAACAAAAAATCAGGACAAAACAAACAAAAATACAATCAAGAGATAAATACTTAAGTACATAAAATAATACCTTAGAGGAGTTCCAGCAAAATGGCGCTCTGGGCCGAAGCACCATGCCATCCCTCCACAGCAAAGATCTGAAAAACTAAGCCAAACACAGAATACAACAATCCTGAAACCCTAAAACATCAAATGAAGAGATAAAGAACTCAGCCAAGCACCAAATGGAGTGAGAAAACTGACAGAGAATGGAGAGCGAGGAGAGATTCATGCAGAGGTCCCCTACCAGCTAACACAGTGCAGATCCACCATCTTGGACTCCTATCGGAGACCAGCAAACAGGGGTACGAGAAAGCAGCCTAAGGAAGCGTCCAGCGGGAAACAAAACAGCCGTTGGGAGCTCTTTCTCACAAGATGGAGCTGCGTAGCAAGGAACTCGCCTTTGGCTTCCACAGACGTGCAGAGGGATCCTTGAGGATGTATCTTTTTTTTTCTGTTTTTTTGGGGGGCCTTTCTTGTTCTTTTTTTTTTTTTTTTTTATTTGTTTTGTTTTCTTTTCCCTCTCCTTTCCTTTTTATCTTTCTTCATTGCTCAGTTTCTCGTCTCTCTATATCTTCCTTCTCTTTCTGATCCCTGAATACCAGGCATTGTATGCCTCTGCTCCTTCTGGCCAAGCTGTGCTGTGACACCTGAGAGCGACTTCCCCAGACTTCATAGCTGCATCGGTGGGATCCCTGGGAACTTTGCGGTTCTTTAACCTTTCTGATTTTTATTTGTTCATTCTTTTCTTTTCTTCCTCTTCCTGTTTCTGTTTTTCTCCATTTCATATTCTCTCATCTCTCAATTCCAACGGTAAGCTCCCCAAGCATTCTTTTTTGTTTCTTTGTATGTTTTTTGGCTCCTGTTCCTCTCTCCTCACTCCCATATCCATCTTAGCTCCACACATAACCATCTCCCCGCTGCATCCTGCCTACCTACACTGTGCGCTTGACATCACACCACCAAGCAGCGCAGGCACGGCCTAGTGGAACCTGCCCAGCACTGAATACCAACCCGCCCTGGTGGCTGTAGTGAGTGCCACAAACAACCCGTCCCAGTGGCTCCTCTTCAGCTAGACGTGACCTGCAGTACCATATCTGAGTGACTGAACTGGCCAGTTGGAGAAGGAGGTGAAAAGTATTGAGCACACAGATGAGCAAACAAAAAAGAGCATGCAGTCCGCCTGCTCAGACATAGTCAAATTTTTTTTTAAAAAAGGGACGAAACAAACAAATCTACACTCAATAAACGAGAAAAAGGGCTACTGAATGCCCCGAAAACAGCAGACAATATCAAAACATTTACAAAAACAGGACAGGATGGTTCCAGTAGGTGTCCAAATTAAAACACCAGATGACTCTCCTCTGGAAGAAAATGCACTAGAAGTACCTGATAGGGAATTCAAATCTCTAATACTCGGAATTTTCCAAGAACTGAGGCAAAAGCTGACAAACATGAGGAAAAAATACACAAATTCATGGAAAATACAGACAAAAAATTGGAAGAATTCAAGAAGATGATGCAGGAACAAAATGCCAAAATAAATTCACAACTAGGAATTATACAAAAACAATGATTAGAAATCCAAAAGATAAACAACAAGATTTCAGAAGTGGATGATGTCATAGAAGGGCTGAGAAGCAGATTTGAAACCATGGATGACAGGATCAGTGGAATTGAAGACAAACACTTGGATACAACTCTGTTTGAGGAAAACTCAGAAAAAAGAACAAATAAAAATGCAGAGACCCTGAGAGTTATGTGGGACACAAATCAAAGCAAAAATTTATGAGTGATTGGCATTCCAGAACAGGGGGAGAAAACAGAAAACACAGAGAGGATCACTGAGGAAATGCTGACAGAAAACTTCCCCAATAGCATGAAAGATGAAAAGCTGGCAATCCAAGAAGTTCAACAAACCCCATATAGGAGAGACCCCAAAAGAAAATCACCATGGCATATCATAGTTACACTCGCCAAAACCAAAGGCAAACAAAGAATCCTGAGAACAGCTTGTGAAAAACAAGAAGTCACATACAGAGGAGAAACAATAAGACTAAGCTCAGATTATTCAGCAGAAACCATGCAGGCAATAAGACAATGGGATGACATATATAAAATCTTGAAAGAAAAAAATTGTCCGCCAAGAATAATATATCCTGCAAAACTCTCGTTCAATTTTGATGGTGAAATTAGGTCATTTCCAGATAAACAGAAACTAAGGGAATATGTAAAAGTCAAACCAAACTTACCAGATTATTAAAGGGAGTTCTTTGATCTGAGGAGAACCAGCTTCAGCCCAGAGACAGAACCTAGGACGCAGGATCGTATGAGCCAGATACCAATCTAGGAAATGAACTCTTGAGGACTATCCGATACCAAAAGAAATACAACAGGAAATCAGAGCAGTCAATCGATGATGACAACAACATCAAAACAATGAAAGATGGAATAAACGGCATAGGTATAGAATCTTCTAATGGAGAGGAAGGCAAGGCGATACCAAGTAATGGTAGACTACTTCAAACTTACAAAGATAAGGGTAAAATTCATGGTAACCACAAAGAAAGTTAAAAAACCAACTCAAAAATAAAGACGAAAAACATAAAGTCTCAGCAAAAACAAAACCTACAAAAACAAAAGAAATGAAAAAAAAAATCCACAAATAAAAGTAACTCAGAACAAGAGAGTGAGAAGAACAAAGAAAACTTCAGCACCACAAAAAAAAAAGCACTACAAAACGACAGCAACAAACTCACATCTATCAATAATTACACTGAATATAAATGGACTCAATGCACCCATAAAGAGAAGGAAAGTGACAGAATGGATAAGAAAACAGGATCCAACAATATGCTGTCTACAAGAGACACACCTTAGAAACAAAGATGTGAGTTGATTAAAAGTCAAAGGTTGGAAAAAAATATATCAAGCTAACAACTACCAAAAAAGAGCAGGAGTGGCAATTCTAATCTCAGATAAAATAGACTTTAAAACGAAATCTACCAAAAAAGACAAAGAAGGACACTATCTAATGATTAAGGGGATGATCCATCATGAAGATATAACCATAATAAACATATATGCACCCAATGACAGGGCTCCAAAATACATAAAACAAACTCTAACAACACTAAAAAGAGAAATTGACAGTTCCACAATAATAGTAGGACACTTCAACACACCACTGTCAGTAAAGGACAGAACAACTAAGAAGAAACTCAGCAAAGATACAGAAGAACTAAAGGGCACAATCAGCCAACTGGACCTCACAGACATATACAGAACACTCCATCCAACTGCTGCAAAGTACACATTCTTTTCCAATGCACATGGAACGTTCTCCAGAATAGACCACATCTTAGGCCACAGAGCAATCCTCAACAAGATCCAAAATGTTGAGATAATTCAAAGTATCTTCTCTGACCACAATGCCGTCAAGTTAGAAATTAACAATACAAGGAACAAGGAAAAAAAATCAACTACATGGAAACTGAATAATACCCTGCTTACACATCACTGGGTAATAGAAGAAATCAGAGATGGAATCCAAAAATTCCTAGAAGCAAATGAGAATGAAAACACATCATACCAAAACCTTTGGGACACAGCAAAGGCAGTCCTCAGAGGACAATTTATAGCAATAGGTGCACATATCAAAAAAGAAGAAAGGGAAAAAAATCAAAACATTAACTACAGAACTCAAACACAGAAAGAGAACAGCAACAAAATCCCACAACCACCGGAAGAAAGGAAATAGTAAAGATCAGAGCAGAAATAAATGAAATACAGAAGATAAAAACAATAGAACAAATCAACAAAACCAAAAGTTTGTTCTGTGAAAGAATCAAGAAAATCGACAATCCACTGGCCAGACTGACGGAAGAAAAACAGGAGAGCACACAAATAACCAAAATAAGAAAGGAAATGGGGGACATTACAACAGACCCAACCGAAATAAAAAGGATTATAACAGAATATTATGAAAAACGATACTCCAACAAATTTGCAAACCTAGAGGAAATGGATAAATTTCTAGAAACACACGGCCTACCCAAACTACAACAAAGTGATGTTGAAAATCTGAACAGACCCATAACAAGAGAAGAGATTGTAAAGGTATTCAAAGAACTCCTAACCAAAAAATGCCCTGGCCCAGATGGCTTCACTGGAGAATTCTACAACTCATTTACAGAAGAGCTTGTACCAGTTCTACTCAAGGTATTTCAGAGCATAGAAGAGGAAGCAACACTTCCAAATTCATTCTATGAAGCCAGCATAATGCTGATACCAAAACCAGGCAAAGACGTCACAAAAAAAGAAAATTACAGACCAATATCTCTCATGAATATAGATGCAAAAATTCTCAACAAAATTCTAGCCAATAGAATTCAGCATCATATCAAAAAAATAATACACCACGACCAAGTAAGAGTCATACCAGGTATGCAAGCATATTTCAACATTAGAAAATCAATCAACGTAATCCACCACATAAATAAAAGGAAAGAAAAGAATCACATGATCATCTCTATTTAATGCAGAAAAGGCATTTGAAAAAGTCCAACACCCATTCCTGATAAAAACTCTCAATCAAATAGGTATAGAAGGGAAATTTCTCAACATAAGAAAGGGCATCTACAATGGCCAGTGTCATTCTTAATGCAGAGAGGCTGAAAACATTCCCCTTGAAAACAGGAACAAGACAAGGATGCCCTTTATCACCAGTCCTGTTTAACATTGTGCTGGAAGTTCTAGCTAGAGCAATAAGGCAAGAAAAAGAAATAAAGGGCATCCAAATTGGTAATTAAGAAGTTAAACTGTCCCTGTTTGCAGATGATATGATACAATACATAGAAAACCCTAAAGACTCCATGAGAAATCTCCTGGAACTAATAGAAAGATTCAGCAGAGTAGCAAGATACAAGATAAACATTCAAAAATCAGTTGGATTCCTACACACCAGTAAGAAGAAGGATGAAAAGAAAACCAGGAAAACAATACCATTTTCAATAGCCCCTAAAAAGATAAAATACTTAGGAATAAATCGGACCAGGGATGTAAAAGACCTATACAAAGAAAAGTATAAAACACTACTGCATGAAACCCAAAGGGATCTACATAAATGGAAAAACATACCATGCTCATGGATAGGCAGACTCAACATTGTGAAAATTTCAATTCTACCCAAAGCAATTTACAAATACAAAGCAATCCCGTTACAAATACCAACAACATTCTTCAAAGAGATGGAGAAACTAATCATTAACTTTATATGGAAAGGGAAGGAGCCCCGAATAAGTAAAGCACTACTGAAGAAGAAGAATAAAGTTGAAGGACTCACACTACCTGAGTTCAGAACCTACTATACAGCTACAGTAGTCAAAACAGCCTGGTACTGGTACAACGACAGATACACTGACCAACGAAACAGAATTGAGAACCCGGATGTAAATCCATGCACCTACGGTCACCTGATCTTCGACAAGGGCCCAAAGTCCATCAAATGGGGAAAAGGCGATCTTTTTAACAAATGGTGCTGGCAAAACTGGATATCCATTTGCAAAAAAATGAACCAGGACCCATACCTCACACCGTATACAAAAACTACTTCAAAATGGATCAAAGACCTGAATGAATATAAAGCCTAAAACTATAAAGTTCATAGAAGAAAAAAATAGGACCAAGACTTCAGGCCTTAATACATGGCATTAACAGGATACAAACGATAACCATCAATGCACAAAACCCAACAGATAAGCTAGATAACTGGGATCTTCTAAAAATCAAACACCTATGCTCTTCAAAAGACTTCACCAAAAGAGTAAAAAGAGAACCTACAGACTGGGAAAAAATTTTTGGACAGTACAAGTCAGACAAAGGTCTAATCTCCGTAATCTATAAGAAAATCGAACACCTCTACAACAAAAATATAAACAATCCTATTAAAAATTGGGCAAAGGAAATGAACAGACACTTTACCAAAGAAGACATTCAAATGGCCAACAGACACATGAGGAAATGCTCATGATCACTAGCCATTAGAGAAGTGCAAATTAAAACCACAATGAGATACCATCTCACCCCGGCATTACTGGCACGAATCAAAAACACTGGAAATAACAAATGTTGGAGTGGCTGCGGGCAGATGGGAACTCTTCTGCACTGCTGTTGGGAATGTAAAATGATACAACCATTTTGGAAAATGATATGGCGCTTCCTCAGAAAGCTAGAAATAGACATAGCATTCGACCCATTAATCCCACTCCTAGGAATATATCCTAGAGAAATAAGGGTCACCACTCGAATAGACATATGCACACCTATGTTCATGGCAGCATTGTTCACAATAGCAAAACGATGGAAAAAACCTTGATGCCCATCAACAGATGAATGGATAAAGAAACTATGGTACATACACACAATGGAGTACTATGCAACGAGAAAGAACAACAATGAATCTGTGAACCATCTCATAACATGGATGAAACTGGAGGACATCATGCTGAGTGAAATAAGTCAATCACAAAAGGACAAATATTGTATGAGACCTCTATTGTAAAAACCCATGAAAAAATTCACATGCAAAATGTAACAATCCTTGTTGGTTACCAGGGATGGGGTGGGGGGGGGAATACTAAATAGGTAATAGGTAAGTGGTAACTTGGGTGAGAGATGAGATAGTACATAGTACAGGGGAAACTAACACAACCTGCACAAGGAAAGGTCATGGAGGCCCTATAGACACATCCAAACCCCCCGAGGGACTGAGTTGTTGGACGGAGGGCTCTGGGGACCATGATCTCGGGGAACATCTAGCTCAATTGGCATGACACTACTTATAAAGATAATGCTCTACATTCTACCTTGGTGAGTAGTGTCTGGGGTCTTAAAAGCCTATGAGCGGCCATCTAAGATACTCCACTGATCTCATCCCTTCGGGAACAAGGGAGAACGAAGAGAACAGGATACAAGGAAAAGATTAGTCCGAAGGACTAATGGTCCACAGCTACCAAGGCCTCCACGGGACTGAGCCCAGTACAGCTGGATGGTGGCCGGCTACCACCAATGACTCCTCTGACCAGGATCACAACAGAGGGTTCTTGGCAGAGCTGGAGTAGGATGTAGAGCATAATTTTAACTCCCAAAAAAAAAAAAAAAAAAAAAAGAAAACCAGATATACTGGCCTAAAGAATACTAGAGAAACCTCGAGAGTGTGGCCCCCAGACACCCTTTCAGCTCAGAGGTGAAGTTACCTTCAAGGTTCGATGTTAAGCCTGGGAATGGACACCCCAGTAAAACTAGATGGGACTAACGATGTACAGGAGTCCGGTGACAAGGGCCAGAAGGCAGAGGGAGAGTAGGAAACTGATGATAAGGAACACAAATTGAATAAGGACACTGTCGATGTATTGTGAGATTGTTGACCACTGCTATAGGGCAACATTTGTAGTAACTATTAAATGGGAGGCTGTTTTGTCCTGTAAGCCTTCATCTTGGGCGAGAATGGCAGCACAATTGGAAGAGCATAGTCAATATCACTTAAATGTGTAAGTAAAAAGTTTTGAAATGGTGTTTAAATAAAATAAAAATAAATAAATAAATAAATAAATAAATAAACAAATGAGACTAAAGAGGTACAATAGTCCACTGACAAGGTCCAGAAGACAGAAGGGGACAAGGAAGCCCCCTGGTGATAGGGAACACAAGGTGGAGTAAGGATATTCTTGATGTGCTGTGAGATTGTTAACCATTGTCATAGGGCAACATGTGTAGTAACTGTTAAATGAAAAACTATTTTTTCTGTAAGCCTTCATCTTAAGTGAGAATAACAGCACAGTTGGAAGAGCGTAGTCAATGTCACTGAACTGTGAATGTAGAAAATTTTGAAACGGTGTATCTTTGGCCATCTGTAATTTTCATCAAAAAAAAAGGTTGAGAATTTAGAGGCTTAATACGTTGTGGGGTTGTTAACCAATGTCAAAAAACAACATGTGTACTACTATTTCATGAGAAACTATTTGCTCTGTAAGCTTTCACCTGAAGTACAATAAAATATATATTAAAAAAAAAAAAAAAAAAGAAATAAGTCAATCACAAAAGGACAAACATTGTATGAGACCTCTATTGTAAAAACCCATGAAAAAGTTCACACTGAAATTGTAACAATCTTTGTTGGTTACCAGGGATGGGAGGGGTGGGGGGGTAATACTAAATATTCAATAGATAAGTGGTATCTTGGGTGAAGGGTGAGACAGTACACAATACAGGGGAAACTAGCACAACCTGTACAAGGAAAGGTTATGGAAGCCCCATAGACACATCCAAACTCCCTGAGGGACTGAATTGCTGGGCGGAGGGCTGTGGGGACCATGGTCTCGGGGAACATCTAACTCAATTGGCATGACACAGCTTATAAAGACAACGCTCTACATTCTACCTTGGTGAGTAGTGTCTGGGGTCTTAAAAGCCTGTGAGCGGCCATCTAAGATACTCCACTGGTCTCATCCCTTCGGGAGCAATGGAGAATGAAGAGAACAGGATACAAGGAAAAGATTAGTCCAAAGGACTAATTGTCCACAGCTACCAAGGCCTCCATCGGACTGAGTCCAGTACAGCTAGATGGTGCCCGGCTACCACCACTGACTACTCTGACCAAGATCACAACAGAGGGTTCTGGACAGAGCTGGAGAAAGATGTAGAGCATAATTCTAACTCACAAAAAAAGACCAGATTTACTGACCTAAAGGAGACTGGAGAAACCTTGAGAGTATGGCCCCCAGACACCCTTTTAGCTCACTGGTGACATTACCTCCAAGGTTCACTGTTCAGCCTGGGAGTGGACAGCTCTGTAAAACCAAATGAGACTAACGAGGTACAGGAGTCCAGTGACAAGGGCCAGAAGGCAGAAGGGGACAAGGAAGCTGGTGATAAGGAACACAAGGTTGAGTAAGGATATTGTTGATGTGTTGTGAGATTGTTAACCATTGTCATAGGGCAACATTTGTAGTAACTGTTAAATGAGAAACTATTTTGTTTTGTAAGCCTTCATCTTAAGTGAGAATAACAGCACAATTCGAAGAGTGTAGTCAATGTCACTGAGCTGTGTATGTAGAAATTTTTGTAATGGTGTATCTTTGGCTATGTGTATTTTCACCAAAAAAAAAAAAAAAAAAAAAAAAGAAAAGGTTGAGAATTTAGAGGGTTAATATGTTGTGGGGTTGTTAACCAATGTCATAAAACAACAGGTGTACTACTGTTTCATGAGAAACTATTTGTTCTGTAAGCCTTCACCTGCAGTACAATAAAATATAAAAAAAAATAATAATACCTTAATGCCTCACAGATAGCATACAATAGCGAATCACATGAAAAAACAGGATAAGATGGCTCAAAAATATGAGAAAAATAAAGAGAAAGAAACCATTCCAGAGGAAGTAACAATAACAGAACTATCTGAAAAGTTATTCAAAGGACTTATATTTAGGGTCCTCAAAGAGATCAAGAGAAACACAGAAAAAATTCTAGGAGAATTCAGGAAAACAACTTAAGAAATCATACAAAAAACAATAGTTAGAAATTCAGAAGATTAACAATAAGATATTATAAATAGATAACTTAATGGAAGGACACAGAAGTAGAATTAAATCAATAGAAGAAAGTATTAGTGAAATTAAGGACAAATTCCATGATATTAATTTGTTTGAGGAACAATCTGAAAAAAGAATGAAGAAAAGTGAAGAAAGCCTAAGAGTTACGTGGGACTCCATCAAGAGGAATAATTTATGTGTAACAGGAATTAATACAGCCTTCAGTATAGATTTAAGCTCAACATAAAGAAAACAAAAATCCTAACAACTAGAGCAATAAGCAACATCATTATAAAAGGAGATAACAGTGAAGTTGTCTAGGACTTCATTTTACTTGAATCTACAATCAATGCCCATGGAAGCAGCAGTCAATAAGTCAAACAATGTATTGCATTGGGAAAATCTGTTGCAAAAGACCTCTTGAAAGTGTTAAAAAAGCAAAGATGCCATTTTGAGGCTTAAGGTGCACCTGACCCAAGCCATGGTATTTTCAATCGCCTCTTATGCATGCAAAAGCTGGACAATGAATAAGGAAGACTGAAAAAGAATTGACGCTTTTGAATTATGGTGTTGGCAAATAATATAGAATATACTATAGACTGCCAGAAGAATGAACAAATCTGTCTTGGAATAAGTACAGCTGGAATGCTTCTTGGAAGCAAGGATGATGAGACTTTGTCTTATATGCTTTGGATGTGTTATCAGGAAGGACCAGTCCCTGGAGAAGGACATCATGCTTGGTAAAGTGGAGGGTTAGTGAAAAAGAAGAAAACCCTCAATGAGATGGATTGGCCCAGTGGCTACAACAAGGGGCTCAATCATAATAATAATTTGTGGATGGTACAAGACTGGGCAGTGTTTCATTCTGTTTTACATAAGGTTGTTATGAGTCAGAACTGACTTGACAACACCTAACAACAACAACAACAATAGGGATTCCAGAAAAGGAGCGGAAAAAAGTACAGAGAGAATTTTTGAAGATATATTGGCTGGAAACTTTCCAGATATCATGAAAGATATTAAGAAGCTCAATGAAGCCTATATAGGATAACCAAATCAAAAAACCAAACCCATTGCTGTAGAATCAATTCTGCCTCTTAGTGACCCTATAGGACAGAGTAGAACTTCCCCATAGTGTTTCCAAGGAGTAGCTCATGGATTCGAACTGCTGACGTTTTTGGTTAGCAGTCATAGCTCTTAACCACTGCGTCAACAGGGCCTCCCTAAAAAATCACCAAGATATATTGTAATCAAATTTTCCAAAACCAAAGGTAAAGAAAGAATTCTGAAAGCAGCTTGTGAAAAATTAAATATCACTTACAAAGGGGCACCAATAAGACCAAATGCTGATTTCTCATTAGAAACCACAGAGGCAAGAAGGCAGTGAGATGAGAAATATAAAATATTGAAGGAAAACAATTCCAGACCAAGAACCATATATCCAGCAAAACTATCTTTCATAAACAATGGTGAAACCAAGAAATTTCCAGGTAAACAGAATCTACTGGAATTTGTAAAAACCAGACCAGCCTTACAAGAAACATTAAAAGGAATCATTCAGATAGAGAACCAATGACATCAGACAACAACCTGAGATAAAGTCAGATACCCAGATAAAGACTTCACAAAAGCAAAATAAAGAAAAAAGAAACAAAAACAAACAAATCTGACTATGGGGAACTAGAGGAGTTAAGCTGTAAATGATGACAACTTCAAAATAAAAAGTGGCATAAAAGATGTAGTTATAGAACTTCCATATGGGGAGGAAGTCAAAGCATCTTCAAGATATAATAAACTGTTTTAATTTTAAGAGGATTAAGGTAAACTTCTGGGTAACCACAAAGAAAAGTAATAAATCAACTGGCCAAAATAAAGAAGAAAATCAAAAAGACTCAGTAAACACAAAAACAACAACAATGATTAATAGGAAAAGAAAACCCACATACAAAAAAGAACTCAGCACAGAACATTAAAAGAAACAAAGAAGCTATTAATGCCACAAAAAATGTGTAATAAAATGACAGCAGTGAATCCACACCTATTGTTAATCACACTGAATGCAAGCGGATTAAATGCACCAGTCAAGAGACAGAGTGGCAGACTGGGTAAAAAAAATGACCCATCAATATGTTGCCTAGAAGAGACACACCTTAGGCACAGAGGTATAAACAAGCTAAAAATCAAAGAATGGAAAAAAATATATATCAAGCAAACAGTATCCAAAAGACAGCAGGAGTAGCAATAATAATTTCAGATAAAATAGACTGTCAAAATCCATTGTAAGAGACAAAGAAGGGCATTATATAATGATTAAAGGGGCAATCCATTAAGAAGACATAACAATAATAAATATTTATGCACCTAATGACAGAGCTCCAAAACACATAAAACAAACTTGAACAGAATTGAAAAGAGAAATAGTTCTACAACAATACTAGGAGACTTTAGCACACCACTTTTGATGATGGTCAGGACAACTAGAAAGAAACTCAGTAAAGATACAGAAGATCTAAATAACAGACTCAACCAACTTGACCTCATAGACATGTACAGAACACGGCACCCAACAGCAGCATAGTACACATTCTTCTTCAATGCACTTGGATCATTCTCCAAAATAGACCATATTCTAGGCCACAAAGCAAGTCTCAATAAACTAAAAAACATCGACAAAGTACAAAACATCTTCTCTGACAATAACGCTATAAAACTAGAAATCAAGAACAGAATAAAGAGGGAAAAAAAATACTAAATACATGGAAACTGAATAACACTTTACTTAAAAACTACTAGGTCACAGAAGAAATTAAAAATGAAAAAAATTCTTAGACTCAAATGAGAAGGAAGATACAATGTACCAAAACCTCTGGTACACTATAAAAGCAGAGTATGGAGGAAAATTTACAGCAATAAATGCACATATCGAAAAAGAAGATCTAAAGCTAGTAACTAAACCCCAAAACTTGAACAAATAGAAAAGGAACAGCAAAAGAAGTTCACAGTCACCAGAAGAAAGGAAATTATAAAGATCAGAGCAGAAATAAATGAAATAGAAAAAAATAGAATCAATAAAACTAGAAGTTGGTTCTTTAAGGGGATCGATAAAATTGACAAACCATTGACCAAATTGACAAAGTAAAAAATGATAAGATGCCAATAAGCAAAATAAGAAATGAAATGGGTGATATTACAACAGAGCCAATAGACCATAAAGAGGATTATTACAGAATATTATGAAAAATTGTACTCTAACAAATTTGAAAGCCTAGAAGAAATGGACAAATTTTTAGAAACACACTATCTACCTAAACTAACACAGAGGTAGAAAATCTAGAGACCCAAAAGAAAAGAAGAAATTGAAGATGTCATAAAAAATAGCTTACACCAAAAAAAGAAAAAAAAAAGCCCTGACCCATATGGCTTCACTAGGTATTTGTACCAAACATTCAGAGAAGAATAATTCTACTCAAACTATTCCAGAACATATAAAAAGAAGGAACACTCCCTAATTCATAAAGCCAGCATAGCCCTGATACCAAAGCCAGGCAAAGATACTAAAAAAGAAGAAAATTACAGACTAATATTCCTCAGAATATAGATGCAAAAATTTTCAACAAAATTCTATCCAACGGAATACAGTAGCATATGAAAAAAATAATACATCAAAATAAGGTGGAATTCATACCAGGGATGCAAGGGTAGGTCAACATTAGAAAATCTAGCAATGTAATTCACTACATAAACAAAACAAAGGAACATCATCACATGATTGTCTCAGTCGATGCAGAAAAAGCATTTGATAAAAGCCAACCCCTTTCCTGATAAAAACTCTCAACAAAATAGTAACAGAAGGGAAATTCCTCAACACAGTTAAGGGCATATATATAAAACCAACAATGAAGAGAGATTGAAAGCATTCTCCTTGACACTAGGAATGAGACAAGGATACCCATTATCACCAGTCTTATTTGATATTGTACTGGAAGTCCTAGCCAGAGCAATAAGGCAAGAATGGGAAATAAAAGACATCCAAAATTGGTAAGAAAGAAGTGAAAATAACCCTATTCACAGAAGACACGATCCTCTACATAGAAAATCCCAAAGATTCCACAAGAAAGTTACTGGAAGTAATAGAAGGGTTCAGCAAAGTGGTAGGGTACAAGATCAATATACAAAAGTCAGTTAGATTTCTCTACACTAACAAGGAGAACTCTGAAAACGAAATCAAGAAAGCAACACCATTTACAATAGCCCCCAAAAGGATAAAATACCTAGGAATAAATTTAACCAGGGACATAAAAGACTTATACAAGGAAAACTATAAAACACTATTGTAAGAAACCGAAAGAGAGCTACATAAATGGAAAAACATACCACGCTTAGGGATTGGAAGACTTACCGTTGTGAAAATGTCAGTACTATCCAAATCGATCTATAGATATAATGCAATCCTGACCCAATTCCAGCAACATTCTTTAATGGAATGGGAAAACTAATCTCCAACTTTATATGGAAAGGAAAGAGGCCCTAAATAGCTAAAGCATCATTGAAGAAGAACAAAGTAGGAGCCTTCACAATTCCTTATCTCAGAACTTACTATATAGCCACAGTAGTCAAAACAGCCTGGTACTGGTACAATGTCAGACACAGAGACCAGTGGAACAGAATTGAGAACCAAGAAGTAAATCCATCCAGCTATGGATAGCTAATCTTCAACAAAGGATTGAAGTCCATTCAACAAGGAAGAGATAATCTTTTTAACAAATGGTGCTGGCAAAACTGGGTCTCCATTTGCAAAACAATGAAACAGGATTCATACTTCACACTATATACAATAACTAACTCAAAATGGATCAAAGAGCTAAATGTTAAATCTAAAACTATAAAGTTCCTGCAAGATAACATAGGGACAAAGCTAGAGGTCCTAATTTATGGCATAAATACACCATCAAACATATCTAAAAACGCACAAAAAATTAAAAATAAAACAAAACAAGATAAACTAAATATCTTGGATCTCCTAAAAATTAAATGCTATGCTCATCAAAAAACTGCAGCAAAAGAGAACCTACAGACTAGGAAAAATTTTTGGCAACAACATATCTGACAAGAGTCTTATTCTAAAATATATAGAAAATTCCAGCACCTCAGCAACAAAAAGACAAACAATCCAATAAAAAAAATGGGCAAAGGGCATGAACAAACACTTCACCAAAGAAGACATTAAGGCAGCTAACAAACACATGAAGAGATGCTGACGATCACGAGCCATTACAGAGATGCAAATCAAAACTGTAATGAGATATCCTCTCACCCCTGCAAAAGTGGCACTGAGCAAAAAAAACCAGAAAACAACAAATGCTGTCAAGGTTGTGGGGAGATTGGAACTCTTACACACTGCTGGTAGGATTGTAAAATGATACAACCATTATGGAAAACAGGATGGCACTTCCTCAAAAAGCTAGAAACAAAAACACCATATGATCCAGCAATCCCACTCCTAGGTATATATTCTAGAGAAATGAGAGCAGCGACATGAATTCGTTGCAGCATTATTCACAATAGCAAAAAGATGGAAACAACCTCAGTGTCCATCAGTGGATGAATGGATAAACAAAACGTAGTACATAATACAGTGGAGTATCACTCAGTGATAAGGAATAAGGACGAGTCTACAAAACATGACATGGATGAATCTGGAAGAGTTTATGCTGAGTGAAATAAATCAACCACAAAAGGACAAATATCGTACAATACCCCTTTTATAAAAAGTCAAGAATAGGTTTACACACAGAAAGCAACGTTTTTGATGGTTACCAGGGATGGGAAGGGAGAGAGGGAGGGAGAATCACTTACTAAATAGTAGATACATGTTAATTCTGGTGAAGGGACAGGCAATACAAAGTTTGGGGGAAGTCAGCACAATGGGACCCAGGTAAATGAAGATACTGAAAGGTATGCAAGAATAAAGGACAACTACAGTAAATGCTATAACATATGCAATTCTGCAACAAAAGTAGTAACAACCAAAAATTTGTGAGTGATTCCATATGTAGATACGTATGCTATATACATGTGGGAGGGTATACGGGAGTACCCGTGCATACATATAGAGGTATATTTCTGGGCATCTGTATATACATATTTGTATGTGCTGCATACATATGCATATCCATAATAGAGTACATGGGAGCACAGTTATGGAAACTTCTTAGATATATCCAAACACCTCGTGGGATTGAATTACTGGGCTTGAATGCTAAGGACCATAGTCTTGGGGGACATCTAGGTCAATTGGCATAACAGTTCAGAAAGATAATGTGCTACATTCTAGTTTGGTGAGTAGTGTTTGGGGTCTTAAAGGCTTGTAGGCAGCCATCTAAGATACAATTAGTGGTCTCTTCCTGTCTGGAGCAAAGGAGAGTGAAGGAAACCAAAGACTCAGGGAAGCAATTAGTCCACAGGACTAATGGCCCAGACAAATCACAGCCTTCTCTAGCCTGAGACAAGAACTAGATGGTGCCCAGCTACTACTGCTAACCATTCTGACGAGGGACACAAAAGAAGGTCCTAGTTAGAATGGGAGAAAAATGTAGAACAAAACTCAAATTCATCAAAAAGACCATACTTACTGGACTGATAGAGACTAGAGGAACCCCCAAGACTATAGCCCTAACACATCCTTTTAACCTGGAACTGAAACCACTCCCAGAGGTCACCTTTCAGCCAAATAATAGATTGGCCTATAAAACAAACAATAACACCCATGAGGAGTGTCCTCCTTAGAACAATCAACTATATGAGACCATACGGGCAACATTTTCCCAAAAGCAAAAATGGGAAGGCCAGGAGGAGCAGGGAAACTGGAGGGATGGAAATGGGGAAGGCCAGGTGGAAATGAGGAGAGTGCTGACGTACTGCATGGATAGCAATCTGTCAGGGAAAAATCTGTGTATGAACTGTTGAATGGGAAACTAATTTCCTGTGTAAACTTTCACCTAAAACCCAATAAAATGTTCAAAAAAAGAAAGTAAAGAACTATGATGCAGGTTGTTAATTTAGATGGGGGATATTTCAGAGCTTCTTAGAATTTATTGCTTATTTAAGAAAATGACACCAAAAAAAAAAAAAAAAAGGAAAGAAAAAGATCATTTTTCTTACCAGAAACAACTGTGACCAAAAGGGACTTGGATTTTAAAATCAAAGTATTATGCGATTTAAAATGTTGAAAAGAGTTTATTATGGATCCCTTATTATATTTCCCTCCTAGGATGAGGGGGAAGCTCTTGACTAAGTACGCAGATAAGCAAATATTTGAACATCAGATTGCCCGTAGTGAGAGAGCAAAAGTGTGCATTTTGCTTAAGTGCAAAGACAACTCTGTTCCTACACCTGGAGACGTCTATTAACAGGAGTCACCTAGATGTTGGTTACACATAACTTTAAAATAGGAATACAAATTACTGGGTTAGGTAAGTCTTACGCAGAAATCAGCAGGTGGCAAAAGAGAAAAGAGTTTTATTAAACCCAAATTCTTAGTGCCTATCCAGTGGAGGGTAAAATTGACATGATTCAGGATTAAATAAACCATTCCAGAAGTTATTTTTCAGTTGCTAAATGCAGGGGGGAAATCAACCTAATCATAGGCAAGCACTCTAAGAAACAGAATTATCTCATGCTAACTCACCTCTTTCACTTAACATCCAGCTACCACCTAGTAGCTCCCAAACATGTACTCTGAACAATGGCTTCTTCTCTAAGCAAAGAGTTTTATTTTTCCTATTTAACTCAAAGTATACTAGATATCCACTTGTATAATCACCTTGTAAAATTATAGAATTTCTGGAATGCAATATGTATGAATATCCTGATTTGGGTTGGGCCAGAGTATCAGGAGGATTCTGGTTTTTTATTTTTTGGTTTTTTTTTACGAGTTCCATCAAGATTGGCATTGCTAAGAGGTAATGACTAGCACCACAGTATAAACCTTTTGGATAGCCCCTTATTAGGAAATGAAACCTCACCCCAAGCTAAGATAATTTGGACAAGATGCCTTGGAATTCAGAAAAGCAAAGAGGCCAGATAGGATATGGATTCCATGAGGGTGAAATAATAGTAATATTAATAACAATAAACATATATGCATTATGTGCTATATAGTAGCAACTTTACACACATAATCTCATTAATCCTGATAACACTCTTAGAAGTTACATGTTTATTATTATTTCATTCACTGTACAAATGTGGAAACTGAAGTTTTACACAGGTTAAGAAAATTATCCAGGGTCATTTTGCATTTAAGTGGCAGTGTCCAGGCTTTTAAAACTATGCTGTCCCGAACTGTCCACATGCTCAGAGCAACTTATAAAAGAGGTAAGAGACATCCAAAACCCTACTGAAAAAACCCAGAGTCGGGTCTGCTACAGGGAGAATGAGCTGTTGAGAATCATCAATAATAATAGTTCTCTGGTGGGAGCCATTGCAACTGAAAACCTGCAAAAAGCATTATGTGGTGCTGATGTTAGTTACCAACGCCCTAAATACTTTCTACACAAAGGTTAGCCTCCAGACTAGCATCACCAAATGCTTGTTATAAACGTGGAATCTCAGGCCTCATCCAATCCTGCTGACTCTGCATTATAATAAAATCCTTAGATAATTTCTGAACAAATTTAAGTTTGAAAAGCACTGCCAATGTATTACTCATAAGAATATAGTAGTGTGCCACCTGGGATAGAAAGTTACAGCTTTCCTTTCAGTTCAACCAGATCATGCGGGAGTGGGGATTGAATACATGCGGGTTTTATTTTTCATGAAAAGGTAATTACATCAATGGAGTCACTGGGTGGTGTAAACAGTTAATATGCTCAGCTGCTAACCCAAAGGTTGGAGGTTTGAGTCCACCCAGTGTGCCTTAGAAGAAAGGCCTGGTGATCTATTTCTGAAAAATCAGCCACTGAAAACCTATGGAGCACAGTTCTACTTTGAACACACATAGATTCACCATGAGTTGGAATCCACTAAACGGCAACTGGTTTTGTTTTGTTTTTTTAGTACTAATTAGTGAATTTTTTATTTTTATTTTTTATTGTACTTCAGGTGAAGGCTTACAGAACAAATAGTTTCTCATGAACAGTAGTACACATGTTGTTTTATGACATTGGTTAACAACCCCACAATATATCAACCCTTTAACTTCTCAACCTTTTTTTTTGGTGAAAATACACATAGCCAAAGATACACCATTTCAAACATTTCTACATGCGCAGTTTCAGTGACATTGACTACGCTCTTCCTAATTGGTTAATTTTTATCACTATCAAGAGAGGACACTCAATTTAGGGACAAGGCAAGCAGAGACACTATGACAGGAGTTTATTAGACTGCTTGTGTACTACATGTGTGGGATTAGCTGCTATTTCATAAGGGCTCAATTCTTTCTGTAGAAGTTTCTCAGAGGTAGTCAATGCCACAATACTGCTTTAAGATAACGTAGAGGTAAGATTAAGATGCATCTCTTTATGGCATCACAGAGCAGTCAACCTAAAATGTAATCAGTGAAAAACAATCTGTTAACTTGGGGATTGTAGGCTGAAATGTGGAAAAGATGCTATAATAACAAATGCAAACACAAAGGTGATGGTCTCAATGAAGTCAGGAAAAATGAAAGCTAGAATTTGTCATTGTCTCTCCTCCAGAGGAGAAGATGTCATCACCAGTCCCCAGAAATACTGCTTGCATTGGACAGTTCTATCCATTTAGAAAGGACAGGTATCTGTTCAAATCTATCTCTGTTGCTTAATGAATGACTACTAAGATCACTCAACTACTATTTTCTGATCCCAAATTCATCAAGCAAACTTTTCTTGTTTTAATTCACCTCCTTGTGTCAGTTTCAAAACTGGTAAGAAGATGTATTTACCACATTGTGCGTATATCCAACCCTTGTTATAAATTATTTAAGTGATTTCCTGTTGCAAGTCTCTTTGGACTAATGTGAGTGCTATCAAGCTGACCTAAAGATTCCAAAATTGCTAAAGCCAGAGACCAGATCTTGGATTAGAAGTAGTTGTGATCACGTTCAACATTCTAAAAGGGCTGACCTAAGATAGTCTGTCAATATTAATTATTTAATGTACTCAACTATTTTTTGGTTGGTAATAGTGTAAAGTTTTGAATTGTGAACTACTGTCCTTGATTTGTGGCACAGTGGTTAAGAGCTCAGCTGCTAACTAAAAGGTCAGCTGTTGAAATCCACCAGCCGCTCCTTGGAAACCCTATGGGGCAGTTCTACTCTGCCCTGTAGGGTCACTATGAGTGGGAATCAACTTGATGGCAATGGGTTTGCTTGAGTTTTGTTTTTTTGGTCCTTGATTTGTTCCATCTTCAAGAGAGAGAATGTGTTGTGCCTGCTCCAGATACAACCATCCATTTTCAGCTTCCACCTTTCCCTGAGTGCTATGGTAGAAGTCATTCCTCTACAGATCTGTCTGAGGAGTAAAGATATTCTCGTGTTCTGGCATTGTCAAGGCAGTCAGGCAGCAACTGGTTCTCCAAATGAGGGTGACCCCATCACTAGCCTCCAAAGCACCACTGGAAGATTGAAAGGGAATGGCTGTGATTTCTCTCTCATCACCAGTCCCAGAGAACATGGAAGTGTGGTAGATATGCTCTTTGCTCCCATCCTGGTTTGTCCAGGACTGAGGGACTTGTTTGGGACCTGGAACTTCCAGTGCTAGAACCAGGAAAACTGGAGTGTGTTGATCTTCCTACTTTATGGCCCCATTTGAACCATTCTCCACTCTTCCTTCTTAAACTACCAGCTTTCTCATCCATTACCCTTTATTGTTTCAGTCAACTACAGCAGTGCTTCTCAGACTATCTGTGGGGAAGGACTACTGTTTTCTTTTCCTCTTTAATCTGTGCTAGACCAGTAAATATAATAAAAAATGAATTATAGATGGTAAAATAAAAAGGGCATGATATACAAGTTTGATTTATTAGGCGTACTGGATATTTTTAAAAATCCTATCAATTTTCTATAAAAGTATGTACAAATTTCTTTAAGAGTTCTATACTTGCCTACATAACAAAAAAGTTATTGGCCAGCTTTTTGAGGAACACTTTTCCATAGAATCCTAGATTATTCCTCCTCATTCCTTAAGGGTTTTACCTCCTGGTTCTCAGTCATTTCATCCAAAATGGCTCCTGTCATGATACTTGGTGATTTCAATATCCATGTAAGTGATTCTTTCAATCGTCTGGCTTCCCAGATCTTTGAGCACAAATAAACTTGTTCTGCATGCTACCTAAGACTTCCAAGTTGTAAGCATATCCTAAAATGTGTGATTATCAGTATCTATAGTCATATTACCCCATTCCCTGACCACTATCCCTTCATTTTCCAGGTCAATCCCTCTTATAACTTTCCTTAAACAGTTCTTCAACCTCACTGGGATCTACAATCCATTGATCTTACCACTTCTTAAAATTTTCATTACATTTCATTTTTATTTCAAATATACTATACATGGCCCTCACACATCTGTCAGCTTGTCATACTGTGGGGGCTTGCTTGTTGCTGGGATGCTTGAAGCTATGCCACTGGTATTCAAATATCAGGAAGGTAACTCATGGCAGACAGGTTTCAGCTGAGCTTCCAGGCTAAGACAGACTAGGAAGAAGGACCCGACAGTCTACTTCTGAAAAGAATTAGCCAGTGAAAATCTTATGAATAGCAGCAGAACATTATCAGATATAGTACTGGAAGATGAGCCCCTCAGATTGGAAATATGACTGGGGAAGAGCTGCCTCCTCAAAGTAGAATCGTACTTGATCAAGCTTTCGGCACCTTCATTTTCTGATGTGGCACAACTCAAAATGAGAAGAAATAGCTGCAAACATACATTAATAATCAGAAAGTGGAATGTAAGAAGAATGAATCTAGGAAAATTGGAAATTGATAAACATCAATATCCTAGGTGTTGGTTAGCTGAAATGAACTGGTATTGGCCATTTTGAATCAGACAATCATATGGTCTACTATGCTGGGAATGGCAACTTGAAGAGGAACAGCATTGCATTCATCATCAAAAAGAACATTTCAAGATCTATCCTGAAGTACAATACTGTCAGTGATAGGATAATATCCACAGGCCTGCAAGGAAGACTGATTAATACGACTATTGTTCAAATTTACGCACCAACCACTAAGGCCAAAGAAGAAGAAATTGAAGATTTTTACCAAATTCTGCAGTCTGAAATTGATTAACATGTAATCAGGATGCAATGATAATTACTGGTGATTAGAATGTGGAAGTTGGAGACAAAGAAGAAGGACTGGTAGTTAGAAAATATGGCCTTGGTGATAGAAATGATGCCAGAGATTGCATGATAGAATTTTGCAAGGCCAACGACTTCCTCACTGCAAATACATTTTTCCACCAACATGAACAGCGACTATACACATGGACCTCACCAGATGGAATACACAGGAATCAAATTGACTACACCTGTGAAAAGAGACAATGGAAAAGCTCAATATCATCAGTCTGAACAAGGCCAGGGGCCGACTGTGGGACAGACTATCAATTGCTCATAGGCAAGTTCAAGTTGAAACTAAAGAAAATTAGAACAAGCCCACAGGAGCCAAAGTACGACCTTAAGTATAGCCTACCTGACTTTAGAGACACGTATGCTGAGCAAATAATTGGAGAAGCTGGACTATATGAAGAAGAACGAGGTATCAGGATTGGAGGAAGACTCATTAACAACCTACAGTACGCAGATGACACAACTCTGCTTGCTGAAAGTAGAGGACTTGAAGCACTTACTGATGAAGATCAAACACCACAGCCTTCAGTATGGATTGTGCCTCAACATGAAGAAAACAAAAATCCTCACAGCTTGACCAATAAGCAACATCATGGTAAACGGAGAAAAGATTGAAGTTGTCAAAGATTTCATTTTACTTGGGTCCACAATCAACACCCATGGAAGCAGCAGTTTAGAAATCAAAAAAACACATTGCATTGGGCAAATCTGCTTCAAAAGACCACTTTAAAGTGTCGAAAAGCAAAGAAGTCACCTTGAAGACTAAGGTGTGCCTGACCCAAGCCATGATATTTCCAATCGCCTCATGCATTAGAAAGCTGGAAGATGAATAAGGAAGACTGAAGAAGAATTGACGCCTTTCAATTGCGGTGTTGGCAAAGAATATTGACTATACCATGGACTGTCAAAAGAACGAACAAATCTGTATTGGAAGAAGTACAGACAAAGTGCTCTTTGGAAGCAAAGATGGTAAGACTATGTCTCACATACTTTGAACATGTTATCAGGAGGGATCAGTCCTTGGAGGACATCATGCTTGGTAAAATAGAAGGGCAGTGAAAAAGAGAAAGACCCTAAACGAGATGAATTGATATAGTGGCTGCAGCAACGGGCTCAAGCATAGCACTGATTGTGAGGATGGTACAGGACTGGGCAGTACTTCGTTATGTTGGACACAGACAGGGTCAATATGAGTCGGAACCAACTCAACGGCACCTAACAACAATAC
The DNA here is from genome assembly GCA_030035585.1 of Dugong dugon. Lineage (NCBI taxonomy): Eukaryota > Metazoa > Chordata > Mammalia > Sirenia > Dugongidae > Dugong > Dugong dugon. The sequence goes on along the minus strand of CM057468.1, from coordinate 112,658,022 downwards.
ATGGAGTCCCTTGGTGGTGCAAACTGTTAACATGCTCAGATGCTAACTGAAAGGCTGGAGGTTCTCTTCTACCTAGAGGAACCTCAGAAGAAAAACCTGGGATCTCCTTCCCAAACATCAGCCATAGAAAACCCTATGGAGCACAGTTATTCTCTGACATACATGAGGTTGTCATGAGTCGGAGCTCACTCTACAGCAACTGGTTTGGTTTGGTGATAGGAATAGAGAAGACAGAATAGATGTGAACTCTATTGGTGGTTAGGGGTCATTTATGAAAGAATTGTCAATTAAATGGATTTGGGAAATGAGAGACCGGAGTCTAATACATCAATTAGCTAAAAACAATCAGTATATAACCAGGTCAAATTTAACATTAGTCAAAAAAATAGCTTTCTTACGTAGAAAAGATGCTTTTTACAATAATAACAAAGCACAAAACTTAGGAACACAACTTAAAAGAAATGTGCCAGATCAGGATCGATCCCTGAATGGAGGAAATGGTTAAGCACTCAACTATTAACTGAAAGGTTGGTGGTTCAAACTCATCCAGAGGTACCTCCTAAGAAAGGTCTGGTGATCTGCTTCTGATAAACCACAGCCTTGAAAACCCTATGGAGCACAGTTCTACTCTACATGGGGTTGCCATGAGTAAGAATCAACTTGAGGACAATTTTTTTTTAGGTAAAGATAATTTGACGTTTTATTGACTAAAAACTCTTTAATAACTAGAGAGAGATACCTTATGCTTGTATAAAATAGTCATACTAATTCACTGCCAATTCCAAAATAAATTGAATATACCTAAATTGAAATGCCATCATAATTCTCCATTCGTCTCCTTCTCTTCTTTTTCCTCCTTTTTGTTTTAGATCTTAAAAAAAAACACTTTCTAACTTTATATGTATAAATAAATGTGTAACTATAAGAATAAAAAGTCAAAGAAGATGTTTTAATGGTAGAGAACGGCTCCTGTTAAGTATATACTAAACTGTACTAATTAAAAGCATGTGATAATGGCTTAGTGGTTGACAAATCAATGACACAGGAAAGAGTACAAAAATAGAGCCATTTATGTGATATTTAGTACATGATAAATGTGGGTTTTCAAAAACCAGCAATGGAACGATAGCGTTCTTAATAAATCATATTGAGATAACTAGTTGGGCATTTTGAAAAGAAAAAAAAGCTACAGTCTTACCTTTCTCAACAAAATTAATTTTAACAGTACAAAAATGCTACATTATACACTGTCAACAAAATCAAAAGACAAACAATAAACTCTAGAAAGTGTTTACAACACACATGACAAAGACAAGTTCCTTAATCTGTAAGTAAATATTAGTAATTTAATAAGAAAGAAATTAATAACCGTATAACATGGGCAAAGTTTCTGGAAAGCCGGTTTTCTCTCTCTCTCTCACGCACACACACACCAAACATATAAATGACTCAAAATATACAAAAAAAGCCCAACCATACTTATTAAAATTCACCAATTAAAACAAAATTTAGCTGCTATTTTCACCCACTAGACAGGTGAGCATTAAAAAGATTGATAAAATCCCATGTTTTTTAAAATGTGAAAAATCAGTACTGTCAGCTCCTTTTGCTAGAAGTTTATGAATGGTGTGTATGAATGTTTGTAGGGAAACTTTGCAAATTGTCAAAATATATTTAAAAAATGCCATTTGACTTATTGATTCTCTTCTAGGAATTTAGTCTACAATTAAGATTTACTCAGATGCTCATTAAATTTACAAAGAATTTCATTATGATAAGAACGGAAAAAAAAAAAAACCCACAAATACTCATTAAATGTACCGACAAGGATTTTCATTGCAGTGGGATAATATTATATCAGATGCATAAATTAGTCTATACATTTATAATGCATTACTGTGGCGGGATTGGTAAAGAAGAAGGTATAACTATGAGTTTGGCCATGGGAAGGTACGCATAATTATATTTTCCAGTGAAAACTGCAAGTTGGTTATCAGTATATGTAGTTTGATTACATTAAAAATAACATAGGCACATACTTTTACATTTGCATATGCATGCAAAGGAGTACTTGAGAAATACTCCCCAAACTTCTAACAATAGTTACAGCTGGGACGAGGCATTAGGCAGCAGGAGGTAGAGGAAGGAGATTTTCATTTTTTCTTTGGAACACTTTAGTATTTTCTTATTTTTTATTATGGCCATATATTACTTTTTAATAAACACTACTTAATACATAGTGGTAAATCAAATGACGTAAAGCCCTTCAGTCCTAACTGGATTTCCTAACAATATAAAATTTCCAATAAAATTAGGTACATTTCTTCCCAAATAAAGAATAAGTTTCAGTAGGCAGTTGAGCAGACTTGTGGAGGTATAAATAAACAACATGGAGTAGGACAAATATTAAAAGAAAAAAAAACAAAACCCATTCATATGAATACACAAGCAATCCCTTCATATGACTGACCTGCAAACTCAAAGAATTCAGCTAATTTATTTATCCTGGAGATGGAGGTAAGTGATGAACATAACCTGATGTTAAATATTTACAAAAAAATTCCCTGACATTCTTGCTCACCAAGCAAACTTCTTATTGCAATTTGGCTTCCCAAGTATTTCTGCTTGTAAATCAATGCACTAATATTCTCATTGACACTTCAAGCTCCATGAAGTTGATTTATATGAGTCCCATCCTCCGCAATTGACCAACTCTTGGAATGCTGACAAAACCAAACTTCTGAACACGTGGAACCAAACCTAAGTCCTAGAGACTTTGGTGAAATTTCCAGGGCAAATGCTACCTTTAGAAGCCGTTCTCAAATGAAATAGTCTTTTACTGAAAACAGTCCCTTTACCTAAACTGTGCCATTTCTTTCAAAGTATTACCATTATTCAAAATTTGATTTAAATCTAGTTGTTAATAGCCAACAAGTCAACCCTGACTCATGGTGATCCCATATGTGCAGAGTAGAACTGCTCCATATAGTTTTCAGGGCTGTGATCTTTCAGAAGCTGATCACCATGCCTGTCTCCCGAGGCATCTGTAGGTGGGTTTGAACCCCCGAGCTTTCTGCTAGTAGTCGAGTGCTTAACCGCCTACGTAAAAGCTTAACCTTCTACAAGAAAAACTTCCATCAACACAACAGGTGACTTTCCTTTTTTAAATTTTTGTAGAAATCATATTCTTATTCTCACTGGGCATTTATCATATGGTATCATACATATGGGTTTATTGACATAGATTATAATGCGTACAAAAATAAGATACTGGTACTATTTTGTATACCCAACGTTACCTGATGTAATCCCTTATTCTCACTGTGGTTAGAGTTTAACATATATTTGTTGATTTCAGCTTTCTTGATTTCCTTCATCTATTATAATCTCTCTTCTCTTACTTCCTATATCATCATTTTAACATTTAACCATGTGCCCTATTGTATTAAAAAATATTGTATATTATTAACTTTTCATAAGACACTATTTTTCTCTTAGTTTACACACACTTTGGTGGTGAAAACATTTATTAGTACATGTGAAATAAATGCTTACTGAATTGATTTAAATGTATTTTAACTCTTCATATATCCCTAATGCATAATGTCATGCTTTTAATAAAATAGACCCCTCTATATAGGGTCGCTCTGGCCAATAAGCAACATCTTAATAAATGGAGAAAACATTGAAGTTGGCAAGGATTTCATTTTACATGTATTCACAATCAATACCCGTGGAAGCAGCAGTCAAGAAATGAAACCATGCATTGCATCGGGCAAATCTGCTGCAAAAGATCTCTTTAAAGTGTTAAAAAGCAAAGATGTCACTTTAAGGACTAAGGTGAGCCTGACCCAAGCCATGGTGTTTTAATCACCTCATATGCATGTGAAAGCTGGACAGTGAATAAAGAAGATGGAAGAAGAATTGATGCCTTTGAATTATGGTGTTGGTGAAGAATATTGAATACACCATGGACTGCCAAAAGAATGAACAAATCCATGTTGGAAGAAGTACAACCAGAATGCTCGTTAGAAGCAAGGACACCAAGGCTTCGTCTTACATACTTTGGATATGTTATCAGGAGGGATAAGTCCCTGGAGAAGGACATCATGCTTGGTAAAGTAGAGGGTCAGTGAAAGAGGGAAGACTCTCAATGTGATGGATTGACACAGTGGCTGCAACAATGGGTTCAAGCATAACAATGATTGTGAGAGTGGCACAGTACCGGGTAGTGTTTCCTTCTGATGTACACGGAGTGACTATGAGTGAGATTTGACCCGACAGCAATGGTTTTTTTTTTTAAATATGAATGTTAAATGAATGAATACCCAGGTGAAATTACAGAGCTTTTAATGCAAAGGTATGGGCAGTCCCCGGGTTATGAACTAGATCCATTCCCAACTATGTCTTTAAGCAGAATTCATAGGTAAGTCGGAACAGGTGCATACCTTTCTTATTTAACCTTATTTTAGTGCAAGAAAAGGAGCCCTGGTTGCACAGTGGTTAAAGTGATTGACTGCTAACTGAAAGGTTGGTGGTTCAAAACCATCAGTGGCTCCACAGGAGAAAGATATGGCAGTCTGCTTCCATAGAGATTCACAGCCTTGGAAACCCTATGGGGTCATTATGAGTCTGAATCAACTCGATGGCAGTGGGTTTGTGCTGGGTTTAGTTCAAGAAAATGCTTGAAGCCTTTTCAATGATTTAAAAGCTGCACATGAAGTAAGTGAAGGTGATCGTAATGAAGAATTTTTTGTGAGTAGGGGTTGGTTCAATCCTTTCAAAGTGAAAGCAAATTTACCTAACGTTAAAGAGCAAATACGAGCTGTCCATAAGTTAGAGGTTTGTAACCTGGGGACAGCGTGAATATGAATTACAGTAATTTAGGACCCTTTTTATTTAAAAAAAAATTTTTTTTATTGTACTTTAGGTGAAGGTTTACAGAACAAATAGTTTCTCATTAAGCAGTCAATACACATATTGTTTTATGACATTGGTTAACAACCCCATGACACGTCAACACTCTCCCTTCTAGACCTTGGAGGACTTTTTTTTTTTTTTTTTTGGTGAAAATATACATAGCCAAAGATGCACCATTTCAAAAACTTCTACATGTACAATTCAGTGACATTGATTACGTTCTTCTAGTTGTGCTGCTATTCTCACTATCCTTTTCCAGATTATTCCATCACCATTGTCTTCAACTCACTGTCCCCTAGCCTTCCCATCAGACCTTTTGAGTTGCTGTTGTCAATTTGATCTCACATAGATAATTTTTTTTTTTGTACTTTAGATGAAGGTTTACAGAACAAAGTAGTTTCTCATTAAACAGTTAGTACACATATTGCCCTATGACAATGGTTAACAACCCCATGACCTGTCAACACTGTCCTTTCTCAACCTTGGGATCCCTATCACTGGCTTTCCTGTTCCCTTCTACCTTTTAGTCCTTGTCCCTGGGCTGCTGTGCCTCATTAGTCCCATTTTGTTTTTTGTGGTTGTCCAATCCCCAGCTGAACGGTGAAACTCGGGAGTGACTTCACCACTGAGCTAAAAGGGTGTCCGGGAGCCATACTCTCGGGGTTTCTCCAGTCTCTGTCAGGCCAGTAAACCTGGTCTTTTTTTTGTGTGTTAGAATTTTGTTCTACTTCTGTCTCCAGCTCTGTCCAGGACCCTCTGTTGTGATGCCGGTCAGAGCAGTTAGGATCCTTTTTAAATACTAATTCTCAGATTTACCTTGAGGAGAAACAGAAGAGCAAAGCCTTATTTACGGTAAGTTCAGTTTCAAGAGTGGTACGAAGGAGGTGGTAAGCGAAGAGGCCTTCATCCACCAGCTATGTAATAATCGCTTTATGTGTCTGCTCCCTGTCTTCTTCCAGTGTTAAGGAAAATGTTCTGTGAGTTGGTAAATTCTTTTTACATATTTGTAAGGCTGCATTAGGTTTTGTTAACTATCTTGCCCGGAATGTCGGTCAGTGCTGGAATGGACCAGGCAATGCCTTATGGAAATCATACTTCCTGTGGGCTCTGTCTAGGGTTCTGACTTTGTTTGCATTTAGTCACCTTGCTTTATGAAGTTTGACTATCTTTGACCACATGTTAAACAGGTTATGAAAGTATAAATGTAACGCATTGAACCAGAATGAAGAAAGAATTTTTATGGCTTAAGTGTATATTTTTATCAGTGACTTCTAAAATTCTATTTAGGAAATTAGTCCTCATATTCATTGCCACTTAACTTGAGGGCATTAATTAGCAGAGTTTTAATGCATCCATAAATGTTACATTTCCTGTTTATATTTGCATCTCTGATCTCTGTGTTATTTTCCCCCTGATTTGGTATAAAACAGTCAGCTAACTTCTCTAGAAATAGTCTCCTATTTTGCAAGTTCAAAAATTGGGTACTGTCCAATCTCATTCTTAGCCATTTCTGTCACTATTGGCTTTTTTCTTTCTAAGGACTTTTTCTGACGGTTAAATTGGCTAAATTGCACTGAAGTTGCTTTCTGGGTGCTGCTATAGTGGCTTGTCCTGTCAAATGTCAACATGCCAAGGAATTGAGAAGCAGCTGGCCATTTGCTCTTCTTAGAGGAGGGCTGAGCAAAGGAGCCCCATGGTATGTGGGGTATCAATGGATGTGGACTGTAGTGGGCTCACCCGCTGCTTCCTAATGGCAGTCTGCCACTTAGGGCGTGGACAAAAGACGTGATAGGAGAAAGGAAGGGAAAAACAAGAGGAGAAAACTATAGTAAATTGATAGTAGGTGCTAGAGCAATCTGTGCCATTTAAAGTGAAATTAACACCCCCAACAGGAACCCAAACACCTTTTCACTCCTCCCCTCTCTCTTCCGTCCCTGCACAGATATTCGAATGGTGAAACAGGTGATGTTTACTTAAGGTAGTGTGGGGGAGTGTGGAGAAGAGAATAGGAAGGGATGGGAAGGCCAAAATGGTACATGTCAGATTCTTTGGCTTTTGGAGTAAATGGCGAAGACTTATTAAAAGAATGAAGAATTTTGTCCAGATGTTTGAGGTTATGAAAGATTTTTTTTTTTTTTTGGCCTGAGTAATAAAGACTTCTCTTAATTAAAAAAAAAATTACAGTCAAGTAATTACAAAGGAATTGTATCTGCTTCCATGGCTACAGCCTAAGAAGGTTTGGATTGTGTATATTGCACCAAGGGGCCACATTTAAGAGGCTACCATTTGTATCTTAAATATTTACTCTCATATATGAGCATACGGGCTGATGTGAAGATTTCTCACTTTCAGACTTTGTCCTGGAACAGTTAAGGAGAAATATCTCCCATATAAAGCTGTACTTACATACATGGCTGCGTACACAGACCAGGATCCGAACTTCCCTTGAGATTGTTTCCTTCACCTACTTACTGTTCTCAAAGGCCCTATAGTTCCAGCCTCACTCCCAACAGACTTGACCTGACATTGTTGTCTAAACTTGGGCCCAGGGATGGTGATAGTTTCAGAATTGTACCTTGTGTAGTGGGTCCCTCCATATAAGGGGAGTGTGAGCCAATGGGAGTTGGTACAAGGAACTCAAGGGCATCCATCTTACTGTTCAAATATGCCTGGGTAAAACCAGTTGGTGTTGAGCCAGTTCTGACTCATGGTGACCCTGTCAGGGTAGAATGGTGCTCCATAGAGTTTTCAATGACTGATTTTTCAGAAGTAAATAACCAGATCTTTCTTTTGAGGCACCTCTGGGTGGACTCCAACTTCCAACCTATTAGTTAGCAGCTGAGCTCCTCACATAAATAACATCATATAATGGTTCTAATCTTGCTTAATGAGTGAATAGCTACCTGAAAATAAACATATGAAACCAAGAATGTGTACTTTAATTTATTCCAAATGATGTAGCTTAGCCTGTTCAGTAATGGAATAGACAGATCAGTGGCTTGACTTTATCGAAGTGTCATTATCGAAACCTTGGAATCCTTTTAAACTTTTCTCATCCTTGCCTCTTACTTTCAGTTTGTCTCCATGTTCCATAAATCCTGCCTCCTAAATACTTCTCCAGTCTATTCATCCTTCTCTAGTCAGACTACTAGAGATTTTTGTTAAACTCTCATCATTTCTTCTATAATTTACTGTATTCATTTACTAGATCATTTTGTTTATCATCTGTCTTTGTTTACTACCAGTCCCTGAAACTTCTCAATTAGCTCTGTTAGAAATAAGGAGGAAGGGAGAACAAAAGGAAGAGAAAGAGAAAAGAGAATGAATCTTAATTTTGCCCTTTTCTAAAAGCAGTATTTTATTTATCTCTGTGTGTTTATCTATAATACTCTCTCTGTCCAAATACCTTTATAGCACTTCTTTAGGCTTTCACTTTGTGAAGACAGTTGAGTACACTGCTTAACTCTATCGAAGGGCTATTGAGTTTTATTGTATTTTTTGCTTCAGTATTTGGTGAGCTCTTCCAAGGTAAGGATGGAATCTGTGTATGCTGAGTGACTTGTAGGCTTCCCTGCACTTCCAAAACAAAAGCCAAATCCATTGCTTTAGAGCAGATTTGGACTTATGTTGACCCCATGTGTTACAAAGTAGAAATGAGCTCCATAGAGTTTTGTTTGTAATCTTTAAGGAGGCAGGTTGCCTGAACTTTCTTCCACAGTGAGCTAAGTGGGTTAGAAATGCCAACCTTTTGTTCAGTAGTTGAGCACAAATAAACCATCTGCACCACTGAGGGATCTTCCCTTCGCTTATTAGACACACAGCATATGTTTATTGAATAATAATAATAAAAGAATGAGCCAAGACACACACCACAGAAGATGCACTGGTACATTCAGGCGCTTGCACAGGTTTAATTTGGAGGAGACAACATTGGACTGAAGGTCTTCTTTTTAATTTTTTTTAATGTATTCATTCATTTAAACTGTAGGCTTAAAGTAAGACAACTGATAATTGAGACTTGAGATAGTTGAGATTTAAGATTTCCACTTTGATCTGTGTTGATACATAAAAAATTAAGTATTTCCAACCAAGGGTGGGAATAACATGGCCCCAGATTTTTCTCAGAAAATGGTAGTTATTGCACTCATTTGAACATATTTGAAAATGCATATTTTACTCAAACAGTGCTACTCATGGTTTTAGATACAGTAAGTATTCAAATCACAAACTAATAATCCAGCTCTACAAGGATGTAGGAAAATTTGGCCACTCTGGCATTTTCTTTCTGTATCTATGAAATTGGACAAATTAATTAACTTCTCAAAGCCTCCATTTCTTGAGTATAAAATAGTAATAATAACATCTAATTCACAAGGTCAATTAAAGATTAGGACTAATGATGATGGTGATGACAATGACTCTGTTATTTATTGGGCACTTACTGTGTACAAGCTTCTATGATAAACACTTGATGTAACCTATTTAACTCTCATCATAACTGAATGAATCACTGCCTTCCTTATATGGATATGACAAAGTTGCCTAAGGTTATACAGCGAGTAAATGATAGATAAGATTAGAGCACAGGTCAGTCAGATCCTAAACCTTGTACACTTAACTACTCTACTGTGGCAAAACTTCCTATGAGAAATAAAACCCTTTATGAATATTACACCTGATTTCTAGACAATTTCCTGTATTGGGAAGAATGTATTACTTTTTAAATAAAAATCCCGCCTGAGAATCTAATAAATATGATGTATTAATGGATTATATTACTGCTTTCATCTTTTTTTCCTTGAAGAGGTTTATTACACTAACACTTTCACTATACATTTCTTAATTTACCATAGGGAACCAACATTCTATTATTTATTCAGTACAGATACCATAATAGTGTAATGCTATGAAACGAAATTGAAGTATTCTGGGTGAAAAGCAAAGAACATTGTTTCAACTTGTTCTACAGAGTAAATGTGCATTTAATCACTTAAAAATTTTTTGGTTTTGAATTTTTTCATCTATTAAGATGTAGTTGTATTATCACAGATTTTCTCTGCTTGTGTTATTTCCTGAAGGACTTTTGAACTTGTTATATTTCTACCCATAATAACAGAAACAGTTATGCAATGTTATTCAGGAATAAAACTAATACCTCCCTCCTGAAGTATACTACTTTATTTTTTTCAATTTCTTTTTGAGAGGAAAATTTATAAATCATTATCATTATCATCATCATCTATCTTGTGAAGGGTTTTTTGGAATTGTTTTGCGATTGTGTGAACTCTAATTCAGTAGTCTACTTACATGTAATTTTTTTTTGGATGATGGCTCTGCTGTTATTCACCCAAAAAATGTGGAATGAGATAATGGAAAACTCAATATCTTCAGTCAGAACAAGGACAGAGGCTGACCGTGGAATGGACCATCGATTGCTCATATGCAAATTCAAATTGAAGCTAAATAAAATTAAAACAAGTCCACGAGAGCCAAAATATGACCTTGAGTGTATCCCACCTGAATTTGGAGACCATCTCAAGAATAGACTTAATGCGTTGAACATGAATGATTGAAGACCAGATGAGTTGTGGAATGACATCAAGGACATCATACATGAAGAAAGCAAAAATCAAAAACCAAACCCTTTGCTGTGGAGTTGATAAAAAGACAAGAAAGAAAGAAAAGACCAAGATGGATGTCAGAAGAAACTCTGAATCTTACTCTTAATGTTGAGTAGCTAAAGTGAATACAAGAAATGATGAAGTAAAACAGCTGAACAGAAGATTTCAAAGGGCAGCTTGAGAAGATAAAGTGAAGTATTATAATGAAATATGCAAAGATATGGAATTAGAAAACCAAAAGGGAACAACATGTTTGGCATTTCTCAAGCTGAAAGAACTGAAGAAAAAATTGAAGGCTTAAGTTGCAATTTTGAAGGATTCTATGTGGAAAATATTGAACAACACAGGAAGCATCAAAAGAAGATGAAGGGAAAAGAATTGGATGATGTTCAACCATTTCAAGAGGTAGCATATGATCAAGAACTGATGGTACTGAAGGAAGAAGTCCAAGCTGTATGAAGGCATTGGCGATAAACAGGATTCCAGGAACTGACAGAATATCAGTTGAGATGTTTCAACAAACGGATGTAGCACTGGAAGCGCTCACTCGTCCATGTCAAGAAATTTGGAAGACAGCTACCTGGCCAATTGACTGGAAGCAATCCATATTTATGCCTATTCCCAAGAAAGGTGATCCCACCAAATGCAGAAATTATAAAACAATATCATTAATGTCACACGCAAGTAAAATTTTGCTGAAGATCATTCAAAAGCGGCTGCAGCTGTATATTGATAGGGAACTGCCAGAAATTCAGGCCAGATTCAGAAGAGGACGTGGAACCAGCGATATCATTGCTGATGTCAGATGGATCTCGGCTGAAAGCAGAGAATACCAGAAAGATGTTTACACGTGTTTTATTGACTATGCCAAGGCATTTGACTGTATGGATCATGACAAATTATTGATAACATTGCAAATAATGGGAATTCCAGAACACTTAATAGTGCTCATGCATAATCTATACATAGACCAAGAGACAGTCATTCGAACAGAACAAGGGGGTACTGTGTGGTTTAAAAATCAGGAAAGGTGTGCCTCATGGTTGTATCCTTTCACCATACTTATTCAGTTTGTATGCTGAGCAAAAAATCCAAGAAGTTGGACTATTGGAAGAAGAATGCAGCATCAGGATTGGAGGAAGACTCATTAACAACCTGCGATACGATGATGACACGACCTTGCTTGCTGAAAGTGAAGAGGACTTGAAGCACTTACTGATGAAGATCAAAGACCACAGCCTTCAGTATGGATTACACCTCAACATAAAGAAAACAAAAATCCTCACAACTGGACCAATAAGCAACATCATGATAAACAAAGAAAAGATAGAAGTTGTGGAGGATTTCATTTTGCTTGGACCCATAATTAACGCCCATGGAAGCCACAGTCAAGAAATCAAACAACCTATTACATTGGTCAATTCTGCTGCAAAAGACCTCTTTAATGTTTTGAAAAGCAAAGATGTCACTTTAACGACTAAGGTCATGCCTGACCCAAGCCATGATATTTTCAATTGCTTCATATGCATTTGAAAGCTGGACAGTGGATAAGGAAGACTAAAGAAGAATTGACGCCTTTGAGTTATGATGTTGGCAAAGAATATTGATTATAGCATGGACTGCCAGGAAAATGAACAAATCTGTCTTGAGACAAGTACAGGCAGAGTGCCCCTTGGAAATGAGGATGGCAAGACTTTGTATCAAGTACCTTGGACCTGTTAACAGGAAGGACAAGTCCCTGGAGAAGGACATCATGCTTGGTAAAGTAGAGGATCATTGAAAAAGAAGAAGATTCTCAGTGAGATAGATTGACACAGTGGCTGCAAAAATGGACTCAAACATATCAATGATTGTGAGAATGGTGCAAGACTGGACAGCATTTTGTTCTGTTGTATATAGGGTCACTGTGAATCAGAATTGACTCAAGGGCACCTACCAACAACAACAACAATAATTATGTTACTGTAAATGCAAACCCAAAACCTAAATTAAGGAAAGATTGTTGAGAATTCTCAGGGTAAACTTTTTTTTTCTCCAAGATTTCATGCTAAGACAGAAGAGTTTCTCTTTGTCAAAATACATATACATATATATACGCCAACTGTTGTGAGGTTGGTGCAGGATTGGGCAATGTTCTGTTCTGTTATACATTAGGTCACCATGAGTTGGAGCTGACTGGACAGCAACTATTTGTTGAATAAAAAAAAATATATATATATATTCCTTTTTGTACATATACATATTTCTATATGTAACTTTATATATACATATATTTGTATGCGTGTATATATATGTATACATATTTAGCTTTGTTTATTTCTAGTCTATCTTTTTACTGAGATTGTTATCTTTAGAGGGTTCAGATTTTTGTGAGCATCTCTGCTTCAAATTCCCAACTTTAATCAGCTCAAAGTCTTGTCTTCTGTTCCTTAATGAATTTTAAAACCTTTTCAATTTTATAGCTCCTTGTCACCGAGATTGGCCAGTAATCAACTGAAGTATTATTCCCAGTTCACCAAGTTTACTTTCTGCTTCCTCTGTTTTCCTCCCCTTGGTATATCCATTGCTTTCTTCTGAACTCTTCAGTTAATAGTATATCTTACACATAATTTTTCCATGCTCCAGCTGGGATTTTTAAAATGATATTAATGTAGTCAATTATTTTCATAAATTAGTGTTGACATTAACTAGATGAGATCTATCAGTACCAAATAATTTGATTCAAGGATTTATAGGAAAGATATAGAAGCAAGAAGAGAAAAAGAAGGATCTAAGTGCCTGGGTTTTCGCCTTCTCAGCATTCATTCATTCATTCATTCATTCATTGTTGTTAGTTGTTGTTAGGTGCTGTCAAGTTGGTTCTGACTCATAGTGACCCCATGCACCACAGAAGGGGAAACTGCCCTGTCCTGTGCCATGCTCACAATTGTTGTTATGCTTGAGCCCATTGTTGCAGCCACTGTGTCAATCCATCTCATTGAGGGTCTTCCTTTTTTCCGCTGACGCTGTACTTTACCAAGCATGATGTCCTTCTCCAGGGACTGATCCCTCCAACAACAAGTCTGAAGTATGTAAGACGTAGTCTCGCCATCCTTCCTTCTGAGGAGAATTCTGGTTGTACTTCTTCCGAGACAGATTTATTTGTTCTTTCTGCAGTCCATGCTATATTCAGTATTCTTCGCCAACGCCACAATTCAAAGGAGTAAATTCTTGTTTGATCTTCATTATTCATTATCCAGCTTTTGCATGCATATGAGGCAATTGAAAATACCATGGCTTGGGTCAGTCACACCTTAGTCTTCAAGGTGACATCTTTACTTTTCAACACTTTAAAGAGGTCTTTTGCAGCAGATTTGCCCAGTGCAAATTTATTTATTGTTTATTCATTAAACAAATATTAATTGCGGCTCTACTATCAAGCAGGCATTTCTAAGAAGGATTCCCAGTTGAAGTCAAATTTGAACTGATATCAGAAAAAGTAGTAGGAGGTAATTAGAGAACTGAAGAGAGGAGAAATGAGGCAAAAACAAACATCTCAGGTAAAAAGAATAAATGTGTCTTTGAATACTGAAGATTTCTGGGTTAATATCTCTCAGTACATACTGTATATTTATTTGCCTTACAAAGTATATTTATTAATTTTTTACTTCGTTGTATTTTTTTTTAATTCAAAAATTACTTATTTTGCTTCTCTTATAATACCAAGCACTTTATAATTTACTGAAATTTTTGGTCCTCTCCTTTGGGATTTACTTCCTCAGAGATTCAGTAGCACTGATTTTTGTAAAGTTTCATTTTTTGCCCCTGATTATAGTAAACAGGCAATTTCTGTCTGTTTACTTTTAAAGGTATTGAAGTGTCAAATATAGCTCTTCTATCAGCACCTGCCTTTTCATTTCTCAGTCGGCATTTAAACTTTGGTTATCTTTATTTGTATATTTTCTAATATATTTAGATGCATATGTTATCCCTCAATCCAAACCTATAATTAGCCATCTTTGCATAAGTGTACAGATGCATGCAGGCTTCTATTACACTAATTTTATCAGGGTCTATATTTGCTCTTCGTTTGGGAATAAAGTATACATCCCAAACCAGAGATCTGTCGCAACTCTCTAATGCAATGCAACCTGGCAATCTCAGTTTAACAATGGTTAAGGCTTGAAGAGATTGTGCGGGATTTATGTCCCCAGGGTTGTACTAAAGTTGTTTTTGGGCTTCAGCCTGTGCAGTAAGGCCTTTAATTGTAATTCAAAGAATGTTCCAAGTTTGTTTGGCTTAATAATTATACCGACGTTGTGTGGGAATAGGGGAAGCAATTTAAAGGTGACTGAAAATTTATTTTCATATTAAAATATTAAAACCTAAATATTTGCATAAGGCAAACCACAGGGATTACCTTAACAGAGAAGGAGGAAAACGTTAAAATTATAATAAATGACATAGATGATGGTATGAATAAATGGAGAGGCATGCAATATCTTGGATGGTACAACTTAATTTTATAGAGACTGTAATTTTCAAAATCAATGTATAATTTAATACAGTACCAATAATTTTCCAGTTGGATTGCTTTGTAAAATTTGATAAACTTATCATAAATGTATGTGGAAGAATAAAGGTGCATGAGTAGCTAACTAAAAACTAAGACAAGAGAGTTTAATAGATGTTGATGGAGAGCTAGTTCACTAAACATTATGGTTTCCTACCTAACACCATATCAGGAGTTGACTCTACATTGAGTAGTTCTTAAAAAAAAAAAAAAGCTATACCAAACTTAAGGTAAAACTATGAAGTTAATAGAAGAAAATGTCAGAGAATGGCTTTGTGACTCTTTTCTTTCTCCTTTTACTCATTTTCTCCCCATTTTGATTCTCTTCTACCTCCCATGGCAGTTGATTCAGGTCATTTGAAAAGAGAACCAGAACACTTGATCAATCCAGTTTCAATGTCAATGGTGGCTGAATTTTTCATGAATCAAACAGGTATGTTAAAGTAAGACAAGATAAAACAAAACAAAACAAAACCAGTGGCTGTTGAGTTGATTCTGACCCATGGTGACCCCACACGATTCACAGTAGAACTGCACCATAGGGATTTCAAGGCTGTGACCTTTCTGGAGCAGATCACGAGTTTCTTCTTCTGAGGCACCTCTGGGTGTGCTTGAATCGCCAACCTTTTGGTTAGTAGTTGGGCGCTTAACTATTTGTGCCACTCCAGAGTCAGAAACAATGTTTTTAGATGGCTATATATTTGTTTATTATTACTATATTAAAAAAAAAAAACCCTAGAATTTACTCTTGTTTCCGATTATTGTACATACTTTACATTATGCAAATAGGTTGATTGTTAATGGAGCCATCCTATTCACATGAGTTTGGGAGTAAATTAACTGATTGATTTGAGAAAAAAATGAACCCCATGTCAATGTGCAGATGATAGGGTGTCTGTTCTCACAGGAGAGCACAAGCTCAACTTGTTTTTCCGGTAGTAGAACTCTCCTCTATCTCCCTAAGAGCCGTGACAGTTTGCAGTTGGAGGCCATGAACAGAACGAAATTAAACTTGTCCTCAGAGGAATAGACTTGTTACATTGGCCTCATTAATTGTGTGGCATGCTCTGAGTTAACAAGTTTTAGCCTAAACCATTCAAAATTGCATTCCTATACTAGAAATGCCTTTTTTTTTTTTTGCATCAGGAAAAGTAGGTAGTTCTGGAACTGGGCTCTCATTACTCACCATTATGCCTAGGAAAACATTCTTGGTTTGGAGGTAAGCTCGTGGGTTCCTGGCCTCAATTCTAATCTGTTTGCAGTACCCTCCCCTCCCCTTAGGAACTAAGCTGGTCATTTGTCCCCTACACACCTTGGTCATTTAGAAAGCTCAGACTACCGACTGTTGAAAATTCAAACTATGACTGAAATTGAACAAAAGCAAGTCTGAGTGGTGGCCGTTCTCCATGGCGGCAACAATCTAGCCCAGGCCATTGCTGAAGCTGGAGCCCACAGGTGACTGGTCAGCAAGCACCTCTTTAATGCTTATGGGAATGAGGGGAGGGTCATTGGTTAGGTAGCATTGAGGTTTTGTTTATGGGGATGTAAAATTTGGTAACAGATATTGGTGATGGTTGCACAACATGATTGATGTCATTAGTTTTACTTAATTATACCTGTGAAAACTGTTGAATTGGCAAATGTTGTGTTCTTTACATTTTTACAATAATAAAAAAAAGTAAAAAAAAGTAAAACTAAAAGAAAAACTCTGTTGGCAACTATGGAGACACTGCTGAAAGCCCTGTTTTTAAACCACGTATTTTACATTCTACATTTGAGAAAGGCATGGCAAAGAGACTAGGAGCTCAAGACGCAACTCTGTGAAGAAATTTCTGTGCCAGGTGTACATTATCTAACCTATCTGGGTCTCAAGTTCTACAACTATAAAATTAAAGGGTTGGGCTAGGTGACCTTGATTGCCTCTAAGCTCTGAGATTTATGATTTCAAATTCAGGAAAAAATTTATCCCACCAATGGCCTATATAAAGGCAAATTTGGTTCAGGATCTCTGTCAGAGTTTAGACGGAGAGGGGGGAGAAACAACTTCAAGGAAGAACCTGCTGCAGTGGTTGCTAAGGAGACCAGCTGCATAGCAATTTAGGTTATTAATCAGTAATATCTACCCAAGTAGTCAGCTGTGGTGGCAGAAACACCATCATCAAAGCAAAATTCCTTTTTTTTTCTATAGCACTTATCACCTTCTAACATGCTATAAAATTTACATTTTTTTTACTTTATTTTTTTATCAGTCTCCCTGGCTAGTACAAGTGTTTTACACTTAACTACTAACCTAACGGTTGGTGGTTCAAACTTACCCAGTGGTGCCACAAAAGGCCTGGTGATTGCTCCCATAAAGATTACGGCCACGAAAACCCTATGGAGTGGTTTTACTCTGTAACAAGTGGGGTCACCATGAATTGGAATTGACTCAGTGGCAATGGGTTTTTTTTTTTTTTTAATCAATCCCTCACATGTAAAATGGAAGTTCCACAAAGATAGAGATTTTTGTCTATTATATTTGAAAGCTTTAAAAGGTACCAGGCACATTCTTGGCAGTCAATAAACATTTGCTGAATGAATAAATAAACTGAATGGCATATAAACATATACAGCTATATTCTTATACTACATAGCCATATATTTTCTTTTTTGCTCTTAGAAGCTTACTGATAAATTTTTCACATGGCATAAATTTAAAAAAAAAAAGGTAAGAGAGATAGAAAGTATGCCATATATTCCAACAACATTGTCTTCATAATCCAGCTCAAGACATGTCAAGGGAAATGTTGCTTAGAGCCTTAAAAGGAAGTGGAGACTGGAAGGCAGGTGGGTAGGGCAAGTGATTTGACAGCTGGAGACTTATTATCATGGGATAACCAGTCCAAGCAGAAGAGTAGCTCTTCCCAAGAAGCCATACAGCGTAAGAACTGTGTGTTTACCCTCAGTCAAGGGGAAGGAGAGCACATCAGAACAATCTGTATATTAGAGAGTAGGGCTGACAGAAGGACGGTATTAGGAGTGGTGGCACAGTGGTTAAGAGCTCAGCAGCTAACCAAAAGGTCAGCAGTTCAAATCCACCAGTTGCTCCTTGGAAACCCAATGGGGCAGTTCTACTCTGTCCTATAGGGTCGCTATGAGTCGGAATTGACTCCTGGCAATGGGTTTGGTCTTTGGTACTGTCAATGGGAAACATTTTGGAGAGGGAGAAATGTTTATGGAGGACTTTTCAGAAGTTTTCTTATCAAGTATATGCTGCTGCTTTGAGAAAATCTACATTGAAGGTTTACATGATTCTTCAATGATTCTGAAGGATTCTGGAAGACTCAGTAACTCCCCTCTCATAGGTACAAAACTGCAAAACCCTAGGCCAGGATGGATTTGTGAATCACAGAATCACAAACTAATTATAACTATGTCCAGCTGCTTCCCTCTCTTTTTTCCTGATCAACACTACCAAAAGTATCACTATGAAATGGGTATACCTGATATTAGGCCTAAGAGACATAAGAAGAAGACAGTTATTCTTTGAGTTAAGAAAAGTCTGATAAAAATGATATTTTGGACTTCCAGCAAAATGGCGCTTTAGGCAGAAGCACCACACCATCCCTCCACAGCAAAAATCGAGAAACTAAGCCGAACAGAAAAAACAACAATCCTGAAACCCTAAAACATCAAATGAAGAGATAAAGAACTCAGCCAAGCACCAAATGGAGTGAGAGAACTGACAGAGAACAGAGAGTGAGGAAAGATTCATGCAGAGGTCCACTATCAGCTAACGCAGCGTGGATCCATCATTGGACTCCTACCGGAGACCAGCAAACAGGGGGTACGAGAAAGCAGCTTCATGGATCTTCCAGCAGGAGACAAAACAACCAGTAATTTACAATATATGCTTTCCCACCCGCCACCCTTCTTCACCCCTACACGGCCTCCTCTGCTTCCCGAGGCAACAGTCTCTTGTCTGGGAAGCACCGGCTGCTTGGATTCCACCCACCTGAACGGGCCAGCTCTCTGAGTGCCATTTGTTGGCTGCTGGTGTTGCTTTTTTTCCACTTGTTTGATTTCTTCCTTACCTCTCACCACCTCCCCCTCCTTTCGCTCAAATACGCGGCTCTGTGCACCATCTTTGCTTCTTCCTGAGGGGCTGCAGAGCTCTGTTCTAGTGTGGAGCTGCTTCCTGGTCTGGGCTGCCATGGTGGTGGGATCCCACGGCTTTTGTTCTTTTGTTTCTTTTGAATTGCTTGTTTGTTTTCTTTTCTTTTTCTTGAGTTGGGAGCCTGTTCTGGCTAGGTGGTGCTGCATTGCTTGGAACTACCCCCTCGGCTTGCACAGACGTGCAGAGGGATCACTGAGGGCATTTCTTTTTTCGGTTTTTTTTTTTTTTTTTCTGTTTTTTTGGGGGCTTTTCTTGTTCGTTTTTTTTTTTTTTAATTTGTTTTGTTTTCTTTTCCCTCTTTTTCCCATTTTATCTTTCTTCATTACTCAGTTTCTCATCTCTCTATATCTTCCTTCTCTTTCTGTTCCCTGAATACCTGGCATTGTATACCTCTACACCCTCTAGCCAGGCTGTACTGCAACACCTGAGAACAACTTCCCCAGACCTCATAGCCGTACCAGTGGGATCCCTGGGAACTTTGCTGTTCTTTTCCCTTTCTAATTTTTATTTATTCATTCTTTTCTTTTCTTTTTTTTTGTTCCTCTTCCCCTTTTTGTTTTTCACCATTTCATAGTCTCTCATCTCTCCAGTCCAATGGAAAGCTCCCCTAGCATTCTTTTCTTTTTTGTTTGTTTGTATGATTTTGGCTCCTGTTCCTCTTTTCTCTCCATATCCATCTTAGCTCCACACATAACAATCTCCCCGCTGCATCCTGCCTACCTGCACCGTGAGCTTGACATCACACCACCAAGCAGCACAGGCATGGCCTACTGGAACCTGCCCGGCACTGATTACCGACCCGCTCTGGTGGCTGTAGTAAGTGCCACAAACAGCCCATCTCAGTAACTCCTCTTCATCTAGACCTGCCCTGCCATATCATATTTGAGTGACTGACCCTGCCAATTGAAGAAGGAGGTGAAAAGTATTGTGTTCACAAACAAGCAAACAACAAAGAAAACACAGTCCGCCTGCTCAGACATAGTCAAATTTAAAAAAAAAAAGGGATGAAACAAAAAATATACAATCAATAAACAAGAAAAATAACTACTGAATGCCCCAAAGACAGCAGACAATACCAAAACATTTACAAAAACAGGACAGGATGGTTCCAGTAGGCATTCAAAATAAAATACCAGATGACATTCCAGTGGAAGAAAAGGCACTAGAACTACCTGATAGGGAATTCATATCTCTAATACTCAGAATTCTCCGAGAGCTGAAGCAAAAAGCAGACAAAAATGAGGAAAAAATAGACAAATTCATGGAAAACACAGACAAAAAATTGGAAGAATTCAGGAAAATATTGCAGGAACAAAATGCTAAAATAAATTCACAACTAGAAATTATACAAAAACAACAATTAGAAATCCAAAAGGTAAACAACAAGATTTCAGAAATGGACGGTGTCATAGAAGGGCTGAGAAGCAGATTTGAAATGGTGGAAGACAGGATCAGTGGAATTGAAGACAAACACTTGGATACAACTCTGCTTCAGGAAAACTCAGAAAAAAGAACAAAGAAAAGTGAAGAGACCCTGAGAGTTATGTGGGATACAATCAAAAACAAAAATCTGTGAGTGATTGAAATTCCAGAACGGGGGAGAAAACAGAAAACACAGAGAGGATCATTGAACTGCTGACAGAAAACATTCCCAATATCATGAAAGATGAAAATCTGACCATCCAATAAGCTCAATGAATACCATATAGGATAGACCCCAAAAGAAAATCACCAAGGGATATCATAATCACACTCACCAAAACCAAAGACAAACAAAGAATCCTGAGAGCAGCTTGTGAAAAACAAGAAGTCACATGCAGAGGAGAAACAATAAGACTAAGCTCAGATTATTCGATAGAAAGCATGCAGGCAAGAAGGCAATGGGATGACATATATAAAATCTTGAAAGAAAAAAATTTCCAGCCAAGAATAATATATCCTGCAAAACTCTCGTTCAAATATGATGGCGAAATTAGGTCATTTGCAGATAAACAGAAATTAAGGGAACACATAAAAGCCAAACCAAACTTAAAGAATTATTAAAGGGAGTTCTTCAATCTGAGAACAAACAACTTCAGCTCACAGGCAGAATCTAGGACGCAGGATCGTACCAGTCAGACCAATTTAGGAAATAAACTCTCAATGACTATCCAAAACCAAAAGAAATACAACAGGGAATCAGAGCAGTTAATCAGTAAATGACAACAACATCAAAATAATAAAAGAGGGAATAAATAGCATAGGTATAGAACCTTCTAATGGAGAGAAAGGCAAGGCGATACCAAGTAATAGTAGACTGCTTCAAACTTAGAAATATAAGGGTAAAATTCATGGTGACCACAAAGAAAGTTAACAAACAACTCATAAAAAAAAAAGAGGAAAAACATAAAGTCTCAGCAAAAACAAAACCCACAAAAACAAAAGAAATGGAAAAAAAAAATCCAAAAATAAAAGTAACTCAGCACAGCAGAGTAAGAAGAACAAAGAAAACGACAGCACCACACAAAAAAGCACTACAAAACAACAGCAACAAAATCACATCTATCAATAATTACACTGAATGTAAATGGACTCAATGTACCCATAAAGAGATGGAGAGTGACAGAATGGATAAGAAAACAGGATCCATCAATATGATGTCTACAAGAGACACACCTTAGAAACAAAGATGTGAATTTATTAAAAGTCAAAGGTTGGAAAAAAATATATCAAGCTAACAAAACTACCAAAAAAGAGCAGGAGTGGCAATTCTAATCTCAGATAAAATAGACTTTAAAACAAAATCCACGATAAAAGACAAAGAAGAACACTATATAACGATTAAGGGGACAATCCATCATGAAGACATAACCATAATAAACATCTACGCACCCAGTGACAGGGCTCCAAAATACATAAAACAAACTCTAACAACACTGAAAAGAGAAATTGACAGTTCCACAATAATAGTAGGAGACTTCAACACACCACTCTCAGTAAAGGACAGAACAACTAAGAAGAAACTCAGCAATGATATAGAAGACCTAAAGGGCACAATCAGCCAACTTGACCTCATAGACATATATAGAACACTCCATCCAACCGCTGCAAGGTACACATTCTTTTCCAATGCACATGGAACGTTCTCCAGAATAGACCACATCTTAGGCCACAGAGCAATCCTCAACAAGATCCAAAACGTCGAGATAATTCATAGTATCTTCTCTGACCACAATGCCATCAAGGTAGAAATTAACAATAGAAAGAGCAAGGAAAAAAAATCATCTACATGGAAACTGAATAATACCCTGCTTACACATCAGTGGGTAATAGAAGAAATCAGAGATGGAATCCAAAAATTCCTAGAAGCAAATGAGAATGAAAACACATCCTACCAAAACCTTTGGGACACAGCAAAGGCAGTCCTCAGAGGACAATTTATAGCAATAGATGCACACATCAAAAAGAAGAAAGGGACAAAATCAAAACATTAACTACAGAACTCAAACAAATAGAAAGAGAACAGCAATAAAAAAGCCCACAGCCACCAAAAGAGAGGAAATAGTAATGATCAGACCAGAAATCAATGAAATAGAGAACAGAAAAACAATAGAAAGAACCAACAAAACCAAAAGTTGGTTCTTTGAAAGAGTCAACAAAATTGACAAACCACTGGCCAGAATGACAAAAGAAAAACAGGAGAGGACGCAAATAACCCAAATAAGAAAGGAAATGGGGGACATTACAACAGACCCAACTGAAATAAAAAGGATTATAACAGAATATTATGAAAACTATACTCCAACAAATTTGAAAACCTAGAGGAAATGGAAAAATTTCTAGAAACACACGGCCTACCCAAACTACAACAAAGTCATGTTAAAAATCTGAACAGAGCCATAACAAGAGAAGAGATTGAAAAGGTAACAAAAAAACTCCCAACTAAAAAAAGCCCTGGCCCAGATGGCTTCACTGGAGAATTCTACAAAACATTTACAGAAGAGCTTGTACCAGTACTACTCAAGCTATTTCAGAACATAGAAAAGGAAGCAACACTTCCAAATTAATTCTATGAAGCCAGCATAACGCTGATACCAAAAGGCAAAGACATCACAAAAAAAGAAAATTACAGACCAATATCTCTCATGAATATAGATGCAAAAATTCTGAACAAAATTCTAGCCAATAGAATTCAGCATCATATCAAAAAAATAATACACCACCACCAAGTAGGATTCATGCCAGGTATGCAAGGATGGTTCAACATTAGAAAATCAATCAATGTAATCCACCACATAAATAAAAGGAAAGAAAAGAATCACATGATCATCTCTATGTAATGCAGAAAAGGCATTTGACAAAGTCCAACACCCATTCCTGATAAAAACTCTCAATAAAAGAGGTATAGAAGGGAAATTTCTCAACATAATAAAGGGCATCTATGCAAAACCAACAGCCAACATCATTCTTAATGGAGAGAGGCTGAAAACATTTCCCTTGAAAACAGGAACAAGACAAGGATGCCCTTTATCACCACTCCTATTTACCATTGTGCTGGAAGTTCTAGCTAGAGCAATAAGGCAAGAAAAGGAAATAAATGGCATCCAAATTGGTAATGAAGAAGTGAAACTGTCCCTGTTTGCAGATGATATGATACTATACATAGAAAACCCTAAAGACTCCATGAGAAATCTACTGGAACTAATAGAGAGACTCAGCAGAGTTTCAGAATAGAAGATAAACATACAAAATCAGTTGGATTCCTATACACCAATAAGGAGAACGATGAAAAGGAAATCAGGAGAACAATACCATTTATAACAGCCCCTAAAAAGATAAAATACTTAGGAATAAATCTAACCAGGGATGTAAAAGAACTATACAAAGAACAATACAAAACACTACTGCAAGAAACCTAAAGGGATCTACATAAATGGAAAAACATACCATGCTCATGGGTAGGCAGACCCAACATTGTGAAGATGACAATTCTACTCAAAGCAATTTACAAATACAATGCAATCCCTGTCCAAATACCAACAACATTCTTCAAAGAGATGGAAAACCTAATCATTAAGATTATATGGAAACAAAGAGGCCCCGAATAAGTAAAGCACTACTGACGAAGAACAATAAAGTTGGAGGACTCATACTACCTGACTTCAGTACCTACTATACAGCTACAGTAGTCAAAACAGCCTGGTACTGGTACAACGACAGATACATTGAGCAATGGAACAGAATTGAGAAAGCAGATGTAAATCCATCCACCTACGGTCACCTGATCTTCGACAAGGGCCCAAAGTCCATCAAATGGGGAAAAGACAGTCTTTTTAATAAATGGTGCTGCCAAAACTGGATATCCATCTGCAAAAAAATGAAACAGGACCCATACCTCACACTGTATACAAAAACTACTTCAAAATGGATCAAAGACCTGAATATAAAGCCTAAAACTATAAAGTTCATAGAAGAAAAAATAGGACCAACACTTCAGGCCTTAATACATGGCATTAACAGGATACAAACCATGACCATCAACGCACAAACCCCAACAGATAAGCTAGATAACTGGGATCTTCTAAAAATCAAACACCTATGCTCTTCAAAAGACTTCACCAAAAGAGTAAAAAGAGAATCTACAGACTGGGAAAAAAATTTTTGGACAGTACAAGTCAGACAAAGGTCTAATCTCCATAATCTACAAGAAAATCCAACACTTCTACAACAAAAAGACAATCTTATTAAAAAATGGGCAAAGGAAACAAACAGACACTTCACCAAAGAAGACATTTAAATGGCCAACAGACACATGAGGAAATGCTCGTGATCACTAACCATTAGAGAAATGCAAATTAAAACCACAATGAGATACCAACTCACCCCAGCATTACTGGCAGGAATCAAAAACACTGGAAATAACAAATGCTGGAGGGACTGCGGGGTGATGGGAACTCTTAGGCACTGCTGGTGGGAATGCAAAATGAGACAACCATTTTTGAAAATGATATGGCACTTCCTCAGAAAGCTAGAAATAGACATACCATTCGATCCAGCAATCCCGCTCCTAGGAATATATCCTAGAGAAATAAGAATCGTCACTCGAATAGACATATGCACACCTATGTTCATGGCAGCATTGCTCACAATAGCAAAACAATGGAAACAACCTAGATGTCCATCAACAGATGAATGGATAAACAAACCATGGTATATACACACAATGGAGTACTATGCAAGGAGAAAGAATAACAATAAATCTGTGAAGCATCTCATAACATGGATGAAACTGGAGGACATTATGCTGAGTGAAATAAGTCAATCACAAAAGGTCAAAAATTGTATGAGACCTCTATTGTAAAAACCCATGAAAAAGTTCACACACAAAATGTAACAATCTTTGTTGGTTACCAGGGATGGGAGGGGTGGAGGGGAAATACTAAATAGGCAATAGGTAAGTGGTATCTTGGGTGAAAGGTGAGACAGTACACAATACAGGGGAAACCAGCACAGCTTGTACAAGGAAAGGTCATGGAATCTCCATAGACACATCCAAACTCCCTGAGGGCCTAAATTGCTGGGTGATGGGCTGTGGGGACCATGGTGTCAGGGAACATCTAGCTCAATTGGCATAACACAGTTTATAAAGACAATGTTCTACATTCTACCTTGGTGAGTAGTGTCTGGGGTCTTAAAAGCCTGTGAGCGGCCATCTAAGATACTCCACTAGTCTCAACCCTTCGGGAGCAAGGGAGAATGAAGAGAACAGGACACAAGGAAAAGATTAGTCCAAAGGACTAATGGACCGCAGTTACCAAGGCCTCCATCAGACTGAGTCCAGTACAGCTTGATGGTGCCTGGCCACCACCGCTCACTGCTCTGACTGGGATCACAACAGAGGGTTCTGGACAGAGCTGGAGAAGGATGTAGAACAAAATTCTAACTCATAAAAAAAAAAGATCAGATTTATCGGCCTAAAGGAGACTGGAGAAACCCTGAGAGTATGGCCCCCAGACACCCTTTTAGCTCAGTGGTGAAGTCATTTCCGAGGTTCACCATTCAGCTGCGGAGTGGACAGCCCCATAAAACCAAATGGGAGTAATGAGGTACAACAGTCCAGGGACAAGGGCCAGAAGGCAAAAGGGGACAGGAAAGCTGGTGATGGGGAACCCAAGGTTGAGTAAGGATAGTGTTGATTTGTTGTGAGGTTGTTAATCATCATCATAGGGCAACATGTGTACTAACTGTTAAATGAGAAACTATTTTGTTTTGTAAGCCTTTATCTAAAGTAAGAATAGCAGCACAATTGGAAGAGTGTAGTCGATGTCACTGAACTGTGCATGCAGAAATTTTTGAAATGGTGTATCTTTGGCTATGTATATTTTCACCAAAAAAAAAAAAAAAAGAGGTCGAGAAGGGAGAGGGTTGACATGTTGTGGGGTTGTTAACCAATGTCATAGAACAATACGTGTACTACTGTTTCATGAGAAACTATTTGTTCTGTAAGCCTTCACCTGAAGTACAATAAAAAAATTTTAAAAAGTGATATTTTATATCATGGTGAAAGATTTAGAAACTTGTAGATATAGATAACACAACCTACTTGATTTAAAATTCTTATTATCCATTTACTTGGCATCTTTGGTGTTACTTGAGAACAGTATTAACTATCATTAAGTAAGTTTGGGTTGTCACAACCTCTGGAATTTAATGTATATGGTTGCCCATATGTGGAACAGCTGAATTACAAATCAGCAGCTGAGTTTGGAGAGTCAGTCATTGAGAATTCCCATTTGAAGCACATAGCTGAAACCCCTGTTCACCATATCATGACTCACATGAATGTTACTCTAGATCAGAAGGCAAGCCCCATTAACATGTTTTCCATCCTCTAAAAAATGACTGCTTATTCGTCTGGGATGCTCACCAGGATAACCTGCAATGGAATTTTGAGCACCCTGCAAGTCTTGTTTTGTAAACACACCACGCAAATTGGTAATTATCCATCCAGGTGTTCCAGGTTGATTCAACCACAGAAAAACATACAGAAACATAATTCTGTTTTTAAATTTAAGACATAATTCATTATATCTGAAATCCAAAAGCATTACCAACAAGTTTTACGACTATCATTCCAGTTTGTGTCATTCTGAGAAAAAGGGCCCAGAATAATAACACACTGGTGTAATCTTCAAACACATACCCACACAAAAATATACCCTATTTTACATTCTCCTAGTGAATGCATGTGTGTATGTATTCATTCAAGAAAACATATCAATTATATCACCCATTCTTTGTTCATTCAATTAATCTGTATAATGTGCTCATGCCTGGCAGATGGTTGGGAGGACAGCAAGAACCATCTGTTGTTGTAGGAGACCCAGATCACTGAGAAGGTGGTTGGGGTAGCTCCAAGGACATGGGGGATCAGACAAGCCTCTGACTTGATAATGATAGTTTGACTAAGCCCAACTGACTCTACTGCTTTAACAAGCCTCCACAGGATGGAGCAGCTCCGTATACCATTTTCATGGTGAAATTTCCTGAGGAAAGTCCTAGCATCCAATCCTCTTCCCACCTCTCCAGAACTGCCTGGTGCCCAGCTAACCCTGGTAAAGTCTGTCTTTCTTCAACACCAGCAGAGAATGAGCAGCAGATTCTTTATCCTTCGTTGTGCCTCCCAGCCTTCCGTCTTTCTTCTTTTAATGTTATTTTTGGGGGCAAAAAGAGTAGGAAGGAAAAGAAGTAATACGACACATTAAAGAAGCCACAAGTTTCTGTTTTGGATCTTGGATTTATCCTAATTAACCCTTGGAATAAAGCTGTCTGCCATGGAGGAAAGATAAAGGACCTTATTTATGACTTTGAATTTTGTATCTAAGAAAATACTAAAAGATTCTCAGTCAGTGGTAGTATCTATCCCCACCTCAAACATAATTTGAAATGTAATGTGAGAGGGTGGATAGGTAAGGGCTTCTCTGCTTGAAAGACCTTTGCCTGAATTCTCATTCCTTATCTACTCTGTGATACTTAGGCAAATTCCTGAGTCTCTCTAGTTATCAGTTCTTTCATCTGTATTAAGGAAGGAGCTAATTAATCTGAATATGGAAGAGGGAGCGGCACAGTCTAAATACAGAGTGGCTTCTCAATAATTATTTGCTGCTTCCTATTAAACAGATCTGAATGCGATTTTTAATCTTTACATTCTTTAAGGAATATATAATAATAAGTAACATTTACTGAACACTTATCATGTTCCAAGGACTGGGCTAAGCACTTTCATACATTGACCCATTTAATTCTTATAAAAACTTTATAAATTAATAACTATTACTATCCCTTATTTAATAGCCAAGGAAAATGAGACTTTCAGTAATTTTTGTGAGGTCGCATACCAGCAGAGTATGGTTTTCCCGTCTCACTTTTGCTGTTAATCACTACTACAAATCTCTTCCCTAAAGATTCTAAGCCAACCATTTCTTTCAAATCAACATTTAATGGAATTTTAGGGAAAGTTTTCATCTGAAATATTAAAAAAGTAGTTAGATAAAATAATCCTATCCTGTGCAATTTTCTTACAAACTATTATTGATGGACCAGAAAACCAGTCACCGTCAAGTCGATTCCAACTCATGGTGACCTCATGTGATCAAGCTCCATAAGGTTTTCAATGGCTGGTTTTTTGGAAGTAGATTGCCAGGCCATTCTTCTGAGGCTCTTCTGGGAGAACTTGAACCACTAACCTTCTGGTTAGCAGCCCAATGTGTTAACCATCTGCACCACCCAGGGATTCCACTGATGGGATATAAAACCGAAAATCAAATCTGTTGCCGTCGAGTCAAATCTGACTCATAGCGACCCTACAGGACAGAGTAGAACAGCCCCATAGGGTTTCCAACGAGCGCCTCCTGGATTCGAACTGCCAACCTTTTGGTTAGCAGCTGTAGCTCTTAACCACCACACCACCAGGATTTCCTTGATGGGATATAAGAGAAGGTAAATTCAAGGGACAGATAGAAAATCCCAAATTAAGATGACAGAATTAAAATTGGACTGGTCTTGAGACTACCAAATAACCAAACATTTTAGCTGTGATTTCTTCCTCTCTACCTTCATGCACAATAGACTACAACATGGACATCTCTGCAACTGGACCTGCTTGAATACTGAAGTTAATCTCAATATTTCCAAATTACTTTGATGTAAATAAATGGAAGATTTAAAAATATGTTAAACATCCACTTATTTTATTAACATTTAAAGGTACTTCTTTAAGGTATTACTGTCTTTTAGATAGAAGGAAACGTTTCTTAACAATAAGAAATTCAAATATATTGGAGAATATAACTAAAGGAAGATGAAGATTCTAACGTATCACATATTTAAAAGCAGAGGATAGATAATTATTTACTCTAAATGGCTTACCATCTGTCTTCAGTGTAAAGTTGCACAGAAAATGTGCTTATGTGCACCTGTGGTGTGTGTGGGATTGGTGGCAGTGAGGTTGGTTGGTGACAAAGCTCCCTAAGCCCACTTAGGTCCGTGTTTCTCATAAGACTTCTTTAGCCTTTGGGCTGAAGAAATTTCTCTTTGACCTGAGGCTCATGATTCTGATGACTGATCGTATTTCTGTCCAGTAAGCTGCTAGAGGTGAGAGATCTGAATCTCCCTGAATCCTTTATCATCTTATACTCTGTAGCTCTCCTCTGGCACCAACATTGTACCTGGGTCCTTCAATCATCACCCCCGCTTTTACATTCAGAGCTGTTACTGAAGGGTCCCAGCATGTCACAAAGATAAGATATACGAATATATGGAGGAAATGGAGAACCGTCAGTTCTATTTGTATTAGCCCTAATCCTGCCAGAAAGAAGAGAGTGAGACATACTACTTTCTCCCTGAATAACTAAAAGAAAAGGGCAATTTTACACAGGGCCACTGTTTTTCCAAAAGAGTAACTGATTTAACCTCTTGAGAAACAACTGCTTCTTGTGTGTGTGTGTGTGTGTGTGTGTGTGTGTGAGAGAGAGAGAGTATCAATGGTAAATCTTGATTTGAACAGAAGATTGGTTGGTTTGTTGATGGTTTCTTAATATAGATTCTAATCACAAAGAAATATTAATTTTTAGTCAGAGATTGGTTTTGTTTCACTCTAAAACATGTATTTCAGTACAAGTACCATATTTTTACACAAATAATGTGCGCTTTTTACCTTTGTTTGCCAACCGCGCCCTCCCCCCGCGGGTATTTTGTAAGGGTGCTATGCTTTTTTTTTTTTAAACAACAAAATGTAAAAAAAAAAAAAAAAAAAAATTGGCATAGCCGTGCTTATGAAAGTAACTCATAGGGAGAGGGTGCAGCAGGCAAACAAATGTAGAAAGTATATGTTATTTGCGTAAAAATACTGTAGTGTTGGCAAAGATTATTGACTATTTCCATGGACTGCTAGAAGAATGAACCAATCTGTCTCTGAAAAAGTACAGCCAGAATGCTCCTTGGAAGCAAGGATGGCGAGACTTTGTCTCACGTAATTTTGACATGTTATCAGGAGGGAACAGTCCCAAGGACATCATGCTTAGTAAAGTAGAGGGTCAGCAAAAGAGAGGAAGACTCTCAACGTGATGGATTGACACAGTGGCTGCAACAATGGGCTAAAACATAGCAATGATGGTGAGGAGGCACAGGACTGGGCAGCATTTCATTCTGTTGTACATAGGGTTGTAATGAGTCAGACCTGACTCAAATGCATCTAACAACCACAACAACAGCACTTTCTAACATTATTGTTAAATAGATGCTCAGTAACCTTTGTCTGAGATGCATGTACAATACCTTCATTTGGGAGGAGGTTGGACTAAATTATCTCCACATTACCCTTCTAAGTGTCATGGTTCCTTTGTGTATGTAAGCAACCAAAAGAACAATCAGAGGATGGTGTGGTTCTTGTGATGAAAGTTCTGGTATTTCTCCTTCACTTAGTGTGGCCATCACTTTCTCAAGCTTCTAGGAGCCATCTTCATAGCAGGCTTGCAATGTCTTCTAGGATCCTTGGCAGGATTTTAAATCCTGTTATCTTTGGCGAATGCTCCCATATGCATATGCTTTTCTTCATCCTTCTTTACTTTCTTCTCTGCCATCTTGATCTTCAAAAACCAGTCCCAGAATATAAAAGACCTATACAAAGAAAACTATAAAACACTGCTGCATGAAACCCAAAGGGATCTACATAAATGGAAAAACATACCATGCTCATGGATAGGCAGACTCAACATTGTGAAAATGGCAATTCTACCTAAAGCAATCTACAAATACAATGCAATTCCGATACAAATACCAACAACATTCTTCAAAGAGATGGAAAAACTAATTATTAACTTTATATGGAAAGGGAAGAAACCCCGAATAAGTAAAGCACTACTGAAGAAGAAAAATAAAGTTGGAGGACTCACACTACCTGACTTGAGAACCTACTATACAGCTACAGTACTCAAAACAGCCTGGTACTGGTACAACAACAGAGACATTGACCAATGGAACAGAATTGAGAACTCAGATGTAAATCCATCCACCTACGGTCACCTGATTTTTGACAAGGGCCCAAAATACATCAAATGGGGAAAAGACAGTCTTTTTAACAAATGGTGCTGGCAAAACTGGATATCCATTTGTAGAAAAATGAAACAGGACCCATACCTCACACCATATACAAAAACTACTTCCAAATGGATCAAAGACCTGAATATAAAGCCTCAAACTATAAAATTCATAGAAGAAAAAATAGGACCAACACTTCAGACCTTAATACATGGCATTAACAGGATACAAACCATAAACATCAACACAAAAAACCCAACAGATAAACTAGATAATTGGGATCTTCTAAAAATCAAACATCTATGCTCTTCAAAAGATTTCACCAAAAGAGTTAAAAGAGAACCTACAGACTGGGAAAAAATTTTTGGACAGTACAAGTCAGACAAAGGTCTAATCTCCATAATCTACAAGAAAATCCAACACCTCTACAACAAAAAGACAACCAATCCTATCAAAAAATGGGCAAAGGAAATGAACAGACACTTCACCAAGGAAGACATTCAAATGGCCAACAGACACATGAGGAAATGCTCGCGATCACTAGCCATTAGAGAAATGCAAATTAAAACCACAATGAGATACCATCTCACCCCGGCATTACTGGCACGAATCAAAAACACTGGAAATAACAAATGTTGGAGGGGCTGCGGGGAGACGGGAACTCTTATACACTGCTGGTGGGAATGCAAAATGATACAGCCATTTTGGAAAATGATATGGCACTTCCTCAGAAAGCTAGAAATAGACATACCATTCGATCCAGCAATCCCACTCCTAGGAATATATCCTAGAGAAATAAGAGTCATCACTCGAATAGACATATGCACACCTATGTTCATGGCAGCATTATTCACAATAGCAAAACGATGGAAACAACCTCGATGTCCATCAACAGACGAATGGATACACAAACTATGGTACATACACACAATGGAGTACTATGCAACGAGAAAGAACAATGAATCGGTGAACCATCTCATAACATGGATGAAACTGGAGGACATCATGCTGAGTGAAATAAGTCAATCACAAAAGGACAAATATTGTATGAGACCTCTATTGTAAAAACCCATGAAAAAATTCACATGC
Organism: Dugong dugon; assembly: GCA_030035585.1. Taxonomy (NCBI): domain Eukaryota; kingdom Metazoa; phylum Chordata; class Mammalia; order Sirenia; family Dugongidae; genus Dugong; species Dugong dugon. The sequence continues at coordinate 112,625,108 of CM057468.1, read as the reverse complement.
AAAATGTAACAATCCTTGTTGGTTACCAGGGATGGGAGGGGGGGGGGAAATACTAAATAGGTAATAGGTAAGTGGTAACTTGGGTGAGAGATGAGATAGTACATAGTACAGGGGAAACTAACACAACCTGCACAAGGAAAGGTCATGGAGGCCCTATAGACACATCCAAACCCCCCGAGGGACTGAGTTGTTGGACGGAGGGCTCTGGGGACCATGATCTCGGGGAACATCTAGCTCAATTGGCATGACACTACTTATAAAGATAATGCTCTACATTCTACCTTGGTGAGTAGTGTCTGGGGTCTTAAAAGCCTATGAGCGGCCATCTAAGATACTCCACTGATCTCATCCCTTCGGGAACAAGGGAGAACGAAGAGAACAGGATACAAGGAAAAGATTAGTCCGAAGGACTAATGGTCCACAGCTACCAAGGCCTCCACGGGACTGAGCCCAGTACAGCTGGATGGTGCCCGGCTACCACCAATGACTCCTCTGACCAGGATCACAACAGAGGGTTCTGGGCAGAGCTGGAGTAGGATGTAGAGCATAATTTTAACTCCCAAAAAAAAAAAAGAAGACCAGATATACTGGCCTAAAGAATACTAGAGAAACCTCGAGAGTGTGGCCCCCAGACACCCTTTCAGCTCAGAGGTGAAGTTACCTTCAAGGTTCGATGTTAAGCCTGGGAATGGACACCCCAGTAAAACTAAATGGGACTAACGATGTACAGGAGTCCGGTGACAAGGGCCAGAAGGCAGAGGGAGAGTAGGAAACTGATGATAAGGAACACAAATTGAATAAGGACACTGTCGATGTATTGTGAGATTGTTGACCACTGCTATAGGGCAACATTTGTAGTAACTATTAAATGGGAGGCTGTTTTGTCCTGTAAGCCTTCATCTTGGGCGAGAATGGCAGCACAATTGGAAGAGCATAGTCAATATCACTTAAATGTGTAAGTAAAAAGTTTTGAAATGGTGTTTAAATAAAATAAAAATAAATAAATAAATAAATAAACAAATGAGACTAAAGAGGTATAATAGTCCACTGACAAGGTCCAGAAGACAGAAGGGGACAAGGAAGCCCCCTGGTGATAGGGAACACAAGGTGGAGTAAGGATATTCTTGATGTGCTGTGAGATTGTTAACCATTGTCATAGGGCAACATGTGTAGTAACTGTTAAATGAAAAACTATTTTGTTCTGTAAGCCTTCATCTTAAGTGAGAATAACAGCACAGTTGGAAGAGCGTAGTCAATGTCACTGAACTGTGAATGTAGAAATTTTTGAAACGGTGTATCTTTGGCCATCTGTAATTTTCATCAAAAAAAAAGGTTGAGAATTTAGAGGCTTAATACGTTGTGGGGTTGTTAACCAATGTCAAAAAACAACATGTGTACTACTATTTCATGAGAAACTATTTGCTCTGTAAGCTTTCACCTGAAGTACAATAAAATATATTTAAAAAAAAAAAAAAAAAAGAAACCAGTCCCAGGCACACTCTCATGGCCTCTGCCCTTACAAGTCTCTGGATCCTGCAGCTCCTTCAGCATCTAGTCCCTTTCTTCACTTAGCCAACTCAGCTAATCTCCAATCGCCTTTGTTGTTTCTTAGCCACCTGTTACACTGTACCCACAAGTGCATTTTCTTCCACCAGGATACCATCCCGATTTACCACTGATTAAAGTTTTAACAAGTGCACCACTACTTTGCAGCAGGGTCTATCCCTGCTCAATCTACCAGCAGTACTAGGGTTCTCACTGCCAGGTAGGCAGTGGGTAATCCAGCTCTATATTAGATATGATTTTTTAAACCTTGTCCAGTATGGACTGCTGCAGGTTGGGTTTCCAGGAAAGCAGACTCTAACACACACAACATGCAGGGGGTTGTTTGAGGAGCGGTGCTCTTGGGATCACCAACAATGGGAGGAGGGAAGAAAGCAGGGTTGAGAAGGGTAGAAATTGGATTGTGGTGTAATCATAACAAGGCCTCAGCTGACCCAAGGGAACTCTGAAACTGGGTTGGCCCTTCAGAATTATGCCATGTTAGGGAAAGGGGGCTGGACCTTTGTACCCCTACATGAACCAGTCAAGGATGTAGCCTGTCCCCAGGAAGTGGTGTTTCTTTGAGCAAGATGACTGTCTTTAGCTGATGGTGATCAGCTGGAGGACTGAGATCTGAGATACAGTGGGTGACTATGAGAAGTCCTTGAGCCAAGTCCCCCTTAAGAAGATTTCCTGATTGGGCAGGTATGGGCCTTCATCGGTGTCCCTGCTGTGCTTTCTCCATTGGTTGGGGGCATCCAGTGGGGAGCATGGCTTTGCAACAAGTGCATCGATGGATCCACAGGGCAAAAGCTGAATGCAATTCCCCACAGCAGACATGAGTGGGCCATTTTCATTCCTGTCACACAGATAAATTCATCTGGATCCTCTAGTGCCACCGTCTCAGGTCAAGATGCTAGTTGCCAACATAATGGGTGTACAATCAAGCAAATAAATGTTATAATCACTCACTCAAAAGAGCTGACAGACTATAAATGCTCAGTAAATTTTAGTTGTATACATGATATCGGTATTGGCACCTATGTTCCACGTGGGTTTTTAAGTGGTACAGAATATATCTGAATCTCAACACTAACACTCCTGTTTATGTTAAAACATTTGCTATGCTATGCAATTGCAATTGCATGAATAGGATATAAAATATCAAAGAGAGATTATGGAGTTGACCTCAATAGCTTTATTTATGAAAAGAAATACAATTCTTCAGAAATACTGATTTTTTTCTATTTATTTTGTTTATTTCCTTATACCAACAGATTATTTTTGTTTTTGTCAAACTTGCATGAAAGTGAAAATACACTTTTGAGTATATGATCTGCCTGCAGATGCAGACTTCTTTCAGATTTTGTGGATATTTTCCAGCTGCTTTGTGATAGGAAACCAATTATGTACAATATATCATAGAGAGGAAGCAATTACATTCATTTTCTTGGGCACTGAGAAATCTGATAAGGTTGACACTTGGCACATTGAGCTGTGATAGTTAATTTTGTAAAAGGCATAAAATATAGGCCGGTTGAATTGAAGTCATTTGTTTTTAAATTGTGGGAAATTGTGTTACCTTAGAAGCTTTCAGATGACACGAGGGAGTGAAAAAAATTAACTTAGAAATCTATTTTAAATGCAGAGTGAGTACTGGGCTCATTCAGTTAAAACAAAATACTTCATTTCAAGAATAAAGCCAATTCCTGGAGCCTATTAGCTTCAGGTCGGCCTGGACCTTTGTGAAACAGTGAAGTAGGGAAAGCCTTCTCACTGTGCCTAATGCCGGCTTACTAAACTCTTCCATTTTCAAACGATGCTCTTTTTCTTTTTCCCCAAGGCATCCAGTATCCACATTTCTCCTCCTCCTCATTAAAATACTCTCTCGAGGAAAGCAGATACATTTATTAATACTTAGAGCTAAACAATTTGGAATCTTCATGCTCAGGTATTTTTATCCATTTATTTACTGGGCATCTGTCACAGGACAAATACTGTACGATGCACTCACCAGACCATGTGGCGTTGTAACCAAAAACCGGTTGCCATCAAATGAATTCCAAATCACGGGGACCTCATGCATGTCAGAGTAGAACTGTGCTCCATAGGGTTTTCAATGGCTGATTTTTCAGAAGAAGATCACCAGGATTTTCTTCTGAGGTGCCTCTGGATGGAATCAAACAGCGGAACTTAGCTGAGCATGTTAACCCTTTTGTACCCCCAGGGACTCCTCTGTGCATAGCAGTGGCACATAAAGGGCTTCCCTTGAAGTGGAGATTGAAGGTATTGAAGCATGGGGTGAGGGTTCAGTTTGGCCAGAGGGAATAGTAAGGTCAAAAATATAGAGATGGAAACAGCTGACACTTTTGGAAAATTATAAGTGATTCATGCATCTGGAGCAAGTCACTGTGACAGTATGTCCTGGTTTTTCTGGGATCGCTCTGGTTTACACCTGTTGTCCGGGCATAATTAATAACAGTACTAACTCCTCCCCAAACCCTGTGCCCAAGTGTCCCAATTTGGACAATATATTATGTGATCACTGTGAGTGTAGGAAAATGTGAGAGAGATGGGTGATAAGGTTAAACACGTAGGTAGAGACTGGATTATAGGTATATCGTATACCAAACTCAAGAGTTAGAACCTTATTTGAAGGTGGCCAGAAGCTTCTGTTTCATTTAAACTAGAAGACAGAAGTCTAATGGTAAAATATCAGGCATTAGAAAAAATGGGAGAGGCATTTTATCACAGGATTACTTCTGAGAACATCCGTTCATGCCACATAAATAACCTCTCATTCCAAAACACTAGCTTTCCTATAGCTGCTTTATCTCACATATAAACATTAAAACCTTGCAGTTTGGCTATTTGCTTTATTCTTTTAAATGTCAGTGTAAGCAAAAATATTCTTGGAATTAAATGTTTTTTTTTTTTTAAATTTAAAATTAAATGTATTCTTGGAATTAAATAAATAATAATATTTTATTAAATAAAAAACATTTTATCTGTATTGCTTTCAGATATATTATGGGGAGCACTTTGTGTTGGTGAATTGTTAAAGAGTATTAGCAATTGATTTATGCAGCCCTAGAGTATGTTGGGCAATTTGCCTAAGAAAATGCAAATATTTAAAAGAAAGAGGAAAGTTAAAACCAATTCTCAAGGTTTTCTGTCTTTTCTCTAAAAAGAAGTTCTGCAGGTAACCTTCCAGGCAGCCTGGAGGTCCCCTGAGATCAGGTGTCCTTTGTCTCCTCGGCGGGAACCCATCCCTCGCCTGGATTTCATTAAGGCTTTGCCGTGAAAAATGCTTCCCTGCCGGTGACTCCAAAGAGTTCCACGCAAGCTGTGGGAAATGAATAGGATAAATACCAAGCAGCACTGACCATTTCATACAAATAATTTCAGGGATGTCCTACCAACTGCACGGTGGAGTTTAGTAAACATAGTTTGCTGATTCATGCCATGAATTTTGCAGCAACGAAAACAAAAAATCACACATAGATCCAGACACACAAACACAAACAGTTATAAAATAAAGCCACAATGCATATTTACATCTACAGAAATTTAGAGCTCATAATTAGATGGACGGGTAGGACTGATATGCATTTTATTTCTCTGGGTGTAATAGTAGTACTTCATTTGTTCTCCCAGACACAGCTTTATTTTTTTTCCCGTGAAACACGTTATTGTGTGTGTGTTTTACAGAAATTCTTTGCAATGACATAAGAAGCATGTTATTTTGAGATAAGAAACCCTGACTGTTAAGTAGAAGACATGAGGTGAAGGGGAGGCAGTATAATGGTGTTGTATATCATAAAAGGGGGCTTGGTGGCACAGTGGTTAACCTCTCAGCTGCTAACCCAAAGGTCCACGGTTGGGATCTACCAGCCGCTCCTCCGACGAAAGATGTTGCAGTCCGCTTCCCTTAAGATGACAGCGTAGGAAATCCTATGGGGCAGTCCTACTCTGTCCTACAGGGACCCTGAGTCGGAATCAACTTGATAGAAAAGAGTGTATGCAAATTGGAGACCTGAGTTTCCCCACAAAACAATTCTTAGAAGTAGGTTGAACTATCTCTGTCAGTAAATTAGTTGATCCAATGTAAAGCTTGATTCCTTCACATCCACCCATGAGCATCCTTTCTACTCTATATAGCTTTGTTAGTGGAATTTTCTTTACTCTTTATTGACTCACGTCCACACTGAAAGTAGCAAGCATGGGATGGATTTCATAGAATACAGATGGCAAAAAATATAAAAATGAGTTGAATGAAAAGTTTTCAGGAGTACGTCAACAAGTGCCACAAAATAACATGGAAACTACACAAATTGATACTTCATGAATTGATCTAACTACCCTCAGAAATTCCAGACATTACTTATTCTACAAAATTCAGATGAAATGAGGATCCCTCCTTTCTTGGGGGCAGCCATACTTAAAACACAAGCAATTAAAATTAAACATAAACACGACTAAAATGTTAAACAAACAAAATAGTATTTAAACAGGTATAGAAAATCATGTTACTTAATACTTCACAATTATTTTCAAAAAATGATCAGAGAACTAATACTTCAACAGGAAAAAAAAAACACTAGGCTAAATAAGAAGAAAAACAAATTGCTAATAAATATCTCAAAATATGATAATAAAAATTCAATTAAATGCAATACATAAACAGTTTTCATCCATAAAGTCAGCAAAGAGAAAAATAAAATAATAATTCTCAATGCTTGTGAAGGTGTAGTGAACTGGGCACTTTCATATGTTCTAGGAAGGAATGTGAAATATGCAACTTTCATATAATAATAAAAAACAGAATTTAAAAAAAGTGCATATTCTTTAATTTATTAGTTTCCAACACTCCTTTCTAAAGTAATAATCAGAGCTATGCACAAATATTGATGAATAACTGACCACTATTGTTCATTAGGAGCCTGGTGGCACAATGGTTAACAGCTCGGCTGCTAACCAAAAGGTCAGCAGTTCAAATTTACCAGCTACTTCTTGGAAACCCTAGGGAGCAGTTCTACTTGGTCCTACAGGGTTGCTATGAATCAGAATCAACATGACGGCAGCGTTTTTTTTGTTCATTCCAAAAACAAAACAAAACCCTTTGCCCTCTAGTCAATTCCAACTCATGGTGATCCTATAGGACAGAGTTGAACTGCCCCCATATTGTTTCCAAGGAGCAGCTGGTGAATTTGAACTGCCAACATTTTGGTTAGCAGCCAAACGTTTAACCATAGCGCCACCAGGGCTCCGATGGTTCATTAGAGACCTGAAAATTTTGCTCAACCAAAATATCCCACAACAAGAAAAGTTCAAATAATGATCTTTAAATTGTATGAGAACTTTATGCAGCCATTACGCAAATCGGTTGTGAGGATTTGTAGCATTACTAAGAAAATTACTAAGAAAAAATAATATAAAAATGAAAAAAAAAAAAGTATGAAATAATACGATGTGTCACAGTGGCGACGGCTGTCAGGGCAGCGAAGACAGTAGCCAAACACAACTCTTACAGAGAAGTGGGGCCAAGAGGGTCACTCTGAGGAGTCGACCCCCGGCTCCAGTCCCAGGAGTTTATTTATAGTCAATACAGCAAGCAGTGAAGCAAATAACAGAACAATGGGCTTTGGGTGAGTAACAATAAGTTTTGGGCAAGGGAGAAGGAATTCAGGTAAACAAGCCAATCAGTAACAGGACAATAGGTTTGGGAAAACAAGTTGTGCCTAATCTCTTTCTTATCGCTGACAAGTCTCCAACATGTCGTATACAGCATAGAGGCCTGTGGGGGCTGCAGTTGTCAATAGTGCAGCCATGTTTAAATGGCATATATCCCCACAATGATGCCCTGGAGTCCCTTCCTACTCATAGCAACCCTATGTAAACAGAACGAAACACTGCCTGGTCCTGTACCATCCTCACAATCGTTGTTATGCTTGAGCCCATTGTCGCAACCACTGTTGTCAGTCCATCTCGTTGAGGGTTTTCCTGTTTTTCACTGACCCTCTACTTAACCAAGCATGATGTCCTTCTCTAGTGACTGATCCCTCCTCATAAATTGTCCAAAAGTATGTGAGATGTAGTCTCGTCATCCTTGCTTCTAAGGAACATTCTGGCTGTACTTCTTCCAAAACAGATTTGTTCATTTTTTTGGCAGTCCATGGTATATTCAATATTCTTTGCCAACACCATAGTTCAAAGGTATCAATTCTTTTTTGGACTTCCTTATTCATTGTCCAGCTTTCCCATGCATATGAGGGGATTGAAAACAGCATGGCTTGGGTCAGGTGTACTTTAGTCTTCAAGGTGATATCTTTGCTTTTTAACACTTTAAAGAAGTTTTGCAGCAGATTTGCCCAATGCAATGTGCTGTTTGATTTCTCGAGTGCTGCCTCCATGGGCATTGACTGTGGACCCAAATAAGATGAAATCCTTGACAACTTCAATCTTTTCTCCATTTATCATGATGTTGCTTATTGGTCCAGTTGTGAGGATTTTAGTTTTCCTTATGTTGAGGTGTAATACATACTGAAGGCTATGGTGTTTGATCTTCATCAGTAAGTGCTTCAAGTCCTCTTTACTTTCAGCAAGCAAAATAATATATGAAGTATGAATGAAGTATAAGTTAAATATAAAAAAGAGGAAATATATCAAAGTTTTGGCAGTTGTTTTATGTTGGTTAAAGAAATATGAGTGGTTTTAACTTTCTACTTCAAACTTTTAATTTTCTACTTTTAAACTTTTCCAAAATTCAGTTTTCTATAATGAGCATATATTGCTTTTTATAACACACAAAAAAATGTTGTCAAGTTAGAAAATGCAATCTTAACAGTTATTATAAAATATGTTGAAGTTAATACTAGAAGCAGTAGTTGAGGGATGGTTGTAGGATACAGCTAGACTTATTAAAAGACGTTCCTGGAAGCCAACAAGCTTCTGAAAAGTGTATCTAACTTTAGAAAGAAGAATGGTATAATCTCATCAGTGCTACTTAACATTGCCCTTCTCTGGTTCTTTCTTCCATTCCTCTTACTAAACCACATCCTCTCTACACCGTAGGTGATCCAGAATTTGACATGATATTTTGAACTGTAATAAGCTTTTTACATTGTTTGATTTATTCTACCAAATAGAATTGCCTACGTTTCTGATTTTCTAAGTGGTTTTGCATTCTTGTAATTTCTGTTGATTACCTTTTGAGATAAGTCATTAATAGATAATCAGTTTGGTATTTCAGGATAACTTTCAATCTATTCTTCATATTCAGGGTTATAATGACTTTTTAAGGTATAAGGGAGAATAATTTGAGTTTTGTACTATAAAAAGTTAGAGTCAAGGATACTGATACTATAAACGCTTGTTAATAAAAATGAAGATGATGTTCATGTGTTCACAGATTTTTTTGTCAGAAGTGGAAGTTCTTAAACAAGGAAAAAAAAATCCTTCACCGTTTATTTAAAAGAGGCTAGAAGTGACAAATTCATAACTGTAAGGGGAAAAGTATTATGGTGTATAGAAAAAGAGCATCACCCAACAATATCTATAGATATTTAAAAAAAAAAGAATCCCATGTGTAAACGACCTATTCATCATGCTACTGCAACTTGATAGAAATATCTCTTAATAATATTCAACCTCTCTTTTTCTGGTTCTGTATTCACAAGACAGTTATGATTTGACTTAATATGGGATTTTGTGTCAAACTCTCCAGCCAAAAAAGTCACGTGCAGATGGAATTACTTAAGTTTCCTAGCCAGTTTAATATACCCTATTATCAAATAATGAATTAGCATCTGGGTCATAAATCAGTGTCTTGTGAGCTTGCTTGTAATCTGTTAGCTTCTCATAGCCTCTTTAAACATTTATGCACTGATACAATGAAGTGTAATGTAGCGGTTAAGAGGGTAAGCTCTTGAGTCTGACTATCTGTGTTAATAGTCTACTTAGTAGTAATGTGACCTTGGGCAAATTAAGTACATTGCCAGGCCTTTTTTCTGAGGCCTTCTGTTCAGTTAGTAGCCGAGCATTTAAACGTTTTTACCACTCAGGGGCTCCAAGAGCCAGCATACAGCCTCTCATTAAGATCCCCCCTGAAAACAGGCTGTCCTTATTGTAAAACATCCTCTGATTTACTATCTGATCACGCCACCCTTTCAGCCCATTTCCTACACCTGATTCTTTCTTGTCTTATCTACTCTTTTCAGACGCTTGCTGATTTTAAGGTTGGAAAGTTCTCCCTATTGCAATAGTCCCTCCCCCTCTTTGCTATAATCCTTTTGAATAGTTTCTCCTCACTGAGTCCAGATTTGTTTTTCTTATTTGATAGTGCTCAATAAATATTAACTGCTCCTGCTGCCATTAATGTTACTAAAATTATCATCTAAAATGATGTATCTGCTTTACTATAATCATTACTATACTATACTAAGTATAGCTCTGATGATTCTCACCTTAAATAGGTTATTAGACTTTCTTATCAATACATAAATAAATAGAATTTGCGTAAAATAAGATCCATAGTCTGATCAAATCAATATGTGTGAGGTTTTTCTGCTAGGACATTTATTAAGTGGCTTGCCAGGATCAGGTTGAAACAATTATATGTATGTAGACACGTTCATTTTTCATTCTAGCACTTAATAGTTTAGTGATGTTATGCATTGAATTGTGCTCCTCAAAAATGTGTGTCAACCTGGCTAGGCCATGACTTCCAGTATTGTGTGATTGTCCACCATTTTGTAATCTGATACGATTTTCCTATGTTATACATCCTACCTCTATGATGTTAATGAGCCAGGATTAGAGGTAGTTATGTTAATGAGGCAAGACTCAATCTACAAGATTATGTTGTATCTGGAGTCAATCTCTTTCTCGGTATAAAAGAGAGAATCAAGCAGAGAGACAGAGGAACTTTATGCCCCTCAGAATGAAGAATCAGGAGGGGAGCGCATCCTTTGGACCCGGGGTCCCTGCACTGAGGAGCTCCTAGACCAGGGGAAGATTGATGACAAGTACCTTCCCCCAGAGCCAACACAGAGAGAAAGCCTTCTGCTAGAGCTGGTGCCCTGACTGAATTCAGACTCCTAGCCTCCTAAACTGTGAGAGAAAAAATTTCTATTTGTTAAAGCCATCCACATGTTGTATTTCTGTTATAACATCACTAGACAACTAAGACATGTGACACCTGTTTTTTGGTTCGATAATCTAATCTTTAACCAACACATATTCTTTAGCATTGTGCATATACACTATTGTTTCCCCCTGACAACTAGGATAGCAATTAAAGCGGAGCAAACAAACATGAGTTCATCGTATCACAATCTGAGGTCCCTTCTAGGAGACTGGCGCTTTCTGCGTATTTGATCACAATAAAAATGCAGACAATTCACTTTAATTTATGGCAATTAGGAGAGTATTATATATTTCAAGTTTTACTTAAGGCTGTCTGTCTCAATAAATGCCAAAAAATGCATTTCAGTGCTTTGCAAAATTAACTAATTTGTAGCCGTAAGTGGGAAACTTAAGTGAAAATGTTCCAGTATTTCGGATATCCTTAAAACACTGAAGACAGTTGTACCGTAAAGTCCTTTGCGACTGAGCAAAGCAGCATCTCAGAGATGACTTCATCACTGTCCCGGTCCCAAGAGACCCCTTCCCTTCCGCAGGGCTGCTTAATCAGACAGTTACCTCTTTCTCTCACATTTCCTGATAATTGCACTGAAATATCGCTTGCTTGTAGTGTAAGAGTGTGAAGAAGAGAGGTAATTGCATGCATGATATAATGGCTTAGAATTGGAGTTTGTAATATTAACCTTAAAAGGAAAGAAGTTCTGAGCTGCCTTTTGCACAGTGAATATCCCTATCATGAGGATATTGTTTGCTGTCTATAATGAAGATATTGACTTATATTTGTTCTATGGGATTCAACCCTGCAAGGGAATACCATATAGTCAACCTGTAAATTCATATTATTTTTACAAGGATGATCAAGGAAGAATTGAAGGATCTTTCTTGATTACTGTTCAGTGCTTATACAAACCCTTCTATTTTTTAGAAAATTTACCACTTCCTGAATCAACGTTGTCAATCGATGCTGTCTCTCCTTGAATGACAATCCCAGGTGAGTAGAACAGACCACTCCCAGCAGATAAGAAGAGTGGATGGGGCTATGATAGGCAAGGCCACGTCTTAGTCCTAAATCCCTTGTTTTACCAATTACAATCCTGCCAACTCCCCAGGGAAGGAGTGAAAGTAGGTAAGGGCAGAGATAAGAAGGGAGTACCATGCTAATGGAGCTTCTTCCTTATGGAAAGAAACACCAGAAGTGAGGAATAATTGTTCCACCATCCAATATAGACAGCAAATAGAAATTATATAAAGATCCAGAGCTTAGGGCTAAGAGTAGAACATCTGGTGACAGTCACATTTAAGGAGTGTCAGGAAGAAAGCAAGCCTGAGGAGGATGCCCAGAATGTCTTCTGTGATCTCAGAAAAATAACCAAGATTATTGCAGCATCAATAAAAGAACACATAAAAATGAAGGAAGGGTTTCAAGATTCAGAGTCTACTAAATGAATGGTTTTATGCATTTGGAGTCAACTGGTTTATTTTAATTATTTGACTGAAGACAGTTAAAGGCCAAAAAAATCGCTTTTTTCCCATTCTTTTCCAGTCATATACTCTACCCTAAAGACTTAAAAATTAACAAACATGTTGCTTTTTTTTTTAATGGAGTATGTCACTTGCAACCATCATAGAATTTGTTCCTACTTTGACAGAATTCACTTTCTGAGGTCAATTTTTGGTCACATTTTAAGAGAGCAAACAAAATCAAATTGACTGATAGCCTGTTTTTTCTCCTATGGGTTCCAAGATGTGCTTTGTAATTGAATAATGATATGATTCTCTTTTGATCGTCATTCTTTGCCTGGATGGTAGAGAGTATAGTGGCAGGTTGAATTTTGGGAACAGTACAACTAAATACCATACCAGGGATGCAACCTAACACAGTCAGTCATTTCCAGGGCAAGTCTTCATAAGTGGAGTCCATGATGGGATAAGCACAGAACCTTCACCACCATGCTGAGCCCAGGTATGCTCACTGAAGCCATACCCAGGCTGTAGAGTTTTACCCAGAGTAGAAGAATTTGGGCTCTTTCACCTCAAATCTATTCAGCATGCAAAAGAGTATTCTGACAAAGCATATTCTTGCTATTCAAGAAGGTTTTTATTCTTTCATTTATTAATTAATTTTTTCACCCAAAATTATTTTTTACTGCAGTAACTATATATATGTATATGTTGTTGTTGTTATGTGCTGTTGAGTCGGTTCCGACTCATAGCTACCTTATGTACAACAGGATGAAACAGTGCCTGGTCCTGCGCCATCCTCACAATCATTGCTATGCTTGAGCCTGTTGCTGCAGTCACTGTGTCAATCCATCTCACTGAAGGTCTTCCTCTTTTTCACTGGCTCTCTATCAAGAATGGTGTCCTTCTCCAGGGATTGATTCCTCCTGATAATATATCCAAAGTCTGTGAGAACTAGTCTCGCCATTCTTACCTCTACGGAACATTCTGACTGTACTTCTTCCAAGACAGATTTGTTCATTCTGGGAGTCCATGGTATATTCAATATTTTTCGCCAACACCATAACTCAAAGGCATTAATTCTTCTTCAGTCTTCCTTATTCATTGTCCAGCTTTCACATGCGTTTAAGGCGATTGAAAACACCATGGCTTGGGTCAGGCGCACCTTAGTCTTCAAGGTGACGTCTTTGCTTTTTAACACTTTAAAAAGGTTTTTTGCAGCAGATTTGCCCAATGCAATGCATCTTTTGATTTCTTGACTGCTGCTTCCATGGATGTTGATTGTGGACCCAAGTAAAATGAAATCCTTGACAACTTCAATCTTTTCTCTGTTTATCATGATGTTGCTCATTGGTCTAGTTGTGAGGATTTTAGTTTTCTTTATGTCGAGGCGTAATCCATACTGAAGGCTGTGATCTTTGATCTTCATTAGTGTTTCAAGTCCTCTTCACTTTCAGCAAGCAAAGTTGCATCATCTGCATAATGCAGTTTGTTAATGAGTCTTCCTCCAATCCTGATGCTGCATTCTTCCTCTTATAGTCCAGCTTCTCGGATTATTTTGTTCAGCACACAGATTGAATGATTATGATGAAAGGATGCAACCATGGCACAAGTCTTTCCTGACTTTAAACCACAGGGTATCCCCTTGTTCTATTCGAACAACTGCCTCTTGATCTATGCACGGATTCCTCATAAGTACAATTAAGTGTTCTGGAATTCCCATTCTTTGTGATGTTATCCATAATTTGTTATGATGCACACAGTGGAATGCTTTTGCATAGTCAGTAAAACCCAGGTAAACATCTTCCTGGTATTCTTTGCTTTCAGCCACGTTCCATCTGACATCAGCAATGATTTCCCTGGTTCCAAGTCCTCTTCTGAATCTGGCTTGAATTTCTGCTAGTTCCCTGTTGATGTACTGCTGCAGCTGCTTTTGAATGATCTTCAGTAAAATTTTACTTGTATGTATGCATACCTTACAAAAATTTCCATTTCAACACTTACAACACGTACAACTTAGTGACATTAATTACTTTCATCATGTTCTGCATCCATCACCACATCATCTTGGGGGCACTGAGCTTCTGTTAATGGTGACAGAAAAATTCAAAATTATTTTTGAAAACCACTTTATTCAAGTCTTGGTTGGGGAAAAATTTTTTAATGCCTTTATTACTAAGAAACACCATTTTTAGTCTTTTTAAGGCAAACTCTCTATTTAGACATATGTTTTGAGTTTATTATCAGATGTGTAAATAATATTCATTAACAGAAAGGATCTCAGCATGTACTGTGTTATTTCGTTGTTTTCACTGGCTTTGTTCCATCGTGGACAGGTGCCAAAGAGGCAGCAACACATAGCAGATTAGATACCAATAATCTTTGGTTCTATACCCATCTTCATGTTTATAAATTGTCTGATTTGGGGAAAATTAGTTAATCTTTGTTTCTGGGTCTCCTCTTGGGTGTAAAACGAGCTTAACAGCCATATCTATCTAATAGGGTTTTTATGATGATGAAATAAGTAACAGATACAAACTCTTTAGAGCAACAGCATTACACAGGAAGCACAAAATAAACATAATAACAATAAAGTTTGGCACGACTCTGTTAAAGCATCCAGGAGAATGCCATAGAAAGAAAGATAAATTAGCAGACAGGGACATTTATCTAAGGCTGGGGGAATGCAGTTTGGGCGGATGACCTTATGTCAGGATGGAGTAGTTGAGTCTACATGATCAGGTTCCGAGCATAAGCGGCAGCACCTAGTGAAGTTAAAGCATCTCAAGAATTATTATATACACTTAATAAGAGTCCCCAGGTGTATTACCTAAGTAAATTCTAGTTGGAAGATAGCCTGGCAGCTTTATTGATATGAAGTTTTGCTTGTACAGCTGACAGTTTGTTGTTGTTTTTCTATGAATAACATTTGCTCTGTTGATTTAGCACCCCACCCTGAATCTGAAGATTGCACACCCATGTGGAGCACAGTAAGTTTTAGGCCTTTTTTTTTTTTTAAGGTTGTAAGTGATAGTAGCTTGTATGGATACTTTAGAAAGTATCTACAAAAGTATAAATTTCCTTCAGTTATCCATTCTTTCCAATGGTTTAAAGAACTCAATTTTCTACTACTTGATTCACTTTGATAAATGAATGGTATGCATTTAGAGTCAACTGGTTTATTTTAATTATTTATTTGACTGAAGACAGTTAACGGCCAAAATACCACTTTTTTCTTATTCCTTTAGAGTCATATAGTCTTGTTGTTGTTGTTAGGTGCCCTCCAGTTGGTTCCGGCTCATAGCAACCTCAAGTGCAACCAAAGCAAACGCTGCCCGGTCTTTGGCCATTCTCACAACCTTTGTTATGTTTGAGCCTGTTCTTGCAGTCACTGTGTCAATCCATCTCATTGAGGGTCTTCCTGTTTTTTGCTGACCCTCTACTTTATCAAGCATGGTGTCCTTCTGCATGGCCTGGTCTCTCCTGATAATATGTCCAAAGAATGTGAGATGAAGTCTCTCCATCCTCGCTTCCAAGGAGCACCCTGGCTGTATGTCTTTCAAGACAGACTTGTTCATTCTTTTGGCAGTCCATGGTATATTCAATATTCTTCACCAACACCCTAATTCAAAGGCATTAATTATTCTTCGGTCTTACTTATTCATTGTCCAGCTTTCGCATGCATATGAGATGATTGAAAGTATCATGGCTTGAGCTAGGTGCACCTTTGTCCTCAAAGTGACATCTTTGCTTTTTAACACTTTAAAGAGTTCTTTTGCAGCAGATGTACCCAGTGCAGTATGTCGTTTGATCTCCTGACTGCTGCTTACATGGGCATTGATTGTGGATCCAAATAAAATGAAATCCTTGACAACATCGATCTTTTCTCCATTTATCATGATGTCATGATGTTGCTTATTGGTCCATTTGTGAACACTTTTGTTTTATGTTGAGGTGTAAGCCATACTGAAGGCTGTAGCCTTTGATCTTTATCGGTTAGCGCTTCAAGTCCTCTTCTCTTTCAGCAAGCAAGGTTATGTCATGTGCATATTGCAGGCTATTAATGAGTCTTCCACCAATCCTGATGCCACATTCTTCTTTATATAGTCCAACTTCTCAGATTATTTGCTCAGCATACAGATTGAATAAGTATGGTGTGCAATCCTGACACACACCTTTCTTGATTTTAAACCATGCAGTATCTTCTTGCTCTTTTGGAACGACTGCCTCTTTGTCTATGTACAGGTTCCTCATGAGCACAATTAAGTGTTCTGGAATTCCCATTTTTTGCAATGCTATCCATAATTTGTTATGATCCACACAGTCAAATACCTTTGCATAGTCAATAAAACTCAGGTAAGCATCCTTCTGGTATGCTCTGCTTTCAGCCAAGATCCATCTGACATCAGCAACGATATCCCTGGTTCCACGTCCTCTTCTGAATCCAGCTTGAATTTCTGGCAGTTCCCTGTTGATGTACTGCTGCAACTGCTTTTGAATGATTCAGCAAAATTTTGCTTGCATGTGATATTAATGATATTGGTCATTAATTTCCCCATTATTTTGGATCACCTTTCTTTGGAATGGGCACAAATATGGATCTCTTCCAGTCAATTGGCCAGGTAGCTGCCTTCCAAATTTCTTGGCGTAGATGAGTGAGCACCTCCAGTGCTGCATCCATTTGTTGAAACATCTCAAATGGTATTCTGTCATATACTCTAGGTTCTATTAAATCTACCCTAAAGACTTGAAAACTGACAAACATATTGATTTTGAGTCAACCTTCGGGAACAGAAGACAGGAAATGTTCTTCATTTACCTTCTGACCATATGAAACAATTCAAGTATTAAAGAGCTTCATAATTCCTATGAAATTATAAGAATGATTTACATAATTATCAAAGCAGATTAAGTACTTCCCCAAAACAAACAAACAAAAAACTACTATAGCTGTATGCATTTTTTTGTGATGTTGGGAGGACACAAACTGGTCCTCACCCACCTCAGTAGAACACATACTTTGAGTGAGGCAGATGACACAGTGACTTTAATTGCTCTGATTTTACCCTATAAAGACAAGGGTATAGCCAGGGATGAGTGTTGAACAGTCAGCTTGAGCATGTTAATGAGGTTCATGACAATATTTTGCCTGAAGCAGTCCTGGCAGCTGTCAATATGGTTTGAGTCTCTTCTTAGCCACACTGTGAGCAGAAAGATTAGATAGCCATGGCAGCATGGCCTTGTCTCTCCTTTGCCCCAAAACCACATTTCTAACTTTCTAAAGACTCTGGATTAAGAAACAAACATTGTTTGGTTGGAAACAAAATAAATCATACCAAAAGGTAACTTTGGACTCATTTGTCTCAATCTTCTTCATCCAGATACCTGTATATGAAAGATATCAATAAAAAATGAGGGACCAGTCTCTAGAGAAGAACATCATGCTTGGTAAAGCAGAGAGTCAGCAAAAAAGAGGAGACCCTTAATGAGATGAATTGACACAGTGACAGCAATAATGGGCTCAAACATAGCAGTGATTTTGAGGATGGCACAGGACGAGGAAGTGTTTCATTTTGTTGTACGTAGGATCACTATGAGTTGGAACTGACTTGACAGCACCTAACAACAACAATACACCTTCCATGTGAGATACTCAGGTTCAAGTTCCAGCCAATGCACCTCATGTGCAGCCGCCACCCATCTATCAGTGGAGGCTTACATGTTGCTATGATGCTGAACAAGTTTAGTGGAGCTTCCAGACTAAGACAAAATAGGAGGAAAGGGCTGGTGAGCTACTTTGGAAAATCTGCCAGTGAAAACCCTATGGATCACAACGATCTACTGAAAAAGCAATCATGGGGATGACACAGGTCTAGGTAGCATTGTTACATTGTGTATGGGGTTGCCATAACTTGGGAGCCAACTCAAGTGCCACTAACAACAACAACAACTATACAGTCTTATAGGTCTGTGTTAACTGGCACCAAGCACAATCTGATCATAAAAATACCTGTGTAATCCAGATAGGTGAATCAGGAGAGTTTGATCAGCCAGTCTGTTGTGTGAAATAACAAGCTGGTATCTCTCCTATGATCTGGAAATTTCACAGATTCAAACATTGCCTTGAAGACAGCTAAGCTGCAGTCTCCTCACCTAAGGTAAATGCTACGTCAAACTGTTCCATTGTTATTGACCTGTCTACATGTGGATTAAAAGAGATGAATTCATAAACATCTCTCAAAAGTTTCTGTAACAAACCTCTGTGCAATAGAAAAATGTGGACCAGATTTGAAGCATGTGGAATTTAATTTTAGGTCCTTATTTCCATAATTTTGCATCCTTTTTTCTACTCTCTATTCTTCGACTAATCAGCACACAACAATAACAACATTTGCCTAATAGATCTCCTAGAGCCACCTCTGAGTGCTCAAACTTCACGTCTACAGAACCCGAGATGCTTGTTCCCTTGTACTCTGAATCTATTGCTTATTCTGCCTCTATGAAAACCTACCACTCCTTAATTCTTTAAGGGTCTGCCAAGTGTTTAATTAATGTAATAATAAGTGTTGACTTTATTTGCTGTTGAATCAGCTCCAACTCATGGCAAATTTATGTATAACAGAATGAAACGTTGCCTGGTCCTGCATCATCCTCATGATCATTGGTATGTTTGAGTCCATTGTCGTCGATACTGTGTCAGTTCATCTCATTGAGGGTTTCCCTCATTTTTGCTAACCCTCCACTTTACCAATAGTGATGTCCTTTTCTAGCAATTGGTCTTACCTGATCATGTGCTCAAAGTAAGCGAGTCGAAGTCTCACTATCTTCACTTATAAAGAGTATTCTGACTATAGTAATATAATATATATAATATTGTTGTGGTTATTAGGTGTTGTTGAGTCAGTTCCAACATAGCAACCCTACGTACAATAGAACAAAACACTGCCCAGTCCTCACAATTGTTATGCTTGAGCCCATTGTTGTAGCCACTGTGTCAATCCAGCTTGTTGAGGGTCTTCCTCTTTTTCGCTGACCCTCTACCAAGCATGATGTCCTTCTCCAGGGACTAATCCCTCCTGATATATAATATTAATATATATTATATGGAATCCCTGGGTGGTGCAAACAGTTAAGTGCTCTACAGTTAGCTGAAAGTTTGAAGGTTGGAACCCACTCAGAGCTCCTTGAAAGAAAGACCTGGTGATCTGCTTGTGAAAGGTCACAGCCTTGAAAGCCCTATGGAGAAATTCTACTCTGTCACATGGGGTCACTATGAATCAGAATTGACTTGAAAGCACCTAAAAACAACTACATATAATATAAAATAAAATGAAATGATATGATACAATCAGTAGATGGCTAAAAAATGACTTAAAATGGTGCCCTCTCAGACAAATTTATATCTCACAGAAAGGGCTTCCCTTCTTTAACTGAATGTATGAGTAGCATCTAGATCGAAATTCTGTTAGTAAAGTCAGTGGGGAGATGTTTGTACCAAGGCCAAGAACCATTTGAGATCGTTCCATGTCCTCTTCTGACTCCAGCTTGAAATTCTGGCAGTTCTCTGTTGAAGTACAGTTGTAGCCATTTTTAAATTATCTTCAGCAAAATTTGCTAGACTGTGCTATTAATGATATTGTTTAATAATTTCTGCATTCTGTTTGATCACCTCTCTTTGGAATGGGCACAGATATGGATTTCTTTCAGTTGCTTGGCCAGGTAGATGTCTTCCAAATTTCTTGACATAGCTAAGTAAGTGCTTCCAGCATTGCATCTTTTTGTTGAAGCATCTCAGTTGGTATTCTGCCAGTCTCTGGACCTTTAATTTTTGCCAATGCCTTCAGTGTAGCTTAAACTTCTTCCTTCAGTACCAGCTGTTCTTTCTTATTGAGCTTTAGATGAAGGTTTACAGAACAAACTAGTTTCTCATTAGACAGTACACATATTGTTTTATGACATTGGTTAACAACCCCATGACATGTCAACACCCTCCCTTCTCGACCTTGAGTTCCCCATTACAAGCTTTCCTGTCCCCTCCTGCCTTCTAGTCCTTGTCTCTGGGCTGGTGTGCCCCTTTAGTCTTATTTTGTTTTTATGGGCCTGTCTAATCTTTGGATGAAGGGTGAACTTCGGGAGTGACTTCTTTATTGAGCTAAAAGGGTGTCTGGGGGCCATACTCTTAGGATTTCTCCAGTCTCTGTCAGGCCAGTAAGTCTGGTCTTTTTTTGTGAGTTAGAATTTTATTCTACATTTTTCTCTAGCTCTGTCTGGGACCTTCTATTGTAATCCCTGTCAGATCAGTGAGTGGTGGTAGCCGGGCACCATCTAGTTGTACTGGATTCAGTCTGGTGGAGGCCATGGTAGTTGTGGTCCATTAGTCCTTTGGACTAATCTTTCCCTTGTATCTTTAGTTTTCTTCATTCTCCCTAGCTCCTGAAGGGATGAGACCAGTAGAGTAACTTAGATAGCCATTCACAGGCTTTTAAGACCCCAGACACTACTCACCAAAGCAGAATGTAGAACATTTTCTTTATAAACTATGTTATGCCAATTGAGCTAGATGTTCCCTGAGACCATGGTCCCCACAGTCCTCAGTGCAGTAATTCAGTCCCTCAGGGAGTTTGGATGCATCTTTGGAGCTTCCATGACCTTGCCTTCTACAGGTTGTGCTGGCTTCCCCAGTATTGTAGTAACAGCAGTTCTTGATCATATACTACCTTCTGAAATTGTTCATCGGCCAGTTCATTCAGGCCTAGAGATTGCTTTTGAGAAAAGATTTTTAATAATGCAATCTGTTATTTTAATGGATGTCAAATTTAGATTTTTCAATTGCTTGTGTCCATTTGTATTTTTGAAGTAATTTGTCAATTTTATCTAAATTGTCCAATATTTTGGTGCATAGTTTTTGCAGCATTCCATTATTATTATTTGAATAATGTAATGATTAAAAATAATATAATGTAATGTCACCTTTTCATTCCTGATAATGGTAAACTCATTTTCTGTTTTTGTTTTTTTTTTCTTTTTTTGTTTCCCTTATCAAGTTTATTAACCTTTTTGCTTATTAAATTTTGGATTTATTTTTTTTTCCACTATTCACTTTTGCTATTTCATTTAGTTCTGCTTTTATATGTATTATTTCCTTTATTCTACTTTTAACATTTGATTTGTTGTTCTTCTACTACTTTCTTGAGATGGAAGCTTGGATAGTTAATTTTCAGCCCTTGTTTCCTAATAGTACACACTTAATTGTATAAATTCCACTTTGCACTGTTTATCTGCTTTTATATGCATAA
Organism: Dugong dugon; assembly: GCA_030035585.1. Classification (NCBI taxonomy): domain Eukaryota; kingdom Metazoa; phylum Chordata; class Mammalia; order Sirenia; family Dugongidae; genus Dugong; species Dugong dugon. The sequence goes on along the minus strand of CM057468.1, from coordinate 112,603,665 downwards.
CTTAATTAAGATAAAATCTGGGTATATGTCGATTTTAAATTATAATATCTTTCTAGAGAACTATTTCCTCTATGTCTATATTAAATTTCCTACTTTAAAATCAACTTCATCTGATATTATATAGTTACATCAACTTTCTTTTGGTTAGTGCCTGCATAGCGCTTTTTTAATCTTTTTACTTTCAAAATTTCTGGTTCTGTATATTTCAGGTTTTTTCCTTGTAGGCAGCATATGATTAGAACTTCCATAACCTGTTAAATATCATCTATGGAAACCGACAAGAAAAACCTACTGGTGCTATAAGCAAGGCAGTGATCAAAGCAGGGGTGTTCATTCTCAGTGCTTCTGTCTCAGATGCTCAATACCCCTTACTCATCAGGGAAATGCAAATTTTAAACCAAAAGGGACAGAAGTACACAGAAATCTCACACATTGCTGTTAAAATGGTGCAAATAATTTTTTAATAGTGTAGAAGATTCTTTAAAGTTTAGCTTACACTTATCATGTAATTCCAAAATTCCAGTCTTAATTATTTACCCATGATATATCAAAGCATATATCCACTTAAAAATCCTCACACAAATGTTCATAGCAGCCTTTTACATAATAACCAAAAACAGGAAACAACTCAACTGTCAATCGTAATGTCAGTGATTAAACAAATTGTGATATATCAGAATAATAGTGGTATACTCATTATTAAAAGGGAAAAGCCTATTAATACATAAACAACATGGAATTTTCTCAAAAATATTATGCTCAAAGCACCAGATTCCATTCACATGAAACCTCAGAAAAGGCAAATTTACTCTACAGTGATATAAAAACAGATCGGTGGGTGGCAGAGCAAGATGGTGAAGTGAATGGATGCTCCCATTTACTCCCCTAGCAACTAACCTACTGAACAATGAATAAAATCAAGCACAGACAGAGATATCAGAATTTCGGATGGCAGCTGAGTTGTTAGAGTCTGAATAAGTCCAGAAGTGGGGGACAGGAGCATTGGGGATGGCACAGAACTTACCCACTAGCATTGGGAGCACTAGCTTATTGCAGCCATTTTGGGATGGGGCTGGGCAACACTCCAAACAGGGAACACAGAAAAGGAACTAATCTGAGGAAGCTGTAGCCCAATTGTTTTTAAGGTGGTGCAAACTGGCTGTGGGAATTTGTGAGCCACACAATTGGGAGGGGGAAAAGGGAAATCGTGGTGCTGTAAGAGATTGCTGTTGCATCTTACTGAGGCCCAAGATGGACAGGCATTAGGACTGAGAGGAACTGCAAGGGCAGAAGGGCAAGTGAAATACTTAAGACTGACTGGCAACACAGAGGGAAATGGCTGGCTCCCTGCCCACAATGGGACACTGTGTGAGAGCCTGTGCAGGGGTGTTTGTGAGGGAAAGACACAGAGAGCCCCCCACCTTTGTCACAAGAAAGTCAAGCCCCACCACTTACATCAGCATCTGTGACCAGTTAAACCCCCCTCCGATGCAAGCACACTGAATTCCAGAGATCAAGCATCCAGAACTCCTGAATCAGCACTGAGAAAAACCTAAGGATAAGAATGCTTTTCAGTGGTTCTCAGGAGAAGATACCAAGCCCACTGCTGGGGGGTTGATTCTGACTGATAGTGACACTGTGGGGAAGAGTGGAGCTGCCCTGTGGTGTTCCCAGGATTGTGAGTCTGCAGAGGTAGGCTGCCACATCTTTCTCCTGTTGAGCAGCTCATGGGTACAGGCCCCAAGCTTTCAGTTGACAGCTGAAAGCTTGGTCACTGCACTACCAGGGTGCCCAATCAGAAAATTTTCCTACAAAAACCAGAATACTAAACTTATAGTTAAAAAAAAAAGGTAACACAATGGCCCATTTTCAACAAAAAACACACAAAACCACAAGAGAAGAAGAAACAATCAAAAGCAAAACACAAAGAAGAGGATATCTCTCCTATGGAGGCCTGACTAACGCAAAGAATTGATAATTTTCAGATTATGGTGTTAAATATATTTAAAGAAAGCAAAAAACACAGAGAAAAACTATCAGAGATCAGGAAACAAATGGAGGAACAAAAAGAGAGACTCAACAAGGAAATTAAATATAACAATAACAACAACAACAACAACAACAACAACAACAAAAAACACACAAAGAGAATTACTGGAATTGAAGAATAAAGCAGCTGAATTAGAAAAAGCATGAGAAACACCCAACAATAGAGCAATAGAGTCAAACAGACAGAAGATAGTATAAATGAACTAGAAGACAAAATAACTGAACTTATCAAATTTCAAGAGAAAAGAACAAAGAAAAGAAAACAAACCCAAAAGGAAATATGGAACTCAACTAAGAAACCTAAAATTAAAATTATTGGAATCTCAGAGCACCATGACATCAATAAAGGCATAGAAACAATTTTCCAAGAGATAATCAGAATTTTTCAGACCTGAACAGAGAACCAAGCCTGCAAAGAGGAAGCTGCATGAATCTCAATCAGAAGAGACACAAAAAGATCAACTCCTTGTCGTATTCTAATAAAATTCTTGAAAACCAAAGAAAAGGAGAGAATTCTGAAAGCAGCTAGAGAACAAGGCAATATAACATTCCAAGTGTCTTTCATAAGAATTCGTGTGGACTTCCCTGCAGAAACTCTAGAGGCCAGAAGACAATGGAGTGACATATATAAAATACTGAATGAAAACAACTACCAACCAGTAAAGTTATCATTCAAAAATAAAGGGGAGATCAAGAAATTCTCCAACAAACAGAAGCTCTGGAAATTTGCCACTACTAGATCAGCTTTGCAAGTATTACTCAAGGGAGTACTCCAAATGGAAAGTCAGGAACATTAAATAAATACTTGCATCTACACACAGGAAAAAAAATGATAAAAGAGAGAAAGAGATCTCCAAAAAATGCAGTAACATGGGAAATCATAAGGACCAAATATATGATATTTTCAGAGAACAAACAATAATTAAATCCCACAAACAATACAACATCAAATTTGTAAGAAATAAGCCCAAAATAAACTTATTGAAATAGGTTATATATTGAAGTTAATGTAAACACACCAACAGAAATGGAGGAGGGAGAAACATATAAGGAATAGATTTATTATGTTAAGGTTGTATGTTGTTCATATATTAAAAGTTGTTGCAATTTTAAGTTGTGTAATGTAATATATGTGGTAATCACTAAGAAATTACCAAGAAAATAAATTCAGAAGAAAAGAATAAAGCAAAATGGCTCACAAGAAAGCAGGCAAATAAAAATAAAAACAGAAAAATCAGAATAAAAAAACAAAGAAGATACAAAACACTCAAAAAACAAATAGTAAAATGAGTGAGGTAGACACTTCATTTTCAATAATAGCTTTAAATGTAAATAGACTAAAAGCCTCATTCAAAAGGCAGAAAATGGTAGAATGGATAAAAAAACACGATCCATCCTTTTGCTGCCTACAAGAAACATACCAGAGATATAAGGACACGAAAAGACGGAAAATGAAAGGATTGAGAAAAATATTCCATGCAACCAATAAACAAAAAAGAACAGGGGTGGCCATACTGAAATCAGATAACCAAAACCAAAAAAAAAAAAAAAAAAACCTCATTGTGATCCAGTTGATTCTGACTCGTAGCAACCCTATAGGACAAAGCAGAACTGTCCCATAGAGTTTCCAAGGAGTGACTGGTGGAATCGAACTGCCAACCTTTTGGTTAGCAACTGAGCTTTTAACCACTGAACCACCAGGGTCCTGATATCAGATAAAATAGGTTTTTAGTCACAATTTATTACAAAAGATAAAGAAGGATATTACATAATAATAAAAGCATCAATTCAGCAGGAAGACATAACAATCACAAATATATATGCAGCTAACAGCAATGCATCAATATACATGAAACAAATACTGACTGATATGAACAGAGAAATAGATAATTCCACAATAATAATAGGGGACTTCAATACACCACTTTTAGTTATAGACAGAACATCTAAAAAGAAAATCACTAAGGAAACTGAGAATTTAAACAAAACCATAAGACAATTAGACTTAATGAATATATATAGAACACTCCACCCATCATCAGAACAATATACATTATTCTCCAGTGCACAAGGATCATTTTCCAGAACAGAGCATATGGCTGGATGCAAAATAAGTCTCAACAAATTTAAAAAGATTGAAATAATACAAAGCATCTTCTCTGACCATAGCAGTATGAAGCTAGAAATCAACAACAGGAAAAATAAGGGAAAAAAATAAATACATGAAAACTAAATAATACACTACTAAAAAAACTATTAGGTCATAGAAGAAATAAAAAGTGAAATTAAAAAATTCCTAGAATCAAACAAAAATGAAAACACAATATATCAAAACATTTGGGACACAGCCAAAGCAGTACTCAGAGGGAAATTCATAGCAATAAATGCCTACATTAAAAAAGGAGAAATAGCTGAAATTATTAGCTTAAACAGACAACTTTAACAAATAGAAAAGGAAGAGTTAAAATAGCTAAAAATTACCAGAAAAAGGTCTTAATAAAGATCAGAGCAGAAACAAATAAAATAGAAAATAGAAAAACAATAGAATCAAGAAAATCAGAAGCTGGTTCTTTGAAAGGATCAATAAAATAGACAAATCACTGGCTAGACTGACAAGAGAAAAAAAACCAGAAGAACCAAATAACCAAATTTAGAAATGAAATTGGTGACATTAGAACTGATCCAACAGAGGTAAAGATCATAAACTATTACTATGAAAAATTGTACTCCAAGAAATTTGAAAACCTAGATGAAATGGACAAATTCCTAGAAACACAATACCTATCCAAACTAACACAAACAGAGGTAAAAATTTAAACAGACCCATTACAAAAGAAGAAATTGAAGATGTCATCAAAACTGCCCCCCCCCCCAAAAAAAAAAAAAGGCCTAGCACCAGATGGCTACACTGGAGAATTCTACCAAACATTCGGAGAAGAGTTGACACCAATTCTACTCAATCTCTTCAAAAACATAGAAGAGGAATAAACACTACTGAATTCTTTCTATGAAGCTAGCGTAACCCTGATGCTTAAACCAGGCAAAGACATCACACACACACACAAAAACTACAGACCAATATCTCTTATGAAAGTAGACACAAAATTTTTCAACAAGATTCTAACCAACAGAGTTCAGCAACATGTCAAAAAAATCATACACCATCATACACCATGATCAAGTGGGACTCATACCAGCATTGAAAGGGTGGTTCAATATTAGAAAATCAATAAACATAATCCACTATGTAAATAAAACAAAGGAAAAAAACCATATGATTATATCAATTGATACAGAAAAGGCATTCGATAAAATTCAACACCCTTTCCTGATAAAAACTCTCAGCAAAGTGGGAATAGAAGGGAAATTTCTCAACATAATTAAGGGCATATATGCAAAACCAACAGACAGTATTACACTCAATGGACAAAGGCTGAGAGCCTTCCCTCTGAGAACAGGGACAAGACATGGATGACCATTATCGCCACTTTTATTCAACATTGTACTGGAAGTCCTAGCCAGAGCAGTCTAAGACAAGAATGAGAAATAAATGTATCAAAATCAGAAAGGAAGAAGTAAAACTATCTTTATTTGCAGATGACATGATCCTACACTTGGAAGATTAAAGATTCCACAAGAAAACTGCTGGAACTAACAGAAGAATTTAGCAACGTTGCAGGGTATAAGATCAACACACGGAAATCAGTTGGGTCCTCTACACTAACAAAGACTACTGCGAAAAAGAAATCAGGAAAACAATACCATTTACAACAGCCCACACATTGACAAACTACCTAGGAATTAACCTAATCAGGGACAAAAAAGACTTATATAATGAAAATTATAAAACACTGCTACAAGAAACTAAAAGAGACCTACAAAAATGGAAAGACATGCCGTGCTCATGGATTGGAAGACAATATAGTGAAAATGTCAATTCCACCTAAAGCAATCTACAGATAAAATGCAATCCTGATACAAAGCACAGCAACATTCATAACTGAAATGGAAAAACTAGTGACCAACTTAATATGGAACAGGAAGAAACCCCAAATAGCCAAAGCAATATTGAAGAAAAAGGACAAACCAGGAGGCCTCACACTCCCCTATATGGAAACATGTGATACAGCCACAGTAATCGGAACAGCCTGGTATTGATTCAATGATAGGCATATAGACCAGTGGAATAGATCTGACAACTGAATAAAACCCAGCCATCTATGATCAACAGATTGTCCACAAGGGATCAAAGTCCATTCATTGGAGCAGAAACAGTCTCTTTAATAAATGGTGCTGGCAAAACTGGATATTCACCTGCAGAAAAATGAAGCAGGACCCATACCTCACACCATACACAAAAAACTAACACAAAATGGATCAAAGACCTAAATGTTAAACCTAAAATCATAAAATGCTTGGAAGAAAATATAGGGAGAAAACTATGGGACCTAATCTTTTGTAAAAATAGAATAACAAACATAACAACAAATGCACAAATGTTGTTGTTTTTATGTGCGATTGAGTTGATTCCAACTCGTAGCAACCCTATGTACAGCAGAAGGAAACACTGTCCAGTCCTGTACCGTCCTCACAATCATAACTATGTGTGAGCCCAATGTTGCAGCCACTGCGCCAATAGAAGAAGGCAAAATAGATAAGCGGGACCGCATAAAAATTAAAAACGTTTGCTCGTCACAAGATTTACTAGGAGAGTAAAGAGACGACCTAAAGACTGGGAAAAATCTTTGGAAGCAATTTATCTGATAAGGGTCTAATCTCTAAAATCTATATGAAACTGCAACAACTCAATGACAAAAACACAAACAACCCAGTCACAAAGGACATGGACACAACCTTCACCAAAGACGTCATCCAAGCAGCCAACATATATATGAAAAGATGTTCACAGTCATTAGTCATTAGAGAGATGCAAATTAGAACCACAACGAGATACCATCTTAACCCTGCTAAAATGACTACAGTGATTTAAAAAAAAAAGAGAAAAACAGATGCGGGGAGATTAGAATTCTTATTCTCTGCTGATGGAACTGAAAAGTGGTACAATTGCTATGGAAAATGGTATGGCACTTACTCATAAAACTAGGAATAGAACTACCCTATGCTACAGCAATGCCACTCCTAGGTACATACCCTAAAACCAAAAAACTCCAAACCCTTTGCCGTCCAGCTGATCCTGACTCATAGGGACCCTATAGGACAGAGTAGAACTGCCCCATAGGATTTTCAAGGAGCGGCTGGTGGATTCAAACCACCAACCTTTTGGATAGCAGCCATAGCTTTTAACCACTGTGCTAACAGGGCTCCCTAGTATATATCCTAGAGACCTAAAAATAATGATACAAACAGACATATGCACACCTAGGTTTATTACCGCTTTATTTACAATAGCAAGTAAGTGGAAACAAGTGAAGTGCCATCAATGGATGAATGGATAAACAAATTATAGTACATACATAAAATGGAATAAAAACCACAAAACCGTAAAGAACAATAATGAGTTCATGAAACATATTATAACATGGATGGACCTGGAGGGCATAATGCTAAGTGAAACAGGTCAAGTATATAAGAACAAATATTGTATGATCTCTCTTTTATAAGAAGACAAGAATAGATATATAGAGAGACCAGTGTTTGTTGGTGGTTACCGGGGAGGAGACGAAAATCCATTTTAGATTGTAGAGACTTGTTATTTTTGGGGGGAGGTGGGGTGATGGGAAAAGTGGCATCGAATGCGGATGCAGTGAGCACGGCACAACCAAAGTACAAATGAGTGTTTGAGCACATATGGATGGGTATAGGCAAGGATAGCGAGACTTCATCTCATGCACTTTGGACATGTTGTCGGGGGGACCAGTTGCTAGAGAAGAACATCATGGTTTGTGCAGGACTGGACAGTGTTTCATTCCGTTGTACATGGGGAACCGACTCGACAGCACCTAACAACAATGACATAGGCATATTGGTATATGGATAGGTACCTGTGTGCATATAAGTGAGAACAGATAGAAGTATCTATAAAAAATCCATTGCTGTCGAGTCAATCTAACTTACAGTGACCCTACAGGGCAGAGCAGAACTGCTCCATAGGGTTTCCAAGGAGTGGCTAGTGGATTCAAGCTGCTGACCTTTTGGTTAGCAGCTGTGGCTCTTAACCACTGCACCACCAGGACTCTGAAGTATCTACCGATATATGTAAATATAAATATGTAGGTGAAGGCACATATATTCATTGAAGACACAAATACGAATACTCCACAGATACAAACAAACATCTTCCAAGATTGGTTTTCTGGGTTTGAACAATTAGGACCACAGTTTCATGGGACAACTCAGTCAATTGGCATATCATGGTTCACAAAAATTGTGATCTGCATCCTAGTGAAATGAGTAGTGTCTGGGGTCTTAAAAGCTTGGGAGTGGCCACCTAAGACACAACTATGGGTCTCTGCTTGCCAGGAGCAAAACAGTAAGAAGGTGACTAAAAGCTCAGAGAAGAAACAAATCTCCATGAATCACAACCTCATCTACTCTGAGACCAGAAGAACCAGATGGTGGCGGGCTACTACCTCTGACTATTCTGACCGGTGTTACAATAGATCTTCCCAGATAGAATGGCAGAAAAACGTTGAGCAGAACTCAAATTATTTATTTTAAAAAAGCCAGACAAACTGGAACAGTAGTGAACAGAGGACTCCCTGAGACTATCGCCCTGACACTCTTTAAAGATAAAACTGAGCCTATCCCCTGAGATCACCTTTTAGCGAAATAGCAGAGTTGCAGACAAGATAAAGAATGCTACCCATAAGATTGATACCCTACTTAAAAACCATCAGTATGAGACCAAAAGGTCAACAATGACTCAAAAGCAAAGATGAGAAGATAAGGGGGCAGGGAAACTAGAGTACTGGAAAGGGAACAAACAGAACACAATTAAAGAGAATGTTGACACATTGTGATGAAGGTAACTAATGTCAATGAACAATCTGTGTGGAAATTGTCAAATGGGAACCTAACTTGCTGTGTAAACTTTCACTAAAAACTCAATAAATATTATTAAAAAGCAAAACAAAACAGCAGATCACTGGTCTTCAGGGTCTGGTGTTGGGATAGGGAGCGATTGCAGTGTATTTGTTTTGAAAGCAAAAACCAAACCCACTGTTGTCGAGGTCATTCCAACTCATAGCGACCCTATAGGACGCAGTAGAACTGTCCCGTAGGGTTTTCAATGCTATAAATCTTTACGGAAGCAGTCTGCCACATCTTTCTCCCATGGAGCAATTGGTGGGTTCGAACCACTGACCTTTTGGTTAGCAGCCTAGCGCCTTAACCACTGCACCACCAGGGCCCCTGTATTTGTTTTAGAGCCTCAAAATCAAAATTAAAATCATTATTTATACAATAATCTGTTTTGATTGCTCATTTCTCAATATTAGATGAGTGCCTTAGTGCGAATTATTTTTACATAATGAGACTGATTTAAACACCACAGCTCTGACCTTTTCTAATCTGAAAGGTGTAAATTGCTCAATTTTGTAAGTTGATTGACTCACAGGCCACTAGAAAAAACAAACCCGCTGCTGTCAAGTCGCTTTTAACTCATAGTGACTCTCTCGGACAGAGTAGAACTGCCCCATAGGGTTTCCAAGGAGCGCTTGGTGGAGTTGAACTGCTGACCTTTTCGTTAGCAGATGTAGCTCTTAACCACTACGCCACCAGGGTATAGTTTTAAAAAATCCCATCTTTCCATACATCCAATGATATTCATGTGACTTTACAGAAGCTAATATACATTAAAATATTCTTTATTCCTTTCTATTAGGGACAAGTCATATAATAATTATATACCAAAGAATCCATGTGTCAGTGACCTAAAATTTGAAATTGATTATCCACCTGTTTATTGATTGCCTAATGCACATTTCTGCCCTGATGGGCATGCTCTATAACTGCTCTGTCTGGTACGATAACCACTAGCCCCATGTGGCTATTAAGTACTCGAAATGAGGTTAGTATGACTAAAGAACTGAATTTTAAATTTTATTTACTTTTAATTAATGTAAATATAAATGGCCACATGTGGCTATTATTTACCACATTAGATCATCAGGTCAAGTACCTGGCATGGATGAGGTTTGCCATTCTTTGCACGTGTATCAAAGGGCTCGCTGCATTGTAACAGGAGTCTCTTTATACCTTCTCACCCTTAATTAACAGAGTGGAATATCCACTTGATTTAGTCATATTCTGAGTACTTGTTAGACCAACTTTATGTTGACAGAATTATTCTGCATTAAACAACGTGCTAGATGTGTATAGTTACCTCAGAGCCTTTCGCCACACCCACATGGTAGTAAAGGTAAGCATAGCTCAATTTGCCTCACCGAGCAAGACTGGGCCAGTTTATTTTCTTATACAAATTATAAGGTGCTTGAAAGTTGTTGGTACCTGGTTGGTATTAAGATTTGAGTTTAATAAATGGTAGCAGCTACTGTGCCTAAACTACTTGTCTCAGTTTAGATGAACAAAGAGCTCAATATTGGGAGTCACGGCTACTGGATACTAATGAACAGTTCCTTATTTCCCGTTTGTTATTGCCGTTAGGATCAGGTGAGGAACCCTGGTAGTGCAGTGGTTGAAGCGCTTGGCCGCTAACTGAAAGGTCAGTGATTCGAATCCACCACCCACTCCATGGTAGAAAGGTGTGCAGTCTGCTTCTGTAAACAGTTATAGACCTTGGAAATCCTATGAGGCAATTCTACTCTGTCCTGCAGGGTGTCTATGAGTTGGAATCGATTCAATGGCAATGCATTTGGCTTGGCGTTTATGCTCATGCAGAGGCTTCTCTACTTACTATTGGTTTAGTTTTTGAAAAACTATTAATGAGTACTAAATGACTAAAGACCAGTTTAAACATTTTGCCCCTGAATATTTTCAAACAGGGCATAGTCATCTTCTTCAAAGATTTCAGAGTGGGTCCTATTGTTGAATGTTTCATCCTGTTTCTATGTTGCAACATTCAATATGTTCTCAAAACACTTGTATCTCTTCTGTTGTCTTTCCTTAATTTCTATCATAACTGTGTCTTTTCTTACTAGCAATTTGAACATCCTTGCTACTTTTGCACTTTTTGGAAAGGATGGAGTTAATGATGTCTTAGCAAATCTACCGTGAACAGGGTAGAAACCAGGGAGATTGACTAGTCTACTAGTCTTCAAACTGGGATATTCATCTCATACCATACAAAAGACAGGGATGTCTTTCAAGCTATTAAAACAAAGAAACAAGCAGAAAAAACTGGGGGCACTAAAGTAGGTGTTGGTTTTGAAAATGTCTAATGACGATGATAATAATGAGTCTAATGATGGGGTTGAGTTCCTGAGAGGTACAAATAGTTAATGTGCTTGGCTGCTAACTGAAAGGTTTGAGGTTTGAGTCCACCTAGAGGCACTTCAGCAAAAAGTTCTGGCGATCTACTTCCAAAAAATCGTCTGTTGAAAACCCTATGGAGCACAGTTCTACTCTGACACACATGGGGTTATCATGAGTCACAGTCGAGTGGATAGCAACTGGTATTGGTTTGATGGTGGAGTAACAATCATGATCCAAAGCAGGTATTTTTGACTTATTCTTTCCTACAAAATTAAATGAGAAACCAATCAAGCTCTTTCCTAACATATTTAAAATCAAGTCTGATGAAAGATGTCTAGGTTATATTTGGCATGTTGCTGTTAGGTGCCGTCGAGTTGGCTCCGACTCATAGCGACCCTACAGGACAGAGTAGAACTGCCCCATAGGGTTTCCAAGGAGTGGCTGGTGGATTTGAACTGCCAACCTTTTAGTTAGCAGCCGAGCTCTTAACCATTACGCCACCAGGTGTACATTTGGCATATAACTCAGTAATTTGGAGAATTCAGTTGCAAAACTCTTTCCAGACCCATCTACTTATTTCTGCAAATAAGCTTTCTCAGGTCTCACATCTGAAAGTGAAAATTAGGGAAGGATGATATAGATGCTGAACCCTTTCACATTCTAGCAATGAAGGATATTAACAGCACATTAATGAATTTAAAAGACAGCCCAGTTATTTTCTTAAAATTAACTTTCAATATTTTATTTTGTTTTCATATAATAATCATAATATGTAATACAATTATATTTTTATTAATTTTTTACAGGTCATTTTTGTAATTATAACTCAAAACCCAAAGAAAAAATTTAAAACGTTAGGGCCTTATGGTTATGGGAAATTGAAAGAAATTTCAGTTGATATACTTTCTTTTTTTTTGGCAGAGACTTAAGAAAGTATATATATATGTATATATATATATATATATTACATGAATAATACCCTTTGAATTTAGGTAACACAGTGGCCTTGATAGGGTGATTAATGAAAAAATATCCAGTAATAAAATATATATTACATTAATGCAATGCATTCATATTGAAATAACTCTCTGGAAGAAGTGGAATGGAAACATGAGTTAAAGAAGATAAATACGGAAAATTCCTCATCATTAAAGGAGAGGTCGCCTATGTTTTTAAATGGTGATAGTTGGGGTCAATTCTCTGCAGTACATAGGGGCCATTGGAGATATTTATTTTTAATTCTAAAGAAATTACACCTTTTACAACTATTTAAACACGTGGTGAAAATGTTTGGGATTCAAAATAAAAAATTTATTTGTGGTACATTGGTTTGAAATCTTTTTAATGAAATATATGAGCAAAATTTTTGAAGACCACTGACCTGGATCTAAATTATTAACAAGATCTCAAGCTCCACATATGGAATTCATAAGTTGAGTTATGTGTAGGGACAATGTGGCATTTATACTGGTACTTTACCTGAAGGGTAACTGGACAAAGTGTATGGTCTGGGTTACCTGTCACTAAGACCATTAAAATTTTAGACTGATTCTTAACATCCAACTGTAGCAATGGCTGGTGGGTAAATAGGAGTATATAGAGATATAAAGGTCTCCAGAGTCACAATGCAATCCAGCCCTCCCTAATATCCAATTCAAATATCACAACACTAATAACATAAATTGATACCATTGTTATATACTAGTGTTTAGTAAAGTGCTTGATGCATTGTGGGCATTCAATAATACTTTTTGAATAAACAAACAACACTGTGCTGTTGATAATAAATTTGAGAATTTTTAGGCTACAGAAAAAAAAGAGCCTCTCCTTTTTACCTTTTCTCCACCATAAAACAAATGTACACATGCCCACAGACGTAGGATTATTTTGCAATTTACAAAGACTCCATCTCAAATTTGTTTTTCCTTTTTGAAAATAATAGTAGACAGATCCCTCCTCTTTCTCAGCCTTGAAACTCTCTCCCTGTTATTCCTATGCCTACTTTGTAGGGGAGTCAGTTTTGAGTAATATATTTGCCTCAAGGAGGAAGGATCAGTCCCCGGAGAAAGACATTATACTTGGTAAAGTAGAGGGTCAGTGAAAAAGAGGAAGACCATCAATGAGATGGATTGACACAGTGGCTGCAACAATGGGCTGAAGCATAACTACAATTGTGAGGATGGTGCAGGACTGGGCAGTATTTTGTTCTGTTGTACATGGGGACCCTGTGTGTCGGAACTGACTCGACTGCACCTAACAACAGCAACAAGATTTGCCTTGAGGTTTTTCTAACAGCTTATGTTCTAATCATGAGGACATTTTGCTTCTTTGAATCAACTTACTGTTGTAACAAAACTCATCTGCTTTGGAGATCACATTGCCTTTTCAAGTTTAGCTTAAGAAATATTTAACGGCTGAGAATTGCTATTAATTTATTTACATCTGGAATTAATATAGAATTTTAGTAGCTTATTTATTATATTATGCTATTCTTTAATTCTTAATGACTAAAATTGTCAATAAATATTGCTTTAAAATCCTCTATGAAGCAGTTGGTTTTAATTATACCAAGCATTTGTATAAGACAGAGCCCTCGCTATGTAACTATTTAATTTTCTGTGTTTTCTAGATGAATTCCAAGCGTTCCCGCAATGGTTTATGTCATTTGCCATAAACGACCAAGATACTACCATCTGCTTCTTCCTCCGTCTTTGTTTACAACTCAAAGTGAACGTTTGTATATAACTAAAATTTATAAACAGAAACAGAAAACTATACAGGATGTGCAGAGAGAGAAATTTCTTTCTTTTATTCTTTAAGTACAATCTTTCTATTGTTTAGTATCCTGGAGCTCAGAGAACTCAGTAGTTATAGGCTCTTTTGCAATTCAGCAATATGATGAAAATGAAGCTCATCATGATAACCTTGAACTATTACGGTTGTTGATTCAACAAGGAGAAACTATTTATATTTTTTGGTATAGGACTAATGTCAAAGGTATTTACTTTAATTATAATGTTTTGAAATTCAATTTTCTGTGAAGTATATAGAACTTCTATCAATCAGAATAACTGATTACATGGAGCACTGATTAGCCACCCTCTGATCACACCTGCTGAAGAGAATAAGGCAAAAATGGGCAGGGAAAAGGACTCACAGGTGGTTTCAGTCCATTTATCTGAGAGCCAGAAGATCAGCTTCTCGAGAGCTCTCACAATGATCTCCAAACCAAAAACCCATAGCCCTCCAGTCGATTCTTCTGACTCATAGCGGCCATAAAGGATAGAGTGGAACAGCCCCACAGGGTTTCCAAGGCTGTAATCTTTACAAAAACAGACTGCCACTTCTTTCTCCAGTGGAGCAGCTGGTGGGTTTGAACTGCTGACCTTTCAGTTAGAGTTGAGCACTTTAGCTACTGCACCACCAGGGCTCCTTCACAATGATCCAAAAATCCAAACCCACTGCCATAGGGTCGATTCCGACTCCTAGCAACCCCATAGAGTTTCTAAAGCTGTAAATCCCTACGGAAGCAAACTGCCACATCTTTCTCCCACAGAGCCACTGGTGGTTTTGAACTGCCAACCTTAGCGGGCACAAAATTCACGTACACGTCTGCTTGTGGTTATAACTGCATCTATCAATCTGTTCACAAAACAAATGTGTGTTCTGGCTGCAGTCAATCCCACATTTCACAGACAATGGTTCTGCCTTTGGGTATTGTCTCATTTATCTAGTGCTGCTATAACAGAAATACCGCAAGTAGATGGCTTTAACGAAGAGAAATTTATTCACTCACAGTTTAGGAGGCTAGAAGTGTGAACTCAGAGTGCCAGCTCTAGGGGAAGGCTTTCTCTGACAGTTCTAGGGGAAGGTCCTTGTCATCAATCTTCCCCTGGTAGAGGAGCTTCTCAGCGCAAGAACCTAGAGTCCAAAGGACACGCTCTGCTCCTGGCGCTGCTTTCTTGGTGGTATGAGGTCCCCATGCCTCTCTGCTTGCTTCTCTCTTTTTATCTCAAAAGAGATTGACTCAAGATACAACCTAATCTTAGACTGAGTTCTGCCTCATCCACATAACTGCCTCTAATCCCGCCTCATTGACATCAGAAAGGTAGGATTTACAATACATAGGAAAATCGCATCAGATGACAAAATGGTAGACAATCACATAATACTGGGAATCATGGCCCAGCCAAACTGATACACGTTTTGGGGGACATAATTCAATCCATGACAGGCACTATTTCTTCTTTTCCTCTTTTCACTGCTACAGTTTATTTGCCTGCCTCAAAGTGGAGGAAGAAGGCAGGACATCTGCGGGTTTGTATGTTTGTCCTAGTTTTGCCAACAATTAGCTCTATTACCTTCAACAATCTGGTGTCCAATCTCCTCATATAAAAGTGTGTTGGACTAGACTACCTTGTGATTTAATTTTTTTTTTAAGTAATTATAACCTTAAAAAACCCTACCTAAAAAAACTACACTACACTCTTCATGTAAGGTAAATAACAGGAGAATTTCTCTGGGTTAAGAATCCAAAATCTAGAATCCTGCCCTCTCAGCAAAATTTAAGGCACACCTGTGAATTATAAAAACATAGTTTGAAAACAACTGGGCTCTATTTTCTCCAAGCTTTCCTCCAATTCTCAAATATTATGATTTAGAATAAAATGCTGTTTAGTTATTAAGGACTTGAAAAGGAAAGTAGTTGAAGTTAATAATGGAAATTGAATTTTGCATTACCTGTAGAATTTTTTACTTATACCCTGGCAATATTTCTCAGAGCACATAACTGAGAGTTTGTTGTAGTTGTTAATTGTCATTGAGTTGGCTCTGAGTCATCAAGACCCATGTATAACAGAATGAAACACTGCCATGTGCCATCCTCACAATCATTGGGCTTGAGTCCACTGTTACAGCCACTGTGTATTTTGAGTGACTTTCACCCAGGGGGGTTCATCTTCCAGCCCTATATTGACAATATTCTGTTGTGATCCACAGTGTTTTCATTGGCTAATTTTTTTAAATAGATTACTAGGACTTTCTTCCTAGTCTGTCTTAGTCTTTATTACCACCGGTGCTGGAATCAGTTGTACCAAGTCAAATGTTCTTTATAATGGGTTGAATTATATTCCTTTATTATCAACTATTATGTATTACTGAATAAATTTACTATTTATTTTTGAATGAAATATCCTTTTTTTCTCATAGTAAGTGAGATGGCTAGGTTAGATGACTTTGAAGACTTCTTCAAAAACTGATATTCAAGGCTTCTCTGAATCCATAATAAAGTTGGCACAATTTAAATATACATTGACTAGAGCTTGGCTATTAACCCCTGCTGAGAATTTGCATTTCTAACAAGTTTCTAGGTGATGCTAATGTTGCTAGCTAAGGAACAATTCTGAGAACAACTAGTAGAGCAGTGGTTCTCAAAATATATGTACCTAAGAATCACCTGGGGATTTTGTTAAAATGTAGATTCTGATTCAGTGTATCTGGGGTGGAAATACAAATTCTCAGCAGGGGTTCAAACAGGAATGAACCCATTCGAAGCCCTGGTGCAAAGCCACCAGCTGCTCTATGGGAGAGAGATGTGGCAGTCTGCTTCCATAAAGATTACAGCCTTGGAAACCCTATAGGGTGGTTCTACAAAGTCCTATAGGGTCGCTATGCGTCAGAATCCACTCAATGGCAATGGAATGGAAGTTTCATTTAAATGAATTTTAGTAAGAGCTTTCCTCTTCCTATAACCAATAATTTACTCAGACTTGTACATTTTTTCTTCTTCTTTTCCATGTACATTTTCTTTACTAAGTTTATTTTACCATACTAGTTGAGAGTTATATCACTCAAACCTTAGCTATTTCACTAATCTCCCATGCTAGACTCTCTTTCCACTGACTGAATGCCTATTCCTGCCAGACTATTCTTCTTAATATATTTCCACTCTAAAATCTTCAGAGAGGTCCTCTACGTCCCTACTCTGGTTGATTGCAAAAGTGGCCACAATACATGAGAAACTAGCACAACTTGTACAAGGAAAGGTCATGGAAGCCCCATAGATGCATCAAAACTCCCTGAGGGACTGAATTGCTGGGTGGAGGGCTGTGGGGACCATGGTCTCGGGGAACATCTAGCTCAATTGGCATGACACAGCTTATAAAGACAATGCTGTACATTCTACCCTGGTGAGTAGTGTCTGGGGTCTTAAAAGCCTGTGAGCGGCCATCTAAGATACTCCACTGGTCTCAACCCTCCGGGAGCAAGGGAGAATGAAGAGAAGAGGATACAAGGAAAAGATTAGTCCGAAGGACTAATTGTCCACAGCTACCAAGGCCTCCACCGGATTGAGTCCAGTACAGCTAGATGGTGCCCAGCTACCACCACTGACTGCTCTGACCAAGATCACAACAGAGGGTTCTGGACAGAGCTGGAGAAAGATGTAGAGCATAATTCTAACTCACAAAAAAAAGACCAGATTTACTGGCCTCAAGGAGACTGGAGAAACCCCGAGAGTATGGCCCCCAGACACCCTTTTAGCTCAGTGGTGAAGTTACCTCCGAGGTTCACTGTTCAGCCAGGGAGTGGACAGCCCCGTAAAACCAAATGAGACTAACGAGGTACAAACGTCCAGTGACAAGGGCCAGGAAGCAGAAGGGGACAAGGAAGCTGGTGATAGGGAACCCAAGGCTGAGTAAGGATATTGTTGATGTGCTGTGAGATTGTTAACCATTGTCATAGGGCAACATTTGTAGTAACTGTTAAATGAGAAACTATTTTGTTTTGTAAGCCTTCATCTTAAGTGAGAATAACAGCACAATTGGAAGAACGTAGTCAATGTCACTGAACTGTGCATGTAGAAATTTTTGAAATGGTGTCTCTTTGGCTATGTGTATTTTCACCAAAAAAAAAAAAAAAAGAGGTTGAGAAGTTAGAGGGTTAATAAGTTGTGGGGTTGTTAACCAATGTCATAAAATAACGTGTACTTCTGTTTCATGAGAAACTATTTGTTCTGTAAGCCTTCACCTGAAGTACAGTTAAAAAAAAAATTAAAAAAAAAAAAAAGTGGCCACAACTCTTCCCTTCTCTGTATTCATGCCTCTTGCCATGTGACTTTGCAATAATTCCCACCAGGAGGTAGAGGTTCTCCACCCCTTAATTCTGGGATGGCCTTGTGACTATTTGAGAAGATAGAATGTAGCAGTTGTGATGTTGTGCCAGTTCTAAGCCTAGACCCTGGACACCTTGAGTGTTTTTGCTTTCTCTTTGTCATGGATTGAATTATGTATCAATTTGGCTAGGCCATGATTTCCAGTATTGTGTGATTGTCCACCATTTTGTCATCTGATGTCATTTTCCTGTGTGTTGTAAATCCTATCTCTATGATGTTAATGAGATAGGATTAGTGGCAGTTATGTTAATGAGGCAGGACTCAATGCACAAGATGAAATTGTGTTTTAAGCCAATCTCTTTTGAGATGTAAAAGGGAGAAGCGAGCAGAGAGACAGGGGGACATCATACCACCAAGAAAGCAGCAGTGAGAGCAGAGTAAGTCTTTTGGATCTGGGGTTCCTGCGTAGAGAAGCTCCTAGACCAGGGCAACAAAGACCTTCCTGGAGAGCTGACAGAAAGAGAAAGCCTTCCCCTGAAGTGGATGCCCTGAATTCGGACTTCTAGCCTACTGGACTATGAGAGAATAAACTTCTGTTTGTTAAAGCCACCCACTTGCGGTATTTCTGTTCTGGTGGCACTAGATAACCAAGACACTCTTGGAACTCTGCCACCACTATGTGATCAATCCTAGAGTAGCCTGATGGATGATGAGATACACATGTCCCAATTAGTCCCTTCTCCCCAGCTGACAGTCATCTGATAAATGTGAATGAGGCCACACTAAATCAGCAACCCCCAGCCAACCCACCAGCACACCACAGATACATCAATGGGTTAAGCCAAGATCCATCTTACATCAGAATAATATCCCTTGTTCCACATCTTCTTTTGAATCTGCCTTGAATTTCTGGCAGGTCCCTGTTGATATACTGCTATAGCTGATTTTGAATGATCTTCAGCAAAATTGTACTTGCGTGTGATAGTAATGATATTGTTTGATAATTTCCGCGTTTGGTTGGATAAGCTTTCAGCAAAATTTTCAGCAATATATGGACAGGGAACTACCAGAAATTCAAGCCAGATTCAAAAGAGGACGCGGAATGAGAGATATCATTGCTGGTGTAAGATGGATCCTGGCTGAAAGCAGAGAATACTAGAAAGATGTTTACCTGTGTTTTATTGACTATGCAAAAGCATTCGACTGTGTGGATCATAACAAATTATGGATAACATTGCAAAGAATGGGAATTCCAGAACACTTAATTGTGCTCATGAGGAACCTGTACACAGATCAAGAGACATTCATTTGAACAGGACAAGGGGATACTGTGTGGTTTAAAGTCAGGAAAGGTGTGTGTCAGGATTGTATCCTTTCACCATACCTGTTCAATCTGTATGCTGAGCAAATAATCTGAGAAGCTGGACTATATGAAGAAGAACGAGGCATCAAGATTGAAGGAAGACTCATTAACAACCTGCGTTATGCAGATGACAAACTTGCTTGCTGACAGTAGAGAAGACTTGAAGCACTTACTGATGAAGATCAGTATGGATTATATCTCAACATAAAGAAAACGAAAATCCTCACAACTGGACCCATAAGCAACGTCATGATAAATGGAGAAAAGCTGCAGTTGTCAAGGATTTCATTTTACTTGGGTCCACATTCAACACCCACGGAAGCAGCAGTCAAGAAATCAAAAGACACAACACATTGGGAAAATCTGCTGCAAAAGACCTCTTTAAAGTGTTGAAAAACAAAGATACCACCTTGAAGACGAAGGTGCGCCTGACCCAAGCCATGGTGTTTTCAATCACCTCATATGTATGTGAAAGCTGGATGATGAATAAGGAAGACCGAAGAAGAATTGATGCCTTTGAATTGCGGTGTTGGCGAAGAATATTGAATACATCACGGACTGCTAAAAAAACGAAGAAATCTGTCTTGGAAGAAGTATGACCAGAATGCTCCTTAGAAGCAAAGATGGTGAGATTACGTCTCACCTACTTTGGACATGTTATCAAGAGGAACCAGTCCCTGGAGAAGGACATCATGCTTGGTAAAGTAGAAGGTCAGCAAAAAAGAGAAAGTCCCTCAGTGAGATGGATTGACACAGTGGCTGCAACAATGGGCTCAAGCATAACAATGATTGTGAGGATGGCCAGGACTGGGCAGCGTTTCGTTCTGTTGTACATAGGGTTGCTATGAGTTGGAACCGACTCGACGGAACCTAACAACAAGAACAACAACAAGCCAAGATCAGCCAATCCTGGCTCAGTCAAGCAGAGCTACCTAGCTGATCCATGGGCAACTACAAATGACTGTTATTTTAAGCCAATAAGTTTTAGAGTGATTTTTTTATGCAGAAAAAGCTAAAACCCACTTCCATGGTCCTAGTTCATGTCCTAAACAACTTTTGCCCTGACTAATGTAAAAAATATTGTACTGATTTCTCTGTCTCCAGTCTTCATATTCTCCATTGTATTATCCCTTGGAAGGCTTCAAAGTGTTGTATCTTTATCCCTGGAGGAGATAAAGGTTTGCCAGAAAGTACAGGGGGTCAGATAACTTTAAGGGGATCAGTTTCCAGAATCTCCATTTCCATGGGTGCCGCTTCCTGAAACTCACCGGCCTGAGAATGCACCTGCGATCAAGGTATCATGGTGGTTCTCTGTCCCACTTGCTTTTCACAAAAGCACAATTCAGAATGTTGCTTTTTTTTTTTTAAGTGAAAAACAAATTTAAAAATGAGCTCACATTTCTTTTGTGTATGTGTGAAAACATCTTTTATAAATGAGCTCGCATATTCCCAAAATTCTCCCTAGTTTTTGGGAATGTGTGAGAAAAAATGTTTGAAAACCATTGCATCATTGCCAAGTGCATGTCCTAATATGCAAATCTGGTCACTTTTCTCTCTAGTTTAAAATACTTCAACAGCTTCTCATTATTCATAGGATAAAATCTCAAATCCTTGGCATGGTGCTCAAGACCCGATAAGGCCTAGATCTGGCCTGCTTTCCTGATGTTTTTGTCCTTAAATAAAGTTTGTTATAGTTCCATTGCACCCTTTCCAAGTCCCGGGAGCCCTGGTCTTGTTGCTCTGAATCTGTCCTCCTGCCTATTCCTTTTCCTCATAGCATTCATCTCTGTTTATACAAAGTCCACTTCCACTCTTCCTTGCTGTTGTTTGTAACCCAGTTCAAATGCTTGCTTTCCCGGGAGCTTCCACTGTCAATAGTCCCCTATATCTAGAAATCATCTCACCTTTTAATCTTTATTTAGTACTTTATTTTTATCTGTCTTACTTTATTTTTCTTGTATTATTTTTTATTTCTGTGCTAATATTTTCTGACTAACTGAGATCTCCTTGAGAAGAGAAAACATGTTTACTCACCTTTGTAGCCCCTTAGTATCTTCACAAAGGAGGCTGCAAGTAAATATTTGTTGGGTAGATAAATAACTAAAACTTTGTAGAAGAAACTTTATGGAGATTATGTCTGAATTATATTTTATCTGTACTGTCTTAGTCATCTAGTGCTGCTATAACAGAAATACCACAAGTAGATGGCTTTAACAAAGAGTTTACTCTCTCACAGTCCAGTAGGCGAGAAGTCCGAATTCAGGGTGCCAGCTCCAGGGGAAGGCTTTCTCTCTCTCTGTTGGCTCTGGAGGAAGGTCCTTGTCATCAGTCTTCCCTTGGTCTGGGAGCATCTCAGCTCAGGAAACTCAGGTCCAAAGGGCATGCTCTGCTCCCAGCACAGCTTTCTTGGTGGTATGAGGTCCCCTTGTCTTTCTGCTCATTTCTCTCTTTTATGTCTCAAAAGAGATTGGCTTAAGACACTATCTAATCTTGTAAATCTCATCAATATAACTGCCTCTAATCGATCTCATACATCACAGTGATAGGATTTACAACACATAGCGAAATCACATCAGGTAACAAAATGGTAGACAATCATACAATACTGGGAATCATGACCTAGCCAAGTTGACAGATATTTTTGGGGGACACAATTCAATCCATGACATGTACTAAGTGAATGAATAAATAATAACTTCACTTTCTGAGAAAAAGAAATATTATTTATGAAGGTTGTGTCAGAATTGTGTTTTATTTGTGATTATATTAATTGACATCTATTATTTAATATAATTTTGGGAAAAATTTGGTATTATAATCCAGATACTACTTGCCATTGAGTTGACTCCAACTCATAGCCTATCTTATTGCATTTTTAACAGCATGATGGGTCCCCTATCTTCATAATAAATGACACAGTATTTTGAACTAGAGTCTCACACTAAGATATCTAGCAAGATTTTAGAGCTAAGTCTTACATACTGATCTTTGGGAAAGTCTTAAGATCTTAAATGCCACCTAATTCAAGCCTTCTCCCAATGTAGGAATCCTCTCTTGGTTTACTCCAAGAGTCAGTCATTCACGAAATACTTTATCAATTCTACTGACAATTAAGGTCATTATCACACAAAGCAGTTATTGTATCTTTGCACAGTTCAATTAAAAAAAAACTTACTGCAGTATTGCATTCTAACTTTAATACAAAGGCTTCTGACTAGAACCTTTTAGGTTGAGCAGTCCATGGGAAATTATGCAAAATTAATGAAAAGAAGTAGCCCAGGCTTATATTTTTAGAATAAAATTAATATATTACACTTCACTTTTTTTTTTAAGTTCAGGAGCATATGTACAGGGTTTATTTTGTCAGAATACAGTCTGGTGATACATGTTTTAGGGGCACATAGAGCAATTGCGAACTGTGGGTAAAAACTTTTGCAATGCTGAAAATATTTGTTTAATTCTTTTTTCCCCTAGTCTGTGGATAATATGTGAAATCCAGTCAATTATCATAGAAGTATCAAAGTACTTGATAGAGATGTTAGATCATCATAGTCATTGGTAAAATATCCTGCTGGTGTTTGTTACACTTTCCAGTAAATACCCTTCATATATTGTTAAACACCAAACAAAGGAATCCAGAGAAATGTGCAAGATTATCATAATATGCTATTCTTTTAGTGTGGCTGAAATCTCTTTTTTAAATACACTTAGGTTTATCAAGGTACAAAGCACTATTCCCTTATTTCTCTTTACCTCCTTGCAAAGATTTAGCGACTGTTCAAAAGATAAAAGGGTCAGCTCCTCCTTCTCCATCCTTAACTGACTGCAGTCACCAAGGCCAGGTGCCTGCAAGCCCTACTGCTGTCTTCCTAGGCTTTCCTTGACCATGGTAGGCCGCACATTGAACCCTGATACCATACACTATGGTAAAGTAAGTCATAACTAATGCAGGATGGGTTTCTGTGGTCAACCTGCAAGGTAAAAATCATAAATTATTCAATCATCTTTGTAAATCCCCTAAATTTTCCAGGATTGGAAAATATTGCGATTTCCTCAGTTGAGAACCAGATGAAGCAATTTACTATTTGTATTTAGGGGTCATATATTAACGAAAACTGCTTTAAATATGTGCATCATACTCTCAGCATACACGACTGAAATAATGGAAGGAATATCAGGATTATTGTTTCATCTTAAGACCTCTCAGCAACAATTAGGGAACTGATGACTGTCCACATTTTTTAAATTATAATTTTCTCTCGTGCGTTTTTTTCAATCTGTCTCTCTCTCACACACACAGGGCCAGTATAATTCAATTCTTCTAAGCTATGGGAACTGAAGCCAAGATAATTCCCTGTCCTTAGGTTAAACTATGCTGAGATCAAGCAAAAATAATTTAGCTGCTTGCTTCAGGAGATACCTGCTTCTAGAAGATAAGAATGTGAAGCAACTAAACGGATTACTTATCAAGACTAACAGCTTGCTGATCAAGACTTGCTTCAAGACCTTTGCCTCTATGTGCCCACCAATCTAATGTTGTGTCTTAAATACTACCAAATTGTGAGTAATTTCTAGTCGTGTACAGCTCTTCTTAACATTGCCCAGCTCTGTCTCTAAAGCCCTATAAATACCTTGCCCTAATTTCCCATTTTGAGACTACTAAGACTGTCAGGTTGTGGTTTCCCTTACTCTAGTAAATTTAATAAATCTCACTTTGGTTAATATATTTTTCTGGTGACCTTTCTGCGGAGTCAAGAGTGGAAGGCTAAATGTCTACATGATATGTCTCCTCCACCATATCTGAAATTCCACCATTTCTCATTTCCCAGCTATTCATACCCTAAGCATGAGGAGTACCTTCTCCTACTTCTGCCAATGAACAGCTTTCATATAAACTGGTTTCTGAACATATAACCCAAAAACCCGTTGCTGTGGAGTCGATTCTAACTCATAGCGACCCTGTAGGACAGAGTAGAACTGCCCCACAGAGTTTCCAAGGAGTGGCTGGTGGATTCAAATCGCCGACCTTTTGGTTAGCAGCCTCAGCACTTAACCACTGTGCCACCAGGGTTTCCTCTGAATATATATATAAACTAACATCTCACCAATTTAGTCTGAAAGCTGTCTTTGAGCCCCAAAATGCTTTGATGAGGCCCAGACTCCTGGACACCTATCCATTCTACTTTTTCACACTTCCTCTGGGAAATCTATCCTCACCCCATGGTGCTGCTATCCACTACACCTCAACAATACACATTTCTAAGGAATTCCAGTTGCTGGGCTCTATCTACCAGGCCAGATCCAGGAATATCACCCCACTTGCTATGCCTTTCAAGTATAATCCTATGGACAGTTCTCTTAACTCCCAACCTATTCATCTCTGGTATTTTCCCTTTGCTTAACATTTTAAGCCTTAAGACCCAACATTCACCATTGTTATTATATGATTATTATAAATAAGTAGAGTTTATTTGTATAAATAAGTAGAGCTATTATAAATGGAGTATAAAAAGCATCCTGGAATCAATATACTGATCCTAAGCCTAAAAAAGCCAAACCCGTTGCCCTCGAGTTGATTCCCACTCCCAGCGACCATACAGGACAGAGTAGAACTGCCCCACGGAGTTTCATACAATTTAGAAATACGAAATCTCTCTGTGCCTCAGTTTCTTCAATTATAAAAGAAAAATGAAAATCTAAAACACAAGATTTCAAAATGAATTTAATGACATCCTATATGTGAATATGGAACCCTGGTGGTGCAAGGGTTAAGCATTCGGCTGTTAACCAAAAGGTCGGCAGTTTGAATCCACCAACCGCTCCCTGGAAACTCTGTGGGGCAGTTCTACTCTGTCCTACAGGGTCGCTATGAGTTGGAATCAACTCGAGGGCAACAGGTTTTTTGTTTTGTTTTGTTTTGTTTTAAAATATGTGAATATGTGAATACATTCTACCTACAAAGTTTCTGAGCCATACTATTCAGTTAATAGTTTACTAACGGGCTAAAAGGCTTTGTTCACTGGAAGAGCACAAGAAAGATCCATAAGCTTGTGAACTAGGATTAATACTCTACCTTGTTAAATTAAGCTGCATTTCTTGATGCAGAGAGAATATGGATATGTTCTCATACAGCTACCTGAAGTAACAACTCAAGTGTTCAGGAACTATTTATTCAACTGTTTCCATCGTCCAGATTCTTAGCTTCTTATTTTCCTGCCCCTTGCTGCTGGCGTTTTGGCCACTGCAGTACTTATTAGCATCAGAGTGTGAGTCAGGGATATGAGTGGAGATAAAACTCCATTCTGTATGTGGCTGCTTGTTAGCAGCCCTGCAAAGTATTTGTTAGGAGAAAGGCTTTACTTTTGCATTTGTTCCCTCATTTGAGGCATAGGCTTATATAACTCCAAATGGCTTCAAAGGGATAGCTATGCCAAAATGTGTTATAACTAATGTCGTTAATTTCTGCCACTTGGAGCTATAATTTTGACTGTTAAATTTTGCTTTATGTATATGTGTGTGTATTTATTTGTATACTCGAACTATATTTTTATTGTTAGGTGCTGTCAAGATGATTTGGATTCATAGAAACCCAATGTGACAAAGTAAAACTGCCCCATAGGGTTTCCTAGGCTGTAATCTTTACAGAATCAGATTGCCAGGTCTTCCCTGGAGCTGCTGGGTGGGGTTTGAACAGTCAGCCCTTCAGTTAGTAGACCAGCGATTAATCGTTGCCCCACCAGGACTCCTTACCTATACCTATACTTATATCCATGCGTATACCATATCTGTACTTTATCAATATATCTTTCAATATCTATCCGGAAGTACAACGCTGTCAGTGCCAGTATAATATCCATACGCCTATAAGGAAGACCAGTTAATATGACTATTACTCAAATTCATGAACCAACCACTCGTGCCGAAGATGAAGAAATCGAATATTTTGTCCAACTTCTGCAGTCTGAAATTGTTCAAACATGCAATCAAGCTGCACTGATAACTACTGGTGATTGAAATGCAGAAGTTGGAAACAAAAAAGAAGGAGCAGTGGTTGGAAAGTATGGCCTTGGTGATAGAAATGATGCCAAAAATCACGTGATGTAATTTTGCGAGACCAACAACTTCTTCATTGCAAATACCGTCTTCAACAACATAAATAGTGACTACACGTGTCGACCTCACCCGATGGAATACACAGGAATTAAATCATCTACATCTATGCAAAGAAATGATGGAGAAGCTCAATATCGTCAGTCAGAAGAAGGCCAGGGGTCAAATGTGGAACAAACCATCAATTGCTAATATACAAGTTCAATTGAAATCTGAAGAAAATTAAAACAAGTTTACAAGAGTTGAAGTATGACCTTGAGTATATCCCACCTGAATTTAGAGACCATCTCAAGAATAGATTTGATGCATTAAACACTAATGACTGAAGATCAGATGAGTTGTGGGATGACTTGAAGGACATCATACGTGAAGAAAGCAAAAGGTCATTAAAAAGACAGGAAAAGAAGAAAAAAAACCAAAATGGATGTCAGAAGAGAATGTGAAACTTGCTCTTGAAAGTAAACTAGCTAAAGCAAACAGAAAAAATGAAGTAAAAGAACTGAACAGAAGATTTCAAAGTGTGGCTTGAGAAGACAAACTGGAGTATTATAATGAAATGTGCAAAGACCTGAAGTTAGAAACACAGAAGGGAAAGACACACTCAGCATTTCTCAAGCTGAAAGAACTAAAGAAAAATTTCAAGCCTCAAGCTGCAGTATTGAAGGATTCTATGGGCAAAATATTGAATGATGCAGGAAGCATCAAAAAAGATGAAAGGAATACACAGAGCCACTGTACCAGAAAGAATTGGGGAATGTTCAACCATTTCAGGAGGTAGCATATGATCAAGAAACAAAGGTACTTAAGAAACAAGTACAAGCTTCACTGAAGGCATTGGTGAAAAACAAGCTCCAGGAGTTGGCAAAATACCAATTGAGATGTTTCAACAAACAGATGCAACTCTGGAAGCACTCACTTGTCTATGCTAAGAAATTCGGAAGACAGCTACCAACCAACTGGAAGAGATGCTTTTGTGCCCATTCCAAAGAAAGGTGATCCAACAGAATGTGGAAATTATCAAACAATACCATTAATATCACATCCAAGTAAAATTTTGCTGAAGATAATTCAAAAACTGTTGCAGCAGTACAATGATAGAGAACTTCCAGAAATGCAAGCCGGATTTAGAAGATGTGGAACAAGGGGTATCATTGCTGATCTCGATGGATCCTGGCTGAAAGCAGAGAACACCAGAAAGATGTTTACCTGTGTTTTATTGACTATTCAAGGCATTCAACTGTACAGATCATAACAAATTATGGGTAACATTGAGAACAATCGGAATTCTAGAACTCTTAATTGTGCTCCTGAAAAACCTGTACATAGACAAGAAGGCAGTTGTTCCAACAGAATGAGGGGATACTGCATGGTTTAAAATTAGGAAAGGTGTGCGTCAGGGTTGTATCCTTTCACCATACTTATCTGATCTGTATGCTGAGCAAATAATCCAAGAAGCTGGACTATATGAAGATCTCAGCATCAGGATTGGAGGAAGACTCATTAA
This sequence comes from Dugong dugon, assembly GCA_030035585.1. Classification (NCBI taxonomy): domain Eukaryota; kingdom Metazoa; phylum Chordata; class Mammalia; order Sirenia; family Dugongidae; genus Dugong; species Dugong dugon. Next base: position 112,575,135 of record CM057468.1, on the reverse strand, counting down.
CAACCTGTGTTATGCAGATGACACAACCTTCCTTGCTGAAAGTGAAGAGGACTTGAAGCACTTACTGATGAAGATCAAAGACTACGACCTTCAGTATGGATTGCACCTTAATATAAAGAAAACAAAAATCATCACTACTGGACCAATAAGCAACGTTATGATAAATAGAGAAAATCTTAAAGTTGTCATGGATTTCATTTTACTTGGATCCATAAGCAACACCCATGGAAGCAACAATCAAGAAATCAAATGATATATTGTATTAGGCAAATCTGCTGCAAAAGACTTCTTTAAAGTGTTAAAAAGCAAAGATGTCACTTTGAGGACTAAGGGGCACCTGACCTAAGCCATGGTGTTTTCAATTGCCTCATTTGCATGTGAAAGCTAGACAATGAATAAGGAAGACTGAAGAAGAATTGATGCCTTTGAATTATGGTGTTGGCAAGGAACACTGAATACACCGTGGACTGCCAGAAGAAGGAACAATTCTGTCTTAGAAGTACAGCCCTCGTGATCCTTGGAAGCGATGACGTGGAGACTTCATCTCATGTACTTTGGACATGTTGTGAGGAGGGACCAGTCCCTGGAGACGGACATCATACTTGGTAAAGTAGAGGGTCAGGGCAAAAGAGGAAGACCTTCCATGAGAGGGATTGACACAGTGGCTGCAACAATGGGCTCAAACATGGCAACAGTTGCGACAATGGTATGGGACAGGGCAGTGTTTCATTCTGTTGTATAGAGGGTCGCTATGAGTCAGAACTGACTCGACAGCACCTAACAACAACTACAATCTATGCACACACACATACACATTATGATACACACACATATATGTAGACACTTCAATGAGATCCATATTTAAGGTTAATTTGACTAAGAGTATACCTAAAAAAAAATTTTTTTTTTAAAGTCTTAAGAGTACACATAGGAACTTAGTATTTTATGAGGTTAAAAAGAAAAAAAAACAGAAGGAAAGAAATATCATAGAGAGAAATATGTAGTTTTACCTTGGGCTTTCCAGGCCAACCTGGCCCTGATTTTCAAGCTAAAATAGATAAAAGATGGAAAATAGAAAAGCTCCAGATACGGTAGGGGCTTTTTAAAAAGTTTTAAAATATTCCATCTTTAAGTGACTTCAAGGGGATTTTTCAGTAAATAAGAGTTTTGATTCCACCATTAATATCAAATGAAGCACCTGGGGTGGTTTCCATGGCTGGAGGCATTATTCAAGACAGAACTTCACATGTTCCCTCAGGGCACGCGTTGTTAGCAATCGGAGGCGGTTAACAAGCTCTCTGCTGTGTTCTCCCCTGGCTGCAACTCTGAAAACTTATGAGTAGCTCTTCAAGAAAGTCTTGATTGGAATTCCTTACAGTAGTCCAGCTTGGAGGACACAAAGGGCAAGGTCAACTGTGACCAGTGGTATATATAAGAAAAAGTTTAATGATTTAAAAAAAAAAAAAAAAAAATCATTGCTACTGCAGAAGCTAATTCCACAGAAAGCCAGTGCATACCTAGTAACTCTTTATTCTTTTTTGGTTATCTGAAAGAAAGGAATAAGCTTACTGTAAAACAAACCTCCAAGTCATTTTCTATATTTTGATAATATATAGTGCCTGGTTATGAACATTAGTTAACACTAAAGACTGCAATAATTCATGAGCAGTGCTTTACAACTTGTAAGCTTCTTTTAGGAACTAAATAGTGAGAAAAGTATTCACATTTCTGTCTTGCTGAGGGTCTCTTGGGCAGTTCTAGGAGGTCAGCCCTTGCTTCAAGCCATGGCACCTTGAATGTAAGTGATTCTACACCTCTGAGATCAGTCAGGAGTGAACCCATGCTCCGATCGCCCTCACTTGTCCTTCTTTTTTTTTTTTTTCTGAGAAACTGCCAGGATCTTTGCACTATATAATACTCCATGGGAGAAATCTAAACCAGGCTGCCAGAGACAAAACAAACCATTGAATTTAAAGACATCATTAAGAAAATAATAGACAAGCCATACACTTGAAAAAAAAATACATTCCGTTTAGCTGACGAGTAATTTATGCCTGGTCTATGTAATACACTCCTCCTATGGATCTACAATAAAAAAAGAAAACTGCCCAATTAAAATGGGCAAAACATTTGTATAGATGTTTCAGAAAAGAACGTATGCAAAACCCCCTCAAAATCCTCATCATTGTTTTTAGAGAAATGCAAAATAAAATACACGAAAATGAGTAACATCAAAGACTGCCCATATGAAATGCTGGCAAAAATGGGGAGCAACTGAAACAGCCATACACTTCTAGAGGGAATGTAAAAAGGAACAATTCTTTTGGAAAACTAGCCGTGTTTTATAAAGTAAACATGCATCTCTGTTATGATCACTCCTACATCACTCAATTCCACTCCTACATTCACCCAAGAGAAATGTTAACGTAAGTCCTCTCAAGTCTTGTCAAGAACACTCACACTAGACTTCTTTATAGCAGCCAACAATTGGACAGAACAAAAATTTCTAGCAATTAGAAGATGAATAAACAGATTGTGCTACATTCATGCACATGTTACTTAGCAATGAAAAGATATACGTTACGGACACACACACAAACGTGGATGAATTACAATACTATTACGCTGAGTGAAAATGGACAAATTGTTAATTCACGCACCAATATAGCTATATCTCAAAAATATCATTCTAAAATCATTCTAAAGAAGGTTGCCTCTGGAAGGAGGTAAATTCCGAAGGCAAATTTTCCTATAAAGGGGCCTGAGAGAAAATTTTAGAGTGATGGAAATGTTCTACATTCTATTTTGGATAATAATACACAACTTTAAAAACTCATCAAAATAAATATGATATCTATGCATTTTATCATATATAAACTATACCTAAATAAAAAAAATTGAAAAAAGAAAAATGATAAAGTGATGGAAAAAAGCTAAAAGACAGCAGAAAAAAATTATTTGACCTGACAATCCTACTTCTAGAAATTTACCGTAAAGATACACCTCCAGATAGTGTTGCTGTGTTGTGAGATTGTTAACCATTGTCATAGGGCAACATGTGTAGCAACTGTTAATGAGAAACTCTTTCGTTCTGTAAGCCTTCATCTTAAGTGAGAATAGCAGCACAATTGGAAGAGCGTAGTCAATGTCACTGAACTGTGCGTGTAGAAATTTCTGAAATGGTGTCTCTTTGGCTATGTGTATTTTCACCAAAAAAAAAAGGTTGAGAAGTTAGAGGGTTGACATGTTGTGAAGTTGTTAACCAATGTCATAAAACAATATGTGTACTACTGTTTCATGAGAAACTATTTGTTCTGTAAGCCTTCACCTGAAGTACAATTAAAAAAAAAAAAAACTACATAAAAAAAAAAGATACACCTCCTTTCATAAAAAACACACATATTATACGCATTATTATTCATTGCGGTATTATTTGTAATTGCAGAATTTTGGAAGCAAACTCAATGTCTACCTACTCATTGCCACTGAGTTGATTCCAACTCATAGCGACCCTATAGACAGGGTAGAACTATCCCATAGGGTTTCCAAGGTTGTAGTCTTTATGGAAGCAGACTGCCACATCTTTCTCCCGTGGAGCAGCTGGTGGGTTCAAACTGCTAACCTTTTGGTTAGCAGCCCTGCACTTTAACCACCGTGCAACCAGGGCTTGACTAAATGCCTAGACATTTTTATAAAAAGGTTAATTAAATGATTTTGTTTCTATGCAATATAGTACTATGCCGCTGTTAATCAAAAAAGGAGAGGATCTCTTTGATCTGATAAGTGGTTTCTAGTGTGTGTGTGTGTTTGTGTGTGTGTACTTGCACACACCCGGGTGTCACGGGTTGAATTATGTCCTTCCAAAAACCTATGTATCAATTTGGCTGGGCCATGATTCCCAGTATCTTGTGGTTGTCTTCCATTTTGTGATTGTAATTTTATGTTAAAGAAGATTAGGGTGGGATTGTAATACCCTTACCAAGGTCACATCCCTGATCCAATGTAAAGGGAGTTCCCTTGGTGTGTGGCCTGCACCACCTTTTATCTTACAAGAGATAAAAAGAAAGGGAAGTAAGCAGAGAGTAGGGGACCTTGTACCAACAAGGAAGCAGTGCCAGGAGCAGAGTGCATCTTTTGGACCCCGGAATCCCTGTGCTGAGATTGTAAGAAGGCGGACAGAGAGAGAAAGCCTTCCCCTGGAGCTGATGCCCTGAATTTGGACTTTTAGCCTACTTTACTGTAAGGAAATAAACTTCTCTTTGTTAAAGCCATCCACTTGTGGTATTTATGTTACAGCAGCACTAGATGACCAAGACACCAGGCTTATTTTTGAAAAAGAACACAAAGTGAATAAACAAGACACTACTAAAGTTAGTTACTTACTGGGTGGACCATGGGTAGGATGTGGAAGGACTAGGGGAGGGCGCAACAATAAACGGTACAGATCTTTTACAGAGTTTTGTCTTTTCAAGCCGTACTAAAGCTTTACCTAGTTTCAAAATAAATTTAATCAACAAGGATTGTAACAAAATATTAGTTCAAAACGATCAGAAAAAAAATGAAATTAACTGTTAACTCTATGTCCAAATGATAGCACAGCCACACACGGCCAAATACTTTCACAAAGTAAGTTCCAACTAAAGACAGAAAAACCAGAAGAAAAAAAAACTTGTACTTTATTTGGCATCTTTATTGTTATCCAGTATTCTAAAACAATTGTGTGTGTGTGTGTAGTATAGGACTTAACAAATGAATAGATCTATTGCTGCTCTAGGGAGACATGGTTTTCAGTATGAGAGAAGGGAGATAACTGGGGGAAGGAGAGGAAGTAACCTGATATTGGATTAGAATTTGAGTTATCAGGATGAGCTAATGATGAGCATTTATCATTAATATAATAGGAATTAATATAACATTATTAATATTATCTAACTTAGCTTTGTTTGCTAAAAACTGGAACGAATGGTAACCAATGAGCACACCTAGTTCCCAATCTTGGTTTCTAAACATCATTTCTCATTAACACCATTTCAATGTGGGATGACTGATTTCAGGTTTGGGGAAGAATAAGTAGATGGGCTTGGGAGATTGATTGCATGATATGGTTGTTTTCCATTCTTTTACTTGCAATCTTTGTAGACAATATATTTTTGGGTTTTGTTTTTTATCCATTCTGAAAAGCTATACTTTCTCATCTGTATAATATCATTTGAGATACTTATTTCAAAAAGGTACAAAAAATTAAGTAAAATTATAGTATTACTAAGTTTATATTCAATAAATGGCAGCTACTTTTATGATTCTAATAATAAGCAATCTAAGTTACAAGAAAACTTGGAGTATATTAAGAAGAGAAAGAATTATATTGTGGAGGTTAGAGAAGACAGAAAGCAGATAATTTTTTAACAGGAAAAAATGGAATTTGTATTTAAATAGGCTAGTTAGATGAAGGCCTTGCCAAAGGCACAGAATTACTTTATAAAGGGCTTAAAAATTTAATTAACAATAAAATAAGAATAGCCATAATAATTTTATCATGTCACTATACCCGGAGCCTGGTGGCGTGGTGGTTAAGAGCTGGTCTGCTAACCAAAACGTTGGCAGTTTGAATCCACCGGCCACTCCTTGGAAATCCTAGGGGGCAGCTATATCCCCAAAAACAATAATCATGAATGCTATTAGTTGAGAATTTAGCTAATATTGCTTTATTAACATGCCTTTTGAAATAATTATGTAAATAAAAAAATGCAGTATATTATGATGTGCTATACAATGCATGTGATTTATGCTTAGGAAAATCCCACTGTCTCTGTGCATGAAATATACGTTGAAATTACTCATTTTTGAGTCCAGACCAAACGTGTTCTTCCTATAGCATGTGTTATTAGACTGGTATAAGCATGAGGTATGTAAGGAATTCAAATTTATGCAACTCTATCAGAGAGAGGGGATAATCGGAGACTAGAATGAAATCTGCCTCAGGAACCTGACCTGTAATAACAAACCCAAATTTAGAAGCATAGCCAAAGAAAAGTAGAGACGGGTGGTTCAGCCCAGGCAGCTGAATACACAAAGCAGGTAAGCAGTGTTTGGCAGAGGGCAATTGATAATAGTTGTATGTTTGAGAGCTTTGTGGGTATTAATTGTCTTACATGGATTTCTCCACCAGGGATAGAACCATGGGGCATGGAGAGGGGGACTTGAGGGTAGAAAGAAAATTTATGACAGAATCCAAATCACAGAGAAGGAAAAAGACAGAAGGTATTTGGATATATGGATTCCAAACAACTAGGCTGTGGTGGATGGCAAAAAGAAAAGTCTTAGGCGCTTGAGGAGAGTACTTTTTGGTACTAACAGAATTGGACATCATATGAAACGTGGTCAAAGATAGACACATTAACTGATGTGTTCAGGATCAAAATAAGACAGAGTATAGGGAATGCTGAAAGGCAGGAGTATGCACACTTAACTCAATAATGTATTTCTCCAGGCAAAAGGTGTAGACCCTTCCTACAGGGGTGACACTCGTATCCACGGTTAAATCATGCAAGACTTTTGCAAGTAACTTCTGGTTCTCTGGATACAGCAGGGGCTTTTTCTGATGACGTTACATACTCCAGATCTGTAGCCTAGCTAAGTAGACACATCATCACCTTTATTGTCTCATTACATTCTTTCAAAATGACAAAAGGGTAGTGTCCTAGAACCAACAGAAATAATTTAGTTCATTCTGATATATGGGTAATAGAAAATCTAGTAGTTCTTTAAAGAAATATTTTGAGAGGGAAAAAGAGCACATTCTCATATTGATTCAAATTCATTAACAACAGAATATTGCCATAATTAATGAGGAAATTTTAGAATATTTTTTCTTAAAAAGTAAAAAACCAAAACTACATGTTATTTACATTTACTTGTATCTTGTTACTCTTAAGGAACAAATGAGACATGTGGATCACAACTGAGCGATTCAGGACTAGGCTTCAAGGGTAAAAATTGTTTTGATTGAGGTATATAGAATTTCTTTAGACTTTATAAAGAGCAGCAGATAAGCCTTCATTCGTCTGATGACAAAACAGGACAGAGAGATATATTTGGCCACCGCAACTTTGCATAAAGTATGTGATCAACTCTTCTCGCTGGAGCACATCATTTAAAAATGATTACAATCACAGCTGCTACAATGATGAAGGGGGTTCCATAAGAGTTCTTTTTCAGGTACATAGTAGCATGTTATGACATTTTGTGGAATAGGTTTTTACATCTTAAAAATTTAGATTACTCATCTGTATCCCATTGTAGTACTGAAGAGGGAAATTTATGTCTCAAAGCAAATGTATATATTTTGTAGCAGCAGACTGGAGTGTGACAGCAGGCAAGCACACACTTTTATGGTAAAATGGTAACACAGGAATGGATTGCAAAGCGGTCCTCACTTATATGCAAAAAGCAATCTCAGTGAGCTTGCAAATAAGACATAACCACAAACTTTATCATTATGTATACAAAATAACAGATCATGACAAAAATCACAACGATGCTCCATAGTTGCAATTTTTTTAAATTGAACTAAACATGAAAAATGCCTTAATCTTGATTTTTACCATTTTTTCCATAAATTATAAGAGACAGAAGGTGGCCAAGAGTGGTATATCCCAGTGGAACTAAAAAGAAAATACCTCTTGCCCACATATTGTTATAAATAATAGTATTCAGGTAATTCTCTAAATGGAACCAATTTGAGTCCCACTCTGATCTTTGTAATTTTGGACAAATCAAACAGAAAAGTTGTATTATGAGTTACTTTTTATTTAGTTAAGGTGGATTTTTGTGACTTATGCATAATAAAAAATGAAATGGTTACATAGCAAAAGCCAAGTGTGGAAGAATCAGAAATTTCTGATGTTGGAAACTAAGCCTTCATTTATGCCTTGCAGGGAGTTTATTTTCCTGGATGGAGTAAACCAGAAGCACTATGACTTTATAAAAAGCAAATTTGCATAAAAGGCATCCATTACCTCAGCAGTGCTCAGTAAGCTATGGCATTGCCAAAAACATTGCTACCAATACAACAGAAATTTTGTTCTGAAATAATAATAATAATTGACATTTACTGAGCACTTAAACAATGGATAAAGATCCAAGGTGGAGGGGGCAGAGGGTAGGAGGAGGTGCAGTTGTTAAATGGCTGAACTCCAAACTTTTGGATGGCAGAAGTGACTTCCTGATAGTACGGTAGGACAGGAGAAACAAATACTAACCTGATTATCATTCAGTATCCTAGGAGGGTCACGGGCAAGGAAGAGACTAACATGAAGAAGCCGAATCTAGCTAGACCTACAGGCTAGTTCCAAACATCTTGAATCTTGAATGTGTTGAGGTGATCACTTCTTCACCCAATCTCTGAAACAGAAGAATAGGAATCATATATTCTAGAACTCTTTGTCTAAAATGTTGTTCATGCAGAGAGACGTACAGGGAGGCAGGGACTTGTGACTTATTTTCAAGAGAAAAAAAAATTGAAATAGATGCACAGATGATGGAGTTAGAAATCAAAGATTTTTAAATAACTATGATTAACATGCTTACAAAATCAAAGAAAAGATGAACAAAGTTGATGAAAATATGGATAATTTCAATAAAGAATGGGACTTTATTTTTAAAAAAAGTACCAATTGCACATTCTGGAAGAGCAAACATTTAGAAAATGAAATTAAATACAATGCCACTTCAAATAACTTGAAAAATATTAAAGATCTAGTAATAAATCTAATAAAATACATCTAAGCCTCTAAAATTGAAGATGGAAAGTATTTGGATGCCAAAACAAACAAACAAAAAAAGTCATTGCCATCTAGTTAACTCTGAGTCACAGCAATCCCAAAGTAGTTTCTAAAGTTCATGGATTGGAAGTCTTTAAATTGTTAAGATGTTAATTGTAGGGTCTATAAACTCCAAATCAAACGTATCAAGTCCAAACATCAGAAAGTTTTCTTTTTGTAGATGTTAATAATCTCATCCCAAAATTAGTATGAAATACAAATACCTGGAATAGCCAGGGAGTTATTTAAAAAGAATAAAATGAATGAATTCAAACCTACTGGAAATCAAGCTTTGTTTCAAAGCTCTAGTAATTAAGACAGCGAGGTATTGGTGAAGGACTAAGTAAATAAAACAATGGAAGTGAACAGAGAATATAGACACAGACCCAGATACATGTAATCACCTGACTTACAATAAAAGTGCCACCAAAGTTTTTTCAATAGTGGTGACGAAGAGAATGTCAACTGGATAGCAGTAAGTAAAAAAAAAAAAAAAATGAACCTCAACCCTCATCTAAAACCATACATAAAAATAAATGTGAAACAGATACTTGAATGTGAACGTTAAAATAATAAAGTTTGTAGGAGAAAACAGAAGAGTATCTTGGTGACTCTGCATCAAAAAAGATATCATAACCATGATATAAAAAAGCAATAGTCACAAATAAAAATATTGTTAAGTTGAAATTCATTAAAATTAAGATTCTCTTCACCAAGAGACAGTGTTAAGATAATGAAAAGGCTAGCCATAAACTGGTAGAAGACATGGTCAATGAATATATCCTTTAAAGGATTTGTATCATTTAATGTATATAAAGAATTCCTGCAAATCAATGCATAATACATACATAACACAACTGAAAAAGGACAAAAGATGTGAATAGACATTTCCAAATGGCCAATAAATAAGCATGTGAGGAACTGCTTGACTTCACTAATCATTTGGTTAATGCAAATTAAAACCAAAATGAGATACCATTACACTCCCCATCAAAATGGTTACAACTAAAAGGACTGATGACACCAAGCTTCAGTGAGGTTAAGGAAAAAACAGAAATATTTGTGCACTTGATATTGTGGGAAATTTTACCTTAGAAAAGAAGAAAATAAAAGATTCTTATAAACGGGTGTGATGAGTTCCATGATAAATAAATCCCCAGGAAGCCAGGGCAATACTAAGAACGGGCATGTTTCTCTGATGGAGTGTAGATGCGAATGGGACTCAATTGAAGGAAGGTTCCTAACGTGCATCTTGAAATACAAATAGGAGCTCTCGAAAAAAAGATGAGCAAGCATGGGGATGGTGTTAGCAAGAAAGGCATGCGAGACAGAAAGAACAGCATGAAAAAATACCCAGAAGAAAGTTACAGTGGTTTGGCAAGGCTGGGACCTAGCAGAGAGGTGGGCATTGGGAAACATATGTCTGGAGAATTAGGCTGGGCCAGGTTATGAAGGAATTTATATACCTTATAAAATAGATTGAATTTTATCATGTAAGCAATAGAGCGAACATTGAAGGACCTAAAACAGCAGTGGCATTATCATATTTTTATTTTGTGAAGATCACCTTTCCAAAATATTGTCTTCTAGGTTTACGGCTCTCTCTATACTGAATTTTACATTTGCAGTTTTTCACTTTGAAATTCTTTTTTTTCCATCAAGGAATGTATCTGTGAAATGGCTGGTTGGGGATAAGGTTAATGTGTAAGGACTGGCACAGCAAAGACCAGTGGTAACCTCTACAGGTGGTATTGTTGTTAGGTGCCATCTACTCGCTTCTGACTCATAGAGACCCTATCTACAACAGAATGAAACACTGCCCAGTCCTGCACTGTCTTAGGCTGGGTTTTCTAGAGAAGCAAAACCAGTAAAGTATATAAATATATATATAGAGAGAGATTAATCAAGGAAACAGCTCATGGGATTGTAGAGGCTAGAACGTCCCAAGTCCATGGATCAGGGTAGAGGCCTCTCCCAAGTCACACAGCTGCAGAAGCTGGCAAGCCCAAGATTGGCAGGTCGGAGAGCAGGGCTCCCACTCACAGGCTGTGCAGATCGAAGAATCCCAGTTCGGCAGATAAGCTGGCAGCTCAAGTCCCAAGAACGGGACATGAGATGACAGGGAGCAGCTGCAGGATCCAGAGAGAGCAAAAAGCCAGAATGTCTGCCTATATACAGATGTGGGCCACACCCCCAAGGGGACTCCCTTTCATCTGATTGGCTACTCACAGTATATTCAATCATGGGAGTGATTACATTAAAACACGGAGAATCATGGCCCAGCAAGTTGACACACAATCTTAACCATCACATGCACCATCCTAACAATCTTTACGCTTGAGCCCGTTGTTACAGCCACTGTGTGAATCCATCTCATTGACGGTCTTCCCTTTTTTCACTGACCCTTTACCAAGCATGATGTTTTTCTCCAGGGACTGGTCCCACCTGATAACAGGTCCACGGTACATAAGGTGAAGTCTTGCTATCCTTTCTTCTAAGGAGCATTCTGGATGTAATTCTTCCAAGACAGAGTCGTTCATTCTTCTGGCAGTCCACAGTATGGTCAATTTTCTTCGCCAACACCATAATTCAAAGGCATCAGTTCTGTCGTCTTCTTTATTCGGTGCCCAGCTTTTGCTTGCATATGAGGCGATTGAAAGTAGCATGGCTCTGGTCAGGCGCACCTTGGTCCTGAAGGTGATATTTTTGTTTTTTTAACACTTTAAAGAGTGTTTTGCAGCAGATTTGCCCAATTTAATGCATACTTTGATTTCTTGACCGCTGCTTCCATGGGTATCGATTGTGGATCCAAGTAAAATGAAATCCTTGACAACTTCAATCTTTTCTCCATTTATCATGATGTTGCTTATTGGTCCAGTTATGAGGATTTTTGTTTTCTTTATGTTGAAGTGTAATCCATACTGAAGGCTATAATCTTTGATATTTATTAGTAAGTGCTTCAAGATCCCTTCACTTTCCGCAAGCAGTGTTGCACCATCTGCATAATGCAGGTTGTTAATGAGTCTTCCTCCAATCCTGATGCCCCTCCGTTCTTCTTCATATAGTCCGGCTTTTCAGATTGTTTGCTCAGCGCACAGGTTGAATAAGTATGATGAAAGGATACAACCCTGACACACATCTTTCCTGACTTTAAACCATGTAGTATCCCCTTATTCTGTTCTAACAATTGCCTCTTGGTCTATGAATAGATTCCTCATGAGCATTCTGGAATTCCCTTTCTTCCCAATGCTATGCGTAATTTGTTATGATCCAAACAGTGAAATGCCTTTGCATAGTCAATAAAACACAGGTAAACATCTTTCTGGTATTCTCTGCTTTCAGCCAAGATACATTTGACATCAGCAGTGATATTCCCCATTCCACATCCTCTTCTGAATCCAGATTGAATTTCAGGCAGTTGCCTGTCAATGTACTGCTGCAGCCACTTTTGAATGATCATCAGCAAAATTTTACTTGCATGTGATATTAGTGATATTTGATAGTTTCTGAGTTCTGTTGATCACCTTTCTTTCAAATGGGCACAAATATGGATCTCTTCCAGTAGGCTGGTCAGGTAGCTGTCTTCCAAATTTCTTAACATAGACAAGTGAGCACCTCCAGCGCTGCATCTGTTTGTTGAAACATCTCAATTGGTATTCAGTCAATTCCTGGAGACTTGCTTTTTGCCAATGCCTTCAGTACAACTTGGACTTCTTCTTTCAATACTTTGGTTCTTGATCATATGCTACCTCCTGAAATGGTTGAATGTCTACCAGTTCTTTTTGGTACAGTGATTCTGTGTATTCCTTCCATCTTCTTTTGATGCTTCCTGCATCATTTAATATTTTCCCCATAGAATCTTCCAATATTGCAAATTGATGCTTGAATTTTTTCTTCAGTTCTTTCAGCTCTGGTGGATTTGTTCTAATTTTCTTCAACTTCAACTTGAACTTGCATAGAAGCAATTGATGGTCTGTTCTGTCGTTGGCCCCTGGCCTTGTTGTGACTGATGATATTGAGCTTTTCCATCTTCTCTTTCCACAGACGTGGTTGATTTGATTCCTGTGCTTTCCATCTGACAAGGTCCACATGTATAGTCACCGTTTACGTTGTTGAAAAAAGGTATTTGCAATGAAGAAATTGTTGGTCTTGCAAAATTCTATCATGTGATCTCTGGCATCATTTCTATCACCAGGATTATATTTTCCAACTACTGATCCTTCTTTGTTTCCAACTTTCTCATTCCAATCACCAGCAATTATCAATGCATCTTGACTGCATGTTTGATCAATTTTAAACTGCAGAAGCTGGTAAAAATCTTCAATTTTTTCATCTTTGGCCTTAGTGGCTGATGCATAAATTTGAATAATAATAGTATTAACTGGTCTTCCTTGCAGGCTATGGATATTATCTTATCACTGACAGCATTGTATTTTAGGATAGATCTTGAAACGTTCTTTTTGACGATGAACGCAATGCTATTCATCTTCAATTTGCCATTCCTGGCATAGTAGACGATATGATTGTCTGATTCAAAATGGCCAATACCAGTCCATTTCAGCTCACTAATGCCTAGGATACTGATGTTTAAGCATTCTATTTCATTTTTGATGACTTCCAATTTTCCTAGATTCATAATTCATCCTTTCCATGTTCCGATTATTAATGGATATTTGCAGCTGTTTCTTCTCATTTTGAGTTGTGCCACATTAGCAAATGAAGGTCCTAAAAGCTTGACTCCATCCACGTCATTAAGGTCAACTCTACTTTGAAGAGGCAGCTATTCCCCCATCATATTTGGGAGTACCTTCCAATCTGAGGGGCTGATCTGCTAGCGCTATATCAGACAGTGTTCTGCTGCTATTCGTAAAGTTTCCACTTGCTAATTTTTTCAGAAGTAGACCATCAGGCCCTTCTTCCTAGTCTGTCTTAGTCTGGAAGCACCACTGAAACCTGTCCACCAGGGGTGACCCTGCTGGTATTTGAAATACCGGTGGCACAGCTTCCAGCATCACAGAAGCATGTAAGCTACCACAGTACGACACACTGACAGACAAGTGATAATACCATCTAAAAAAATCATACGGATCAAATAAAGGCTTACTATTTATATTCTCTTAAATATGATTGATTGGGCTAACTCTGATTTTGAATATCATGTTTCATAGTATCATCTGAACCAAGTAGCCTTGTCCTAATATGTTCCTTAGTAGAGCTAGGATATTTCATTACTCCCAGTTCTTTGCCATAATTTATATTCCATAATCTTATATTTTTGTTAATTCAACTCTGTCCAAGGAAAATTTAATTCAAGACACAAATATGAATCGCATATGTAATTTTAAATCTTCTCTTAGCCACATTAAAAAATAAAAAAGAAACAGATACGATTAAATTCAGTAACATACTTTATTTAACTTCGTATAACCAAAACATTATCATTCAGCATATAATCAATATAAAATTATTAACGAGGTATTTTATGTCATTTTAAAAAAAAATCTGTTTTTTATTCTACTCACTGCACAACTCAGTTTAGGCTGGACACGTTTTAATTGCTTAATAGCTATGTGTGGCTAATAGCTATCATATAACCCAGAGAACATACTCCATTTCCGGCCATTTAGGCTCTGCCTATAGAAGCTAGGATAGTCTGTGTTTTCCATACTTCCTTGTGTTTTAACAATATATTTTATTATCTTGCAATAGAAAGAATGTTTTCAAACAAAAACAAGGAAAGTCCAACAGGCACCAGGCTGAAGAAGACCCTCAATGAAATGGACTGACACAGTGGCTGTAACCATGACATCAAACATAGCAACAATTGTGAGGATGGTGCAGGACCAGGCAGTGTTTTGTGCTGTTGTACACAGGGTCTCTCTCTATAAGTCAGAACCGACTCAATGGCATGTAACAACAATAACAACTCTGATCTTAGAGAATATTGCCTAACAAGATCTGCTTTGAACTGAATTGTATCTCCCAAAAATATATATTAAAGTCCTGGCCCCTGTACCTGTAAATGCAATCCTGTTTGAAAACAGGATTTTCTTTTGTCACGTTAATGAGGTCGCACCAAACTAGCATGGGTCCTAAACCTACTCACTTCTAAGTCTAAAAAGAGCAGACTAGAAACAGAGACACACACAGTAGGGAGACAAGCATTATGTGAGGATTGTCTACAAGCCAAGAAATGCCAAGGATTGCAGGCAACCACTAGAAGCTAAAATAAACTAATAAGGACCTCCCCCTAGGCCCTGAATTCAGACTTTTAGCCTTCTGAGCTATGAGAAAATATATGTCTGTTCTTTAAAGCCACTCACTTGTGGAACTTCTTTGTTACAGCAGCCATAAGTAACTAAGACAATATCAAAACCCTAAATATAAATCTCCAATTCTGTGTCTTGTTTGGTTAACCTAAAATCTATTGAGCTGCCAGTTTTTAATCAGATTTTACATGGTAATAAGATTCAGGATCTCCACCTATCATTCTAGGCCAGTGTGTAAGTTTAGTCTCACAGGAGCCGAGTTAACTCAATGGCTAGCACTATTCTCTTTGAAGGAAATTAAGGAAGAGAATTTTTGCAGATGATAGTGCCGGCATAATGTCGTAAAGATTAACTAAAACCATATATAACTCTTTAGTGTGGTGCTAGCCCATTGGAAAATCACTCAATAAATGATAACGATTATGGTGATGATGAGAAGACGAAAGAGAATGATGATGATGTTCTCTATTGCATATCACACTGTACTTCTGCTTCCAGAACCAGGCTTGTCTCTGATTACTAGCTCATTTGCAGGACCATTTTGACACATAGACTGAGGCCTGGGAGTAATCATCCCTTTGTATGATAGGATGTCATCAGTGCCCAGTGCTTCGCTTCTTTTAGATATATCTCATCCCAAAGAATGCTCAGCCGGGACCTACAAGTGTTTGGCAGCAAAGCATATTTTAGCTACAGCCAGGTTCCTGGACCCTATTAATTCATTAATTAAAAAAAAGCTATTCCTCAAAACTTCTCTCAATTCTTTATTATTATAATAGAAACACAAGCAACTTTAGTTTCTCACCTTTGATTTCCTCCACAAGCCTAAAATTGCTCCAAAAATCGTCATCAACTGCACTTTTGTATACAACAGTTATTAAATAATGTCATCTCCCATCTGCACAAATTCTCTTATTTAAATTCAGTGAAATACCTTTACAAGAATCCTCGATGGGGAGTAAAAAAAGGGAGTTTTTACATGTAATTTATTTTTCTGAAAGGCAAATTGCATTGATATCTATAGGCTTTTTACTAACACTAGAGGATTTTCTCTTGGTGAGTTTGCATTTGTACTAAAAGCAATATTTTGTCAGGTGTAGTTTCCAATTGAATTAAATAAATGGTGAAACAGCGTAATACTTCCCTTGTTAAAGACATACAAACAACAAACAAAACATTTCTGACTCATAGTGACCCTATAGGACAGAGTAGAACTGCCCCCATAGGGTTTCCAGGGAGCAGCTGGTGGATTAGAACTGTTGACCTTTTGGTTAGCAGCTGAACTCTTAACCACTATGCCACCAGGGCTCCAATGCTTCCCTAGCAATTTTTTATTTTTAGAGCATTAATTATTATTATTATTTTTTTGCTTTTTTGATTCTCCGCAAGGTGTTTGGACATAGCATCTTTATAGAGAAAACATATTCTAGAGCTTTCTTTCATAATAAAAAATGATCAGAGAGGAGGATTGGAGACAATAACGAAATCTTCAATGCCAGGGATACGGAAGTTATTTTATTGTGCTTCTTCTATAATTTATCTCCATTTTGATTTAAAATTCATCTCCATTGTGGTTTGTAAAATATCTTGGCTATTTATTTAGAACAAGAGATATTTTCCTCCTTTGTAAGAAATGTCTATACCCCTTTATTTCTCTCTTTTTATGCTTCCATATAACCCATTGCTTAGTTCACCTCTAGTCTGATGGTAGGGAATGACTAAGGGTAGTATATATCTTACATTTTCATGTATTTTTCTTTGAGCAACATCCTTTTAGATAGCACTGCAAAGTCAATAACTCTTAGCTGACAATCAATTGTTCTCCTGTGAATGGATTTTCTGGCAGCTTGCAGGCTCCAGTGGTTCCTGCAGCCCTTTGGGAGGAGTTGTTAAACTGTGCCTTCAGGCCACAGTTGGTGAAAAGGTAGAGGAGAAGGTATGTGGACTGACATTATTATCTGATCAGCTTTAAGGATCTGCTCAGATGGTCAGTCTATCAAAAGGGCATCCTATCTGCTCAGATGGACTGGATTCCTTGAAAATACGTCTAAGCCTATCACTTAACGTTATTAGCAAAGCTGTTGATGTCCCATTGGGTATGGCTCTAGACTGAGGATGGCAATTGGGTTCTGGGTGATCAGAAATATATGAGATCAAAATTTGCCTTAATGCCCCCTTCTAGACTTATGTGATATTTTAAGTTCCATAAATGTTTTAACTTTGTGCCTTCTTATTACTGGCAATTTTTTTCTCTCTTGAGTTAAATAAATAATTAAAAAAATAAAACAAACAAAATTGACATCAACCATCCGGTTGTTCTAATTTGCAGAATATTTTCATGACTGTGAAGTCTTTTTTAACAAATACCAAAAGAAAGCCGTCTTAGTTATCTAGTGCTGCTATAACAGAAATACCACAAGTGCATGTCTTTAACAGAGAGAAATTTATTTCCTCACAGTAAAGTAGACTGGAAGTTCAAATTCAGGGCGTCAGCTCCAGGGAAAAGCTTTTTCTCTCTGTAGGCTCTGGAAAAAGGTCCTTCTCACCAATCTTCCCCTGGAGTGGGAGCTTCTCTGTGCAGGAACCCTTGGTCCAAAGGACATGCTTCTGTTCCCAGCACTGCTTTCTTGGTGCTATAAGGTCCCCCTGTCTCTCTGCTCGCTTCTCTCTTTTATGTCCCAAAAGAAATGGCTCAAGATACAATCTAATCCCATAGATTGAGCCTGCCTCATCAACACAACTGCCTCCCATTCCCCTTCGTTAACATCATAGAGGCAAGATTTATGACCCATAGGAAAATCACATCAAAGGACAAAATGGTGGACAATCACACAATACTGTGAATCATGGCCCAGCCAAACTGATATACACATTTTGGGGGACACCATTCAATCCATGACAAATGCTGTATTACGGGAAGACTAATACCTATTGTATGTGATGACCTTGATTCCATAGGCTACAACAATAGGCTCAAACACACCAACAATTGTGAAGATGGCACAGGACCAAGCATTGTTTCGTTCCATCGTACATAAGCTTGCTATTAGTTGGAGCCAACTCAATAGCACCTAACAATAGCAACATTGTACCAGAAGTTTTAATTTGAGGAGAGATAAAGGAAGATTGCCTCATTAACTGCAAAGTGTAGATCCACCAAGTGAAGGAATTATGGAAGGTTATTTCTTGTACACTGTATAGCAAAGACTGGTGAATTTTCAAGGTACTTGATTAGTTCTTTGGCTGATCACTCCATACATATTTCTTTCTGGAATACATGCTCTTGTCAGCTCCCCAGAGTTAGTGTAACGAGACCACTTGTGCTCCCTTTGGTAGTCAAATATCATTTTAGACAACTGCAGTTTTTACTCATCTAGTTAAGTCCCAGGTAAAATGATGAAATAAATACAGTTTTACCTGAGTCTCTCTAAAGTAACTGAATTTCCCCAGCTACCACTAGCCTGCAGGAACAAATGAGTTTACATTAACACTAATACAACTTTTTTACTCATCCTCCAAACAAGTTCAGCTCAAAGACATTGGCCACTACAAAACTCTCCCCATCACACTCACAAGTATTTCTGAGGGTTTTCACACATTCTTTGGAACAAGGTCAACATTTTATAGAAACTTTTGATGGTCAACAAGAAATATCTGCTGCCTTTCAGTGAAAATCCCTGTCTCCACATGCCACTATTGGTGTGTTTCCAATGCTTCCATTGATGCATTAAGTCCTTCAGGGCTCTGTACTCCACACGGCAGTGGAAAAGTCATCCATTATACATTATACATCCAATATACATTTCCCTTCAACTCCCTGTCTCCCAGCTATATAGATAATCACTTCCTCTTCCAGGTCCCTTCTAGCCATATAAAGAATCCCATGCAAGCAGATACATGTGAAGACAAAGTTCTCATTTGTAGACACGTCTGACTCAAAATTAAGACACCCGTGGAACTGCTGCTCTGTTAGTTCCCAAGTTCTTTGCAAAGTTTTCTCAAAAAGGATTCATAGAAATGTTGGAAACTCTAAACTTGGGAGTTAAGGCCTCAACAAAAGGATAGTAACCCTGAGAAGTGTATAATTTTTGGCTTAACTGAAATCTCATTGAATTGCAAATTCATTTTAATAGTAAGAAAAAATACATAGCAAAGAACATTAAAGATTGGGAACATTAGATAGGATATATGAGTGTTATTTTTTTTTTTTTTATCTTTCGTATCAGGAGTCATTCAGTACTGTCTGAAACTAAAAGATGTAGCTAAAAACAGAAGTCCCTGGGTGGCACAAACAGGTAAGAACTCAACTATGAGTTGAAAGGTTGGTGATTCAAACTGGCCCAGAGGCACCTCAGAAGACAGACCTGGTGATCTGCTTCCACAAGGTCACAGCTTTGAAAATTCTATGGAGCACTTCTACTCTGCACACATGGGGTCGGTCACCATGAGTCAGAACTGACTCGACAGCAACGAGTTAAAAAATAATTCTTACTTATGCTGAAAATTAGATTGGTGGATGTAATTTTTAAAAAAATGAAGTCTAAGAACGATTCAACATATACTTACTAGGAGCCTCATCTCTACTGGAAACCCCAGTGGTGTAGTGGTTAAGTGTTATGGCTGTTAACCAAAAGGTCAGCAGTTTGAATTCACCAGGCACTCCTTGGAAACTCTATGAGGCTGTTCTACTCTGTCCTATAGGGTCACTATGAATCCGAATCAACTCGATGGCATGGGTTTGTTTTTTTGTTTGTTCATTTCATCTTTACTAGGCCCTGTGCTGTATAACCAAAGTCTTTATAAATTGATACAAGAGGCACTGTGTGCAGGGTGGTGTGGCTTAAATATGGGAGACTCCTATTGTTCTCGGCTCAGTTTGAGTTATATGGTGTGATCATCCTAAGAGAAAAGTGGAAAAACTCCTGTGTAACTTGGTTTTTGGTTCTATTGCGAATGACCTTGTGAGAACATTATGGTATTCATATTGGAAAGAAAATGCTTCTTTTCTGTTTTAAAGGAGCTTAGAAAATGCAGAATTTTGTCTATGCTTCAAAGGTCTGCCTTTGCTTGGTTCATGCAAGAGCTGCACAGCTCCTTCAACTGAACCTTGATATAGAGTTTGCTGGGGAAAAAATTGCATTTGTTAAATCAAAGCAGGGTGATATTAGTCCTCTACAATTATGTAACAGTTAGAGATATAGAGATTTCTGTCAGCTTCAGGAGAACTGGCGCTGATGTACTAAAAACCCAGGAGACAGTTCTGTAGGATTTTGGCATGATATTAACCTACAAAGACATTTGTCGTACATCCTGCCTTTCTATATCCTCCCATCTTGGATCCCATCCCAGCTTTTGGATTTAAGCTACCAAAATGCTCATTATCTTAAGGGAAATATAGTAAGTAGAATGGAAAATGTCCTGCTGATGTATTAAACTTGATTTTTAATGTGTCTTGAGACAAAGAAAATCTTTCTGTGCCAGATTTTATACATCCTGTCCCAGGAAAAACTTATTGGACTATGGAAAATTCTCAGATGGATTTGATTAATTCATGTTCAAAAGACTTTTTAGCCATTGTCATGACTTTCCCAACAAGGCTTTTGGGGATATGGTTATTTATCCAGTAGTCTTACTCTTTGTTCCTAATAAAATCTTTACTGTAAAACCTGACTGCACATTATTTTCTTTTTGCCACAAGATGGACTTGGCAATCTCAAGTATACACTCTTGTAAAAGCCACACAAAAATGGGTAGATAAAACAGCATCATGCACATCTCCAAATTTAGGAAAGTACCAGTAAAACAGGTACTTCTCGATGTTACTTAAAATTCCAATGTAATTTTTATTAAGTAGAATTTCTGAAATTTAATCATTTTTTAAAAATAGAAAATCACAAGAATGAATGAGAGAGGAATTGGGCCTAAGCCATTTCCCCCACCCCCTGCTCTGTCCTTTCATTTAGGGTCTTTCATATTGTGCCTCTCAGAGAGTCTTATAGTACAGAGATCAATCCTCCAAAAGTTTGTATAGGAGTAAAGTCTAAACCACTGTGAAAACCACTTTCTGTATACACCAGGACTACATGCCTGAAGTTGGACTTTTCTGTCTTATAAGAATTGTTTCAAGCAAGGGATGATGGTTCCTGCCACAGCCTTCTCTCATCTCAGTGCTACCTTCAGATCTTCATAGGCAAATCTTGAAATGTATTGTTGGTCTGTCCCTTGGCAGTGTGAAGGGTTAGGGTAGGAAGGGGAACATAGAAGGTTAGAATTAAGAACCTAGAATTCCAGGAAAATGTGTTTCTATTAACTCTTCTAAAATATTTTTATTTTCCATTGAGCTTGGGTAAAACCTTTAGAATTATGATTATATAAAAAAAAATCTGTTGCCATCGAGTCAATTCTGACTCATAACAACCCTACAGAGTAGGGTAGAACTGCCCCATAGGGTTTCCAAGGAGTGACTGGTGGATTCAAACTGCCAACCTTTTGGTTAGCAGCCAAGCTCTTAACCACTGCACCATCAGGGTTCCTGATTATATACAAGACCTTATTATTTTATTAAAATTAGAAATGCAAATTAAAACACACAACCACATTATTTATTTCTAATTGTGTGCACATTTGTTAACAGATGAAACTGTATTCTTTGGATAACATTTTTTGTTGTTGTTATTGTTTATTATTGTAGTTTAAATGAGGTTTACATTTCAAGTTAGTCTCCCATACAAGAACTTATACACACACTGTTATGTGACCCTAATTGCTCTCCCCATACCGTGACAGCACACTTCTCCTTTCCACCCCTGATTCCCCATGTCCATTCAACCACCTCGTAGCCCTCTACGCCTTCCCATCTCACCTCTGAACAGAAGCTACCTGTTTACCCTTGTCTTAGGCTGGGTTCTCTAGAGAAGCAAAACCAGTAAGGCGTATAAATATATGTACTGGGAGATTTATATCAAGGAAATAGCTCACGCAGTTGTAGAGGCTAAAATGTCCCAAGTCCACAGATCAGGGTAGAGGTCTCTCCCAGTTCACATAGCTGCAGAAGCCGGTGAACCCAAGGTTGGCAGGTCGGAGAGGGGCTCCTGCTCACAGGCTGTGAAGATCAATGAATTCCAAGATCAGCAGACAAGACCGCAAGGTTTCTCCTGATTCACGTAGCTGCAGGGGCTGGCGAACCCAAGGTCAGCAGGTCAGGGAACTGGACTCTTGCTTGCAGGCTGAGAAATTTGATGAATTCCAAAATCAACAGGTAAGCTGCTAGCTCAAGTCCTACAAACCGGAGGTGAGGTGACAAGAGGCAGCTGCTGAGTCTGGAACAGGCCAAAAACGTTGGCAAGGTGAGCAGGCAGAAGAGTAACTAGTGGAAGGCAGAGATATGATTCTGAGTGGGCTGTGAGCTGCCACAGGCCCTGCTTCCGCCAGTACCACTCAGCAGATTCCATCATGGGGGTGATCACAACATTATACAACTGCTAAAACACTGAGAATAGTGGTCTAGCCAAGTTGACATACAATCTTAACCATCACAACTCTCTTGTATCTACTTGAGCTAAGAGGCACACTCCTCATGAGTATCACTTTATGTCCCACATTCCAGTCCAATCCCTGTCTGAAGAGTTGGCCTCAGAAATTCTTTTAGTTCTGAGCTGATAGAGAATCCAGGGTCCATGCTTTCTAGGGTTCCTCCAGTCTCATTCAGACCATTAAGTCTGGGCTTCTTACTAGAGTTTGAGTTCTGCACCCCACCTTTCTCCTGCTCCATCAGTGACTCTCCGTTGTGGACCATGTCAGCGTGGTCATTGGTGGTAGCTGGGCACCATCTAGTTCTTCTGGACTTAGGCTGATGAAGTCTCTGGTTTATATGGCCCCTTCTGTCTCTTGGGCCAATACTCTCCTTGTGTCTTTGGTATTCTTCACTCTCCTTTACTGCAGGTGGCTGGGACCAACTGATGCATCTTATATGGCTGCTTGCAAGCGTTTTAGACCCCAGGCACCACTCACCAAAGTAGGATACAGAACATTTTCTTTTCTTTTTTTTATTCTACTTCCAGTGAAGTCTTACAGAACAAATAGTTTCCCGTGAAACAGAAATACACATGTTGTTTTATGACATTGGTTAACAACCCCACAACATATCAACCCTCTAACTTCTCAACCTTTTTTATTTGGTGAAAATACACATAGCCAAAGATACACCATTTCAAAAATTTCTACATGCACAGTTCAGTGACATTGACTACACTCTTCGAATTGTGCTGTTCTACTCACTTAAGATGAAGGCTTACAGAACAAAATAGTTTCTCATTTAACAGTTACTACAAATGTTGCCCTATGACAATGGTTAACAATCTCACAACACATCAACAATATCCTTACTCAACCTTGGGTTCCCTATCACCAGCTTCCTTGTCCCCTTCTGCCTTCTGGCCCTTGTCACTGGACTCTTGTACCTCGTTAGTCTCATTTGGTTTTACAAGGCTGTCCACTCCCAGGCTGAACAGTGAACCTCAGAGGTAACTTCACCACTGAGCTAAAAGGGTGTCTGGGGGCCATACTCTCGAGGTTTCTCCAGTCTCCTTTAGGCCAGTAAATCTGGTCTTTTTTTTTGTGAGTTAGAATTATGCTCTACATCCTTCTCCAGCTCTGTCCAGAACCCTCTGTTGTGATCCTAGTCAGAGCAGTCAGTGGTGGTAGCCGGGCACTATCTAGCTATACTGGACTCATCCGATGGAGGCCTTGGTAGCTGTGGACAATTAGTACTTTGGACTAATCTTTTCCTTGTATCCTGTTCTCTTCATTCTCCCTTGCTCCCAAAGGGATGAGACCAGTAGAGAGTATCTTGGAAGGATGCTCACAGGCTTTTAAGACCCCAGACTCTACTTACCAAGGTAGAATGTAGAGCATTGTCGTTATAAGATGTATCATGCCAATTGAGCTAGATGTTCCCCAGGATCATGGTCCCCACAGCCCTCCACCCAGCAGTTCAGTCCCTCAGGGAGTTTGGATGTGTCTATGGGACTTCCATGACCTTTCCTTCTACAAGTTGTGCTAGTTTCCCCTGTATTGTGTACTGTCTCACCCTTCACCCAAGATATCACTATACTCTACCAATATACTCTATTGTATATTTAGTATTCCCCCCCTCCACCCCTCCCATCCCTGGTAACCAACAAAGATTGTTACATTTTGTGTGTGAACTTTTTCATGGGTTTTTACAATAGAGGTCTCATACAATATTTGTCCTTTTGTGATTGACTTATTTCACTCAGCATAATGTCCTCCAGTTTCATCCATGTTATGAGATGGTTCACAGATTCATTGTTGTTCTTTCTCGATGCATAGTACTCCATTGTGTGTATGTACCATAGTTTGTTTATCCATTCATCTGTTGATGGGCATCTAGGTTGTTTCCATCATTTTGCTATTGTGATCAATGCTGCTATGAACATAGGTGTGCATATGTCTATTTGAATGACGACTCTTATTTCTCTAGGATATATTCCTAGGAGTAGCATTGCTGGATCGAACGGTATGTCTATTTCTAGCTTTCTGAGGAAGCGCCATATCATTTTCCAAAATGGTTGTATCATTTTGCATTCCCATCAGCAGTGCATAAGAGTTATGATCTCCCTGCAGCCTCTCCAATGTTTGTTATTTCCAGTGTTTTTGATTCATGCCAGTAATGCCGGGGTGAGATGGTATCTCATTGTGGTTTTAATTTGCATTTCTCTAATGGCTAGTGATTGCCAGCATTTCCTCATGTGTCTGTTGGCCATTTGAATGTCTTCTTTGATGAAGTGTCTGTTCATTTCCTTTGCCCATTTTTTAATAAGATTATTTGTCTTTTTGTTGTAGAGGTGTTAGATTTTCTTGTAGATTATGGAGATTAGACCTTTGTCTGACTTGTACTGTCCAAAAATTTTTTTCCCAGTCTGTAGATTCTCTTTTTACTCTTTTGGTGAAGTCTTTTGAAGAGCATAGGTGTTTGATTTTTAGAAGATCCCAGTTATCTAGCTTATCTGTTGGGGTTTGTGCATTGATGGTCATGGTTTGTATCCTGTTAATGCCATGTATTAAGGCCTGAAGTGTTGGTCCTATTTTTTCTTCTATGAACTTTATAGTTTTAGGCTTTATATTCAGGTCTTTGATCCATTTTGAAGTAGTTTTTGTATACGGTGTGAGGTAGGGGTCCTGTTTCATTTTTTTGCTGATGGATATCCAGTTTTGGCAGCACTATTTATTAAAAAAGACTGTCTTTTCCCCATTTGATGGACTTTGGGCCCTTGTCAAAGATCAGGTGACCGTAGGTGGATGGATTTACATCTGGGTTCTCAATTCTGTTCTATTGCTCAATGTATCTGTCGTTGTACCAGTACCAGGCTGTTTTGACTACTGTAGCTCTATAGTAGGTTCTGAAGTCAGGTAGTGTGAGTCCTCCAACTTTATTCTTCTTCTTCAGTAGTGCTTTACTTATTCGGGGCTCCTTCCCTTTCTATATAAAGTGAATGATTAGTTTTTCCATCTCTTTGAAGAATGTTGTTGATATTTGGATAGGGATTGCATTGTATTTGTAAATTGCTTTGGGTAGAATTGATATTTTCACAATGTTGAGTCTGCCTATCCATGAGCGTGGTATGTTTTTCCATTTATGTAGATCCCTTTGGGTTTCATGCAGTAGTGTTTTGTAGTTTTCTTTGTATAGGTCTTTTACATCCCTGGTCAGATTTATTCCTAAGTATTTTATCTTTTTAGGGGCTATTATAAATGGTATTGTTTTCCTGATTTCCTTTGTATTATTCTCCTTATTGTTGTA
The DNA here is from genome assembly GCA_030035585.1 of Dugong dugon. Taxonomy (NCBI): domain Eukaryota; kingdom Metazoa; phylum Chordata; class Mammalia; order Sirenia; family Dugongidae; genus Dugong; species Dugong dugon. The sequence continues at coordinate 112,549,222 of CM057468.1, read as the reverse complement.
TAGGAATCCAAAGTTCCCAGGGATCCCACCGATGCAGCTATGAAGTCTGGGGAAGTCACTCTCAGGTGTCACAGCAGAGCTTGGCCAGAAGGAGCAGAGGCATACAACGCCTGGTATTCAGGGATCAGAAAGAGAAGGAAGATATAGAGAGATGAGAAACTGAGCAATTAAGAAAGACAAAAAGGGAAGGAGAGGGAAAAGAAAAGAAAACAAATCAAAAAAAAAAAAAGAACAAGAAAGGCCCCCCAAAAAAACAGAAAAAAAAAAAAGAAATGTCCTCAGGGATCCCTCTGCACGTCTGTGGAAGCCAAAGGCGAGTTCCTTGCTACGCAGCTCCGTCTGGCGAGAAAGAGCTCCCAACGGCTGTTTTGTCTCCCACTGGACGCTTCCTTAGGCTGCTTTCTCGTACCCCTGTTTGCTGGTCTCCGATAGGAGTCCAAGATGGTGGATCTGCGCTACGTTAGCTGGTAGGGGACCTCTGCATGAATCTCTTCGCTCTCTGTTCTCTGTCAGTTTTCTCACTCCATTTGGTGCTTGGCTGAGTTCTTTATCTCTTCATTTGATGTTTTAGGGCTTCAGGATTGTTGTATTCTCTGTTCGGCTTAGTTTTTCAGATCTTTGCTGTGGAGGGACGGTGTAGTGCTTCTGCCTAGAGCGCCATTTTCAGAACATTTTCTTAATAAGCTTTGTTATGCCAATTGACCTAGGTGTCCCCTGAAAGCATGGTCGCCAGACCCCTACCCTTGCTACTCTGTCCCTCAAAGTGTTTGACTGTATTCAGGAAACTTCTTAGCTTTGGTTTAGTCCAGTTGTGCTGACTTCCCCTGTAGTGTGTGCTGTCCTTCCCTTCATCTAAGATAATTCTTATCTCCTATCTAGTTAGTGAATAACCCTCACCCTCCCTCCCCACCATCATAACCATCAAAGAATGTTTTCTTCTGTGTTTAAACCTTTTCTTGAGTTCTTGTAATAGTGGTCTTATACAATATTTGTCCTTCTGTGACTGACTAAATTCACTCAGCATAATGAGTTCCAGCTTCCTCCATGTTGTAAGATGTTTCACGGCTTCATCATTGTTGTTTAATATTGTACAGTGTTCCATAGTGTGGATGTACCATAATTTGTTTATCCATTCATCCATTGATGGGCACCTAGGTTGTTTCCATCTTTTTGCTATTGTGAACAGTGCTGCAATGAACATGAGTGTGCATATGTCTATTCGTGTGACGGCTCTTATTTCTCTAGGATATATTCCAAGGAGTGGGATAGCTGGATCATATGGTACTTCTATTTCTAACTTTTTAAGGAAGTGCCAAATCGATTTCCAAAGTGGTTGTACTATTTTACATTCCCACTGACAGTGTGTAAGTGTTCCACTCTCTCCACAACCTCTCCAACATTTATTATTTTGTGCTTTTTTGGATTAAGGTTAGCCTTGTTCGGGTGAGACGATTTCTCATTGTAGTTTTGGTCTTCATTTCTCTAATGGCTAATGATCATGAGCATTTCTTCACATGTCTGTTAGCCACCTCAATATCTTCTTTGGCCAAGTGCCTGTTGATATCCTTTGCCCATTTTTTAATTGGGTTATTTGTCTTTCTGTTGTTGAGGTTTTGCAGTATCTTGGAGATTTTAGAGATTAGACATGCATCAGATTTTTCATAGCCAAAAATTTCTTCCCAGTCTGTAGGTTGTCTTTTGACTCTTTTGGTGAAGTCTTTTGATGAGCAGAAGTGTTTGATTTTTAGGAGCTCCCATTTACCTAGTCTCTCTTCTGGTGCTTCTGCATTGTTACTTACGGTTCATATTGTGTTTATGCCATGTATTAGGGATTCTAGCATTGTCCCTAATTTTTCTTCCATGATCTTTTTTGTTTTCAATTTTATATTTAAGTCTTCGATCCATTTTGAGTTAGTTTTTGTGCATGGTGTGAGGTATGGGTCTTGTTTCAGTTTTTTGCAGGTGGATATCCAGTTATTCCAGCACCATTAGTTAAAGAGACTGTCTTTTCCCCAATTAATGGACTTTGGGCCTTTGTCAAATATCAGCTGCTCATAGGCAGATGAATTTATGTCTGGATTCTCAATTCTGTTTCATTGGTCTATGTATCTTTTGTTGTACCAGTACCAGGCTGTTTTCACTACTGTGGTGATATAATAGGTTCTAAAATTAGGTAGTGTGAGGCCTCCCACTTTGTTCTTCTTCTTGAGTAATGCTTTATATGTTGGGGCCTCTTCCCTTTCCATGTGAAGTTGGTGATTTGTTTCTCCATCTCATTAAAAAATGCCAGTAGAATTTGGATCGGGATTGCATTGTATCTGTAGATTGCTTTGGGTAGCATTGACATTTTCACAATGTTGAGTCTACCTACCCTTAAGCAAGGTATGTTTTTCCACTTATGCAGGTCTCTTTTGGTTTCTTGCAGTAGTGTCTTGTAGTTTTCATTGTATAGGTCTTTTACTTCTCTGGTTAGATTTATTGCTTAGTATTTTATCTTCTTGGGGGCTATTGTAAATGATATTGATTTGATGATTTCCTCTTCGAGGTTCTTTTTGTTGGTGTAAAGGAGTACAACTTATTTTTGTATGTTTATCTTGTATCCTGAAACTTTGCTGAAATCTTCTATTAGTTCCAGTAGTTTTCTTGTGGATTCTTTGGGGTTTTCTGTGAATAAGATCCTACCATCTGCAAATAGAGATACTTTGACTCCTTCCCCACCAATTTGGACGCCTTTATTTCTTTTTCTAGCCCAATTGCTCTGGCTCGGACCTCCAGCACAATGTTGAATAATAGTGGTGATAAAGGGCATACTTGAGTGGTTGCCATTCTCAAGGGGAATGCTTTCAAAGTCTCTCCATTTAGGATGATGTTGGCTGTTGGCTTTGTATAAATGCTCTTAATTATATTGAGGAATTTCCCTTCTATTCCTATTTTTTGAGAGTTTTTATCGTGAGTGGGTGTTGGACTTTGTCAAATGCCTTTTCTGCATCAATTGATAAGATAATGTGGTTCTTGTCTTTTGTTTTATTTATGTGATGGATTACATTGATTGTTTTTCTAATGTTGAACCATCCCTGCATACCTGGTATAAATCCCACTTGATCATGGTGGATTTTTTTTTTTTGATATATTGCTGATTTCTACTGTCTAGAATTTTGTTGAGGATTTTTGTGTCAATGTTCATGAGGGATATTGGTCTGTGATTTTCTTTTTTTGTGGTGTCTTTGCCTGGTTTTGGTATCAGGGTTATGCTGGTTTTATAGAATGAGTTTGGGAGTATTCCACCCTTTTATATGGTCTGAAATACCTTTAGTAGTGATGGTGTAAACTCTTCTCTGAAAGTTTGGTAGAATTCTGCAGTGACGCCATTTGGGCCAGGGTGGTTTTTTTTTTTTTGTTTGTTTGTTTTTTGTTTTTTGTTGAGAGTTTTTAAATTACCTTTTCAGTCTCTTCTTTTGTTATGGGTTCATTTAGTTGTTCTACCTCTGTTTGTGTTAGTTTAGGTAGGTAGTGAGTTTCTAGAAATTTGTCTTTTCCTCTATGTTTTCAAATTTGTTACAGTACAATTTTTCATAGTGTTCTGTTATGATTCTTTTAATTTCAGTTGGGTCTGTTGTGATATCATCCATCTCATTGCTTATACGGGTTATCTGTTTTCTCTCCTGTTTTCCTTTTGTCAGGTTGACCAATGGTTTATTAATTTTGTTGATCTTTTCAAAGAACCAGCTTTTCGTCTTCTTAACTCTTTCAATTGTTTTACTATTCTCTATTTCATTTAATTGTGTTCTAATTCTTATTATTTCCTTTCTTCTGGCACCCGAGGTCTTCTTTTGCTGCTTTCTTTTACTTGCTCCAGTTGTAGGGTTAATGTTTTGATTATGGCCCTTTCTTCCTTTTGGATGTGTGCATTTATTGCTATAAACTGACCTCTGAGCACTGCTTTTGCTGTGTCCCAAAGGTTCTGTTAGGATGTGTTTTCATTCTCATTTGATTCTATGAATTTATGTATTCCATCCTTAATTTCTTCTATAACCCAGTAGTTTTTGAGGAAGGTGTTGTTCAGTTTCCACATGTTTGATTTTTTTCCCTTGCTTTTTCTGTTATTGATTTCTACTTTTATGGCTTTATGTTCAGAAAAGATGCTTTGTAATATTTTGATGCTTTGGATTTTGTTAAGACTTGCTTTATGGCCTATTATGTGGTCTATTCTGGAGAATGTTCTATGTGCATCAGAAAAGAAAGTATACTTGGCTGCTGTTGGGTGGAGTGTTCAGCATATGTCTATGAGATCAAGTTGGTTGATAGTAGCATTTAGATCTTCCATGTCTTTGCTGAGCTTCTTTCTGGATGTTCTGTCCTTCACTGAAAGTGGTGTGTTGAAGTCTCCTACTACTATTGCAGAGCTGTCTCTCTCTTTTCACTGCTGTTAGAGTTTGTTTTATCTATTTTGGAGCCCTGTCATTGGGTGCATAAATATTTATTATAGTTATATCTTCTTGGTGTATTGACCCTTTAATCATTATATAGTGTTCTTCCTTATCCTTTGTGGTGGATTTTACTTTAAAGTCTGTTTTGTCAGAGATGAATATTGCCACTCCTGCTCTTTTTTAAGTGTTGATTTGCTTGATATATTTTTTTTTACATCCTTTGAGTTTTAGTGCATTTGTGTCTTTAAGTCTAAGGTGTGTCTCTTGTAGGCAGCATATAGTCAAAATTGTGATTACCTTTGAGTGAAAGACATGGAGATGTAATTGAGGAAGAAAATATGGTATCTTCAACACAGGGTAATGTTTTATATCTAAAATTGGTGCTTGATTATTAATAATTTGATTATGATTCAGAATTTAAATGTAATCTGCATACATATTATTTAAACAGAATTATTTAATCTTGTGCTAGGCTTGCAATACTGCTTTGTTTGCTGCCATCATAATATGTTTTTCTAATGATTTTTGGTTAGGAGGCTTTGCGTCCTGTTTATCACATGGTCACACTTATTTAAAGTGGGAGTAATGCATGAAAGTAATATCATGTATGATAAGATTGTTCCAGTAGTGTGATCAGAGATAATTACTACTCTGTAAATGACTTTTCAAAAATCAACATAATATGCACACATGTAAACTCACAATTATTTGTTCTGTGACTCTTAACACAGTTGAGGCTGAATCAAGGAACCCACATTCCTTCTTTTAATTGGTTGTTCCATTAACTTTGGCTCTAAACAAACACAAGCTCTACATGAAATATGCTCAGCAATTGCATCTCAAATACCCATTCTTGTGAAAAATAAAGAATCAGAAGCAAACTAAATTAAATTGCCCTTTCTGCTTTTTGCACTTCTGTCCTTTTGGCTTCTGAGTGGTTCTCTTTAGACCCATGCATATCCATTTAAGCTCTGGTGATGCAATACCACATTTATTTTCCTGACAGCCCTATCAAATTTAACAATCAGGCAGTAACAAAAGGCTATATATTTTCATGGCATTCTTTTAGGAAATTGAAATATAATAACTTTGAATTCTGACCTTATTTTCAAGGTCAGATATACAGTTCATGAAAACAGCAAATTTATGGTTCTGTAATGGAATATTTGATGTTATGCAGAAAATATTCTCTGTAGGATTTCATAAGGACTCTCAGAGATATATTTTATTTACTAGGCCCCAATGTTGGGTGTTGAATCATATGAAGAACAGCATATTATCTGATGCACAGCCACAGGGCAATGAATTACAATGGCTACTCAGCAGTAGTACCGATGTTCTTTTCTTTGTCCGCATGTCTAGTCCTTAATTTTATTTAACATTCTTTTTAATGCCTTTCATGTTCAAAACAGCTTTGTAAAGAGTTAAAACACTCTCCCCTCATTATAAAGGTGGCTTCAGGAGTCCTACCTTTTGATTGTAATAAGTAGGATTTGTTATGTTAAGGATAATTACCATTGACAAATTAATACTTTGGAAGCCATTAAAGAAACAGAGGTTTTATATAATTACAACTGCTCTGAAAAGAATATGTGCTCTTTAATTAATACAGCCACTTTTATTTCTTTAGTCTCAATAATAAAGGACTACCAAAAGAATTTTAGATTATAATGCATTGGTTTATTTATTTTAAAAGACTTCATTTGTTCATGTGTTATCAATATAATAATTTTACTGGCTATATTACACTTATTTTCATTGCTTTTCATGTTTTATAAGGAATACAAAGGAGGTATATATAAGCTATTAATTTTACTATCAAAACACCATAATACCACATCATTAAGATCACCAGAGTCACAGGACATCCATATACTAACATTCATCTTGCCTGAATACAAATAGTGATAACAAGGGATAAATTATGTTTATGTTATCCATATTCCAAATAATCATTTGAATATATAAAATATCTCTAGTACTAATTATTTTAGAGTCATTACACTTGTGGCTTCTTTGAGCTCAACATCCATAGGTCAAAACTTAGAAGACTGAGGGACTCTGAAGAATAGGGATGTCCAACTATATTATGTAACTCTGGTTCAAGAGGAAAGGTTGCTTTAGAAATAGTCCATCAACATGAATTGTATTTATCTCAAGTAGAAAACAACACAGCCACACCTAGATGCTAAAATCCTTCGAGAGTAAAGAATAATGGATAGTCCTGTCTTTGATACAACCAATAAGCTCAGTACTTCCAAGTTAGAGGTACTTGAAGTATGTTCCCAAGTTTCCTCTATGATGCTCCTACAGGTCTTTTCTTCATAAAAATTTGATTTGTAAAACCTGCTTTATTTTAGCCGCTTTTAGTATAATAAGCACTTTCACATGTGTTATATCAGTTTCATCCTCATAGTAAACCCCTGGAGTAAAATGATTAAAACATCCTTATGTAAATGAAAATAATTGAACCTAAGTAGTTGAAGTAACTTGCTGAGGTCATACTACTATCAAAGGGGAAAATTAGTGGCAAAGCCAGAACTTCTTACTTCAATTAAGACACTCACTTTAGTATACTACTTTTAAGGAGCCCTGGTGGTGCAGTGGTTAAGAGCTACGCCTGCTAACCAAAAGGTCGAATTCACCAGTCACTCCTTGGAAACCCTATGGGGCAGTCTACTTTGTCCTATAGGGTTGCTGTGAGTCGGAATCTACTCCACAGCAATTTTCGGTGGCACAGTGGTTAAAGCACTCGGCTGCTAACCAAAAGGACATAAAATTAAATTCACCCTTTTTAGTGAACAGTTCTGAGTTTTGATAAACACATGCAGTTAAGCAACCACCACCATTGTCATGGATTGAATTATGTCACCCCAAAACTGTGTGTATCAATTTGGCTAGGCCATGATTCCTAGTATTTTGTGGTTGTCCTCCATTTTGTGATTGTAATTTTACGTTAAAGAGGATTAGGGTGGGATTGTAACTCTACCCTTACCAACGTAAAAGGAGTTTCTCTGGGGTGTGGCCTGCACCACCTTTTGTCTCTCAAGAGATAAAAGGAAAACGAAGCAAGCAGAGAGTTGGGGACCTCACACCACCAAGAAAGCAGTGCGAGGAGCAGAGCGCATCCTTTGGACCCGGGGTCCCTGCATAGAGAAGCTCCTAGTCCGTGGGAAGATTGACGACAAGGACTTTTCCTCCAGAGCCGACAGAGAAAGCCTTCCCCTGGAGTTGATGCCCTAAATTTGGACTTCTAGCCTACTAGACTTGGAAAAATAAATTTCTCTTTGTTAAAGCCATCCACGTGACTTCTGTTAGAGCAGCACCAGGTGACTAAGACAACCATAATCAAGATAGCTTGAGTATTTTCAGAACAGTTTCATCACGTCCCCAAATTCCTCCTGTTCCTTTCTTGACAATCTCGTGCCCACACCTAGTCCATGACAAACACTGATTTGTTTTCTGTATCTATAATTTTGCCTTTTCCAGAATGTCATATAAACAAAAACAGATAGTATGTTGCCTTTTGAAGCTGATTTCTTTCAGTTAGCTTGGTACATTTGATATTCATATATGTCACTGTGTGTAATATTAGTTCATTCTTTTTTTATTGCTGAGCGGTATTCCGTCGTATGAATATTTATACATTCCCAAATTAAGGTACATTTGGTCCTATAATTATTCACCTAATATTATTTTCGTATGAACAAATTTTTTCTTTTCACTTGGGTAAACACCTTAGAAAGGGATTGTTGAGTCATATGGTGAGTGTTTGTTTAGCATCATAAGAGACTGAAAAACTGCTTTCCAAAGTGGCTGTTCCACTTTACATTCCCATCAGCCATGTATAAGAGTTCCAGTTGCCCCACATCATCACCAGCACTTGGTATGGTCACTTTATTTTTTAAGCCATTCTAATAAGTACGTAGTCGTATCTTATTACGGTTTTAATTAGTTACAATACATTTTTAACTGGCATCCTGAAAGGGGATGTGGATAGCATATGTATGTGAAATCTTAAGCTGAAATTCTTCATTTTAGTTTTAGGGTTTAGTTAAAATGCTATGTTAATCATTATACAAATAATTAAAAGTAAGTTTTTTTGTTTCATCTCTCTGTTTCTCCCTTCCTGTTGCTATGGTAACAGTGCTGAAGGAGGGTAAACAAACAGTAGGACTTTCATAATAAACAACTTACATACTTGAGTTTTGAATATTCGAGAAAATTTCAAATAGGCAATACTTTTTTAACATGACAAATATAAATATAACATTCAAATTAGAATATTTTCCCAGCCAACGAGGGACAAAAGAGAGAACAGACTTCATAGACATGCATGAAACAGCACACATACAAAGTTTCTACTTTTGTGGACTTTACAAAGGAGAACATTTTATTTACATTTTAAAATCAACTAAATTCTACTATATGGGGTTGAAGTATCAAAATTTACAGTTATATAAAATGGCTAGTGCATCCTGAGAGACACTTTAATGAAAGCATAGCTCATTCTAAATTTTCCAGAAGAGAATTAAAAAGAAAAATTCTGCAATTATAAAGAATTCCTCAAGGATTCATGGGGAAAAGTTTTATGGAAAATGGAGAAATACTGCTGTTAATAACTTATCGAATTTTTAGTCTTGCATTTGTTGGAGAGAATATACGTCAGTAATGTAAACACAACAAAAATCACTATTCTCAGATAATACTTCTAAAAATAAGTGTATGCAAACTATATTCAGGTTGACCAGTCATGAAATGCATATGTATGGAGTGGTATACATAGGTACCAGAACAAAACAGGCAAAGGGAAGAGCAGCAAGTTTTTACGAATGAAAACAAATGTTATTTTACTTTAAAAAAAAAAAAAATTTGTAAGAAAATTAGTACCGGAGCTTTTTTTCCAAAATTTAGTGAAAAATGAGCACTCCTCCCATCTCTAAAAATTATGAAGGTGATTTAAGACAGTATGCTATCTGTTCCTGTTGCTTCTAGAAGGTGCAAACATACATATCTATGGGTAGTTTTGTTTCTTTTGAGTTAATTGCTTGAAACAATAAGATCGTTTTTAAAGAAGTTAATTATATGAGTACACTCATGATCTGTATACTCATTTCTTCTCCGTGTGGTTGTAATTGTGAAGAGAATAGTTGAGGGGAATTGATTCAATATCTCACAGCAAAAGGTACTTGAACTAGAAGGCAGGTATTCTGAGTTCCTCTTGTACTTAAGAGTTTTGTCATAGTGTATGAATTACCTAATCTCTCTAGATATCAGTTTCTTCCATAATAATGCGGAGTAATGGACTACATGTGTCTTTCCTCAATATTAGTTATTCACATACCACCTTCAAGATTTTTATCATGTCCATGTATCACCTTTGCTATTATTTACTCAACATTATTTTGTCAACTTACTTTCCAAAAGTTAAATTCTTATGTTATCCTTATCTCAAGTAATAATAGCTATGGAATCAATGGTATAAAAGTGGACTCATACTTTTCTAATTTGCATGAAAATAAAAACGTTTTGCTTATATAAAACATGTTTGCCCATGAACAACCTAAAATAATCTCCCATATCACTAGTGGTATGACATCAGACTTTGGTAAAAATAAGATTGCAATAAATCATCTCCAAAGTCCCTTTCAGCCCTGAAAAGCTATGGATTTTAAAGTTACTATTTAGAAAAACAGAAAGGATGTAGGGTTAAATAATTTTTGTCAATTGTGTTTCAAAGAAGTAATTGTTCTTCATATCAGTCCCTTTCCAAATTATGCTAAAAACCTAATTGACACTGTAAGAAATTCAGTGAGTAATTATATATGCTATTATTTCAAGGAGAAAGTTCTTTTTATGTACCCAAAGTAACAGCTGAAATATAAAATTTACGCTTACACAGATTTACAGAACATCATCTTTTATGCTTATAGATTGAAATTACATGCATATAATAAAATTTATCACAATATGTTATTTGGAACTTAAAAAGAATGCCTACACAAGTAAAGAACAATTTTCAGAACTAAAATAAAATGTTTTTTTACAGTGTAATAACATAGTGGTATTCCGTTTTATAAAGACAAAACTAATCATTGGCACATTCTTAGAAAACTAAGGAATCCCAGTTTTGCTGAATTTTGTTAATCGTAGATGTTCCATGTATTACGCATGTTTCAAATCATTGTTACCTTTATTAAAATTATTAATAAAATATCAATACTTCTTAATTTTGTCATGAGCATTTTACTCATCTCTTAGTTTTGTTTTAGAGTGCCATATTCTTTTATAAAGCTCCTGTTTTAACAAGAACTACGAACTTTGTGAAACTTTAGGTAATCTTTTTCTTTTTTTCTTCAGATCGCTACATAAAAGCTAGAACTGTCAAGGGGGAAAAAGATCATGAAAAACAACCAAACATCCCTGGAAGACCTGATTTTAATTCCTTAATAAATAGTTGAGTGTAACATAGTAGCCTTTAAATTTTACTCAGCGTCACACTTCTAGTGCCATAGCTCCATCTGACCCTATAAAAATGCTGTTAATGGCTCTGTTTGTTAGAATTTATTGCTACCAAGATAGAAAACCACAAAACTATCAAACCAGTAATGTAGCAGTATGCAACCTCGGGCCCTATAACGCGGCTATACTTTGAAATCATCAAAATGCAGATGAGGATTAAGCTAAAGATTGATTTTGTGATTGCTTTTAAGATATTGAGTAGTTCTTAAAATACATGTATGGGTGAAGGTGTATAGATAACTTGCATATTAGTGTATTTTAAAATTGCCCTAATGTGAAAGGTATTTTCTTTGCCAGATGATTTCTCAGTTATTTTAAAAATGTTCTGGGATTCATCAAGCAATCAGATAAATTTCTGGTTTTCACCATTGTGAAATATATAGATTTCTACACTTTTTCATTAATTTTCAGGTGTTACCTGTCTGGGATATTCAAAATGCTTTGAACCGAGAAATATTTCCTTTATAATTTTTGCATGTATCACCTAAATTATACAAATTATATATATATGTATATATATATAAGCTTCAGATTATCATGGGCCATTTCAAATCAGTAGCTATTATTGTCAGCGTCTTTAATGGTGTATATTCATATGCACATATACTAACAAGTAAAAGTGTATACTCACATACTTATATATATACACATACACACTCATATATATGAATATATATGAGTATATATCTATAATCATTGACAGACATAATTCTTGACTTTATATTAGCTTATTTTATCAAAAATGTGAATTAAAATTCTCTATATAGAACATGTTCATTTAATCTGTAGGGCAAAGCACAAACACCATCTTGTTTAATTGTACAAATTGACAAATCTGTTGAATCATATATCCGTATAGAATCTGAAATGTCAGAGGGAAATTGATTTTTTATGATAGATATCACTGTTTTAAAAAGTTGAGGCTTTATCCACTTTCTTTGGTCTTCCTGCATTTTACTTAGCTCACTGAACATTAGTGGCACTAAAAGGACATAAGAGGCCCTCCACAGACCACTTAGCTCGCCTCCATTGCTCTGTGCCCATTGATCCACACAAGCTGTATCTTAAAAAATGTTATAGAGAGGGTTATTATTGGATTTTACTTACACTAGTTAGAATTGATGATATAATTCTGGGGACAGCTTGACATTATATTTCTCTTTTACTCTAAATTGTTTCTCTGGAAAACCGCAACCACATCCAGAGCTTCGACGACTATCTATATTCACCAGTGGCTTTCAAAGGTAAACACTCCTTTCATCCACTCTTAAGTTATAGACTGTCTATTCTGTAGGTCCTCTTTGGGACACCTTAAACCTAGTGCTCTCCAAACCCATGGCCTTCTCTCCTCAGCCAAATCTGCTCCTGCTCTCCTGTTCACTTTCTGGGTTAATGGTATCGCCATAGTCTGAGTTCTCTCTCTTCTCTGAGCTAATGTAAGTCTTCCAGCTGGCTCCTCTAGTGTCAGTATTGTCGTCTTCAATTCCATTACCCACACCTCAATTGGAATATGATCTATCTTAAACACAAATATTAATATGCCATTTACTATGTTAGGGAAATTAATACCTTCTGGAACATCTACAGAACAAAGTCCACGCTCAATAGAGAAGCGTAAAAGACTCTTCCTTGGTGGTAGCAATGCTGCAAATTCCTTTTCTCTGGCTTTCTTACTAATTTGCTTGTGCTTCTGAGTAGGCTCAGCATTGGGAGACACCCCTAGGGAATGAGTACAAAGACTGGAGGAAAATTTGAAGGGAGAGAGGGAGAGGCCAGTGGAGAAATAACTCTCCCTGGTCTCCAACAATAGCTGCATTCCTTTGTGGTTCCAGTTACCAATGGAATGCTCCTGACTTCTCACTCCTCACTCCTCAGCTATGTCTAGGGCCACTTTCTTTGCACCTCCAGCCCTTGGGATGGTAAGGGTTTCCTAAAATCTCTTGTTTATCCTCTCAGCAAAACAATCACCTTTTAAATTAACTAGTTATGCCTTCATTGAACTAACTGGAATGTACACTCTTTACCTGACTAAACCCAGATTGTTAGAATCTTTATGTTAATGTCTGTATTAGTTTACCAGGGCTGCTTGTAAAAAGTGCTACAAACCTGGGGACTTATAACAATGGAATGTATTCTCTCATGGTTCTGAAGGGTAGATATCTGAATTGAGGGTGTTGGCATAGTCATGTTTGCTCTGAAGTTTCTAGGGAAAGAAACTTCCTTGCATCTTCCAGCTTTCGGTAGCTATAGACATCCTTGGCTAGTGATAGCATAACTTCAATCTCTGTCTCCATCATCACGTGGCTGTCTGCCCTTTGTGTCTCTCGTCTCTTCTTTTTTTATAGGGACACTAATCATATTTGTTTCATATTCATAGTCCAGTATGACTTCATATTAACTAATTACATTTACAAAGACCTTATTTTCGAAGTCATGTTCACAGGTTCCAAGGGTAAGAACTCCAATATATCTTTTGGGGGGACACAATTCAACCTATAAAAGTGTCTTTCAAACTCATCTCAGTGATTAAAGAATCGAAGGCTTTGGAGTCAGCCATGCCTCACCTCTACAATTATTAGCACTCTTAAGAAAATCATAATTCTCTGAGCCTCTTTTGCCTCATCTGAAAATTTGGAGATTATAATACATGCTTCACGGATTGGTATGACGATTAAATTAGAATTAGATATTTTTATTATGTATGTAAAGTCTTCAGCACAGTAACTGGCATATGGCAAGCAACTCACTACTTAGCAGTTGTTTCTGTCCTTACTAGACTGTGCATCCCATGAGGGCAGAAACTGAATCAGGATATACTCTGACCCTGTCTCTTTCCTCTTCTGGAATTCTTATTATGCATATGTTGGAATGCTTAATTGTGTCCCACATGTCTCTTAGGCTTTGTTTATTTTTCTTCATTTGTTTTTCTTTCTGCTCTTCAGATTAGAAAATTTCAACTGACATATCTTCAAGTTCACTGATTCTTTCTTCTGCCTGCTCAAATCTGATTTGAGACACTTTATTGAGTTTTAAATTTCAGTTATCGTACTTTACAGCTTCAGGATTTCTGTTTGGTTCCTTTTTTAAAATAACTTTTATCTTTATTGATATCTCCATTTGTTCAAACATTGGTCTCCTGGTCTCCTTTAGTAATTTTTCCATAACTCCCTTTGACTTTTTAGCATATGTGAGATGTTCTCATTAGGTGTCCAACTCATAGTGACCCTATGTACAACAGAAAGAAACACTGCCTGGTCCTGCACCATCTCACAATCGTTGCTATGATTGAGTCCATTGTTGCAGCCACTGTGTCAATCCATCTCAGAGAGGGTCTTCCTCTTTTTCACTGACCCTCTGTTCTACTAAACATGATGTCCTTCTCCAGGGACTGGTGCCTCCTGACAACATGTTCGAAGTATGTGAGACAATGTCTTGCCATCCTTGCTTCTAAGGAGCATTCTGGCTGTATACTACCAAGACAGATTTGTTCATTCTTCTGGAAATCCATGGTATATTCAGTATTCTTCACCAACACTGTAATTCATAGGCATCAATTCTTCTTCAGTCTTCCTTATTCATTGTCCAGCTTTCTCATGCATATAAGGCAACTGAAAATACCACGGTGTGGGTCACATACACCTTAGTCCACAAAGTGATATCTTTGTTTTTTAACACTTTAAAGAGTGTTTTGCAGCAGATTTGCCCAATTCAATGCATACTTTGATTTCTTGACTGCTGCTTCCATGGGTATTGATTGTGGATCCAAGTAAGATGAAATCCTTGACAACTTCAATCTTTTCTCCATTTATCATGATGTTGCTTATTGGTCCGGTTGTGAGGATTTTTGTTTTTTTTATGTTGAGGTATAATCCATCCTGAAGGCTGTGGTCTTTGATCTTCATCAGTAAGTGCTTCAAGTCCTCTTCACTTTCAGCAAGCAAGCTTGTGTCATCCGCATATCGCAGGTTGTTAATAAGTCTTCCTCCAATTCTGATGCCATGTTCTTTTTCATATAGTCTAGCTTCTCGGATTATTTGCTCAGCATACACATTGAATAAGTGTGGTGAAATGATACAACCCTGATACACACCTTTCCTGATTTTAAACGATTCTGTTTATCTAAGACAATTTATTTAAAGTCTTTGTCTAGTAAAAACAAAGTCTGTGCTTCCTTAGAGACAGTTTCTTCTGCGAATGCACGGTCCTTTTCGTTTCTTTGCTTGCTTTGTAACTTTTGTTGAAAACTGGACATTTGAAAATTTTAATACAATAACTCTGGAAATAAGATTCTTCTGTTGCTTTCTGTAGATTGTAGATGTTTTCTTGTTTAGTGACTTCAAAACTATTTTTAAAGTCTGTATTCTTTGTCATGTGTGGTCTCTCAAGTTTCTGTAACTTAACTTCTGTTCATCTAGTTATTTTAAAGAAATTTCCTTATTACTCCAAGCACCAAAAAGAGCCAAATAGGCAGAGGGAAGATAATGAGAGAAGGAGATGGAGAATAGGGAAAAGTAAGAAGAAGAAGAAGAAAAGACAGAATATTAAATAGTAAAATAAAGTAGAAGAAGAAAAATAAACCCTAAAAAACAAAACAAAATGAAAAATTCCTCTCCATTCTTTGCATATTGGCTCTTCAATGTCTTAGCCAGGCCATTTAAAACTCTGCCTTAGTCTCCATTCCCTGCTTGCGCTTAAACTAGAGATAAGCCAGAGATCAAATATTAGAGTCTTCTCAGGTCTTTTATGAGTCTGCATCCTGTTCTGCTCATGAATGTAGCTTTTCTAAATGTCCCAGTATACACAGGTGCTTTTGAATGCCCTAATTTTCCAAACAAACTTTCTCCCAGCTTTCTCTCTTTGGTATATCTATTATATACCTCAAATCATAATCTTTTTGCCCAGGCAGCTGCAGGTTGCTCATTTACCTCACAATGTTTTTTAGGACTGCTAGCCACTTTTCAATCCTGAGTGAGTTCCAAGTTAGATGAAATCAAGAAAAGCACCTTATCTTCAGATAGGCCACAGACAAAAATAATTCTTGTGAATAAGACCTGTTCTGTTTCCTCTGGGTAGCCAGTGATCAGGGGCCCATACTGGGAATGTGGACTGCCATTTTCAAGACCACTAATGCACTAGGGATGGGTGGACAAAGGGAAGTAAAAATTCCACAAAGCTTTCCTAATTTTTCTCAGTCAACTTTTCCTTCATTCAGAATTCCCTTACGTGCTGTAACCTTTAACTATTTTCCAAAGTTCTGACAAGGTTGGTTTCAACAATTTTCTGGTTGATTTTTTGTGTTTTGATGACGAATGTGTTGTTGGAGTTCCCTACTTCACCATTTTCTCTGAGATTACTCTCAAACAAATATTTCTTATATTTATAAAAATTTTTCAGTGACTTCATCTTTTAAGGTTTGTATAGTTTTTATGTGGATATGTCTGATTTATTTAACTGATAATTTATTGGGTGACAGTAAGGTATTTCCACATAACGTTAACTCCAAAGGATATCAAGATTCAACTCAAAATGATTTCCAAGGTCAAATAGGTTTTTTAATGCTATGGGGATAAATACAGTGAAACAGAATGCTTTGCTGAAAAACTTCTCAGAGGCATTAACATGTTACTATACATTACAAATTTCCAAAGGGGGTATAATGCACAGTGATTCTCAACTTGTTTTATCATGCAATACTGTTATTTTTCTCCAGAGGCATCTTATGTGCCAACAGCTCCTTCAAATACAATTTGGAAATTGCTGATCCAGGCTTCTAGTCTGATCTTCAAAGAAAGGTTAGATCCTCAGAGTGAATTCTTTAAAGAATTGATTTTAGCCTTAGTATGTTGTTCAGGTATTCTGAAATACAGGTTTTACAGGATGAACGAATATTTTGACGTATGATTCTAGACTCGACTTTTGGATAAAATTTTATTAATACCTTAACCACTAAAATTAACCAGCAAAATTCCTGGTACATGTTAGGAAACAATAAATTTACATTGTTTATGTAAATATATTAATAGTAATGTCTATGATTATGATGAGGATAATGATAACTATGGTGATGAATAGGAGGCAGAGGTGGAGGAAGAGGTGATCATTTATTTCACCAACAACTACTGCAGTAGGAATATTATATGTAATATATTATTTAATCTTCTAAACCGCCATCCCCTTAACGTAGGTGTATTTTCTCAACTCACAGATATAAAAATCAAGCATCAGTTTGTTTAAAAAATCGGCCCAAAGTTACATGGGTAGTAAGCCAAAATTAAGTGCATATTATGGCTGACTCTACACTTTCTCAGTATGTTTTCATTGTTATGTAGTCATTCTTCAACATATGAGTAAATAAAAGGAACATAATATCTATGTAAATGTATGCGTGTTTACAAGTAGTCCCCAACTTACTATGTACTCCAGTTATGACAAACCTCACTTACAACCATTTGTTTATTTTTTTGTCCATCTTATCATTAGTATTATGTACTACATGCAATGTGGCAGCATGTAATTTGCTGATGTTATTCTCAGATGTTCATTCGAAAATGTTCTGTTTTATGATTTACTGTTCAAAACACTGCTAAAGAAATGCTGAAGAAGAAAGAAATAATGAGGAAGAGGAAGGAGAGAAGTCGTCAAAAACTTTTACAGTGAAAGGATAAGCTGAAGTTTTTTGTAAACTATATCAGGGACTTCAGTTGCTTGAAAACATGGACCCAAAACCTGATCACTTTGCTAATGTTGATAGGCAGATTTAGGGAAGCAGTGAGATGTCACCATAAAATATATGAAGAAAAAAAGAAAAGGACCATACAGACAACTTTCACTAATTTTCTGACTAGAAATGTCATCCCCATTCCCAGGGATAATCCAGATGATCCAGAATCTTCCACAAGTGGAGTTATTACAGCAACTAACAAAATGACAATGTCGTCCAACTCTTCTTCATTCTTGGTAAATTTTTATGATTTGTGCATTTTTTGTATGTATGTATTAAAATATATCTGTAAGTTTGTATGTAATGTTTCCAACCCCCAAAGGCAAATAAAGATTGGATTTATAAAGGTACTGATAATAAAAGGCCATAATAATGAAAACTAAAAAAAAAAAAAAGAGAGAGATATTCTACTTACATCAGAATTCAATTAGTACAGAGTCATTGGAATGGAACCCTGTTGTAAATTGGGGACTACCTGTATTATGATAACTCCTAACCCATCATCTGTGAATGTGGTCTTGTTTGGATCTTTGAAAATGTTATCAGTTAAGTTAACATGAGGTCATATTGGGCAAGGTGGGTTCTAATCCAATCTGAGTGGTGTTCTATAAAAGAGGAGAAGAGGCACAGAGATTACAGACTGGGAGAAGATGGCCATGTGAAGATGCATCTGCAAACCAAAAAAATGCCTGGGGCTACCAGAAGCTGGAATTGACAAGGAAGGATTTTTTTCTATTTCCCACAGAGAGAGAGCGCATACCTAGTCAACACCGTGAATCTGAACTCCTAACTTCCAGAACTGTGAGACAATTAATTTCTGTTCTTGTGTTCACACCCATTTTATAGTATTTTGTTACAGTAGCCCTAGGACACTAATACAATGCTAGTAAACTACTCAGAATTATGGATTCATTCAAGACTGCTGAATTGGATTATTGAAGAGTTTGTAATCCTCATTGAATAAAAGTGGAGACTAAGTTCTAGAAAATTCAAATGACTGAATTACTCAAATTCCAACTGATACGTTCAAAAAGAATTGCTATACAGACAATAGAATGTAAGGAACGTATGTGAGTTATGAAGTCTGATTTAATAAAATGAACATCTCTAAAGCTTCTACTCATCTGAAGAACTTGAACATTACCTTGCATTTACCTGTGTTACTCTTATCCCATCCCCCTGCTCAAATTCCAAAGAAATCACCATTCAAAACTTTGTAGTTACCATACTCTTCCTTTTCTTTAATAGTTTTATCACATGCACATGTGTTACTAAATAGTATATTGATTAGATTTTCGTGTTTTAGAGATATCATACAATATCATACTATTGTCACTATATAGGGTCTTTTACTCTTTACTTTCTTCCTATGATTTATCCATATATTTGAGTACAGTTATGATATTCATTTATTTTACTGCTATATAGTATTCATTTCTGTGAATACCATAATTTATATTTTCATATTAGTTGGAATTGACTCAATGACAATGGAATGGGTAAAAGGATTTGAATAGTAGTTGCATTCCTGGAAAACGTAGAGTTTATTAAAATTATACCAATAGTAATTTGGACATATGAGATAGCAAAATGGGCATATGAGTGTTTCTTTCTTCCCTATTTCTTAACCTCTTTTAGATTTTCCATCTCCACTGACTTTCTGTCCTGTAGTCTGCTTATTTTCTTCAGCCCTTGTTTTCAGTTAACTATTTTTTCATTTGTGTGAATAGATACATTTAATCAATTTTAAACTCTCCCTCATCATTTGAATAATCACTTGAGACTATCTTAGTTTTGAAATCAACTTTTTTAGCATTTCATATGATTTATTTCATAGTCTAGTATCTCCACATTTGAAATACTTAACTGTACGTATCTGTTGTTTAATTTTTGTATGTGTGTGTGGCTATCATTTATAGAGATTGCCCCCTCTTTGTTATCTATGTGAGCTCACATTTAGTTTATCTTAATCTGTGGGGAATTGGATGGCTGAAATTGTATCTGCTTCTGCCAGAGGATTGGTGTTAGCTTCTGCTGGAAGTCAGGTGTAGCAGCCAATCTGGACACTTTGCCTCCCTCCTTGGTCTCCAGCTTCATCTTGGCCTGTAAAATTCTCCTCCATTTCTGTGTCCTGGGCCCAAGTGTTGGTCTCCTGGTATTAGTCCTCAGAGCAATCTCTCCTTTATCATGTGCACAGCAGTCATTATTCTGGTTTCAGCTCATACTTTATCTTCCAAATGAAGATGGGATAGGAGCTACTAGTTCCTCAGTCAGGAAATTTTCCTTACTTCTTCTGAGACTAGTAATACACTTAAAATGAGGTTTTGTGTGGACTCTAAAATCTGCTTATTTATTTTAGCAGATAATCCTTCAGAGTTTTTAATCTACCATATTGGTATTAACCGGTAATTTG
Organism: Dugong dugon; assembly: GCA_030035585.1. Lineage (NCBI taxonomy): Eukaryota > Metazoa > Chordata > Mammalia > Sirenia > Dugongidae > Dugong > Dugong dugon. Next base: position 112,529,139 of record CM057468.1, on the reverse strand, counting down.
ATTCTGCATTCTGGTTTTGACCTGCCTTGGGATTGTTATAATTGTACTATTTTCCTGCATAACTGCATCCGGTTTCTCACATTCAGCTCTGGCTTTGAGAATGACTCAGATTCAAAGGCTGTGCCTACCAGGGTCAAACAGATTCATTTAGTAACAGTAGTATGGCAGGTATTTCTTGAGAAGATTATTTGTTGGCTACTGTCTGTACTTGACTGCATGCCCTCTTCCTGAAGGTAAGCTACTTTATGATTACTTGCCACAAGGATTTTGGATATTACCGAAGGAGCCTATGTTTTATAAAAACCAAACCCTAAGAAGAAAATGTGCTAGGGGCTCTGTAAACATGTGGTAGAGGGTGATTGTTTGAGAAGTAGGAGGAGAGTTAAAAGGAATCCTGGCCTGGAAAAGAAAAAAAAAAAAATCAACAACTTTTTTTTTTTTTAATCACATTTCTGGGAAATTAGGCAGTAAGGAAAGTCAGAGGTAATATTTGCGTGGTATAGCTCAGGAGACTGAACGTTAAGCACTGGGGTTTCCTGCCTCACCATGTGTTTCTTTATTCAACAGTAGTGAAGGAAGCAAAGTGCCAGGTGATATGAAGACACCACTGTGGACCTAAATGCTGTGGGTATCATTGGGGGAACTATGACTCCCCATCTGAACAATTATTTTCACCTGGTGGGTCACAAGCTGTTAGTAGATCATATGTATTGCATATGTGGGTTATATGCGGAATCTTAAAACAAATTAGAATAATTTAAAATTAATAGATCTAACAACTCTAGTAGAATAAATATATTTCATGAAAATTTTGTTTCATCTTTGTTTAAATTCAATAGTGACCTAGAATTTACCCTGGAGCACAGTCAAAAAAGTTTGAAAAACATTACATTTACTTGCTTGTCACTATTTTCTGGCACTTCGTGATCCTAATAATCGTGAGAACACTAAAAAGTAGAAATGGAATTTCTTTTCACCTGAGTGGGATGAGAGCTAGGACTCAATATTTTGTGAATCTATGTTTATGGACTGGGATTCATACCACCTGATGTAGCCATCTTTATGTGAATTGAAACAATAAGTGCACCAGCATCGTTATTTCTAGCATCATTGCCTTGTTTATTTGAAGAGTAATTAAAAATCCGATTTATGTCCAATTTATGTCATAAAATTCTGCACAAGTAAGACAAAATTATCATTTTGAATTGACAGTGCTTAATTGCATTTAAACTGCTTATCTTCATTGGATTCTTCCTTATATTATTTTCTGCTAGAACCACTTCAATTTTGTGATAGAGTACTTCATTTTTCTATGTTAAATAATTTCTCTTGTATGAACATTCTCAAAAATTAAATCTTTCATCCCCCAAGTTTCTTTAGGCAATATAAAAAATACTTTGAATTAAATTTTATTAGTTCATAAAAAATTAATATTATATTAAAATTAGTAAGCTAATTTAAACTACTGAGGTCACACAATTTACATGGGTGGTTATAAATGTATTTGGAAAGCATATTTCTCTCTTCCTGAAATGCATGGCTGTTGTTTTTTCAGAATAATTACTTTATTATGTGTTATATTTTCTACCCTTTACACAATCTCCAGAGAATTCAGTAATATTTCTTTAGAATGTTATTTTTGGTGTTAATGGCAAAAACCAAGAAAATTTTGTATCTTTAGAGTGCAGTATTAACCTGTGTATGTATAAACAGAATTAGTATAAAGGAAATAAATAAAGTTCATTGCCAGTTATCCCCATTTACCTGATGTACTGACACAAAAATACAAGTCAAGGACAAGTGATTACTCTTTTTTTTTCTTTTAATAAGTGTAGGTTATGATATACATATATATATATATATATATATATACAGCAATAATTTACATTTCAAAAAATCATTAGAATCAGTAAATAGCAATAATATGCTATAGTAATATGACAGGAATAATTTATTATAATCTTAGTTCTTACTGTATATTGGGGACAAAACCCTTTAATTTTAAACATGTGTACAATTGTTAAATGTGATTTCCATAAGTTATCTAATTTCTACTGCCATTATGTGTGGTAAAGATAATATAGCAATCTGAAAAATATATTTCTGGGGAGACTCCTCTTCACCGGAAATACAAAGGGAAAGAGCATCAGCACAATATATTTGAAATGAAAAGAGGTTTGATGTTCCGTCAGAAATATTTTCTAAAGAAAGATGAAATTAATAAACATTAACTGTAAAACATTTGGTCAACATCACAATGCATAAAGGAAATAAAATTAAGTGCTGGGATCTAGAGTAAGACAACAAAAGTTTAAACTCCAACTTAACCGTTTATTTGTTCTATAATTTCAGCAAGCTTTCAAATCTTTCTAGACCCCAGATTCCTCATTTGTAAAATACGATTTTTCTATAAGGTTATAATGAAAATTACTTAATTGCCAGAAGCTGTAAATAGCAATAATATGCTGTATTATTAATGGGATCGGAATCCAAAACGCATTGGTTATTTTTTAAAAAAAACATTGCAATAAATACTCTGGTACATGAACCTCAATTCTTTCTTTAGTACAACTTTTTATGTACAATTACTTCATAAAATATATTCAGTGTCTTTCAATATAAAATGCCAAATTGTTCACCTGGAATGTTATTAATTTCTATACCTACCAATGGTGTATGAGTCCTAGTCCAGATAAATATTGTGACACTGGCTATTATTATTATTTTTTTATTCTCTTAACATAAATTATCCTTTTACTATTTGAGCATTTACTGTTTTCCTATTGATTTTTATTTCAGTTCTATTAAATTGGGAAGAAAACTACTTTGTTCTTTTTATTCTTTCAAATAATATGGATATATAACATCAATTAAGAATAAATATATTAGACTTTGATTTACATAGGAAGAACATAAGTATATATAAAGATAAAATGGGTCTCTGTTATAAGTGGAGAATTTTAACCTATTATTTTGCAAGTAATTTTCTTATTGCCTGGATCTTCTAGAAACACGTTTAAAAAAAGTGGTTCTAGCAGCGTTCTCTTGCCCCTCACTTAACAGGAATACCTTCGGAAAAACACCTTTGACTTGTTATGGACAGTTGCATTCAGATAAATGCTGATGACATAACCTCTGTTCTTAGTTTATTAAGAATTATTATGAAACTTACTACGGACATTTATCAAATGTTTTGCTATCCCTGGATATAACTGTTTTTTTATCCTTTATCCTGGATGTAGCTAATTTTTATCCTTTAATATAATAATGGACTTCTTAATTTAAAATATCCTCGGATTCTCCAAATACACCCTACTTGGTCTTTATTCTATTCATATGGTGCTAAATTTAAAGTGCAGGGCATTGCCCTACAAAAAGCAACCTTGGAGATTTTATTATGTGTTTCTTTTCCGCTACAGTTTAAAAACATGATAGATAAGTCCAAGCTATAATATCAGCTACCCCTTACACTTAGTAATTCTTTTCGAAGTCAACTGTCTATTTATCTCCATTTCAGCAAGACTTACAGAATTGCAAGGAAGGGTGGGAAAGGTTGACAAAGTTTCATAGAAGCTGAGGAATTTTTACTGGTTCTTAAATAAATGATGGATATTCACCAACAGAGAGAAGAGAAGATGGCATGAAATCATAAAAGAGATTTTAGGAATAGAAAATAGGGAAAGATGTTAAGCAAAGGCAGAACTGTGTTTGGCATGTATCGTGAGCAATGACTGAAGAAGTGGATAAAAATGACGAGAGATCTAGTTGGGGGATATATTGGCATAAAATTGAGTAGAGTGTTAACTATGGAGGAGTCTGACTTTTATTCAGTAAGTGGTTGCAGAGTCAGAGACTGACATTGAAAGCTATGTCTTTTGCAGTTGTGTATGGGCTGAATTATATGAACACTCTCTGGAGACAGGGAGACTAGTAAGAAAGTCCCCAGCATCCTCTACGTGTAGATCCTACATCCTTGATGCGAACAGAAAATCTGACAAAGGATTCTCCTGTTGGCACAATAAGGTAGCTGTTTATAAAGACAGTTTGTCATGTTGGCCAGTGGTTTCCTAATTTAACTCTTGAGTTCTTTCAAAACTCTTGGATAGATGTCCAAGGGCCTCTCAATTTATCTACATAAACAGATGTTTCGAACAGAATCACTTAATTTTTTTAATGGAATGTATGATGCTATAGAGCTGAACTCTTTGCTGCAGAAGAAATATTTGTTGCAGCTATATTTTATTTAAAGACTTATTTCACATGACCATACAGCTTGATTTTGGACTTGGTGACCATAATTTTACAACTGATATTCTTTTGATAATGTTATTTCATGCTAAATATCTAACTATAGGAAAATCAAACATGATTTTCGTTATCACCCTCTGAATGTTTCTATTCTATGGCTTTTATTGCTTGGTGGGAAGCCGGCCGTCAGAGAAGGGGAGGGTTTGGGGTAATTTTCTTCTTGGTGGTATCATTTTTCCCTGTGAGTTTTCTACTGTCAGAGACAGTTCTTTATTCTGAGGATAACATTTCTTCAGTTAAAAAAGTTCTAGTACAATAAAAAAAAAATTAAAAGAAACTATTTGTTCTGTAAACCTTCATCTAAAGTACAGTTAAAAAAAAGTTTTATGGAGAGCTTCTTGTGAGCCTGTAGTCAACATAGATCAGAATCTGCTCCCCCCCGCCACATGCAGACTTCCTATAAACAGTCAAGTCAGAAGAGAATACTTATCGTATACTAGAGAAATGAATGTATGAGTCAAGCATTTTATGCCAAGTTAAGTACTGCTTACTGTATGAAAACTTCAATAAAAGATTTTTGAACATGCCAGAGCTCATGGGATATTATCCTCACGAGTTATTTAGAAAACATCTACACGATGCATTTTGTTAATACACTAAATCACTGGGGGAATTTCAGCAAAAGATTCAAGTATATTTAACTGCAATTCTGAGAAAAAACTAAGGTGGGCGAAAGGGTGACTGAACGGAATGAAGATTTCATATATCCAGGCAGGTATAGAAATCTTAAATATCAAAACTGAGGAGTCGGACAAGGAGTGGGAGGAGGAAGGTAGGCAGTAGATTTGATTGATATGATTTCCTCATATGTGATGGCTCACAAATCAAGTTGTAGACATGTAGGCATATTTAACAGTACACAGTAAACATGAACAAAGATAACACTATTGATTAAAGTGGATGTGAAGGAGAGAGAAGGGAGGAAAGAGACTAGCTGAGTCAAAACTTTTTTAGAGAGTAGGCAACAAATGGATCCTGCCAAAAACAGACGGTTCAGAATACTATATTAATGCAACCCCTGAGACAAAAATACGAACTTTCCTACACAAAGATTTTCAAAACAGAAACTTAAAAAGGAAGACGTAGTATCACATAATGTCAGAGATATGACCAAAATTATCAGAAGTGGTAACAGATGTATGTAGTAAACTTGCCTATTAAAGGAAAAAGAATTTTCAAATTGGATCACAAAGCGAAACCCAAATCTCTGTGGTTTAGATACAAAATCAAAGTGATTTACAAAGTTTGAAAATAAAAAGATGGGTAAAAACAACAATAACTAAAACAACACCAATAATGAAAATTTATAGACACGGTATTTTACCCAAAATACTTGAACAAGAGAAATAGGGTAGATGGTATTATCGTTAGACTATTACGTTTTTCTCAGCTTTTGGCACGGGCTGAAAATGTAATGGATTCAGAGTGGTGTCTCATGCTCAAATACCTCAAGTGTTTAAGAAATCTTCAGACTGATGTTATGACAGAAGATGCTTAAACTTATTAAGGACACGAGAGGATGTTATGAAATAATTTCTTCCAAAAGATACACATACTGAAGAAAATTTGAAAAAGTACAGATATTTCAAAAGAACATAAAACAGCCTAGTTGTTTTAACCAGTCATAAATGCTATTAGTATTTGAAGTATTTTTATTTGTAATATTTTCTTTTTATGTTATTGGTGGCACAGTGATTAAAGCAATTGACTGCTAACTGAAAGGTCAGAGGTTTTGAAACAAACAGTAGCAGTCTGCTTCCGTAGAGATTTACAGCCTTGGAAACCCTATAGGGTTGCTATGAGTCAGAATTGACACGATAGCAGTGAGTAGTCTGCTTTCCCAATGAAATGATAAAATGGACATTGTTCCATTGCACTTTAATATCTATAATATACAGATATACTATACCACTCTATTGTGAAACAATTTAAGTTGTAATTTTTCACTTTTATAAACATTGTTGGAACGAAGAGGACTTTATGTGAACCTGCATCTTTGATTACATCTTTAGAATTAATTACTGGAAGTAGGATTTGTAAATCAAGGTGCATAAAGAATTTTTTTAATGAGATGCTTTTAATAATTTACGCTGTCACCCTCAGTGTATGCTTGCATATCTTATCTGCCTCTTTGTTTCACATTAAGTATTTAAGAAACTAAGAGTTCATTAATTTTGAAAGTTTAAAATCTATTTTACTTGTATTAATTTGCACCCTTTCTTTAGTAGTGATACCCATTGATTCCAACTCACAGGGATCCTATAGGACAGAGCAGAGGACAGAGCAGAACTGCCCTGTAGGGTTTCCAAGGAGCTGCTGGTGGATTCGAACTGCCAACCTTTTGGTTAGCAGCTGAGCTCTTAACTGTGCCACCAGGGCTCCTTACTAGTGACAGAGAATATTTGTATAGTGTTAATTATTTCACAATATTTTTCAAATTAAGTATTTATGGGTTCTAACCATGTTAAATTGGGAATATTGATGACATCCATTTGTATAAGCTCTTGTCTAATAAGGAAGTTATCACTTTGTTATATTTCTTTTAAAGCTAACCACTCCTCCCCAGTTTTTCCTTTGTCTTCTGGTTTTGCTCATAGTTTTCCTTGATGTCCAGCCATTGTAACTTTCGAATTACAGAAATTGCAGAATTGCTTTACTCTTTTATCACTTCTTCAACTGTTCTTATCATTTTTACTCCATCCAGAAAGTTAACTAATGGGCACTGATATTCTAATTAGTATGGTTCCTTTTTTGATTGATTTCATAACTGCTATGGATTTTTTTTGTCGTAAGGTATGTGATGTAAATCTATAATTTTGCTTCTCTTTAAATAATTTAAACTATGGTCTCGGAACCATTTGTTGGTTAACGCTTTTGCCACACAGATTTCTGAGGTTGCGGTGTCTTCTTCAGTATATCACTTTTCTATTGCTGCTGTAGCAAATGATGATAAACTTCATGGCTTAAATCGAGGTTTCTCAGGGCTTCCTTCCTTTCTGCATTGCATAGGAGAGAATGTCTTTCTTTGCCGTTTCTAGCTCTAGAGGCTGCCTCCATTTCTTGGCTTGTAGTCTCTTCCCTCATTTTCAAAGCCAGCAATGGTGGGTCCAATCTATCTCATATCTGTCTGCACCCCTTTCTATTGTTGCATCTCTTTGTCTTCACAGCTAGGGAAGTTTCCTCACTTATAAGGACTCATATGATTAGAGTGGGCTCACCCAGATAATCTAGGCTAATCTCCCCATCTCAAGGTCAATATCCTTAATCATATCTGCAAAGTCTCTTCTGCAACATATGATAATATTCACAGGTTCTAGGGACTGAGTTGTAGATATCTTTTACCAAGGACAGGGGGCATTATTCTGCCTACCACATTCTGTTAAACATTTTAGCATATCATAATGTATCACTGAGGTTTTCATTCTGTGCTACTAACCTGTTGCCATTGAGTTGATTCTGACTCATAGTGACCCTACAGGACAGAGTAGAACTGCCCTATACGGTTTCCAAGTAGGAGCTGGTGGATTTGAACTACTGACCTTTTTGTTAGCAGCCGTAGCTCGCTGTAGCTCTTAACCACTGCGCCACCAAAGAGCCGCTCTATGCTGCTGGTCTGTTACATCTATTCCTGCTGTAATATTACCCTGATTTTTGTTAATTTGTACTATACTTTAATCTCTGGAAGTCCTAGGACTTTTGTTCCTTGTAAATTTTATTTTTCAAAATGTTCTTGGTATTTATTCATTTTAGTTTTCTTCTTTGGAAATTGCGTTAGAACTAATTTACTGTGTTTGTGAAACATTCTTTAATTTTTTATTTGAATTGTATAAATCCTTCAAATTAGTTCAAGGGAAACTAACACCCCCAACAAACGTATTTCCATTGTGTTGCGTACCATCGAGTCGATTCCAAATCATGGTGACCCTATAGGACAGAGTAGAACTGCCCAGTAGATATCCTAGGCCATAATCTTTATGGGAACAGATCGCCAGGTCTTTTCTCCAGTGCAGTTTGTGGCTTCAAACTGCCAACCTTTTGGCTAGCAGCCCAGTGCTTCACCATTGCACCATGAAGGTTCCTTCCATATTTCCATTACTTTGTTTATATTTCCATTAGTAATTTCCATTACTAAGTTTATAAAAACTCAGGGAAAAATTAAAATTTCCATCAAACTGTTCCCAATATTTCTTGTTGCATTTATCCCTAGCTGTTTTATTTTGTTGTATTATTGTATATGGGGTTATTTATCTATTATATAATCTTTTGGATACGTAGGAGAATGCTGATTTTTTTATATTTGCTTTTTATGCGGCTAATCCTTTGAATTATTTGATTGGTTCTAATAGATTCCAACTAGTCTACTGAATTTTCTAAATGATCAAATATTTGCTCATAATACCAATTTTCATATGTAAACAATAATCACTTAGTTTTTTTTCTAAGTCTAGATATAATGTGTGGTTGTACACACTTCCACCCTAAACCTCCCATGAATGCAGCTCAGCAAATCTATGTCAATAAGTATGGTGCAATCCTTTTTAAACCAAAATTGGCAAGCTGTATCATGGATAATTTCATATTTTTACAGTCTAAAATATTATAAGAAATAAAATAGCATCAGTCATGTATTCAACTGATATAAAAGAACACAAATAATAAACTTGATGTCAGATATACTAAGTGATACAGTAAAATGTCTATTTGATAATTTTGCTTTGTCACTGCCTTTCAGCCAAAGATTACCAGCAAAACAAGTTGTATTTATTAATCACTGCAACAAAGGAGAACACATACTGTGGGGAACCATTGCCATCTTAGCGACAGGGAGTTAGAGAGGATTTATCATAAGATTTGAGGTTGTGTTGTTGACTTTGGGAAGAGTTTAAGGAAGTGAGGTTTTGCTCTGGACTGGATATTGTCAGGATTGAGGTGTGATGCTGTGATTGCTTGTCCTAATAAATCTTATCTAGAAGGAGGGCAGACTAGACAGAGGCTAAAGCAACAGTCACTCAGATCTGCCAGAATAGGAGGATATTTGTTTTTTTGAGTATGTACTTGTTGTTTGAGCAATGTTAAGTATTTTTTCTGTGTTTGGGTATAATTTTAGAGCTTATCTTGATCCACCATTGTCACAGAGTGACCTTCCCTGAGCTTGATGTTTGGTTAATTGTTTATGTTCATCCCGAGAGCATCAAGGTCTTGCTGTGAGTACCAGGCCAACTCCCAGATGTTAGAAGCTGCTTTTCTCTCTCAGCACCATCTAGACCACACCACAAGGACATTACCTCCCCCAAAGAGTTTTGTGTTATTTATATGAGAGTGCTGCATTTCAATGCTAATGTTTGGGGGGATATGAGGTAATCGATTTTAATTGCTGTTGTTGTATACTATACTGGAGTTAATTATGGTAAATATAATCATGAGTTCTGTTTGTTTGTTTTTTTAATGCTAAACACAGAATTAAAATTTCTGGCAATTTTTTTTCTCTCTTGCACTGCTACCGAGAACATCTGTTTTGGGAATTCATCTTTGAAGCTCTGAAATTCTGGGCTCAGAAAGGTATTCTGAATTTCATACCTTTGTGTCTATGTATGCAAAAGGAGCCCTGGTGGAGCAGTGGTTAAGTGCTTGGTTGCTAACCAGAAAGTTGGTGGTCATTACTGAATAAACACGATAATTTGCATTTCTGGTAGCTAAGGCTTTTGACATATGTAAGTAGTCATTATGCAAATCAATATATAAAAATTTATGTAAAATGGCATATGTATGTATTTACATTCTATCTTATCATAAAGCAGATTTAACATGATAAATGTGGTATTATATTTTTTAAATTTAATAAGAAGTATTCCCAGATAAAATAGAACTCTTATAGAAGAATTATGATCGTTATGGGGTTTATGTGAGGAATGCTTTAATAATTCTCTCTTAATTACAAAAGAAAAAAGCCACTAGAATTTTTCTATATAGATGTCGTGGACTGAATTGTGTCCCCCCAAAATGTATCAAATTGGCTAGGCCATGATTCTCAGTAGTGTGTGACTGTCCACCATTTTGTCAACTAATGTGATATTCCCATGTGTTGTAAATCCTATCTTTACGATGTTAATGAGGTAGGATTAGTGTAAGTTACATTAATGAGGCAGGACTCAGTCTATAAGATCAGGTTGTGTTTTAAGTAAATCTCTTTTGAAATATAAAACAGAGAAGCAATCAGAAAGAAAGGGGGATCTCATACCACCAAGTAAGCAGTGGCAGGAGCAGAGCACGTCCTTTGGACCCAGGGTTCCTATGTGGAGAAGCTCCTAGACCAGGGGAAGATTGATGACAAGGACCTTCCTCCAGACCTTACAGAGAGAGAAAACCTTCCGCTGGAGCTGACACCCTGAATTCAGACTTCTAGCCTACTAGACTGTCAGAGAATAAATTTCTGTTCATTGAAGCCATCTACTTACAGTATTACTATTATAACAGCACTAGATAACTAAGACAATAGTTGATAAACTACCCAGTTTTTTGAGTTTTTAAATAAATGGATAGAAAAAAGAAGATCTATATAGCTAAAAATACAATAATATTTACTAAATTATTAGACTGGGTAAGTCTGGTATTTTTTCTGCCCACTGGGATCAAAGTAGTAATTCAGAAATCTCCTAGGGCCAGAAAAAACAGCCACATGTGTTTAGATCTTGACATTCATAAATATTAAAGATATGATAAATAATATGTTTTCTGTGTGAGTTGGTATTTGTTGTCAATGGAATAAAAAGAAAGGGTTTTTCTACTATCACTCTGATGAAGAAATGAGGTCGTGTATAATACAAGACATTAGATCTAAATTATTTTTAAATTTATTGATCAAGTTAGCTAGGGATTTTATTTCAAAACGTGCACTTAGAAATCCAGAACAAAGAACTGCTTCTAAAGGATGTCTTTCTACTTGTAATTCATGGCAATTATATTCAAAACAAAGTTTTGAGTACTATAGATGGTAACAAGCTCAAGTAGAAAAAAAGAAAAAAGCACAAACAAAAGTTCACAAAGGGATGATTTTTAAACTGCATAATTTTAGTCTTATAACCACTATTTTTGTCTTTATTTTTGTTTGGTTGGCTGTCTATATCTTGACAAACAAAATAAGTAAGAGATGTCATCACAGAATCAGCAGGATTTCATACTAATAAAGGTAGGTTTATAAGGGTACTCCAAAACTGCCAGGGTTAAATAGAGGCAATGTCTAAGGGAAAAAAACAAAAATTATATATAACCATATTTATATAATCATATATAACCTCATATATACTGGATTATGCAGGTGGGATTTTTTTTTTATCAATTCTGAACTGTTAGTACTGCACCACACATCACCACTTGCTATTGAATTGATTCTGGCCCCACATGTCTCAGAGTAGAAATATGCTTAATTGGCTTTCAATTACTGATTTTTCAGAAGTAGATCACCAGGCCTTTCTTCTGAGGCACCTCTGGGTGAACTCCAACCTCCAACCTTTCAGTTAGTGGCTGAGAGTGTTAACTGTTTGCATCAATCAGGGACTCCAAGCGCTCCAAGTGGTACTAACATTGTTTCATTTTTCAGGCTGCTGGCTGAGCAATATCCTTGTGACATTTCTTTCTCTCTTATTTATCTTTTATATCTGTTTATTTTTAACTGGTCATTTACTATAGATTGGCAAATTGGACAAGCTTAACTTCCTTAGTGTTCTTTCCTGTTAATTTTCTCTTTCCAGCTAATTTCTTTTCTCCTCACATGTGGATGCACAATCATTCTGGAGTCATGATGTATATGCTTAACCTCTTTACTGCATGTACAAAGAAAAAGCCAAATTTTATATAGTTCTTTATGCTTATTATTTGGATCCGAGTAAACTGATCCTAAGCACATTTTTTTAAATTTCTATATTGAAATACATCTTTCATTTTGAGGTTTGATTGAATTCCTGCTTATCAGATATTTATTCACTTAATTCACCAGACTCAAATACAAACAAAACAGCACATTTCTTAAAGGTTTCTCCTTAATGATGTCTAGGAAATGGATCATATAAAGAATTAGAAACAATACATTGAATGAATATTTAACAGTAGATTGGCCTGTTAAATAATATCACCCGTGAGTACTGTGCTCCTCAAAATAATTGTCTAGATGAAATCAAATGGTAAACATTTACTCTTGGCCAAAGATGAGAAGGCAAGAGGGGACACGGAAGCTAGATTAATGGAAACAAACAACCAAAATGGAAATAACCAGAATGCTGATATATTGTGAAGATTGTAACTAATGTCACCGAACAAGATGTAAAAACATATTTTAAATGAGAACCTAATTTCCTGTGTAAACTTTTACCAAAAACACAATAAAATATTTAAAAAAAAAAAAGACTTAACAGTGGTTTGTATTACTAATTAGAATTGGACTCACTCCATCATGACCATTTCAAGTTCATAAACTCACTCAAAGGAAATGTTATCTTTAGAATAGGGAAGCAAAATGTGGAAATTTTAAATCTTCTTTGTGTTTTCAGTGGGTTCTCCTTATTCAGAACATATGGGCCTCTTATGCATAATGGACTAACTAAAAATCTAAGGTCCACCAGAGAGTATGTACTGATAAGAGTGCTATCAGCAGCTGGAGCTCTTGTCCTCCTCTGCAGACAGGAAAAAAGGACACTCAGTGTGCTAATCTGTGCTGCAGTGGTAGAGGCACAGTTAGCAGCCAAAGCATGGAGAGAGTTACGGGATCCTATGAAGGTTACCGCTGAAATGAAAATCCTAACTAGCTCCATGCAGGACAACTTGAAACAACTGGTGTCTTGTCAGTTTTGAGATCAAGAATCAATGCACAATGATTAATGCTAACAAGAATGCACTTCATTACCCTTCATTCTCAGAATCTCACTCTGTCCTGCCAGAAACATCCCCTTCACTGCAGTTGTGGAGATTCTGGTAGATGTGGGCTCATACAATTTAGTGCCTGGTGGATTTGAACTGCCGACCTTTTGGTTAGCAGCTGAACTCTTGACCACTGTAGAGAAGATTAAATATTATGTTTTTATTAGCACACATATTTATGAATGTTTCATAAATGTTTCAATATTAAATTTTTCTGAAATATCTTGAAATTTACTCTGACTACTTTTTCAAACATTTTAAAGCATGCTTAAAATACACTTGAATAACTGTGATTACTCATCTAAAATTTTTTCCTAATTCATTTGTATATTTATATACCTATGGAGTTAATTTTCAATCAATCTTCTGGTAATATTTTTCTCTTTTAAATTGTGTGAGGTCTTTGACAAACAGTTTTTAATTTCAGGTTTTTATTTGTCATAATTATTTAGCAATTGTTCTATTACCAAAACATTTTATAAGTTTTAATATTAGCAGTGGTAGTGATATAAAAACTAGCAATAGTTAGAGTTCTTCATGATTTACAAAAAGTTCACAATTCCCACGTGAAAAAGTCAGTATTAATTACCATTAAATTTTTACAGGGTCATAATATCTTACATAAATGTAGTATAGTTAGTTAAAGAAATCTTAATATACAGAAATTTAGGGAAAAAATAGAAATCAATTCTGTTTCATTCTAGTATTTTTTCTACGACTAGCTATTTTTACATAGTTGCAATCATATGCTATATACATTTTAATTTTGTCTTTGCATTTATCATTACATAAAAATACTGTTCTAAAATCTAGAAAATTCCTTCATAAAAAAGGAAAAGTGCCACACTTGTTAAACATATTAAAAATAATTTCAACTAACTAACCCTTGAGGAACTATAAACTAATATATGATTTGGAAATATATCTCAAAACAATTTTTATAGATAACTCTTAACAGTGGAAAGGATGCAGAGAAACAAGATTTCCTGCACATTAATGATGAGAAAAATAATATATGGTCACAATAGTGCAGAGCTTTGAACTGGTTCATCCCAGTTCAATTATGGTTGAGGAAGTGAAACTGGAGCAGACTCAAATTTTCAAAATTTGGTTGAACCAGCAAAATAACTGAAATGGGAAAAATTATGGGATAAAACCCTGCTGGAAATTTAATCTCCTTCTTAGAAAACAAAGGCAGCATATGCATTGCATAGCAACCAAATCTCTTGCCTGTTGGATTTGGAGCAGAGTCAGAAATGGTGGCGCCCCACTCAAAGATGGCAGCTGACTGTGCTGCTTTGAAAATGTGTCATTCACCACAGTCCTGCCAATAGTTCAATCTCATGCAGCAGGCTACTGAAAGGACTCACTATGTCTCTTCCAAGTCTCCCATTCCAGGGCTTCAACCTGAAATTTTTCCTGGTCCAAGTATTGTTTCAGATCATCCAGATTTAAAAAATTTGGGTCTGTTCCTGTTTTGCTTCACTGGCTATGACTGAACCAGTTCGAACTAGTTTGAAACCCTGCTAAGTGTTAGAAAGCACTGTGGAAATATGTTACAAAACTGTAAATACACTGACATTGTTTGGACCAATAATTATACTCCTGGGAAAATTTCTCATAGAAATAATCATAAAATAAAAAAGGCAAAAATATGTGTTTCACAGTCTTATTTAAGCATTAAAAAAAAGGGAAATGGCCTAAATGCTGAATAACAGAAATGACTGAATAACTTGCAGTCTATTGCCTCTATTCAATAGCATGCATCACTTTAAAAAATTTACCCACACTATGTTAAAAATATTTCTCAGTGAGGTGGGGCCAAGGTGGAGTAGTCAGCCACTTCCTGTGGTCCCTCTTACAACAAAGATCCAAGAAAACAAGTGAATTGATTGTGTATGACAGTCTAGGAGCACTGAACATCAAAGGCAAAGTCGAGGAATCAGACTGAGTGGCAGGGGGAGGGGGAGATGTTTCAGAAGCAGCGCAGAGTTGCGAGGCCTCAGCAGTGGGAACCGGCACCTTGCAGGCTGGACCTGCTGGAGTGCATGGCAAGGCAAGCAGCGGCTCTTGGGATGTGTTTTCCACATTAGGCGAGAACGAGCAGAGGAGAGTCTACTTGACATACCAGAACCAGTGAGAAGCGGTGCTCAATAAGCAAAAGGTAAGTACGTGCATCTAACCCACCATGCAGATAAAAAAGCACCCCCTTTGGAAAGAATCACTCTCTCATTTACCTGCCCCCTCGTCCTGGCTGGCTTCAGTGATTGCCATGTCTCCTGGGCCAGAAGTAGGACCAATCGTGTACCATTCTCCCAGCTTTAGAGAGGGAACAAATTAACAAACAGAAAAAGTAATCCACCAGCTCCCCTAAGCCAAGAACTCAGAGCAGGAACAGCTCCTTTCCCTAGGCACAGGCATAAGGGGTCCATGGACTTTGAATGCCTTTCACCATTGCATAGATCTGTGTGGGCCCATTTCAACAGTGTAGGCCCTCATTAGCACAGTACAACAGGGTATATATCTGAAGCCTAATTTCAAATGTATTAGCTATACTGTGGAGTAGCAGGTTTGTGACATTTGATACCACTCTGCCCATTAAGCAGGGTCCTCACCTACCCACATCAGGGAACTGAGGACTGATGATTCCATACATGCCACCTAGCCACCCACTACAGGGGTCCAAGAATAAGTGGTGCCTCCCAGTCCTTACAGCCAACAGCACTGGGTGCCCATAGTCCAGCTGTAAAACTCACCCACCTATGTGTTCTAGGGAACAGAGACACACTTTCTTCCCAGACACTCAGGGCAGCCGTCATCACTCTGCCTTGCTCAGTACATGACCCCCTACTGCAGTCACATATCTGTGCCTACCCCAATCACCCTGCAACACACACTTGGTGACCAACCATCTGGACACCTGAGCTGAATCCATATAAAAAAAGTAAACAGAGTCCTGGGCTCACATACCTAGTAACAGCTCTAGGGTGACAGGATGTGACAGCTTCAAAGGCACAAATAATCAAACTAGCTCACATGAGCAGCCTATTTGGACATATCAAAACAAAACTAAACAAGAAGCTAGGACACAGTAAGAAAACATAAAATAAATGAATATAATAACTTATTGATGGCTTGGAGACAACAGTCAATATCAAATCACATAAAGAGGCAGACCGTGATGGCTTCAGCAAGCTCCCAAAACAAAGAATCAAGAAATCTTCTGGAGGAAGAGAACTCCTTGGAATTACTGGAGGTAGAATTCAAAAGATTAATATACAGAGCTCTTCAAGAGTTCAGGAAGGAGATCAGACGAAATGCACAACAATCCAAGGAACACACAGACAAAACAATAGAGTAAATTAAGAAGGTTATTCAAGAGCATAATGACAAATTTAACAGGCTGCAAGAATCCATAAAGAGACAACAAACAGAAATTCAAAAGATTGACTATAAAATTTCAGAATAAGACAACTTAATAGAAAGGCATAGGAGAAGAATTGAGGCAATGGAAGTCAGAATTACTGAGACTGAAGATAAAGCACTTGACACTAACTTATTTGAGGAAAAATCAGATAAAAGGATTAAAAAAAATGAATAAACCCTAAGAATTATGTGGGGCTTTCTCAAGAGGAATAACCTACAAGTGATTGGAGTACCAGAACAGGGGGAGATAACAGAAAATATAGAGAGAATTCCTGAAGATTTGTTGGCAGAAAACTTCCCTGATATTGTGAAAGATGAAAAGATATCTACCCAAGAAGCTCACCAAACCTCACACAAGGTAGATTCCCAAAAGAAAGTCACACAGACATATTATAATCAAACTTGCCAAAACGAAAGACAAAGAGAGAATTTTAAGAGTGACTAGGGATAAACAAAAAGTTATCTACGAAGGAGAATCAATAAGACGAAGCTCGGACGACTCAGCAGAAACCATGCAGGCAAGAAGGCAATGGGATGACATATCTAAAGCCTTGAAGGATAAAAAAAAAATTGCCAGCCAAGAATTATATACCCAGCAAAACTGTCTCCAAATATGATGGCAAAATTAGGGCTTTCCCAGATAAACGGAAGTTTAAGGAATTTGTAAAAACCAAACCAAAATTACAAAAATACTGAAGGGAATCTTCCAATTAGAAAATCAATAATATCAGATAACAGCCCAAGACTAGAACACAGGACAGAGCAACCAGATATCAACCCAGATAGGGAAGTCACAAATAAATCAAAGCTAAAACACTGAAAATAGGGAAACAGAGATGTGAATATGTAAAAGATGACAACATTAAAAAAAAGGGGGATTAAATAATGTAGTCATAGATCTTTCATATGGAGAGGAAGTCAAGGCAATATAAAGAAATAAAAAATTGGTTTGAGCTTAGAAAAATAGATGTAAATATTAAGGTAACCATAAAGGAAACTAATAATCCTACACATCAAAATAAAAAAAAAAGAAAAACAGAAAGACTCAGCAAATACAAAATCAACAGCAATGAAAAGAAAATACATAAAGAAAAACGACTCAGCACAAAAAATTAAATGGAACAAAGAAACTGTCAACAACATAAAAAAAATGTTAAAATGGCAGCACAAAACTTATACCTATCAATAATTACACTGAATGTAAATGGACTAAAAGCACCAATAAAAAGACAGAGAGTGACAGAATGGATTTAAAAAACATGGTCTGTCTATATGCTGCCTACAAGAGACACACTTTGGACTTACAGACATGAACAAACTAAAACTCAAAGAATGTAAAAAATATATCAGGCAAACAACACTCAAAAAAGAGCAGGAGTGGCAATATTAATCTCTGACAAAATAGACTTTAAAGTAAAATCCACCACAAAGGATAAGGAAGGACACTACATAATGATTAAAGGGTCAATACACTAGGAGGACATAACCATAATAAATATTTACACATCCAACGACAGTGCTCCAAAATATGAAAAACAAATTCTAACAGCATTGAAAAGAGAAATAGACAGCTCCACAATAATAGGAGGAGATTTCAAAACAACACTTTCAGTGAAGGACAGAACATTCAGAAAGAAGCTCAATAAAGACATGGAAGATCTAAATGCTACAATCAACTAACTTGATCTCATAGACACATACTGAACACCCCACTCAACAGCAGCCAAGAACACTTTCTTTTCCAATGCACATGTAACATCCTCCAGAATAGACCACATATTGGGCCATAAAGCAAGCCTTAATAAAATTCAAAGCATTGAAATATTACAAAGCATCTTTGCTGACCATAAAGCCATAAACGTAGAAATCAATAACAGAAAAAGCAAGGAGAAAAAAAATCAAACACGTGGAAACTGAACAAAACCTTCCTCAAAATCGACTGGGTTATAGAAGAAATTAAGGATGGAATAAAGAAATTCATAGAATCAAATGAGAATGAAAACACATTCTAACAGAACCTTTGGGACACAGCAAAAGCAGTGCTCAGAGGTCAGTTTATAGCAATAAATACACACATCCAAAAGGAAGAAAGGGCCATAATCAGAACATTAACCCTACAACTGGAACAAGTAGAAAGAGGGCAGCAAAAGAAGCCCTTGGGCGCCGGAAGTAAGGAAATAATAAGAATTAGAGCAGAATTAAATGAAACAGAGAATAGAAAAACAGTTGAAAGAGTTAATAAGACCAAAAACTGGTTCTTTGAAAAGATCAAAAACATAGATAAACCACTGGCCAAATTGACAAAAGAAAAACACGAGAGGAAGCAAATAACCCGAATAAGAAATGAGATGGGTGATACCACAACAGAGTCAACTGAAATTAAAAGAATCATAACAGAATACTGTGAAAAATTGTACTGCAACAAATTTAGAGACCTAGATAAAATGGAAAAATTTCTAGAAACACTCTACCGACCTAAACTAACACAAATAGAGGTAGAACAAATACACCTATAACAAAAGAAGAGATTGAAAATGTAATTTAAAAACTCCCCCCTCCCCCCACCAAAAACAAAAAAAAACAAAAAAAACCCTGGCCCTGATGGCTTCACTGGAGAATTCTATCAAACTCTCAGAGAAGAGTTAACACTACTACTGCTAAAGGTATTTCAGAGTATAGAGGATGGAATACTCTCAAACTCATTCTATGAAGCCAGCATAACCTTGATAACAAAATCAGGCAAAGATACCACAAAAAAGAAAATTACAGACAGATATCCCTCACGAACATAGAATCAAAAATCCTCAACAAAATTCTAGCCAATAGAATTCAACAACATATCAAAAAAATAATTCACCACAACCAAGTGGGATTCATACCAGGTATGCAGGAATAGTTCAACATTAGAGAAACAATCAATGTAATCCATCATATTAATAAAACAAAAGACAAGAACCACATGATCTTATCAATTGATGTAGAAAAGGCATTTGACAAAGTCCAACACCCATTCATGATAATAACTCTCAGCAAAATATGAATAGAAGGGAAATTCCTCAACATAATTAAGGGCATTTATATAAAGCTAACAGCCAACATCATCCTAAATGGAGAGACTTTGAAAGCATTCTCCTTGAGAACGGGAACCAGACGAGGATGCCCTTTATCACCACTCTTATTCAACATTGTGCTGGAGGTCCTAGCCAGAGCAATTAGGCTAGAAAAAGAAATAGAGGGCATCCAAATTGGTAGGGAAGAAGTCAAAGTATCTCTATTTGCAGATGATATGATCTTATACACAGAAAACCCTGAAGAATCTACAAGAAAACTGTTGGAACTAATAGAAAATTTCAGCAAAGAATTAGGATATGAGATAAACATACAAAAAATCAGTTGGATTCCTCTATACCAACAAAGAGAACTTCCAAGAGGAAATCACCAAATCAGTATCATTTACAATAGCCCCAAGAAGATAAGATACTTAGGAATAAATCTAACCAAAGATGAAAAAGACCTATACAAAGGAAACTACAAGACACTACTGCAAGAAACCAAGAGAGACTTACGTAAGTAGAAAAACATACCTTGCTCATGGATAGGAAGACTCAACATTGTGAAAATGTCAATTCTACCCAAAGCGATCTACAGATACAATGCAATCCCGATCCAAATTCCAATGGCATTTTTTAATGAGATGGAGAAACAAATCACCAATTTCCTATGGAAAGGAAAGAGGCCCTGGATAAGTAAAGCATTACTCAAGAAGAAGAACAAAGTGGGAAGCCTCACACTACCTGATTTTAGAAACTATTACACCACCTCTGTAGTCAAAACAGCCTGGTACTGGTACAACGACAGATACATAGACCAATGGAACATAATTGAGACTCCAGACATCAATTCATCCACCTATGAGCAGCTGATATTTGACAAAGGCCCAAAGTACGTTAAATGGGGAAAATATACTCTCTTTAACAAACGGTGCTGATATAACTGGATATCCATCTGTCAAAAAATGAAACAAGACCCATACCTCACACTATGAACAAAAACTAATTCAAAATGGATGAAATACCTAACTATATAAAATCGAAAACAATAAAGATCATGGAAGAAAAAATAGGGACAACACTAGGAGCCCTAATAAAACATGGCAGAAACAGAACACAAAACATTACTGACAATGCACAAACACCAGAAGAGAAACTAGATAACTGGGAGCTCCTAAAAATCAAACATTTATGCTCATCAAAAGACTTCACCAAAAGAGTAAAAAGACAACCTACAGACTGGGAAAAAATTTTTGGCTACGCCAAATCCGATCGGCGTTGAATCTCTAAAATCTACAAGATACTGCAAAATCTCAACAATGAAAAGACAAATAACCCAGTTAAAAAATGGGCAAAGGATATGAAGTGGCACTTCACCAAACAAGATATTCAGGAGGCTAACAGATACATGAGGAAATGCTCATGATCATTAGCCATTAGAGAAATGCACATCAAAGCTACAATGAGATACCATCTCACCCCAAAAAGGCTAGCATTAATTCAAAAAACACAAAATAATAAATGTTGGCAAGGTTGTAGAGAGACTGGAATATTTATACACTGTTGGTGGGAATGTATAATGATACAACCACTTTGGAAATCGATCTGGTGCTTCCTTAAAAAGCTAGAAATAGAACTACCATATGATTCAGCAATCCCACTCCTTGGAATATATCCTAGAGACCTAAAAGCCATCACATGAATAGATATATGCACACCCATGTTCATTTCAGCACTGTTCACGATAGCAAAAAGATGGAAACAACCTAGCTGCCCATCAATGGACAAATAGATAAACAAATTATGATATATTCATACAATGGAACACTACACAACGATTAAGAACAGCGATGAATCCGCGGAACATCTCATAATGTGGATGAATCTGGAAGGCGTTACACTGAGTGAAATTAGTCAGTCACAAAAGGACAGATATTGTATGAGACCACTATTATAAGAACTCAAGAAAATGTTTAAACACAGAAGAAAACACTGTTTGATGGTTAAGAGGGTGGGAAGGGAGGGAGGGGGTATTCACTAACTAGATAGTAGACAAGAATTATCTAGGTGAAGGGAAGGACAACACACACTACAGGGGAAGTCAGCACAACTGGACTAAACCAAAAGCTAAGAAGTTTCCTGAATACAATTAAACACTTTGAGGGACAGAGTAGCAGGAGTAGGGATCTGGGGACCATGGTTTCGGGGGACATCTAGGTCAATCGGCATAACAAAGTTTATTAAGAAAATGTTCTGCATCCCATTTTGGTGAGTGGTGTCTGAGTTCTTAAAAGCTAGCGAGTGGCCATCTAAGATCCATCAATTGATCCCAACCCACCTGGAGAAAAGGAGAACAAAGAAAACCAAAGACACAAGGAAAATATTAGCCCAAGAGACAGAAAGAGCCATATAAACCAGAGACTCCATCAGCCTGAGACCAGAAGAACTAGATGGTGCCCGGCTACCACCAACGACTGCTCTGACAGGGAACACAACAGAGAGTCCCTGATGGAGCAGAAGAAAAGTGGGGTGCAGAACTCAAATTCTAGTAAAATGATTAGACTTAATGGTTTGACTGAGACTGAAGGGACCCCAGAAGACATGGCCCCAGATTTTCTGTTAGCCCAAAACTAAAACCATTCCCGAAGCCAACTCTTCAGACAAAGACTAGACTGGACTTTAAGACATAAAATGATACTCGTGAAGAGTGTGCTTCTTGGCTCAAGCAGATACGTGGTACTAAATGAGCTGCTCTTGTCCAGAGGCAAGATGAGAAGGCAGGAAGGGACAGGAGCTGGTTGAATGGACACAGGAAATCCGGGGTGGAAAGGAGTGTGCTGTCACATTACAGGGAAAGAAACTAGGGTAACATAACAATGTGTGTATATATTATTGAATGAGAAACTAACTTGAACTGCAAACTTCCACTTAAAGCATAATTTAAAAAAATCTTTTTCTCTATGCTTCTCTTGCACGATTCCTCATTGTTTTTACTTTCTCTTCAGACTGGTTTGGCTCCTGTTTGCACTACCCAAAAGTAGAAAGATTCTCTCTTCCCCTAACTGTTAAATGAAAGTCTAGGGCTTCAATTAGAACAACTCAACTTACTTGTTTCTCCCTGAACTAGTCCACTGGGTCAAGGAGGGATAAGGTAGGAATCCCAGGGGCTCACAACAGATCAATACCCCTACACTGTATGGCTGATATGTAATGGAGACTGAGTATAATGGATGCTGGGGATGCAAGCAACAATGTATTTAGAAGAAAACTGGTGAAATACAGGAGTGCAATTATCACCCAGTGGATCTTAAATAAAGCACAAGAAATAAAGACACAATGGCATTCATCAGACTTTTTAAATACGTAAATCAATTTTTCACCTTTTCAGCAAGCTAGCAAAACTGGTACCATTATCAAAATTGTACACATGGGAACACTGAGGCTCATTGAGATGAATTAATTAATTTGCTCAAGGTTAGAGTCATTGGGATTTGACCTCAGTTCTAACTGTAAACCCTATACTTATTTTAGGCTCTATGCTACCTCTTCCCCAATGGTAACTGTATACAGTCATAAAGTGTGATGTATTCTTACCAAATTTTTTGAGTAATTTGTGTTTTATATTTAAATCAAGGCATATGAGGAAAAATATAAGGTTTAAAATGAAATTGTGGAACTTATGCAAAAATAATGGGTATGGAGTTGGTGTACAGTCCCCAGACAGACAGAGCAGTATGGAGGACTGTTTATAATGAATTACCTAAGTAGTAGTTACAGGCTTTTGGCTGTGTGTATTGGTATTCCATATACAGGTTTGTAGCAAGTACATGGCTGAAAATTGTTTTCCATTATCTGGAAGAGAAACAATCAACAGGAAAGCACTTGCAAAAATGTGAAACAAGTATTCTAGAAAATCTCTAAAACATTCTTACCAACAGGGTATATGCTTTCTAAAATATATTATCTAAAATGCTTAACCTTCAAAATTGATCTATAGAGATTCTAATATTTATAAATGTTATATTTAAGATAACAATATAATGGTTTATTAAAATGGAGCTAAATCCAATCATATGGTTATGCATGTATCTCGCTCTAAATCTCAATGCACTGCACATACGTAAAGTGTCTTGATGTGTATATTTTCCATAAGAAGCCATCAAGTTCAAAATACAAACATGTATTTATTTAAAAATAACATTTTTATAGGGTATACTGCATATTCTGGCTCGACAGCCACGACAGGACTGAGTCAAGGATCCCGGAGACCTTGCCCCAGCTCTGTTGCAACATTGTGACTTTGCAAGGTGTTTTACTTCACTAAGCCTCTGCTTACTCTAAGTAGATATATATAGGTATACTAGATGATGTCTAAAATTTTCTTTAGTTCTGAATGACCATTGTTCAATAATTCTACCTAAACAAATCGTTCTTCTAGTAGAGTCTGAAAATTTTATTCTGAAATGTGTCCTCATAAATAGATGGTAATTGATTTAACAAATATTGAGTTTGTACTCCACTCAGGCACTAGGGATGCAGTGGTCAACAAGAGATATAGACTCTGCTTCTTTCTTAAGACAGACTCTTTGAGGTATAAGAAGACAGCAAATTTGTTTGTTTTCCAACCTCTGTCTTAAACCCTGGTTGAATAAATCCCCCTTCTTCCCTTGGCTTATATATCTTCCAGAGATTATTTTTTCCCTTGCTGTTTTTAGATTGTAATGCTTAAAAAAGTCTAATATAATCTAGTCTTTTTCATTTCCTTGTTTGCAAACATCTAGTATGATTTGAAACAAAATTACGGTTTCTCTTCCCATTTAAAGCTTATCCTTCCCCCTGCCCCAGCCCTGTGTCTAATTCTTTACTCTCCCTGTAGCAGTTCCCTTCTGCTCACTGCCTGCTGCCTATGGCGGGGGTGGTAGTCAGGACATACTTCTTAGAGCTGGGTCATTCCAGCCAAATATCCCAGAAAACAGAGCAGCATGAGCAATAAAGTTCAGTTCATAAATTGGAAGCCCACAGGCCCCATCCAGAATAGATATCTGCTCTCTCTGATCCCACAGGGCTTTAAAACATTTTTATTTAATTGCCAGACCCAAAAAACCAAACCCATTGTCGTCAAGTCAATTTTGACTCAGCGACCCTGTAGGACAGGGTAGAACTGCCCCACAGGGTTTTCAAGGAACAGCTGGTGGATCTGAACTGCCAACCTTTTGGTTAACAGCTGTGCTTGCCATAGTTCTTAACTACTGTGCCACCAGGGCTTCGTTTAATTGCCAGTATCAATAAAATTGAAATATTTTAAATAATAAAATAGATTTCCAGGTTTTTTCATAAATCAGATGACGCAATACTCCTTGGCTAGTGTGTTAAACCAAAACCAGACCCGTTGCTGTCAAGTTGATTTCAACTCATAGTGACCCTATAGGACAGAGCAGAACTGCCCCATAAGGTTTCTGAGAAGGGGCTGGTGGGTTTGAACCGCTGACCTTTTGGTTAGCAGCCGAGCTCTTAACCACTCTGCTACAAGGGCCAGTATATTAGTGTGACCCAATAGGTGGGACTGGGTACAGCTGTCCCCGCTAAGCCAGTCATCATTGTTCCCCACCACTCACAAATGGATTATACCGGTTTAGTTTGCTTAAAAATCTATCTTTCATTGGCATTTGAGATTTGAATACTAGTCTTCAGGCATGAGAAACTGCTAGTTGCTTAGTATGTATTTCAGTTAGGGTTCTTATTTATAAACACTGCAAATTTAGACAGAAAAGTAGTTTGTAAAAGGATAGTAGATGCTTCACATGATCTGTAGGAAGAGCCGAGAATCTGGCTAAGAAGTTATGCAGCCAAGAAAAACATCCAAATCACACCTGTGTGCTGATTGTGGGTGCTGTCCTGCTGCTGCTACACAGGCTCCACATTTGGCACTCTGTCACAGATCTGCAACAGTGGCACTGGGCTTCTGGCAATGATGTCTTACAAGCCCATTGTTTCTCCACAGCACTCCACCACCCTCCCCAGCAATGCTAGTTCTGCTCAATGCCACACTCTTGTCCTCCTGTTCTTCTCAATGATCCTTGTGGATGAATCCAGGTCATATGTCTCTATCACATCTGTAGGCAAGGCTTGGGAGGTAAGTTCAGGTCTCTATCTATGTAAGGTGGGATTCATAAAATAGAGTATCGACAGAACATAAAAAGTGTGTTCAAGTGACGGTGGGCATTAATTAGGATAATTGTTAAAGTGACTTGCCTAAAGACAAATTGTGAACTTGCCCTTGTAAATTTGAAACTTCAAGCCACTTCTGTGTTTCAACCCATTATTTTATGCCTGCCTCTCACTCTATATTAAATAAGAAGATAGAAAGCTCTAACCCTATGGAAAGGATCTGAAATAGTAGGACTTCCAAGAATCGTAAGAAGATTTTTCTTTTTAATTAAAGAAATTCTCCATTTAAATACCAATATTACTCAAAACATGCACTTAAACACCCAATACTTCTTGCATACAAACATGGATAAAACTGGAAGACATCTGACACTGATGGAAGAACGGGTCTCTAATGCACTAGTATTAGCTCATGGAAGGCATATAATGTTAACAAGGAATGTAGTTATCTTCCTCTTTGTCATGGATTGAATTGTTCCCCCCAAACATGTATGCAGCAGTTTGGTTGGGCCATGATTCCCAGTATTGTGTGCTTGCTCTCCATTTTGTGATGGTAATTTTATGTTAAAGAGGATTAGGGTGGGATTGTAACACCCTAACTAATGTCACAGCCCTGATCCAATGTAAAGGGAGTTTCCTTGGTATGTGACCTCCACCACCTTTCATCTTACAAGAGATAAAAGGAAAGGGAAGTAAGCAGAGAGTGGGGGACCTCATACCACCAAGAAAGCCATGCTGGGAGCAGAGCACGTCCTTTGGACCCAGGGTTCCTGCTCAGAGAAGCACCTAGTCTAGGGGAAGATTGATGAGAAGGAACTTCCTCCAGAGCCGACAGAGAAAGCCTTCCCCTGGAGCTGATGCCCTGAATTTGAACTTTTAGCCTACTTTACTGTGAAGAAATAAATTTCTCTATGTTAAAGCCATCCACTTGTGGTATTTCTGTTGTAGCAGCACTAGATGACTAAGACACTCTTTATGGCATAGATGTCTTAATTTAGGATTTATACTTCATGATGCCCAAAAATCTGTTCCATGAGTACCATATGACATCATTTAATCTCACATTGAGATGTAAATTTTTCCACTAGAAATTGAAGTATTTTGATAATAGTAACAATGTATTTTAACTTTATGTATAAATGAAGGCCACACAGCAAGGGATTACTATAGTATTGTCGAAAGAATGAATGTGAATGTGTGTTGAATGAATAAATTCTCTTAATAACAGGTTTTCAGATCATCAGAATAGTTACAGAAAGCTGAGCTGAGCTACTTTCCATGTTCTCAATCATCTTACTTTTTTTTTTTTCACGTCGTAATGAGACAAATAAAATGTCCTCCTTCTTTTGCCAAGATAAGTAGAGGTATCAATTATCTGAACTGTAATTCAATTTCTTTTGTATAGCAGGCCAATAGAAAAGAAGGGATGCAGATGGGAAAAGAACAGCATAATCAAGAAATCATAAATAATTACATTCAGAGGTCTAGCCTAGAAGCTTGTCCAGACATTTGTTTGTCTTCATCCAATTATATGACTTACAAAAGTGGTGATTAAATGATGAACAAATGATCTTTTCACAAGCAGGAAGAAATGTTGCTTCCTGTTTGATCACTGATCATTGTCAGTGAAGGCTTGGAAACTGGGGAGGGGGCAGAGCAGTGACTCAGAGCAACATAGGCCTGGGATGAGAGTGAGACAGGAATGAGCACCCAGCAGGGCACATTGGGTGTCAGTGATCACCCACTTTCTTTGCCTTCTTTTATTACAAAATGTGCTGAAGTTAAGAAATAGCTGAACATGAATAGCCTCCCTGCTAGGAGCATTGAAAAAGCTAGTCCCTGTTCAAAGTGTGTTTTTCATTTAATATGCAGTGAATCTAGAAAGAGTCGAATATTTCAAGGTATCAGAGTTCAATTATTAAAGTTACTCTCTTTTAAAATAAGCACAGGAAAACATCAAGATACTGTTAGGGTGGCTCTCTTTTAATTCTCTCTTTCTCTCTCTCTGTCACTCACTCACTCTTGCTCTCAGTCTAGCTCTTGCTTTTTCACTGTCTCTCTCTGTCTCACAATCACATCTTCTGAAGCAGGCACTTAAATACAATAAGTTCTACCTAGCAATGGAAATTGACCCCAGGACCTAGGAAAGAAGAGCATACTCAAACGCTTAAAAATGCCAGAGTACTTCATAATATCTACCTCTATGGCTCACTGTGAATCTGACTATAGTATTTGGTATCTTGTAAGATTACCTCTTGCAATAAAACCGAGATTCCTAAACTTACCATCTCTTTGGAAAACCATCTCTGTCTCTCTTTTTTTAATCCTGAAAAACTCTCATTGGCTTTTCATTGTGTATTCCATTCTTGGGTAGAAAAGTCTGCCTTGATCACTAGGATAAGAAATCCTGCATAGGCAAGTTGGACAGGAAATAATAAAGGAATCCTTGTATCTATTTGGAGCCCTGGTGGTGCAATGGTTAAGAGCTATGACTGCTAACCAAAAGACTGGTAGTTCGAATTCACCAGCTGCTCCTTAGAAACCCTATGGGACAGTTCTACTCTGTCCTATAGGGCCGCTATGAGTCAGACTCAACTGGACAGCAATGGTTTGGTTTTTTCATCTATTTGGAATCGGACAATGATATTTCCACATGCAGGAAAAAAAAAATGTGTATTTGGTTACTCTTGCCTGATTTAAACTCTGCTCATAATTTGTAAGCCTCCTGTGCTTGGGAAATGAGGATGGAGTAGGCGTGAGTGGGCACTAGGAAAGTGCTGACACCAGGAGAGAGAGCATAGGCTCAAGGTTGTTGTTGTTGTGTGCATGGAGTTGATTCTAACTCACAGCAACCCCCTGTGACAGAGCAGAACTGCTCCACAGCGTTTCCTAGGCTGTAATCTTTACAGAAGCAGGTCAACAGGTCTTTCTCCTGTGAAGCTGCTGGGTGTGTTTGAACCGCCAGCCTTTCTGGTTAGTAGCCAAGCTCTTAACCATTGTGCAACCAGGGCTCCTTATAAGTTCAAGGTGGAGGGATGAAAGTAAACCGTGCAGCAAGGTAGGCTGCACAGGAGCAGAGTGAGGTTTCTGAACTGGTGATGCCCTTTTCAAGTTGCACCTTCCTTTATCTCAGCAGCACCATGTCAGCTTATTCACTGGTTCACCCTTGAAGCACTTCACTGGCTTGATATGATGCCAGAAAACATAGGTTCTCTTTAATACTTCTCTGACTTCTCTATTTTTCTTCTGAAGCTACTCTCTCATTTACCTGCACTGTGGTTATCTTCCCAGGATTTTGTATGCAGCCCCATGCTCTCCCCTCTCCGTGGACTTCATTTGTTGTTATAATTGCAACTAGATTGGCTTAATTAACATCTCTCTTTACAATCCTAAATCAGTATCTCCATTTCCAACTTTCCTCTCAAGCTCAGACTACACATTTATTTGTCTATTGAATACTGCAACTTAGAGTTTAGTTCTAAAGTGACTCCTCTTTGTGACTTGTACATATTGTTAATGTTATTATTGTTCACCCAGCCAACTAAAAACTCACATGATTAGTTGCTTATTTCTTTACCTATAGCACTGAGTCCTCATCACTCATATGTCAGTTTGCAATACTATGGTGGCTTGCATGTTGCTGTCATACTGGAAGGTTTGCCACCAGTACTTCAAATACCAGCAGAGTCACCCATGGTGGACAGGTTTCAGTGGAGCTTTCAGACTAAGACAGACTAGGAAGAAGGACTTGATAGTCTACTTCTGAAAAATTTGGTCAGTGAAAAACCTTATAAATAGCAGCAAAATATTATCCGATATCATGCTGGAAGATGAGCTCCTCAAGTTGGAAGACATTCAAAATACGGCTGGGGAAGAGCTTTCTCCTCAAAGTGGAGTTGACTTTAATGATGTGGATGGAGTAAAGCTTTCAGGATTTTCATTCGCTGGTGTAGCAAGACTCAAAATGAGAAAACCAGCTGCAAACATCCATTAATAATCAGAATGGGATGTACTAACCACGAATCTAGGAAACTTGGAAGTCAGCAAAGATGAAATGGAATGCACAAAGATCGATATCCTAGGCATTAGAGAACTGAAATGGACTGGTATTGGCCATTTTGAATCAGACAATCATATGGTCTACTATGCTGTGAATGGCAGATTGAAGAGGAATGATGTAACATTCATCATCAAAAAGAACATTTCAAGATCTATCCTGAAGTACAACACTGTCAGTGACAGGATAATATCCATATGCCTACAAAGAAGGCCAGTTAATATGACTATTATTCAAATTTACACGTCAACCACTGTCATGGATTGAATTATATCCCCCAAAAACATCTGTCAGCTTGGCTGGGTCATGATTCCCAATATGGAATGATTGTGTACCGTTTTGTAATCTGACGTGATTTCCTTATGTGTTGTAAACTCTGTCACTATGATGTAATACGATGGATTAGTGCCAGTTATACTGACGAGGTCTACAAGATTAGATAGTGTCTTAAGCCTATTTCTTTTGAGATATGAAAGAGAGAAGCGAGGAGAGACACATGGGAACCTCACACCATCAAGAAAGCAGTGCTGGAAGCAAAGCATGTCCTTTGGACCTGAGGTTCCTGTGCAGAGAAGCTCCCAGACCAAGGGAAGATTGATGACATGGACCTTCCTCCGGAGCCAACAGAGAAAGTGTTCCCTTGGAGCTGACCCTGAATTTGGACTTGTAGCGTACTGGACTATGAGAGAATAAACTTCTGTTCATTAAAGACATCCACTTGTGGTGTTTCTGTTACAGCAGCACTAGATGACTAACACAACCACTAATGCCAAAGATGAGGAAACTAAAGATTTTTACCAACTTCTGCAGTCTGAAATTGATCAAACACACCATCAAGATGCACTGATAATTACTGGTGATTGGAATGCAAAAGTTGGATATAAAGAAGGGTCAGTAGTTGGAAAATATGGCCTTGGTGATAGAAACGATGCCAGAGATCGCATGATAGAATTTTGCAAGACCGACGACTTCTTCATTGCAAATACCTTTTTTAAACAACATAAGTGGTGATTATACATGTGGACCTCATCAGATGGAAAACACAGGAATCAAATTGATTACATCGGTGAAAAGAGGTAATGGAAAAGATCAGTATCATCAGTCAGAACAAGGACAGGGGTCGACTGCAATTGCTCATATGCAAGCTCAAGTTGAAACAGAAGAAAATTAAAACAAGTCCACAAGAGCCAAAGTATGACCTTGAGTGTATCTCACCTGAATTTGGAGACCATCTTAAGAAAAGATTTGACTCATTCAACACTAATGACTGAAGACCAGCAGAGTTGTGAGATGATATCAAGGATATCATGTGAAGAAAGCCAAAGGTCATTTAAAAGATAGGAAATAAAGAAAAGACCAAAATTGATGTCAGAAGAGACTCTGAAACTTTTTCTTGAAAGTAGAGTAGCTAAAGCCAATGGAAGAAATTACGAAGTAAAAAAGCTGAAGAGAAGATTTCAAAGGGCAGCTTGAGAAGACAAAGTATTGTAATGAAGTGTGCAAAGACCTGAAGTTAGAAAACCAAAAGGGAAGAGCATGCTCAACATTTTTCAAGCTGAAAGAACTGAAGAAAAAAATTCAAGTCTTCAGTTGCAATATTAGAGGATTTTATGGACAAAATATTAAGTGGCACAGGAAGCATCGAAAGAAGATGGAAGGAATACACAGTCATGGTACTAAAAGAATCGGTTGACATTCAACCACACGTAGCATATGATCAAGAACCCACGGTACCAAAGGAAGAAGTCCAAGCTGCACTGAAGTCACTGGTGAAAAACAAGGCTTCAGGAACTGACCAAATACCAACTGAGATGTTTCAACAAATGGATGCAGTGCTGAAGGTGCTTACTTGTCTATGCCAGGAAATTTGGAAGATAGCTACCTGGCCAAATTACTGGAAGAGATCCATATTTGTGCCCATTCCAAGGAAAGGTGATCCAATAGAATGCACAAATTATTGAATAATATCATTAATATCACACACAATTATAATTTTGCTGAAGATTATTCAAAAATGGTTGTGTCTATACATCAACAGGGAACTACCAGAAATTCAAGCCGGATTCAGAAGAGGACATGGAACCAGGAATATCATTGCTGATGTCAGATGGATCTTGGCTTAAAGCAGAAAATAGCAGAAAGATGTTTACCTGTGTTTCATTGACTATTCAAAAGCATTAGACTATGTCGATCATAAAAAGTTATGAATAACATTGCGAGAAATGGGAATTCCAAAATACTTAATTGTGCTCATGAGGAACATATACATAGACCAAGAAGCAGTCTTTCGAACAGAACAAGGGGATACTGTGTGGTTTAAAATCAGAGAAGGTGAGTGTCATGGTTGTATCCTTTCACCATACTTATTCAATCTGTATGTTGAACAAATAATCTGAGAAGCTAGACTATATGAAGAAGAACATGGCATCAGGATTGGAGGAAGACTCACTAACAACCTGCAATATGCAGATGATACAACCTTGCTTGCTGAAAGTGAAGAGGACTTGAAACACTTACTGATGAAGATCAAAGACCACAGCCTTCAGTGTGGATTACACCTCAATATGAAGAAAACAAAAATCCTCACAACAGGACCAATAAGCAGCTTCATGATAAACAGAGAAAATATTGAAGTTGTCAAGGATTTCGTTTTACTTGGATCCACAATCAACACCCATAGAAGCAGTGGTCAAGAAATCAAACAACTTATTGCATTGGGCAAATCTGCTGCAAAAGACCTCTTTAAAAAGCAAAGATGTCACTTTGAGGACTAAGGTGTGCCTGACCCAAGCCGTGGCATTTTGATCGCCTCGTATGCATCTGAAAGATGGAGAATGAATAAGGAAGACCGAAGAAGAATTGATGCCTTGCAATTATGGTGTGGGCAAAGAATATTGAATATACCATGGACTGCCAGAAGATGGCGTAGTGGTTAAGAGCTCAGCTGCTAATCCAAATGTCTGTAGTTGGAATCCACTAGCCACTCCTTGTAAACCCTAAGGGGTACTTCTACTCTGGCGTATAGGGTTGCTATGGGTCAGACTCGACTGGATGGCAACGGGCTTGGTTTGGTTTGGTTTGGCTAGAAGAAGGAACAAGTCTGTCTTAGAAGGTGTACAGCCACAGTGCTCCTTGGAAGCGAGGATGGAGAGACTTCATCTCACTTACTTTGAACATGTTATCAGGAGGGACAAGTCCATGGAGCAGGAAGGACATCAAGCTTGGTAAGGTAGAGGGTCAGTGAAAAAGAGTAAGACCTTCGAGGAGGTGGATTGATACAGTGGCTGCAAGAATGGGCTCATACATAGGAATGATTGTGAGGGTGTTGCAGGACTAGGCAGTGTTTCATTCTATGGTCCATAGGGTTGCTATGAGTAGGAACTGAGTGGATAGTACCTATGAACAACAACAGAAATAACTCCCAAATCCAGTGAGTTGCGAATTTTGTTTGATTGATTGATTTTATGCCAAATTTGCATCTGTGTTTTGCATTAGTCACTGGCTTGTGATTCCTGTTGTCATTACCCTACTTTAGTTTCTCTGGGTTATTGCTAAATGGCCCCTTGTCTCCTGTCCATTCCACTGATTACTCAGACCTTCAGGAAATTACCACATTAATCTTTTTAAATTACTGATCTGTTTATATACTCAATCCTATTTTATAAATCTTCAGCAATCCCCTCTTTTATAATAAATGCTGTCCAAACTCATTCAAAGCTTTTGAAAATCTGATGTATACCTCTTAAAAGGTTTCATCATAAAAGGTTTTTTTTGATGTATTCTATATCAAAATTATACTACTTGGTTTTCCCTGAACATGCTCAATGCTTTGAGTTATATTCTGTTCTGTGGATGCCATGCCCTTCATCTCTGTATGAAAAAGTTATATGCACACTTAAAAGGATGTGTTCAACACCATTGAGCATCAAAGAGGACTTCTTCTTTAACCTCATGGCCCTGTGCTCGTTCTTTTTATTTTGTCTTGTATCCTTGTTTAGCTCTCTTTCTCACTCAGAATGTTCCTGTTATTTCTCCTACTAGACTGTAAACTTCTTAAGGTTGGCAACTATATCTTATCATTTTTAATCCTTCTAGTAGTAACTTCCAGTAAATATTTGAAGACTAGATTAATAACATATATTATTAAAATAATCTAATACAATGAATTGACCTCTTTAAAAAGTGAGGTTGGAACCGACTATCTCTTTAAAACTCCATAAATACACTGTTGTTGTTGTGTGCTGTTCAAGCCGATTTTGACTCATAGTGACCGTATATGGCAGGGTAGACCTGCCCCATAGGGTTTCCTAGGCTGTAATCTTTACTGGAGCGGATTGTCAGGTCTTTTCTCCTGCAGAGCAGTGGGTGGGTTTGAACTGCCAACCTTTAAGTTAGCAGCCGAGCACTTAACCATTGCACCACCGTATACTAAGAGTCAATAAAAGCATGCAGCTTGAAGACATTGTCTTCAGACAGTCTAGGGTAAATAATCATATATTACAGGATATTTTCTTTATATATCTTAGTAACAATTGAGCTACAAGATAGAGTTTTAATGATTCATTTAAAATAATGTTTCAAAGTGGAATCCTATCACAATAGATGTTAGTATCTCAGGGGTGTCCTCAACTATCCTGGAGAGTCAAAAGCATTCAATTCTATTAATTCTATCACTGTAGTCTTTCTTTTTTTTTTCCACCTCAATATTTCTTGGTCCTTGTTGAGGTTGGAAACTCATTACCGTGTAATTTAAATTTATAAGGTTATCTAGTCTTGATTCTAATTTGGCATTTTCAATCTTATAAATTGTACACTCATCTCCACTTACCTTAGCCCAGGGCTTGCTTGTGTTGGCAGCTCTCTTAGCCTTACTGGAAATGTTTTATTGCTCAGGATGTTCTCTGAGATCTTAAGCCCAAACATTATCTAGTATTCATTAATGACCCCATACATAGAGGTTCCACCACCCGTCTGTCAGTTTATCATACTGTGGTGGCTTGTTTGCTACTATTACGCTGGAAGCTATGCGGCTGATATCAGATATCACCCATGGTGAACAGGCTTCAGCGGAGCTTCTAAACTAAGACATGCTAGGAAGAAAGACCTGCAGATCTACTTCTGAAAATTAGCTGATAAAAACCCTATGGATCACAACAGAATATTGTCTGATACAGCACTGGAAAATGAGCCCCTTATGTTGTCAGACACTCAAAATACATAGCGGCCGCAACAATGAACTTGAACATACCAACAATTGTGGGGAGAATGCAAAACCAGGAGGCTTTTCCTTCTGTTGTATGTGGGTTGCCATGGGCTGGAGTGGCTCAATAGCAACTAACAACACGACAGGCATCGGGGCTAGGCGAGGGTGGGAAAATACAAAATAATGTGAAAATCAATCCACGCTTGCAGTGAAATTGTTAAGGGCATTGATGTTTTGGAGTACAAACTAGTAAGTGATACATGGGGGCACAGGCTGTGCATATCTTGAATACATTGCCCAAACTCTCCAAATCTCTTTTTTTTTTTTTATAGGAGAAATGAGAATAATAATACCAACCTCATATATTGTTGAAGTGAATAATAGAGATAATATAAATAAAGTAACCAAAACTTAGTAGGTGTTCAATCATTATGGTTAAATTTCTGCTAAACTTCCTTAATCCACGCAATTGTATGGATTCATGCTTTCAGTACACAATTTTGAAATATAATATTTACATGGTATTTAGTATTTATTCGTTTGTTAAGTAAATATGTTTCTAGTAACTAAACCATCCACTGACAGAGTCAATAATCCTATTACATATTTGCAGCTGTTTGAAGAAAAGGAACTTGTTCATTTTTGTATTTTCTGTGCATAGCAGTACACCTGGAACCTGGTTAGTGCTTAAGATAAGTTCACTGAAGGAACGTGAAGAGGGCTACAAGGAAATAAATGCTCATTTCCAATGGTTTTGATAAAACACGTTACACCTACAGTAGAGACAGCTTTCTCTAGAACCACACAGGGGTAAAAAACATTTAGGAGTCTTTGAATAGTAGCTTAATTTAAAAATAAAATTTGATTAGAAATATAAGAAGTAAAAGATGAATCTGAAGAGCAAAGAAGATCTAGGTAATGTTTGATAATAACTTGGGAAACAACAATCAAAAGGCAAGTCTCTTTCTGCCTTTGGATCTCTTAGAATTAGAATTTCTTCTTTGAACTAGGACTGGTTTCTATAATTTGAAACGAGAAGTTTCTGTAGTTACCGTATTTCCTGGAAATTTCTAGAGAATTTAGCTAAAGAGCTAATATTTAGAAACTCTCCTCCTTATTCAAATGACCATTATCCCTGGTCTTTAATACAAACCAGACTGTGTGGGTTCTCCTCCTCCCCTTGTGGAAATGATCAGGGGCAATTCCATGTCTTAGTTCTGGCAAATACTTTCCAAGTAAATTATAGTGACCCATTTATCTTGAGATGCTCTTAAGTATGATCTTACTAGCACCTCCTCAATTAAAGCAATCTTACGTGTTCTGGAACTTTAAGGAGGAAAAGTACTGCTTCTTCTTTGCACCTACTCTATACCAAACATTTCATGTATTTTTCTATCTTAATTTCCATTGCTGTTACTACTCTAAAAGTGTATAATAAAAAAGTTCAAGACTTTCAAACTGACTTCTGCTTTTCTTCCCCCGAAAATCTTTAGATGTTTTGATTTCCCAAGGCAACTTACCATGAATATTGTTTCCCAAGATGTTGGTTCTTCAGAGAATGAGACAGGTGCAGTTACTAGAGTTTTACTGAATAAGACTGGTTGTGTTAAATAAATTTATTCTAAATCAACAGTAAATTGTTTGATGTGTTCTAATAAGTCCAAACATTCATATTCAATTCAGTGAGAAGATAATATTATAAGGAATCCAGAAACAAATACAAGGCTACATTTTTGCTTACTTTATTTTCCCTGACCAAAAAAAAAAAAAATTTTTTTTTACTACAGTTAGGAGTACATCCTTCATTGTCCTTGAGGCAATAATTCAGGAACAGCTGCAAGTGGATGACTTTGAAATGCACAATTCATAAATGAGGTGTCTTCTTTGGAGAGGCATCACATAGCTTCTGAGTCTAAAAGAGAAGCTACCGATAGCAAGGTCTTTATGAATGGCCTGGATCAGCAAGACACATTTGTATTCAGTATGGAAAGATATACAGGTCACCAATTCTTAATTTCAACCATCCTTATTATATTCAGAAGTAAGTAATACCATCTGTAGCACCATCTTTAAATAGGAAAAATCTGATATATCCACATGGCACACCACCAGCCTCCTCATCATCTTATCTCATTCCACAACACATTATTTCTCTGTCCAAACAGCCTGTGAACAGTGTTAATTTCATGTCCAACTGGAGGGATTCTCAATCTTGTAAATTAGTTCTGATTTCCATTTCTCTTAATAATTCAGTATTTTCTCATCTGAACCAACCCAATGATGAATAGGAAATCTGCTCATCAAGCATATACTTCCCAGATGTGTTTCTGGGTGTGGTATGGATATTTTTTAGATGTTCTCAATTAAATATGTAGAACTGGAAAAGAATCTTGATCAGAGCCCAACCAGGAGAAGATGAAGTCATAACCTGGCATCAGGAGGGAAGAAATTCAGTGTAAGAAAACAAATAGGTAGAACAATTGCAAAAGGCATTCTAAATGCTAGGAATTTAATCTACTTTGCATGGCATGGACTCTTTATTGTACCTAAAACAGTGATAAAAAGATAACTGGATGGCAAAAGGACACAGGTGGAGTTACATTTAGTGCAAACAAGATTGATATGCTGTAATGAGCAGTAATATGATCGTAATTGAATCAAGGTTTCTATAGATGCAGAAAAGACCATTTATTCATTCTTACCATCATTTAAAAATATTTATTACGTATCTTAATGTCAGGCAGTGTGTTGGATACTAGATAGTTAACAAGAAAAAAGAGACACAATTTAATCATTCAGTATATAACTTGCTATGAAAGAGGTCCTATGTCCCAGGTTATGAGAGAGTATGGGGGGAATAACTGTCTGCCTGGACAGGTTATAAAAACTTTAAAGGAAAGGAATATTTGGATTGACACTTACAAGGACAAGTAGAAATATATTTCAGTTAGTTTGGAAGGCAACTCATTTTCTGAGAGGGTGTTGCAAGTTGGTTCCCTGCGATCCAGACTCTGAAACAGAAGGTTGCTTGCAAAATGTTTATTAAGGAGTGCCCTATGGAATCATGGGATGGAAATAAGATAGGGTAGAGGAAGAAGTCCAGTATAATGGAGAGCCAACAATAGCCTTGGCTGATTCCACAGGGAGTTCTGGAGCTAGAATGAATTTTCAGGGCTTTTCCGAGCTGAGCTTGGCTAAGATGACCAAGGCTTTATACCAACCATATCAATCAATCACTTGCATGTGTGCCAAAGGAGAGACATCTCTCTCTGAACTCATGATGGTTTTTGACTTGGGGACTGACAATTGAATGCTATCTACTGACAGGACTCCCAGGAGCTTAGGCAACACAGGTTTCCTTGAAGAGGAATCTGAGAAGAATTTCACAATGTCCGTGACAAAGGTAATATAGACAGAGACTTAAGATTGATGGAGAAGGTTTGGAATAGCCACTATGATAATGGGAACACTTGTTGGATGAGATAACCACTTTAGAGATGCTCAGGGGTATTGAAGATACAGTAGAGGTTGGTTGCAACACTAGAGATGCCAAGTCCTGTTAGCCCTATGGGATGGCAGAGGTTATTAGAGGTGTTCTAAGCAGCAGGTTTGGGGAACTGGTTTAAGTTGTCGGACAAGGAAATTCAGCAGTAAATAAAGGAGACAGTGATGAAAATTAACCTTTAGCTGAGGAGCAGTAGCCCCTATTAACTCTTGGTATAGAGGCAAGACAAGAAATAATATAATTTCCACAGTAGCTATAGTACCAGTAACATGTAACGGAGGACCCCAAAGATGTTCATGTCCTGAAGACCTGAAAATATGTTAACTTACATAGTAAGAGGAGCTTTGAAGATGTGATTAATGATGTGGACCTTGAGACAGGAGGTTATCATGGATTATCAGGGCGGGCTCCCTGTAATGATGAGTTCTTAAAAACGGAAGAGGACTGCAGGAAAGTGATGCAATGTGAAAAAGACTGAATCTGCCATTCTTGGCTTTGAAGATATAAGGGGGCCATCAGTCAAAGAATGAAGGCAGCCTTAGGAAGCTGTAAAAGGCAAGGAAATAGCTTCTCCCCTAGAGTGTGGGGAAGAAAAGCAACCTTGCTGACACTTTGATTTTAGCCCAGTGAGACCTGTGTCAGACCTTGACCTTCAGAACTAACTGTAAGATAACAATACAGTAAATTTACGTAGTTTAGTGGTTTGTGGTAATTTGTTCCAACAGCAATAAAAAAACTAACAAAGGAGATATGTCCTCAGAGTTAGGTTCTCATTTCAGCACCCAAGGCAAAAACTCAATTAGTCAATGACCTTGACAACATTTTATGTGACCCACTACGTATAGTGTACATAATCTGGTTTATATGGCCTCACATATTAATCTGTATCTATAAATACATAATGTGTAAAAAATGCCCAGTATATACATGATATGTAGTGTATACATGAAAAGCACATATGCAAAAAGTAAGCCTACTTCTTAAAATCACATCCAGGAGAAAGCACAGGCATAATCAAAATTGCATAAACTAATTGCACATACGATGCTCCATTCTACTTAGATAAAAGGGATACAAGAAAGACGAGAACATGGTTAGAAATGGCATTTAAATGAGTCCCTTTGACACAGGTGAGAGAAGCAGGAATTCATTTACTAGAACGAACTTAAAATATCAGAAAGGCAGACAGAGTAATTCTGACTTCATTCTGATCTGGTGGAATACTGATGAAAGGGTCTTTCTATTTTTCCTGTCTAGGAACAGAATTGCGTGTAGAATTTGGGGCAGGGCTCAAATTCCAGGAGAGATTAAATACTTAAAGGGATACAGAGTTATGGTGCTAAGTCAATCAGTACAGAACCTGTCAATTCACTAATAATTTCCTCTTTTCAGAATCCCAGGAAAGATTTTACTGAAAGTGTTTTCAGTACTTCAGGAAGTAATGCAATAATAAAACTTCAATGTAGTAGTATTTTTAACTTAACAAAATTGAAATTTATAATGAAACGCTATTACCAATCTGTATTCTTATAATTTGCACAATATAATTTTGGAAATCAACTTATATCTCAACACATAACGACAACGAATTACACTGGTTAAAAAAATGAATCACTCTCAAATTAGCACATCTGATTCAGTTAACAGACAACATGTTTCTCCTCCTGTTCTATATCTTAAAAAGCTGAAATAAGTCCAGAGTCTCCCTTTAAATCAAAGAAGCATAGTAAAGTAGACATCTAATACTTGGACCAGCTCTGCAAGTACAGAAATAAGAGTTCTGATTTTTTCCCTTTTGGGAAACAGATCCACTCCATCCCCTGCACTTTTTAGTGATGCAGAAAGTACACAGGATGAAAGAGGCTGCATCTGCTTATCGTTGCAAATCCAATGCCAGACTGAAAAGGAAAGAACAAAAGGGAAAAAAAAAAAAAACACTATTGTCTTGGATTTGTTTTGAATTCTAATGTCATTACAGAGACAAAGCAAGTTTTCTTGGAGCTCGACTGTATAACTTTACTGTGGTATATGCGAGCAAACCATCTGGATTTTTTTGGATCTTGACTAAGTAGTAGTTTGCTTTTCATGTTATGATGAACTAGAGGTGGGCATCACAAAGATGCCAGTTCATAGGCGGGAAGATACAAACAGGTGAAACAAAAGGCCTTGGAATAAAGGAGGTGACTGTGGGTCACTATAGAATATTGGTGTGAATC
Source organism: Dugong dugon (assembly GCA_030035585.1). Classification (NCBI taxonomy): domain Eukaryota; kingdom Metazoa; phylum Chordata; class Mammalia; order Sirenia; family Dugongidae; genus Dugong; species Dugong dugon. The sequence continues at coordinate 112,488,296 of CM057468.1, read as the reverse complement.
TATGAGCTCAGTGTATTTGAATTCCTTCAGTTCTCACTGCAGGGAACACTCAGTGTTATCTCTTAACTCCTTGGACTCTTCCTTGGGGCCTGATCAGCACACCAAAGCATGCTTTCTGGTGACTGCAGAAAACCTTTTTATCCTGACTACTAGACACTTGGGGAGCTGTGATGGTTAAGATTGTGTCAACTTGGCTGGGCCATGATTTTCAGTGTTTTGGTAGTTGTATAATGTGATCACTTCCCTGCTGAAATTTGATATGTGATCACCCCCATGATGGAATTTGCTGAGTGGTACTCGAAGGGGCAGGCCCTGTGGTGGCTTATCACCCCCTCAGCCTTCAGCTCCCTGCACTCCTCCACCTACTTCCTTTCTGCGCACCTTGCCGGCGCTTCTGCTTGATCCAGATCCTGCAGCTGGCCCCTGTCCAGCTGGCCTCTGGTTTTTGGGACTTCGGCTAGCAGCTTGCTGGTGGTCTTGCCTGCCGATCATTGATCTTCACAGCCAGCGGCAGCACTGCTCTATGGCCAGCCCATCTTGGGTTCATCAGCCCCTGTGGCTACGTGAATCTGGAGAATTCTCTTTCTTGCCTCATGGACTTGGGACTTACAGCCTCTAAAAACCGTGTGAGCCATTTCCTTGATATAAATCTCTCTTCATATATATATATATACACTTTACTGGTTTTGCTTCTCTGGAGAACCCAGCCTAAGACAGTAGCCCTAAAGATTTACAGCCTTGGAAACTCTATGGGGCAGTTCTACTCTGTCCTACAGGGTTGCTATGAGTCAGAATCAACTGGACGGCAGTGGGTTTGGTTTGGTTTGGACTAGACACTTGACAAATGTCTATTTAATGAATGAATGAAAACAGAGAATGACTGATTTAACAAGCAAATAATTCGTGTTTGACATGATGAGACTACTGTAAAAATGCTCCACTCTTGACATTTCTCTGTGGTAATAATTCTGTGTCTGGGGTTTGCGGCCAGTACTAATTAAGTGTACTCTCTTTTAAATGCTAATTTTTCAGAAAGTGATTTTTTCTTGGCTTATGGAACAGCTCACTTAAATCTTCTAAATTAGTTTGCTGGGGAGATGGCCCTGACTTCCTTCCCCTTTAGATACAGATGTTCCGTGTTTCTTAAACTAAGGCTATGCTCACACCAGAGCAATTAACTGAGAAATTGCCCTAACGGGATTTTAACCTTACTCTCAGCCTTAATTGTATGATTGCTCTGATGTGAACATACTCTAATAAGATCCCTGAGAAGAGCTTAGCCTTTACCTTCTAAAACCAAAGCCTACTGAGATTTCCCTCCACTGTAGTTTCCTCATTATAAATGTGATAATTGTTAAAAATAAAATGCTCAAAACAGAAGTATGTAAGTTGGAATTAGAAGTTCCACTAATGACACCTTACAAAGATACTTACCATTAAGTCTGCAAAGCTTCCCAGAATTTCCTCTTTCTCTGTCTCCATCTGTCTCTCTCTGTCTCTGTCTCTCTCTCTCTCTCTCTCTCTCTCTCTCACACACACACACACACACACACACACACACACACACACACACACACACACACGCTAGAGGTCCTTCCAAGTACACATTTGATCCTATGTGAGATGGCCAAGGATTAACATATTTAGCCAAAACCAAGGTCAAAGCCAAATATCACTACTGTAGAATGAACTTTTTTCACATAAGAATAAACCTAAAATTTTACTTAAAATAATTGTTTTAACTTTATTATTAACATGTTTAGTTATACAAATTAAAGAGTTTGAAATTATAACGCTGAAACAATAAATTCTCAGCACAGTCTGATGCTAGAGTAACTCTGTGGTTCCTATAACTCACATTTATAAAACTAAGCAGAGGCTCACTTTTGCCAGACATTAGTAGAAGATAAAGATTTTCGAAGGAGTGGGGTTGATCTCATTTTTCTCTTTGAACACTTGATTTCTCTTCTTCAGTCTTCTCATATCATTATTATGGTTATTATGATGGTCATGAAATCCTGATTTGGTGAAGTTATCATTCCCGTTTTTAGTCAACATCAAAAGATATAAAGAATTTCCAGGTAAGATTTTTTTTCTAAAAACTAATATCCTAAATTGAATTTAAAAAGTAGACACTTAAAATAGTATATGAGTTATTTTGTTTAATACTATGCATTCAAATAAACGTGACATTACAACAAAGATTGAATGATGACGTTATCTAATATCTGTTTTTTAGTCTTTCACTGTTATTTTAAAATTTTGAATAGATTTATTGACTTTAAAATGATATTGTACTCTTTTAATGTTATATGGTCAATGCACTTTTGTAATATTTATATTAGCTATCAATCTATTTCCTTGTTTAAAAGTTACTAATAATTGTTCTTATAAAAACTAACAACTCTAATAATTGCTTTTATAAAGTTAACAGCTGTAATAATTATTATTAAATTATTACAGCATTTTGCTGTACAATATTAAATGTACAAGTAAACTCAAGTTCCTAATAGATCTTTTAAAATTCTAATTCAGTTTTTTTATAGTTTTATGACATTTTATTTCATATGCAGATTCATGTACCCACCACTGCAATCAAGTCACAGAACTGTTCCATCACCACAAAGATCTCTCTCATGCTACCCGTTTATAGTCACTTGAATCTCAAAGTACATATACACATATATACACACATATGTACACATACATACACGCATAAACATATAGGTACATATTTATCTTGAAATTCTTCAAACAATAGCTTCCTTGCTGTTTTTGCTGAGTATAAATATTTTCCTTAAAGATGAAATATCATGTCAACAAGATGGAATATATTGGTGATAAAAAAGATTTGTGAATATCTGCTATCAAGTGTTGTCAATGTCACATATTTTCAGGAAAAAAAATATAAACGGATGTAACACAAACCCTTGACTCCCCCCCCCACCTTTGGTACACATATATTGTATGCATTTTACGTGATTGTGAAATTCGCTCCACAAAATGCAATCATTTTTTAGGATATAGAATTCAAATACATTACTTATATTTTTAAGAGAAAATGTGTTAATGGTATGAAGTATATATAAAGAGTAAATCTTTAGAGCAGTGGTTCTCAAATTTTGTTGCACATTAGAATCACCCGGCAAACTTTTAAAAGTCCAGATGCCCAGGCCACACCCCATGTCAACTAAATCCAAATCTCTGGGGCGGACCCTAGGTCAGATACTTTTATAGCTCCCCAAATGATCTCACAGGGTAGCCAAGTCTGAGAACCAGTGTTTAGAGTGCCTTCACCGGCTGTCAAGTCCTTCCTTACCCAAGTTTAAACATTCAAAGTATCCTTACCTAATCCCCAAATCCATCCAACAGTAGAAACTAGTCTCCAGATTAGCTTACAGCTCTTACAAGCAGAAGTGTATTTAAATCCCTGAATGATATTTCCATCTTTCCCTTGCTAAATTAAAACAAAACAAAAAACATTATCACACTTCAATTCATTGCATATATATTGGGCCTAATCTCTGTTTTGTTTCCTGAAATGATAGAGGGGAAATATTTTTAATATCATAGCCAAAACTCACTGAATTGTGGATTTTAATGGAAATTTTACACCTAATTCTCTCTCTGGCTCAAGTTAAAAAGACAAAGCAATAATCCAAAACTCCTGCCTTCTCTGGCCTCGCGCATTCTCTTCCTGCAGTCATTGTAACTGGCCCATCCTGTCTGCATGTTAGTTTTGATCAGCCCCGACCTATCCTATCTCCCTTAGTTCAGCTCTTTTTCTGAGTTTAGAAGGGCAATTGGCCCCATCCTATGAGCCTTGGGAAGACTTCAAATAATTGCTTGCATGTTTTTAAGTTTTTGTCTCTGGGTGATAAAATGGAGAGCAGAGGCAATTTCTCCGAGTTGATCTGCCTCAGCAGGAGCCCCAGGTAACTGAGAATGACAGCAGCTGCGTTGCTGCTCTAATGGTGTGGACTCAAGCAGAGCACTAACAAGATGCACAGGCTGCACTAACAATAGTCACAGGAGAAGGCCAAGGTTTACAAATGCTGCTCCAATTGTGCTCAGATCTGGTCATTTCAAAATGGGGACCCCACGGTGCAAACGCTTCCCCGGCAGACTACTCTGAGTCTAGAACAGCTCAGAGCGCGCTGGTTGTTGGCCTTGGTGGCCAGGCTAGCAGGTCTCTGTAATTCAGTGCCTGATAGGGCTTAGGAACCAAAGACGCAGCAATATTGACAGGTGACAACTTTTAAAAATACAAGATATTGGACAATATCGACAAGTGAAAAATTCTAAAAAATAAAAGATTTTGGACACTGTAGCAAAATGATAGTTCTATAACCGGTGAGGGAAGGAGGGTATTGTTTCTGTGGTGTGTCCCTCCCTCCCCCCAACCCTCTTATGAGAGAAATTTCTGTGGTAGACAGCACTTACTCAATCACATTTGTGCCTGTGGTACAGTTAATAACTTTCAATTGCAGTTTGTAGTTTCTGACAAAGTTTTTGCCCTCCCCCCAACCCTCTTCACTGCGTATATTTAGTTATGGAGAAGGTGCTAAAGATATTCCAGGAAATCCACCAAAGTTTAATTTAAATTCCACCCAGCTACTCACCATACAGCTCACAATCACACCAAGTCGTTGATAAAATCACCCACTGATTGACATAGACTAATCATTGTCTTTTTCTATTTGTCAGGAAACAACCTCTTCAGCAACCTGCTTTTCCTTCTTGTCCTAGCAGGAGATTTAAAGAGACCATGTTGTTTCATAGATTGGGTCATAATTTGGTGGTTATAAATAATACTAGTGTGAGAGAGAAACACATGCTTCTGAATTCCTTGTAGGCATCTATTTTATATATGAATGAATGAGTGAATGAATGTATGAGAAAGCAAATAAACGAGTGAATGAATGAATGAGTCAGTGCTGACAGTGAGATTTCCTGCTGAGCCTACTCATAGTCTTCAGAATTTTTATTTAAATCAATCAAGAAGGTAAGGGAGTCATTTTTATGTTCAGCATCAGTTCTTTTTCCACAATATTAAATAAAATGGAAAATTGGGCAACTAGCACAGTTTAGCATGAGGTCTTCTCATTCCACATGAAGTGATAATATAAAGTAATAAACAGCAATGGTGACAGCATCCAAGAGACTGGGGGAGCTTTTAGGTACCCCATAATCCACATTAGTTTTCTCCCTTATTCTTTGAAATGGACAAAGACATTTTCTTAATGTTACGTAATTGTTCAACTAACAGTCTCAAACTGGTTTTATTCATCTACAGAGAAATCACCACCCTTAAACTTGCCTATTTTGAAAACCCAATGCTACCACTAAATATAATAGTAGTAGCGTTTTGTTGTTGTTGTTGTAAGCTGCCATGGAGTAAGCCCAAACTCATGATAACTTCAAGCATAAGAGAAGGAAATGCTGCCTCGTGCTGTGCCATCCCCATGACTGGTGCTTAATCTGCTCCAGATAGGAATTATCCAACTTCATTGTCACAATAACCTTATGAGACACGCACTATCATTATTCCTCCACCTTACAGATTAGGAAATCGAGGCTAAGAAATACTAAGAAACTTATCAAAACTACACAACTAGGAAAGGAGTCAGAGTTTGAACTCAGAGGCTACACAACTAGGAAAGGAGTCAGAGTTTGAACTCAGAGGCTTACTCCTAACCACCCACATTATACTGATGTTGGCAACAGGAGATTCATAAGCCTTGTAATGTTTTCTCAATTATAATTTTTAAAGGTAGGTAGAAATAAATTGATCTTTAATTGAAATTAGGCATACACGATATTCATTTGCCATCAGCTATTGTTGTTAGGTGCCGTTGAGTCGGTTCTGACTCATAGGGAGCCTATGTACAACAGAATGAAACACTGCCCAGTCCTGGGCCATCCTCACAATGATTGTTATGCTTGAGCCCATTACTGCAGCCACTGTGTCAAACCATCTTGTTGAGGGTCTTCCTCTTTCTTGCTGGCTCTGTATTTACCAAGCATGATATTCTTCTCCAGAGACTGATCCCTCCTGACAACATGTTCAAAGTATTTGAGACGTAGTCTTGCCATCCTTGCTTCTAAGGATCATTCTGGTTGTACTTCTTCCAAGACAGATTTGTTCCTTCTTTTGGCAGTCCATGGTATATTCAATATTCTTTGCCAACACCACAATTCAAAGGCGTCAATTCTTCTTTGATCTTCCCTATTCATCATCCAGCTTTCTCGTGCGTATGAGTTGATTGAAAACAACAGAGCCTAGGTCAGGCACACTTTAGCCTTCAAGGTGACATCTTTGCCTTTCAACATTTTAAAGAGGTCTTTTGCAGCAGATTTGCCCAACGCAATGTGTCCTTTGATTTCTTGACTGCTGCTTCCATGGGTGTTGATTGTGGATCCAAGTAAAATGAAATCCTTGACAACTTCAGTGTTTTCTCCATTTATCATGATGTTACCAATGAGTCCAGTTGTGAAGATTTTTGTTTTCTTTATGTGGAGGTGTAATCCATACGCAAAGCTATGTTTTTGATCTTCATCAGTAAGTGCTTCAAGACCTCTTTACTTTCAGCAAGCAAGGTTGTGTCATCTGCATAACGCAGGTTGTTAATGATTCTTCCTCCAATCCTGATGCCCCGTTCTTCTTCATATAGTCCAGCTTCTCAGATTATTTGCTCAGCATGCAGATTGAATAAGTATGGTAAAAGGATACAACCCTGATGCACACCTTTCCTGATTTTAAACGACACAGTATCCCCTTGTTCTGTTAGAAAGACTGCCTCTTGATCTATGTACAGGTTCTTCATGAGCACTATTAAGTGTTCTGGAATTCCCATTCTCCTCAACGTTATCCATAATTTGTTATGATCCCCACAGTTGAATACCTTAGCATAGTCAATAAAATACAGGTAAACATCTTTCTGGTATTCTCTGCTTTCATCCAGGATCCATCTGACATCAGCAATGACACCCCTGGTTCCACGTCCTCTTCTGAATCTGGCTTGAATTTCTGGCAGTTCCCTGTCAATATACTGCTGCAGTCACTTTCAAATGATCTTCAGCAAATTTTTACTTATATGTGATATTATTGATATTCTATAATTCCGCATTTGGTTAGATCACTCCTCTTGGGAATAGGCATAATAAATATGGATCCCTTCCAGTCAGTTGGTCAGGGAGCTGTCTTCCAAGTTTCTTGGCATAGATGAGTGAGCACCTCCAGTGCTGCATCCATTTGTTGAAACGATATTGATATTGGTATTCCATCAATTCCCAGAGCCTTGTTTCTCACCAGTGACTTCAGTGCAGCTTGGACTTCATCTTTCAGTACCATCAGTTCCTGGTCATATGCTATTAGTCCTTATGAAATACTATGAATATCTTTTGGCAAATGGTTTCTGTTCTAAAATGTGTTAAAAGAACTCATTTTGTTTTGTGTCCTTAAAACCTAGTACAGTGCCTGGCACATATTAGATATTTTGTAAATGTTTATTAAGCTGTTAGGTTCGGATTAAGAGTTTGAGGGAGAGATAACAATTATATTGATTTTTTCAGTCATTCATTAATTCATCAAATATTTATTAAACATCATACACTGGTCTGGTGGTGGGCAGTGAATGGGCTTGATATATTCTTGGGCAGAAAAATCACAATCTAACCAATGGAGAGAGAAAAGGTATTTTATGTGTCTAGGTATTTAATAACTAGGGATTTTTATACAGAAATATAACCTATATTTAGTTGACAGGAGAGAAGACATTTCCAGTGAGAGATTAACCCAAAATTATATTTCATAGGAGTCACCTGACTGCTTTCAGTTTTTTACAGTTTTTAGAACATCTGGAGCTAGAAGGGCAAGCGTCCCTCTGAGAACCATTTACTTTGAAAGTTTAGAGATCACTGTGAGTTTACAGATAATTAGCGGTTCTTTTCTTGGCCAAGCATACTATCTTAGGTTGCATTTAAAAAGCCAATCCATTGCATTAAAAGAATCACAGGCTTGCTAAAATATTCTAATTGTTACATCATGCTCAGATTACTGAGTTCTGGAAAGTACACAGCTAACAAATTTCAGATACAGATTGTAATAACCTAATTCTATCTGTCTTAAAAAGATGACCGTGTAATAAGGTGTGCATATTTATATGCTCTTTTTTCATTTATAAGAAGCTATTGAGCATAAAGGTGCATTTAGCACTTCTACTCATTGCTTCTATCACCCGTTTGTCAGCTTGTCACACTGTGGTGGTTTGTGTGTTGCTACGATGCTTGGAGGCTATGCCACTGGTATTTCACATACCAGCAGAGTCGCCCATGGTGGACAGGTTTCAGTGGAGCTTCCAGACTAAGACAGACTAGGAAGAAAAGCTTGAGGATCTACTTCTAAAAATTAGCCAATGAAAACTGTATGTATCACAATAGACACATATGCATCCAATACAGTGCTGGAAGATGAGCCCCCTTGGTTGGAAAGCACTACACAATAGGCTGCAACAATGGACTTAAACATACCAACAATCATGAAGATGGTGCAGGACTGGCCATGTTATGCATAAGTTTTTAATACATATAAGGTTGTCGTGAGTCAGAGCAGACTCGAAGACAACTAACAACTAGAACATTCTCTGCTTATTCAGTGATGCCCTGGTGGTGCAGTGGTTAAGAGCTACGGCTGCTAACTGAAAGGTCAGCAGCGTGAATCCACCAGCTACTCCTTGGAAACTATTGGGGCAATTCTACTCTGCCCTGTGGGATAGCTGTGAGTTGGAATCCACTCAACAGTAGCTAGTCTTGGTTTTGGAAGTAGAGATCACAGAAACAAGTCATCTATGGATTAAAACAGTGCAGTAAAATGTGTAGAATCAAATTGTAACACTTGTAAGGGTTTATAAAAATATTTTAAATTCTTATTCTGCTTAAAGTTGAATACCATCATATATCACTCCTGCTTTAATGCTAGTTATCTTGGAGAGCTCAGGGTATTAGTCCTACTTAGATCCAATAACCTTAGTGCTACTTGGTGATCTGTATCTGGCATCTTGTATCTGAGGCTTTTTTATTATCTTCAAAATTGACCTATAATTTTTACCTTCAGAAACACAATAATGTCAGTGATGCTGGGGTTATTGAGCAAAGAGTACCTAAGGGATATCTTCTAATCTTTATGATTTCAAGAAGTTAAGTATACCATCCCTTTAACTTTCCCAGGTTCTCAGTGGCTAGAGTTCTGATTGATTTTTTTTTTTTTAACTATTGTAAAAGTCAGAAGTATGTCTCTGCCTCATCATGTCAAAAAATGCAAAAATAAAAGGAATTTTGAATATTTAAATTTTAAAATTTAAAATTTAAAAATTTAAATATTTTGAAGGTTAGTTTTTGCTAAGATGTGAAAATGTACCGAAGTTATTTCTCTGGTTCTCATAGATGCTTGCGGGATTTTTTTTTTTTTCTTTTCCGTTTTGTTCTTGTAATTTATCTTTTTTTAATTGGGGGCTGAAAAAGCCTAATATTAGGATCAGGCAAAATCATAGATGTATTTCTCATACAAGCAGCTTTGCTTCCAGAAGGTTAAGGTTCACAGGGGTTTAAAGCTTTATCTCCCACAATGGTTCTTAATCCTCTTAGACAGGATTTTTTTTTTTTAAACAATTCCTAATGCCTGTAACACACCCCAGAGATTCCAATTTAACTGGCTTTTGAGTAATTGGTAATTTTAGAAGCTCAAGAGATGATTCTAACATGCAGGCTCTGTTTATCCTAAATAAAAAATTGGGGTTTGGTGAAGATGAAGATTTGGGTGAAGAGCTGAGATTCAGAAAAATTATGCCTCCTAAGGTCAGGACTGAGCAAGTATATGAACGAATCTCATATACATTCATTTTCTTAGAAGGAATTCTGTGGGAAACAAATGTGAATTGTATCTTGAGTAGCCATGACGTTCTCAGGGTGATCTATCCTTGTTCTGACACCTCCAAGCACCACGACCCCTCTTTTCCTCAGCAAACAGAGCAGACGTATTATACGTTTTGGAAGGAAGTGACTAGGTGTAGCCCACATTCAATGGCAGGGAGCTACGCTCCACCTCTTGAGGATGGAGTACCTACATAAATTACTGGGAATTTTGCTGAAAGGAGATTTGTCTCTTCTCCCCCACTTATTTACTTATCAGTGAGAAACCTGGCTCACATTTTTCTCCACCCATTTATTTATTTGTTCTATCCTAGTACATATGTACAGAGGTTTCAGAATTTTTTACCTGTACACCCATGAGAAACAACCTTGACAAATTATATACCGTGATTACGCACAGTTCCTTTTATCTTTAGTTTTCCAGTATCCAGTGAAAGCATCCTTTTCCCAAGTTGCTTATGTCGGCACTTTTCCCCCCCAACCCCAGTGAGTTTGGTTATACATTTGTAATACAGCTAAATTCTTTCATCACTGTCTACATCCTATCCTGGGATCTCCCAACCTCTTTAATGCATACATTAAGGTTTAATCTTTGTGCTATAGAGTTCTATGGGTTTTGACAAATGTATAGTGTCATGTATCCACCATTATAATACAATGTAGAATATTTCCACCACCCTAAAAAAAAAAATCCCCCGTACTTCCCGGTGTCAAACACTCCTTCCTCCCCTAATCCTGGGGAATCACTGACTTGTTTTCCATCTCTATAGTGTTGCCTTTTCCAAATGACATATGAATGAAATATATAGTATGTAGCCTTTATGGTTATTTTTTTTTCACTTAGTAAAATGCATTTAATATTCATCCATATTTTTGCGTGTATTAATAGCATAAATAATGTTTCGTTATATGGATGTACAGTTTGTTACATATTTATCTATTGAAGACATCTTGGCTACTTCCAATTTTTGATGATTATAAATAAAGCTGCTATAAACATTGTCATGTGGGTTTTTGTTTGGAGATAAGTTTTCAAATCAGTTGAGTAAATATCTAGGAAGATGATTGCCAGGTTGCATTGTAAATTGATGTTTGTAAGAAATTGCTAAACTGTTTTCCAAAGTGGCTGTACTATTTGTTATATCCATCAGCACAGAATGAGAAGTCCTATAAAGTTATGAGCATGCTTGTATGTATAGATGTATTGTTGTGGTGTGTTGTCAAGTCAATTCTGGCTTTTGAAACGCTATAGGACAGAGTAGAATTGCCCCATAGGGTTTCCAGGCTGTAATCTGTATGGGAGCAGACTGCAAGGTCTGGTGGGTTTGACCTGGCAACCTTTTGGTTGGCAGCCAAGCCACTGTACCACCAGGGCTTCCGAGATCTAGATCTAGATCTAGGTGATACAGATATAGATACTCTAAAAATACGTATTCTAGAATTTTCTTTGAAGTGGTACAATGGGGGAAATGGACTAATAATGTGCTGATATAAGAAATAAAAATCAGGCTAACTTCTCAGAAGAGGATAATAGATTGGGGATATAAGGTGATCTGTATTAAATATACGATAGACATTTCATTGACATACAGATAATAAAATATTATTTATTGATGTTACATAATGAGTCAAGTTCAAAGGTACTTGGCAGTTTCATATCTCTCTATTATTTTTATTTTCTTCCTAGATATTTTTACTATGAACATGAAACACAACTTTTTGTCACTTAGAAGTCTGTATATCAGTAACATTTACAGATAATTAGCGTATTACTCTATATTAAAGACAGGACAATTTTAAACATACAGTGATACAAAAATTTTTGCTTAGATTGTGATTAATAGCATTTAGATGAAGATTTGAGCTCTTCTATTTTCATCAGCTAAATTTAAGGCCTAATGAAAAATTTCTATGGCTTTTTCTTTTTATTCCGTTCTTACCTTTGGTTAATAACAGGTACAATAATAGCTAAAACTGTTAGATGACAACTTTGCTCCATTGGAAGAGGAAAGCCTCCATATATAGGAACTGTAATTATGATTATTTTTTAAGTATAATTGCTGGTTAAGTCAAAACTTCTTCTTGTTTTAATCCTTATTGTTTATAAATTTCTGCAAGTATTAGTTTATGTCCCTATTTTGTAGGAAAACTATTTTTCACAAAATATTTTGCATCAACTGACTATTTTTACTCTCAGTTTTGATTTCCTATTACTGCAGACATAGACAATAAAAGACACAGAAGAACAGCCTAAAATTTTTGCTTATTTGCCCATATGTATGATCCATGAGGGTAGGAGTCTTTAACAGTATTGTTCACCAGCATAGTTTAGGCATACAGAACAGTACCGAATACATACTAAACTCTCAACAAACACTTAGTGAATGAATGAATAAATAAATAATTCTGGAATGTGCTCCATAACCCATTGCCATCGAGTTGATTCCAACTCATAGAGACCCTTTAAAACAGAGTACAACTGTCCCATGGGGTTTCTAAGGAGCTGTTGGTGGATTAGAACTGCTGACCTTTTGGTTAGCAGCCAAACACTCAACCACTGCACCACCAGGGCTCCCTTGCTCCACTGAATACTGTTAATTACTTTGTTTTCATGAATATTAAAAAAAAAATAACTAGTTTATACAGAGTATAAGTTAAAATACTTTTACTTCTTAGATAAATATAAACAATTCCACAAAAAGGAGAAATGACTATGCATCGTTTAAACTTTTATTCATTTTTTAATTTGTTCATTTTAAGTCATTCATCTCTACATACCTTTAATATATATATTTTAATGAATACTATGTATCAGGAATTGGTGGTACAGAGGTTAAGAGCTCAGCTGACAACCAAAAGGTCAGCAGTTTGAATTCACCAGCCACTCCTTGGAAACCTTATGGGGCAGTTCTACTCTGTCCTATATGGTCGTTATGAGTGAGTCGGAATTGAAGACAATGAGTTTGTTTTGTTTTTTTTTTTTACCAGGAATTATGCTTATTATTGGAAGACAGAAATGGAAAATAAAAGTATGTGTCTCAGGAAACTTATTGTTTAATGGTTCAAATATGAAATGAAAAGTGAAGAGAAATCAGTGCTAAAAATCAACTTTAAAAGTATAAAGAAATGAAGCAAATATGGGGAAATTAAGAGACTGAATTGGGAGATAATAACAGGCAGATTTGAGGTGGATTGAGGGTTGAAAATTGTGTGTCCTTTAGACCTTTCTGTAACTTGATAAAATGATGGTGGTTGGGAGTCAAAGCAGGGAAGTAGAAAGATTTTAAGAAGTGGAAATGTGGTCCCTTATAAAATGTACAGGCCCTGATCTCTCTTCTGAGCCATTTCTTAAAGGTCCTATGTACTAGGATTTATTCCTTTTGGTTTAGAGAGACCACTAGGCTGCAGAAAATTTCCTCAATCAAGTGTGCTGTGATGGAACTTCACTTTCCTTAGATGTTTTCACCCTCTCTGTATACTTCTCACATTTCATCAGTTTCTCCAAGCAATTATTTTTTGTTTCTAAAGAAAATAAATGAATTTATCTATTTCCAGATTTGGTAGTCATGGTAGACTGAAAAATGGCCCTTCAAAGATACCAGGTTCTAATCCTTGGAACTTATAAAATTTACCTTATTAGGGGAAAAAAGGAGGGCTTTCAATGTGATTAAATTAAGGATTTTGTGATGTGATTATCCTGGATTGTCTGGTTGGACCTAAATCCCATCACAAGTGTCCCTAGGAGACAGAGGCAAAGGGAGATTTCACACAGAAAGAGGAAGAGAAGGAAAGTGAAGACGTGTGCAAATAGAGGCAGAGATGGAATGATATGGCCACCAGCTAAGGAATATCAGCAAATAGAAACTGGAAGAGGCAAGAAACAAATTGACCCCTAGAGCCTTTGGAGGGAGTGTGGCCCTACCAACACCTTGATTTCAGTCTAGTGATGCTTTTTTTGTACTTCTGACCTACAGAGCTGTGAGAGAATAAACTTCTGTGGTTTTAAGCCAACGAGTTTGTGGTAATTTGTTACAGCAGCCATAGGAAACTAATACAATAGTAAGAATACTCAGAATTTTGTCACCTCACTGTATGGCTTTCAGAAATCGGAGTAATTTAAGTAGATGAGGTGCACTGCCAACCTCTGTTCCATTCTACTTCTTTTTTTTTTTTCTTCTTACACCAATTTTTGAGATTGGTTGCTTAGATTATGCTCCCTTCTTCGTTTGATTGTTTTATATTATTCTTACAGATGAGTTAAATTATTTTCCCTCATCTCTCCTAGGAGTAAAAATTTGTAATCCAAACTTGTACACTGACATCTTAACTTATTGTTTTAATTTTCATATTAAGTTAACTCTCTGAACTTTCAGATATTTTTTATAGAAATTTCCTCCACTGAGCCAAATGGTTATTGATAGACATTTCAACAACGGAAATTAATTTGGTATTACCCAAGAGTAAATGCAAATCTAGATGGAAAGGGAACCTGAAATGCTTCAATTCTAGTACTGGCATATTCATTAGTAAATGCCATCTGTTTTAATGCTGGTCATAAAGTACAGGTCTGTTGTTACTCCTTTTTGTAATTATGTCAGCATATACTGATGAGTGGCTTCTATGTCCTGATATATGAAGTTTGAAAAGGTAATTTTAGCCGCCATGTAATAGCAAACAGTAATGTTTTAGAAACAATTTGTCTTTAAGGCATCATCTCACAGAATCATACAATCACTTAATTCTATCAAAGGTAGAGAACGCAGAGTGAGCAAAGTAACCTCAGCAAGGCCAAGTTTCATAGCTACAGGAAGTTTCTCCTGCAAAGAAGTACAAAGCCACAAGTTTTTAAATCTTTTATGTCAGCTAGGACTAATAGTTCAGCAAGTGGACAATTAATATGTTTATAAATCAAGTCTTTCATTTTTCCTTGTAGACATTTATTGAATTACAACCACAGTTTTCTTATGCGAGACAGAAAGATACTTCCTATTGGCTTTTTCACATGAGTGGAGCAGAAGTTAAAAGACCTAGAAATAATAAATCAAATACTTTAGTTAAATGAGATCAATCAGATCTGAGTGTGTTTTACTTTAAGAAAATCTACATGTGATGCTCTAGTGGCTTAGAAGAGATATAGCACTCTACCAAATGGAAATCTATTACTCTATCCAACCTTTTGGGCTAGTTGATGGATTATTACTATAAAGTATATCTTCCTACCTTATCTTAAAAATCCCACTGATGAATCATAAAAATTTTATTTAGCAATTTGACATCTTAATAACTTTATATTTTTTTTAAATTTACTTTTAAGTAATTCTGTTAAACAACTATTTAACCGCCTTTCAGAGAATGTGATTGTTAAGATAGTTCTTATGAAACTAGAATATTAGTACTAGCAACATACCCAGAGGATTATTAGACTCAATATGTGCTTTGCCTAATATTGACTTGAAAATAACTCCATTCAATATTGCATAATTTTCCAGTCACCAGTAATCATCAATGCATCTTGACTGCATGTTTCATCAATAGCAGGCTGCAGAAGTTGGTAAAAATCCTTCAGCTTCTTCATCTTTGGCATTAGTAGTTGGTGCATAAATTTGAATAACAGTCATATTAACTGGTCTTCCCTGTAGATGTATGGATATTAGCCTGTCACTGACAGCATTGTACTTCAGGATAGATCTTGATATGTTCTTTTTGATGATGAATGCGATGCCATTCCTCTTCAATTTGTCATTCCTGGCATAGTAGACCATATGATTTCTGCTTCAAAATGGCCAACACCAGTCAATTTCAACACACTAATGCCTAGGATATTGATCTTTATGGGTTCCATTTCATTTTTGACAACTTCCTATTTCTGTAGAGTCATACTTTGTACATTCCGTGTTCCGATTAACGGATGCTTGCAGCTGTTTCTTCTCATTTTGAGTCATGCCACATCAGCAAATGAAAATCCCGAAAGCATTCTCCATCCATGTCATTAAGATAGACTCTACTTTGAGGAAGCAGCTCTTCCTCAGTCGTATTTTGAGTGCTTTAAAGCTGAGGGACTTATCTTGCAACCCTGTATCTGACAATGTTCAGCTGCTATTCATAAGGTTTTCAGTGGCAAATTTTTTCACAAGTAGGCCACCAGGTCCTGCTTCTTAATCTATCTCAGTCTGGAAGGTCCACTGAAGTCTGTCCACCATGGGAGACCCTGCTAATATTTGAAATACTAGTGGCATAGCTTCCAGCATCACGGCAACATGCAAGTCACCACAGTACAACAAACTGAAAGACAAGTGGTGGATCAGTACTTGGAAAATATGGCCTTGATGATAGAAATAATGCCAGAGAGTGCAGGATAGAATTCTGCAGGAACAACAATTTCTTCATTGTAAATACCTTTTCTCAACAGCATAAATGGCAACTATATATGTGGCCCTCGCCTGATGGAATCCACAGGAATCAAACTGACTACATCTGTGGAAAGAGGTGGTAGAAAAGCTCAATATCATCAGTCAGAACAAGGCCAGGCACCAACTGTGGAACAGACCATCAATTGTTCCCATGCAAGTTCAAGTTGAAGCTGAAGAAAATTAGAACAAGTCCACGAGAGCCAACCTTGAATATATCCCACCTAAATTTAGAGACCGTCTTAAGAATAGATTTGACGCATTGGACACTAACGAACAGAGACCAGACAAGTTGTGGAATGACATCATACATGAAGAAAGCAAGAGGTCATTAAAAAGACAAGAAAGAAAGAAAAGACCAAAATAGATGTCAGAAAAAGCGATGAAGAAAAAGAGCTAAATAGATTTCAAAGGGCAGCTCAAGAAGACAAAGTAAAGTATTATAACAAAATGTGCAAAGAACTGGAGTTAGAAAACCAAAAGGGAGAACGTGATCAGCATTTCTAAAGCTGAAAGAACTGAAGAAAAAATTCAAGCCTGGGGTTGCAGCACTGAAAGATTCTATGGCAAAAATAATTAAACGATACAGGAAGCATCAAAAGAAGATGGAAGAAATACACAGATTCACTATACCAGACATAATTGGTCAACATTAAAACATTTCAGGAGGTAGCATATGCTACAGAACTGATGGTACTGAAAGACTAAGTCCGAGTTGCACTGAAGGCATTGGCGAAAAACAAGTCTCCAGGAATTGACAGAATAACAATTGATATGTTTCAACAAATGGATGCAACCCTGGAAGCTCTCACTCATCTATGTCAAAAAATCTGGAAGACAGCTACCTGGACAACTGACTGGAAGAGATCCATATTTGTGCCCATTCCAAAGAAAGGTGATCCAACAGAATGCAGAAATTATCTAAGAATATCATTAAGATCACAGAAAAGTAAACTTTTGCTGAAGATCATTCAAAAACTGTTGCAGCAGGATATCGACAGGGAATTGTCAGAAATTCAAGCCAGATTCAGAAGAGGATGTGGAACCAGGGATATCATTACTGATGTTAAATCAATGCTGGCTGAAAGCAGAGAATACCAGAAAGAAGTTTACCTGTGTTTTACTGACTATGCAAAGACATTTGACTGTGAGGATCAAAACAAATTATGGATAACATTGCAAAGAATGGGAATTCCAGAAACTTAATTGTGCTCATGAGGAACCTGTACATAGAACAAGAGGCAGTCATTCTAACAGAACAAGGGGATACTGTGTCGTTTAAAATCAGGAAAGGTGTGCATCAGGGTTGTATCCTTTTACCATATTTATTCAGTCTGTATGCTAAGCAAGTAAGCCGAGAAGCTGGACTATATGAAGAACAGGGCATCAGAATTGGAGCAAGAGTCTTTAACAACCTGTGATACACAGATGACACAACCTTGCCTGCTGAAAGTAAAGAGAACTTGAAGCACTTACCCATGAAGGTCAAACACCACAGCCTTCAGAATGGATCACACCTCAACATAAAGAAAACAAAAATTCTCATAACTGGACCAATAAGCAACATCATGATAAATGGAGAAAAAATTGAAGTTGCCTCAGGATTTCATTTTATTTTGATCCACAATCAACACCCATGGAAGCAGCGGTCAAGAAATCAAAGGACACGTTGCATTGGGCAAATCTGCTGCAAAAGATCTCTTTAAAGTGTTAAAAAGAGAAGATGTCACTTTAAGGACTAAGGTGCTCCTGACCCAAGCCAAGGTACTTTCAATTGCCTCATAACCATGCAAAAGCTGGACAATGAATAAGGAAGACTGAAAAAGAATTAATGCCTTTGAATTGTGGTGTTGATGAAGAATATTGAATATACCATGGACTGCCAAAAGAATGAACAAATCTGTCTTGGAAGAAGTACAGCCACAATGCTCCTTAGAAGCAAGGATGGTGAGACTTTGTGTCATGTACTTTAGACATGTTATCAGGAGGGACCAGTCCGTGGAGAAGGACGTCATGCTTGGTGAAGTAGAGGGTCAGCAAAAAAGAAGAAGACCCTCAATGAGGTGGATTGACACAGTGATTGTAACAATGTGCTGAAGCATAAAAAGAATTACGAGGATGGCGCAGTACCAGGCAGCGTGTCTTTCTGTTGTACATATGGTCGTTATGAGTCAGAACTAACTCAATGGCACCTTGTTGTTGTTGTTGTTAGGTGCCATCGAGTCGGATCCGACTCATAGCGACTCTGTCTACTACAGAATGAAACACTGCTCAGTCCTGCGCCATGCTCACAATTATTGTTATGCTTGAGCCCACTGTTGCAGCCAGAATGTCAATCCATCTTGTTGAGGGTCTTCCTCTTTTTCAATGACCCTGTACTTTATGATGTATGATATCCTTCTCCAGGGACTGATCCCTTCTGACAACATGTCCAAAGTATGTAACACATAGTCTCACCATCTTTGCTTCTAAGGAGCATTCTGGTTGTACTTCTTCCAAGATAGATTTGTTCATTCTTTTGGCAGTCCATGGTATATTCAATATTCTTCATCAATATCACAATTCAAAGGCATCAATTCTTTTTCGGTCTTTGTATTCATTGACCGGCTTTCGCATGCATATGATGCAATTGAAAACACCATGGCTTGAGTTAGGAGCACCTCAGTCTTTAAGGTGACGTCTTTGCTTTTCATCACTTTAAAGAGGTTTTTTGCAACAGATTTGCCCAATGTGATGCATCTTTTGATTTCTTGACTGCTTCTTCCATGGGCGTTGATTGTGGACCCAAGCAAAATGAAATCCTTGACAACTTCAATCTTTTCCCCGTTTATCATGATGTTGCTTATTGGTCCTGTTGTAAGGATTTTTGTTTGCTTTATGTTGAGGTGTAATCCATACTGAAGGCTGTGGTCTTTGATCTTCATCAGTAAGTCCTTCAAGTCCTCTTCACTTTAAGCAAGCAAGGTTGTGTCATCTGCATATTGCAGGTTGTTAATGATTCTTCCTTCAATCCTGATGCCCTGTTCTTCTTTATATAGTCCAGTTTCTCGGATTCCTTGCTCAGCATACAGATTGAATAGGTACAATAAAAGTGTACAACCCTGATGCACACCTTTCTGGACTTTAAACCAATCAATATCCCCTTGTTCTGTCCAAACAACTGCTTCTTGATCCATGTACAGTTTCCTCATGAGCACAATCAAGTGTTCTGGAATTCCCCTTCTTCACAATGTTATCTATCATTTGTTATGACCCACACAGTCGAATGCCTTAGCGTAGTCAATAACACAGTCACAGGTAAACATCTTTCTGGTATTCTCTGCTTTCCGCCAGGATTCATCTGACATCAGCAGTGATGTCCGTAATTCCACATCCTCTTCTGAATCCAGCGTGAATTTCTGGCAGTTCCCTGTCAATATACTGCTGCAGCTGCTTTTGAATGATCTTCAGCAAAATTGTATTTGCCTGTGATATTAATGATATTGTTTGATAATTTCCACATTTGGTCAGATCACCTTTCTTAGGAATAGGCATAAACTTGGATCTCCTCCAGTTGGTTGGCCAGGTAGCTCTCTTTCAAAAATCCTGGCATAGACGAGGGAGCACTTACAGTGTTGCATCCATTTTGTTGAAATATCTCAGTTGATATTCTGTCAATTCCTGGAACCTTGTTTTTAGCCAATGCCTTCAGTGCAGCTTGGACTTCCTGCTTCAGTACCATCAGTTCCTGATCATATGGTACCTGATGGCACCTAATAACAACAAATTGTACAATAATAGCACCAAGCATTGATATAGCAGTATTTGTGCTTCACAATACTTTTTAAAATCAAGCCAGTTTTAGAAGAAATGTACGCTTTGTCTTTCTGTGTTCTTAAAATGAAAAAAAGAGAACCACAATTTCTGATGGACTTGAGCAGGGATTTACGTAGAGGCAAAGATTTGAGTTTTCATTGAATTATATTTATTAAATTTATTTTCATTGAATTGTATCAATTAAATTAGAAGTAAACTTATAGATTTAATTAATGTAAGGCTAGACCAACCTAAATTGTTAAAAAGAGGTCTAGCCTCTATAGTTGTACTTATAATTCAATTATATTGAGTGAAAATCAGATTTCAAAAGTGTTTTAGTGACTGAAACTCTTCTCTAAGTAGATAGTTTATTTATGAAGGCATGGAATAATCTCAATAGAGTATGTTTTTCTAATAACTTCTATATTTTGATTTTGTGAAAGTTCTTCCTATTAGCAATGCCACATATTGGGTATTGGATTAAATATTGCTCCCAGCCTCCATTCTCAAATTCTGTGCTGGTTAAAAAACAAAAGAAACATTTGCCTTTAAAAAAACTTGCCCTCTCTCTATATCACATTTATTTGCAAAATGTTTTTTATAAAGGTTGTTGTACATGTCTGTGTAGTGCAGATAAAATGAAGCAAGATACCAAACATCAGAAACAGATGAAATGACTGGGTAGGGGATAAAAACAGGCTGGATATCACCTGGAGCCAGAAATGAGGCTGATACAAAATGCATGCCATGATAACTTTATATTTGCCAAAGGGAAAAAACATTAATGCACCCTGAGCTTTCTTTTAGCAAATACTAAGAGAGAAAGGAAATCAGCTAAGTGATTCACAGGGTCCAAAAGAGAAAGCAAACGAATTAATTGGAAAAGGTGCATATATTTCTAATATTAAGATCATAACAGGGTTTCTCCCAAGGATCTTCATAAAGAAGATACTGTACTGCCCCGTTCAACTTCAACGGCCTTTTCAAAATAATGCCAGTGGCAAGATTCACCCTAAACCTCAACCTAATCCCATGCCCTCATACCAAAACATAATCACTAAAAGCAATTTTGTGGATGTAGCACAGGAATATGAGTGTGTGAGTGGAGTTCATGAACTTTACTGTGTGTGGTTGACTAGGGTGCAATGGGAATGAAGTGTGACAAGTTGGGGCTAACCAAACAGTGTTGATATACAACACACAGCCTTGTGTGTTTTGCCAAACCAGCAGTTATACTGAGTCTAAAAGAACAGATACATTAAATATCCTTCATTAAAATTTCTCCAAATATATGTTCTTTCAGTTAAGTTTTAACAAATATTGGGTGGTATTCAGTTCAGAATTATTTCCTCTGAAAAGTTTAAATTCTGAAAGCAGAACTTAAATTTCATTCCCATGGTATTCTAAAGAATATTGGGAATTAAGTCTGCTACTTTAACTCACGTGTAATTGCTGCATGGTGTATTCAACCTCAGTGTTCTCATTGAATTAGCCTACATTGTAGAAGCACATATCCAACCTAGCAGGCAATGAATCCTTTAAAAAAAGATAGTAATTCATATGCCATGTTGAATTGGGGTTATCTTAATGATCAGTTAGGTTGGAGTTGTGATATGTGAATTTTCTATGAAGAAAAAATTCTTGAAAAACCACCCTAATGAATAGCAAATGAGGTCTTGATTATTTAGACAGACACAAAACTTGATCCAATATTTCTCATTTAACATGATATTTCTAATTTATGAGCCTTAAGGTTTTCATGAGGGAAGAGTCTTCTTTTGCTTAATCAATGTTGAATTTATCATTAGAAAATTAATATTAATAAATCTCAGAATTTTTTTCATTCCACTAACTAAGCTGTCAGATTAATCTCTGATAATTATGTAGGATCAAACATGAGGTTAAACTCATTGACCTGTAAATTCCCAGCTCAGACTGAAAAGCTATTACCTATGACTCTTTCTTACACTCATCATACTACTTCCTTTTCAAGAAATCATAATGAATAGTTTTATGAATGACATAAGAGACCAAAACCTTTGCCCTGCTCTCCAATTTGAGTTTGCTTTCTTAGTTAAGGAAATCATTACACCCTCTCCACATGGATAGTGCTTTGTCTAACTTCTGTGCTTGTGTCATGCTTGTAACTCTTTTTCTGTGACAACTGAAGTTTTACGTTCTTCTTCTTCTTGATATCCTCTCTGTTCTTCTTATTGTTACTGTTGTTATTATTTTTGTTCTTATCTTCCTTCTCCTCCTTCTTGAAAGTATAAGCACAGCTTTGTTACTTTAGTGGACAGTACTTTGTATGTAAGGATGTTTTACTACTTTTCCATTATCTTGTAGTTTCTGGCTGTACAGTGAACCTCCAGGTTGCCAACACAACTTTCTCAATGTAAAGAGACCTGACTTAGCCCAGTGCCATATAGCTCAATGTTAGAAAAAAAATGCTAAAAACTAAGACCCCTAGGGTGACAAACTTCTGAAGATAACAATGGAAAATATTACTTAGTTGCCATGTCTTTTGTGAACTCTGAGCCCAGTTACTCTCTAGGGCTTGCCGATTAGAACACACGTTTAGGAGATTGACTCAGGCCAACAGAGCATTTGAGACTGAAGGCAATTCAAATCCTTGTTTTCTTCTCCCTCTATATTTTGTGGTGGCTCTGCCTCTTGCTGCTGCTATCAGGAGTGTGCATGTCATGTGTGTCATTTGTACACCAAGATCCCTCCAGTGGGTTTGAAACAGCAGTCACAGGATTACTGAAACAATCCCTTCTTTGTCATTGTCAGTGCTTCCATAGTGTCCTCTTTCTTTTCATTAAAATCAATGAGCGCCTTTTCTTCAGTCCCTGTAGTTTTTCATAGTCTCTCAAACATCACTTCGGGATCCTTGTGAAAGCCACGGAATATCTCTTGTAGTCTCTCAAGCTCTGAAGGAGCAGTAGATGTAGCCTTTGTGTTAGGTCAAATTCTCCACCAGGCAGACTGACATCAGAGTTGCTCCTCAGGGGCTAAGAAGCCAAGGGTCACATCATTTCAACTTTTTGAGGAGAAAGCATCTGTCTTAGTTATCTAGTGCTGCTATAACAGAAATATCACAAGTGGATGACTTTAACAAACAGAAATTTATTCTCTCACAGCCTAGTGGAAACACTGGTGGCTCAGAGAGTGGTTAAGAGCTACAGCTGCTACCAAAATGTCAGCAGTTCGAATCCACCAGGGACTCCTTGGAAACTCTATGGGGCAGTTCTACTCTGTCCTATACAGTTTCTATGAGTCGGAATACACTCTACAGCAATGGGTTCACAGTCTGGTAGGCTAGAAGCCCAAATTCAGAGAGTCAGCTCCAGGGAAAGGTTTTCTCTTTCTGTGAGCTCTGAGGAAGGTCCTTGACATCAATCCTTCCGTGGTCTAGGAGCTTCTCTGCACAGGAACCCCAGGTCCAAAGGACTTGCTTTGCTCCCGGTGCTGCTTTCTTGGTGGTATGAGGTCCCCATGTCTCTGTTCGTTTCTCTCTTTTATATCTCAAGAGAGATTGGCTTAAGACACAACCTAATCTTATAGATTGAGTCCTGCCTCATTAACATAATTACATCTAATCCCACCTCATTAACATCATAGAGGTAGGATTTACAACACATAGGAAAATCACATCAGATGACAAAATGGTGGACAGTCACACAATACTGGGAATCATGGCCTTGCTAAGTTGAAACATATTTTTGGTAGGCGCAATTCAATCCATGACAGTGTCCGTCACTGTCTTAGTTTCCTAGAACTGCAGTAACAAAGTACCAGAAACAGAGTGGCTTATGAGAATGGAAATGTATTGTCTCACAGTTTTGGAGGCCGGGAGTCCAAATTCAGGGCATCAGCAGGGTCATGCTCTCTCTGTTTGCTCTAGGGGAAGATCCTTCCTTTGCTCTCCCAGCTTATGATAGCCCCAGGCTTTTCTTGGTCTTCCTTGGTTTGTAGAGCATCTTCACATGGGCATCTTTCCTCTGTCTCTCTGTGTTCTCCTTTTTCAGAAGAACAACACTCACATGAAATTAGGACCCTCCCTACTCTGGTAGAAACCCTAGTGGTGTAGTGGTTAAGAGCTATGGCTGCTAACCAACAGACCAGCAGTTCAAATCTACCAGCAGCCCCTTGGAAACCCTATGGGGAGGTTATACTCTGTCCTATATGGTCACTATGAGTTGGAATCACTCGAAGGCAATGGTTTTTTATTATTTCTACTCTGGTATGACCCCATATTATATTAACTGATAACATCTTCAAAGACTCAATTTCCAAACAAGACCACACTCACAGGTACAGGTTTAAGATTTTAACATATATTTTGGGGGGGAAACAAATCTTACATGCACGTTCCAATTCTTTATGAAGTTTTTCAAATATCTCCTGTTGATTTCTTTCTTATCTAAATTCTCCTTGTATTTAACAACTACACTACATTTTTCCTAGCTTGCTAAAGATTATTTCCTAAAGGACCTATCTTAAGAAAACAATGTGGTTTGAGTGTGATTTGAAGAGATGATAGGCAGGACTCCCTGTTCTTGAATTTCTATCATATCCTTTCATTCTACCAGTGTTGCTTCATTCTGGGGTTCCTGAAAGCTTTTCAGTCTTTTTGAGGCATTATTACTTAATGAACCACTCAGGAGGAGTCGTACCTTCTGTTATCGTTATATCATAGTCAACAGACAGCAGTGATAGAATAAACTATTTTGTTGTTAGGTGCCTTCGAGTTGGTTCTGACTCATAGTAACCCTATGTATAACAGAACGAAACACTACCCAGTCTTGTGCCATCCTCATAATTGTTATGCTCGAGCCTATTGTTGCAGCCATTGTGTCAATCCATCTTGTCGAAGGTTTTCCTCTCTTTCTCTGACCCTCTACTTTACCAAGCATGATGTCCTCCTCCAAGGATTGGTCCCTCCTGATAACATGTCCAAAGTATGTAAGACGAAGTCTCACCATCCTTGCTTCTAAGGAGTGTTCTGGTTGTATTTCTTCCAAGACAGATTTGTTCATTCTGGCAGTTCATGGTATACTCTATATTCTTCACCAACACCGCAATTCAAATGCATCAATTCTCCTTCCATCTTCCTTTTTCATTGTCCACCTTTCGCATGTATATGAGGTGACTGAAAATACCATGGCTTGAGTCAGGCACACCTTAGTCCTCAAAGTGACATCTTAGCTTTTTAAAGAGATCTTTTGCAGCAGATTTGCCCAATGTACTATGCCATTTGATTTTCTGACTACTACTTCCATGGGCCTTGATTGTGGATCCAAATAAAATGAAATCCTTGACAACGTCTATCTTTTCTCCATTTATCATGGTGTTGCTTATTGGTCCAGTTGTGAGGATTTTTGTTTTATGTTGAGGTGTAATCCATACTGAAGGCTGTCTCTATACAACTGTGTCTCCAGGGCTCATATAAAATATAAACAACCTAAATTCTACTGATTAAAAAAGGGAAGCATATCAAGACAACGGAAACAACTGTTATCATAGCAGGTCATAGAGAACCAAGAAAAAATTTCAATAACTACACAGTTATCTGTGAAATCATCTCTGCCCCCATATAACTTTTTATACTGCCCCCCCCCCTTTTTAATCTTCACAAATTAAAAATTTCTTGAAGAACTCTCCTGGTTTTCTTAACTTGGATTAGACAGGAAATTGCAAAATTTAATGCAAAGTTTCCTGGTATATCATAAGGAACAAAGAAGTAATGTAAAAACAAGGTGATCAGTCACCATAAGTTCTATTTAATCATGTTTACTTATGCATCTATATTTTTAGGAACGTGGAAATTGATAGGTAGTGAAATTACCGTTTAGCACTGCAGAAAATTCATTTAGTAAATAAAATTTAAAGTATTATTCTTGCATGTTCTTTATTAAAGAAGAAATATAAACATTCTCGTTAACTAAGATTTTACTGTGTATGAGTACGTGTTTCTCTACAGTTTTATACATACAGTGCATGCATGACAAGAACTTATTGAATGAAGACAAGTTTTATAAACTTTGTAGCATACTGTTTCACTTTTACCAGTTGCGGGATAAAATAAAACATATTTTCTAAGATCTGTGGATTCTAACATGTAAAAGAAAAAAAAATCACTGCTTTTCAAGTATGATAACTTATATGTTTGTTCCTAATATACTCTCTTCCCAAGATGCTGAAAGAACTAGTGCATTCAAAAATATTTCCAAATATCACCTCATTTTTTTTTTTTTTTGTAAGAAAAAATACTCTGTACATTCGCTACTGTATCATTGCCTTATATTCTGGACATGCTCACTAAACTTAGTCAATCCATCCTGATAAATGGTCATTCACAGAAGTTGCTACTTTCTATAAATGTTATCATCTGGTTCAATTTTGTCACCTTATCCAACTTTTCAAAACTGTTTTATTTCCTGTCAGGTCTTTAGTCATGTTGGATCCTGAGTAAAGTAGGATGTCAAAATATCAAATCATCCCTTCCATCCTTTTTTATTTGTATTCTCTAGTGGTTTCTGGTAAACGAAGGGACTGGCTTTAGCTAGGTGAGGTTTGCTTGCTTTGAAAATGAGAAGTCTCGTGCAGATAATGCACTCATTTTTTCAGTTAAATAACAGCAGTTGAAACACTGACCATGACATTGAAAGATACAGATGACAGAAATATGGTATTATATGGAAATCAGTTAATTTTGAAAGTTAGAACCGCACACTGTGGTCTCACCAAAATATTGCACGCATTGCTTGTGAGTGACATTATCTGTATTTCTGAGCTATTTCTGCGGTATAGACGCACAAAAAATAATGAAGGCTAAATTGTTAAGCACTTGACTATTAGCTAAAATTTTGATGGTTTGTCACCCAGAGGTGCCTCGGAAGACAGGCCTGGTGCTCTGCTTCCAAAAGGTCACAGACTTGAAAACCCTATAGAGCAGTTCTACTCTACACACATGGGATCACCATGAGTCAGAATCAACCTGATTGTAACCAACAACAACAACCACAAGGTTCCATTTTAAATAAAGCATAATAACGGATACAAATGGCAGTCATCATGGAACCTGCCTTATATTTGCCCATTTTTCTATTTCTTAGTTGCATCAGATGAGGTCAGATTTTAAGCAATACCAAAACTAAGCGATGGAAGTAGTGACCATCAAGTGTATAAAAGATTCTAAACAAAGACTCATACCTAGTTTAGCTTCAGTAGGAATCTCTTCTAAACTTTACGTCCAATCCAGGCTGTTATAAATAATTTGCTTCTCTAGATATATAATTTAAAAATAAGAAAATTTAATTGAACACAAGGAATCAACTAATTACTAAATATACATTGACTGCCACCAAGTGTCCATAAAAATCTCAAATTGAAGGTCTACATTCTACTATTGGTCAACAAATGTCAGGGCTCTTTTCCATTTCCTTTCTCCCACATACTACTTTCAAATAAAATAAATATTAAATTATTTAAGTTTCCAATTTTCATATAAGCAAAACACTGAAGTAGTTAAGTAATGATTTTGGCTTGATCTATTCAGAAATACTATGTGACCTATTTGTTCTAATAGAATTTAGTTCACCATCTCTTAGAATGCAATAACTTATTTAATGACTTTCTAGTGTCTTCAAATTATATATTCTAATGACTCATGGGATTATCATTATTTCTACATTTTATGTAAATGGCTCAAAAATTTTTACTCAGAATGAATCAGCCTTCCACAGTTATGCTTCATCCTTTTCGAACCTGGGCTAACCGTGGAGCATTAATCCAGTTAATTAATTTATGACTGTTCTATTATATGGCTCAGTTAGTTAGAACACACCAAAAGAGAAATAGTAGTAGTATATTTCATCCCCAAGAAAACTAATTTGTTTTGCTTTGTAAATTGATCTTTGACTTTTCACAAGCTAACCATTTAAAAAATATGTTCTTTTTTATAATAAACTCCTGAAATGAGAGAGCTGGCAATTTAGTACAATTCTACTTCCTCTACTCGAAAAGAAACTTGGGAACACACTCCACGCTAATATCAATATCTTCAGCTACAAAAAAGCAACAAATAATCTCAGGAGAAGTTAGTTGAGTGTTTCAGTGTTACTTTGGTATCAATTTAATTTTACTGGGATTTCAAGAAATTTTAGAACACGGGCTGTGGCATCAAGAGAGAACCCAGACTCACAATAAAATATTATTAAAAAAAAAAAAAAAAGAAAGAAAGAACCCAGCAGAAACAAAAGCAAGAAATTATACTATAAAATTTAGCCTTTACAGTATGATTTATGATAAGAAAATATCCCCTTCTAGGAAGGTATACTTTCTCTGAAACTTAAGAATGAATTTTGATTACAAGTTTAAAATATTAATTATACATAATAATATACCCATTAGTTGATCACTTAGTGAATTTGAATAAAGCAAATCCATTGTACTGAATTTTCACTGATGAGAAAATTTAAAGATTCCTGCTACTTTTCTTAGTTAAATTCTTAAAATACTTTTACGTTTGCTATAAACTATACCATGGTGTATATTAATCCTTTTGATGTAACTTTTTGATCTGTGTGTTTATATTCTTCTATTCCTTCTTCACATATTTTTTCTAGCCAATCACACACCTACACGTATTCAAGCCTATCCTCTAACATTTATACTCAGTATCGATTGAATATTTAAATTAATTTTAATGTTTAACTTCTATCCATGCCTTTTACTTTTATCTCTCATTATAGTTAGTCTTTGTCTACTTTCCTTCTTTTATTTTTCACTCTATTTTTAAATCTTCCCTGAAACACCAAAGATATCTTGCATGTCCTCCTAATACCCGTCTAGGACATACCTAACACCGCAAATTCACACCTTTTGCTTAGCTTTTCAAGGCCTTCTTCAATACAGCCTCAGTTTACAAGTCAGTCCTTTGCAATTCTACGCTCTAGACCAGGTGTAATTTCAGTGAACCACAAGAAGTAGAACATTCATATTAAGAAGGAGGAAGGTGCATTATAAAATAGGCAAGAGGAGACCGAGAATTGAGTACAGGAGGAGAGGCAAGATATTGAGCAGCAGCAGGACCTGAGTATTTCAGGTAAATGTTAAAAAAAATTCAGTATATGAGAAGTACTCTGATCCAGTAGTTACTTTGTCCTAACATTCTGTCCTTGTTTGCAGATTCATCTGTTTCCCCCAAATTGACTTAAGATATGATATCTGGTATGGATTGAATTGAGTCTACCCCAAAATATGTATTGAAATCCTGGCCATATGCTGTTATGATTTAGTCATATCATAAAATTAGTTGGCCTTGGGTAGAACAGATTACCTTACATAATGTAATCTAAAGTTATGTAATCAATCAGTTATGGTCATACAAGGTAGGGTATCTTCTAAACCTAATCACTTCTGAGTTATAAGACCAGAATATACACATGCACAAACTGGGGAAGACAAAAGCCAAGGAACTGGGGAATGCCCAGGACTATCGACAAGGAAGGAATCCACAAAGCCAAGTCCCTGATTTGAATTTTTAGCCTCCAGAACTGTGAGTTTCTGTTTTTTAAGTTTGCTCACTTGTGGCATTTAATTTACGGCAGCACTAGGAAACTGACACCATTTTTCATTTTGCTATACAAATTGTGTTAGCTTTTTTTGCTTATATTGGCATCTGATGTTAATCATACCCTCAACCTATTTTCTAGCATCTAGGTAATATTAAACTAGGCATTGCTGGCCTGCCTCCCCTCTAGTTTGTCTTTACTGAGAACTTGCTCTAACCCTGCCCTCCTAACCAGGCAAAGTCGACTTTAGTCCTATTCCTGAAACTGTTCTCACTAGCATAACCAGTATCCCCCTGAGGCAATTCCATTGTTTATCTGATTGGCTTCATTTCTGCTTTTGACACATTTACTTTTATTTTCTCTTTGTTGAAACTTTCTACTCTCTTGGCTTCTATGGTATTATATGACCTGAGTTTTCTTCATTCTTCCCTATCTTCTGTCATCATGGTCTTTATGTGTTCATCTTCCTCTTAAATGTTGGTGCTTCTTAGCTTTCTGAACTCATTTCTCACTCTCTCTAAATATTCTTTAAGGATGAGTTAATCTAGTCTTCACTGATTGAAATATTACATGTATGCTTATGTCTTCTAACATCTAGTGTATACATGTTATCTAGGTCAAACCTTTCCCTCCAAATCCCTGGGATTGCTTTTGTACAGTTGCTAACAACTCCCATGTTGCCAAATGCAGCAGCTTGTTTTCTGTTCCCATCTTTCTTGAGATCACAGCAGCATTTCCACTCAGTGGGTGTATCCCTTATTTTTGAAGCACTTCGCGCTTGGTTTTCTTCCAGCTTTCATCTTCCTTCACTGGTGGCTCCAGTTCAGGCTTCTTTTCTAGTTGCTCCCCCAGCACCTTACCTGTAAACCGGGGAATGATTTGGGAATTTATTCTAAGCCCTCTCCTCTATATGAGCTGTCTTCCTCATTTATCTCATTCAGTACTATGGCCTCAATATCATATTCCAATGACTCTTTTGACACCCAAAAACACACACACACATGTCTTCAGTCCTAATCTCTCCCCTTAGCTCTACACTCTTATATCTTACTTTCTACATGCTCCTTGCACTTACGTGTTTTATGGATATCCCGGATTATAACTCATATCTACGCCTTCTCCTCATCTTGTCCTCCCTCATTCTTCTTCATCTCAGTTAATAGACACACGACCATCTACATAGGTGTTCAATCCAAAAAAATCATACTTGATTCCTCCCACTGCTTCTACCCTCATATCCAATTCAACATCAAGTCCTATTAGTTATAGCCCCAAATATATATCTTGAATATTTAATACATATTGCCATTACTACTTCCATTGCCTTACTCAAAGTACCCTCATCTCTTACATGGTGTATGCTATCGTTAAGGTTGTGTGTCAGCTTGGCTGGGTCATGATTCTCAGTGGTTTGGCAGTTATGATGTAGTTTGGCAGTCGTATAATGATGTAATCATCTCCGTGATGAGATCTGATATAATATGATCACCTCTATGATGGGATCTGCTGTGAGTAGCCAATCAGCTGAAAGGGAGGTTTTTAGGGGTGTGGCCTGCATCCAATATAGTGGACTTTCTGGCAAGGCTCATGGGCTTTTGCTTGCTCTGGATCTTGCAGCTGCCTTCTGTTCATCTGACCTCTGGTTCATGGGACTTGAGCTAGCAGATTACCTGCCGATTACCTGAGCCAGTGGCCTGCCAGTTTACCTGTCAATCTCGGGATTTGTTGGCCTCTGCAGTCTGTGACCTACTTATCCTGGGTTTGCCAGCACCTGCAGCTACATGATTTAGGAGAAGCCTCCAGCCAGACCCACAGACATGGGACATTCCAGCCTTTACAACCACGTGAGCCATTTCCTTGATATAAATCTCTCTCTCTCTCTCTCTCTCTCTCTCTATATATATATATATATATATGAATATACGCTTCACTGGTTTTGCTTCTTTAGAGACCCTGGCCTAAGACAGTATAGTAGACAGTATTAGTAGTCACTGATATCCCTTTTCCTTTTCCTCACTTGTGGGGAGAATTATATATCCCCTACCCCACTGTAGTCAAGTTTGGACATATGACTGCTTTAGTAAATGCAATGTGAGCAGCAGTGATATGTGCCACTTCCTGGCAGAAACTTTAAGAGATAGTTTATGCTTCACCCAGTCTTTTATCCCCTGAAATAGTCAGTGGTAATGTTCCAGAGAATGGATGCTCCACCAGCCTGGATTCCAGCCTAAGGATAGTGACAACATATAGCAGCCAACCTTCAATAGAAATGATGTGTGAGTGAAAAATAAGCCTATGTTGTTATGAGATGTTAGTGGTGTTTGTAAGCAGGGGATAAGTTGTGCTGTCATGACTGATATACTAGAGTAAAAGCACTGGGTCTTTAATGGATATCCATACTTTGACACATCTCCCACCATCTATTTGATACTTTGGCTGTCAATGTGCCTGAGGTTATTTAGGTTGTTTATCATTGTTTTACTTTAAATTATTCAGTTGTTTTGATGAAGAAATCACTTTTCAGTGAATCAGGAAAATTAAATTTAGTATCTTGTTAGCAACCATCTAGCTTAATGGATTTTCTGTTTCCTCCTTTTAAATGGAATTGAGACTTTAAATTCCAGTTAGAATGTAAAAGAATGCAAAAGATTTTTGATCACATGGTAACAACAACAACAAATACTTAGACAAAATAAAAATCATATGTCTATATTAGGCTAGTTTCATGGCTTGAATTGTGTCCCCCAAAAATATGTGTCAACTTGGCTAGGCTGTGATTCCCAGTATTGTGTGATTATCCACCATTTTGTCATCTGATGTGATTTTCCTATGTGTTGTAAATCCTACCTCTATGGTGTTAATGAGGCAGGATTAGAGGCAGTTATATTAATGAGGTAGGACTCAATTTACAAGATTAGCTTGTGTCTTAAGTCAATCTTTTTTGAAATATAAGAGAGAGAAGCAAGCAGAGAGAAGGGGGTGCCTCATACCACCAAGAAACAAGAGCCAGGAAAACAGTATGTCCTTTGGACCCAGGGTCCCTGCACTGAGAAGCTCCTCAACAGAGAAAGATTATAATGCCAAGGACCTTTCCCCAGAGCCAACAGATACAGAAATCTTCCCCTGGAGCTGGCACCCTGAATTTAGACTTCTAGCCTCCTAGACCTTAAGAGAATAAATTTCTCTTTGTTAAATCCATCCACTTGTGGTATTTCTGTTATAGCAGCACTCGATAACTAAGACAGAATTTGGTACTGGGAGTGGGGTGCTGCTCTAACAGATACCTAAAATGTGGAAGCAGTTTTGAAATTGTTAATGGATGGCAGTTGGAAGAGTTTTAAAGTGCTTAATAGTAAAAAGTCTAGATTCCCTTGAAGAGACTGTTGGTGGAATTATGGACATCAAAGACAATTCTGGTGAGGGCTCAGAAGGAAGTGAGAAGAGCTGTTACACTGGAGATAGCACAGATGTTGAGAAGCAGCAGTAGAACCAGGAGACCAGCATGAGACGGTGCTGGAGCAGACCCATGGAGTGAGAGAGTTGAGTGCCTTTGGCAGGAGGCTTCCTGGTGGAGTGAGGTGCCTCCCTGCACTTACTGGTGGAGTTAAAGGGCTTTGGAACACTTGCCCCAGAAGGGCAGATGTGGATAGTGGGGCCTGAGGGGCTGAGTCCAAGGAACCAGGAAGCAGAAGCTGAAGAGACAAGGAACACAGGAAACGAGCCTCAGTCTCAAAGGGCAAAGTCCTCACTTTGATGGACTAGGAAAATGGGGCCACCCAAATTTGAGGGAGCAGAGTTGCCATTCCAGTGGGCCTGGAAGGCAGAGCTGAAGCCCAGGGCCAAGGGATCTCTACCCAGAATCCAGAAAGTGTGGCCAAACCAGAGTTTGGAGGGCAGGGCGGTTGTCTAAATGGTCTCAGAGAATAGAAGATTATTTTCAAGCATTGAGAGCTAATGTAATGTGTTCTGCTGACTTCTTGGTGCCTGTTACCCCTTCTTTCCCTACAATTCCTCCCATTTGTAATGGAGGTATCTACCTTGTGCCTGTCTATACCACTGTACTTTGTAGCAGATAACTTGTATTCTAGATTTCACAGATGAAGAGGAATTTTTGGATTTTTGACTTGGAGTTGATTTAAGACTTTTGCTATGATATGGTGGGGTGAAGATGTTTTACACCTGGCAAAGACATGAATTTTGGGGGGGCCAAAGAGTGGAATGTCATGGATGGAATTGTGGCCCGCAAAAATATGTATCAACTTGGCTAGGCTGTAATTCCCAGTATTGTGTGATTATCCACCATTTTGTCATCTGATGTGATTTTCCTATGTGTTGTAAATCCTACCTCTATGGTGTTAATGAGGCAGGAATAGAGGCAGTTATGTTAATGAGTCAGGACTCAATTTACAAGATTAGGTTGTGTCTTAAGTCAATCTCTTTTGAGATATAAGAGAGAGAAGCAAGCAGAGAGAAGGGGGTGTCTCATACCACCAAGAAATAAGAGCCAGGAGAATAGCATGGCCTTTAGACCCAGAGTCCCTGTGCTAACTTCTTTGAAAGGGGAAGATTTATGACAAGGATCTTTCCCCAGAGCCAACAGAGAGAGAAAACTTCCCCTGGAGCTGGCACCCTGAATTCAGACTTCTAGCCTCCTAGAATGTGAGAGAATAAATTTCTCTTTTTAAAGTCATCCACTTGTGGTATTTCTGTTATATCAGCACTAGATGACTAAGACAACTAGTGAAGAGCACTTTCTGTCATCCACCTTAGAGTGTATATCAAACTAATTTGTTTGCTAAAATTCTGACTGGCAAGTGACAAGTCTGTATACTTAAGTAATCATAATAAATACTGTGAATTCTGTTACTAATCCCTTTTTATGGATTGATAATGCATTTTAAGTTAATATGGACTTTACACCATAGTAAATACAAATTATTTTACATTTTCTGAAAGCAGAAAATGAAGGATAATGAACTAGGCTAAAATAAAAAGAGAAAGGCACCTGGAGGGAAAGACAGGACATGAGTACTTACCTGGTGAGACATAGCTGGGCACTGATAAGAAGAATTTAGCTACAATAGTTGAATTAATGGAGGTCAATTCTGGGCTGATAAAGAATGTGGCAGACTAAGAAGTTATATATATATAGGGGAATTTGCACACTCTAGCAGGCTTTACAGACCCATCCAGGAGCTCACCAAAAAAAAAAAAGTGATGGATCTGAGAAATACTCATCATGATATAAGCCTGGTGGAGGGAAATAGCAGTTACTGGGAGATGAGCATGAACCTCTATCCACAGATTACTTTCCTATCTTGAATATGAAACTAAAGACTTAATCTATGGAGGAAGGAGTGATAAGTACTCTCACTCTTAGGAAACTAGTAGAAAACCATTGACTCCTAGGGAAGGGAACAAAATAAAACTGTCTCTGAGAGGAAGTGCAGGACTATGTGCTGGATCCATAACTACAGGTGGAGGATGGGCAGAAACGTTTAAAAAAAAAACCACACCTCTGATTCCAACGGGCCCAGTAGAATGATGCTTAGCCAGAAAACAGAGAACACCCTTATCCTCCCCAACCAGGCTAACAAGTGTTGAGTAAAAAATAACAATAGAATACTATTGAGAGAGTTGCAACATTTAATATATAAACCCTCTCTGCAGTGCAACATAAAGTTGATGACCTAAAGTTGATAATGAAATAGACTTAAGGAAATTCCTCTTGAAACCCAGCTCCTCTCCTAAATACAAGAGCCACCAGGGCTCATGGTATTGCTAGACTAGATTAACCCCAACTCCCCACATTAAAGGCTTAGCAAAAATAAAGGTATGCCCATTTACAGGCATAATAACTATATACCTTAGTCTTTAGTGCCATAAATAAGATGTCCAGAGCTCCACAAAAATTATAAGGCATATGTAAAGGCAAGAGTCAAACAACAAATTGTTAGGAGACAAATCTATTGAGAGAACTGGACTCAAATACAACATAGATGTTGGAACAATTAGGGAATTAAAATGACTTTTATTAATATGTTAAGGTAATTAAAATGACTTTTGTTAATATGTTGAAGTTATGATGGAAGGGAACAAGGTTAAATATGTAATTTTAGCACAGAGATGGAAACTATAAGAACCAAATGGAAGTGTTAAAAATTTTTAGAAATAAAAATCACAGTAACAGAGATAAAGAATGCCTTGAACAGCTTGTCAATAGATTTCAAACAGCTGAGAAAAGAACTAGTTAACTTGAAGATAAATAAACAGAAATTATACAATTGTAAAGCAAAAGCAAATTAAGAGTGAACTAAAATATGTTAGAGCTTCTAAGAGCTTTGGGAAAATAATAAATAGTCTAATATACACATAATTGGAATCTCAGAAGGAGAAAAAAGAGAGAATGGAGCAGAAGAAATATTTGAAGAAATAAATGGCTGAGATTTTTCCAAAATTGAAGAATGAGACACGAAACCACAGATCTATAAAGCTTGGAGATCACCAAGCAGGATAAACACACACACACACGCACACACACAAACACATACACACACACACACACACACACACACACACACACACACACTCAAACGCACGCACCGTTAGTTGTATCACGTTCATTCAAATACCTGAAAACAGGACAAAGTGAATCCTGGAGAAAGCCAGATAAAAAAGATTCCTTACATGGAGAGATACAAAGATAAGAGATACAGAAGACTTATTTCCAGAAACTATGCTAGCTAGAAGACAATGGAGCAACCTCTTTAAAGTGCTGACAGGAATAAAACATGTGCCAACCTAGTATTCTATATTCACCTAAACTATAATCTAAAAAATACAGTTTAAAAACTTTCATATTCAAACAAAAAGTAATACAATTAATTTCCAGAAGACTTACACTACAAAATTTTAAAGTAATTTTTTTTTTAGGAAGAAGAAATATAATTTCAGACAAAACTTGAATCCAAATACACATATACATGACAAATATTAGAAATAAAATAAATTAAGGTAAAATAAAATTTATGTTCTTATCTATTTGCTCTAAAAGGTCACTGACTGTCTAAAGCAAAATTAGCAGCAATGTACTGTGTGTGTATAGCACAGATCAAATTAAAATGTTACAGCATCAATAGCAGAAAGTATGGGAGGAAATAATTTGGAGTATACAGTTGTAAGAACTTTACACTACATGTGAATTATTATAATATTATTTGAAGGTATACTTCGATCAATTAAAGATGCATATTCCTAACCCTAAAGCAAACATTTTAAAATATAAAAGATATCAATAATAAATCAATAATGGAGATAAAATGTAATCATAAAGACATTCATTTAACCTAAGAGAAGGTAGAAAAGAGAATTAAAAAAAATGAACATACAGAAATCAGCTATAAAAATGTTAGATTTTAATTCAATTATTACAATAACCACTTTAAATATAAACAGTCTATACCCACCAATTAAAAGACAGATATTGGCAGATTGGATTGAAAAAAAAAAAGATCCTGTTATTTGATGCCGCCAAGAAACCTGTCTTAAATTTAAAGGCACAGATAGATTAAAAGTAAAGGGATCGAGAAAGAGGTATCATGCAAAGACTAATAAAAAGAAAGCTAAAGTTGTTTTATTAATTTCAGACAAATCAGCCTTCATAACAAGGAAGATTATCAGAGATAAAGAGGGACATTACATAATGCTAAATGAAGTCAATTCTCCAGCAAGACATCGCAATCATAAATCTATATGTATCTTTCAATAGAACGTCAAAATACATGAAACAAAAACTGACTGAACTGATAGGAGAAATAGACAAATCCACACTCATATTTGGAGACATCAACACCCATCTCACAGTAACTGATAAAACAAGTAAGCATTAAATCAGTTAAATATATACATGGCACAAAGAGCACTGTTAATCAGCTTTACCTAATTGGCATTTGTAGGACACTCTATCCCACAACAGGAGAATACACGTTTTTCTCAAGTACATGTGGGGCATTCACCAATATAGATCATATTTTGAATCATAAAACAAATTTTAACATATTTAAAAGAACAGAAATCATACAAAATATGTTCTCAGATCAGAGCAACATTAAACAATTGCAATAAAATAAATAACGGAAAAGTATCTGGAACTCACTATATATTTTGGAAATTTGACCATACACTTCGAAATAATTAATAAGTCAAAGAGTAATTCTGAAGGAGAATTAAAATCTATTTTGAACTGATTTAAAATGAAAAAAATAATATATCAAAATTTGTGGGCTATAGCTAAGACATTCTTGGAGATAAATGTATAGCATTAAATTCTCATATTAGAAAAGAATAAAGGTCTCAAATCAACAGTTTAGGCTTAACCTTAAGAAACCAGAACACGAAAAGTAAAATTAATGCAAAAAAAGCAGAAGGAAGGAAGTATTAAGAGTGAAGGAAGTACAAGAGTAAAACTCAATAAAACTAAAAACAGGAAAATAACATAGAAAACCAATGAATCCAAAATCTAGTCTCTTATAAAGATAAGTGAAACTGACATCCGTAACAAAATCCTTCCTGACCACAGATTTGTTTATCAGTTCTGTTCCAACACTTTTTTCCATGGCAATAACAATGAGATTTGGTGTAAGAGTGTTTCCAAGGTTCTATCATCTTCAGAACATTCCTGACACTAGTCAAAATGTGGGGCCCTGGTGGCACAGTGGTTAAGCATTGGCTGCTAACCAAAAGATAGGCAGTTTGAATCCAGCAGCTGCTCTTTAGAAACCATGTGGGGCAGTTCTACTCTGTCCTATAGGGTCACTATGAGTTGGAGTCGACTTAATGGCAATGGGTAGTTGAAATGTTACCCCGATTTGCAAATCGTATATTCAATAAATTTCAATCAATTTCTATTATTGCCTTAGTATGATTTTTGTTTTAACATTACCCATCACTCTGGTCTGGTTGAGAAGTCAGAAATGAGGGACATTATTACATAAAATCTAAGCTCAATACGTCATATTCATCATATTGATGAATGATTATCATAAAGGCCTAATAATAGTTGCCAAGCTAAACTTGTCACTTCTTTGTTTTACCTGATCATTTTTAGTCAACTTTACTGAAATATAACTCACATACAATACAATGCATCCATTTCAAATGTATGCTTTTATGAGGGTTGACAAGTATATATACTTGTGTATTGACCGGGTACGCAATAGATATGACTAGGTAATACAAAAGGAAAAGTAAGTGGAAAAATAATAGGAAGGGTTGGCCACATGTAGATGAGAGGAGCCTGCTGCCAGACGAAGAAGGCAAAGAAGGCTACTGTTATGCTGTCTAGCGGTTTCAGTGGTGGTAAGAGGTACTCCTTAGTATAGAACAACTCTTTCTTTTCAGTTGCCCAAGTTAAAAATCATGAAATATTTTTTGACTTCTCTAGTATCTCATAATCTATTGCTGTAGAAACATTTGTTGGTTCTACCTTCAAAATATCTTCTTTTGATGCTTCCTTCTTTCGAAGAAGATGGAAGGAATACACAGAGTCACTGTACCAAAAAGAATTGGTCAACATTTAACCATTTCAGGAGGTAACATATGATCAAGAACTGGTAGCACCAAAGGAAGAAGTCCAAGCCGCACTTGAGGTATTGGCAAAAAACAAGGCTCCAGAAAGTGACGGAATACTAATTGAGATGTTTTTAACAAATGGAAGTAGCCCTGGAAGTGCTCGCTCATCTATGGCAAGAAATTTGGAAGACAGCTACCTGGCCAATTGACTGGAAGAGATCTATATTTGTACTCATTTCAAAGAAAAGTGATCCAATGGAATGCAGAAATTATCTAAGAATATCATTAATATCGCACACAAGTAAAATTTTGCTGAAGATCATTTAAAAATGGTTTCAGCAGTACAACCACAGGGAACGGCTAGAAATTCAAGACAGATTCAGAAGAGGGCATAGAACCAGGAATATCATTGTTGATGTCAGGTGGATCCTGGCTGAAAGCAGAGAATACCAGAAAGATGTTTACCTGTGTTTTACTGACTATGCAAAGGCATTCAACTGTGTGGATCATAACAAATTATGCATAAAATTGCAAAGAATGGGAATTCCAGAACACTTAATTGTGCTCATGAGGAACTTGTACTTAGACCAAGAGACAGTTGTTAGAAAAGAACAATGGGATACTGCATGGTTTAAAGTCAAGAAAGGTGTGAGTCAGGGTTGTATCCTTTCACCATACCTTATTCAATCTGTACTCTGAACAAATAATCTGAGAAGCTGGAGTATAGCAAGAAGAAAGCAGCAACAGGATTGGAAGAAGACTCATTAATAGCCTGCAATATGCAGATGACACAACCTTGCTTGCTGAAAGTGAAGAGGACTTGAAGCACTTACTGATGAAGATCAAAGACCACAGCCTTCAGGATGGATTCGCCTCAACATAAGGAAAACAAAACTCCTCACAACTGGACCAATAAGCAACATCACGATAAATGGAGAAAAGATGGAAGTTGTTAAGGATTTCATTTTACTTGGATCCACAATCAATGCCCATGGAAACAGAGTCAAGAAATCAAAAGACACATTGCACTGGGCAAATCTGCTGCTGCAAAAAAAAAAAAAACTTTAAAGTGTTAAAAAGCAAAGATGTCACTTCAAAGACTAACGTGCGCTTGACCCAAGCCATGATATTTTCAGTCGCCTCATATGCATGTGAAAGCTGGACAAGGATTAAGGAAGACTGAAGAAGAATTGATGCCTTTGAATTATGATGTTGGCAAAGGATATTGAATATACCATGAACTGCAGAAGAATGAAAAGTCTGTCTTGGAAGTACAGCCAGAATGCTCATTAGAAGTAAGGATGGTGAGACTTTGTCTCACATACTTTGGACAAGTTATCAGGAGGGACCAATCCCTGGAGAAGAACCTCATGTTTGGGAAAGTAGAGGGTGGTGAAAAAGAAGACCCTCAATGAGGTGGATTGACACAGTGGCTGCAACAATGTGCTCAAGTATAACAATGACTGTGAGGATGGTGCAGGACCAGGCAGTTTTTCGTTCTGTTGTACATAGAGTCACTATGAGTTGGAACCAACTAGATGGCACTTAACAACAACAACAACAACCTTCAAAATATACTGAGAATCTAACTACTTCTAACCATCCTTCATGTTCTATTCTGGTCCAAGTCTCCATTATCCCTAGGCTGGATTACATACTAAGTGGTCTTTCTGTCTCCACCCTTGTTCCTCAGTCTGTTTAAACTCAGAAGCCAGAGTGAACCTTTTACAACTTAAGTTAGACCGTGCTACAACTCTGCTCCAAAACCCTGAAAGGTCTCTTCTCACAGTTCCCAATACCCACTGTTACCTCTTTGACTTTAACTCCTAATATTCTTCCTCCCTGCTTACTCCATTCCACTCACTGTGACCTCCTTGCTGTTCTCCAAACATGCCGGCCATTCTCCCATTTTAGTGCCTTGCACTGTCTAGCCCTCATCCTAGAATGCCTTTCCCCCAGATATTTACTATTTTACTTTGAGTCTCCCCTAAGTATAAACAGACACTGTGCCAAGGATTCAAATGCTAGTGATTTATTGGGAGGCCCAGAAAACGCTATTGGATAAGTGGGGAAGGGAAGAAAGCCTAAGAAAATTAATGAAGGTGTGCAATTAAGATACCACCCAGCTAGCATGGTAGATGAGTGAAGCTAAATGTCATGGGGAAACCATGGAAAATGATGTAAAATACTGCAGAATCACCCTACCAAAGTGGGATGGGGAACTGGCTACTTAAATCCCCATTCCAGTCAGTCATTTGTCGAAGGCATATCTGGGATAGACACAGAGGCTCTGTTACTGGCACGTCAAAGTGAGAACATGCTATAGTTAGCAGCCAGGTGCTTTAACCACTGCGTCACCAGGGCTCCTTGCAGAATGGTAAAGTTCTAGAGATACA
This sequence comes from Dugong dugon, assembly GCA_030035585.1. Lineage (NCBI taxonomy): Eukaryota > Metazoa > Chordata > Mammalia > Sirenia > Dugongidae > Dugong > Dugong dugon. Next base: position 112,446,617 of record CM057468.1, on the reverse strand, counting down.
TCCTGACAGCATCAGCTACATTCACAGTACAAACGTCCTGTCTTCTTTTAAACTGGCTTAAATATCACCTTCCCCTTGAGGCCTTTCCTGATCACTGTATTATAAATGGCAACCTCCGACCAATACACAATACCTTGCCCCACTCCTGATTCCTCGTTACTTCATTCTGAAATTGTCTATAATTTATTTTCTATTCCCTCCATTAGAATGTAGGATCAAATAGGGCAGTCTCCTTTTACTCATATATTCTTAGCGTCTATAATAGTGACTGACTCCCAAAAGAGACCTGTTAAATACGTATTGAATGAATAAAAGAATTAAGATCGAATGGCACCTCCATAAAGATCCTCTGTGAATATGTAATCTAGTAATTTTATTTCTTTTTCTTATTTTGTCTCACTTTATAGAACTTCCAATACAATATTGAATAAGAGCTGTGAGAGAGGGCATTCTTGCCTTGTTTCTGGTCATAGGAAAGAACGTCCAGTTCCTTATCCTTAAGTATGATGTTAGTTGTAGAATTTAGGTAGATTTTTTTTATCAAGTTGTTCCTACTGTACTGAGAGTTTTTATCATGAATGGGTGCTGGACTCCATAATGCTTTTTCTGAGTCAATTGATATGCTCATGTGATTTTTCTTTTTTTAACTGGTTGATATAGTAGGTTACGTTGATTAGCATTTGAATATTGAAGCAGTCTTTAATGTCTAAATAAATCCCACTTGGTTGTGAGATATGTAATTTTTTATATTCATTGTTGAATTTGATTTACTAATATGTTTTGAGAATTTTGTGTTTATGGTCATGAGAGATATTACTCTATAGTCATCTCTTCTTGTCATGTCTTTATCTGGTTTGGGCATTAGGGTAATGCCAACCTCATAGAATGAGTTAGGTAGTGTTACTTCTGCTTCTATTTTCTGGTAGAGATTGTGGAGAATTGGTATTTTTTCTTCTTTAAATGCTTGGTAGAATTCACCAGTGATACCATCTAAGCCTGGAATTTTTTTTTTTCTTTTAAATTTGGATAGTTACTAATTATTGATTCTTTTTATAAACGCACATGAGACTACCAGGTTATATATTTCTCTTTATCTGAGTAAATATTTATTGAATGAATAGAAGAATAAAGATGAAAAGTCACCTCCATAGAGACTTAATTTACTCTTATTTCTCTATTTTTCTAAGAAACAAAATTAGTTATTGCTTTTAGATTTTCATTCTTTTCTAATATATGCATTTAATTTGATATAATTCTGAGAACTACTTTCACTGCATCACACAAAGATAAGTTTTATAGCCATTTTCATTTAGTTTAAACATTTAAAAATTTCTCTTGAGACTTCTTCTTGACCCATGGGATATTTGGAAATGTGTTGCTCAATTTCCAAATACTTAGGGATTTTCCAGTTGTATTTTTCTTATTTATTTCTAGTTAAAATAGATTGTAGTCTGAGAATACTTCATGTGATTTATATTCTTTTAACTTTTTAAGGTGTGTTTTATACATGTCTCTGTTAGTCTGTTAGGCAATTTAAAATTATTTATATTAATAAATAATAGAAATAAATATTTTTATTCTGAACTTTTGTTGTTCTTTATCATAAGATGGTAGGATCATATATATATATATAAACAAAACCAAACCCATTGCTGTCAAGTAGATTCCAACTCGTAGTGACCCTATAGGACAGAGTAGAAGTGCTCTATAGGGTTTCCAAGGAGCAGCTGGTGGATTCTAACTGTGGACCTTTTGGTTAGCAGCCAAACTCTTACTGACTGCACCACCAGGGCTCCATATATATATATATATATGTATGTATGTATACATACACACACATACATATATATACATACACATATATATATAATTTTAAACAGCATGCAGTTAATGCTGATGACAGAAAATGAAAAAGGAAGACAGAAAAGGAACTGTGACTGTGGGGCTAGCGAAGAATATACCCTAGACTGCCAAATAAATCTATCTTATAAAAAATACATCCGGAACTAAATCCTGAGTTGAAAACTGAAGAATTCCCAGAGAATTAATTTTACATTAAAACAAAATTTTCCACCTTGCCAATGAATATGTGCGGTTTCAGTACTTCATGAAGATCATAACAAGTTATTTGTCTGTGTTGCCTTTAGTATGTATAAGTATAGCTCATTTAATATATTTTCATTGAGAGAAACAACTTATTACACCTGGTGAGGTGAACCCTTTTTATACACCTTCCTTTTTGTCTTTCCCAGAGCAATCCCATAAGCAAGCTGGGAAAGCCACTGGAAAAACACCATCTGATTGCACTTATCCTTTTTAGTTCATTATTATTATTTTGAAGCATCTAGAATACTGTCAGCTGATATACCGTGAAGAAACTCTCCTTCGCATTCACAGGGCAACATTTAGGTACGTAGAGATCTTTCTTGTTCTTGTTACAATCATTGTAATCAGACTGTCAGTTCAATTGTATCCTAGAATGAATACAAGTATCATTTCATCAATGTTTAATACATTAAGAAATATACACTGAAAAATCCTCAGGATTTTGAATCCTGGTTGTCTTCATTTCTATCTTGGAAAAATTACTGCTGCCATGGAATGGAGAAAAATGAGAACGGACAGTGAATCTAATAAATGAATACCAAAATAAATGGAGTCTTATCTGTCTGAAAGTAAACAACATGTAGCATTCTGATACTGCAGTTCTCTGACCAATTATCATCAGACCCTGCAAGATATCAACATGGTTACATTGATTTCGTAATTATTTTAATAAAAAAGAAAACAGTACACATATAATTCATTCCTGTTGTAATGTTAAAAAGGTGTTTATAATTAAACTCTTATAGGGTCTTCATGAATAATGGGGACTGGGGGAAGAAAACCATGGAAAAATAGGAAAAAAGATAATTCTCTGAATGTTGATCATGCTGTGAAGTCTATAAACTGTGTTTTCAGTTTATGCAAATGCGATATCTCAACTTTAAATTGATATTAAGAAAATACGGCCTACGGCGACTCTTCAGTCAATATTGTCTTACTAAACATAATGTAACCACTATCATTACTATCTCCCAGTTACAAACTTTCACTAGATTTTGCATACTACATATGCTTAGTTAGGTATACACAGAACTTGTTAGACAAAAGGTTGTTAGCGGTGAGGATCTGAATTAAATGTAATCTTGAAGGATGTAATAATTACAAAAATATTAATGACAATTCCCTGTTGTTTTCTTACCAGGACCTGAGCTAAGGGGTTTTTTTGTTTGCTTTTGTTTTTCTGTTTTTATTTAGATATAATTACTGAATGTTCTTCTTGTATGGTTTTTAAAGTCTCAGGAAATAACTGGGAATGTCACTGGTTTGGATTTTATAATTTTTCTACTGACCAGGAAAACTGCTGATTGGAATCAAAGGTTAACCTTACATTTTTTATACTTACCTTCTGTGAATAAAAATAAATTATGGTTCTCTACTCTCATTATCCATATCCTTATTGATATATCATTATATGGCTACATCACTACCACTGATCAGATTTTATTCAGAACCCTCTCATATATGTACATATTTACTTACATAATTGCTTGATTAATTTCTTTCTCTGGAACAAGGTTGTAAGACGCATGCTGGAACCCTCTTTATGGCTCAGGCTCACTATTGATTGTCTAGCACCTCACATAGGACTTACTAAGTAAGGGACACTAAAAAATGTTGTTACTTAATAAATAATCCAAATTAAACTAAATTTTGGAATAAAAGCAGTAATAATAAACATTTCAGGTTAGGCTAGTTAATAGTCACAGAATTTTAACTTTATTTTACCTAATTTATTTATACTACAGAAATACAGAATCACTATACAATCCATCCTTATTAGGACTGAAACATTTCTCACTACCCTTTTACTTTTCCTCACTCGTCAGTATGGGTTTTAATTAACATCTACATTAGCTCACTATTTGCTTATGCCTTTAAAATATGACACCCCCCCCCCCAAATTTAAGTCTGTAAGATTCAAGATGTTCTTAGACTTAGGCTTGGGATGACGGCATCTGCCAGCAGCTGCACAGTGGTGCTTTTCAAGTGTTTGTGTGGCTCAATGGGCAAATTTTCTCCAAACATTGGCATTAATTTAGACCAATGCTAAACCTGTAAGAAGGTCTTTTCAATAAAGAGTATAAATTCATTAAATAATAAAATGTTGCTGTTTGTTGCTGTGAAATCAATTCTGACTCATATTGACCCCGTGTGTTAGAGAACAGAACTGTTCCACGGTGTTTTCTTGGCTGTAATCTTAATGGAAACAGATCACCGGGCCTTTTGTTTCATGGTGCTACTGGGTGGGTTCAAACTGCCCACCTTTAGGTTAGAAGTCGAGCACAAACTCTTTGCACCACCAGGGAACTTCAATAATAAGATGAATGCTAATTTAATACACTCTTATACCCATACACAGTAGAGTTATGCATATAAAGTTCAAAGGTAGGCAAAACTTATAAATTTATAATATATTGTGAGAGAAACCCTCAATGAGCTGGATTAATGCAATAGCCTCAACAACGGACTGAAACATACCAAGGATTACGAAGATGGCGCAAGACTGGGTGACGTTTTGTTCTGTTATACACAGGGTCTCTGAGTCAGAGTTGACTTGACAGTACTTTACAACAACAACAAAAACATTGCTAATGTGATGTAATATCTCATTATAACCCTTCACCTATAAGGTAATGTTAAGTAAATGATTTTAGAATTTCTTAAGCATTTGTCTACTATATTAAAAAAATTAATGTAGAGAAACAACCATAGGTCTAAAAATCATGAAAGCCTGGCTGGAAATCTGTCCAATTTATACCTACTTTAAGAATACATCATGAACACACAAACATACAAACATACATGCATACATTGCACTGGCAATCTAGAAAAGAGAGTGCTTTATTATTTAGTAACCAAAAAGTGAAATTACTTTATTCCCCAAAGACCCAAAGATACAGGTCTATTGAATTTCTTGTTCATTTAAGTATGTAAAGATAGTTCATAAAACATGATGATGCCATTGGCATTTATCCTAATCATAGAGATGTATATAACATTCTCAATTTTTAATGAAAATATTAATGCTAGTTATAAAAGGAATTATTGTTTTATTTAGAGTTCAGGTTCACAGATCACAGCTGGGTGTTCTGAAGGCCAGGGCACACTATGGCGACTTAAAAACAAACTTCTTAAGCTGGTAATAGCAGAATGTGGCTAGTTTTGACTTCTGTTTGTAAAAAATAACAAAATATATCATTAAATGGTTCTTAGCAGAGTGAGTCGAGCTATCGCTACGTTTTGTTGAATTGAGTTATTTTCTCAGTTAATTTAGGTAATGTTTTTAATAACTGCAAGTTATTATTCAAAGCTCTCATATTAGGTCTCTATATTTACATCTATAACAGCTATACAATAAGTTCAAGTAAAGAAATCTGAAGAGATAGGCAACATGGTTACAGCTCCCAAACATGATTAGTAGAATGTGGCTTGGATTACTTGTTTCAAAATAATTTTATGTTTAATTGGCTAAATCAGGTCATTTTGAAATAAAGGACTTCGGAGTTCCACTTTGAGATTTTTATCACGACTACTTCTTTTATACATAACATTTTTCTAAAAATGTGTCTAATTGAATTTAGGCATATAAGAAATATTAGGGTTCGCACTATTTGTTCTGTAAGCCTTCACGAAGTACAATAAAAATAAAAAAAATTTAAAAAGTATTTAAAAAAAGAAATATTAGGGTTCTAGAAGCAGAGTACTGAAAATCAATCTCTATAAATCTAAGTTATTTGGTTACATTTTCACATGTATCTATCTTAAATATAATGATAAGGTAAATTTATCAAAATTACTTGTGACATAGTAGAGGGGGATCATAATGTAATTATACATAAATGTAACATTTATCTTCATTTAGTACACAGTATCAAAAATGTAGTTAAAGCACTGGTTGTTTTTAAAACTATCAAAGTCATTATAATAAAGCAAGGCTTGCCTTAGAGAACAAGAAAGATAAATCCCTCTATGAGATTTCTCTAATAAAACATTCATACATTATAGAAATATAAGATTTTTCTACCCCCTTCCACTTCTCCTTATCTACTTCTTAGTTTAGTCACTGATTGGATTAGCACAGGAGCCACCAGATGAATTAAATCCTACACATGATAAAATGAAGGTCACGGTTATTACGTAGGAAATGAAAGGAGCTTTCTTTCTCTGAAGAGTACCAGGATTGCTGGCATGAGACTCTGTTTTGGCCTATTGCTCTATCTGGTTTCCAAAAGAATCCTGGGCTGCTTGAACCAACTGCCAGATACAAGGTTACTAAAATATCCAGGGCAGTAAAATTATATTTCCAGAATTCTCCAATAAAGCAGCATGCACACTAATAAAACAATAGCCAAATAAACAAATGGTGTTCATAATTAAGCTTTTCAGACCAACATCAGGACATCATTCTACATATTCTCCGATCTTATTCCTCTGGGGTTGTAGTTGATTGTCACCTAACTAATTGATATTCCACTGCATTGTTGGCTGTTGGTAAACTGCAGGGGAACCTGTTACTGTGTTTTTTTATTTGACTGGCGGATATTTTATGAGTCAATGCAAACATGACCAAATGGGTTCTTATAAAACACATCCCATTATATCTAAAATGTCTATCCATTAAAAAATCAAACCTGTTGAGGTCAAGTCGATTCTGAATCATAGCAACCCTATAGGACAGATGAGAACTGCCCCATAGCATTTCCAAGGAGTGGCTGGTGGATTCAAACTGCCAACACTTTGTATAGCAGCCGAGCTCTTAACCACTATGCCACCAGTGCTTCCTAAAATATCCAGGACAGTGAAATTACTGTTGTTCTTGCTGTTAGGTGCCCGTAACTTGATTCCCACTCATAGCGACCACATAACAACAGAATGAAACACTGCCCAGTCCTGTGCCATCCTCAAAATCTATGCTATTTTTGGGTCCATTGCTGCAGCCACTGTATCAATCCATCTCGTTGACGGTCTTCCTCTTTTTTGCTGACCCTTTACTAAGCATGATTCCTTCTCCAGGAACTGATCCCTCCTAATAACATGTCCAAGTTACCTGAGACAAAAATCTCACTACCCTTGCTTCTAAAGACATTAATTTTGTTTTTCTTTAGAAAATGACTGCTTCACAAAGTCCAAACCACCATGGTGAAACACACAACACACACACACAGATTTTCAAATTGGCAATAAAATGAACCATTGAAACCTAACTTTTCTCCTGTTTTTCCTGTTTATTTTTCCAGTCTTCTTTGTAGTGTTTGATGCAGAATTTTATTTAAAATTTGGGTCAAATTATGTTATATGTAAAATTAGTCCATTTAAAAGTAGTATGCACTGGGATGAAGTATTTCCAGAATGGTGGAGTTAGGACCTCTGAAAATCCATTACTCCATAAAATCATTGATAATACTGGCAAAAATTGTCAAAGTCAACAGTTCAGATCTCTGTAAATTAATCAAAAGTATGTAGTAATCTAAGGAGTATTTATTTAAGAAACATGGTCACCTATTCCCATACCTCTCTCCCCAGCAGTGTAGTAGTCTTGAAAACCAATAGCTTTGCAACTATAGTAGATGTGAAAACTAGAAGCCTACAGCCACCAGAAATAGTAAAATTGGTCTGAAGCTCCCCAATAACCCCATTCCCAGAGAACTGTCACTATTTGACATGCCCGGGAGATCCCTGAGAAGCTTTATTTTCATGATTTGTCTTTATTTGATCTGACTCAAAGCTCACTCTTTGTGAACAGCCCCATCTCTAGGATGCTTGAGGAAGTCAACCAGCAGCAAACATTTAACATCACTGCTGACTGAGGTGGTGATATCAGTTGGTACTAACGGTAAGCTGAACAAATATCTTAAAAGGAGTAATTGAGAAATTAGATTTCCTTTTGTTGCTTGATGAGGCTTTGACATAGTCTTGGCAATCTAGAAGGTCACTGACATGTTCCGGGCTGCGTGTATGTCAAGAAAAGACCTGAGAAGACCCGAAGCTCTCACTTCTGGCTGACTTTCAAACGACACCTAAAGCAGATCTGTAAACGTCCTGCCTGAGCATTGAAAGTATTCCCTACCACACACAAAGCCCCTGTGCAAAGTCTAGGGGACTTACTGGTTTAAGGCAGTTCAGGAAATTCCAGTTCATTAATTATCTGACCACTGAGATAACCAAGCAGAGACCTCAGTGGCTGCACACATCAAAGAACACAGACCTTAGAAAATTAGTCCAGGAAAGTGAGTAAGCCAAAAAAAAGAAGTAACTACAGCAACAACAAAAAAATGAACAAAAAAGTAGAAACTGATTTCCAGAGTTGCCACATTATATTTCAAAGTATGAAACACACAAAGAAACAGGAAAGTATGGCCTACACAAAAGAAATCAAAAACAAATCAAAACTATTCCTGAGGAATCCCATGTATTGGACTTACTAGACATAGATTTAAAATGAGCTATTATAAGTATGTTCAAATAACTAAAGGAAAACATTTCTAGAGATTAAAGGAAAGTATGAGAATGGTGTCTCAACAAATAGAGAATACCAATAAAGAAAGAAAAGTATAAGAAAAAACAAAATAGAAATTATTGTATTAAAAAGTTTAATAACTGAAATGAATAATTTATTAGAGGGGCTTAACAACAGATCAGAACTGGCAGAAGAATCAGTGAACTTAAAATACAACAATTGAGCTTATTCAGATGAAAACACAAATTAAAAAGAAAAAGGAAAAATGAACAGAGCCTCAGAGACCTGAGGAATGCCATCAAACATACCAGTATATGCACAATGGGAATTCCTAAAAGGGAGGAGAGTGAGGGGCAGAGAGCTTTTTTTTTAAGAGATTATGGCCAATAAAGTCTCAAATTTTATGAAAATCATTAATTTACATATTCAACAAGCTCAACTAAGTATAAGTAGGATAAACTCTAAGATTTGCACACCTAGTCACATCATACTCAAATTGTCAAAATCCAAAAATAGAGAATCTTGAAAGCTTCAAGAGAAAAGTGAGTGCAACAATACCAACAACAACCAAAAAAATGTGTGTATGGTCACATATGTATGTGTACATGCATATATGTATGTGTATGGGTAAGTATATGTGTGTACATATGTATCCATAGTTAGATGTACCTAAATGTATGTGCATACACATGTATGTGTGTGTATGCATATAAATATATATATATAATAAACTACATAGGAGGCACAGTTACAGATACTTATTAGACATAACCAAACACCTCACAGGATTGATTTTTTGGCCTTTCTAAGTTGAAGGCTTAGGACCATACTTTCGTGGAATAACTCAGTCAACTGGCATAATATAGTTCATAAAACTGGTGTTTTACATCCTAGTTTGGTGGGTAGTGCCTAGGGCCTTCAAACTTTCAACTTCAGCTGGTGGATTTGAACTGCTGACCTTTTGGTTAGCAGCTGAGCTTGTAAACACTGCGCCACCAGGGCTCCTTAGAATGGCATAAGGCACATAGAAAACAAATAGCAAAATGTTTGACATATATATGACCTAATTAGTAATTAGATCAAATGTAAATGGACTAAAAACCCCAATCAAAAGTTGGAGATCGGCCAGTGGAGAGAGACGGGACTAATGAGAACATTCCGTATTTTCTGTCCAATTTCTCTATAAACTTAAAACTTCCCTAAAATACAAAGCCTATAAAAATAAGAAAAATAATAAAAACATAAAATGTAAAAACAAGAAAACCTCAAAACATTATTCAACTATATGCTGTCTGCCAGAGACACACTTTTGACTCAGTGACACAAAAAGGTTGAGAGTAATAGGAAGGAAAAAGATATGTCATACTAAAAATAACCAAAAGAGAGCTGAGGAGGCTATAATAATAGAAGACTTTACTAAAATCATAGTTTTTATGACAAAAATTTGTTACTAGAGATAAAGAAGGATATCTTAAAATGATAAAGGGTCCATTTTCAGGAAAAGATAATTACCAGAAACTTTTATGTATCAAACAACAGAGGTGCAAAATATGAAGCAAAAACAGACAAAATTGAAGAGAGTAATAGATAACTCAACAATAAGACTTACAGACTTGAATATTCTACTTTAAAAAAAAAACAGCTCAGAAGAATATTAATAAGAAAATAGAAACCTCGGCCAACACTATAAACCAAGCTGATATAACAGACATCGATAGAACACCTCACCAAATCACAGCAGAATACACATTCTTCTCAAGTGCACATGGAACATTCTCCAGGATAGACTATATGCTGGGTCATACAACAAGCCTCAATACTATGTTCTCTAACCGAGTGGAATGAAACAAAAAATCAATAACAAAAGGACAAATTGGAAAGTCACAAATATGTGGAAATTAAAATTAAAACAAACAAACAAAAAAAAAATTCCTAACTAATCAAAGGGCCAAAGAGGAAATCCCAACGGAAATGAGAAAACACTTTGAGATAAATGAAATGAAATCCCAAGTTAGTAATTTAACTTCCATTTTAAGGACTAGAAAAAGAAGAGCAAACTAAACCCAAGGCAATCAGAAGGACAGAAATAATGAACTTTAGAATGGAAATTAAATAAAATAGACAACAGAAAAAAATAAAGAAAATCAACAAAACCAAAGTTGTTGTTGTTTTTTTTTTTTTGTAAGATCAAAAAAATTGACAAAACTTTTACGAGACTGACCAAGACAAATAGAAAAAAGGCTTGAATTTCTAAAATCAGGATTAAAAGAGGGAACGCTACTATCAACCCTGCAAAAATAATTTAAAAAAATTAAAAGTGAATACTATGAACAATTGTATTCAAACAGATTACAGAATTTAAAGGAAATGAACAAATTCCTAGAATGAAACAAACTTCTTAAATTGACTAAAAAAACATAGAAAATCTAAATAGAACTATAACATGTAAAAAACAACAGATTTTTAAACACTTTTCACACAGAAATCTTCCTGATCCAGGTGGCTTCATTGGTGAATTCTACTTAATGTTTAAAGAATAATTAACACTAATCCTTCAAAATCTCTTAAAAATAATTCAGAATGAGAGGACCCTTCCAGTTCATTTTATGGATCCAGTATTGCCCTGATACCAAAACCAGATCAAGATGTCAGAAACTGTAGATGTACACTCTAACATATTAACAGAATAAAGGAGCAAAAATACACATTGTTATCAAAAGAAGCAGAAAAGGCATTTGACAATATCCAACACTCTTTCATAACAAAAGCACTCAACAAAGCATAGTACGCAGTTTTCTTAACCTGATAAAGGATATCTAAAAAAAATTCAAAACTAATACAACATGTAATGGTGCAAGATTGAGTGATTTCCCTCTACAATCACCAACAAGACAAAGGTATCTACTCTACCACTTCCATTTAACGTTGTAATGGAAGTTTTAGCCAGGACAATAAGAAAATTTTAAATAAAATAAAATAAAAGACAGCAAGACTGGAAAGAAACAAATAAAATTATTTCTACCTACAGATAACATGATCTTGTATATAGAAGACCCCAAGGAATTCTCAGAGAAACTGTCAGAATTAATTAATCATTTCAGCCAGGTTGAAGTATACACAATCAACAAACCTAAATCAATTTTATTGCCATACACTAGCAGTTAAAAATCAAAAATGAAATTAAGAATACAATTCCATTTACAATTGCATCAAAAATCATAAAATAATCAGCAATAAATGTAATCAAGGAAGTCCGAAACTTGTACACTAAAATCTCTAAAATACTGCTTAAAGAAATTGAAAAAGACCTAGCTAAATGGAAAGATATCTTGTTTTCTCTGGTTGAAAAACTTAACAGTATTAAGATTACAATCACCAAATTGATCTACAAATTTATGCAATCTCTATAAAAATTCCAACTGCCTTTTTTTACAGAAATGGATAAGCTGATCTTAAAATTCACATGGAAATGCAAGAGACCCCCGAACAGCTAAACCAATCTTAAAAAATAAAAATAAAGTTGGAAGACTCACAGTAATCAAGTCAATATGAAACTGATTCCATTTATATGAAACGTCCAGAATGGAAAAACCTATAGATAAAAAGTATATTAATGATTTCCTAGGGCTGGGGGTAATGGGGAATAGAGGTAATGGCTTAGAGGAGTGGAGTTTCTTTTTGCTGTAATGAAAATTTTCTAAAACTGACTGGTGATGTGTGCCCAACTATAAATACATTAAAACTATTGAATGATACATTTTAAATAGGTATTCTTAATGAAGCTGTTTAAATAAAAAGAAGGACTAATAAATCCAGTTTCAAGTAGGAAAAAAAAAATCAGTTCCAAATGGATTAAAGCATGAATTGATCGTATTTACCAATAGTCAATATTGCATATTTTGTTATTGTTAGATGCCATCGAGTCTGTTCCAAATCATAACGACCCCGTGTACAACAGAGTGAAACACTGTCCAGTTCTGCACCGTCCTCACAATCCTTGTTATGCTTGAGCCCATTGTTGCAGCCACTGTGTCAATCCATCTAGTAGAGGGTCTTCCTGCTTTTCACTGGCACTCTATTTTACCAAGCATGATGCCCTTCTCCAGCGACTGACCCCTCCTGATAACATGTCCAAAGCATGTGAGACCTAGTCTTGACATCTTTTCTTCTAAGGAGCACTCTGGCTGTACTTCTTCCAAGACAGATTTGTTCGTTTTTTGGCAGTCCATGGTATATTCAATATTTGTCACCAACACAATTCAAAGGTGTCAATTCTTCTTCCGTCTTCCTTATTCATCTTTCAGCTTTTGCATGCACAACAGGCAACTGAAAACACCATGGCTTGGGTCAGGTGCACCTTAGTCTTCTAGGTGACCTCTTTGCTTTTCAACACTTTAAAGAGGTCTTTTGCGGCAAATTTGCCCAATGCAACGTGTCATTTGATTTCTTGATTGCGGCTTACGTGGGTGTTGATTGTGGATCCAAGTAAAATAAAATCTTTTAGAACTTCAATCTTTTCTCCATTTATCATGATGTTGCTTATTGGTCCAGTTGTGAGGATTTTTGTTTTCTTTATGTTGAGGTGTAATCCATACTGAAGGCTGTGTGTGGTCTTTGATCTTCACCACTAAGTGCTTCAAGTCCTCTTCACTTTCAGCAAGCAAGGTTGTGTCATCTGCATAACTCAGGTTGTTAATGAGTGTTCCTCCAATTCTGATGCCATATTCTTCTTCATAGAGTTCAGCTTCTCAGATTATTTGCTCAGTACACAGATTGAACAGGTATGGTGAAAGGATATAACCCCAATGCACACCTTTCCTGACTTTAAACCATGCATTATCCCCTTGTTCTGTTCGAACTACTGCCTCTTGATCTATGTATAGGTTCCTCATGAGCACAATTAAGTGCTCTGAAATTTCCATTCTTCACAGTGTTATCCATAATTTGTTATGATCCACACAGTTGAATGCCTTTGCATAGTCAGTAAAACACAGGTAAACATCTTTCTGGTATTTTCTGCTTTCACCCAGGATCCATCTGACATCAGCAGTGATATCCCTTGTTCCATGTCCTTTTCCAAATCCAGCTTGAATTTCTGGCACCTCCCTGTCGATATATTGCTGCAGCCACTTTTTGAATGATCTTCAGCAAAATTCTACTTGCTTGTGATATTAACGTATTGTTCGATAATTTCCACATTTGGTTGGATCACCTTTTTTTGGAATAGGTATAAATATGGATCTCTTCCAGTCAGTTGGCCAGGTAACTGTCTTCCAAATTTCTTAGCATAGAAGAGTGAGCACTTCGATCACTGCATCTGTTTGTTGAAACATCTCAGTTGGTATTCTGTCAATTCCTGGAGCCTTGTTTTTCACCAGTGCCTTTGGTGCAGCTTGGACTTCTTCCTTCAGTACCATTGGTTCCTGATCATATGCTACCTCCTGAAGTGGTTGAATGTCAACCAATTCTTTTTGGTATCATGACTCTGTGTATTCCTTCCATCTTCTTTTGATGCTTCCTGCATCATTTAATATTTTCCCTGTAGAACTGTAGAAACTTTCAATATTGCTACTCGAGGCTTGAATTTTTTCTCCAGTTCTTTCAGCTTGAGAAATGCCAAAAGCATTCTTCCCTTTTGGTCTTCTATCTCCAGATCTCTGCACATGTCATTATAATAATTTACTTTGTCTTCTTGAGCTGCCTTTTGAAATCTTTTGTTCAGCTCTTTAATGTCATTTCTTTCTTTTGCTTTAGCTACTTGATTTTCAAGAGCAAGTTTCAGAGTGTCTTCTGACATCCATTTTGATTATTTTCTTTCTTTCCTGTCTTTTTGATGACCTCTTCTTTTATTCATGTAGATGTCCTTGATGTCATTCCACAGCTTGTCTGGTCTTCAGTCATTAGTGTTCAACATGTCAAATCTCTTCTTGAGATAGTCTCTAAATTTAGGTGTGATATACTCAAGGTCGTACTTTGGCTCTCATGAACTTGTTCTGATTTTCTTCTGTTTCAACTTGAACTTGGCATATGAGCAATTGATGGTCTGGTCCACAGTCAGCCCCTGGCCTTGTTGTGACTGTTGATATTGAGCTTTTCCATCGTCTCTTTCCACAGATGTAGTCGATTTGATTTCTGTGTATTCCATCTGGCAAAGTCCATGTGTGTAGTTGCCGTTTATGTTGCTGAAAAAAGATATTTATGATGAAGAAGTCGTTGATCTTGAAAAATTCTATCATGCAATCTACGACATTGTTTCTATCACCAAGGCCACATTTTCCAACTACTGATTTTTCTTGTTTCCAACTTTCACATTCCAATTGCCAATTATCAAGGCATCCTGATTGCACATTCAATCAATTTCAGACTGCAGAAGTTGATAAAAATCTTCAATTTCTTCATCTTTGGCCTTAGTGATTGGTGTGTAAATTTGAATAATAGTTGTATTAACTGGTCTTCCTTGTAGGCGTATGGATATTATCCTATTACTGACAGCGTTGTACGTCAGGATAGATCCTGAAATGTTCTTTTTGATGATGAATGGGACTCCATTCCTCGTCAATTTCTCCTTCCTGGCATAGTAGACCATATGATTGTCTGAATCAAAATGGCCAGTACTGGTCCATTTTCAGCTCACTAATGCCTAGGATATTGATCTTTATGTGTTCTCTTTAATATTTTACGATTCCCAATTTTCCTAGATTCATATTTGGTACATTCCTCATTCCAATTATTAATGGGTGTTTGCAGCTGTTAATTTTCAATTTGAGTCATGCCACATCAGCAAATGAAGGTCCCCAAAGCTTGACTCCATCCACTTCATTAAGGTTGACTCTACTTGGAGGACGCAGCACTTCCCCCGTCATTTTTTTGAGTACCTTCCAACCTGAGGGACTCATCTTCTGGCACTGTATCAGACAATGTTCCACTGCTATTCCTAAGGTTCTCACTGGCTAATTCTTTTCAGCAGTAGACCACTGGATCCTTCTTCCTAGTCTGTCTTAGTCTGGAAGCTCAGCTGAAACCTTTCCACCATGGATGACCCTCCTGCTTTTTGAATACCAGTAGCATAGCTTCCAGCATCATACCAACAGGCAAGCCTCTGCAGTGCAACATATTGACAGATGCGTGGAGGATTGCGTATTTTAGGACCCCAAATTATTATTATTAATTATATACACAGGAGAAAATCTTGCATATGTTTATAGGGACAGATGTACAAGGATGTTTATGTATTCTCAACAATCAGAAAAGAACATATAAAAATATTTCACGTATCCATCAACAGAAAAGAAACAAAAATGTGATGTATTCACAGAATGAAATATTTCTCAGCATTGAAAATGTTTGAAACTGAGCTACATGAATCAATTTTGTTAATGTCACTAACATAATAATAGCCATAAAGTGAAACAAATTGTGGAAAGATGAATATAATTCAGTATAATTTATATAAAGTTTACAAAATTTTTGTAACTTCCTTTATAATTTTGGGGGGTATCCCATGTATGCATGAGACATAAACAGCAGCATTAGGGTATGATGGCCATTGTTGCTATTTATAAATATTTGTGGTTCTCACACCTTCTGGGCACATGACAATACTGTAATTTCTCATGCCCAGCAAATAAATGGGGCCACATGATTTGCTCCAGCTATAAATTGTTAGTGGAAGTAACACAACTTATTCCCAGGCAAAGCATTTGGTTGTTGCTATACGACTTCAAATATCTCACTTTTCTTTCTGGCATACCAAAACCAAACCCAAACCCAAACACATTGCCACTGAGTCAATTCTGACTCATAGCAACCCTGTAGGACAGAGTAGAACTGCCCCATAGGGTTTCCAAGGAGCAGCTGGTGAGTTCAAACCACTGACCTTTTGGTTAGCAGCCAAGCTCTTAACCACTGCAGCACAGAGGCCATCAAAGTTCGAGATGTGACTCCCTGAGTGCCTACTCACATGGATGTAGCATGAGCAAGAAATAAACAGTCGTTTTTATAACTGTGATTTGGAAGATGGTTTGTTATTTAGTGTATCTTTAATGATACACTGGTTATGCTTAGCTCTGATGTGACTGTAGAGAGAGAGACGGTGGGATTCAACTTTAATTTAACTCTGATTTATTCCTTAAGCAGGGTTAGGAATACAGATGTTCTCATTATTTTTCTGTTTTTAGTTTGATTGAAATATTTCATGACAAAATATAATAGCTGATAGATTCAGCCTTAAAGAAAAAGAAAAAAAAAAAAAAAAACAGATTCAGGAGAGGTAGGTTGTGATGTTGGCTAGTGAAGAGTATAAGGGCTATAATTTGGAATTAGCGTTTTTGGGGTAATTTAGAAACTTACATTACCGCAATGGCGGGTCTGAGCCATCTGCTGCAGAAGCCAAAACTGAGATAGGGGAGAGGTGAGCAGCAAGAGTGTTTCATTGTATATTGTTATACAGGAGACAGAGGGGAATGAGCTCCTCCAAAAGACCTGTCTCCCCGTTGAAGACCGGCTGAAAGTTTTTATGTGGACCAGATTATAGTTTTTTGTTTTTTTTAATGGTGGTTACATTCTGCACCTGGCAATCCTTGAAGGTCATCTTGCACCATTATTATCACATCCCAGATGAGTTACTCTACCCTCCAAGGTTGTTCTACCTCTCAAAGAGAAACTTAGTTAAACTTCAAAGTCATGGGAAAGCAAGAGAGGGGGACAGGAGGAAAACAAATTAAAATCATAGGAGCATGCAAAAGTGAACTATGCAAGCTAGGCATTAACAATACCATAATACTCAGGAAGCCAGGCCTATACCGTTGGCAATAAACAATAAATGTGAAATTTCCATACAGCCCCGTTCACTTACTCTACTCTTCCTTCTCATTTACCTTTCTCTATCATTCAGTGCCTTCCCCTCCCTCCCCACACCATCTCCTGGATCAAGAGGATTCAGAGTAAGTATTATTCTACAGCATGGGCCAACACATTCTGTCCACAGTCCTCATTCAGGAAGACGTGTGGGCAGACGACTAAACTGGGGCCCACATAATTTCACAACAATTCCTCTAGAAACTTTCCAAGGTTGATGATGATGATGATGATGATGCCTATAATGACGATTTATAAGCCGTGCCTAGCTAAAAGAAATGGCAAAACGTAAAGTTTTACTGTACCTTAGGGAAATTCTGAGGGGATATTAGTTCCATTCTAGAATAAAATTACACGATTCTTCTCCTTATACAAAGTTTTAAAGTTATTCAAGAAATAATAAGAACAGAGAATATCTTGATAATATAACTGTATTTCAGAAGATGAATGTATTTTAAAGCAGACAAAAACAATAACAGCAACAAGAAAGATTTTAGGTCGCAAACTGCATTCCTCTGCTCTAGAACACAATGGAAACAATTACCTGCTTTCTACCCAGAATACATGTAGCTCCATCCTTTTTATAGTATCACATTATTGTGGTATCTGAACTGAATGAATAGTAGAATGTCAGCCCCCTATGGTACATTAAGAAAAGTGTACTGAAAGTATTAATGTAATAACCCTCTTCAAAGGAGAAAAAGCATTTACATAATCCATTAATGCATCATATTTATTAGAGTCTCTGGGGGGACTTTTATTTAAAAATCAATACTTTCTTCCTAATATGTGCAATGGCCTAGAAATTTGGCATAATATGCACAAAGGATTTTGCCACAGGAAGTTATGCCCTAGTGTAGTAGTTAAGTGCATAAGTTTTGGGACCTGGTTGACCTGTGCTTCAATCATATCGAACCCTTACTTGTTATATAAGCTTAAGCAACTGTCTTCTCACATCCACATAAAGAAGACAGTAATTCATTCAGGTGTGGTGGGGTTTGAATAGGCTACATGAAATGTTTATCTTAAAAACTGGCACATAGTGTTATGGATTGAATTGTGTCCCTCAAAAAAGATACGCTGAAGTCCTAACCTCTATATTGTGAATGTGACCTTGTTTGGAAATAGGTTTACTTTTTATTATCAGCTAACAAGGTCATACTGGAGTAGGGTGGGTCTTAATCCATTCTGAGTGGTGTCTTATAAAAGGGGAGGACAGACAGAGACACAGTCACACAGGGGGAAGATGCCTGAAAACACATATCCCAGGCATCTCCAAGCCAAGGACTATCAAGAGATGCCTGGGACTACCAGAAGCTGGGAGAAGCAAGGAAGGATCTACCCCTCGAGTAGACAGAGAGAGCTTGATCCTGTTTATGCCCTGAATTCAGGCTTCTAGCCTCCAATATTGTAAGACAATAAATTTCTGTTCTGTTAAGACACATACTAATTGTTCAATAAATGACATCATCTTCATCATTATTTGTCCTAATCCTTAACTGACACTGTGAATTACATGTTATTATCCCTATTTTAGGCTCAAGGGTATTGAGGCTCTGAGAGGTTTTAACTTGACTAATTTCATACAGATAAAGGAAGAAAAAGGAGTTGCCAAATTTTTCTATATCCTTCTGGAGCCAGATTATTAGTTTGTGGATTGAATGTATGTCTATAACTGCCAATAGTACTGTTTGAGTAAGAGATACAAATGCAAATATATGCAAATGAACAAAGTATCATTTTCTTAGAAAAGATTTGGGGGCATGTTATTCCAAACATTGGTTGGAAATATCGATAATTTTCATTTATCAACACAGATCAAGGTTGAAATATTAATTCTCAGCTTCCCTAAGTCTCAATTATCAGCTATCTTACTTTAAATACACAACTTAATTTCCCAGCTATCAAGGAAAGAAAAAGAAAAAGACCTTCAATCTAATGGCATCTATCCCAAGTTAAACCCGTGCAAGTGCCTGAATGTACACGTGCATCTTCTGTCAGGTGTGTCTTGACTCATTCTTTCTTTTTATTTTCCCTTTCAATTTTATATTACATGCCTGTTAAGTGCAGGGGAGTCTCCAAAGGCTTCACAGTTACCTGGAAGGGCTCTTTTAAAGACAGGAACAAATACTGAACCAAAAACCACAGTAGAGCTCAATTGCCTGTGATAGAGAGAAACATTGCACTCCGCTTCATTCAGGGACTGCACTCCTAAAGAAGTGCCATAGGTGTGTTATGCTTAAACACATGGACACAAAGAAACCAGTTTTCAGGAAGAACAAAACATCTAATGGTTGAGAGGGAGCTAGATACTGGGTAAGTGGAAGAATGGTGAAAACTAACACAAAAGATGTTCTTAGATGCCACATCAAGTTGTTTCCATATTTAAGGCCATGGGGTAAACGAGTTCAACCTTGAGAGTGGTGTGTTTAGATCTGCATTTAGAAAAATCACTATGGCAACAGTCCGCCGGATAGCAAGCCTAGATATTCCCTTCCAGTTGTGTAGGCAATCATTCATTCATTCATACACTCTTTTATGCATATACATATTCAAATATATGTTTTGCACACTTACTGTGTGTAGGACAATGTAACACATGATAAAGGTACAGCAAGGAAAACACAAGCAGTCGTTCTCTCTCCTTTTTCTACCCTCCCCTCCCTCTCTTTCTCTCACAGAGCTTATTGAAAAGTGTCAGAGACTGGTGGTGAACAAAGACAAATATAAACAAAAGAACCTAGTAGATGAGTATAGTAAATCATATAAGAAATGATGAGAGTTTGAAACAGATCTCTAGTAGTAGGATTGGAAAGAGCCCTGGTGGCACAACAGGTAAGCACTCAGCTGTTAACCAAAAGATTGGTGGTTCAGATCCAACCAGCAGTTCTGCAGGAAAAAGACTTGTCAATCTGCTCGCATAAAGATTACAGCCTAGAAAACCCCATGGGGCAGTTCTATTCTGTCACTTGAGGTTACTATGAGTCAAAAATTGACTCAATGGCTCCTAACGAAAACAACAAAAAGCAGGATTGGAAAGACATGAATAGATTGGAGAAGTATTTAGGAGGTATAATTTATGGGACATGGAGACAGATTGGAAGTAAGAACCTAGTAACAAATGACCACCTAGTGCATCGTTCTATTTATATAAAGTATCCAGGTAGGAATATCCATGGAGACAAAACGTAGATTAGTCATTTTCAGTGTCTGGGGATAGGGAGGAATTGGGTGTAACTGCGAAGGTGCCCAGGATTACCTTGTGGGGAGGTGAAATGTTCTTCAATTAGATAGTGGTGACAGTTGCACAATTCTGTGATTAAACAAGAAATCACAAGTTGGATCCTTTAAAAAGGAGAATTTTATGTTATATAAATGATATCTCAATAAAGTTGTTATAAAAATAGTATGCTTAAATACTGCTATTGTTAGAATACAATATTTTAAGTACACGGTAATCATTAGCCGTGTTGGCTGATTTTCCAGTACTGTCTCTAAACAGCTCTTTGAAAAATCTGCAGTGCATCAGTATATCCTATCTTAAATTATCTTTTTCAAACATATGCCTTTAAGAGGCAGCATTACCTTCTGTGACTTGCCCTTGTAGACAACATTTTGTTTGTTTGAAGAATAATATATCCATATAGATCCCTAAATCCTGGTTTGAAATTAGATGCTGGCTTTAAACTTACACTATTCTTTTTTCATGGCTGTGCAAATATCTTAGGTCATTCTATTTTTCTCTATGTAGTATAATTTATCCAAGATGTAAGGTAATCCCTATCCAGAGCTTAGTTTTGCAAATTTCTAGGTAGTCCTTCAAAGTGCTATATATCTATGAACAAGAGTAGTCTTTTAGTAGAAGATGTATGCTAATAATATTGAGTTAGTTTGTGTTTTCTTCCAAAGGTGAGAGAGAGTTTTAGAATTTTTACCAGCCTCAGAAAGCTGTTTTCAAAAAAGTGATATTTTTGCTTATATGCTTTGGTAGCTTTAAGTAAAAACAGTAGGGGATTTCTAATGCTGGAAAAAAGCTCAGCAAGAAATAGCAATCAGACTATTCATATGGAAGCATTCTAAGAGAAGTCAGTGGGAGGTAATTACCAACATTATTACAGTGGGTGGGTTATGTTAGAGAGTGGTGACATCAGATGTACGCAAGTCAATGAAGCCACATGGGGTGAAATATAGGATCAAAATCATCAGGAAAATAAAAAAAACTCTCCCCAAAAACAGAACACTTGCACCATTTATTCTTTATGTGTGTTTTTCACTTAAAGAACTGAAATAAAATTTTGATTAACCTATTTCACAGGTACCATTTTTTATTTTATATAATATTTACTTCCTTAATTTGCCATATGTCTGTGAATGTTTTATGCATTTGTGTTAAGTGCAAAGATTTTTTTTCTTCTAATTTCTAGAAAGAGCTGGTGCCTAAGATTTTGTTAATGCTCAGTGAAGTAATATAGCTACCTCTGTTTTTGGAATGGAGAAACAGAAATAAATGCAAAATGATCACACAATTTTTAACAATGGTGGGCCTAAGTATTATTAGCTACTATGAGAATGTCCTTCCTACCATCAACACATAGAAAACAGGACAATATTATATATACATGAAATAATAAGATGTTGGCTTCTGCCACTGGGCAATATGTGGTATATCCTGAAGAGAAAGGGAACCAAAGAGGTGAGTCTCACATTTGTCCCAGCTGACTGCCTGAGGTAGTTTCCAAGCCTTAAAGCCTCAGAGACCTGTGGAACAACTTCAAGGACACCAACTGACATGCCAGGGGATTCTGAGAAGAAGAGGAGAGAGTGAAAGGGGCCAGACAAAACATTTGAAAAAAAAAAAACAAACGGCTAAATATTCCGCGAATTTGAAGAAAAATATTAATTTATATATCCAAGAAACTTTAAAAAACCCACACAAGTAAGATAAAAACAAAGACTGTGTGTGTGTGTGTGTGTGTGTGTGTGTGTGTGCACATATTCACACACATGCACATATATGCTGTTGTTAACTGCTCTTGAATTGGGCCCTAACTCATGGACTCACAGCAAACCCATGCACAATGGAATTGAATGCCGCTCACTCTTGTGCCATCTCTATGATCAGTTGTGATTCATACTGTTGTGATCCATAGGATTTTCACTGGCTGTTTCGCAGAAGCAGATCCCAGGCCTTTCTTCCTAGCCAATCTTAGTCCGGAAGCTTTGCTGAAAGCTGTTCAGCATCACAACAACACAAAAGCCCCCACTGACAGATGGGTGGTGGCTGCATATGAGGTACATTGGTTGGGAATCAAATCCAAAGCTCCCACAGGGAAAGTGAGAATTCTACCACCGAACTACCAATTAATCCCTAGAACAAGTACTAAGAAAATACCTTAAAAATTATAGTTAAAATATCAACAGAGGTTGTTACAATAGTTAACTAAAACACAATTATAGAACAAATAAGACAGGATATATAGAAAATGAATAGCAAATGGGAAAGGCAAATTCAGCCATATCAATAATTACATTAAATATGACTTATCTAAATATCAAAAGGAAGAGATTATAAGACAAGATAAAAAAGCAAGAATCAAGTATATACTGTCTGAAAGAGAGACACCTTCAATTCAAAGACACAAATGGGATGAAAGTAAAACGTTGCAAAATATATACCATGTAAGCAGTAACCATAAGAGAGCTGTAGGGCCTATAATCACGTTTTACAATAAAGACTTTATTCTGGGAGGCCAGTATTATCCTAATTTCAAAGCTTGATAAAGATTTCACAAGAAAAGAAAACCACAGGCCAATATTCTTCATAGATAAATACACAAAAATCCTTAACAGAATACTAACAAATTAAATCTATCAACATATAAAAAATATTATACACCATGACCAATGATAATTTATTCTAAGAAAGCAACAAAGGTTTGATATCTGAAATCCATTCACTGCTATACAACATATTAAGAATAAAGGACACACACACATACACACAATCATCTCACTAGATGCTCAAAAAGCATTTGACAAGATCCAACACCCATTTACGATAAGAACGCTCAACAGCTAGGAATAGGAAAGAACATCCTCAAACTTAAAGGGCTGCTATAAAATCCCATAAATAACTTTATATTTAATTTTGAAAGACTGAATGCTTTTCCCCTAAGATTTGGACCAAGGGCAAACATGTCCATATTTATCACTTCTATTCAATATTATACTAGAGGTTTGCAACTGTGTAACAAGGGGGAAAACAAACAAAATAAATAAACTAAAGGCATCACAGTTGGCAAAAGGAAGTAAAACTGATGGGGACAAGTACTATTCTTGGTCCTGCGTGGGAGCTGCACAGTATTTCCTAGAATCCATGCAGGGTTTCTTTCCCCAGCCTGGGATAGTTTCCTGACATGCCTGCACCAACTAGAATTCTGATGAGTGCTTGAGAATCCTCTGCAAATCTTCGTAGTTCTTCTCTGTATATCCCTCTGCTCTCTGGTACTCTGTCTTCAGAATCCTAGCAGCCACAGTCTCTTCATGACTCTCAGCCCATTTACAGGAAATATAGGTGATTAGGTGCTCTCAAGCTCAGTGAACAGTCTAGAGTCTGACCAACTCTTGTTTAAGTCTCCGGGAGTGACTGCCAGGTAAGTCTCACAGAACATGTTCAGCAGGGGAACATCTACTTATGCCCATCAGGAAATGTGGAAAATAAGAAAAAAGCCGTGGAACAGTTGGTCATAGAAATACATGACCTTAGTTGTGATTCAGGAGTTATGGAGTTGACAAAAGAACTCTTGGCTCCAGGATCATACCACGGTAGTCATGACAGAGAGATCAGATATTTTCCGTGTCTGCAAGTATAGGCAGCAACATCACATCACAACTACTGTATCCACATTAGAGATATCTGCCACTCATTCTTATGACAATCATATATTATGTAAAACCTGGAATGCTGTCATTAAAAAAAAACCTACCTCAATGACCGTGCTTACACGTAAAATCAGCACTACCAGAAACACAGCTTCCACATTTCCTCAGTCCTATAGTCTCTGGTTGAGTGCATCTGAAGGGTGTAACACTATTCATAGCCAATATCTTAACAGCAAGGAACTCTGAGAAGGATAATTGTTAGGTTTCAGACCTCGACATTTCAGTAAGACATATTTGGAATAGGGTACAGTGAATGTTTAATATCGATCTACCAAAAATAAAATTTGGACAACTGAACAAGAATATATTTTAAAAGGTAGAACTTCAAAAGAACATGCAGTTAATTGTATTTAAACATTCATAAAATTAAATTTCTCCATGGGTCTACGATGAAAAATTAATTTTTAAGGTAAATGTTTTTCCTCTCTGCAGTATTTTTATTTTTTTTAATTTGGGATCACAATTATTTGCAGAAGCCTCAGAGAAAGAGAGATGGCCTTGAACTACAGACAATCTACATGACAATTTTTCTCTGACCTCTTTGCAGAATTTGGTATGAGCTTGCTTTTATTGTGATGCACAACCTACTAGCAAGGACACAGGATAGGAACATTCTGATCCCACCTGCCTCCCACCTTCAAGGCTCCTGATATTTACCAAAAGGACCTGTCATTTACCTGATGAAAAAATTGGCTTATGTCAGTTCATATAATCAACTAAAAATATGTAGACAGTCATAGAAAATGCTTGCTTCTCAGTAAATGTCCCCGCTTTCTATCTCAGGATTTGACCATAGACAAGAAAGCTACCAAGGTTTTATGTATTTATACCTATCTGATGTGAAGACAGAGCAATAATCATCATAAAGAGCTAATTACCTACAATGACATAGGGCAGTACAGAAGAAGATAAAAGAGGAAATGCATAATAGAGCTGATGGTAAGACTTTTGCTTTCACACATGATGGAGCAAAAGGGCCTGGATTCTTCCAACTGCCTTAAAACACTAGAAAACTACACAGAACGTAAGAAACAATGATTTCATGTTTTGAAAAGCACGTAGCACAGGGCTGTGATCTCTGAGAAAAGAGAAACAAATTAGGTGAGCCTCCTGCAAGGAGGAGAAATGCATAGAGAAGCCAGAGATCTCACTCTGTTGAAGGGATCCATATCAGAGTTCAGGTAGGTCAACACAACTAGATTTGGGGGTACAGAATATTGGAAAAGAGGAAGCCACACAGAGAGAGGGGCCCTCAGTTATTTAGTTGAGCACAGATCTGAACATTAGAGGAAATTACACAAGAACAGGAAGATAATTACTCAGAAGTAGTGCGTCTATCAATTTTTGGAGCTCACAGAGGACTGAGAAGGATTTATCTTTTCATTAGCTAGAATAGAAAGACTTTCTAACCCACAGAACATCAAGGATCTCAGAACATTATTGAATGAATAGTGGGGCTAAATTAGCACATCACTAACAAGGTCTCTGTATCGGCTCTGACAAATCTCAAAGCAAGTCTTGAGTGGATCCAGCTGATCCAAAGAGCTTAACTGTATGCCGGGAAAAAAGCCCAATAATATTTACACTATTTAAAGGAATACAACAAATTCCATCACCCAAATGTGCTTAGTGATTAAGAGTTCGACCGCTAACCAAAAGGTCGGCAGTTCAAATCCACCTCCTTGGAAGCCCTGTGGGGCAGTTCTATTCTGTCCTATAGGGTCGCTGTGAGTCGGAACTGACTCGACGGCACCTAACAACAAGAAATATAAAATTCACAGTGTCCACTCCCAATCATCAATAACCAGGTGTATCAGTTAGAGTTCCACCAGAGAAGTTGAACCATTAAGAATTCAATAGGAAAATTATTATATATACACACATGCACACACGTCTATCTATACACACTTACATATATACATGCATATATTCATTTACGTATATAAACTTATATTTAAATATGTATACTATATACATTTATATATATTTATGGAGAATTGGTTTATGCAATTATGGGGTCTGGCTAAGCAGTCTCTATGAGGCTTTCTCTATCAGAGCTTTGAACTAGTTCGTTGGGGTTCAAACCCCTGCTGAGAATTTGTATTTCTAACAAGTTCCCAAGCAATGTTACTGTTGCTGGTTAGGGACCAATTCTGAGGGCCACTAGTAGAGCAGTAGTTCTCAAAATTTATTATGCATTAGAATCACCTGGAAATCTTGTTAAACTGTAGATTCGGATTCAGTATATCCGGGGTGGAAATGCAAATTCTCAGGAGAAGTTGGAACCTGAAGGAACAAGTTCCAAGCCCTGGTCTGTACATCTAATGCTGGAACTCAAATCCATAGGCAGGCGGTCAGAAAGAGAAGATAACCGGCAGACTGGAACCTCATAAGCACAAGTTAGAAACCTACAAGAACAGAAAGACACCACGCCCATTCATGTTACCTATGACACTGGTAACATGGGTATCCTGCAGAAGCCAGGACAGGTTATTACAGAAATAAACAAACATACCTGGCCCAGGAGTCAGAGAAATTGAAAGAAGATCCAGGCAGAAGGGAAAGCAATAGAAAGCTCAGCTGCTGGTTTTTTAGCAACATGGTGAGTCAGCAGATCATCAACAACATGTGTGTGTAACACAACGGTTGCTGCCTCCCATGTGCTGTCCAACTCTAAAATCTGTATTAATGATCTATTGCTGCATAACAATGTTACCACAGAATTAGTGGCTTAAAATAACACATTTTTATTATCTGTTTCTGTGGGTCAAGATTCTGGGCATGGTATTGCTGGGTCCTCTACAAGGCTGGTTTCTCATCTAGAGGCTCAAATTGGGAAGGATCTGCTTCCCTGCTTGCACGCTCATTGGCAATATTCAGTTCCTTGCAGCTGTAAGTTGATAGGAGCCCTGGTGGCACAGTGGTTAAGAGATTGACTGCCACTTAAAAGGTCAAGCAGTTCGAATCCACCAGCCAGTCCTTGGAAACCCCATGGGGCAGTTCTACTCTGCCCTGTGGGGTCACTATGAGTTTGAATTGACTTGACCAAATGGGTTTGGGTTTGGTTTTTTGGTAGATTGATAGCTTCAGATTTTTGTTGACTATCAGCTGTGAGCTGGAGTCTGCCATTAGGCCCTAGAAGATGCCTGCTTTTTTTTTTTTCTTCTTCTTGCCATGTGGGGTTTTCTAATATGGCCGCTTGCTTCCTTACACCCAGCAATACAGAGAAAAAAAAAATGGTAAAAATTTTCTAAATTAGATAAAATCTATAAACTCACAGATTCAAGAAATTCCATAGTCCACATAGAAGAAACATAAAAAAAGTCGTATTCCATCAACTTCTTAAAAATGAATGATAAAGTTGAATACATCTTTTTTTAAAATTTTCATTATTATTCCCTTTTATTATCAGTATCTTTATAAATCCAATCTTTATTTGTCTTTGGAGGTTGGCTGTCTCAAAAATAGCGAGGAAAAAAAGCACGTTACATATTCAGGAACAGAAATTAAAGGGAGACAGATTTATCATCTGAGACAACGTAAGCCAGAACACAGGAAAAGACAACTTTAAATACGGAGCTAAAAACTATTAACCTAGAATATTTAAGTAAAACTATTTTTAAAATTTAAAGGCAAATAAAGACTTTTTCACACATGCACACACACACACACGTGTGCACCCAAATGCGCTCGAGAGAGGAGAATTTATCACTAGCATGCTTCTATTGTAAGAAAAGTTAAAGGTCCTTGGTTAGGTAGAAACAAAGTGGTATGAGATTAAAATCTGGATCTATATAAAAGAATGAAATGGTAAATATGTGGGTAAATAAGAAGATAACATTTTATAATCACTTTAAGATTCTAACTCATGGTGATCCCATGTTGCACAGTAGTACTATGCTCCATAGGGTTTTCAATGGCTGTGACCTTTCAGAAGCAGATTACCAGGCCTTTCTTCCTAGTCACCTGTGGATGGGTTTGAACCACCCACTTCTCTGTTAGTAGCCTGACGCTTAACCATTTGTGACACCCCAGGGACTTAAATAAACAATTTTTTTTTTTTTTTTTAGATTTCAGTAATCGATACGTAAGGAGACAGAAAATCAGTAAAGATAGAGAGGATCTGGAAAACATTATCCACCAACTTTACCTAATTGACATCTATAGACCCGCCATCAGGAAAATCCTGTAATACAGTGTCTTATCAACTACATAGAAAAAATTCACCAAGGGATATTTTATGCTAGTGCATATAATAAGTTTCAGTAACTTTAAAAGGATTGGAATCATATATGGTATGTTCTCTCACCAAAACAGAATTAAACCAGAGTTTTTGGTTGTCAACAGGGGAAGGATAAGAAGTAAAGGACTTTCATCACAGTAAACCTACACCATATTTATTACTTGCTAAAATTTTCCTTTCATACTATTTTTGAATTTGTTTTAAAAACTATAAGTGTATAAATAGGTCAATTATAAAACAGGAAAAATACCCAAACTACCTTCGTAGTTTTTAGTGGCCTAATCTTGTTTCGGAACATATCTGCCATTCATATTAAACTCCATTTCTAATAAAAGAGAATCTTAGATGAATAGCACTACCAAAAAAAGAAAATCCTTTAGGAGATTGTCTTGTCCATTGTTACACTCCAAATTAACCTGTCCATTGCCTCTTCACCGTCTCAGATTTTTTTTCTTCAAGAGATGTAACAAACTAATGGCTGCTTTTCATTTCACAATTTGTAACATTACTTGTTTTATTTACTCCAGTGTTATTTTTTCTTCTTTTAGTAGGTAAGTAAACAAGAACTAAAATGAAATGATAATTTTCTCATGTCACAACTTGTAGAAAAGAAACAAATTCAATCTCAAATTAGTTTGTCACTGAATCCTGTGCTTTTCCACTACACTATTTGGAGTCACTGCTATGTCTATGAAAGCAAAACAACTGCAGTATTCTCTCCCAAAGATAGTTACTTGCCTGCTACGCCAGAATAAATCCTTCATATTTCCAATTAATATTGGTCCAGCAAACACTTCATGTGGGTCCACCATGTCACTGGCATTATACTATTAGATGGGCTTCCTGCCTTTGATTAACTTAGTGTTTGCTAATTATCAATTTACTTTAAATGAAGAAGTACCACAACCATCGGCATTTTGAAAAATTCACACCCTATGATAGAAATTAGTAATTCATTATTCAATGGCATGGAGTATCTTGCTCGACAAGAAAAACCCCGTCAAACGCATCATGAAATAAGACATCATTGCATTGCGTTTTCTGCAATGGTAAATTACTAACATTTTATGTTTTTGAATTATTTTTGGTCTCTTATTCTGATTTTATTCATCCATTATGTATGTGATGTAAGATAACAAAAGGTGAAACTGAGGCTAAGGGCAGTATATGATTTGTGATGGGTCATAGTATGATGTAATGGCTGGCTGAGAAGAAATGAAGACCCAGACTCCATGGCTTTTGGTCCAATGCCCTTTTCCACTATATGTAGTCTTCAGAGAGCTGATTTCTTAGGAAAATAGACCATCTTCCTAAGAAAAGTTATCTTTCACAGGTTTTGATGCATAATTTACACTGAGAATTGAACTTAATTCTTACATATAGGCTCAATCATATTATGGTGTTAAGAGAAAAAATCTTCAATAAAGAAATGAAAAACACTTATATCCACCTGTAGATATTTCACTTTTCCTAAATGACACTTTGAATAACAGGATTATTCAATGTTAGACACGCTGTCATTCAAAAGTTCTGTTCCTATAAAATATCAAACAAAAATAAGAAAGAAGCAAGATTTCTTTCAAGTCCTTGTTCCAGATACAGTACAGTACTATTGAAGACAGTTACAACACTGTTTATTATATTATGCTTTAATGAAGTTTTCTAGAATATTGAATTTCTTGAGTAAAATACCAAAAATGAATATAAAATAATCATGTTTCTGAGATTTTAAGTAAAAAAAAAATATTAAGTATGAGGAAAAATTAAGTGGTTAGTTTGACCTTTTATTTTTACTGATTTTTCTTGTCATGGATTTATTTTTCATAAAGAGGCTTTGGAACATGTTGAAGAAAATGTATACATACACACACACCCATATGCATACACACATGTATGTATATTTTGCTTTAATAGGAATCAATGTTTTAATTTACTAAAGTGCATACCTGAGAATAGGAGATGAGCAAAGGATTTTGAATGAAGAAACAATTGAGGGGCAAAAAGGAACACAAACCTCAAAATACAAAACTTATTTGTCTTGTAGTAAAGTCAGGAAGATCAATTATGTATATCCCCAGGATTTTGAAATTCAACACTGGCCTTTTTCATCATACTGGTAATATAAATATTACTGTAAACCAATTAGTACAAAATCCTCAGTTTAAACCTATAGAGAGATGGGTTTTCACATACAAAAATAATTTACTTCCCTAAGAAGACCTCATTAAGTAGGCAGTTTGTGGGGATTTAAGTATTTGTTTATAGATCACCTAGGTGTTTGGCCATGAGGCTAGGTGCTGCAAGTTCCTAGCACGATCGCTCTGAGGGTTCCCACAGAAAGAAAAGAGAGAGAGAGAAGGGAGGGAGGGATATATAGTGCATCTGAACAAATGTTACTGCTGGTTGGTCAATCTGTTCATTTGTTAGAGTTCAACAGTGAATGTCATACCATTTACTTTTGCACTTTGCCCTACATTAAGCAATCTTTCATTGCTATTAATGCAAGTTTCGCATTTCATTTGTGAAGACTGACTAAAGTAGATAGGAAACGTGAGGAACGTGTACTGTGAAGAACTTGAAAGGCAGACAACAACATTTTGTGACCATGTATAGACTGTGAAAAGAAAGTAATATAGAGAAGACTTGAAGAAATAACCTAAAGTTTCCACTGAAATATAGAGTGAACCAGATTTTTCCTAAACCAGGCAAAGGGAAAACTTAATAGTTTGCCTCTCTTGGAATATCAATAAATACCTGTAATTGCTAGTATTTCCAATCAATTCATTAATTTATTCTTACATTCATCAAATATTTATTGAAAATCGGCTTTGTGCTAAGTATTCTGCTAGGAACTAGGGTTACAAGCATGCAAAACTTACAGATCTATTATTATTACTGAAAGTATTAAAATGACCCAACTGTCTCTATATTATATCCTTCCAAGGGCTCCTGATCTAACCCTTTGTTCTTCTACCCATTGCTGTTGAGTTGATTCAAACTCATAGTGACCCTATAGGACAGAGTAGAACTGCCCCATAGACTTTCCAAGGAGCAGCTGGTGGATTTGAACTGCTGACTTTTTGGTTAGCAGCCATAGCTCTTAACCACTGCGCCACCAGGGCTCTTCTAAAGAAAGAGAAGATGGTGGCTAGTTACACTTTCAGATGAACTAAAGCACCATTAACCTTCATATTTTGTCTTCCTTCTGGGGAGTTCTTAGTTTTCTGACGATTTTACTTGAGGGTGCCTAATTCTCTCACTGTAACTTTCTGGTTTTCTTGGTCTGGATTATAAATTCACTCTCTTTGGATATTCAGTAGTGAAAGAAAATGAATCTGTTAATCTCCTCCCTCTCCCATTGCACAAATGATTCATCAAATGTTTCTCCATTTCCTGTAGGTATTGTTGTTTCGTTATTATTGTACTTTTGGAATTTAGATAAGAGCTTTTCTCCCAGAGTTCTAAACAGAGATGATTTTCCAAGGCATATGATCGAACCAGAGAGCACAGGGTAACCACATAGAAAATGTGTTTATCTCTTCAAGGATTGTTGGATTGCCAATGGAGATAAGCAGAGTTCAATTCTTCATAGCACTTCTGATTTTGCTACTTACATATGCCCTTACTCCAGCTAAAGATGAGGCTCAAATTGTAGGACATATGTCATATAAAAAGAATTCTTTGCCAAGAGTAAAACTCATCACTGATGTGATTTTACTTTGTGTATTCAGACAGCAACACTAGCTAACCCTGGGTTTTTATTTCTTATCCTGTTTGTATCTCTGTTTTCTTAAAAGAGTTTCATCTTGTATTAGGACAGTCTTTCCTTGTAATACCCCAAATTATTAAACAGATAAATTATAATGAATATTCATATAACACAATTATCCTTTCTTTGATGAAGCATCTCACTAGCAAACTTCTCAGGTTCACAAATATTTGTTTAACTTTGATTTATATTTTGTGTAAATGCCCAAAATGAGGAACAAATAAATTGTTATGACATAGAATGAGATATAGAAACAACTGGAAGGAAAATACAATATCAAAAGAATTTACCTGCTTATTCCAATCAGGGACCCCATCAATTTGCTCAAGAATAGAATTTCAAATAATGCATAAAACCTTGCTACAAAACTGAAGACCACATATGCTTTCATGATTATTGAGGGATTTAGAAGCCTAATTATGGTTGAATGTATCCTGTGAGATCACTCTTGTGACTTATTTTACAAGGCATTTCTTCATTAATTTTCATTCATTATCCCTCTTTCATATAGTTTCATCTGAAGAAAAGGGAGAAAAATATAGTAAAAGAAAAGCAAAACTTGCAAAGTCATCCAGGCTTCCTACATTTCAATGAGGAACTAGAATAGACAATAATTGGCAGCTTCTGTAAATACCTGCATTAATCATCTGTCCTGTACCTGACAATTTATAGATTGAATAGCTCTCTTCATTTGTTTTATCAGCTTGTCTGAAACTCGTGCTTCCAATTGGTGTTTCAGAACTATGCCGGCAACTGGTTTTGAAGATTACTTCCCCAGAATGAAAGATACAACCATTGTTGAATACGATAAAATGATTATAACTAATACAATTAGACATCTGATTTCCATCCAACTCTGGAGTCTAAATATATGACCTTTAAATGTGCACAGGAAGAAGTGCCTCTGTTTGCTTCTTCAGGGCATTTGGGGGTATACCGTGTTTCTCCTGAGGATTTGTTAGATCATTCCCTATACACATTTCCACTTCAGTCTAATGCAGAGATCAGGTAATCAAGCCAAATACACAAACATAAGAGGATCTAATTTATGAGAAAGAATTTAGTTAAAACCACAGAAAATAATAAAGACTGATACAAGTAGTCATTGCTCGAAGTATAAGATAACAGTGTCTTCTCGCACTATTCTACAGACTGGTAGTTTCCTTTCTTGTGGGTCTTCAGGGAGACTTATATCAGTACTAAATCTCACTGGAATGAAAGAAATATAAAGGCCCCATGGTGGGGATAGATTTGTGCACTTCTTTTTAGAGGATTGTATATTTCATCATTATAAACCCATGATTTTATAGATTCCTATTGACCTATAGCTCCATGACCAGGCACCATGCCATCTTAATATTAACTTCCTGTTAATATATTTGAGACCAAAGAGAAATTTACAAGTTGTCTAAACCAATTTTATATTTTACACTTGGATAATGTAATCCTGAAGGCTTATCTAAAGATTACATCACAATTTATATAGTGGATTGATTAAGGACATAGACTTTTGAGCCAGGTTCCTTCAATCTTCAGAACTTTGACCCACCCCCTGGTCAAGTTCCTTTATCATTTTGTGTCTCAGTTTTCTCAGCTAGCAAACTGAGATAAAAATAGTACCAGCTTGTAGGGTTGCTTAGAAAATTAAATAGGTTGTATTTAAAGAGTTTGCAACAGGATCTGCCACATACTATTTGATGTATAAGAGTTTTTGGTTATTACTGTCATGAGTCACAATCAACTAGACGGCAACTCACAACATCATTATATATACACTAGCTGAATGATAGAAGAGAAGTAATTCCATCTGAACCACCTGATTCAGTCAGCCAATATTTACACTGCAGAGGTCACTGTAGCTAAGAGATTGGTCAAGGTGCAAAGAAAGACTTTCATTTTCTCTTATTACAATTGTTCAATTGTGACCAACGCTCAAATGTGTCTAAGTTCCTACACATACAGCTCTAGATTTATTAATATAGCTGCCTCTTTAGAATGCAAAGCTTCTGGCAGGATAGCAAGTTCAGTGTAAGCTGTCCCATAGGCCGGTAACCACATTTCCTCCAAATACTTGGTTCTCAGTGGGAGGACAAGCCTTTGGATTGGCTCTTCTAACTTCACAGTGAAATTTGTCATCAGGACCTTGTTGATCATTCCTGCTATTGGTTCTAGGCTTGGGTGATCTCAATCCCTAAATTAATTTAATAACTTTGAAACCAAAAGCAAAGAGTTGTGAGTATTAGTCCCTTTACCCTGGAGACCTCTAGACTCTTACATAAATTCATGGTTATAGATAGAGACACAGGCAGGGATTCTTTGTACAACAGTGCTCAGCATCAAACTAATAACATGGATGTATCAGGGAAAGAGTAATGCAATTACAAAAAAACAAAAAACACAGTTGCCATCTAGTTGATTCCACCTCACGGTGACTCCATGTGTTTCAGGGAAGAACTGAGCTCCACAGGGTTTTCAATGGCTGTAATTTTTTCAGAAGTGGATCACCAGACCTTTCTTCTGAGTTGCATCTGGGTGAATTTGAATTGCTAGCCTTTCAGTTAGTAGCTGAGCACTTAACCACTTGTGCCACCCAGGGACTCTCATCTACAGAGCCTAATTTCGATCACAATTCTTTCAAAAATTTTCTTCATAACATTTATTCTCTTTTTCTGAATATAAAAGCAATAAATATTTATTTTGTTAAATTTAAAAAATACTATATATGAAAATTATGTTGAAAACATTTAAATCACCTTAAATTAAATCTCTTCTAGTCTCATCTGTTGTAGAGAGAACTTCTGAACATTTTGGCTATTTTCTTCCACATATCAATGTTTTTTGTAAGTGCATGTACCTTTGCAAGGAGCTCTGGTAGCGCAGTGGTTAAGTGCTTGGCCAGTTACTGAGAGATTGGTGGTTTGAACCCACCAGCTGCTCCATGGGGGAAAGATGTGGCAATCTGCTTCCGTAAAGACTATAGCCTTAGAAACCCTATAGGGCAGTTCTACTCTGCCTGACAGGGTCTCTGTGAGTCCGAATTGACTCAACAGCAACGGGTTTTTTGTGTACGCATGCACATGTTTTGTTGTTGTTGTCATTAGTTGCCCAGTCTGCTCCAACTCATGGAAACCTTTCATATAACAGATTGAGACATTACCAATTCTGTACTATTTTCATGATCTTTGATGTGTTTGAGCCCATTGTTGCACATATATAGGAATCCTTATATTGATATGTCTTTACACAGTTTTTTGTTTGTTAGTTTGTTTATCCGCTCCTTTTTTTTCCCCTCCAATTATTAGGATGTTAAATTTGGTACTAGTGGTTTTAATTATAAAAATGATTCTTATATTTACCTTTTTCTAGTACAGATATTAAAGTAGAAATGGTAGAAAGCCCTTAAGAAGGGACAATACAGCCACATACTCAGTGGCATCCATCCAGATGTCCCTTGAGTCATGTTTCAGGGTTCCAGATTTTGCCAACCAAGGCTCTGACCTTAGCGTAACAGACCTGACTTGGCTCAGGATTTTCTTTCAGCACTTTGAAGATGTTCCATTGTCACTGGCCTCTATGGTTTCTGATGAGAAGTCAGTATACGATTAAATTGTTATCTGAGATGTAATTTGTCATTATTTCTCTGTCTGCTTTTAAGATTTTCTCTTAAGTTGTAAATTGACTAATTAAATAGTTCCTCACACTCCACCCTCAGTATTTTGAGGGAGTGGATGTGAAGGTGAGAAAGAAGGGAATACGGAGCCTACAGTAGATTATTATGGAGGATATTTTCTAACTTTCCCTTTAATTTCACCCTCCAACGTTCTTCACCACTTGATATGCTTCAAGAAGCTAACTTGTTTCAGCTTCACTGATAAGGCTTCCTGGCCCTCTAGTTTTTATGTGGTTTTGGCTGATGTTGTTGTTGTTATTTTTAGGTTGAGTTGGTCCTAATTCATAGTGACCTTATGTACAACAGGACAAAACACTGCCCAGTCCTGCGCCATCCTCACAATCATTGTTATGCTTGAGCCCATTGTTGCAGCTACTGTGTCAGTCCGTCTCATTGAAGGTCTTTGTCTTTTTCACTGACCCTCTACTTTATCAAACATGATGTCCTTCCCCAGGGATTGATCCTTCCTGATAACATGTCCAAAGTATGTCAGACGTAGTCTCCCCATCCTTGCTTCAAAAGAGCATTCAGGCTGTACTTCTTCCAAGACAGATTTGTTTGTTCTTCTGGTAGTCCATGTTATAGTCAATATTCTTCCCCAACATCATAATTCAAAAGGTATCAATTCTTCTTCTGTCTTCTTTATTTATTGTCCAGCTTTCACATGCATATAAGATGATTGAAAACACAGCTTGGGCCAGGCTGATAGGGGGCCTCATTAAGAGACAGAAGGAAGAGAAGGAAGAGATCAGAGTACATTTTCCCCAGCCCCTTCCTCATGGGCTTAAACTGGAATTGGTTGCATTTCTCTCTCTTAGGCCATAGTTCCTGTCAGATGGCCCTTTTAACTTAGCTCCAGCTCTCTCTGCTTTCTAGAAACCTGTCCTGCCTTTGGTTCCCTCAGGGCCAGGGGTGAAAAATCCTCCTAGCTCTTGACAGCTCTGGGATATTTCCCTTGATGTTTTCCCTTAAA
This sequence comes from Dugong dugon, assembly GCA_030035585.1. Classification (NCBI taxonomy): domain Eukaryota; kingdom Metazoa; phylum Chordata; class Mammalia; order Sirenia; family Dugongidae; genus Dugong; species Dugong dugon. The sequence goes on along the minus strand of CM057468.1, from coordinate 112,409,601 downwards.
CTTTCCCTCACTTTTGTTAAAAAAAACTTGTCCTTTTATTAAAGTTTCCTCAATTACTGTAGTTGTACTCTCTACTGTTGAAGCCCTAACTTATACAATATTTTTATGAAAGGAAAAAAGAACTACAGCTTATCTGTTTTATACTCCTCCTTGACTAAGTTTCTTTTCAGAGAAAATATTTTCATTTGATATCAATGAAGTATTATGTATGGTAAACTATACAGTTGATGTTTATATAAATGTGACCTAGGCGACATCACTTTGAAGGGGGTACATTAAGCTCAGATTGACCTTCTGGACAATTAAATGAATAAAATAAGAAAAAAATATATTGGCAAAGAAGCCATGACATTTACCAGCTTCTAAAACAGGCATTGTGTTCTTTGCTTTCTTAAGCCTGTAAGACAGCTAATGGAAAAGATCCCAAAGTAACTTGATAAAATGTTGGAAGCAGCATATAAAAGACACTGGTTGACATCTTGTCATGTTAAGTTTATCTCTGCAAAGTCAGATGTTCTTACTCTCCTCTACTTGATGTAAGAAGATTAAGGTGCTGCATGACAGATGGTTTTAAAAAAAAGTGCATTCTTCTCCATCTGGTCCCAAGTGGAAAAATGAAAGTCACCCACAAACTTTCCATCTAAAAATTACAGTAAGGGAATTCTCAAAAGTGAGCTTTAGACTTCACAAAGGAATTCTAGTGAAGCTGGATTCCAGTTATCCTGCTATTATAACACTATCACGTGTAGTTATTAGATGTCAACCTGCCCAGAAAGGGCATGCTCCTGTTCAAGCTGAGGCAGATACTGAAGGAGACAACAGCAGGAAGCTGTCTGCTAAATGTACTTCCCACAGCTAAGATGCAAATCTTTTCTTCAAGGGGATCTGAGTAGTGCATGCATATGTGGATGTGTGGGTTACTTTTGAGGCTGGGCCTTAAGAGATCTGTAAGTTCTGCTTTCACATGCCTGAAATGTTCTCCCTTGGAGTTCAGCCCAATGCTGCAAGTAGCTCAAGCCATGTGGAAAGGTCACATATAGGACATTAAGATTTTCCAAACAAAAGCACCAGTTGAGCTCCCAACTGAGAGTTGACATGAGCCACCAGCCATGGATTTAATCCATCTTGGAGCCTACAAATGACTGCAGTTCCATCTGATACTACATGGAGAAGATAAGCCCATGAACTCACAGAATCATGAGAGATATACTATGGTGGTTATTTTAATAACATTTAGTTTTGAGGTAGTTTGTTATATGACCATAGAATGAAGACACAGATTGTTAAAATATTAGTTAATTACCAATTGATCAATGTATTCACGGACATTCTAATTGCAACAGCCAGAAGGTTTATTATTTATTTATTTATTTGGTGTAAAATTGACACGCTGATTCTCAAATTCATACAGAAATGGAAAGGTCCAAAAGAAAAAAGGCAACCTAGGAAAAAGAATAAAGTTGGAGTTCTTATGATACAGCATTTTAAAACTTGGAGCGGACTTCCAGCAACATGGCACTCTAGGCAGAAGCACCATGTCGTCCCTCCACAGCAAAGATCCAAAAAACTAAGCCAAACAGAGAAAACAGCAATCCTGAAACCCTAAAACATCAAATGAAGAGATAAAGAACTCAGCCAAGCACCAAATGGAGTGAGAAACTGACAAAGAATGGAGAGCAAGGAGAGATTTATGCAGAGGTCCACTGTTAGCTAACACAGTGCGGATCCGCCATCGTGGACTCCTATCGGAGACCAGCAAATAGGGGGTACAAGAAAGCAGCTTCACAGAGTTTCCAGCAGGAGACAGAACAACCAGTAACTGGCGATATACGCTTTCCCACCCCCTACCCTTCTACACCCCCACGCAGCCTCCTCTGCTTCCCGTGACCACAGTCTCTTGGCCAGGAAGCACTGGCTGCTTGGATTCCACCCACCCGCACTGGCTGACTCCCTGAGTGCCACTTGTTGGCTGCTGGTGTTGCCTTTTTCCACTTCTTTTGATTTCTTCCTTGCCTCTCACCACATCCCCCTCCTCTTGCTCAAATACCTGGCTCCGGGTGCCATCTTTGCTTCTTCCTGAGGGGCTGTGTAGAGCTGTTCGAGTGTGGAACTGCTTCCCGGTCTGTGCTGTCACGCTGGTGGGATCCTGGGGCTTTTTGTTTGTTTATTTGCTTTGAATTATTTGTTTGTTTTTCTTTTTCTTTTCTTGAGTTGGGAGCCCATTCTGGCCAGGCAGCGCTACACGGCTTGGGACCTACCCCCTCATCTTGTGCAGATGCACAGAGGGATTCCTGAGGGCATTGCTTTTCTTGTGTTTTTTTTTCTTTTTTTTCCCTGTTTTTTTGGGGCTTTTCTTGGTTTTTTTTTTTTTTCTCTAAATTTGTTTTCTTTTCTTTTCCCCCTTTTTCCCTTTTTGTCTTTCTTCATTACTAGGTTTCTCATCTCTCTATACCTTCCTTCTCTTCCTGTCCTCTGAATACCTGGCGCTGAATACCTCTAAGCCTTCTAGCCAGGCTGTACTTCAACATCTGGGAACAACTTCCCCAGACCTTATAGCCACACTGGTGGGATCCCTGGGAGCTGTACTGTTCTTTTTTCTTTCTAATTTTTATTTATTCATTTTTTTCTTTCTTTACTTTTTCTTCTTCTTCCCCTTTTTGTTTTTCTCCATTTCATAGTCTCTCATCTCTCCACTCCAACGGCAAGCTCCCCTAGCATTCTTTTTTGTTTGTATGTTTTTGGCTCCTGTTCCTCTCTCTTCTCTCCCATACCCATCTTAGCTCCACACATCACAATCTCCCCCCTCATCCTGCCTACCTGCAATGTGTCCTTAACATCACACCTCCAAGCATCACAGACACAGCCTACCAGAACCTGCCCTGCACTGATTACCGACCTGCCCTGGTGGCTGCAGTAAGTGCCACAAACAACCCATCCCAGCAACTCCTTTTCAGCTAGACTTGCCCAGCTGTACCATATCTGAGTGACTGACCCTGCAAATTGGAGAAGGAGGTGAAAAGTATCGTGCCTACAGACGAGCAAACAACAAAGAACACACAGCCCGCCTGCTCAGACATAACCAAATTAAAAAAGAAAAAAAAAGGATGAAACAAACAAATCTACAAGCAATAAATGAGGAAAATAACTACTGAATGTCCCGAAGACAGCAGACAATATCAAAACATTTACAGAAACAGGACAGGATGGTTCCAGTAGGCGTCCAAAATAAAACACCAGACGTCTTTCCAGTAGAAGAAAAGGCACTAGAACTACCTAATAGGTAATTCAAATCTCTAATACTCAGAATTATCCAAGAGTTGAAGCAAAAAGCAGACAAAAAGGAGGAAAAAATAGACAAATTCCTGGAAAAGGCTGACAAATTCATGGATAATACAGACAAAAAAATGGAAGAATTCAGGAAAATAATGCAGGAACGAAATGCCAAAATAAATTCACAACTAGAAATTATACAAAAACAACAATTAGAAATCCAAAAGATAAACAACGAGATTTCAGAAATGGACAGTGTCATAGAAGGGCTGAAGAGTAGATTTGAAACAGTGGAAGACAGGATCAGCGGAATTGAAGAAAAACACTTGGATAGAACTCAGTTTGATGAAAACTCAGAAAAAAGAACAAAGGAAAATGAAGAGACCCTGAGAGTTATGTGGGATACAATCAAAAGCAAAAATCTGCGAGTGATCGGAGTTCCAGAACAGGGGGAGAAAACAGAAAACACAGAGAAGATCATTGAAGAATTGCTGACAGAAAATTTCCCCAATATCATGAAAGATGAAAAGGTGGCTATCCAAGAAGCTCAACAAACCCCATAAAGGATAGACCCCAAAAGAATATCACCAACGCATATCGTAATCACACTTGCTAAAACCAAAGACAAACAGAGTATCCTGAGAGCAGCTGGAGAAAAACAAGAAGTCACATACAGAGGAGAAACAATAAGACTAAGCTTGGATTATTCGGCAGAAACCATGCAGGCAAGAAGGCAATGGGATGACATATATAAAACCTTGAAAGAAAAAAATTGCCAGCCAAGAATAACATATCCTGCAAAACTCTCGTTCAAATATGATGGTGAAATTAGGCCATTTCCAGATAAACAGAAATAAAGGGACTATGTAAAAACCAAACCCAGACTTATGAGACTTATTATAGGAAGTCCTTCGATCTGAGAACAAACAATATCAGACCACAGGCTGAATATAGGACACAGGATTGTACTAGCCACATACCAACCTAGGAAATGAACTCTTAAGGACTATGTGAAACCAAAAGAATTACAAACGTGAACCAGAGAGGTTAATCTGTAAATGACAACAATATCAGAAATATAAAAGATGGAATAAATGGTGTAGCTATAGAACCTTCTAATGGAGTGGAAGTCAAGCAATACCAAGTAATAATGGACTGGTTCAAATCTAGGAAGATAAGGGTAAATTTCATGATAACAACAAAGAAAGTTAACAAAACTACTCATCAAAATAAAGAAGAAAAATATAAAGTCAGTAAAAACATAACCTATAAAAACAAAAGAAATGAAAAAAAAAAAAATCCACAAACAAAAGGAACTCAGTACAGGAGAGTAAGAGGAACAAAACTGGAGGACATATGCTGAGTGAAATAAGTCAATCAGAAAAGGACAAATATTGTATGAGACCTCTACTATATAGCTCATGTAAAAGTTTACACACAAAAAGAAACAATCTTTGTTGGTTATGAGGGATGGGAGGAGCGGGGGGGGGGGCAACTAAATAGATAAGTGGTAACTTTGGTGAAGGGCAAGACAGTACACATTACTGGGGAAGCCAGCACAACTTGTACAAGGAAAGGTCATGGAAGATCCATAGACACTTTCAAGCTCCCTGAGGAATTGAATTGCTGGGCAGAGGGCTGTGGGGACCATGGTCTTGGGGAACATCTAGCTCCATTGGCATAACACAGTTTATAAAGACAATGTTCTACATTCTACCTTGGTGAGTAGCGTCTGGGGTCTTAAAAGCTTGTGAGCAGCCATCTAAGATATTCCACTGGTCTCACCCCTTCAGGAGCAAGGGGGAATGAAGAGAACAGGATACAAGGAAAAGATTAGTCCAAAGGACTAATGGACCACAGCTACCACGGCCTCCACCAGACTGAGTCCAGTACAGCTAGATGGTGCCCAGCTACCACCACTGACTGCTCTGACCAGGATCACAACAGAGGGTTCTGGACAGAGCTGGAGAAGGATGTATAACATAATTCTAACTCACAAAAAAAGACCAGGTTTACTGGCCTGACAGACTGGAGAAACCCCAAGAGTATGGCCCCCGGACACCCTTTTAGCTCAGTGGTGAAGCCCCTCCCAAAGTTCACCGTTCAGCCAGGGATTGGACAGCCTCATAAAACAAAACAGGACTAATGAGGCACAGCAGTCCAGGGACAAGGACTAGAAGGCAGGAGGGGACAGGAAAGCTGGTGATAGGGAACCCAAGGTTGAGAAGGGACAGTGTTGACATGTCATGGGGTTGTTAACCATTGTCATAGGGCAATATGTGTACTAACTGTTTAATGAGAAACTATTTGTTCTGCAAACCTTCATCTAAGGTACAAAACAAAAAAAAAAAGAATTATCTATGTGAGATCAAATTGACAACAGCAACTCAAAAGATTTGATGGGAAGCCTAGGGGACAGTGAGTTGAAGACAATGGTGATGGAATAATTTGGAAAAGGATAGTGAGAATAGCAGCACAACTGGAAGAATGTAATCGATGTCACTGAATTGTACATGTAGAAACTTTCAAAATGGTGTAACTTTGGCGATGTATATTTTCATCAAAAAATGGTCCTCAAGGTTGAGAAGAGAGAGTGTTGACATGTCGTGGGGTTGTTAACTAATGTCATAAAACAATATGTGTACTGACTGTTTAATGAGAAACTATTTGTTCTTTAAACCTTCATCTAAAGTACAATAAAAAAATTTTAAAAAAAAAACTTAAGAGTTACAGGGGTTAAGAAAGTGTGGTATTGGCACAAGGGTATGAGAGAGAAGAGTGGGAGAGAGAGAAAGAAAGATTAGACTCATGTATACAGTTAACCGATTTATCAGAAAGATCATGCTACAGACTACTGAGAAAAGATAGAAGTCAGTAAGTGTTGCAGGGTAATTGTGTATCTGTGTGGAATAAGATATTTTCATGCCTCTGTTTAACAATACACAAAGATAGCTTCCAGGTAGATTGTAGATCCAAATATGAAAAGTAAATAATAAAGAAGAAAGCATAAGAGAAAAACTTCGTGTTCTATTAACAGGACACATCGCTAAACGTAAAAGAAAAAAGATAAATTGGAATATGATAAAATTAAGAATTTTCCTCATGCAAAGACACAATTAGGAGAGTGAAAAGGACAACTATAGATGGAGCAAAAAGGAGAAAAGTATCTCTCTCTCTCTATCTATCTGTCTGTCTGACAAAGAATATATAAAGAACATTCTGTAAATAAATATAAAAATATCATACAATTCAGTATAAAATGGGTTAAAGTCTTGAAGTGACATGTCAAAAAAGAGAATATTCAAATGGCCAATAAACATGAAAAAGTGCTCAACTTCATTAGTCACCAAGGAAAGCAAAATAAAAACCATAATGTGCTACCACTACACACATCTCAGTACTGTTGTAATGAGCTGAAGAGACCCAAGGTGTAATCAAGATGTGAAACAATCAGAACTGCTAGTGGTACAACTATCTCGTGTCTCTGAACATACACATACGTGTACATACCAGTAATTCCAGTTCTCCTCCAAAGGAAATGCACACATATGTTCACCAAAATAATCGTAAAAAATGTTCAAAGCAGAACTTTTCTCACTAAACAAAGGCTAGAAAATGACTCCAATCCACCAAAAACAAAATGAATAAATTGTTGCACAAACATGCAGTGGAATCCTCTTGGCTCTGAGACATGGTAGTGGATCTCACAGCCATTATGATCAGTGAAAGCAGTCAAGCAAAATAGTGCATGATGCTTGATCTTGTTTATTCAAATTTCGAAAACAGACAAAGATAATCTATGGAGTTAGAAATCACGATTGTGGTTATTCTTGGTGGTAGGGGGTGGCGCAGGGAGTGACAACTGGAGTAGAACAGAAGGGGAAGTTTGGTGTTGCTGGTATATTCTGTTTTTTGATCTGAGTGTTGGTTACACGTGTGTGTTTTGTGAAAATTCTTCAAGCTGTACATGGATAATTTTCTATCTGTATGTTTCATATCAATACATTTAAAAAAAACAAAAAAATGGGTAAAATACATAAAGTTTTCTGACATTCACAGATGGTCTAAAAGGGTTTTTTCTTCCTTTTTTTTTTTTTCTTTTTCTTTTTTCTGCTACTCAGACATCCCATTAAAAAGGGGGCAACTGATCCCCCCTGACAATGAGTTGACATTTCTCACTTACCATTTGTCTTGCTCTTTTTGTTATTTTATGGAAATATTTTTCTCTGGTCACCTATTGCTCAAAGATGGGGAAATTAAAACGCAAGTTAGACTTCGCAGGCCAAGTGCATCAAGAAAGTTTAGAGAGCATATTTCTGTATAGAAAGAGATGCTATTGCTATTGCTATGTATTTGTAGCTTTCTCAATTCACTCATTACATTTCTTGACTAAAGCCTGTATGTGAGCTTGGGTTACAGTTGTGTGTGTGTGTGTGCACGTGTGCACACATGCATATGTCTGTGCTTCCTAGTAAGCTATGATGTCTTAAGCTTAGGATTGTGTCTGTTTATTTCTTTGTCCCCCACTGTCACCATCACAGCCCCTGGACAAAGGATCAGTTTTCTAAGTAGTCACTGAATTCAATGGAAAAGCCTGCTTTTCTTGTTCATGAGAGTAGATAAAAAAGGGGAGCATTTAGAAATGTAGAGAACAAGGCTATCCACAATTTGTGAAGGGGTATATGAAAACCAATCAATAAAATATTTTTGCCCTGTGGAAGCTTATAAAATGCTAACATAAAACATGTACTGTGTGCTTTTAACATTCTGTATTATCCACCTGAATGGAGACAATGAATAATAATTCCAAGGATGTTCCAACTGGTATTTTTTACTAATCTCTTGTAAAAACAAAGGCAGGGAATTGGATTTCTGGCATAGGGACTATGCTTTCACTCTGCCAGAGGGATTTGTTTGGAAATTAGGAATTAACATTTTAGAGCCTGATGTTGGAAAGCTGACAACACAGTGAAATTTTAAAAACATGAAAGTTTACAGTATCTATTAAAACTTAGAAATAATTTTATTTTTTGAGTTTTAACATATGAGAGATACAATAAAACCATGGTTATTTGAGTAAATCACTGTATTTATAATAGAATAATGCTATAGCTTTAGAAAACATTTTATGTTTTTCAATCCCCTTCACCATTATATTAAGTTCAGGTCACCACCATATATGTTCTTCTACCTCAGGAACCTCCAAACTGGTCTCTTGATATTTTATTCTCATCCTATCCATTATTCCCCTGCTGTCATATGATCTTCATAAAACACAAATCCAACCATTTCACTTTTTCATCAAACCTCAGTAGCGTTTCAAAAATCCTTCACCTGCTTTATACGGTCCTCTACGTCTGGTTCGTCTTATCAGTTTTATATTTTGCTATTTCTTCCTTTCCCACCTATTCTTTGTGTTTATGCTTCAACAGCTTAGAAACACCATCTTCTTGCTCTCTCCCAACTGCAGGGGCGCTAATAGGCACCCAGGCAGCTCCAAGCTTTCCTCTGTGTTCTTCTGATAGCTGGAATGGAACCGTGTTCTGTTCCTCACATCTCAGCATAACCGTTTCCTCCCAAGAGTCTTCCTGCACCATCCATCCTTTCAGAGTTGGCCCTCCCATGTTACTGTCATATCACCTATTTATTTCCTCATCTAAACTTTTCATAATCTGTAATTTTCTTATTTATTGTATTTGTTTTTCTTAACTACTCTGTTTCCATCGCGCTACAATGTAAGTTCCATGTGGGCAAAAAGCGTTATGTGCCTTCTCACCAGTGTATATCCAGGGCCTAAATCTGTGCCTGGCGCACCGTCAGTGCTGAGTACTATAGAGTGAATGGAGTAATGAATGAATAGTAGTTTTATACACCACCCACTGCCTTTCCTAAGCCCTACAGCTCCTTAGATAAAGTTTCAAGAAAATTTGAAGTTCTAACTATCGATAATTACATTTCATGCTTATCTTCATAGTTGAGGTCGTCAATAGAACAAAACATGGTAATTTTTACAAATCATTTTATTCAAAGAGCTTTCTTTATATAACTTAGGACAAATGCATCTAACTCTATGGTTCCCTGGAACTTCTGCTGTTATTTGGGATCTTTATCAAAGAACATAGCCTGGTATTTTGTTTTGTTTAAATATATGGGAAGCCTGGCTCTACTCTTTTGAATTTCCCTTGTGAATCTGAATCCATTTACTCAACCAGTCTCTACTTAACTAGGTAATTTTCTATACATACCTATATTCTAGTGGTTTGTTCACCTCTGTTCAATATCTGAACTACACAACTAAAATGACAAAATATTTAAAGAAATGTATAATACCAGACCATTTAAATGGCCCTAATAGGCATACTGCATGGGGCAAATCTGCTGCAAAAGACCTCTTTAAAGTGTTAAAAAGCAAAGATGTCACTTTGAGGACTAAGCTGTGCCTAATATGCATGTGAAAGCTGGACAATGAATAAGGAAGACTGAAGAAGAATTAATGCCTTTGAATTATGGTGTTGGTGAAGAATATTGAATATACCATAGACTGCCAGAAGAATGAGCAAATCTGTCTTGGAAGTACAGCCAGAATGCTCCTTAGAAACAAGGATGGCAAGACTTCATCTCACTTACTTTGCTTTCTTTTTTTTTTAACTTTACTTTAGATGAAGGTTTACAGAAAAAATAGTTTCTCATTAAACAGTTAGTACACATATTGTTTTATGACAATGGTTGACAACCCTATGACATGTCAACAAAGTCCCTTTTCAACCCTGGGTTCTCTATTACCAGACTTCCTGTCCTCTCCTGCCTTCTAGTTCTTGTCCCTGGACTGTTGTGCCCCATAAGTCTCATTTTGTTTTACGGGGCTGTCTAATCTTTGGCTGAACAGTGAACCTTGGGAGTGATTTTATTACTGAGCTAAAAGGGTATCCAAGGGCCATACTCTCAGGGTTTCTACAGTCTCTGTCAGGCCAGTAAATCTGGTCTTTTTCTGTGAGTTAGAATTTTGTTCTACATTTTTCTCCAGCTCTGTCCAGGACCCTCTGTTGTGATCCTGGTCAGAGCAGTCAGTGGTGGTAGCCGGGTCATTTCACATACTTTGGACATGTTATCAGGAGGGACCAGTCCCTGGAGAAGGACTTCACACTAGGTAAAGCAGAGGGTCAGCGAAAGAGAGAAAGACCTTCAACGAGATGGATTGACACAGTGGCTAAGGCAATGGGCTCAAGCATAGCAATGATTGTGAAGATGACACAGGATTGGGCAGTGTTTGGTTCTGTTGTGCATGGGGTCACTATGAGTTGGATCCAACTCGACAGCACCTAACAACAACAACAACAGGTGCCCAGGCAATTTGATTTATTTAGAGCCTTCCCTATACTCAGTTTTTCTATAATCCTGAAGCCTTAACCTTGATGGCTATGAAGTCTGAAAAAGAAAACTTTAAAATTACATAACAAATTAATAGGTTAAAATTTGAAAGTGTAAAATGATCATCTTTTGTTTCCCCCTTTCCTTTAAATTTCAATAAGTTCTTCTACAGTCCATGGAAAAACTCCTGTAAATCCATTTAATAGAATTATTGAAGTCATATAAAATGATAAGCTACATATCTAAAACATTTTGTCAATACTTGCAGCTATCTCTGTGCTTCTTTATAACTTCAGAGTCTCCCACACTTAAGGACTACACATCATTTTACCAGCACTATATATATTTTTCTAATTAACTATACTGATTAATTTATACCCCTTAACAAGTATTAATAATCATGTGTTCCATGGAGAGTCTGGGTAGCTCTGTGAAGACAAAACTAAAAAAGTCTGTATATCTAATATTTGAAGCTCAAGAATGTCATTTAATAAACTTACTTAAGTACTCAAAGCACAAAATAAACAATGAAAACCCAATAACTAAGATGTCACCGAATCTTGACATACACACACGGTTTCCTTCTGAGATAACAGAGAAATGGGCAACCACTGAATGCAACAGGATTATTTTTCTCATCAGAAAAAGTCATACTAAGACAGGCATGCCAATAAATCTTTCCAGGCTCTGACTTCAAAGAGAAACTGGCAAACTTACACCTGGCAGGAAAAATCTAATTCAAAGGAATTGATAAATCCAGATTTAGAGCAAATTAAAGCCAGTGATTCATTAAAGGCTCTGTGGGTGTTGAGGCCCGTTGCAGGCTGGCCTGTGCTGTGTGGACGCTGAACGTTCTGGCAATCTTTCTGCACGGATGAACGCTAAGGCTCCTTCCTTTTTTTTAAACCTTAAGTTGACTATCCTAGACGCAATGATTAGGACCAAAAATCAAAACCTTACTTTCCAAAGTTTAGTCTTTTTTGGACTAAAAAGGAAACCAAGGTTGAGACGAGGAGTTATTGATACTAGTCCTATAAGCTATTTGACTGAGGCCAACATCATCTGCACTTGCTTATTAAGTTTTATTTGAAATCAGAAGGGCTTGATAGTTATATTTAACTAGATAGTGTTTATCGATCGGTTGATTGATTGGCAGAGATTGATCACTATACGCTTATTTGCTTTCTTACTGGCCACTCAGCCAGAGCACCTTTCCCAGCCTCCGTTGCAGTTAATGAGTGAAGTGCACACAGCTGAGGTCTCACCAAAGGAAAGTTAACACGAGAGGTGTGTACCACTTCCATGCCCAGAATATGCTTCCAAGCTCTTTCACTCTTCTGCCTGGCTGGGAGGGAGAGGGCCAGAGTGACTTTGGAAGCCTCAGATTGAGGATGGCAGATTCTCCATCAGCTTGGTCCTTCAACAACGACATGTAGTATAACCACCTCCCCAACCTGTTATATGAGCAGGAAATAAACTCTTTTTGATTTGCGACATTGCATATTTGATCTGTTTATTGCAGCATCCTAGGATACTCTGATGAATACAGTGTATCTAACTACGTCTATTAAAAAGATGAAGTTTAAAATAGAAATGGAATATTTAAGATATTATCTCTGAGACTCAACTAGGAAAAACACAGACACACCTATTCACTGGGTCTACAAATGGTACAGAAAAGCATATGGTGAGAGTTTTGAATTTTGGCTCCACTATTAACGTGACCTTGACTAGGAAGTCTCTCTCACCTCTCACAGTCTCAGTTTTCTCACTTATTAAATAACAACGACAATCATTTTCTTACCTGGTGGCAGGTCATGGCAGGCATCTCAACTTTAGGGACAGGATCTCAGATGGGAACAATCACCTCATGGAAGTGTTCTTTGCAAATTGGTCCGGTATCAGTGAAGATAGAAATTGAACCATAAAATAGAAAATAATAAAAATAACAAATGAAACATCATTTACTTGTTCAGATATAATTTGTATTTTACTTAACTTTTAGACCCTGGGAATTGAAAATATAACATCGACTAACTTAATATGATCCAAATAAATTATGACGATAACTATATCACAATAACAGTCTTAACCTTTGTGATTAAATAAATACTTTTACATAAGAGTGTTTTATTTAACAGAACAAAATTTATCTTAGAAAGAATGTATGTGGTAAAATTTCACAATAGTGCTGGAAATCATTTGCATAAAAATCACTATTTTAAAAATAACTGGGATACAAATGTTTCTTGGACTCTGTAGCTTACAGATTCTAGATGAGACTCTATTTAATGATGTTCTTAAGGCCTGGTAAGTAATAGATCTCAACTATTCTCTGTCATGACCCTCACCTCTTTCTCTATCACGTCTCTTTGAGAGCTATAAAAGGGAAAGACCAGTATTTATAAATAATTGATGTCTATGACTTGACTGGTCTTCTCCTACAACATCCACTGTTCATTGTAACATCAACCCATTGTTCTCTGCTTACTTGTACTGCTGTTGTTTCTATTGGCCCACTATATTGCTAACGCTGCTAAGCCACTGGTGGTGCATTCACACCCTGAAGTGCCTATGCCCCTGGGTTGGCTACTCTCAACTCGGCAACAACCAGCATACCTGCTAGTTACTTTGGATCTCAGTGAATAAAACTGACAAGAATCTGCTCTCCCAGAGCTTACGTTCAGGAGAGAAAAGCAGATAATTAAGGAAGACATGTAGCGTATCAAAGTGAGAGGCACTATTTAGAAAAATGAAGTAGGGAAGGGTGGTGAGGTATGGTATTAATGGTACTGCCGGCACAGGAGCACTGGTGGCATAGTGGTTAATAGCTGTGGCTGTTAACCGGAGGGTCAGCAGTTTGAATCCACCAGGGGCTCCTTGGAAACCCTATGTGGTAGTTATACTCTGTCCTATAGGGTTGCTATGAGCCGGAATCCACTTGACAGCAACAGGTTTGGTTTTGGTTTTGGTTTTACTGCCAGTCCATACTTATGTGAATTACAGCCTTGTGTTCTTGGGGTACACAGAGATAAACGGGGTAAAAGTCCTACAGTAATTAGTCCTTAGCATCTCAAGATTTCAGATTTTGTGAGGCTGAGCTTATTGAAAGAGGTAGGGACAGATGAAGGGTTTTTGTTAGGGACAAAGGCAATGGAGATATGAAGAATGCAGAGGCAGCGGACTGATCCAGTGGTTTAAGAGCTGGGGCTGGGGAAATGTATCTAGAGCTCTCTGAGCTCTGGGACATCCTCTTGAATCCAGGACTGGAGTACCTGGAGCTTTTTTTTTAACACTGATTAGGGTGATAAGCATCCATCCCTGGGAGATGCAAATGGTTAACTGCTTGATTACTAACCAAAAGGTTGGAGGTAGTCCAGTCAGAGGTGCCTTGGGAGAAAGGCCTGGTGACCTATTTCTGAAAAGTCACAGCCTTGAAAACTCTATAGAGCACAGTTCCACTCGGACACACATGGGATTGATATGAGCTAGAGTCAACTTGACGGCAACTGGTTTACTGGTTTAGGGAGACATGACACTGGGATGCGAGGACCATTTTACAGCACACAGAACATTTTGACTCCTGGAACCTTGCATAATTATTGCCAGTCTATCTTTTTTCAAAAACGTCAAACATGAAAATAAATCATGGGCATTCACATTAACTCACTCCATTTATGATTTTGAAGAGTTAAATTCATTTTGGATGAATTTTAAGGCTGACCCCCGGTAAAAATGGAAACAATGGTTAGAATGGTGACAGACTAGTTGAGGACTAGTGATTATAAAATATAAGCTCCATAGTATGAATAGAGAGTGTGTAATAGGGATAGTATTCTTTCCACAAGACACTGCGTTTTTTAAACTCAGTATAATAGATTTTTTTAAAGTTCTAGAGAAATTGAAAAGGTTCAGAAACAAGAGAAAATATTGTGACTGATACTGAAATGATAGTGGTGATGATGATGATGATTCACATATACTAAAAAAATTTAAAAATGACCAAATGAATGAATTTACATATTATAAAGAAAGGGCAAAATATCTAGATCTATCTAGATTGAAGGAAGGGAACATTTTTTAAAAAAGAATATGAACTGACTTAATTATTGGCTGTAAGTATAAAAGAGATTTTATGAGTACATAATTACATTCAAGACATTTAACATTAAAGTGAGAGTCATATCAGTTGAACATTAGGAAAAGCTATCTTAGATGACAAGAGCAATGAAGCTCTGGAAGTTCTACTGAGAGAGCTTGAGGGGATCTATTCCTGGAGCTCATTAAGCAGAGAATGACAACCCTCTGACTTAGATAATTTAGTCATTAATCTGCTTCAAGGAAAATGTGGAGATCTGATGAGTGTTCAAAATCTGTCGTTACTGAGGCTGGCACAGAGAATGTCACATACTTCTCATATTAGTTGAAAGCCAGAGTTCTTCCATGGATGGATTATTTAGGGCATGAACATGAAGACATGACTCTGAATGGTAGAAGAGAAACTTGGAGATAACATTCTGTCTTCACCTTTCTGCAGCATATCCCTAGCTTGGTGCATGCCATCTGTAAGTAGATATTTAAATTAAAAATTTATTTATTTTATGCAAAAGAGCAATACCCAGTCCAATTCAATTCACTAATAGCATTGATTTTATCAGCTGCAAATCAGACATGTAATTCTAGTCTTCAGGCAGATGGTTGAATACATGTTTCATGATAATATGTCTACAGCACTATGCCCATTGGCATCAAGTTTATTCAGACTCATAGAGACCCTACAGAACAGAGTAGAGCTGCCGCATAGGATTTCCAAAGAGCAGCTGGTGGATTTGAACTGCCAACCTTCTGGTTAGCAGCCTGAGCTGTTAACCACTATGCCAAAGGGGATAATCATAATTATACAAACACTATGTTGCCTGTTCTTTCAAATCAAGAGGACTGTACTTTTTTTCTCCTCCTTCTCTTCCTCTGCCTCCTTCTTCTTTCGTATTTCTGTCATGTATACACTAAAGAGTAAATGCAGTTGAATTAAGTTACTTTTCACACAATTTCATTCTTTCCATGTTAATGTTTAGGCAAACACTGATAAACTAATTCAATTTTCTAGTCCAGTACAGCTACAATTTTAAATTCACCTAGAGTTTTAGATATCATTTTGTCTATAGTCAGCAACTGAATTGAAATGTCTCTCGTAAATAACGAATATGGTTTCCATTGTACATGCATACGTATATGCATATATAGATATAGATATAGATATGTGTGTGTGTGTATAAAAGGAAATAAATTAAAAAAGATGTAGACCATGTAGGAATATCCATGATTGGAAAAAAAAGCTTGTTTCCATGGTGCCCTCCCCTCATATTGGTAAACAATTACTGGTGTTGTTTAGGAAGAATTCAAATTTTCTAACAAAAGTATGCTTACTTATCTACTTATTTTTCTCATATGAACATAAAATATTATTTTTGACTTATTTAATTTTAATAAGGGGTGTTTCTATGAATATAATTCACTGATACATCGTGCATAGATGACAACAAGTTCTTTAGCTAAACAAAAATGTTTGTTTGAAGGTCACCAAAAAGCAGGGAAACATGATAATTAAACTTCACTAAAATTTAGAAAATATGTTTATGAAAATAAACTTCTAAAAGAGTGAACATGCAAACTTTCACTGGAAGAAGATATTTGCTGTCCGTATATCTGACAAAGTCCTTGTATCCAGAATATATAAAGAGGTCCTTTAAATTAAAATGAAAAGAAAGACCAGACAACCCAACAGGAAAACGGGTTAATGACAGGCACTTCAAAAAAGAGAATATCAAGTGACCAATAGATATTATGGAGATAGGTTCAACCTCATTAGTCATAAATTAAAATTACAACGAGTTACCGCTAAACAATCAGGTGGTCACAATAAAAGACAGAGACAACATCATACATTGGTGAAGATGTGGAGCAACTGGAATTCTCATATACTGCTGTTGGGGGGGTAAATTGTGACAAGCACTGTGTTTGACAATATCTGCTAAAGTCGAATATGTAGTTACTCTATGACTTAACATTTCCACTTAGTTATATACCCAAATGGACCCCTGGTAGTGCAGTGGTTAAGAGCTTGGCTGCTAACCAAAAGGCCAGCAGTTTGAATTCACCAGCTGCTCTTTGGAAACCCTATGAGGTAGTTCTACTCTGTGCTATAGGGTCGCTATCAGTTGAAATTGACTTGACGGCAATTGGTTTGGGTTTGGTTTGGGTATATACCCAATAGAAATGTTACATATATTCACTGATTGATGTGAACAAAAATATCATAGCAGAGATTTCATAACAAGCCCAAACTGGGAAAAATCCAAACGTCAATTAAGAATAGAATGGTTTAACACATTAATAATGAAATGCAATACAGCAATGAAAATAAACTGCTACTATATTCAATAACAAGAATGAATCTCATTGACTTAATATTGAGTGCAAGAAAACGTAAAAAAGTTGGCACTAGATACTTCTATTTATGTAAAGTTCAGAAGTAGACAAAATTAATCTGTCAGGATATCCTAACCAGTCGGAATAGTGGTTTCCTTGGATAGGAATAATGACTACAGCAGGGGTGAATTATCCAGTAAGCAAGGTAAGTAAGCAGCATGGGCTTATTTGTGCTTGCTTACTAATCTGTAGTGAACAATTCCACATGGAAACCCAGATTAGTAAGTAAGCAAAAGTAAGCCCGTGCTTACCCTGATTATTGGGTAATCCATCCCTGTCAGGGATTGTAAATTTGAAAAGAGGCTTTGATTCTGTAGGAAGGTGCTGTGGGTTTGGGAGAGAGACATATGACAGCCATAGCTAGAAGCAGATTCTCTGACGTGATGAAAAACATGAATTTGTTCACTACAGATGATCTGGTAAGCAAGGTAAGCGCCGTGCTTACCTTGCCTATTGGATAACTCGCCCCTGAGTCTACAAGGGCCACAAAGGGAACTTTGTGAGGTATGAGTAATATTCTATTTTTTAATTTGGGTGCTGATTACAAAGGGGCATTTATTTTATAAAATTGACCAAGTTTACACTTATGTACGCTCTACTTACATGGTTTATTTGAGAAAAGCATTAAGCTTTTTTTTTTTTTTTTAATCCCACTATCTTTATTTTTGGAGCCCTGGTTGTGGAGTGGTTAAGTGCTACAGCTGCTAACCAAAAGGTCAGCTGTTTGAATCCACCAGCCTCTCCTTGGAAACCCTATGGGACAGTTCTGCTCTGTCCTATAGGGTCGTTATGAGTCAGAATTGACTCGACAGCAATGGGTTTGGTTTTATCTTTATTTTCAAAACTTTAATTGTGAGTGATCTGTTGATAAGCATCCTCATTTTTTTTACATGCACAATTCAGTAAGTAAGATTATCCCAGCTTTCTATGTAAGTTATCCTAACACTTAAAACCCAATAAAAAAGTAATTACGAACATAGATAATTCAGGACACAGAAGATATTATTTTTTTATAATCTGCTTAGTATCTTTTGCATGATTTTCTGGCATCCAGATCCTGAAACTTGTTTAGATCATCTGGTCTTGTTCTCCTTCTTGTGTGTCTCTTATTGTTATTATCTCATGTGGCCTAATCTGCACTGTCTTTTTTTTTTTTTTTTTCATTTCTCTATTTCTCAGGGTCTTTCTTATTAAAATTAGTCCCTTTTTGTGCAACTTTTCTAAATTAGTGACTTTATTAATTAATGTCGCTTCCTTCCAAAGTGCTCTGCATAATCCTGTCATAGACAACACTTCAGAATGTCTACACTTCCTGTCTCTTACACTTGTGCACATCACATCTCTGAGGAATCAGGGAACAGGCATTCTTGGGATCAGGGGCAGCCTTCTCTCCTAGTTGGGGCTGGGATGGGGGGTTGAAGGCACCAACTAAATCCCCATTGGTGAGAAGAAACACTCCCTGTTTGGAGATGAGAATAAAAGCAGAGCTCTCTTTAGTCCATCATGTGTAGTCAATAGCAGCAAGGGCTCCTTATCATTTAATCACTTAATTTCCTTAATTAAGTCACTTACTTGCGCACCCCAGCTTCTAGTTCTGACTTTCTTAGTACTACCATGAACTTGTTCTCCAAGTCGGGGCAAATCCAGGATTTATGGAGCCCAATGCTTATATAGCTTGGGGGCACTCTCCAAAAAAAAATTATGAAATTGCAAACACAAAGTTATGTGCGGAAGTGAATATTTACTAAGAAGGACTATTGGCCAGGGCCCAGCAAGCAAAGGGTGCTAGAGCTTCTGCAGCAGTAATGTCTTGTTAATGCTTCCTCTGCCACAGGTTTTCAACTCTGGTCTTAGTTCAGGAAATTCCTTACGTGAATGTTCTGGTACTTATCTCTGCTATCTGGACCTAAACTTTTTTACGTTATTTTAAAATGCTAACTTCAGGTTTTCTTACTTTAAAAAAGTGCCTTAATCTTCCTTCATATCCTTAATCAGCTCTCAGTTCCCTCACCTTGTAGTCTCTTAGATCTAATTCTTTGGCGTTCCAAACTAAATGTTCTTCTCTTTTCTACCTGTCGATTTTTCTCATGTCGAAGGGCTTTGCACATACGTACAGATATTTTTTTATCTAAAATACATCTCCTCGTTGTTGGACAAAAAAATTCTTATGCATTCTGCAAGATTTAGTTCACCCACAACCCACAGGGTGAAGATAAATGCCTGTTGGAGTGCTAGTCACAGTCTCTCACGTGCCTCCATTATCACACTGTGTTTTCTCACTTATAAAGTAATAAATATAATTTATAATATATAGATAATAAATTATAATAAAGTAAACACTTTATTACTGTGTTTACTTATCTTTCTTATGCACTGGATGGTATTCCTCTCACGATCAAGGATTGTGCCTTTTTTACTTTATGTCCTTTTCCACTTTATGTCCTTTTCCAATTACCTCCCACAAAGGCCCAATAATAGGTCCATATAGCCTATAATCATGTGTGTCTGTTGAGTGCCTATTTCTTAAATTATAAATCTCACGTTCAGTGAAAAAATATCAAGGCATGGTAAAGCATGACCTTTAATCATGTTGGGTTTTGCTCTATCATACCCGTGAGCAATGCTTGTGTGTGTGTGGGTGGGTGTGCAAGCCCGTGTATTTTATTATATTATTGTGACCTTGTGGGAGTAGAGTATTGAACATCCATTTTCTAGAAATACGTTGAAATAATATATGACATTCTTGACTAAAAGAAGATTTAGAAATACACTTCCTCTGCCTCCTCACTCCAAATAATGTCCTTCAGCCTTTAATCTGGCGGAAAAAAAAAAAAGAGAGAGAGAGAACAGTTTGCCTAAGCAGCTGCAGATCACCTTGAACAGAAACACAATCCAACTGTTTCAGAGAAAAAAATATAGCACCATTTACGCTTAGGAAACAAAAGGGAAGTCATCCTGAATTAATATGTAATGAAGGAAATGGTAATTACTTGATCCAAAGGTTTCCTGAATCTCACAGTTCTAATATCTTTTGGAACTGCTTCATGCTGAGAACAGTACATACAGAAAAGAATACGAAATGAAGTCATGTCGAGGGCTCTGGGGTTTTACAAAAAAGTTTTTGTGCCTTTTAAGAATGACTGAATCAAATGCTTTGTTTCCAAGCTTCAGTGGCCAGCTCAGGCTCAGTTGCTTCTGAGTATGCCATATGTATTAGAAACATTATTGAGAGAACCAAACGCATCAGTCACACCTCCATGCACCTCCTAAAATGGGGTTGGAAAGCAGCAACTGAATGATTCTTAGCTGAGAGGTAAACAAGGGTTCAGTCCTCTAAACAAGTCAGATCCTTCTTTAAAGACTTGTGTTAGCTTCTCTCACAGAACCCAAGCAGCCAGTGTATTCATTTCCCCAAGCTTGGGTTTTTAAATATGCCATAATATGAGTCAATCAGACAATTTCCCTGCTACTTGACAGAAATAGATGACATAGTAGATGTCCTTGGAAATATTTCAGGGGTTTTGAAATCATATTCTAGTTTAGTGACACAAAATCATTTTGATTTGAATGTAAGAGTGAATAAAAAATGATACCAGCCAGAGTAGTTCATTAAATACTGCTCTCGGGAGTTAAAAAGAGCTTTGGGTCAAAATCCTTCAAGATGTATTAAATTATATAAGAAAATATACTCAACTACTTATTGCTTAAACACATATTGCTTGATTTGTTTTCAAGTGAAAATGTCTCAGTAATCCTCAAGTTAACAAATAATAAAGGTAGCTACAGATTGGATGCTTGTTCTAAGGATGTTCAAAGGATCATTCGTAAAGTATTTCCATATCCAGGGCCTCTTAAACCAAAACAAGTTCAAATGAAACTATTCCTTAAATTCCAGCTGCAGTCCTACCTTTTCACGAAGTATTTCTTGATGTTCAACTTCTTGTTAAACAACTCTTTTTTTTTTCATTTCCACAACAGTTATCACTTCTACTTCCTAGTCCTATGCATTTAAATCACGGTTAAACAATTTCCTCATTACGACTGAGAAGTTTCTTTTGAAAAGAGTTTTATATTAAATTTGTATCGGGGACCCTCTGCTTCCAGTATTTAGCACAAATTAGGAAGTAGATCTATATTTTACAGCCATGATTGAATCTCTACTCTTTTTTTCATGGAAAAAAAAAAGATTAATTCAAGCCATCAGTCTAATTTCCTATTGCACAAACATCACTGGGCTAATGGAGAATTTTCAGTGCATTGTCAAATTCTAAAATGCCTTTTAGAATTGCTGGAAGTTGACTGTTATTATCATTTCAGAATTTTAGTAATATGAGTCACCACATCAATATGACCAAATATTTTCAGCTTACACTAGGAAACATTGAATTAACTAATATTTTATTACTTACTGTAAGTGAGAATGGCTTCCTGTCTAATGAATGTAGTCATATTTCCTTGGTCTTCTTTGTAAGATTATATCCATTACCATCGGTTAAGAGATCACAGTTCAATGTATATGGAAATCAATGGCATCTTAAGAAAGTCATTCCCAACACATGATAGTACACTTGTTTAGGGATAAGGATATGGGGTAGAGTTGAGTTAAGGGATCAAGAGCTGTGACCCAAGAATAGAGATCCATGGTAAAATAGTTCTGGCAGTTACAGCCATGACTTCTGAGCTTGGGGAAGGCTAGCACTGATGCAAAGCAAAGCATCTTATTCAACACTTACTGGGTACAAGTTGCCCTTCTAGGTGCTATGGGAACTCTAGATGAGCAGCACGCATGATATGTTCTCACAACCAGCATGTGCAGTTTTATACAAGTGATAAATTTTTCAAAAGAAAGTACACTAACCCAATGATTATCAGCCAGTAACTAATTACAGAAACCAACTAGTTTGCATTATAATAGATAAGCTCTTTGAAAAGTCTCCAAAAACACGCTCCTAATTTATACCTGGGTTCTAGTCCTAGGTTCACTCTTAAATAGGTAGGTATTCTTGGACAAGTCCCTTAAGCCCTCTAGGTTTCAATACTAACATTAGACAATCAGTATTCATTTAGTTCTGATATTATACAATTCAAGGAGACCTGGTGGCACAGTGCTTAAATGCTCAGCTGCTAACAGAAATGTCAGTGGTTCGAATCCACCAGCCACTCCTCAGGAGAAAGATGTGGCAGATGGCTTCCGTTTACAGCCTTGGAAACCCTATGGGCAAGTTCCATTCTGTTCTATAGGGTCGCTATGAACTGGAATTGACTCTACAGCAATGGGGTCTCCTTTCCCAAGCATGATGTCCTTCTCCAGGGACTGGTCCCTCCTGCTAACATTTGTTTGTTCTTCTGGCAGTCCTTGATGTATTCAATATTGTTCACCAACACCGTAATTCATACGCATCAATTCTAAAAAATAGTCTTCCCTTTTTATTGCCCATGCACGTGATAAACAACGATCATTTTTATGATGTTATAAAATCTGGGACAATTTTATTTTAGGTTAATATTTTACCATCGCAGCTTCTTTTTAAAGATCATTATATTTTCTCTTATTTTTAAACATTGTCTTATACATAATATCATTTTACTTAAATTCAGGTCTTTTCAATAAATATTAACAGCAGTTTGAAAGATTTTGCTTCTTATTATCACCAATGGAAGGATGGAGAAAGAAAAAATTTTTTAACTCTATGGAGAATTCATATTTTGATGAATAACAGTGAAAAAACAGGATATTCATTCTAAGTAGGAATTTAAAAATAATTTGCAAAGCCATATTTGAATGTAAAATGTCTACATTGGTAGAGAGTTTTGGATCTTTCTAGGAGAATTCCTGTAAATGAAAATACATAGTATGTATGTTTTCTAATAACAGAATGTTACAACCTTTTATGTTCGTTAGTGTTAAAGAGTTCGTTACAATCAAAGATCAAATATGTCTCTTAAAGTTGCTTCAGGAGGAAATAATGGATATACTGCAATAACTCTGCATGCAACGAGAATCTTCAATCTCCTCATATTTTATTCCTTTCTATTCTTCCACCAAGTATCTGTTAAAATATTGGAGGAAGAAAAGAACGAAAATATATATAACCAAAAACTTACCTTTTATATTTGGCGAGTGATATAAATGGAGATGTGACAGGAATCACCACCCCTGCACCTCTCAGGCCTTTTTTGGTGGCTCATACTAAACATTTGCCCTAGTGATGCAGTATTGCTTTCGAATTTACTATTTTGGTGGGGGTCAGGGTCCAGTTCCAGGGCTTTTGCTTGTCCCTCCATGATAAAGATTATCATTCTTGAGATGATAAGAATAGCCTCTGCTACACTGAGTCAAATTATGGAAAACCTGCTACACTGAGTCAACTTATGATCTACCTGCCTAAAAAAAATTAGTTCGATGTACTTTAATAAGTTATCTACGCTAGTATGCTGGTTATTCCTTATTCGCCCCATCCAGATCCATCACCTCTCCTTCTATTTTTGGCTGTAAGTCCTAAGAAGTTGACTTCTGGAGTCCCCTTCCATCTGCAATCTATTTGTGCTTAAGCAATGAATAATGTTGGCAAAAGGAGCAAAGGATGGAGGAGGGTGGAGAGTGAGGTGCTTTATTCTTTTCTCTGCTTTCCTGCTGGTCTATGGTTTTGGTAGAGTGCTTTAGTCCACCCATGGTCTACGCCCATGTAGAGCAGTTCCCCACTCACAATGGCTACAGGTTTCACCAGGTTCTGATAACAGTACTCCCCCACTTTGCCCTTCTAGGAGCTTAGGGTTAGGACTGGCTTTCTATGGTTCCTTTTTCCTGGCAGTTCACCAAGACTTGTCAATTCCCATGACACTGCCCACACCTCTATGAATTGTCTCTTCAACAATTCTTTTCAATCTAACCATTGGGAATGTCATATCTGTTTCCTTCCAGGAGCCTGACTAATACACTTCTTGCCTTTTAAAAAATAAACTAGGCCACAATGGAATTCTGATGTGCAGGGAGGACGTTCGTACTAAGTTATACAGGACATTTGTATTAATCAGAAGTCTTTCAGTTCCAAGTGCCATAAGCCAACACAAACCAACTTTAAAAACCATAATAAAACAAAAATGAAATAAAATGAAAATATATGAACTCTCTTAGCTATCAAGTGGTGTCACTGTGTTTTTACTTACTTTTTCACCTCTGCTTTCAATTATGTTGGCTTCATTCCCTGGCAAGTGCTTTGTCCATGGCTGGAAGAATTCTTTAGAAACTCGGCTTATATGATCCTTACTGTTCATGCTCTCATGAGGAAAGAGATCCATTCCAGCCCAGCATGGGTCAAGTCAAAGAAGCTAGGTGGAGAAGACCAAAAAGTAACAGGTTCTCAAAATACTTTGGAGAATATGAATGTATTGTAATTGGTGTTCCTTCCTTCCTTCTTTCATTGACCATATGAAATAATAGCTGTATTCAAACAATATAACATGTGTCCTGTGTAATTGTGTGGGGTAACTACCTGGTAGAGATGAAAATAATATTAAGAGTGTGAATTTAATACCAGCATCTCCAAGAACATATGCTTCAGGGATGAATGGGAGAAAAGAAATAGATTTATGAGGTGGTTTCGGTTTACCTGTGTTTTATTTTTCTATACCGATGTTTATCACGTGCTTGAAGAGGAGATTATCATACATAAACTGGTGAAGCATTGCCATGATTTGTGAGAACCTTGCTTTTCCCATAAGGTTAAAGAGACATAGTTAAAATTAAAAAGGAAGAAAGAAAGTGATTTTGTAACTGTTGCTCAAGGTAGCACCAGTAACTGAATAATATCTAAAATCACTAGCTGATTTCAACCTTAAGTAAAATATTCAAGCCCGCCTCTGGCCACATGTGCAAAAAGGGATAGAACAGAGTTGACCTTGCAGAAACCGTACTTGCTTTTCACAATCCGGGATGCCTTCGCAATTCATTTACTAGATCTCTTTCTCTACCACTGGATAAGGAACAGTTTAAGTTACTCAGGTTAAAAATGGTACAAGGCAGTTATACTTCTGATTTGTAAATAATATAATGGCAAAATTAAAGAAGACTCCTAGTTAGTCTATTAGAATAGGTATATAAAGTACCTTCATAGTGTATTATATTAGAAAACACTGTACTCCACTTTCTTCTTTATAAACACTGCATATATTCTCACAGGAAAGTTTTTACCTGAATAAAAAGAAAGAAAGAAAATAAGGGTTTGTTAGACTGTTTGATTACCCAGAATACATATATACATATATATGTACACATATATATACACACACATATATATATGCAGAGAGAGAATATGAGGTACTTAACTCAGATTTTTCTACCTGAAAAAAAGAGGCATCATCATGGGGGTCATCTAGGTCAATGGGCGTAACAGGGTTCATAAAGAAGATGTGAGTAGCATCTGGGGTCTTAAAAGCTTGAAAGCAGCCACCTAAGATACATCTACTGGTCTTATCCTGTCCAGAGCAAAGGAGAATGAAGAAAACCAAAGACACAAGGGAAAGATTAGTCCAAAGGACTTATGAACCACAGGTATCACAGCCTCCGCCAGCCTGAGCCCAGAACAACTAGAAGGTGCCTGGCTGACAGTGGCTGCTCTGTCAGGAATCACAATAGAGGGTCCTGGACAGAGCAGGAGAAAAGTGTAGGACAAAATTCAAACTCAGAAAAGAAATACCAGACTTACTGGTCTGACAAAGACTGGAGGAATCCCTGAGACTATGGCCCCTGGACACCCTTTTAACTCAGAACTGAAACCACTTCTGAAGTTCACTGTTCAGCCAAAGAGTACACAGGTTTATAAAACAAACTATAACACATGTGAGGAACGTACTTCTTAGTTCAATCATTTATACGAGACCAAATGGATAACACCTGCCCAAAATCAATGAAGAGAAGTCAGGAAGGGACAGGAAAAATGGACAGATGGAAATGGAGAAACTGGGGTGCAGAAGGGGAGAGTGTTGACACATCACGGGGATTACAATCAATGTCACAAAACAATGTGTGTATAAATTATCGAATGAAAAACTAATTTACTCTGTAAACTTTCACCTAAACACGATTAAAGACGAAAGAAAGAAAGAAAGAAGTACAGGCCAGTTTTGCAAAGGAAGAAAAAAAAAGCCTTTATGTGTTTGTTTTTATCTGCTTGGAAAGTATTAGGAACTGTTTTTGATCGTTTACGTAAGTGTTGTGCAGAGTGAGTCTCTTTGTCGTCACCACCTGTCATAAATCAGGGCAAGAACAAATTCTACAGTATATAATATGGACTAAAGAATGGGTTTTATTGGGGAAAATGTACAAAATGTTGACCAAGAAGAGAAAGTACAGGTCCCCAAACTCTTTCATTATCCCCATGGAGAAGCAGGCAGAGCCAAGGACCTTTCTGGATATGCACTGATATCGATATCTTCCATTCTAGAAGGGGAACCCTACAACCCCATTTTCTACCTTCTTAGAAGACAGCTATTTCAACAGGGAAACAGCCAGATTACCAGGACCCAGGCAGTCTGAGTTTCAGTGCCAGCTATTTAGTATTATTGCCTGGTAAAGGCAGTTGGCCATCACCTGGAATACTTTGGGATTCATGGGAAGGTGCCCTCATGGTATGCACCTCCTGCCAGATGTATTGACCATAATCTTTTCTTTCAGAAATCTAATTATATTTTGAAATTGCTTCTTTTTTAGACTTAATTCAGCAAAAGTATCCTTTCTTGATGACAAAATCAGAATAATGTAGTAGTAGTAATAAGATTTTGTTTGAGAAGGAGGGTGGCTAGAAATTTATTCTTGGAAGTTGGAGGACCAACTGGATTAGCATTTTGGCACTGTTCATTTCATTATAGCATAGTCTTACTGGAGATATGTTCCTAAACTATTTAATACATACAATCAACTCTGATTTATGACTTTGGTGACTAGTATTTTCTTATCTTCGATTTTTTAACAGTTCTAATGGTATAAAAGACTAAGCTTAGAGTCAGACAGCACGGCCCTTATCCACATTATACTATCTTCATGCAGTTATGATCATAAAACAATCCCATGTTTGTTTATTCTTTGGGAGTGAACTATTTTCTGTTAGTCAAGGACTACCAACTGAAAATGGATATTAATGGCATCAAGAGAGACCAGAAGAGAATAAAAAAAAATCAAAGAGACAGACATTCCAGTCTTAACCTGAGAGGAAATTGCAGTATGCCAGACTTGGTTCATTGCCTAGAGAGCAGGCAGCATTCCCTCTCTTTCAGAGGAGACATGATGTGATAAATCACTGCTTTTATAGGGCGTTGCTTGATGAAGAATACATGTACTCGCAAAAAGGAGACAAGCACAAGATGCTTAATCCCTATGACCCCAAAGCTTTGTCTCTCTTGAGTCATCATTTGTATTCAATTGTCGAATTCAGAAATTTTATCTCAAGCCACCACTCTTCATTTATTATTATTATTGTCATCTCTACTCTCATTCTTTAAGCCATAATGCTGAAAGCAAATGTGCCTAAGAGTATCTACATCTTAACCGGCATATGAATTCTCCTTGATATGGGAGTCATTTCTTTATGACTCATGTTTGTTCTACTTGTTTAATTTTGATATTCTTAAATTCTTGTGGATGGGCTAGAGTGGTATGAATATTTTCTTTTCAATTTACCCTGTCTCGCTACGCATAGCTGTGTTTATTTTGTTTGTCTTACTGAAAAATACACATACTAAGTTATTATGGACAAAATAAGCTAATACTGTGCCATAGAGGGTTATTCACTACTGACTGGCTGACAAATGACTATCGCCCAACCCTTTACTCTGTCTCTAATTCTCTCATTGTAACTGCTAAATTATCCATAGATAATTTGAAAATTTTTCCATATGAGATGCAAATAATCAGAGTATTGTCTGACAGACATGAATTGAGTATACACGGTAATTCTCTCAGGAGTTCAATGATCCCAGCAAATTCCTTCTGGATGACTTTTATGACAGTTTTGTAGTGCTTCTGTACTGTGATATAAAGAATTTTGCAAGAAGGCAAGAAGTCTTACTTTCTTTTGAAAACGGCTTTATAGAATTGCAAGGGTTAGGCAACACTTAATAAAATTGTTGAAATTACTAAAATGTATATAAAACAGCATTTGTTTGCAACCAAGCTCAATGGAAAGT
The DNA here is from genome assembly GCA_030035585.1 of Dugong dugon. Lineage (NCBI taxonomy): Eukaryota > Metazoa > Chordata > Mammalia > Sirenia > Dugongidae > Dugong > Dugong dugon. The sequence continues at coordinate 112,381,293 of CM057468.1, read as the reverse complement.
ATATTTTTGTTAGCAAATTACTATATGTCAATGTAGAACTAATTATCCCAAACAATGAAGCTAAGTATATAAGTTTAGAGTGATACGTGTTTACTCTAAATAACATGTCAGAAATTTTTATTTCTCCTGGAAAGTTTTAGGTCAACAGACATAGAATTAAATGCCTCTCAGTGTCATGATGGAAACTTCCAAAATGCCAGGAAGTGCACTATAAGTCTGGGTAGATTGTGATAACATTCAGGGAGATAGGGAATCAATTCAAGATGCAGAGAAAGAGAGAATGAGGAAGGGTCAAGTGGAAGTGATGTTTTATGTAGGAGATACCTTGGACATTCAAATAGAGATATCCAAAAAACAATTAGATACATGGGCCTAGATACAGTGGAATTCCTGTGATAAATTATAAAGTGATGTCCGAGCATATAAAAAGAGGAATTATTTTAGCCAGATGAGTCAAGAAGGGCCTACACGAGGACACAACATTCAAGCCAGGAACTGACAAAGTATTGACTGTTAGCTAGGCAGAGTGAAGAGTGTTCTGAATTACATGGAACAAATTATATAAATACTTAAAACAGGGAGAAGCATAGGATACTAAAACAAATAAGCCCACTGCCATCTAGTCAATTCCAACTCATAGCATCCCTATTAGAATATTGGCATAGTAAAAAAAAAAAAAGTCTGTTGCTGTCGAGTCAATTCTGACTCATAGCAACCCTTACAGGACAGAGGAGAGCCACCCTATAGGGTTTCAAGGAGCAGCTGGTAGATTTGAACTGCCAACCTTTTGGTTAGCAGTCAAGCTCTTAACAACTGCACCACCAGGGCTACACTGGAATATTAGAAGAGCAGAAATTAAGATTCATGCCTGGCTAAGAGATAATGAGTCATCAGCATTGGTTGATGAGTTCATTGGCAAAGATGGGCTCTTCCAGGGACGTGACTGAGAGATAGTCTTTGATGTTTCAAGTTTCTGACTTAAGGAAATATCTGGAACCTCTTAGGGCTCACCTGTTGAGGCCAGGCCCACCTAGGATGATCTATTTTTTGGTTACCTCAAAATTAATTGATTAGAGACCACAATTAAATCTAAGAAATCCCTTTGCCATATAAAATGAATTAGCCATGGAAGTGATATCCCATCACCTTTGCCATAGTCTATTGTTTAAAAGCAAGTCTGATACGTGATTCTAGCCCCATTCAACAGAAGGGATTATACAAGGGCATGCATCATCGGAGTATGTACACTACAGCTCCCAACATAACCAGGACTGAAATAAAAATGTTCAGCTCCAAGAGGAGATACCACCATTGTGTGTCCATCCTGTGATTATTTCCTAATTCCAAAATAAATAGGGGAAAGAGATATAAACTGACACATTCCTCATATTGCTTTCCTGACTTGTGAAGTGAGAGTCATCATGATAGGGAGGGGCAAGTAAAAGCCCTGGAACTGGACACTGACCTCCATCAAAACAGTAAATTGGAAACAGTACTGTATCACTAGGGCAAATGTTTAGTGTGAGCCACCAACAAGACCAGAGAGGTGCAGGGGTGGTGCTTCCTATCACATCCCCGTTTATATCACCTGCTTGGCCTGTGCAAAAGGCCATTGTGCTTTGGAAGCTGATAGTAGATTTTTATAAATTTAATGAGGTGGCAATGCCAATTGCAGCTGTAGTACTGGATGCCATATTTTACTGAGAAAAATTCTCAAAACCCCTGGCACTTGGTGTGCAGCTACAGGCCTGCCAAATTCTCTGGTACATTCCCTTAAGTAAGGAGAATCAGAAGCAGTTCTCATTTATGTAGAAAGGAACATAGTATATGTTTATTACCTTGTTCTTTCTATCTGTTAAAATATTATTCAGAGGAGCTTTGATCATTGTAATATCCCTCAAAATGTCTTGTTGATACATTACATTGATGATACTATGTTCGTTGGCTGTTGTGATTAATAAGTAGCAAGCATCCTAGATGTGTGATTGTTAGATATGCTTAGTATAAGAGTGTGGTAAACAAACCCTGAAAAATTTAAGATCTACTATATGGGTGAAGTTTATAGGAATTCATTGGTATGGAGAATTTAGGTATATCCCTATTAAAGTAAGAAAATTTGCTTCACTTTATATCATCCACCAAAAACAGGAGGCACAGTGCTTGGTAAGACCTCTTGGATTTTGGAAGCAATAGATTCCACATTTGATTCTTCTGTTATGACCCCCCTTTTTTTATAGCCTCTATGGATGATAGTTTCCAATGAGATTGGAATACAAATTTCTGTAGCAGATTCAGGTTGTAGTACAAGCTACCCTACCACTTGGACCATATGACTCCACAGACCCAAAAATACTGGAAAGTCTAAAGCAGAGGAGCATCCTGGAAAACCCCAAAGAAGAATCATAGCCAGATCCCCTGGAGTTATTCCTCCACTGCCTCTATTTCAAAGCACATCTTTGGTCTCATGGATAATTAACAGAGGGGGAAAAAAAAAGGAATGACACAGTTTATGGATAAATCTGTATGGTATGCTGGCCGACTGAGGTGGATCGCTGCCACACTACAACCCTACTTAGCAGTGGTCATATATTTAACATATACTCCCAGTTGGCACAAATATCTATTGTATAGCTTTTTGGTGATCTAATGTCAAAAAAGAGATTGCCTGAGTGAAAGACCTACATTATCTCATAAGTAGTAGTTAATAGGTTGGTAATTGTTGGTAAAAAATTGTGACGAAGTCTGATTTGGGGAAAGAGATCTGGGCAAAGGCTATAGAGTGGGGTTCTCAAAATGGGCAGAGAGTGTGAAGATATTCATGTCCTAAGTAAATGCCCACATGGGGGTAGCCATCATAGAGCAGATTCTCTGTAATCAGCTGGACAAGATGACTGTTTTCCCAGCCACCCCAGTGTTTGCTCAGTAGACCCGTATATAAAATGGTCACAGCAGCAACAAAGGAGTTATGCGTGGTCTCTGCGAGGTGGACTTCCTTTCACAAAAGCTTATCTGACTACTTTTCTGCTGAGTGTGCAACATGTCAATAGCAGAGGCTAATGCTGTGAATCTCCAGTATAAGACCTTTCCCTGGGGAGGCCATCCTACTTCCTGGTGGTAGGTTGATTTCATTTGACTTTATTGTTGCCAGAAAACATGTATAGTCAAAGTATGGATTTGTCTCTCCCTTTCTTAGTGTTTATGTTGATGCTATTATTTAGTGACTTACAGAATGCCTTACACATAGCCTCAATATCCACGATAATATCACCTTCAACCAGAGGACATGTTTCATGCAAAAGAAGTGAGAATATCTGCTGTGACTAATGCTTTATATTTCAGGTATTGAGTATGATAAGTTTGCCATCACCCTGAGACTGTATCAGATTTTGATGGTAATTCATGAGTCTCCTGTGATGGCGACACAAATGTGTCATTGAATAAGACAAAATAGGTGCTGGGCGTAAAAGAGGTGGCCTGTTGCAAATACTTCTCTTTGCTTTCTAAAATAGTCTCCATTTCTCTCCACCCTGCTCTTTGCCCTGGAAAACTGATATGTATGGCCTATACAAAAGGGCTCCCATACACTCTGGCTTCCGTTTGGATTCAGTGAATAAGGTGCTCCAGAAGGAGATCAGAAGGAAGGAGAATGGTTATTGAGTGATACTGGGGTATTTAATACTTTGGCTATTTAATACCCCTGGGGTTCCCCTTCCGTTGGCTGCATCCCTCACAGAAGGGCACAGCTCCACTCAAGTCAGCCCTCTCCATAAGATTCTACTGGGTTAAGGTAACTGCTCCCAGCCTTCATCTCTTTTAGCATGGGGTGTTAATAACACCAGTCTCTCTTTCCGGTTTCTGGTAATCACTCCCTCTCCTCCTCCATTTCAGTTTAGATGTGGTAACCAGTCTACTGTTGCTAGTCCTGGGGAACCTCACTGTCCCTTGTGGTGCGGTTTGTGTTCAAACTGTTGTAAATAGTTCTTTTGTTAATTATTATTAACATATTTGAGAGGTGGTTCCAGGAAACCCTGGTGTCATGGTTGAATTATGTCCCCCCAAAAATGTGTGTATCAATTTGGCTGGGCCATGATTCCCAGAATTGTGTGGTTGCCCTCCATTTTGTGATTGTAATTTTATGTTAAAGAGGATCAGGGTGGAATTGTAACACCACCCTTACCCAGGTCACATCCCTGATCCAATGTAAAGGGAGTTTCCCTAAGGTGTGGCCTATACCACCTTTTACCTTACAAGAGATAAAAGGAAAGGGAAGCAAGCAGAGAATTGGGGACCTCATACCACCAAGAAAGCAGTGCCAGGAGCAGAGCGTGTCCTTTGGACCCGGGGTCCCTGCGCGGAGAAGCTCCTATTCCGGGGGAATATTGATGAGAAGGACAACAGAGAGAGAAAGCCTTTCCCTGGAGCTGACCCTGAATTTGGACTTTTAGCCTACTTTACTCTGAAGAAATAAATTTCTCTTTGTTAAAGCCATCCACTTGTGGCATGACTAAGACACCTGGTAAGAGAGTTGGAAAGTGAGACAGGTAATGGAAGGCAGCCAATAAAGGGTGATATAAAGCGAGTCCCCCCTGTGAGCAACTAGAGCTAAATCCTCCCTAGACACGTGCTCTATGCGCTTTCCAGTGTAGCATCCCCCTGAGTCACATGTTCTGTGCTTTTTCCAGTGTAGAATCTCCCTGAGTCACATGATCTACGCGCTTTCCAGTGTAGAATCTTCCCAAGACACATGCTCTATGTGCTTTTCAGTGTAGAATCCCCCTGAGTCACATGTTCTATGCACTTTCCAGTATAGAATCCCCGAGTCACACATTCTACCTTTTTTCAGTGCAGAATCCCCCTGAGTCACATGTTGAACACTGTTTCCAGTGTAGAATCCTCAGTGTAATATCACCCAAGAGATGAGAGAGCTGGGGTATCTACCGCTGGCAGCCACTGGTTAAGGGCTGCCTCAGGTGGGCTTAAAGTCGTCAGTATTTCAGGCTTGCAGTGCAAACGTGAGTAGCAGGCTGATTTTGGAATACAGACTGGTGTAAAAGGACATGATTGACACAAAGGAAGGTGGGTAGGGCAGTACCTGTTTCCGCGATTCTTCTGTTTAGTCTTAGTGATCCTGACTTAACGTAGACCTCAGATTTTATAGGATAAGTTAATATAATTGTATCTTAAGTGCTATCTCTGCCTTGAGTAAATTCACCTCCTTCCCTGACACTAAGGTTTTTATCCATGCTTTTGCTGTAGGGAAATTTAAAACTACAAATCATTTATGCCAATTCCTTGCTTAATTCAATGGCTTCTGGTGATATTATAGAGGAACTGATATTTTTGTATGTGGGGTGTGTGTGTGTGTGTTGTGTGCATGTGGTGTGCGTGTACTGTGCGTGTGGTGTATGTGTGGTATGTGTATGTGGTATGTGTGTGGTGTGTGTGTGGGGTGTGGGGTGTGTGTGGTGTGTGGTGTGTGTGTGGTGTGTGTGTGGTGCGTGTATGTGTGTGTGACACACACAAGGACCTTTAGAATCTAGTTTGTCTACTTCTCTAACCTCACTTCCTGTCACTTCCATAAACTTCAGAGAAATACAACCATTTCCAGCTTTCCTCTCAGACCCAGCAGACCAGAGATAACATACCGGTACAGAGGTGGTGGTTACTCCTCAGGTCTGTGATTGATGCCGTGTGGGGATGCAGAACCAGTGTTACCAATCACCATTTTTTTAAAGTGAAGACTGGTGCCTGGATTTTTATTATGACCAGTAATTTTTAAGTGTTGATGTCTAATTAAAATTAAAAATATTTTGTGTGAAATGAAAACAAATGAGCGAACTAGGAAGACTGCTGCCAGATGCAGCCGGAGGCCGATGTGGCCTTGGTAGTAGACAGTGGTCATTTCAGCACAGGCTCCCTGAATGGCAGTGCTGAAATGCTCCTCCCCTAAAATTTAGCTATTACTGAGGACTATTTTTACACTAAAAATGGAAACTTTAATTGGGTATTTATGATAATAAATTGTAAGTTAGTTATGGACACTTAGGATAATAAAATACATTAGTTATATTTTGGAGATCGGTACTCTAAAGATAAAAACTACCTAAAAATCCAGAACAACATGAAAATAAAAGGGATTACAAATCTTTTCAAAAGATATTAAACTTTAAAAAATTCAAAATAAATTTTGATACAAAATATCACTACAGAAATACAGAAAGTAAAATAAGAAATTTCATCATTCTGTCTCTCCAACTATAACCAAGAGTCTCTATATACAGATTGACAGATATGGTCATAATTTTATTTATATATATGTATATATACGTATACACACACATTGTTGTTAGCTGCAGTAGAGTTGGTCCCTGTCTTACGGCAACCCAGCAAAACAGAGTAAAATGCTGCTTAGACAGAAAGATAGACAGATAGATAGAAAGATATATATATACATATACATACAGTAGATATATATATCCACATGCATATATATGTACTAATATGTAAATATTCATATTTTTTTTATTAAGAAAGGTCATTTAACCTGTGTTAGCTAAACCGAAAGGTTTTAGAGACATAGTTTTCCAGACTGCCAAGGTTGTCCAAGACCTCTGATACCAATTGCAAGTTTAGGGGTTTACCAAAACCATGTTCAGTTTTGATAATTAGCAAAAACAACCCACAAAACTCAGGAAAGTTCTTTTCTTATTATTACAGTTTTATTATAGCAAAAGGGAACAAATTAAAATCAGCCAAGAAAAGAGATTCATTCTGGGTGGGTTCCAAATGCAAAGTGTCCTTGTCCTTGGGACATGTTACCCCCTTGATATTGATGTGTGACAATACACGTGCAGTATTGTCAACCCACGGGGGCAGTGGTGGTTCAGTGGTAGAATTTTCTCCTTCGGTGCGGGAGAACTGAGTTCCATTCCCAGCCAATGTACCTCATGCACAGCTACCACCCACCTGTCAGGGGAGGCTTGGGTGTTGCTATGATGCTGAACAGATTTTAGCAGAGCTTCCAGACCAAGATGAACTAGGAAAAAAGGCCTGGAGTTATGCATCCCAAAAATAAGCCAATGAAAACCCTATGGATCACAAAGGTCTGATCGACAACCAATCACAGGCATCATACAGGGACCAGGCAGCATTTTGTTCTGATTTGCGTAGGGTTGCCATGAGTCAGGGGCCAACTCTACCACAGATAACAATAATAACAACCTTGGCAACCCAGGAAACTCATCCGAGCTTTAGTGTCTGGAGATTTTATAGAGGCTTCATTACACAGGCTTGATTGATTGATTCAGTGGCCATGTGGTTGAACTCAATTTCCAGGCTCTCTCATTGGAGGTAAGGATGATGTCATGTGGCCCAACACCCAACCCTTTAATCACATGGTTGGTTCTCCTCATATGGCTAGCCCCCACCCTAACACTATCAGGAGTGGCGGGCCCAACCTGAGTCATCTCATTAGCATAAACTATCAGATGTAGTCTGAGGGGCCTATCATGAATAACAAAAGCACTCCTATTAGTTGGGGAAATTCTAAGCATTTAGAGGTTACCTTCCAGGAGCTGAAGACAAAGGCCAGACCCATCTTTGGGCAAGGTCAAATTACTTACTACACAGTTACAGTATACACATTGCTCTCAATATTTTTCACTATAGATTATGCACATCATTCTATTATGACACATACATATTTACATCTTTTTAGTTTACCTCATTGAAATAATTTCCCACATTCAGTCAAAGAGATTATTATAAGTACATATTTGGTCAACTCCCTGAAGAAAAAAAAAAAAAGATAGTACACTTAGGATAGTGTGCATATTCATTTTTTAACATGGTAGGGTCACTATAAATCAGAATCAACTCAACGGCAATGGATTTGGTTTATGCTTAAAATAATCTGACATTATTACTTGACCTCTTTGTACCTTCCTGGAACTTAGTATTCATGCAGCGCGTATTACTTAAATGAAACATAAGTTTGTAAGTGGAACAGTGAGGAATCCCATCTAATAAAAATAGAAGGTATGTTTTGAGATGGATTAGGAAGTAAACATGAAAGTAGGTACTGTGAAATCAGACCTTAGAGAACTAAATGGGATAACCATTTAGACTTGTTAAAATGGTTATTTGGGAGACAATACAGGTTCTTGCCTAAGGGCTTGGCTCACTGAAAGTGATATTTTAGCAAATTTAGTCTGGTAATAGATTACTGAGCGGGTTTTAGTTGAGAGAACTTAGTTTTAGAGATAAGCTAAGTACTGCTTTTTTTTTTTTTTTTTTTTAAATAAAAGTAGACTCTTGAGAGACTGCTTATTTCTAATACATTCAGGCTAAGACATAATTCTCTTCCTTCCTAAGGCTCTCCTAGTGCCAAATGGAAAATTTCTTTATACCCAAAATTATTTTCAATGCCATCTTTACAAAACCTCTGTGACCATTCCACAGTTTTACAGCAGAATGTTGGTAATCCTCCACAAAATTACAGTGGGTATTTATCTTTCCTGGCAACGAAAGTTATTGTCATAACTGCAATGAGATTTCTAAGCTTTAAATAAAGATCTTCATCAATTTATGTTTTGACTAAGAATCATTGGCTTTACTGTTGAGTTCCTCGCATCTATACAAGACTGAATCTGGATTAAAATATATTACTTATGGAAGATATAGATACAAATCATTTAAACGTGGGGTTTATTAATTTGTAAATCAAGGAAAATTTCAAAAGAGTGTATTCTTATGAAATAACTAAAATTGAGTTCTATTTTTCTTTCAAAAGGACAAATTTTAATGTCTTTTATTTCTTTAACAAAGTATGTTGTTGTTGTTGTTAGGTGCCATCGAGTCGGTTCCGACTTGTAGCGACCCCATGTACAACAGAATGAAACCCTGCCTGGTCCTGCGCCATCCTCACAATAGTTGTTATGCTTGAGCCCATTGTTGTGGCCACCATGTCAATCCATCTTGATGAGGGTCTTCCTCTTTTTTGCTGACCCTCTACTTTACCAGTCATGATGTCCTTCTCTAGGGACTGATCCCTCCTGATAACATGTCCAAAGTATGTGAGAAGAAGTCTCGCCATCCTCGCTTCTAAGGAGCATTCTGGCTGTACCTCTTCCAAAACAGATTGGCAGTCCATGGTATATTCAATATTCTTCATCAACACCACAATTCAAAGGCATCAGTTCTTCTTCCGTCTTCCTTGTTCATTGTCCAGCTTTCGCATGCATATGAGGTGATTGAAAACACCATGGCTTGGGTCAGGCGCACTTAGTCTTCAAGGTGACAGCTTTGCTTTTTAACACTTTAAAGAAGTCTTTTGCAGCAGATTTGCCCAGTGCACTGTGTCTTTTGATTTCTTGACTGCTGCTTCCATGGGTGTTGATTGTGGATCCAAGTAAAAGGAAATCCTTGATAACTTCAGTCTTCTCTCTGTTTATCATGATGTTGCTTACCGATCCAGTTGTGAGGATTTTTGTTTTCTTTATATGATAAATTACACTTTGTTAAAAGATATAAAAATGTTTTCACTGTATTGAAAATAATTCTAAAGAACTACTCCCAGAAGAAAAAATATACACTTGGAATATACTAGAAATGACATAGCACTTAGGTAATATATGATACCTAGGAACAAAACAACAATTTCCTGTTCCAAAACAATGATATTGGATTACTTTTGAAATATTTGTGTTTTTGTCATTAATTTTACATCGAATATATTTAAACAAAATTATTACTGAACTTTGCATATTAAAAGTATTGGGGAGTATAGATTCTAAAAATGTAGCTCATGAAAAATTACACAGATGATCCACTAGAATTTTTTTTCTGCCAGAGTGATATCTAAATAATATTTTGCCCTTCTGCCTGCTTACCTCAGTTGATTAGAACATGGTACTAATCAAGCTAAGGTAGTAATACATGCAATCTTACCTGATGCCATTTTAACTCATATTTCATTGGTCACAGATCATAACCCAAAACTTAGGGAGCTTGCAAATATGTTCTATTAACCATGAGAAATACATGGTTGGGTTAACACAAAACCAACCCTATAAAAACACCTCCAAATAGATGTATGATGAGGTATTGGTGATATCTTCATAGTTCAAAGTTAGAAGTATCTTATATACATGTGCCTTTTGAATACAGAACATCTTTTCATACCCCTTCATTTCCTATGCTAACCACAAGGATAGCCTTAAATTGGAGAAAATGTTTTAAATTTATACTGTACAAAATACGCATTTATAAGAGGACCTACTCAGGCAGGGAAGAAGTAAAACGTCTCTGCTTCTTAAAATGGTTTCATATTGGTATCTGATTGTTATGGCTGTTGGTTACTTTTGATAGTTTTATTATATATCTTACAATACCTTGGTTAAAAGGCATTAAAGCCCAAGATACAATTTTAAAAGTATAATAAATATGCATTGTAATATAGAAGCTGAGTAATTAAATGGAAGTGCTCTCGCAATCTTACAATCATGTGTCAATATCATTGCTTTATGTGGAAAACATGCACTGCAGAGAATGTTTACAGAAACAACATACACAGTGCCTCTCAAGAACTCATTATGCTTATTTTTACAGTATTTCTGCAGATTAAGTGCTATCAATTCCATTTTTCATTTAGAGGAATTTAAGTGCCTTGTTTAGTTCAAATCATAATAAAACCTTATTATAAAACATCTTGCTGTACTTCATCTTGAGTGATACTCTGTTATATATGCCCCCAGTGCACAAAGCAATGTGTATATAATCTCACTAAAACATAGTCTCTAATGAGAATATTGTAATTATTCCTAACACTGGAATTAATTATTTTTATCTATTTATATCAACTAGATGAACTGACACAGTGACTGCAAAAATGGGCTCAAACAGAGCAAGGATTGTGAGGATGGCACAAGAGTGGGCACTGTTTCGTTCTGCTGTACATAAGGCTGCTATGAGTTGAAACTGACTGAACAGCACTTAACAACATATCTATGACATCCATTTTTGATTACATGAAGGCACAGGGCAGGCTGCTGTTCAGATAGGAGTCTTCATTTGGCTCCTCAGCTGCCCATTTTTGACTTACCATTAAAACACGTGGGATTAGCTGAATTAGCAACATAAAATATCTGCTCTGTGAATATTCTCCAGAAACCAGTAGTCTTTCAGTGGATTCTGACTCATGGGGATTCCATGTGTTTCAGGGTGGAAGTGTGCTCCATAAGGTTTTCATTGGCTGATTTTCAGGAAGTAGATCACTAAGCCTTTTTTTTAAGGTACCTCTGGGTGGAATCAAACCTCTAACCTCCAGTTAGCAGCTAAGCTTGTTAACCATTTGCACCACCAGGGATTTCAAGAGAAACTGAAATCACTGATGCTCAATCTTTATCAATAGCACAACTCCTAAACATATAGATGTGTCCTTGAATGTGGCCAATTAATCACACAATTATGTACCTGGATTGCATTGTTCTGATACCTCATAAAACGCCCTTTACTGAAATGCACTACCAGAGAATGCTATTAAAATGTTATTGTGAAATGTGTTTTATTTATTGTAGGGTTGTTGACGATGATAGCACTAGTGCATCACACTGCATTGTCTTTATAAGGACTTACAGGACAAGATTCACTTGGGACTTAGAAATGAGAAAAGTTCACACTTTTCCTAATCAACAGCTTTGTCTTAAATTATGGGCACTGTGAATCATATAACTGAGGCTGTTTCTCCCTTGACAGTGATAGCTAGAAGGTTCAGAGAAAATTTGTTGGCCAATTCTAACAAGCGTGCAGTACCTTATGGCATGTATTTTATCCCTGACTTCATTTTACTTCCTTTACAATAATAACCTTCACTGCTATTTCCACGGTTATTTATATTGTCATGCTGTTTGTATTTTTAAGCTGTCTAGATATGGCATATTCATATGGTATGAATTTAGGAAAATTGAAAATCGTCAAAAATGAAACGGAACGCATAAACATCGATATCCTAGGCATTAGTGACTTGAAATGGACTGGTATTGGTGATTTTGAATCAGACAATCGTATGGTCTACTATGCCAGGAATGACAAATTGAAGAGGAATGGCATTGCACTCATCATCAAAAAGAACACTTTAAGATCTATCGTAAAGTGCAACACTGTCAGTGATAGGATAATATCCATACACCTACAAGGGAGAGCAGTTAATACAACTATTATTCAAATTTACCCACCAAACACTAAGGCCAAGATGAAGAAATTGAAGATTTTTACCAACTTCGGCAGTCTGAAATGAATCGAACATGCAATCAGGATGCATTGATAATTACTGGAGATTGGAATGCAAAAGTTGGAAGCAAAGAAGAATCAGTAGTTGAAAAATATGTCCTTGGTGATAGAAATGATGCCAGAAATTGCATAATAGAATCTTGCAAGACCAATGACTTCTTCACTGCAAAAACGTTTTTTCAACTACATAAACAGTGACTATACACGTGGACCTCACCAGATGGAATATACAGGAATCAAACAAACTACATCTGTGGAAAGAGATGTTGGAAAAGCTCAATATTATCAGTCACGACAAGGCCAGGGGCTGACTTGCTCCTATGCAAGTTCAAGTTTAAAGTGAAAAGTATTAGAACAAATCTATGAGAGCCAAAGTATGACCTTGAGTATATCCCACCTGAATTTAGAGACCATCTCGAGAATACATTTGATACATTGAACACTAATGACTGAATACTAGACAAGTTGTAGAATGACATCAAGGACATCATACATGAGGAAAACAAGAGGTCATTAAAAAGACACAAAAGAAAGAAAAGACCAAAATGGATGCCAGAAGAGACTCTGAACCTTGTTCTTGAAAGTTGAGCAGCTAAAGAAAAAGGAAGAAATGATGAAGTAAAAGAGCTGAACAGTAGATTTCAAAGGGCTGCTCGAGAAGGCAAAGTAAAGTCTTAGAATGACATGTGCAAAGAACTAGACTTGGAAAACCAAAAGGGAAGAACATACTCAGCATTTCTCAAGATGAAAGAACTGAAGAAAAAATTCAAGGCTTGAGTTGCAATAGGGACGGATTCTATGGTCAAATACTGAATGAAGGAGGAAGCATCAAAAGAAGATGGAAGGAATACACAGAGTCACTGTACCAAAAAGAACTGGTGGAAGTTCAACCATTCAAGAGGTAGCATATGATCAAGAACAGATGGTACTGAAGGAAAAAGTCCAAGCTGCACTGAAGGCACTGGCAAAAAACAAGGCTCCAGGAATTGACAGAATACCAACTGAGATGTTTCAACGAATGTATGGAGTACTGGAAGTGCTCACTGGAAGACCGACTGGAAGGATCCATATTTATGTCTATTCCAAAGAAAGGTGATCCGATGGAATGCCAAATTATCTAACAATATTATTAATATCGTACGCAAGTAAAATTTTGCTGAAGATCATTCCAAAGTTGTTGCAGCAGTACATTGACAGGGAACTGCCAGAAATTCAAGCTGGATTCAGAAGAGGACATGGAACAAGAGATATCATTGCTGATGTCAGATGGATTCTAGCTGAAAGCAGAGAATATCAGAAAGATGTTTACCTGTGTTTCATTTCCTTACAGTAAAGTAGGCTAAAAGTCCAAATTCAAGGTGTTATCTCCAGGAGAAGGCTTTCTCTCTATCTTGGCCTTCTCATCAGTGCTCCCCTGGACTAGGAGCTTCTCTGCACAGTGACCCTGGTCCAAAGGACACGCTTTGCTCCCAGCACTGCTTTCTTGATGGTATGAGGTCCCCAATTCTCTGCTTGCTTCCCTTTCTTTTTATCTCTTGAGAGATAAAAGATGGTGCAGGCCACACCCCAGGGAAACTCCCTTTTCATCCAATGATCAAGGATGTGACCAGGGTAAAGGTGGTGTTACAATCCCACCCTAATCCTCTTTAACATGAAATTACAATCACAAAATGGAGGCCAACAACACAATTCTGGGAATCATGGCCCAGCCAAATTGATACACACATTTTTTGGGGGGACATAATTCAAACCATGACATTCCACCCTTTGGCCCCCAAAAAATCACATCCTTACAACATGGAAAACATATTCACCCCATCATATCATAGCAAAAGTCTTAACTCCAAGTCCAAAATCCAAAAAATTCCTCTTCATCTGTGAAATCTAGGATACAAGTTATTTGCTTCCAAAGGTACAATGGCAGAACAGGCATAAGCTAGACATTTCTATTACAAATGGGATAAACTAGAGGAAAAGAAGTGATAACAGGCACCAAGCAAGTCAGCAGAACACATTACGTTAGCCCTCAAGGCTTTGAAAATAATCTTCTGTTCTCTGAGATAATTTACACACTAGCCCTGCCCTCCAGACTCTAGGTATTGGCCACAGTCTGTGGATTCTGAGTGGAGGCCTCTCGGCCCTGGGCTTCAGCTCCGCCTTCCAGGCCCACTGGGACAGCAACTCTGCTCCCTTGGCTTTAGGCGCACCATTCTCCTACTCCATCTGAGTGACAACCCCACCCTTAGAAATACCAGAGGCTATGGCTCCACACTTTGAAACCCCTGAGGTCATGACCATACCTTTTGAGACCGAGGCAGCTCAGCTTCTTGTGTCCCTTGTCTCTTCAGCTTCTGCTTCTGTTTCCTGTGGCCTCTTGGCCCTCTGGCCTCACGCCCGCATCTGCCCTGCTAGGGCAAGTGTTCCAAAGCTCAGTAGCTCCACAGGTAAGTGTCCAGAAGCACCCCACTCCACCAGGAAGCCTCCTGCGCACAGGCACTCAGCTCTCTCGCTCCGTGGGTCAGCTCCAGCGCTGTCTTTCACCGGTCTCCTGACTCTGCTGCTGTTTGTTCTCTGTCGCTGCTGCTTCTCTGCTGCTGCTAGTCCTCTGTCGCTGCCGCACGTCTATCCATTCACAGTTTTAAAATCGCTTCCACATTTTAGGTATCTGTTAGAGCAGCACCCCACTCTCTCGGTACCAAATGTCTTAGGCTGGGTTCTCTGCAGAAGCAAAACCTGTAAAGTGTATAAATATATATATAGACAGATTTATATCAAGGAAATAGCTCACGCAATTGTAGAGGCTAAAACATCCCAAGTCCACAGATCAGGGTAGCGGCCTCTCCCAGTTCATGTAGCTGCAGAAGCTGGTGAACCAAGGTCAGCAGTTCAGGGAACCGGACTCTTGCTTGCAGGCTGAGAAGTTCAATGAATTCCGAGATCAACAGGAAAGCTGCTAGCTAAAGTCCCAACAAGAGGCAGCTGCTGACTATGCAAAGGCATTTGACTATGTGCAAACTACGGATAACATTGCCAAGGTTATGAGGAACCTGTATATAGATCAAGAGGCAGTCCTTTGAACAGAACAAGGGGATACTGGGTGGCTTAAAGTCAGGAAAGGTGTGTGTCAGGGTTGTATCCTTTCACCATACTCATTCAGTATGTATGCTGAACAAATAATCTGAGAAGCTGGACTACATGAAGAAGAACAGGGCATCAGATTGGAGGAAGACTCATTAACAACTTGCATTATGCAGATAACAAAATCTTGCTTGAGAAAAGTGGAGAGGACTTGAAGTACTTACTGACAATGATTAAAGACCATAGTCTTCAGTATGGATTACACCTCAAAATAAAGAAAACAAAAATCCTAACAACTCGACCAATAAGCAACATCATGATAAACCTAAAAAATATTGAAGGTGTCAAGGACTTCATTTTACTTGGATCCAAAAACAACACCCACGGAAACAGCAGTCAAGAAATTAAATGATGCGCTGCATTGGCCAAATCTTCTACAAGAGACCTCTTTAAAAAAGTGTTAAAAAGCAAAATTGTCACCTTGAAGACTAAGATATGCCTGACCCAAGCCACGGTGTTTTCAATCACCTCATATACATACGAAAACTGGGCAATGAATAAGGAAGACCAAAGAAGATTGACGCCTTTGAATGGTGGTGTTGGTGAAGAATATTGAATATACTACGGACTGCCAAAAGAACAAACAAATCTGTCTTAGAAGAAGTGCAGTCTGAATGCTCCTTAGAAGCCAGGATGGTGAGACTTTGTCTCACATACTTTGGACATATTATCAGGAGGGACCGGTCCCTGGAGAAGGAAATCATGCTTGGTAAAGTATGAGGGTCAGTGAAAAAGAAGACGGCCCTCAACAAGATGGCTCAACACAGTGGCTGCCAACAACAGGCTCCAGTATATCAATGATTGTGATGATGGCACAGGACTGGGTAATGTTTCGTTCTGTTTTGCATAGGGTCACTATGATCCAGATCTGACTCAATGGCACCTAATAACAAATGATATGGCATAAATGTATCTTTACCCAGATTCATTCCATGTAAAATTTGAGACAGTTTTCTTAGAATACCCTCAATAGATTCTTTAAAAAAATAAATCATAGCACAGGAATACATTATCATGGGGGATAACAGGGTAAATGAAGCTAGTATGCAGATATGAGTCAAATGTAGTTTTTTAAATTGTACTGCAAATTTGGTTCAGTGCTTTCTTGCGTACAAAGGGGAAAAAAAAGACATAAGATTAATGACAAAATTTACATTGCCAATAAAAAGAGATACTTTTTTGAAAAGGAGCAAATTGATTCTCAGAAATGTAATTTTTCCCCTAAAATATAACTTTGAAAGAAATTCACTGCATTATTATGATATTCAATTCTGTTTTTTACATAACAATAGGTGTTCACTATTGAGTCAGGTGAACAGATAGTATTAAATGTAAGAAAATGCCATTTTCTGTTTATATGGAAGGCAGAGTTGAGAAGAGTAATTAGCAGAGTGATTTACACTAAATAATCAAAAAGACTCCCACATATTAATAAAGAGAAATACAAAATATACTAAGAGAAGAAATTGGGAATATCTTATTTGGTAATTATAATGGACAATTGTCTCTTATTCATGGCATATAAAACATATGTTTTGTTAAGGTTTTATATGCTTCGTGGGTACATTTTAAGAAAGACCTTATTTTATAGAGTTTTAAAACAATGCATCACCTGCGATAATGACACAGTTGAGGAAAGTTTGCGAGACTCTTCATCCTTAACACTTTTCAGCTCCACATTCTAAACTTGAAAATGAATATACTATAGACTCATAAGAAAAAAAACACAAACAAACCCATTGCCGTCGAGTCGATTCTGACTCATAGCAACGACCCTATGCATATGGAAGTTTATTATGAGTAGGTGATATTTCAAGTCTGCGGGGAAATGTAGACTAATTTAAGAATAATTTGGAGAATATCATCAATTCTAAAATAACTAAATCATGCTATATGCCTACTTTCTACCATTCACAATAATAATTCTGTGTAGATTAAATTCCATAAGTCAGACAAAATATTAAAAATATAGTCTATTATAGTATAGTATATTATGATGCTGGGACATAGAAATTTATTAAAATAAACATTAACAAATATAGCATCGATATTGATTTATTATACAATATCAAAACGAAGCACATTCCCACCCCGAGCCCATCCCTCCCTCATCCCTAATCTTAGTCTCTCTTGCTTCATATTACATAGCTTTGCCTTTCTAAGTTTCTTGACTATAATTCCCCACTAAAATAGAATGTCTTTGAAGGATGGGAGGGATTTTCACTCTCCTAGAATATGGGCTAGAACATAGCAAGGATTCTGAGGATGGTGCCGGACTGGGCAGTGTTTCATTCTGCCGCACATAGGTTTGCCATGAGTTGGAACCAACTTGACAGTACCTAACAACAATGACAGAACACGGTCTGGATCATATAGGCAAGCATGCTGGATATTGTATATAAAGTTCATTCCAAGTAATCTGCGTTCTTCTATGTCGATAATTCCTCAGACCCCTTGACAGTAAAGTTTCGGTTTAGGTTCTGCCAAGACAGATGCTGTTTGATATTTGGAAAGGGAAGGGGAAGACAGTATTACCCCTGCAGTGAAGGTGGGCAGGACATAGGCTTCCACAGGTAATGAAGGAGAACGCTGGTCAGCAGTTTCAGGGAGTATTCTCGTGAATTGTCTACATTGGTAGGTACTGTAAGCAGCTGAGATCACTACTATGATATCTGTACTTCCTGATTTAAAGACTACTGCAGTGGCTTCCCTGACCCTATTACTACCAAAAGCTCTAACTTTTTATTGGCTTCTAATTCCCTGTATTAAGTCATCATTTTTTTGGTATAAAATATCTAGAAGAATTTTCTATTTATAACCTAGAATTGATAAAGTTTATATCTACTATCAATTCTAGTTTCCAACTCTGAATCAATAGAGTTTTTAATACATATCTAATGAATAAATCTACCACGTGCCTATCAGTTTGTCATACTATAGTGATTTGCCTGTTATGATGCTGGAAGCTATGCCACCAGTATTTCAAATACCAGCAGGGTTACCCATGGTGGACAGGTTTCAGTGGAGCTTCCAGACTAAGACAGTCTAGGAAGAAACGCTTGGTGATCTACTTCAAAAAATTGGCTAATGGAAATCTTATGGATCAAAACAAAATATCATCTGATATAGTGCTAGAAGATGAGCCCCCTAGGTTGGAAGGCACTACACAATGGACACACGAGGGGCTCAGACATACCAAGGATCATGAGGACAGCACAGGACCAGGCAACATTTCATTCTGTTATATTTAAAGGGAGTCATGAGTCAGAGCCCACTCAACTGGCAACTAACATCAAGAACATCAAATGAAAGAATGAATATAAGATTATCGTACAGATTATGTGACATTAGTACAAAGTAGTTTTACATACACACACACACACACGCACAACGGTGTCTAGCTAAACAAACTTGTCCTAGTAGTAATGATTTTCTCAATCCTAAACAAATAATAGTGGTGTCTGGAATTCAGAATTTATCTATAGTATTGTTAATTTCTATTGTCTAACCAACTGTTCATTAAAATCAAATTTTAGGACCCAAATATAGTTGGGAATTCTTTATTTCCTTATATATTGAAATTTGAATTTTAAATTATTTTCTCTCTGTATCATGCAGAAGAAATAAAAATAGACTCCTCAGGTTTGTATTTAGGACTAACTTCTTGGTGGCCAATTTATGGAATTTTAGTACAGGTAGTCCTGGACTTAGCATGCATTTCAGTTAGGACAAACCTCACTTATGACTATCTGTTTTTGTACATCTTATCATTGCCATATTTTTGTGCAAATAATACATACCTTCTACATTTGTTTGCCAACCACAGCCATCCCCACCCCACCCCAGCCCCCCAGGTATTTTCATAAGCAGGCTATGCTATTTTTTTTACAGCAACATTTAAAAAATAATTGGTACAGTGGCATTTACAAAAATACCTTACGGGGGAGGGTGCGGATGGCAAACAAACATAGAAGGGATTTATTATTTGCATAAAAATACACTAGTAATACGCACTGCATAGTGTTGCAGTACATAAAAGGACCATACAGACAACTCACTAATTTTCTGACTAGAAACGCCATCCCCATTCCCAGGGATGAGCCAGATGATCCAGAACCTTCCACAAGCAGAGTTATTACTGCAACTGACAAAATGCCAAGGTCATCCAATTTTTTATGGACATATGTTTTTTTTATGTATGTATGAGTGTATTAAAATATATGTAAGTTTATACGTAATGTTTCCAACCCCCAAAGACAAATAAAGATCAAATCTATAATAAATAGATAATAAAAATAAAAAGCAATAAAAATGAAAACTAAAAAAAAAAATGAGGTATTCACCTTATGTTAGAACTGACTAATGATGGAGTCATCAGAACATAACCCCGTTGTAAGCCAGGGCCTACCTGTATTGGAAAACCTGGGCTGCAGATAATTAAAAAGTATAGTAGTGATTACAAGAGAGGACGGTGAAACTGAAGAGTGATAGACAGAGCTGAAACATGGAATTATAAATGTGGAGGTTTGTAACAGTTTTATTTCAACAGAAAGCTACAGTTTATGAGCCATAATCTTAAAATATATTAGGAAAGCTTATCCTTGACTAGGACGAATGTATTTTATATCCTTACACATTGCAACTGAATTCGAGAAGAGAGGATTAACTTCATTCTGGAACTCTCCAAATTATAATCAAATCATCTAATTAGGAAGACCATGGCAAAACAATTAAAACTAAATTTTTCTTTCTCAAAGATGTCACTTGAGATGTCTCTGCATAGTTGCAATGTCTTTCCAAACCAGGTGTATCAATTTACTCCTGTTTTACTTCTTGTATCTAAAAACGCAAATTAGCAAGGTACATTAAAAAAAAAAAAAAAATCACTTTGGGGGAGGAAAACAAAAAAACATTTCTCAGAGAAGATTTTGATTGAAAACAGCCCTTGCTTGTTTTCCAAAGTACATGTTCAAAAAGGTTTTTTTTCCTCAAACCCGTTTGGAAATGCTGCCTCGAAGAGTGGTATTACAGGAGAAGTACTTGTTGAGTTGACAAGCCGCCACTATCCCTCCTCACTAAACAGTCTACTTTCCATTTCTTGCTGCAACAGTGGTGTTCAAAATTCCAAGGTGGTGTTTAGGCTGCTCGCAAACTGTTGCATCAATTTGGGTGCTTTAAATTCCTTTCCAAGGAAATAAGTTTTGCCTTTTGAGCTTGGGAAAAAAAAAAAAAAAAAACCCCGACAGTGAACTTGAGTTTCCGTTGAATAACGCATAGATAAGTTTATGTGAGCATGCTAGATTTATCTAGTTTTATTGCTGTGATGGAACATTTAGAAATTTCACATAGAGTAAAACCTACTATGTTAAGTTTCCAAATTTTACCTTACATAATACAAAATAGAAGCAAATAGAGGCATTGTCAAAGGCCAGAGTATAGTGGCCAGTGGTGTGGAGGGTGTGCTACCTCTCCTAGATTCCAGGCACCCTAATGCATTAGCAACGCAAGCTCTTTCCTCTGATCCGCAGAGGTCATTGTCTACCGCCCGAGGCCACTGTGTCAAACATGCACACCCACCCTGGAATCACACCCTAATTCCACCCAGCAAACAGAACTCTGCTACCTTCTCAGGCCACCAGCCCAGACTTAATCCCTTTCCTGCACCACTCCTAGGACTGTGTATCTCATGCAGGCTAGCTGCATAACTTGGGGACCTCAGGAAATCCAGGGTGACAATCCTTCAACAGGAACAAAGTCTGTATGTTTCTGTAAGTTGTGCCAGTTAACTAATATTTTTGTTCATTTTGCTTTTGCTTAGTTCTTTTTTTTTTTTTAATACACTCTAATTTTAGGGCAGTTCTAGGTTTACAGAGAAATTGTACAGAAAGTTTCCAAATATCCCCTCTACCTCCTGCACACCATTTCTCTCATTATTAATCTGACATTTGTTATCATGGATAAAGCAATATCAATACATTTTGTAACTAAACTCTCTAGTTCACTTGAGGGTTCACTCTGTGTTGTACAGTCCTATGGGTTTTGACAGATGTATAACGTCATGCATCATTACAGTGTCATGGGAAATCGTTTCACTACCCTTAAAGTGCCCTATCCTTCTCCTGTTCATCCTTTCTCTCTCTCCTGAGCGCCTGGGAAACACTAATCTTTTTATTGCTTCTATAATTTTGCTGGACCATATGGTAAGTCTACGTTTAGCTTTGTAAGAAATTATTAGACTGTCTTCCAAAGTGGTGTACCATTGCATTTCCACCCACGATAAATGAGGGCTCCTTTTGCTCCATGTCCTCACGAGCATTTGGTGGTGTCAGTGTGTTTGATTTTAGCCGTCGTAATAGTATGCGATGATAGATCATTGATGTTTTAGTTTGCAATCCTCTAGTGGCATATGATGTTGAGCATCGTTTCATACGCTGATTGCTTATTGATGAGATGTCTGTTCAGATATCTTACCCATATTGTACTTGGGTTCTTTGTTTTCTTATTGTTGAGTTTTAGGAGTTTTTTATATCTTGGATGTTGTTACTGTTGTTAGTTGCCATTGATTTTGCTCTGACACATGGAGAACTTACATATAACACAAACCCTTTATCAGATATGTGTTTTGCAAATATTTTCTGTCAGTCTGTGACTAGTCTTTTCAGTTTTTTATTGTTTGCTTATTTTTTGTTTTGAGTATTTACTTCTTTCATTTATAAATTAAAAATTAGGTAAATGAATTTAAAATTAGCAATTGAGTTGTTATTGTTGTTGTTAGGTGCTGTGAAGTTGGTTCCAACTTAGAACAAAACGCTGCCCAGTCCTGTACAGTCCTCACAATTGTTCCCATGTTTGAGCTCCTTGTTGCAGCCACTGTGCCAATTCATCTCATTAAGGATCTTCCTCTTTTTCACTGACCCTTACCAAGCATGATGTCGTTCTCCAGGGACTGGTTCCTGTGCATGACTATTTATTTTCCTTATCTTTAGAAAGTAGTTATATACATATAACCTTCTCCTCACTGATCGACTGACTCATTCTCCTACATTTCACATTTACGACAATAGTAAAAAATCTACTATAGGACTATTTTGTGCATTAATGACATACGTCTGGCAGTAACAAATGCCGAGGTGTGAGACAAGAGTAATGCTGGCTATAATGGTTAAGGTTATGTTTCAACTTGGCTGGGCCATGATTCTCAGTGGTTTGGGAGTTACATAATGATGTAATTCGGCAGTTATGTAATAATGTAGTCATCCTTTATTTTACTATCAAATGTGGTCATCTTGCATTTTTGCATAATGCCAATTTTGCACAGTGACCTGGTCTTTGAAAACTAACCATGTTGAAAAATGAGGAGAAGGTGTGTGTGTGTGTGTGTGTGTATGTATATATATATATATATATTTTGTTTGTTTGTTTTGGACATTTTCAGATATACAGCAAAAGTAGTTAGGGTCTTAAGGCACCGTTGGCCTTAAGACATCTTCATTTTGGAGGCTGGAAATTAGATGAAGTTTGGTGGCTGGAATTGTTTAAGTTACCACTACTACCTTTCCCATTACCCCTGGCTCATGGACTACAGCTAAAACCTCAGAATTTAGGGACTAATTATTCTACGACATGATGAAAGAGGTACCACCTCTCCAATCTTCTGTGCCTACCCTACAAGGCTACACAGAGTGAACGGTGGAGATTTGTGGAGAAAGTTATATACAAGTTGGGCAAGGCCGGTAGACAATGAAGGTGAGAGAAGCTGATTTAAGGCCTTCTGATAGAGCCGTAAGTGATATTAAAAAGTAAAATTGGGAAAAAAAATGTATCATTTTGGCTGAGCATTTTGAAGCAGGAAGGGAAATGTAATGAACAAAGGGATTAAAAAAATACCATGAAATACCTGGTAAATATCAATAGGATAGACAGTACTGGGTCCACGTGATGTGATGTCAGGTGTTGGAGTAAGTCTAGCTGACTTTTCCAACCAAATCCCCCTATGTTTTTGTCTCTGTACTTCTGAACATGTTGGAACAGATTACAATGGATCAAATAAATAAATATTATTAACAGAGGCTTCTGTTAATAATATTTATAAATAAACCACTTTTGAGATCTACTTTTGACCTCATGGCTAAGGTGAAACACTCCACCTAGTCATTGTATCATGGCGGGACATTTCCAGAGACTGTGGTGGAGGTCAGTGGTGTCTTGCCATGCTCTGAAAAGCCCAATATAGTGTAGTAGCATTTAATAATAATAATAAAAAAATACAGATCACACACTGTTTTAAATCTCTATCAGTCAAAAATGTATGACCTGACAATAGCCTGAATTTTGCATAATAATTAATTTCTGCATTATAATGAAAGATACCAGAAAGGTTGGTTACTTTGCCTAAACCATTCATTATGGGAGATAATTTATTTTTTCCTTCTCATCATATTTCCCCCTGAGACAAAATTTTAGTCATTGTTCCATGATAAGTGTTTTTTAGCAATAGAAATTGCTATGCTTCATCAATGGATAATTAAGAACAGCCAACTGTTGTATTCAATATTGCAGTAACCCAGAGCTTGTATTTCTACATATGAGGCCTAGAGAAATTGGAAAGGGAGGGATATCTGTCCTGCAAATTGACAAATGACATGAGTGCAGACAGGAATTCTCAAGCATGACTGCTATACCGCGTGTAGGCACTTTACTAGAGGAAAAGGAAATAGCGCAGCGTAGATAAACCTACATCACTTAGTATTTTTCTCTTCTGGCATTCCCTCCCTTTGATCAGAGTGGGAATGCTGTTAATACATATACAGAAAATACACTGATCCAAGAAGCAATTATCAAAAAGAAATGATGTCAAACAGGGAGTATAGTACATTTCTTTCTTTCTTTCTTTTTTTTTTTTTTGGTTCTCTTTCTGTTAAAAGTGACACACTCCTGTTTCTAGTGGGTAAACATTGACCCTTTTTCTCTTCTTTTTTGGTTCTCTCATGTTTGTTATACTCTCTCTGGCCAACCGATTTACAAAGAGAGACTGGGTGGAGAAGGCAGAGGTGCAGAAAATAACTGGGGTCAGGAATTGCACTGGGTTAGATAGATTTTTTCACAATAATAAAGAGATTCTTTCTTATTACTTGTTTATTGTATGCTATTTTTCTGAAGGGAGTCCATATTTAATACATTTTTCAATACAAGTGTGCTTGTCAATTGTAAATTGATATTTTGATCTTCTCTTTACCAGAGCCATGATGTACTTTTAACAGAGAGGCCAATGTGAAATTATCTATATTTCAATATAATTAAACTTCTATTATTTCTTCTTTTTTGGTAGTAGCTAGTTGGTCTCTGGGGCGTTGGAAGAAAAAACAAATGAAAGTAGTGTTTGTTGACAGTTCTGGAAATAACTGAACCCAAGTTGAGCTTTGTGGTTGCCATTTGTCTTAATGTCTCCGGAGAACTGGGGAAAAACAGAATTTAAAAAAAAATATATGGGCACATTGCATACAATAAAAACTTTAAGGTTTTTTCTTTATTAGTGATGGATAACTTTTTCAACAATTTTTTTTAGCATATAGTCTTCATAGAGAAAAACTAATTCCTATTAAATTAACCTTAATTTAGTTTACTTTGAGGCCCGAATGTGGAGATACAATCT
Organism: Dugong dugon; assembly: GCA_030035585.1. Taxonomy (NCBI): domain Eukaryota; kingdom Metazoa; phylum Chordata; class Mammalia; order Sirenia; family Dugongidae; genus Dugong; species Dugong dugon. Next base: position 112,356,215 of record CM057468.1, on the reverse strand, counting down.
TGAAAATCTTCTCAACAGATAATCGTTTCATGCTCTATTTTTATTTTGCTAATTATTCAAAAATAATGTCAGTTCTCTTCCTGTGTTTCGATATTTTTCATAGATTTAGCCTACTTTGATGAAAAGAGGAGCTGATGACATCCTGGCTACATCTTCTATGAATCCAAAGTTGACATAGAAGTAAGTTGTTGGCTAATAGGAAATGATGGTCATGAGTTCTGTAGCTTAATGATGGGGAGTGGATGTCCAGAAATCCAGAGGTTCCACATTGTCCTCACAATAAAGGATATGTTGTTCTAAGAATTTCTAGAAATTAAGGGTGAGAGAAAATCAGTTATAAACTATCAACCGTTATTCTTATTTTCCCTACATTTCATAGATTTATTGCTGTATTATCCATCCTAAGATAAAATGAACAGATTTTTAGTGTACAGTTCAATGAGTTTTGTCAAATGTATGTACCCATACAGCCAACAACAATCATGAAGATGGCACAGGACCAAGCAACATTTCGTTCTGTTATAATGTTGCCATGAATCGGAGCTGGCTCAACAGCAGCAAACAACCACAAAACGTAACTAACATCCCAATCAAGATATGAAACACATCCATTCTCTCAGATTATAAGACCAGAGGAATTCACAATATTTTAATAACTTAATGTCTCCATCCCTAATTCATGTGTGATTCTATCACAATGAAACAGTCCAAGGCAACAGTGCCCTCCCCACCCCAAATACAACCCTACAGTTTCCACTTCTTTGTAAGATAATACATGTTCCATTTGAGTACAGATATTTTTTTAACATGGGGTCAGGCTATTGCCTTAAATTAAAAAAGGAGATTAATGTAAATTTGTTCAGCCCAGATAATGACTCTGAGTTTTCTTCCATGATAAACAAAGTCATACCAGCATGGAAAGATAAAAACCAATGCAGGAAAAATCAATTCACTAATTCAGTTATTCACTTATTCAACAAGTATTTATAAAGTGCCAGCATTAAATAAAACATTAAGCTAACAGATGAACTGAAATTCCAGGGACTTCATCTTATAATTAACTGAAGATGATATTCACATTAAAATAATGAATTTGATTAATTCATGTTTTAAAATCAGAAAGTTCAGTTTTCACAATGGTTGGCAGGTAGTATTTAGCCACATCACTGCCTGATTGTCTCTGTTTGGGGACGCTTGCTTTACTGTGTTAGAGAGATAGTTGTAGGAAAGATATGCTTTTCATTTAAATGGCTCTCCCCACTCTCGCTATTCAAACCGATTATCAAGTCTATTAAAGCCAAGTAATTTTTTAATTATATAAAATGTAGACAAGAAAATAATAAAATGATTAATCCTTTCCACTTTTGAGTGAGCCAAGTCTTTTCCGTCCTTTGTAAATGGGAATTCCATGGGGAATGCTGTTTTTTTGAACTGAGGATAAATATCAATGTTAAGGACAGTGATACCTTAATAATAATTGCTCCAATTCACATGACTGGCAAAGAAAACAATAAAATAAATAAATAAATAAAAAGATTGTGTCACTTTCTATTTTTTGTTTTGTTATATTTTGTGTTAAATTCAAAACAAATTCTGTACTCAGACTCCCAGCTATCTGATTGGACCATGCAGTTGCCCTGGACTTGAGGCCACAGCTGCCTCTTGCCCTTGTGTGGCCTGACATGATGATTCCTCTATTGATACAACATCATAATGCAAACATCAAAATGATCACCAGCAATGACCCTGTTTCTGCAATACTGAACTCACTCTCTGCAAGGCCATTTTGTTAGAATTGGATGTGGTAGGTTCAGCAGCCTTCAGGTTACTGGCTGATACTTACTCAGCCATATTTTTTACTTGCATTCTTTTATGAGACTATTTAGCTGCCATCTACGGTATGTGAGATTTGCAAGCAATGAGATACAGCAATTCTAAGTGGGCTTTATAAATCTTTCATGTTTCCCATTGCTGTCTTAGGAACTACTCACTTCTTTCTACTCTTACAGCATCTTCTCCTGAAGTCAGATTCTCTTTAGTTTAAGTGGTTAATAAACAGATTTATAAAAAAACAAACAATTGATCTCAAATATAAAAGGCAACAAGATTCAGAAAATGTAGATTCCTCCAGATGGATTCTGCAGCAATTTTAAATCATTATCACTGCAATTTTTAGATTTTTCAGTCTGTCTTTCTCCCAATTCCTCAAAACCGGATCCTGTATCATTAGCTGGGGAAAATAAAGATTGTCTGAAATTACTAAAACTTTACAGACCACTGTATCCTATAATTAGTTAAATCAGTTTTCACTGAACATCTATAATGTGCCCAACTCTGAAATGTTCAAAATAATGCCAGACTCTAGCCTTCAAGTGTTCACATTTAAAAGAAAAGTAAATGTTTGTTTATTGACTGGATTTTATTCCCATCTAGCGTCTACTTGGTTAATGGCTCTCCTTCACTTACGTATCAGATATAGGAAGGAGGTTTACAGAGTTCCAAATCTTTGCATATCACATATTCTATACCTTCTGCTGTTTGAGCATACCCATACCCCAAGAGAACTGAATTTTCTTCTAGGCAATGATGATTTGGATATAATGTTCTCTTAGTCATAGATACCACCTCTTTTAATTCTTTTATGAATAAAGGGAAATACCTACTCTGAAAGCACACCTGTCTAGATTGGAAAATGAATCTTCTTTGAGGTTATTTGTTTGGTCTCTGAATTCTTGGCTGTACTCAATCTAAGGACCTCGTACATTTGAGCGCCTCCTGGTGTGATTTTTATTATGTCTATGCCAGCAACAGTGCTCCCTATGGAATAAGAGTCTCTGTGCTGGCAGAGAGAGAAAAAAAAAAAAAAACTACTAACCCTAGAGATAAGTAGGGGTAGATGAGTTATTTTTCCCCATAATGGTGAAGCAAAACAAAACAACTTTATAATGGACTTAGGACAAATAAAGGCTATAAAGAAAACCAAAAACATAAAAGTACACGGATACAGGAAGATAAAGAAAATAAGGCATGCCCATTCACAATACAGACTACGCATCCCAGGTAAATTGGGGTTATAACCATGTTAGTCTAACAAAGTGACTTTTTTGAAGAAGCAGCTTGTTTGATTTTTTTTTTTCCTGACAAGATTTCTCTTTTTCCCTTTTTTTCAAATAGGCTACTCATGTCAATTAAATGATCACTCTGATGTGTCTGTAGACAGTCTAGTTGATTTAAATTGTTTGTGGATTTAAGGATAATGGAATAATTATTACACAGACATCCACTTAGTTTTTACTTCAACTTAAAAAAAAAAAAAATGAAGGGAAGATTTTTGGGAAATATGGTGGAGTCAAACATGTCTCTGACCTATCCATCAGAAATTGATTAAAGTAACTAAGCTGAAGCAAAATTGAAGGCGGGATAATTGATTGGCCTCAATTAATGTTGAAACGGTGCTAAATACCACTAAAAAAAAAAATTCTGCCAAATACAGTACTGATTAGAACAATTTGGTGGAGAACACCAAGAATTAATATACAAATCTCCTCCCTACGGGTGTCATAAAGTGTTGAAAGACGTGGAAAATTTCTTTCAAATCTAGCTAATTCCATTGACTTGAGCAATGGTTGTCATACATTTTGCATGTCATTTCTATGAATTTACTTGAAGACAGCCCTATGTCATCCATAAAGACTGTGTAGAAGAAGGTCCATTGTTCCTCAAAAGAAGAAGTAAAATAGCACACGAGTAGCGTAATTATGGCACTCAAGGACGTTGGGTGAATATTGAAACATTTAAAAATAGAAATGTGCTGAATTGTGCTGGTATACTCAAGAGGTACAAAATTACAAAGTAATAATTTAATAACAGTGTGTAGTAAAATAATTTTAATGCAATTATAATTGTCTTTTTTTAATCTCCAAGAAAAACTAGTTTCGGGTAAAAGAATTTTAAGTTTGCTCCCCACTTCCCTGAAGAAGGATACAAAACATAAACCACAAAAGAAAACATGGAATACTAAGGAAACCTCAAGTAAGCATTACAGTCGAAACAATAAAAATGGCAGATGTAAGATCAATAATATTTTATGAAAAGAAATGTACATGGAAAAAACAATATTTCAAATATAAACAAAAGTAAAACTTGTATAAATCATAAACTGTACAAGAGAAACTTTCAATGTAAAAAGGTAAAATATAAAAAATGATTTTATTCTATTAAGTAGAAGCACACAAATCTATACAACTACTAGGGGCTACATTTAACAAGAAAAGTTAGGAAAATGTATGAAAAGTATGAGATGATTAATCAAAACTACTTAACACTATGCCAGGCACATAGTCAGTAGCTATTATTTGTGAACTATACTATTATAATCAACTGTGAATCATAACTAGGGGACATAAAAGAATGCTGTAATAGTAGGAAAGATATACCACATAATTAGGCAGCATGAGTCAATGTTGTAAAAATGTTATTTATTTTAAAATATGCCATGTAATTACAATCAAATCTCTATGGACTTTTCTCCTATTTATTTTTGGAGGTTTTGGAGAGTAAAATTACTCCTTCCTCTTCCACTTAAATGTAATTAAACAGAGGAATTAAAATGCAAGGACAAATTTATTGCTCACAATATGAAGAATCTATCTTGTTTTTTAAACTAAAACATAAATATTTCATTCCCCTTGAATTGAACTCACTTATCACTTAGTGTCAAATGGAAAAGCTTGGGTACTGGGGAGGTAGAACTTGGTGGATGAAATCACAAAGAAGCAGAAACCAAACCAAGTAGGGGCTTAATTTTCGTGGAATGAAATTTCTATTGTTTTTAAGTTGCAAGGGTGACAGCAAATATATGAGGGTCTTAAAATGGAATGATACGATCTGGTTTACGTTAGATCATACTTGCTTTGCTGATGACAGAATGTAAGAGCGCAAGAGAGAAACAGAAAGACCTGTTAGAAGGGTGCTGCTGTAGTGAACATCAGATATATTTGCAGCTTTGGTTAGGTTTACAGTGGTGAAGATGGTGATAAGTGGTTCTTTTGGGATAGATTTTAGTGTCATAGCCATCAGGACTTAGTGACAAATTGGTGTGAGGAATGAGGGAAAGAAAGTCCCAGGTTTACTGAAAACTAATACATGGATGGTAGGCAATGTACTGAGTTGGAGAAACTTGGATGGGATTGGATTGTTTGTGTATATAGTTATGTTCTGGCATTGTGGGGTTTGAGATGTTGATTAGACATTCAAGTGGAAGCAGTAAGCAGATATGTGGCTATACACATCCCAGGCTGAACAGGAGAGGTAGTAGCTAGAAATGTGAATTTGTAAGTTATCAGGGTATAGATATTATTTTAACCCTTGGAATTGGATCCAATCACCTAAAGAAGGACTCTCAGTGGAGAAAAGGAAAGGACATTTCTACACTTAGAGCTCTGGACAAGATGTAGCGTTTAGGAAGAAACATTGAGAAGGAGGGTACAGCAAGGTGAAAAGAAAACAAGATGAGTGTAACCATAGAAACGTAGAGCTGTGTTTCAAGTGGAAAGTAAAGTTTAATCATGTCAAATGCTCATTAATGACCTTGACAACATCTATTCAGTGGGGTGGCTAACTGTAGAGCACAAATGGAATGGATTGAGGAAAGAAAGGATGGAAGTTGGGAAAGTGGAATTAGTGAACACAATTAACTCCTTTGAGAAATTTTGCTGTAAAGAGAGCACAAAAATGGGAATTAACTGTGTTCATTCATAAAACAACATGTTTACCAGGAAATAATATTTATAAAACATCAAATGGTTTATTAAATACAGATTTTATCCATTTTAATGTAACAATTATATATGTTGAAAAGAGTACAGGATAAGTAGTCTGCTTTAGAAATCTTTCTTTAGCCCAATTGCTTTCTATATACTCCCTTTTCCTCTTGTGGCCCCTCATTATTGCACTTGGTTGAATATTCATGGAGCGGTGGGGGCAGAAGTGGGAGAATGTGGCACTTTCTAAGAGTATGGCCCTCAGTGAGTGAAACTTGATCTTAAACCAACCACAGAATCATTGTTGAGTGTGTGGCCTTTGACCCTGTGAATGAGAGCCTGGGGTCTACAGTGATTTATAAGGAACAAATTACATCAAAACCATGAGAAGACTAAGAAAGATTTATGATTCCTCCAAAGCCACAAGATGGGATTCTCTCAAAATCCATTTCTGCATTTTTTTACATTGCATATATGGATTTTTTTTCAGGTGCTTGAATCCAAGTTTGAATGTCAAATGACACTATGTCATTAGCACTCAAGTCAAGATATTAACAGTGATAGCTCCCAAGCTTGCATAGTGACTACTCAGTCATGTCATACAAAACTGCCCAGTCTTCCCTGAGTACTTTCATTTTTAAACAGTTTTCATCTCTCTTCTCCTCATTGCCTCTCCACCCCCCGTTGTCTCCGCACATACATTATACATGTTCTCAAAATCATATCTTTAAATTTTCTTATTTTGTACAGTTAAAATGCTACTATGAATTCAAGATTGAGGTATAAAAAAAGACATAGAACAGCCAATGCAATAGATTTCTTCAAAAGTGCAGCAATTTGGTGTCTATGTTATTCATCGGAACATACTCCTACCATGAAAAAATGTCTTTGCTTCATTACATTACCTTAAGGCACTGGAATCCTGAGATGAGCTGAGGCCTGTTAATGCATTCAGTGGCATATCATTGATATTCAAGTAAAGATGCAAGTGTTTATTTTTCTATATTCTGAACAGGGTACTCTATTTGATACCTTTTAAATTAGGTACTTATTTTCTGTCATTTTCAACTCTGTTGTTGATTGATCACTCTTCCCTCCTACCCATCCAACACCCACACTGTTGATTCCACCCTTCATTGGAGCCATATGATCCTGAGAGAATAAGAAAAATGCCATTTTTCAGTTGTTCAAAAAAAAAAATTCCCTATGTCTGAGATCACCAAAGTGTTTAAACAATTTTCATTGAGTGAAAAGTATTATTTTCCCCAACTACCTGAAGCAGAGGAATTAATGGAAGAAATCTGTACCTGAGGTCAGTAGAGTTAAGGAGTTAATTAAAAGCTTAACATCTTAGAGCACTCCTGGCAATGAAAGAATAGTCAGTGACGCCCACCCATGACATCATAGCCACATTCAGAGACATGTTTGAAACTCATTGGCATTGATATTCAAATTTCATTTAAGAATTTATTTATTCATTATTACTCACATATTTAACTCTAGAATTCAAAATACAGTACAAGTTTATCATTATAAAGTTTGTGATTAGCACAACATATGATGGAGTGCACAGAAATTCTAAAAGCAAAAAATTACATAATAAAACCATGCATAGTGATATAAATATGATGATATAACATTGTTATCCTTCAATGTAAATATTGGTACTGTCCATTACCAAGTGTTGTAAGATAGTTCCACTCCATTTTCTAAATACATCCACCAAGAAAATTAAATATTAACTGGAAATTTTATTATTTCACAAATTTGAGAATGAATAATGTCAACAAGTTTTGTCAAAGAAAGTAAATCATACTAAGTGCATTATGATAAGTAGAACAATTATGTATTATGCAGAGAATTATAGACAGAAAAATTAAAACCACTTATTATTTATTTGGAAGGTTTTTTTTTAATGTGAAGAACTCAGTTTACTGGGGAACATTATTATTTATGGGGATGATTTATGTGGAATACTATTTTTATTTAAGGTTTACATTTAATGGATTTAGATTAAAAATGATGTAATCAACTAAAAATGTATAGTCACACATATTGATACCAAATTTTAGAATTATATATTGAAATAAGATACTAATTCTCACAATAATCAAATATAACGTGATTAATTGGGCATTCTCTGTGATTATACTTTATCTCAAAGGATAGTGAGAAAGCAGTTTACTAAGGCTTTCCTGTGTGAATCATGCGCCACAGCTAAGAAAAAGAGGTTTACTCTGAAGAAACAAAAAGAAAAGAAAAAAACATTTTGAGTCTACATATCCAACAAGCAAAGAGCTTTTTGAAAGCAATTCTGTCAGACAGCTTGTACTTTCTTTGCTGACTGTTGTATAGATTTGCTGTTGTTGGCTCCTGAAATTTACTATGTGGAAATTCTGCCATCCTAAAATAAGATTATACAAGTCTCTCCTTGAACTGTGGCTGACTTCCAACAGATGAGACTTTCCCCTGGGTGATTACTTCAGGGGTACCAGAACTGACTTCCACAAACTCAAAGGATATAAAAAATTACAGAAGCAAGTCAGTCTAGCTATATAAGTTAAGAAGGTTCTGTTCCCTCAACAATATGGATTTTTATGTTTCTCACATTAGAGGAATATAGTTAACCCTTAAATGGGGTTTAGCTTGAGTGATCAAGGGCTCTACATGGGGAATACGGGGATTATATATATGATGTTTTATATATACATGTTTTCTTATTTTATATATGGAAATAATACACCTTTTATCCCTTAGTTTGACATTTACTGCAGATTCTTATTTTTTACTTTAGAAGAAATACATTTTGGAGACCAGATTCTCCTAGATGACATTTCTACAGTCATTATCATCTTGTAGCAGATGTAGGAGCTCACCTTTAGTTGCTGGGGCCAAGTTTTAAATATATATGAGAAATATAGTGAATATTGAGTGTGCTATTCATGATTGACTGTAACTCTTAAAAATAAATAATTTAGAAAAATGGCGCTCTAGGCAGAAGCATCACGCTGTCCCTCCACAGCAAAGATCCAAAAAACTAAGCCAAACAGAGAATACTACAATCCTGAAACCCTAAAACATCAGATGAAGAGATAAAGAACTCAGCCAAGCATCAAATGGAGTGAGAAAACTGACAGAGAATGGAGAGCAAGGAGAGATTCATGCAGAGGTCCCCTACCAGCTAACACCACATGGATCCACCATCTTGGACTTCTATCGGAGACCAGCAAATGGGGGTATGAGAAAGCAGCCTCACGGAGCGTCCAGCAGGAGACAAAACAACCAGTAATTTGCGGTGTGTGCTTTCCCACCCCCCACCCCTCTTCGCCCTGGCTCGGCCTCCCCTGCTTACCGCGGCCACAGTCTCTTGACCGGGAAGCACCGGGTGCTTGGATTCCACACACTCAAGCAGGTGGCTCTCTGGGTGCCATTTGTCGGCTACTAGTGTTGCTTTTTCATTCTGCTTCTTTTGATTTCTCACTTGCCTCTCGCCACCTCACCCTCCACTCGAGTGCCTGGCTCCGTGCACCACCTTTGCTTCTTCCTGAGGGGCTGCAGGGCACCAGCAATTTGTGATATATGCTTTCCCACTCTCCACCCTTCTTCACCCACACTCGGCCTCCACTGCTTCCCGCAGACACAGTCTCTTGTCCAGAAACACCAGCCCGCACTGGCTGGCTCTCGAGTGCCATTTGTTGGCTGCTGGTGTTGCTTTTTTTTTTCCTGCTTCTTTGGATTTCTTGCTTGCATCTCGCCGCCTCCCCCCCCTTTTGCTAGAGTGCCTGGCTCTGTATGCCATCTTTGCTTTTTCCTGAGGGGCTGCGGAGCTCCATTCAAGTGTGGAGCTGCTTCCCGGTCGGGGCTATTGCGCTGGTGGGATCCCGGGGCTTTTGTTGGTTTGTTCGTTTTGAATTGTTTGTTTGTTTTCTTTTCCTTTTCTTGAGTTGGGAGCCCTTTCTGGCCAGGCAGAGCTACACGGCAAGGAACGCCCTTCAGCTTTCACAGACGTGCAGAGGGATCCCTGAGGACATTTCTTTTTCTGTTGGGTTTTTTTTTTCTTCCCTGTTTTCTGGGGAGTCCTTTCTTGTTCTTTTTTTTAAAATTTTTTTTTGTTTTCTTTTCCCTCTTTTTCCCTTTTTGCCTTTCTTCAATAATCAGTTTCTCATCTCTCTATATCTTCCTTCTCTTTCTGATCCATGAATACCAGGCATTGTATACCTCTATGCCTTCTAGCCAGGCTGTACTGTGACACCTGAGAGCGACTTCCCCAGACCTCATAGCTGCATCAGTAGGATCGCTGGGAACTTTGCGGTTCTTTGACCTTTCTGATTTTTTAAATTTAAATTTAATTTAATTTTTAAAATTTATTCATTCTTTTCTTTTCTTCCTCTTCCCCTTCCTGTTTTTCTCCATTTCATAGTCTCTCATCTCTCCATTCCAAAGGCAACCTTCCCTAGCATTCTTTTTTGTTTGTTTGTATGTTTTTTGGCTCCTGTTCCACTCTCCTCTCTCCCATATCCATCTTAGATCCACACATAACCATCTCCATCCTGCATCCTGCCTACCTGCACCGTGCGCCTGACATCACACCACCAAGAAGTACAGGCACGGCCTACTGGAACCTGCCCAGCACTGATTACCGACCCGCCGTGGTGGCTGTAGTAAGTACCACAAACAACCCATCCCAGTGAATCCTCTTCAGCTAGACCTGCCCTGCTGTACCATATCTGAGTGACTGACCCTGCCAGTTGGAGAAGGAGGTGAAAAGTATTGAGCGCACAGACGAGCAAACAACAAAGAACACACAGTCCGCCTGCTCAGACATAGTCAATTTTTTTTTCTTTAAAAGGGATGAAACAAACAAATCAACAATCAATAAACGAGAAAAATAACTACTGAATGCCCCCAAAACAGCAGACAATATCTAAATATTTAAAAAAACAGGACACAATGGTTCTAGTAGCCATCCAAATTAAAACACCAGATGACTCTCCTGTGGAAGAAAATGCACTAGAACTACCTGATAGGGAATTCAAATCTCTAATACTTAGAATTTTCCAAGAACTGAAGCAAAAAGCTGACAAACATGAGAAAAAAAAATAGACAAATTCATGGAAAATACAGACAAAAAATTGGAAGAATTCAGGAATATGATGCAGGAACAAAGTGCCAAAATAAATTCACAACTAAAATTATACAAAAACAACAATTAAAAATCCAAAAGATAAACAACAAGATTTCAGAAATGGATGATGTCATAGAAGGGCTGAGAAGCAGATTTGAAATCACAGAAGACAGGATCAGTGGAACTGAAGACAAACACTTGGATACAACTCTGTTTCAGGAAAACTCAGAAAAAAGAACAAAGAAAAAAGAAGAGACCCTGAGAGTTATGTGGGACACAATCAAAAGAAAAAATTTACGAGTGATTGGAATTCCAGAACAGGGGGAGAAAACAGAAAACACAGAGAGGATCATTGAGGAACTGCTGACAGAAAACTTCCCCAATATCATGAAAGATGAAAAGCTGGCCATCCAAGAAGCTCAACAAACCCCATATAGAAGAGACCCCAAAAGAAAATCACCAAGGCATATCATATTCACACTCGCCAAAACCAAAGACAAACAAAGAATCCTGAGAGCAGCTCGTGAAAAACAAGAAGTCACATACAGAGGAGAAACAATAAGACTAAGCTCAGATTATTCGGCCGAAACCATGCAGGCAAGAAGGCAATGTGATGACATATATAAAATCGTGAAACAAAAAAGATTGTCAGCTAAGAATAATATATCCTGCAAAACTCTCGTTCAAATTTGGTGGTGAAATTAGGTCATTTCCAGATAAACACAAATTAAGGGAATATGTAAAAGTCAAACCAAACTTACAAGAATTATTAAAAGGAGTACTTTGATCTGAGGACAAACAGCTTCAGCTCACAGGCAGAACCTAGGTTGCAGGATGGTACCAGCCAAATACCAATCTAGGAAATGAACTCTCGAGGACTATCTATAACCAAAAGAAATACAACGGAGAATCAGAACAGTTAATCAATGGATGACAACAACATCAAAACAATGAAAGAGGGAATAAACGGCATAGGTATAGAACCTTCTAATGGAGAGGAAGGCAAGGCGATACCAAGTAATGGTAGACTGCTTCAAACTTAGAAAGATAAGGGTAAACTTCATGGTAACCACAAAGAAAGTTAACAAACCAACTCATAAAAATAAAGACGAACAACATAAAGTTCGGCAAAAACAAAACCTACAAAAGCAAAAGAAATGAAAAAAAAAAAAATCCACAAACAAAAGTAACTCAGCACAAGAGAGTAAGAAGAACAAAGAAATCTTCAGCACCACAAAAGAAAGCACTACAAAATAACAGCAACAAACTCACATCTATCAATAATTACACTGAATGTAAATGGACTCAATGCACCCATAAAGAGATGGAGAGTGACAGAATGGATAAGAAAACAGGGTCCATCAATATGCTGTCTACAAGAGACATACCTTAGAAACAAAGATGTGAATTTATTAAAAGTCAAAGGTTGGAAAAAAATATATCAAGCTAACAACTACCAAAAAAGAGCAGGAGTGGCAATTCTAATCTCAGATAAAATAGACTTTAAAACGAAATCTACCATAAAAGACAAAGAAGGACACTATCTAATGATTAAGGGGACGATCCATCATGAAGACATAACCATAATAAACATCTACGCACCCAATAACAGGGCTCCAAAATACATAAAACAAACTCTAACAACACTGAAAAGAGAAATTGACAGTTCCACGATAATAGTAGGAGACTTCAACACACCACTGTCAGTAAAGGACAGAACAACTAAGAAGAAACTCAGCAAAGATACAGAAGACCTAAAGGGCACAATCAGCCAACCTGACCTCATAGACATATATAGAACACTCCATCCAACCACTGCAATGTATATATTCTTTTCCAATGCACATGGAACGTTGTCCAGAATAGACCACATCTTAGGCCACAGAACAATCCTCAACAAGATCCCAAATGTTGAGATAATTCAAAGTATCTTCGCTGACCACAATGCCATCATGGTAGAAATTAACAATAGAAAGAGCAAGGAAAAAAAATCAACTACGTGGAAACTGAATAATACCCTGCTTACACATCAGTGGGTAATAGAAGAAATCAGAGATGGAATCAAAAAATTCCTAGAATCAAACGAGAATGAAAACACATCATACCAAAACCTTTGGGACACAGCAAAGGCAGTCCTCAGAGGACACTTTATAGCAATCGATGCACATATCAAAAAAGAAGAAAGGGACAAAATCAAAACATTAACTACAGAATCCGAACAAATAGAAAGAGAACAGCAAAAAAAGCCAACAACCACCGGAAGAAAGGAAATAGTAAAGATCAGAGCAGAAATCAATGAAACAGAGAACAGATAAACAATAGAAAGAATCAACAAAACCAAAAGCTGGTTCTTTGTAAGAATCAACAAAATCGTCAAACCACTGGCCAGACTGACAAAAGAAAAACAGGAGAGGACGCAAATAACCCAAATAAGAAATGAAATGGGGGACATTACAACAGACCCAACTGAAATAAAAAGGATTAAACAGAATATTATGAAAAACTATACTTCAACAAATTTGAAAACCTAGAGGAAATGGATAAATTTCTAGAAACACACGGCCTACCCAGACTACAACAAAGTGATGTTGAAAATCTGAACAGACCCATAACAAGAGAAGAGATTGAAAAGGTAATGAAGAGGAAGCAACACTTCCAAATTCATTCTATGAAGCCAGCATAACGCTGATACCAAAACCAGGCAAAGACATCACAAAAAAAGAAAATTACAGACCACTATCTTTCATGAATATAGATGCAAAAATTCTGAACAAAATTCTAACCAATAGAATTCAGCATCATATCAAAAAAATAATACACCACAACCAAGTAGGATTCATACCAGGTATACAAGGATGGTTCAACATTAGAAAATCAAGCAATGTAATCCACCACATAACTAAAAGGAAAGAACTGAATCACATGATCATCTCAATTGATGCAGAAAAGGCATTTGACAAAGTCCAGCACCCATTCCTGATAAAAACTCTCAATAAAATAGGTATAGAAGGGAAATTTCTCAACATAATAAAGGGCATCTATGCAAAACCAATTGCCAACATCATTCTTAATGGAGAAAGGCTGAAAACATTCCCCTTAAAAACAGGAACAAGACAAGGATGCCTTTTATCACCACTCCTATTTACCATTTTGCTGGAAGTTCTAGCTGGAGCAATAAGGCAAGAAAAAGAAATAAAGGGCATCCAAATTGGTAATGAAGAAGTTAAAGTGTCCCTGTTTGCATATGATATGATACTACACTTAGAAATCCCTAAAGACTGCACGAGAAATCTACTGGAACTAATATAAAGATTCAGCAGCGTAGCAGGATACAAGATAAACATTCAAAAATCAGTTGGATTCCTATACACCAGTAAGGAGAATGATGAAAAGGAAATCAGGAAAACAATACCATTTTCAATAGCCCCTAAAAAGATAAAATACTTAGGAATAAATCTGACCAGGAATGTAAAAGACCTATAAAAAGAAAACTACAAAACACTACTGCATGAAACTCAAAGGGATCTACATAAATGGAAAAACATACCATGCTCATGGATAGGCAGACTCAACATTGTGAAAATGGCAATTCTACTCAAAACAATTTACAAATACAATGCAATCCCGATCCAAATACCAACAACATTCTTCAAAGAGATGGAAAAACTAATCATTAACTTTATATGGAAAGGGAAGAAGCCCCGAATAAGTAAAGCACTATTGAAGAGGAAGAATAAAGTTGGAGGACTCACACTACCTGACTTGAGAACCTACTATACAGCTACAGTAGTCAAAACAGCCTGGTACTGGTACTACGACAGATCCATTGACCAATGGAACAGAATTGAGAACCCAGATGTAAATCCATCCACCTACATTCACCTGATCTTAGACAAGGGCACAAAGTCCATCAAATGGGGAAAAGACAGTCTTTTTAACAAATGGTGGTGGCAAAACTGGATATCCGTTTGCAGAATAATGAAACAGGACCCATACCTCACACCGTATACAAAAACTAATTCAAAATGGATCAAAGACCTGAATATAAAGCCTAAAACTATAAAGTTCAGAGAAGAAAAATTAGGACCAACACTTCAGGCCTTAATACATGGCATTAACAGGATACCAACCATAACCATCAATGCACAAAACCCAACAGATAAGCTAGATAACTGGGATCTTCTAAAAATCAAACACCTATGCTCTTCAAAAGACTTCACCAAAAGAGTAAAAAGAGAACCTACAGACTGGGAAAAAATTTTTGGACAGTACAAGTCAGACAAAGGTCTAATCTCCATAATCTACAAGATATTCAACACCTCTACAACAAAAAGACAAATAATCCTATTAAAAAATGTGCAAAGGAAATGAACAGACACTTCACCAAAGAAGACATTCAAATGGCCAACAGACACATGAGGAAATGCTCACGATCACTAGCCATTAGAGAAATGCAATTTAAAATCACAACGAGATACCATCTCACCCCGGCATTACTGGCACGAATCAAAAACACTGGAAATAACAAATGTTGGAGGGGCTTCGGGGAGATGGGAACTCTTATGCACTGCTGGTGGGAATGCAAAATGATACAACCATTTTGGAAAATGATATGGTGCTTCCTCAGAAAGCTAGAAATAGACATACCATTCGATCCAGCAATCCCACTCCTAGGAATATATCCTAGAGAAATAAGAGTCGTCACTCAAATAGACATATGCACACCTATGTTCATGGCAGCATTGTTCACAATAGCAAAACGATGGAAACAACCTAGATGCCCATCAACAGATGAATGGATAAACAAACTATGGTACATACACACAATGGAGTACTATGCAACGAGAAAGAACAACAATGAATCTGTGAGGCATCTCATAACATGGATGAAACTGGAGGACATTATGCTGAGTGAAATAAGTCAATCACAAAAGGGCAAATATTGTATGAGACCTCTATTGTAAAAACCCATGAAAAACTTCACACACAAAATGTAACAATCTTTGTTGGTTATCAGGCATGGGAGGGGTGGGGGGAAATACTAAATAGGCAATAGATAAGTGGTATCTTAGGTGAAGGGTAAGACAGTACACAATACAGGGTAAACTAGCACAACCTGTACAAGGAAAGGTCATGGAAGCCCCATAGACACATCCAAACTCCCTGAATTGCTGGGCAGAGGGCTGTGGGGACCATGGTCTCGGGGAACATCTAGCTCAATTGGCATGGCACAGCTTATAAAGACAATGCTCTACATTCTACCTTGGTGAGTAGTGTCTGGGGTCTTAAAAGCCTGTGAGCGGCCATCTAAGATACTCCACTGGTCTCATCCCTTCAGGAGCAAGGGAGAATGAAGTGAACAGGATAGAAGGAAAAGATTATTCCAAGGACTAATTGTCCACAGCTACCAAGGCCTCCACCGGACAGAGTTCAGTACAGCTTGATGGTGCCCGGCTACCACCACTGACTGCTCTGACCAGGCTCACAACAGAGGGTTCTGGACAGAGCTGGAGAAGGATGTAAAGCATAATTCTAACTCACAAAAAAAAGGCCAGATTTACTGGCCTAAAGGAGACTGGAGAAACCCCGAGAGTATGGCCCCCAGACACCCTTTTATCTCAGTGGTGAAGTTACCTCCGAGGTTCACTGTTCAGCCTGGGAGTGGACAGCCCCATAAAACCAAATGAGACTAACGAGGTACAGGAGTCCAGTGACAAGGGCCAGAAGGCAGAAGCGGATAACGAAGCTGGTGATAGGGAACCCAAGGTTGAGTAAGGATATTGTTGATGTGTTGTGAGATTGTTAACCAATGTCATAGGGCAACATTTGTAGTAACTGTTAAATGAGAAACTATTTTGTTCTGTAAGCCTTCATCTTAAGTGAGAATAACAGCACAATTGGAAGAACGTAGTCAATGTCACTGAACTGTGTATGTAGAAATTTTTGAAATGGTGTATCTTTGGCTATGTGTATTTTCACCAAAAAAAAAAAAAAAGGTTGAGAATTTAGAGGGTTAATATGTTGTGGGGTTGTTAACCAATGTCATAAAACAACATGTGTAATACTGTTTCATGAGAAATTATTTGTTATGTAAGCCTTCACCTGAAGTACAATAAAATATAAAATAAATAAATAATTTATCATTAATTATTAAGTATAAACAAAATTTCTCACAGTTCTGATATCGACCAATAGAAGAATGCTACTCAGTAATCAAACGGAATAAGCTAATAATAATGTAGCTACATGAATCAATCTCAAAAATATTATGCTAAGAGTTAGAAGCCTTACCCAAAGAATACATACTGTACGGATACATTCACGTGAAATTCAACACCAGACAGACCTACTCTACATTAGAAAAAAATTAGGATAGTGATTGCCTTTAGGGGTAGAGTGTAGAGGCAGGAACTGGCTGGTACTGGACCTAAGGAAACTTTATAGGATAATGATAGTGTTCTATATCTTAATGAGGGTTTGGATTAGAAGGTGTGGGCATTTGTGAAAACTCAGAGAATGTACAGTTAAGATTGATGAATTTCATCTTATGTAAAATTTGTACCAATGAGGAAATAAAACTATAATTAATATTGAACTGTGGCTAATGATACATCTGATAAATCCACTCTAGTATGCCCATGTCCCTAAGCCTTTGGATACCTTCTTCTACAGTATACCAAGGCAGGTCTGGTACTTCCACTTGATTTAGTGTAGGCCACCGCAAAATCCATGCTTCAGCAACTCAATCAAATAAACTATTAGATCTTTTCTAACTTCGAGAGCTGAAACATCAAATGAAGCATCTGTGTTTAGTGAGACAATATCAATAAACTCAGACTGATACATCTTTATGTTCCTTGCACGATTATTCCACACCCTTAACAGCCATTCCCACACATGTTCCCCAGGTTTCTGTTTGTACATATTAGAAAAGTCAAGCAGTTCTTTTGGAGTTTAGTGTACCTCCTCCTGGGTTACACTTTGTACTTCACCTTTTGAGGGTCACTGGGATTTAAGTCTAGTTATAGGCCTAGAAGTCAAAATCGGTGGTAATGTTTTGAGAACATTCAGCATTGTCTTGTAAAGCATCTGCCTCAGATGATAGCCGAGGCAATAACTCAGACAAAGGTGCTTTAGATGCAGCTGGGTTAATCTCATAGATGGGAGTGGAGGGGCTAATGGTTCTGTTGGCAGGAGTGATACAATGGAATTTAGGGGCTCAGTGTTTTCAGCTTCCTGATTATCTGCGCGTATGTCCCCATTTCAGACTTCAGGATCCTAATTCTTCCCAATCAATGTCCTCACTTTAACTTCAGACACCTGTCAAGATTGGCAGTTGAGTTGGCGTTGTAATTTAGCCATCCTTACAATAAGAGTCTGGGTTTCGTTTTTGGCAGTATTAGCTCTGTTACTACAAGAAGTAAGTATTTCTTTCAAGGCACAAGTGGAAACTTTGAGGCCATTTATGCGACACTTGAGCTTTGACTCTGAAGCCCTGAGCTCACCTCTTTAATTCATCAGTTTGTGTAGCGAAAGTAGGACCAACCAACCAGCCTCCCTGTACTTCTTATTACAACAAAATTGTAGAAATGTTTCATCCATGCAATCACCCAGAGCCTTGTGTTTCACCAATACTTGATCTATTGGTGGTGATATTTTGCGTATTTGTATTGCCACCTCATGCCATGCATTAGCAGTGCCCTTTTTACTACTGGAAACAGAGTCATCAACATCTTTAAGACTAACCAGACCTGAGAACCAACTTAGAAAATTCATCTCTACAATTTTGTTTCCCTAGAACCACTCTCGGTACCAAATATCTAGGCTGGGTTCTGTAGAGAAGCAAAACTAGTAAAACATATATATATATATATATATATATATATATGTATATGTATATATATATACACAAAGAGAGAGAGAGAGATTTATATCAAGGAAATGGCTCACATGGTTTTTATAGGCTGTAAGTCCCATGTCTGTGAAGCAGGGAAGAAAATTCTCCTTATTCACATAGCTGCAGGGACCGGCAAGCCCAAGATTGGCAGGCTGGAGAGCACTGCTACCTCAGGCGGTGAAGATCCACAGTTGGCAGGCAAGACACCGGCAAGCTGCCAGCTCAAATCCCAAGAACTGGAGGCCAGACGAACAGGACCAGCTGCAGGATCTGGACCAAGCAAAAGCCCCCGACAAGGCGAGCAGGAAGGAAGTAGGCAGAGGAGGACGGGGAGATGAAGCCTGAGGGGGCAGCTCACCACCCCAGGCCCCGCCCCCACCAGTACCACTCAGCAGATTCCATCATGGGGGTGATCGCATATCGCATTTCAACAGGGAAGCGATCACAACATTGCACAACTGCCAAAACACTGAGAATCATGGCCCAGCCAAACTGACACACAATTTTATCCATCACAGTTTCTATTGCTTGCCCCACCCCCTAAAAAGTAGTACTTTAATTACAAATTACTAAATTAGTTGAAACAGTGGTTGAAAGAAAAAAATTTCTCAGGGAAAGGACATTACAGTGGTCATCTATATCCGTGGGTTCCACAGTTTTTTTGGGGGGGTGGAATTCCAAAAAGCAAAACTTATATCTGTCGCATGCCGAGCACTATGCTGAATCCATACGAGAGAAGTGATGTGCAGGCATCCTCTGCTGTAGCCTCCCACCGTTTCACAAATCCTCAGTCTCTTTCTAGCACTCCTTGTCTGAGCATTGTTTGCCTCGTATCTTGTTCCTTCGCTACTTGTGTTGTGTGCACCCTTTTCTCTGTGAAAAAAATGGCTCCTAAAAAGCAATGAAGTGGTCAGAGCAAACCTACAAACGCTAAGTGTGAGGGGGTTAAGGAGAACAAGAAGAAGGAGTTTAAGGCTAGTAAGGAGGGCTGGCCAGCTCTGTAAAGAGCGACAGCCTCAAGAACTTCAAGATGACAGGCAAGTCAACATCAGTCGATGCCCAGGTAGCATCAGCTTTTCCGGAAGAACTCCAGAAATTCCTGGAAGAGAAAGCCTACTTCTAGAGCAAGTCTTCAACTGTGAGGTAACGATTTATGTAGTATTTACATTGTGTTAAGTATTATAAGTAATCTAGAGATGATTTAAAGTATACGGGAGGATGTGCATAGGTTATATGCAAATACTACGCCATTTTACGTAAGGGGCTTGAGCATCCACAGATTTTGGTATCTTCAGGGGTCTTGGATGACAATACTTAACTATACTGCTGGTAGTGTTATTTATAGCTGGAAGTTATATGGTTCATATTTTTCTTCTTTTTTTATTTCACAAAGAAGACAGGAAAGAAGTGTTAAACTATTCAGAGTGTTCTACTATTGATGAAAACAACTTTATTATATCTTTTGATGTCTTTATGTCAGTCTCTACCCATCAGTTTTTATCAAGCCCCATAGATTACTAGCCTTCCCCAAACTTTCAAGTATGACACTCTCTGTTCTCTCTTACCCAACCATATCAAGACTGCTACTTAAAAGGCATCACTGACAAAAGTCAGAAACCCAAATGATAGACGAAAAACTGAGGTTTTAGTTCTAGTGTAATGCTGTCAGCACTAAAATCATGAAGTAGCTGCATATTTTTGCTGTCAAAATGGGTTCATCAAAAAGTTCTGCTACATGAAAGGGAAAGACAACAACCACCAGTACATTATACAGTTTCTTGACAAATCTACAGCATCTTACTTAAAGGAATTATACTTTTAGTTATGGTCTCCAAAAGCAAAATTGGGCAAAGATTCGTTTGTGATTTTGTAGTAACTAAAAAAATTAAACAAAAGCAGTTGCTACTGACTCAATTCCTACTCATGGCAACTGTACATGTGTCCGAGTAGAATGATACTTCATAGGATTTTCACTGGCTGATTTTAGCAGGCCTTTCTTCTGAGGTGCCTCTGTATGTACTCACATCATCAACTTTTTGGTTAACAGCCAAGCGCATTAACTGTTTTCACCAACAGAGACTCTGTAGTAACTAAAGCTATATTCTTATACCAAGGAGTAGACTAGGCCAGATACAAATAACTTGAAAACCCATATTCAGTATAAATATCGGAATTTTATAATTACAACTTCAACCAAGGAATGTGAATACAGTTCTAACACAGAATCTTGTACTCTGTCAACATATACACACGCACACACACACACCTGACATATAGAAATAGACACAATATAAAAATGTTATTTCATCAAATGTGTTTGGGAATTTCAGGTTTACACACATTCAAAGAAGAATATTTATTACAGGATATCTCAGAAATTTAATATGCTAATAAAATTTGTGGATTACTGAAAACAGGAGGGGGTATGGTTACAATGCTTTTCAACCATATGTAACCATTTTCTCCGAAGACTAGACTTTGAGAAAACTGACGTATTGGGTGAAGAGCACAGATAATAAAGTGAGAAAGAGTGAAATAAAATTCAAATTCTACAACTGATAAATTGTAACATCAGGTAATTTGCTTAATCTAATTAAACCTCTGTTTTTTCAACTGTAAAATAGTCATAGTAAAACCTCTCTCATAGGGCTGTGGTGAACACTAAAGATAATGATTTTAAAGCCTTTCCTCAGTACCTGGTCCAAAGTTAAGTACATAAGTCAATCATACTTATAATTATTATTGACTGTTAGTGTGGATGGCTTTAAAGCAGGTATTCTCTATTCTATATATTGTTCCTCTTGCACATATACCCAAAAATACAGCTAAAATTACATAAGTACTTATATTTATGTACAATTTTCCAAGGACTTTTACATGAATTAAAGTATTTCATTCTGAAAATAAATTTCCGAATTGCTGGTGTAAGATAAGGAAACTGAAGCTTGAAGAAATTGGGACTTGCCTAAGATCA
Source organism: Dugong dugon (assembly GCA_030035585.1). NCBI lineage: Eukaryota > Metazoa > Chordata > Mammalia > Sirenia > Dugongidae > Dugong > Dugong dugon. The sequence continues at coordinate 112,334,457 of CM057468.1, read as the reverse complement.
AACATCTATCATGTTGTGGTAGAGCTGTCATTCACTTGTAGTCTAGTCTACTGACTGCAAAGCCCATGTTCTTTCCACTACATGATTTTCAAATGCTTTAGCAGTCATATAAGTAAACACAGAAACACAGATACCAAACACTTGAGCATACTGAGTTTTGTTGCAAACACTCCCTGTCATCCTTTTCCATACTATTCTCCACATTTATGAAATTTTATATATTCCTTATGATAGATGGAGGCCTGGTGGTACAGTGGCCAAGAGCTTGGCTACTAACCAAAATGTCAGCGGTTTGAATCCACCAGTTGCACCTTAGAAACTCTATGGAGCAGTTCTACTCTGTGGGAATCGACTTAATGGCAGTAGGTTTGGGTTTATATGATAGATAGTATTATTTTTCCTCTTAAATAAATGTGGTATCATTGTACATGATCTGGATTCAAAACTTCAGGTTTACAAAAAATACATTTGGTTAACTACCAGCATATTTAATCAGTATATATGGTTAAATGTCTGATAAATAGATCTGGTTAAATATTGGCAAATATAATTAGTAGTCTAAATGATTTATCTGACTAGCTCTAAAGTCAAAGAAAGTCTATTAGCTTTCATGGGGTGTAGAAACTTACAAATCAAAGTAATTTTGAAGATCATTTTAAATTGTCCAATCAAAATAAACATCAGAATAGCTTGAGGCTAATTTATAAAAATAAACAGCATTTACACATGATTTTAAAAATATTCATTTATAAAAAACACTGGTGATATTTTAGGAAACTGAAAGATCTTCCTGTTTTCCACTTGGCTTATGGAGTTTTCTGGGTTCACATGTTCAAAAATAAAAACGGTGGTTTTGTTTATAAAATCAGAGTGGCATTGCTTGACTTTATGAGTTCAGATGAAAAAGAATCATGTATTATAGTTATTCCCCTTTTATAGTCTCTTATATATTCAGCACAATCCTATCATTATGTCTTCTTTCTACAAAGCTTATATCAGAGCATATTGTGTCCCTTCAAAACTGGTAACTTCTCTGCAATAAAAATCTGACACAAATAGCTCGTGAGATGGGATTCATTCTCAGTCTTCAAAAATGAATTGTAAAAGGAAAGATTATTTCTAGATAAAACTGTGAAGGAAATAGCTTATTTTTTCAGCATTCTTTTTCTGTGCCCATCTTGGGCCTCAAAACACCATCATGAGCTCTGTGGATTACATAATATATGACAGTATCCTTTAGTGTAGATCTTGTCTCATGACACATCCTCAACATGTACATAACCCAGGCATGTTTTCATTCTTTTATCGTCTCTACCCTCTCAAAAAATAAATAAATAAAATAAACTCCCAAACCAAAAGTTACTAAGTTACTCTGGTAATAAGAACTGTAAAAAATTATAAATACAGTAGGAAGTGCTAGAGGTACAGAAATATATGGACAAACTAAAGTTTAGGAGAATATATGAATTATATAAGAAATTAAATAGCTCTGTTTGGCTGGAGTTCAGGATACAAGGGAGGTTGCAAAACTGGTCACAAATTCCTCCCACTCGTGTATTCATTCTCCATTTGCAATGCGATTTTGTCATTCCTTCCATTAAGGGGGAAGTCTGTTTCTTGACTCCTTGAACTGGACTTGACTGTGTGATTTGCTTCATCCACTAGGATATTATCAAACTTGATGGAAGAAGAGGCTTGAAGAGCACTGATTTGGGCTTGCCTTCTCCAGCTGATGTTTGGAACCCTAAAATATCATGTGAAGAAGCCTGCACTGAAAAACTGGAGTATGAGAGATCATGTTCAGTAAAGCCAACTTGCTTCCCAAGCCAACAAGCCACTCAGACCAGGGCTGGAGGGTATCTGGCCCCAAGCCAATCAGCCTAGGCACGAAGAACTGCCCTGCCGAGCCCTAGGATAGTGAGAGATAATAAATATTTGTATCCTGTTTTAAATCACTAAATTTTGAGGTGGTTTTCAGATAGTAATTTAAAAAGGATACAGGTATTTGGATTACTTTTAACCTTTATTTTTCTTAAGCTTGAATCGCATATTAAAATATCTTCAGTATTTCACGTAATCATAGATTTTGGGATTGACAATTACCCATGAGATAGTCTGGCCTCAACCTTTTGATTTTAGAATTCAGGAAAACAAGCCTTATAGGGGTAAATTGACTAGTCAGAGTCACACATTTAGTTAGTGACAAAAGCTAAACTAGAATTCATATACCCTAATTTTTTGTTTGAAACTTTTTTTTACCATCCCATACTGTAAATGAACATTTTACATCTATAATAATCTTTCTTTGTTACTAAGAAGTGTAAAATGGAAAGAATGCTAATTAAGTCTCAAATTTTCCATGATTACTCTTATACTCCAATCTATCGGTTATGATTTTCAAGGTCATCAATATTAACACTACAGAAATACGCTTTTCTATATTAATTTCATCATCCAACTTTTCTCATCAGTATCTCAGTCTTATACAAGTAAATGTGCTTTATGTTGATTAATGGTGTACTTGCAAATAGTTCATGCTCAACTACTAATTAAAAGGTTGGTGGTTCAAACCCACCCAGCAAAAGAAAGGCCCAGAGATCTGCTTCCATCAAGATTATAGCCAAGAAAACATCATGGAGCTCAGTTCTACTCTGTAACACATTAGGTCACCCTGAGTCAGACTCAACTCTAAATTAATGGGTTTGGTTTAGTTTTGTCCCAAACAGATGCTTTTTAAGTTGGTTCTTAAATATGAATACTGTACACACACATACACATAATACATATATACAGGTTCGTATATATTTGTCATATATACGTACACACACATACATATATCAAGTGATAGAGCACTTAGAGTGATAATAATTTAATGAGAGGGTAAGAGAGAGAGAAGGACGTAAGTCCATTCAAAGGTATTTTTAGTATATTTTTTGGTGATAGGGGCCCTGGTGGCGTAGTGGTTAAGAGCTCAGCTGCTAACCAAAAGGTTGGCAGTCTGAATCCACCAGCCGCTCCTTGGAAACCCTATGGGGCAGTTTCACTCTGTCCTATAGGGTCACTATGAGTCGGAATCTATTTGAAGGCAATGGCTTTTATTTGGGTCTTTTTTTTTTTTTTTTTTTGGTAATATTTTTTATTTTTCATTGTCATTCAAAGACCAGGATCCATATTTATATCAGATAATAGATGTATTGGCTTCAGTTAAATACTTCTCAAGAGAGAAAATTGTCTTTTAAAAATGTACATACATATATCTTGTAATTCTTCTATATTTCGCATAGTTCCAGGTTGACATCCTAATCTGTGGTCTACACATACAAGCATTTTGATATAATTCAGGTTGTATAGGGATCACAGAGTGATGGACTCAATTGCTAAACCTCTGTGAATTCAGTTATGTCCAGTCATGAAAACATGACTTTGCTGGATTTTCTGTTGTCAATGCAGCAACACCATATTCTAAGGCTGAATAATGTTTCCCAGAATCCTCTTTATTTATATTTGTTTGCTTGTTTCTTTGCCAGTAAAAGGAACTCATGCAAGATTTAGAAGGCACATGAGAAGCAGAAGAGGGCTGCAGCTAGACTTGTAGATTCACAAAAGAGCCCGAGTGTCTCCCTGGCAAGCGAGTGCTTCAGGCTGAGATCTGCCGGGTTAACTCCCCTGACCCGCGGCTGCAGCTTCTCTGACCTCCGTACTCTTTAAAACATTTTACATCCAGAATATACAGACTGACTTCTGTTTTCCTGACCAAGCCTTGACAGATACAGATTTTATCATGTGATGGGGAGCTGTCCTAAGGCGGCGGCAGGTGGGGTTGGGGGACTAAAAATAGGTGGTATTAGAATTTGGCAAGAAAACTGTTATCTCAGGCTGCAAAAATGATGACCTATATTCTACAGTAATAAAACATTTATTAAAACTTGTCTTTTTTAATTCTCTCTACAGTAGCTTCCACTCCAGCAACTGTGCCTAATGAACATTGGGTGAGAATATTTTGATGCAGAATTTTGAAAGCATGAGCTCTTTGCTACTAGCTGCAGTAATAAGGTACAAGGGGAAGGTGAGCACAGAAAAGAATTGTCCAATTTGCAGAAGATTTTAGAGGGAACTGTCAAGAGTCTAGAATTTTCAGTTTTTGAAAAGAAAACTGTAACACATTAAATTAAAGGCGGATAATACAGCCTTATGTACGTGGGAGGGAAAATAACTCTGACTAAGATGGCAAGAACGAGCCCTGGTCGCATAACAGCTGCTAACTGAAAGGTTGGAGGCTGGAACCCCCCCAGTGGCTTCACGGGGGAAAGACCTGGCGATCTGCTCCTGCAACAATTACAGCCTAGAAAACCCTCTAGGGAAGTTCTACTCTGTCACGTGGGGTCGCTATAAGTTGACTCAATGTCACCTAACAACAATAACAACAAGATGGCAAGGAGTGGGCAGTGGTAGAATTCTCCCCTTCCATGAGGGACACCTGGGTTTGATTCCCAGCCAACGCACCTCATACAACCACACCCCTCTGTCAGTGGAGGCTTGTGTGTTGCTATGATGCTGAACAGGTTTCAGCTGAGTTGACAGACTAAAATGGATTAGGAAGAAAGTTGATCTACTTCCGAAAAATCAGACAATAAAACCCTATGAATCACAACCTTCTGATCCTGTTGTGTGCATGGGGTCCCCATAAGTTGAGGGCCAACTTGATGGCAGCTAATAACAGCAACAACAAAGATGGCAAGGAGTCCCTGGGTGGTGCAAAGGGTTAATGCGCTCAGCTGTGGTTTACGGCCACACATAGGTGCCTCTGGAAAAAAAAAAAAGCCTAATGATTTACTTAAAAAAATTAGTCATTGAAAAACCTACGGAGCACAATTCTACTCTGACACATGTGGGGTCACCATGAGTCAAAATCAACTCTACAGCAACTGGTTTTAAAATAGCAAACAATGTCCTCATGGGGCATGCAGTGTTCTCTTCCCTCTTGACTCTTGGCCTGCTCTGATCAATGAGATATTAGCAGATGCAACACAGGGAGCAGCTTGTATTGCTGGTGTGGTTGGGTGGCTTTCTTGTGCATCTGCCTTTGCCATGAAAAAAAGACACTTTTGTCCTGCCTGAGCCAAGAATTAAATATATGGAGAGACCACTCGAGCTGTCTTGCAGCCCCGCAGCCTGAAGCAGAGCTACCCCAGTCAATTATAAATATGAGAGCAAGACATGCATACTTCTTGTAGTATGGCGTTGAGATTTCTGTGGCTAAGTATAAAACTTAAAGCAGCAAAAGCTAACTGTTGTGTCTACCTGGCAGGGAAGTATTTGCGTAGGTTACAAACTCTTCCTAAGGATGAAGAGGAAGAAGGTTAAGATACACACACTTGGTTCCAATCTAATCGATTCTCAGTAAAGAGAGGTGAGATAAATTAGGATGTTGTTCCAATTATTACTCCCTATAATGCAGCCACACTTGTCAGCCATGGAAATTTGTGATGTCTCCTACTCTGGGCAGAACATGTATTCCCTGCTCCATTGCCAGTTTACATGATACAGGCAGAGGTTTTAGAAATGTTTTGCTTTGCCTTCCTGCTCCATATTATCATCATGAGAAGAGTGTCCCATGGAATACTGGTCCCTGAGCCAAGAAGACACATGACCAGACCTGAAGAAAACCCAAAGCCTGAAGCAGAGTCACTACAGCTGACCTACAAATGCACCAGCAGGAAAAATAAATGATTTTTTCTAGTCATAAATTTCTGAGATTACAAGGTAGTTTATTGTTGGCTAGTAGAGATAAGATATTGAGGACAAAATGTTCTGGGCATTTCTGTGGCCTGGGGTTGAGGACTCTAATAATGACACCTGATTTAAAAAAAACAAAACACAAAACTTTTAAGCAATTTCAGCTCTTACATTTGTATTCAGGATACATATTTATGTGATTTTTGTATATCATGTGAGGTAGGGGTCTAAGTTCTTATTTTTTCTTTACTCTTCTTTTTAACCACTCTTGCTAAATGTATTTGTCAACAAATTTGTTGCTCATTCTGAGCACAAATGCAACCTCAGACTAGAAGTGCTATCAGCTCTCCCTTATAATCTTCTACCAATTTTGTTATTTTTACTGACAGACATCACTGGGCGTGGCTTTTGTGCCGTCTGCTCAAAACCAAGTCTGTCCCCTTTCGCAGTAAATTTACTGGCATCTATGGGCTGCCTGGTCTGGTAGCATGACTGTTCCTACTGAGCTATGGTTGGAGAGGGATTGGTGACAGCCCCAAGCGTGAATGCCACAGACTTCCACTGTTCTTACCCAAAGGTCAACAGTTTTTAATGAAGAAGTAAGTACTTTTCAATCTGTTGATTGTGTTTAATCAATTTCAGAGCCCTGAATTGGTTATTTTTTTTTTTTTTTTTTACAATTATGTCCAGTTTTACAACTGTTTTGAAGGGAGAGGATCCTCTGACTTTGTTACTTCACCATCCCCGGATATTGTGTGTCCTGAAAGAGGGTGGTAACAATTGGGGCCAAATCTCAGTGAGCATTTAAGAAACTTAGCCCCAGCCTTGGAAGGATGGAATTTTGTGGGTCTTCCAAGTATTTAGGAGCTGTATCTTGCTTGCTCTCAAGGACCACAGGGGGAAAGGTGACAGGGCCCTGAGGGAGGGTGGTCATGATCCCAGGAGACTTCAGGTAGTGGACCTGCCTCCCTTTAAAGGAATCGTATGGACCATGACCACATTGATTGTGACAAGAACCTCAAGATTTCTGCCTGATTCTGCAGAGGACAGGAAAACTCAATAATGGCGTTCTTCCAATCTCAGAAGTTTAGACACATAAAGCAGATTAAATATGATTTTAAAGTAACAAAAGAAATTTGTCATTCTTACATCGCAAGTTGTAGGGGAAAGTCTATACCTAGTATAAATTGGAATCCCTAAATATGAAAGTGATATTTTATTGAAATAAATCTGTTTTATGAATTTAAAGTGATATGTTATTGGAATAACCTTGTTTATAAATTTAAAGGAATAACATTTATATGTTAAGGAGTTTGCCACCAAGGGAAATGAGATTCTTTAGATATACATAAAAATGTAAATCCAGTCTTGAGGACAATGGAAAAAGTAATGAAATTAATTGGCCTGTTTAGTTTTTGGGCCACATATAAGTCTTCTCCATAAGACTAAGAAATTGCATTTTTAATTACTCTTCAATTAATCTGATACAGAAGTTTGAAAGCAGAATAATATGACATTTTGGTTTCAAAATTGGGTCACTAACAATATCTAAGAACTGCTTACCTTCCATGAGAAAAAATAAAAATGGAAGCACAAAGACTCAAAATGTATAACTGCTAAAACTTTCTAAAATACAGACTTACCTGAACACAATATGGTAAGCATTTATTTGTCTTTGCACAATTGGCTATTAGGCTGTGACCAGAGCATGCAGCCAGCAGATGCACTGGAGTTGTCTTTGGCATTTAATTGAGCATGGCACTCGGGTTCTGTAGATGGATATTACTCCTACGTCTTTACAGGAGCAGACACGTGATGTCCTGAATTTTAATAAGTGCTAGTGCAGAGCTACAATCCTCCCTAATCGATGGCATGTTGACCAAGTTCAAATATACACACAGAAGTACAGGGAGTGCTATGTTTAGGGATTTGTCCCCAGAATGAGGGTATCTAAAAGTACATGGGAAGGAGGTGGCAGTGCAAATGTGAGAAAAATGGTACACAGCCAATAATTGAAATGCAAATATTTTAATAGTCCAATGTATTTTGAGTGAAGTTAGTAGTAATTATTTGCAGAAATTCTGAAGAATTTCCACCAAAGTCTAGTATTTGTTACAATAACATTTGAAAATCACTGATTTATTCACCTCTCTTCCCCAGGATATTATAGGTGAAGAAGAATGAGCCCCACTGAGGGGACTACACAGCTATTTACCTCCAAAAAACCCAGAGCCTTTTCTCAGAATAACAGGAAGCCCTTTCTTCCCTTTTCTTCGGGATAATTTCCTCCATAGGTTTTAACTTCTGTCCTTGACTCTCTAAAGATGCAATCAATGAGAAACATTTACTATACACATTCCTGTATTATTTAGTTTCAATGTCCACTATTGTAGCCAGCCGTGGTGGCACAGTGGTTAAGTGCTATGGCTACTAACCAGAAGGTCAGCAGTTCGAATCTACCAGCCACTCCTTGGAAACCCTGTGGGGTAGTTCTACTCTGTGGTATAGAGCCGCTGTCGACTTTACCGCAATGGGTTTGGTTTGGTTTGAATATCCTCACGTCGCTATTCAAATTTGGTCTGTAGGTTCTGATCCCAAACCAACCCATTGCCATCAATAGCTACCCTATAGGACAGAGTAGAACTGCCCCATAGGATTTCCAAGGAGTGGCTGGTGGATTAAAACTGCCTACCTTTTGGTTAGCAGTCGAGCTCTTAACCACTGTGCCACCAGGGCTCCAAATTTAAATTAGTTAACATAAAATAATATTTAAAATTAGTTTCTCAGTCACACTGACCAAATTTCAAATGCACCATAGACACATGTGGATAGTGGCTACAGTGCAAATATAGAATATGTCTACTGTTGCAAAATGCTCTATTGGATTGCACTTGCTTTAAGTTTTATCAAGAGTATGTATGACTTTCAGAATTAATGAAGAATAAAGAAATACCTTTTTTAAAAAAAAAAACAAACCTGTAAACATTACTCTACCCCTTAGGGTTATACTTAACATAAGATTGGCTACGGAATGAACAAAATTCCCTTTGTGGCCCCTTTTTTGTTTTTTATTGTTGACCTAGAAATATATACGTTAAGATTTTCATACTTAATTGTCATTCATCCCTTTCATATGCATTATGTTCTTATTATGTCAGACTTCATACTAGGCATTGGAATATAATGATGAAGACGACAGACATGACCACTGTCCACTTGGAGCTGACAGTCTAGGATGATGAAATAAACCTTAAGCTGATTGTTATACAAATTATAAGAAAAAGTAGCATCTAATGAGTCTGGGGAGTCAGTCAATGAAATTTTCCTTGATTGCTGACTTTTACTAATACCGCGAAAACTAAAGAAGAAAATAATTTACACAGGTAATGTTATATGTGTTGGACACAGACAAAAGAAGGCTGTGATGGGGTGCTGGAAGGGTGTTGTAGCAGAATGAATAGGCTATGCAAAGGTTAGAGACAGTAAGAGACTGAAAATCAGCTAGTGTTTTACAAATGATGGCAAACTACTGACTAATTGGAAGCATAAGAGTTTGTGATCAGATTTGTAAAACCCTTTTGTCATGAAATGATAACTACAACATGGAAATGTTAAAAAATATTTATCTTGCAGACCTGCTTTCTGGCCTTTGTTTTTAGATCATCAGAGGTGGAAACTTTTTGAACTATCCTCCTGGTTTTTATTCAAGGTTCTGTGGCTTTCTCAAGCTGATTTGCCTGTGTTACATTTCCTTATTCCCTCCTCACTCTCCTTCCCTAGCCCTTGTTCTTTAACCTTCTTGTTTCAGAAAGTCAGTGGACATATCGGGGGCCGCTACCAAAAAGAAGGCCTCCAGGTGCATCCCCTAGACTCAGATGGGGGTGTGCTCCTGTCAGTGGCTTCTACCAACAGAAATGTTGCCTTTTCCTCTGCTTCAAGGTGTTCTAGGGGAGAACTGATCTCTGGTCTTGTCAGCATTCTCTTTTATTTTCTAGTCCAGACATTCTAATCTTTCATATGTTTTCATATAAGTTCATATCTTCTTAAAAAAGAATGTGGTCTCACCTTACCAGACGCAGAAATTTACCTTATCTGAGAAGCCTACTTACATGCTCATGTTGTTGTTGTTAGCTGCTGCCAAATCAGCCCTAACTCATGGTGGCCCCTTGTCTTAGTCATCTAGTGCTGCTATAACAGAAATACCACAAGTGGGTGGTTTTAACGAAGAGAAGTTTATTTCCTCACAGTCAAAGTAGGCTAAAAGTCCAAATTCAGGGTGTCAGCTCCAGGGGAGGGCTTTCTGTCTCTCGGCCTTCTCATCAGTGTTCCCCCAGACTAGCAGCTTCTCGGTGCAGGGACCCCTGTCCAAAGGAAGCGCTCTGCTCCCGGCACTGCGTTCTTGATGGTATGAGGTCCCTCTATCTCACTGCTCACTTCTGTCTTTTATATCTCAAGAGATTGCCTCAGGACACAATCCAGTCTTGTAGACCAGGTCCTGCCTTACTAACACAACTGCCACCCATCCTCCCTCATTAACATCATAGAGGCAGGTTTACAACATACAGGAAAATCACACAGTACCAGGAATACACACATATTTGGGGGGACATAATTCAAACCATGACACCCCTGACTCATGGTAGGCCCTCATCTCATGTTGCCCCTGACTCTGGTGTCCCCATACCCAAGGGAACTAAATGCTGCCCAATCCAACTGTCATGGATTGAATTATGTCCCCCAAAAAATGTGTGTATCAGTTTGGCTGAGCCATGATTCCCTGGTATTGTGTGATTTTCCTATATGTTGTAAATCCTGCCTCTGTGATGTTAGTAAGGGAGGATGGGAGGTAATTGTGTTAGTGAGGCAGGACTCAGTCTACAAGACTGGATTGTGTCCTGAGGCAATCTCTTGCAATATAAAAGAGAGAAGTGAGCAGAGAGATGGGGGGACCTCATACCACTAAGAAAGCAGTGCCAGGAGTAGAGAGCATCCTTTGGACCTAGGTTCCCTGTGTAGAGAAGCGCCTAGTCTAGGGGAAGATTGATGAGAAGGCCGACAGAGAGAGAAAGGCTTCCCCTGGAGCTGACACCCTGAATTTGGACTTTTAGCCTATTTTACTATGAGGAAATAAATTTCTCTTTGTTAAAAGCATCCACTTGTGGTATTTTTGTTATAGCAGCACAAGATGACTAAGGCACCAACTGTTGTAATCCTTAGGGTTTTCATTGACTGAATTTTGGAATTAGATCGCCAGGCCTTTCTTCTAATCTGTCTTAATCTAGACACTCCACTGAAACCTGTTCAGCATCATAGCAACACACAAGCCTCCAACGACAGACAGGTGTTGGCTGTGCACGAGGTGCATTGGCTAGGAATCAAACTCATGTCTCCTGCACGGAAGGCAAGAATTCTACCACTGAATCACCAATGCCCCATTATATGTTCCTTGGCCTTGGTGATTATTAAGAAGGCCCCATATGCCACCAGAGGGACTCTTCTGCTATTGGATCAAAAAGGAGAATAACCTGTCCCCATCAAAATACCTACTCTCGGGTATCTTAAAAATTACATTTTCTTTTATTCAATAATGCTCACAGCAAACTATGTGGTATGAGGCCTGGAAGTTTCTGAATCAGATCTTGGCCTGAGACCCAATTCAGAACTTCTTGCCCCCTGTGGGCTTAGATATTTCATTTAGCCAACGAGAAAGGATTTGAAGATTATATGATTGCAATTTTGCTAGCGAGTTTTGCTGATGGTGCACCAGACCCAATGTCCTACAAAAGTATAAAGATTTCTGTTTTACTTTGTTTTTATACATTTTCATTGAAACCACACACACTGAGAAATCATTCTTCTCTGAAATACCAACAACAACAAAAAATGGTGACTATTTCAGTGGTGGTTTTATTACACTTTTTGTTTGCTTCATTTTAGTTGATAGTTTATCTCTTTCTTCATTTTCTTCTGGATACAGCCAGCTGTTGAGTCAGCAGTGTGTAGGCAACTCAAGTGGGACATGATTACTGAGATTTCTTTTATGTTTCCCTCCAGGGTAGCCACCTGTTTTGTCACTGAGAAAATGACTCATGTGGCAGCCTGATAAATACCTGGTTGCTCACGGGAGTAGTCTGTGAGACTCACTTGTAACTCTGCTTTAAATGAGAGTAAAAACGACGAAGATTAAAAATTAATTAAACTATCCCTGTAGAGCCCAGCTAAAAGGCAAAGAAAGACCTTCACATTGTAAAGTCAATACAGGGCAATGGGCCTGTTTTATGATTAGTATACCTAAATGATGCAGGAAAACAAGGCAATGAGATAAAAATTTAAGTCAAAGCAATATCTGAGTCCCTAATATATTCTCTGACCCAACAATCAAATGATTTCAGTCATAGATTTCTTTATATCTTACCCTTTGAACCAGAATAGTTTCTGTTAAATCTGTGTCAAAATGCCAATATAGTTGTCACATTCTGCATAATTTAACCTGAAGCAAATGATCTCTCTCTTCTGTATTGGTTTCTCTGCTTTTAGCAATGGTATCTGAAATTGCTCCATTTATCTATTTCTGTATAACACACAAATTTAATACCTTGAGGCTCAAACATCTGTTTTGTTTTACACATGATTTTACTGGTCAGGAATTCCAGAAGATCTTGACTGGGAGGCTTGTTTCTGATCCATAGTAGTGTCAACTAGGCAGCTGGGGCTGAAGGATCCAATACTTAAATGGCTTTTTCTTTCAAACCTCTGGTGCTTCAATTCTCCTTGAACTCTCTTTCTCTCCACAAGGTGTCTTAAAATCCTGTCTTGTCCACATGACTTGAGCTTCTCACCACATGGCAGTCTCCAGGCAGTTGAACTTCTTACATGGTGGTTTGCTTTCTCTAGAGCAAGTAATCCAAGAAGCCCAGGTGGAAGATGCAAGACTTGTTTTCACCCAGCCTCAGAAATCACAAGATGTCAGTCTCACTCATTCTATTGGCCAATCAGTTACTAGAACCAACCCAGATTCCCGCCAGGAAGAAATAGTCTTCAACTCTGGATAGTGGAATGATATGCACAGACAGAGAGGGAAGGAGTTGGTGGTGGCCATATTGAAGGAAAGCTACCACAGAAATGTTTCAAGCTATCTCATAGTCAGAAACTCCTTTACAGGTTATTTCCTCTAGGGTTTAAGGGCCTTCAGGTATTTATAGGCTTTATATCTTGGTTATGTGTTTTAAGATGCATTTATTTTCAAGAAGTTTTATACTACCATGTTGTCACAAGCTGTTTGTAATCAGGAGATAATTACCATGTTGGGCTGTCCAGTAAACGTTCCTGAATAGAGCCTCCATTCATTCAATAGTGATTTATTGCACATCTACAATATACCAGACCTTTTTCTAGACACTGGAGATGTTGTTGTTGGGCACCATCCAACTGGCTTAGACTTTTAAGGACTTTATGTATAACAGAATAAAATGTTACCCAGTCCTGTGCCATCTTCATATTTTCTATGAGTTTACTGTTTTGACCATGGCATCAGTCCAACTCATTGATGGTTTCTCTTGTTTTTAATGATGCTCTACAGCACAAATGATGTCCTTTTCTAGTGATTGGTCCTTCCTGGTGCTGTGTCCAAAGTCAAAAAGCTCTAACTTGCTTCTAATGATCATTCTGGTTGTATTTTTAGTTGCGTGTAGATAGCAACAGACAGTGGAGATAGTGCAATAACAAATCAAAGCCCCTTCTCTTAGAAATTTTATTCTAGTGGAGACAATAAACATAAATATATAATATTTTGGGGGATTATAAGTGCTATGAAGAAAAATAAATTAGGAAGTCTAAGGAAACCAGGTTGGACTCTATGCTTCTTCAGGACCAAGAAATGAAATCTCTTCAGCCTGTCATTCTCATATCCCTTTTTGTTCAGTCGGTTAGTAAACCATGTTGCTGATGTAATCAACATAATAAGATTATATATATTGGAAAGTGGTGCTTAATTCTGAGATTACATAGACATTTAAAATTTTTATGAATACTTATTATCAGGAAAATTCATTATGCTCTTTTTTTCATTCCAGACAATCTATAGAGTTTTCACATTTCTTGAAACTCATTCTTCCAGGGTCATTGGGCCCAGGTAAGGAAGAAAGAAACCAAGGTATGCATTTCAGTTTCCTTTATAACATTATTGTAAGAATATTTTCTTTCACCAGAGATATTCCACTACTGGAATTATATGTATATATATACCCACACATATCATCACAGTTCAAAAAGAAAAGTCCATTTGTTTGGTATCATTATGCATCTTATTTTGTAAGATTGCATTGAGGTTCTAGCTCACTGAAGGAGATAATAGTGTAGGTTGTAGAATAGGCTTCTACATATTTGCTTTCTGTTAACTTAATAGGAGGGCATCAAATGACACTAATGCAGCTTATATTTGTCTGAGAATTGTTGCTTAAGCCTATCATTATTTCTTCCATTCTATTTTTTTTCCAAGTGAATTGTCTTCATAATATCTAAAATAGAGTAGATGAAGTTGGTCATAACTCCCGTATACAGTGAGGGTATCCTGGAGAAAAACTTCTACTAACTCATTTTTCTTTTATAAGAGATATATGATTATTGATTTATGAGATTTCATTTTATTGGCTAATAATTTAAAATAGGTCAAATGATAATTTATAGAAATACCTCTATTAATACATCAGCTATCTCCTCACAGTCAATTTTATAAATCAATATCTTATTAATGTAATTATATTTCAAATATGCTTTGTGGGTTGCTATTTAAAGAAATCCAGTGGAGAATTTTTTTCTCCTAAGAAAATAATTATTCCAAATTTCAAGTCACACCCTCAATATCACTATTATGAAAATACAGATGCTCAGAAATAGAGCGAGCCTTTTCATTTTTATCATCATATTCTTGAGGATTTGGGAAAACAGTATAATGAATATTGAATTATTCCCCTCACTTTGTGTACCCTACAAACTGCGCTTACCATCTCTCAGCAAAACATAGCTATATATTTGTAAGATGAAATGTTAACTGAAATTAGCACTAGTTTCTTTCAACAAATTTTACCTGAGAGGTCATAGAAATTAACGGCAGCTCAAAAATATATTTGCAGGTCAAAACAGAAGACAGTGAAAAATAGTTGTTGGCATATTGTATGGGAGGTGAAGGTCTTCAAAGATGAAGCAGTGGTGCTTAAAACGGGACTATGACTAGATTCCATATTACACGGAGTCCACTGTGATACTATTAATGTCCTCTCTTAAACAATTATAAATATAGAGGAAATTATTTCCTATTTTAAATAGATCTTTAATGTCTTTGGTGGTAGGGCATTTCCTGAGCAACAGATCCTATGGTATACAATGAACTACTGATTGTCTGATTTGTTTTGGAATAGTAGACTTCTTCAGCTCTAATAGACTTATGCCTAAAAGAGATCTCAAACAGTAAGGTTATCCATATAGTTAAATCATAACCCAAATATTCCAAATTTGGTCATTTAAAAATCTCCATCAATTTGTAGTTACGGGTTTTAATATTGAAAGACCGTCTTCAATCTCCAGGGAGCCATCACAGAAATTTTATTGCAAATAATAGCAATGATGCTGATAGAGATACTAATAAAAAGTTAAAAATAAAATAATTTGAGAGTAAAATAACAACAATAACAATTGTTTTGCAGAAATTCCAAACTATAGACATCAATATTAAACATTTATCTTAGTCTTAAAGCATATATGCAGAGATTCACAGTATCATGGTAGTATATACTTGATACGCTTTGTTAAAGCTTTTTTGTTTGTCTGTTTTTCACATTTTACTAATTTCTAATTAGGCAATTTGCCTGTACTCCAAGTTTCTTGCAACTAATTTTGAAGTGCATTTTCAAATGCTATCATTGTTTTCCTGAAGACATTGTAAAAATTAAACTAAAATTCAAGCAAAGACTCATTGCTTTTTCAATAACTTGCTTTGGAATTAAATATTTTGGAAAAAAAATTTGTTGCTAATTAGGGAATCTTCTACAATAATGTTGTAAAGGAAACTGAAATACATATCTTGGTTTCTTTTTTTTCCTACTAGGTAGGAAAAGAATCACATATCTGGAAATCACACCCCTTACGCTTGAGCTGTGTCTGTAGGCCACATCCAATTTTCATCTGCTGCTATTATTTCATATAAGGAGCCCTGGTGGCGCAATGGAGCCCTGGTAGTGCATTGGTTAAGAGCTCGGCTGCTGTGATCATTAAGGTTGTGTGTCAACTTGACTGGGCCATGATTCTCAGTGGTTTGGCAGTAATGATGTAGTTTGGCAGTCTACGATGATGTGATCACCTCCACGATGGGATCTGCTGTGAACAGGCAAGCAGTTGAAAGGGAGTTTCCTTGGTGGTGTGGACTTTCTGGCAAGGCTCCTTAGCTTTTGCTCACTCTGAATTCTGCAGCTGGCTCCTGTTCATCTGACCTTCTGTTCTTCAGACTTGAGCTGGAAGCTTACCTACCGTCTTGCCTGCTGATGTTGGGATTCATGGGTCTTTGCAGCCTGTGAGCCAGAACCCTGCTGTCTGACCTACCAATCTTGGGTTTGACAGCCCCTGAGACTACATGAATCAGGAGAAGCCTCCAGCCTGACCCATGGACTTGGGACATTCCAGCCTCTACAACTGCGTGAGGCATTTCCTTGATATAAATCTCTATGTATATATTTACACGTTTTACTGGTTTTGCTTCTCTAGAGAACCCAGCCTAAGACAGCTGCTAACCAAAAGGTTGGCAGTTCAAATCCACCAGCTGCTCCTTGGAAACCTCTGGGCAAATTCTACTCTGTCCTATAGGGTTGTTATGACTCAATGGCAATGGGTTTGGTGGCACAATAGTTAAGTGCTCAGCTGCTAATCAAAAGTTCAGCAGTTTGAACACACCTAGTAGCTGGTCAGGAGAAAAAAATGTGGTAGTCTGCAGCTGTAAAGATTATAGCCTAGGAAAACCTATGGGACAGTTCTACTCTGTCTTATTGGATTGCTATTAGTCAGAATTGACTCGATGGCACACAATTACAACATTATTTGATGTCTGGGTTCCAAAGTCCTCGTTATCATATTTTATTGTTATTGTATTAACTGAAATAATATAAGTTGTAGAATTATGTAAATAGAGCTATAGAGAAGTATACAGGTAGACAAATGAAATAATACTTGTTTTCACTTATTTATTCCACATTTTTGGCAAAAATAGTATATCCTCCTTTAAGTGATACTTTATACATAATTTAACAAAACTATGGCTATGAGATACTGGGAAATGTAATACAATTTAGTAAACAAGGAGAAGTACTTGCATTGGTCGTTTTATATTTAAATGTTTGGCCTATAAAACCAAAAACAAACCAAATCCCTTGCCTTAGAGTCAATACTGACTCTTAGTGACCCTCTAAGACAGAGTGGAACTGCCCAATAGGGGTTCCAAGGAGCAGCTGGTGGATTTGAACTACCGACCTTTTGGTTAGCAGCTGAACACTTAACCACTGTACCACCAGGGCCTATAGCATTTTGCCTACAGCATTTGCAAAATCTCCTAGATTCAGGATTACAGATTTTTGCATACTTTCCACTTGGTTACATAATATTCCAATGAGTAGGATTCTGTTCTTTCCATCAAATGTTAGTGCTTATATAACTTTTCATATGAGTCAGAATCAGAAGGTAGGAAAAGTGTGATGCAAGTCATTCTTCATATGATGTTTTATATAGCACATTTGTTTTGCCAGAAACACACACACACACACACACACACACACACACACACACTAGCTTCCCTGCTCAGATGGTTTGATTCAAGAAAAATTAGGCAGCATACCTTCAGAAGTTACATGTAGAAATTCCTAATTATGAGTATATCTAACCCAGATAAAGTACTTTATCCTGTTATTATTCTATTATTTCTTGTATTCTTTATAAAAACAATGGAAAAGAACAACCACGATACAACTAATGACTAGTTCATAAGGCCAAAGAAAATCTGGAATAAAGGAAAACTTTTTCACATTGCAATGTTTTATTTCCTACATTTATATCAGTCCACTGTGTGCCAAATATAATGGCTTTATTTACCACAAACTTCCCCCAAGATTAGATCATAAGGTTATAATCCCTTTAACAGCAATATTTATAATAGCATTATATATTGTCATCAGAAGAAGGAAGGGGTAATGGTAGTTAACTTCTAGTCATAAGAACACAAATGAAAATATCAATATATTCAGCCAATCTTGCCCATAGATTTACAGCTGGGGCTGCCGCCTCTTAGCATCATTAGTTTACATAATGTTCAGAAAAGGTTAAATGACCAGAACCTGAAAGCCTTCATCTGATTGGATGAAACAGCAATTTGATGTGCCAGTGCAAATTCAAATGGTCAATAATGCAATTTTTATTTTATATTATCTCCAAAACCCTTGTGTGGAGTCAGTTCCTACTCAAAGTGACTCTGTAGGACAGAGTAGAACTGCCCCAGAGGGTTTCCAAGGCTGTAAATCTTCACGGAAGCAGACTGCCACATCTTTCTCCTGCGAAGTGTCTGGTGGGTTCCAACTACCAACATTTCAGTTAGCAGCTGAGCCAAAAAAAAAAAACAAACCCATTGCTGTCGAGTCAATTCTGACTCATAGCAACCCTACAGGACAGAGTAGGACTGCCCTGTACCAGCACCTGGTGGATCCAAACTGCAGATCTTTTGGTTAGCGGCCAAATACTTAACCACTTGCGTCACCAGGGCTGCTTATGTTATTTTAGACCTCCATAGTTACCCCAATGAAACGAGTAAACTGCCTATGGTATCTTGGAAGCTATATGGTTTGGAAGGCACCAAAAGAGTTGACCACTTATTCATAGTGGATTTGATTTTTTATCTGACTTACTGCTTGTTTGTATTTCAAAGAGAGCATGAATAGTAAAAGAGCCTTCCTTCAGTTTAAAATATTAATGAATTTTTATTTTGATAATATCTTCTCTACTATTACCTGAGAATAATTGCAGAAAACATTCCAGAATTCTGTCTTGTCTAAGTATGCTGGATCACAAATACACACAAACATTCACATACAAGAGAGAGAGACTTACGCATGCAGCAGAATAACATCACACTAAATGGAAAAACTAGTCTCTCAGGACCAATTTTATGCCTTCCTTTACAGCTGTATTGTGCCACTTTGGAACATAATATATTCTTTTGAAGTCAATGATCCCTGAGGGTTCAAAAAGATAAGAATTTGGCTCTTGATAGAGTGGATGCATTGTGTAGAATAGAGTCTTTAATTCTAAGCCTCACTGAGCGTGCACAAACACCCACACAAATACCAGTGGGAGTAACTCACAGGAGAATGCTTAAAATGACTAGGACCCTAAATATTGATTTGACATGCAAGAAACAGAATCAGAAGTTTAGCCATCCTTGGATATGGAGCATCTTTATTTTTAAAAGGGAGAAATAATAAGAGGAAAATAAGAGAGAAATGATTAGATGGCCCAAAGGTGCATGGCCACAGAAAATAGGATCAAGCTTAAAAAGCAAAACATTACCAGTTTTTCTGAAATTTGGTTTCACAGCATTCAACCTGGGACAAATTTCTAAGCATAAATCAATGTTGCTAACAGCCTTTAATTCAAACTCAAACTTAAGACATTCATTCCTCATAAATTATATTTTATCTATATATATATCTCTTTGCTTCTTTAGTAGAATTTCTGCTGGCTACATTATTTAAAGATAGAAAGCAAGGGAAATTCAGTTTCTTTGTGCACAATGTATATACAATTAAACAGAATAAATCATCAATTCATAATAAGTACAGTGATTAGTCCTGTTGGTATTTATGTGCTTTTAGATCATATTTCAATTCACATAGAATTCATACAGGATAAAAACAGCTTAGCTTTTACTAATTGTCATACCTGGTTTCAGGTTAACAGGCTTTGGAATGTACAGACGAAGTTCTTATTTAACATGGGTGCAGTGGTTAAGTGTTAGGCTGCTAACCAAAAGGTTAGCCGTTTGAGTCAACTAGCCACTCCTTGGAAATGCTATGGGGCAGTTCTACTCTGTCAGAGAGAGAAAAGAGAGATATTTGCTCCAGGAAAGGAGTTGAAATATATACATATTTTCCCAATGGGTTATAGGTGGCTAAAAAGTAAAGCTCAGTTTGAGAATAAGTGCTTAAACAAGTAGTTACAGTATATACCTCATGCTCCTTTGTTGCAAGTCTAAGATATTTCTTATCAGGAGTCATGAAAGTTATAGGACTCCTTTGATGCAAGAGGTAGCAGATGTGTTTGCACAAAGATTAATATCTTGGACCAACTCCAACATTTTGACTCTAACTGGGTTCCCCCAGCATCATCAAGAAGTTGAGTTGTATTTCAGCCAGAATATTCTGTATTTTCTTTTTCAGTGCCTTCTAATCTCTTGATTTGGCAATTTTGATCATCTACTTCTGGATGTTGGAGATTGGTTAGATAGGTTATAGTCTTAGGTAGGTTATAGATTAGTCAACTCTTTTTTAGGTCGTGTATAGATTTTTTTCTTCTTTTCTAATTTTTCTCAACAAATCCTACCCTTCAAGTTTGCTTAACTGGGCTTTTGAATTTCTCTGTTGCTTTTTCCCTCCTTCAGCCCCCAAGACAGAGTTCCTTGGCAAGAACCTGAGATTGGCTTTGTCTCTCTATATCTAGATGTTATAGATTGAATTGTGTCTCCTAAAAATGTGTATCAACTTGGGTAGGCCATGATTCCCAGTACTGTGTCCATGATTTTGTGATCTGATGTGATTTTCCTGCATGTTGTAAATCCTGATCTCTGCCTATGGTTAATGAGGCAAGATTAGGTTATGTTAAAGAGGATTAGGGTGGGATGCAACACACTTACTCAGATCACAGCCTGATCAGATGTAAAAGGAGTTTCCCTGGGATGTGTCCTGCATCACCTTTGATCTTACAGGAGATAAAAGGCGAAAGAAGGGAGCGGAGAGAGGGGGACCTCCTACTGCCAAGAATGAAGAACCAGGAGGGGAGCATGTCCTTTGGACTGAGGGTCCCTATGCTGAGAAGCTCCTAGACCAGGGGAAGATTGATAGCAAGGACCTTCACCCAGAGCCAACACAGAGAGAAAGCCTTCCCCTGGAGCTGGCTCCCTGAATTTGGACTTTTAGCCTCCTAGACGGTGAAAGAAAAAATTTCTGTATGTTAAAGCCATCCATTTGTGGTATTTCTGTTATAAAGCAGCACTAAATAACTAAGACACTAGACTCCTAGCATAATCCAGGAGCAAAACCATACAATATTTGTTTAATGTCTGACTAAAACTTTAGTGCATCGTCATATGTTAAAGCAATTCACAATAATGACTTCTAGAAGACGCCGATACAGAATACAAAGAGTACAGGCAGTGAAGCATACCTGTAGAGGGATTCCTAACATAATTTAATCTCAAAACAAACATAAGACATTGTCTATAGGGGAATAAACATTACTTTACTGAAAAAGAATGTAAAACAGATACAAAGAGGGCCATATTACCATGCCATCCTTTTTGATTTATCAGAAAAGAAGGGGGGAGGTATAAATATATCTACCTGTCTTACTGCTAGGAGTTACCTCCAATACAAAAAGGTGCAAAGTGAGAACGTTTTCATGTCAGCAAAGTGGGTGGGAAGAGCTACACATTATGGCTTAGTAGGTGGAGATTTTGATGAGAACAAAACAGCCCAAAAACAGCAAGATTACATCAATGACAAAAAGGGGAGAACCGAATCCATTTTTTCACACAGCTTCTGGTATAATGATTTGAAAATGCAAATACTATCATTTCCTTTCTACTTAAAAATCATTTTGTGAGATCACACATCTTTGCAGATAAAATCCTAACTTAATCTTACGTAAAAACTCTTCCTTGTCATGCATGTCACCATGTCCCTCTCTAGCTTAGTTCCTTCTCATTCCATCTCTAACTATTCCATTCAAGTTCCAGAAACACACAAGCCACTGGCTGTGCCTGAATGCACCAAGCAAGCTCCTTCTCAGCTCCTGTGCCTCTGCTTGTGCCTAGACATCTCGTCTCAAGTTGTCCTTTTTGCCTGGGCAATTCCTTTTCTTTCTTCCCAACTCATTTGATATATCACCAACCATTTCATGACCCCAAGCTGGACTACATAACCATTCTGTGTGCTCCCATAGGTTCCTGTATTTAACACCATTATAACCTTACCATTCTGTTTCAAAAATACCTTTTCATTCCTCTATATACCTTGAAGTGATTCGTCACTCTATGCTTATATCCTAGCAGAGTTTTTTGCATAGTGTCAACTCAATTAATATTTTTTGACCAAGTGGGAATCCAATCATTTGTTTAGTGGATCACCTAGAATGTGCTTTATAGAAGACTGACATAACTCTTCTACAGAAACTTAAATTTTAGGGAGAGTCTCACTCTAGATATGAAGTTGCCACATAGTATAAATTATACTAGTATTTATTAATAAACTCTTATGCTAAACTTCTGCATTTGGATTTTGATTTTTCTTCTTCCTTTTTTTTTTTTTTTTTTTTTGGCTAAGCTTAATGACTGAGTTGTTGTATGGACTATCATGAAAAGTACTCCAAAAAATTTTCTTATTATTCTGATATTTAATGTTATGTGCACTCTGATAGATTTAATTTAGGACAAAAGAATAATGCTCAAATGCTTCATGAAACACATACATAAATCCCTAACAGGAAAACTTGATAATACATTTTTAAAGTGCCATACATAACTTTTCCTCTTTCAAGCCCCTGTAAAGGCAAACTTAAAATAGACAAATATTTGCTCAGCTTCTGGTAGGTTGGCAGAAAGAGTCATGTTCTTCATAGAGAAAAGAAAGCACTGCTTCTGATAACTGTTAGATCACTCTGTGTTTTCTCCATTGCTTTTATCAAAGAAGAATTTTTCATGCAATGGGCACTAAATAAATTGTTGAATTGAAACTGGGAAATAAGAAGTAAACTGATCACCATGGATGAAAGGCATACCGTTCTGTTCTCTTTATTCAAGAATTGCTTTGTATTCTCTGCTTTCCTTCCAGATCCACCATCTACCCTTCTCCCTTGTTTTTTCACAGTTGTCCCCCAGTGGTAGGCTCTGACAGAAAGATAAGTGGTCCCTTGCTGCAGACCACCAGTGCTAGTCTCCCTGGGGATGAGCACAGGGGAGAAGGATAGAAAGTAAGCAATCAAAAAAGGTATAGGCTTTATAAGATATAATCATTAATCATTTGCCCTTATGCATAGAGTAGTACAAGAACAGGAAAATGAAATGTTTGGCAAGTATATATGGACATAATATTTAAATTAAAACATGTATGCCACAGTTCTTGGAAAAAAGATATTTGCAATTAGGGATACATCCTTTAGAATCCTTTTATAAAACTGCAAATGAAAATCACAATGACCTCTGACAGCCCTACTATGTATTATGAGTTAGAATCGACTCGACGGCAAAGGGTTTGGTTTTGGTTTGGTTGGTGTACCATAAAGACTTTTATCTATCATAGCACCTACAACAATTTATTGCATTTACTTTAATCCATCCTCTTTTTACTATTATTGAAAACTTTTTGGGAGAAAGAAGCATGTCACCTTTGCTTTTCATTGTAGTATTTCTAGCTAGTCATTCCTGGTATATAGCAGCACTTCTGGGTGCAAACACATGCCTCAAGATGCTTGCAATAATCAGATAAATTGATGTGTTTGGGAAGATTGAGTGTATTCATGACTTCATCCATGGCCATCATTCAGATGCGGAGATAGGTAAAGGACTTACCAATGCAAGTCTCAATCAGTAAAGGTAAGTAATAATACTTTTCCCCAAGGCATTTAAACGGAATGCATGAAAACATCATCTCTCAGTAAAGCAAAACCTTTGCGTGCCTCAAAATTAGTATCAACTTTCGAAAATAAAAGGTCATTTGTCACCATTAAGAATCAATCTGGTTTAATTTTTTTACTTGCTTTTCTGGAAGAAGTCTCAAATATGGTAAGTAATGGAATGAAATAGTCAGTGCCAAAGCGTAGTTAAGCTGTATGGCTTTTATTGTAATAGCATCCGCAAATGTGTATATCTAGCTTTAAAACTAATAACTAAATCACATTATTTACAACGTGTTAGTGCAGAGACAGAAAAGAAATAATAATAAAAAAAAGAAATCTCAAATTACTCCAAGCAGATATAATATAGAACATTTTTCTTGAAGTTAGACACATTTTAGTGAAAAATTTACAGCTACAGGGGAAGTTTTTAATGGGAATAATACTCAGATAAAAAGGATAGCTTAATTTTTTTTCCCTGGACTTCCCACGTTTGTTAGTATGAACAGGGCAATAGTACTGTCAGCAAATAATTAATTGAAATGATAGCCCTCAAATTTGGACACACGTGATGAGTGTTTTGAGTCAATATTGTCCTGAATCAATATTGCACTGGGTTGGGGTGGCAGAGTAGAGGAGAATGGGATTATTATACTAGCATGTTATCACTGAATCTAAATGTATATGGTCTGTAGTAGACTTGGGCACCTCTTAGATGGCAGTTTTCCTCAATTCCCTACTATATTCACACATGGCTCATTGTAACTGAACTTCTTAATACTTCAATACCCCATTGGGCTTAGAGCCAAGTAATGTTTGAAATGGTTCTCGAAGCCCTGCCTCTTGTCAACTGTTTCCACGGGAAATGGCCTGTATTTCTCTTACTTCAAGGCCTACCAGTGGAGCTGTCTAATCTCACTAGCTAGAACCAATATAACCTAGATATCTCTCTCCAGGTTTAGCTAACCTTGCTCTTCCACATTTTGTTCTACAGATCAGACTTTCTCAGACTTGACACTGGCCTCCAAAAAACCCTCACATCAATCCCAAGTTCCCCATGCATTTGGAAACATATTGCATCGGATAGTTGACTATGACTTACAATAGGATAATGATAAAACACACAAGAAAATGATAACATATTTTGTCAATATATCCAAATTATAGGGCAGTGGAAAGTCCTTGGATGGCACAAATGGTTTGCACTCAACTACTAACCAAAACATTGGCTGTTCAAACCAATCCAGTGGAACTGCTGAAGACACGCCTAGTGATCTGCTTCTATAAAGATCACATCCAAGAAAACTCTATGGAGCAGTTCTCTCTCTCTAACACGTGGGGTCGCCGTAAGTCAGAATCAGCTCAGCGGCAATGGTTTTTTTTTTTTTTTTTTTTAATAGAGCAATGAGTTCTGTAACACCTGGCAAGTTTTTAAAATATATCACTATTTTAGAGAATGACATAATTAAATCAATTAAAGCCTATGAAAGGGGAATAAACTTGGAAATAAAATGTTATTAATTCATCAATGGAAGTTTAACTATGAAAGGGAAACATAGCCTTATGTTCAGTGGTTTAGTTCTGTTGAAGACTGAGATCCTATGAATTTATGAAGGCTGAAGAAATAGTCTTTTTCTTTTAGGTCTTGGAAGCTAGCTGCAATCATTGAAAAACTGCAAAATGATATATTAAAATATTAAGAAGATATAATGTAAGGATGCTCTCTTAGGCTGAGATCTTTAGAGACGCAAAACCAGTGAAGTGTCTATACATATATAGAGAGGAAGGCAGAGATTTATATCAAGGAAATGGCTCATTCAGTTGTAGAGGCTGGAAAGTCCCAAGGCCATGGGTCAGGCTGAAGGCTTCTCCCGACTCATGTAGCCGCAGAGGCTGGAGAACGCAAGATCGAGACCTCAGAGGCTGACAAATCCCAAGATCAGCAGGCAAGATGCTAGCTTAAATCCCAAGAACCAGAGGTCTGATGAACAGGAGCCAGCTGTAGGAGTCAAAATGAACAAAAGCCCTCGAGTCTTACCAGAAAGTCCACCTATATTGGATGCAGGCCACACCCCCAATGAAACTCCCTTTCAGCTGACTGGCTATTCACAGGAGATCCCATCATGGAGGTGATCACATTATATCAGGTCTCATCATGGAGGTGATTACATCATTATATAACTGCCAAACTACATCATAACTGCCAAACAACTGAGAATCATGGCCTAGCTGAGTTGACACACAACCTTAACAATCACAGATGCACAAACTCCTAGGACAAGCATCACCAAGAATCATACAAATATTTATCAACCTTAGTAAACTAATTATGTTGATATTGCAAAATTTGTTTAAAATGAATTTTAAAAGTGAGTTATATAATGATTTCATTTCTGTATGGTTTGTGTTCTGTATAAGGGGTTTGCGTTTTTTAAAAATCAGTTATGAAATACTGTAAATGCAGTTTAAAATTTAAGGGAATATGATTAAGCAAGTTAATGAAATGTTAAATCTTTAACAACATTGGCTTTTTTAGCTTTATTCACTGACATATGTACTTAATAAGTTTATATTTAATATGTCATTTGTAGATATTTATCTGTGCATAAAGGTCCCTTGAATAATAAAGAAGTTATTGATACTTTCTAAATTGCAGAATATGACTTTTCATCAAGTCATATGTAAATATGTAAATCTGCAAGGACAGAAATTGTGCTTGTCACATTTTCTAATTACATGAAATAATTTAAAACATAAGAAACAATAGCTTAACTAGCTTTAGCAACTTAGAAATTAAGTAAGTGACTAGGTAAATATTCAACATTGAAAAAGCAAAGATTTCCTATATCCTAAAAATAGCCATGAATTGGAATCGACTGGATAGCAATTGATTTAAAAAAAAAAGATAAATAAAATGAAGAGGGGACTTCCAAGTGTTGAAGACAATTGTGTGTGGTTGCCTGGTTTCACATTTACCAACATTTCTTCCAAAAACAAAATAAAACTATACAAAAAACACATTTTCAGCAACTTTAAAGCCAGGGAATAGTAGAACTTCAAAATAACTGTAAATGAGCAACAGCAATAACAACAAATCACAGACTCCCATTACATCATCTGTCATGATCCTGCTCCTTTGCAGGACTTTGCTGTGATCAAGGACAGGCTGAAAAAAAAATATGGGGAAAATGAACGATGAGGGCTCACGAAACATTAGACTTCATCTTGGGTTATTAAAGGTTGAAGATGGATATTTCTCCTTTACGTTATGCCTCTTCAAATTATGTTTCTTAAAAATTGAAATTAATCTACCCTTCCCTGTGTATTTCTAATTTATTATCCCTTTAAACTTAAAGCTGGATGTTAATTATTTATTTGAATTTTCCCCTCACCCCCAAATGTACAACCACTAATTTCTATCACCAAGAGAAACTATTTCAGAGTCGGTGATTTAAATGCTCATTTAATATATGAGATTACATTTCATTGTTACTATTTAGATTGTCACTATTTTCCTAAATCTAGACCTGGAATCAGCAGGCTGCTGATCCACAGGCTTTCATAAAGCATGCTGCATCCCGATAGCCCCTAGCACAAAGTTCAACAAAAATATTTGCTTTAAAATGGCTAAGTCTGAGTTTTTATATATTGATCTTTCCAAACTTGGTTCACTTTTAAGGCTACTCATGATAAAACAGCTGATTCATCACAATCTGATAGCAACAATGTTTTCATCAAAAGCTTTGATTCTCTAGGATCCATGCCCTCACCAAGCAAGTCTAAAATTTTCCCAAAAGTAAGGGTATCATTCATTTGAAAGGTTATTTTCAGATATATTTTAATCAACGTTAGAATATTTTGCTATTTTCTTCCAAATCCACATAAGGCCTCCTTTTATATACTTTGAATTGTTCATTAAATTTTATTGACATTAATGCTAACGGGTTAAAAAATATTTAATAAAGCTGTAGACACATCCCTATAATTCTAAGCCTTCTGGTTACTGAAATTTCTGCTTGAGCCTAAACATTAGGCTCTCCTCGAATATGCCTTTGTCCCCTTTTCTTACTCCTAGTACCCACAGTCCACCAGGGCCATTTCCATCCCACCATCAGAACCTATGAGGAGCCCTGGTGACACAGTGGTTAAAGTTCTCAGCTGCCAACAGGAAGGTTGGCGGTTCGAACCCACCATCCTTTCTATGGGAGAAAGATGTGGCAGTCTGCTTCCGTAAACATTCACAGCCTTGGAAACCCTATGGGGCAGTTCTACTCTGTCCTATAAGGTAGCTGTGAGTTGGAATCAACTTGATGGCAATGGGTTGGTTCGGGATCAGAACCTACGGACCAAGCACCTGACCATTGAAGCCTCTGTTTATCTTTGAAGGAAACTGATGACCATTATCTTTGCTAGAATGGCAAGATAGTGAGCATCTTACAACTGGCATGCTAGTTAAGATCCTTGATTCTTACAAACCCACATCCACTAGGAGATGGCTAGAACTAGTTCTTCCAAATCTAATTAATGGCAACCTAAACTCAACGAGCTTTATATCCTTAGTCACAGCCTAATAAGTAAAACCCTCTCCTTATTGTTCTTCCTGAGTTTTTCAGCACATGGATTACAGTTACAGTATGTCTTCTCACAGACATAACTTCCCCTTGTTTCTTAGGTCCCTGCCTTCTCAAAACTTGCAGCTATGTGGTTTTGTTTGTTTTGGAATTCTCAATCCATGATATAGTGATTCCCTGTGTCTTCAGTGTTTTTATTAAGTAGTCTTTCCACCTTCTTGACTTCAACAAAACCTGTGACTTCCCTAAGGTATTGCTTCCTCTGCATCCATATTAAATGCAGTCTTTTATAGAACCGTAAGAAGCCCTGGTGGAGCAAGGGTTACGCGCTTGCTGCTAATCATAAGGTCTGCAGTTCAAATCCACCAGCTGCTCCATGGGAGAAAAGACCTGATGATCTGCTATCCTGACAATCTGCTCTCCTAAAGATTACAGCTGTGGAGCTGAGGAAACCCGATGGGGTAGCATCACTCAGTCATATAGGGTTACTAGGAGTCAGAATTCACTCAACGGTATACAACAACTACAACATACAACCGTAAGCCTCAGGATGCAGAGGGGGTGGTGGCAACCTCAACATTCTCAGTTGCTATTTCCTGACTACCTCTCCCCCATTCAAGCATTAAAACAAAGTATTCAGTGATATCTGGCTAATACAATTATATCCTCATCATTTTTGCTGTCATGTACTGACCATAAAGTCAACAAACCCAGAGACTGTAAGCACTTAACTCACTGTTTTGACCTCTATCCTTGTTGCTGCTAGTATTCTACATGGCCTCAGTACCCTTGAAGACCCTTGAAGAACCCACTTGGCATTTCTATTTTCTTTATCGTTTCCTTAGTACTGACTAGATCACCCATTCTGTTAAAGGTCCACTCCCTTAGAGCTTTTCATGATCCTTCACTGACTCAATTCCAAAGCACCAACTATACAATGAAAACCAACTGTTGTTATTAAGTTAATCCCATTGTCACCTTTTTTTTTTTTTTTTTTGGCCGTTTAGTAACCTTGATTGCTTTAAATTCTCCCTCGTTACTGGCTCCTCCTGTGTTCATTTCTATGTTCAGCTGAAAGTTCATTATTTCAATGATTCTGTGGGAATCTTCAATGTGTAGTAGAATGTGATTAGTGGGTTGGGGACGAGCTCTGCATGAACGTTGTATCTCTTTCTTTAGGTCCCATAATCTCCACTCTTCAGAAGCATCAGCAAGAACTGTAAGTTTTAGCTCTCAGAGTTTCCTGAAAGTCGAATGGGCTACTTCAAACCTGAGCCTCAATTATGGGATGTTAGTGAGCACTTTTGAATTATCTTAAAAACAAATCCAAAGGGAAAAATGTGATAAGTGTAATGACAACAATAACAAATTTCAGGGTCTACTGAATGCCTGGTTAGTCTAAGTGCCTCCCATCTATCACTAAAGGATAAATATTAACAGTGCTTTTTCTCTTGATCTTTTCTGAAATATTTTACCTTATATAAAATCCTTAGATCTACATTTCTTCTTTAGTGGATATGCAGTTATAGCACATAATTTATATATTAATAAGATATTAATTCTTAACTTTTTTAAATAAATGTATCTATTCTTTAGTACTAAGAGACATTTCCCAACAGAACTGGAGAGCACAAATCCTTCATCATAGGGTCTACTGGCAGCTCAGCATCTTGAGAGCAAATCTGCACTGATTAGATGTTGTCTTAGGTTGAAGACTGGGAATAAACAAGAAGAATGGGCTAGAGTGAGGGAGTAAGATAATCTGGAGAGAGGATTTTAACACTTTTCTAATATAAATTCTGTCTTAAAATAGCAAAATAACAGACATTCAATTTATAGTAGCTATGTTTTTTAATGCCCATTATGGAGACAATAGATAAATGCATACTTCTGCAGATCTCTTGAACATTTTCACAGTTTGTGAGGAGGCCAGGAACCACTCTTTGTAATATATTGATCTAATACAATCCACTTCACATTATGAAGAACAAAACTGAAATTCAGTGTCAACGTGAGACAGGTAGTCAATGGTAGCATTTGACCTGGAATATTTGTTTTCCAAATCCTCGTTTCATGTTATTTCATATATTTATCCTATAGACTAGATATAACACAATGTAATATATTAAAATGTTATATATTAAAGCAATATAATCAGCTATAATCTAGAATGCATTAATGAGTTTAAGAATAAAGGCAGGAATGAAGTAAGAATACTTTCACAGTAATTCATAATTTATGATAAATATCTCAACAGTTCGAATCCACCAGCCACTCCTTGGAAGCCCTTTGAGGCAGTTCTGTTCTGTCCTTTCGAGTCACTATGAGTTGGAATTGACTTGATGGCAGCGGGTTTTGTTTGGTTTTATCATGATGGGCTGAAATAGGGGAGTGGCATCTTGGGGATGATTCTTTGGTTCAAAAATGTTCAATACATTGGATATGATCCTTTATAATGGGTTATAATTTTAAATATCAAAGAATTTAACTAGCAATCATTCCTGATCTAGGATGGCTAGATTCCCCCTCTTATCTTTTCTCCTAATCATGGAGTTAGGAGCACGTATCAGTATGACTAGGTTCTTGCTTTAAGGAACAAAACCTTCTATACATATCAAGGACTCCCTGGGTGAGGCAAACTGTTAAGCACTTGACTATGAGCCAAAAGGTTGGCAGTTTGACCCTACCCAGAGGCACCTTGGAAGACAGGCCTGGCAATCTACTTTCTAAAGGACACATCCTTGAAAATGCTATGAAGCAGTTCTGTTCTGCACACATGGTGTCTCCACGAGTCAGAATTGACTCAACAACAACATTCATTTTAAATTCTCTGATAGATGACTACCTTACACAGTTGTCTGAACACAAATATGTAATACGAAAACAATGGTAATGGTCGAAAATTCTTTTCAGTATTTGACTCTCATAATTTGCATAGTGCATTTGTTTACATCACTTGGGACATGACTTGCAAAGGTAAGTAATAAAACGTTTTGATAGAAGAGTACGAGAGTAGTGGGAAACTAGGCATTGACTGAAAGAAAATGCCACACACTTTTGCTAGCTCAACCTATGAATTATTACTGTAAAGCATACTCTGAAAATTCTCTCTTTTCCTTCATGAAATATTTTAGCTTAGTAGCAGTGCAATTTCCAGAAGTTACTCTGGGACACATTTCATCCCTGGTTTATTACATCCTGCAGGTGTGACCTTTTATTTACTTTGAATAGAAGCCTAAGTGGATCAGGAATCTACTGTCTGTACAAGATGCCTGTGTTAAAAATACTCCTCATCCACCAAATCCTGTGCCAGCTTAAAAGCATTTGTTTTTATAGTGCCTGTGTTGAGTGAAACATACCTCATGAGGGAAGGAGAAGAAGGAAATAAAATGGCTGTGAACTGGAGAACTGAAGTACTTGGTATAGGAACATGAATCAATATAATTCTTGGGGGGAAGAAGTCAATATCTAATATTTAAATGCAGTCAAAAATAGATGAGCAAAGTCAACATCTAATATTCAAATGAAGTAAAAAATAGATGAACGTAATACAACTTTTTTTTTTTTTTTTTTTTTTTTTTGTATTGTGGAAAGAGGGTATTATTATGAACTGAGACAGACCTGGGTTTTAATTTGAGTTCCATTACCTAATAGTACATGACTTTAACATATCACTTAATATCATTGATTATCAGTGTGCCCATAAACAGAATGGAAATAAAAATGTATAACTCAAAGAATTTGGGTAGAAATCAAATAAAGGATGATATTCCAGTGACTGACCCCTGCTAATTACACAATGATTCCACTACGTTAACAAAACCCGATTGTTTGCTTCTATTCCAACTTCTCCCTTTTCTTCTATAAACTGCCAAATTTATGTCTCTACTCAAACATAACCTTTATTATTTTTTAATACCCTATACTAGGTAAATATGTACACATTTCAAACAAGTATTGAGACTGAACGTAATTGACAGAGTTTGCTAAAACTATACTTGCATATTTACAAGGGGGTATTTTATATTTTTTTCCTGCAGAGCAGAAATAAAACTTTTTCTTTTTTTCCATACTTGTTTCAGAAATGTCATCCTTTAATTCTTGCATGGTTCTCTTGTTTTCCTTTATGGATCCCTTGTACTCTTCTGGCTCCTCTTTGGCAGAGGCCACTAGAGACTAGTTGAGGCTGTTTCATCTTGTAAGGGAACTGCAGTCAATTTTTAATGGGCTGCCTTTTCATTTCTTGCTAGAGTGGTAGGGGTCTTTTCAGGCTATTGCAATACCACCAGCAGACTGCAGAGTGTGATCTGTTTTCACGGCTCATAGAAATGAGATTTTTCTCCCATTTTATGCATCATTTTATATACTGTATATGCTACCTTTAAGACTACTTGAAATAATACCATGCATAACCAGAAAACAATAGCACAATGTGTACTTTACGCGTGTGTCTCACAGAATAGAGCAATTTTCAGCAGTCAGCTTTGAATTCCACATTAAGGAGTCTTCTCCTTCAGAGACATTTCATTAGTAAATATTGTTCCACTGTAACATAAACGATTCCACAGTTTGCATAGACATTGAGTCTCTGAGTTAAGGAAAAGAAGGACCAGCTACTCAGAACAAGTGAAATTAATCAAGTGGGAGTATGGCATATAATATAATAGGAGTTTTTTCTACTGTTAATGTCTATGAGATGATTCGCTATGAGATGAATACAGGATTGTTCCTTAATGTTTACATCAATGTAGTAAACCGTCATCTCGAGAGATGAGGAACTGGAGGGAAAATCAGAGGAGAAAATGGGTGAAGCAAACGGTCTGGCTCTTTCTGGTTGGAATTTGTATCCTTCAAGACTTCTTTTTCACCCACAGATCTATCAATTACCATATTAACTCCTAAAAACCTTAGCCTCCGAAAGACTGACGATAAATTGTTAATCACTGTAGCAAAGCAACAAAAGAAGGGTGTTACAGTGTCCATACAAGCCAATTTTCTTACTGATAGTATTAACATAATTTATGTGACTGATGATACAAATATGGAACTATAAGGACATAGCTAGTAATTAAAACTATGGAGAGTTCAGAAGGAGACCCATGCGTGTATGGAAAAGAGTTTATTACAAAGACGACCCAACAGAGCAATGGGGAAGTACAGTCATTTCAATAACGTCGAGTAGACTCCAACTCATGGTGACCCTATCTGTGTCAGAATAGAACTGTGCTCCATAGAGTTTTCAATGGGTTATTTTTATGAAATAGATCACCAGGCCTTTCTTCTGAGGCACCTCTGGGTGTACTTAAACCTCCAACCTTTCAGTGAGTAGCCGAGCATATTAACTGTTTGCACCACCCAGGGACTCCTCAAAATGTAAAGGGGCAATAAAACTTGAATTCCAAACTTTGTACATAAGGAAACAGTGTAACTGAAATAACTGAAAATAAACCTACTCAGTTCTCCTTTTAAAATTTTCCTTAGGCAAAAGTACTATTAAATAGTTCTCAAAAAGAACTTGGAGTTTATTTCCTTATTGGAAAACTATGTCAGCCATTTCTGGCACTTTGCCATAGGGCTCAAAATTTCTTATCTTTTATATTCTCCCCTAATGTTCTTCTTCCAAGCAAATATTACTCTTTTTGTTTTTTGATAATTATGAGATCTGTTGCTTTTTTCATTCACAAAGTAACCGTCCAAGTTCCTATGAGATCATTCTTTCTTAGTCTTCTGTACACTTATCTGTGATAGGCAACATTTATCATCTTAGATGAATAAAATAGAAATCTCATTATTACACTATGTATTTTTAAAGAATGAGATGTCTTTTCTCTTTCTGGCTCTTATGCAATGGGCAATTGCTAAAATTGTAAAGATAATAATCATTACTTAAAAAAAAAACACTGTCAAAATAATACCGACTTAACTCAGAGATCTCTTTCCACAGGAAATTACTTTTTTGTAATATTTGACAAGTAATATTATCCTGCATGGAAAGCTGGGTAGTAGTACATTTTTGTTCATGCATTTCATATTTCTATTACTGAAGTAGAGCATGTATTTTCTTATATTTTATATTTCATATTACATTCATGCAAAAACATATCTTTCCAAATTTATTAAATTCAAACCAAAACTGCATTACACTCATCTGCATAAACAAAACATTTCACTAATAGCTGGAGTTAGATCTCTAAAGATATTTTATAACTATAGAAGTATTTCTTCACTGATAGTATGAAAAGTACTGTAACAACTCATTGAAGTAAGACACAGTAGAGGTCATCTTTTTCCCATTCAGTCCAATGCCCCCCTTGTTTTCTATGTATTTCAGGGAGACATCCTTTAGAAACTTCTCCCTGGGCCCAGCATTTCAGACTCGTAACATGTAAGTTGCTGAGTCAACAACCACTAGGCAGGAAAGCAAATTTCGGTCTGTTAGAGATCTTGCCATCCTGTCATGAGAGTAAGTCCTATGAGATGATGAGCTGACTACTTTATACCATCCAATCATAATTCTGTCTTGGATCTGGTGGCAGTTGGTTGGTTGGTTGGTTGAGCGGAAAGAATGATGCTACTACTCCAGGTCTGATAAATGTTGCAGAGACTTGCTGTCAGGGAGAATCACTTAGGCTTAGGGATCTCAGGTACATATCTGGAGGGGAAACTGAGATCATTCTACCAGTGCCATAGGTAGAGGGATGAGACTCTTTTGATAGAAGACCCTGTATTCAAACCATGCTGAACTGAGAGGTATAGGCCTTTGAGTAGGATTTCAAGGATTTTTGCACTGTTATTTAATCCATTTTCTAATGTGATAAAAGTTTATGGAATATTAGAAATACTGTAGCCAAGTGGAAGGAAAAATGAATGAGAAACACAGTTTTTTTCCCTTACTTTGTATGTGAAAAGCTAAATACAGTCCTTTAGAATCCTGTACTAAGAAAGTACCTACAACAATATCTGATTAAGTTTGCTATCATAGAAGAAGTAATACATAAAAAAGTAACTCTGTATCATTTGAGGTCAAATTTGTAAATAGGATTTAAGAACTTAGAAGAATTACCGCCATTCTCTTGCTAATACATAGAAATGAGTTCTAACACTAATACAGTATTATGGCTGTTCAAGAGGATTGAATACTCAGCTGATAATATAAAATGACTGATAATATAAAATAATTGATAATTTAAAAACACCAGTGGCTCTTGGTCATAAATCCTTATCGTGTTCCACATAATGTGCTGTGCATTTTAAATGAATTATATAATTTGAGTCTCAAAACAATCCTTTAAATATTTTAATTGTAAAGATAAAAAATTTGAGACTCAAAGAATTTAAGCAATATGCCAAAAATCAGATGGAAATAAACTGGACTCTGGTCTACCAAACCAAATTAAAAACTCTGTGCTCCCAAGTACTATGCTATGATGCTCTCTAACACACATAGAATAAGATCTTTATAAACACAGTATCTTTTCTAAATAAGATAATATTTCAGTTACTTGAAAAACTGAAGAATGAAGGCTTTTTTAGATGAATGCATTTTCTGGATAATTGAACAACCATTTTTATTTAATCTCTTATAATGGAAATATTTCTAAAGAGTTTAACTTATTATCCAGGTTTAGTAAAACCGTATAGCAAACACAACTTAATATTTTTTAAATGACTCAGGTTACTGTTGCAATTTATACTCTACTAAATACATGGGTGTGTTCCCCAGGATCACTTCTATGACCAAGGACATATCTTCTAACTATCGATACTCCTTCTTTGTTTCCAACTTTTGCATTCCAATGACCAGCAATTATCAATGCATCTTGATGGCATGTTCGCTCAATTTCATACTGCAGAGGTTGGTAAAAATCTTCAATTTCTTCATCTTTGGCCTTAGTGGATCGGTAATTGGAAAATATGACCTTGGTGATAGAAATGATGCTGGAGTTCACATGATAGAATTCTGCAAGACCAACAAATTCTTCATTGCAAATACTCTTCTTCAACAACGTAAATGGCAACTGTACACGTGGACCTTGCCAGGTGGAATACACAGGAATCAAATTGACTACATCTGTGGAAAGAGATGATGGAAAAGCTCAATACCATAGTCAGAACAACGAAACAGACCATCAACCATTCATATGCAAGTTCAAGCTGAAGCTGAAGAAAATTAGAACAAGTCCACGAGACCCAAAGTATGACCCT
Organism: Dugong dugon; assembly: GCA_030035585.1. Lineage (NCBI taxonomy): Eukaryota > Metazoa > Chordata > Mammalia > Sirenia > Dugongidae > Dugong > Dugong dugon. The sequence goes on along the minus strand of CM057468.1, from coordinate 112,298,032 downwards.
GAGTATATCCCACCTGAATTTAGAGGCTGTCTCAAAAATAGATTTGACTCATTAAACACGAATGGCCAGAGACCAGATGAGTTGTGGAAGGATATCAAAGACATCATACATGAAGAAAGCAAGAGGTCATTAAAAAGACAGGAAAGAAAAAAAAGACCAAAACAGATGTCAGAAGAGACTCTGAAACTTGCTCTTGAACATAGAGTAGTTATAGCAAATGGTAGAAATGATCACATAAAAGAGCTGAACAGAAGATTTCAAAGGGCAGCTTGAGAAGACAAAGTAAAGTATTATAATGACATGGGCAAAGACCTGGAGTTTGAAAACTAAAACGGAAACACGCTTGGCATTTGTCAAGCTGAAAGAACTGAAGAAAAAATTCATACCTAGAGTTGCAATAGTGAAGGATTCCATGGGCAAAATACTGAACAATGCAGGAAGCATCAAAAGAAGATAAAAGGAAGACACAGAGTCACTGTACCAAAAATAATTGGTTGATGCTCAATCATTTCGGGAGGTAGCATTTGATCAAGAACTGATGGTACTGAAGGAAGAATCCAAGCTGCACTGAAGACACTGACAAAAAACAAGGCTCAGGAATTGATGGAAGAACAATTGAGATAGTTCAACAAATGGATGCAGCACTGAAAGTACTCATACAATCTATGCCAAGAAATTTGGAAGACAGCTTCCTGCCCAACAGACTGGAAGAGATCCATAGTTATGTCTATTCATAAAGGTGATCCAACTGAATGTGGGAATGTCGAACAATATCATTAATATCAGAGACAAGTAAAATTTTGCTGAAGATCATTCAAAAGCAGTTGCAGGAGTACTTCAACAGGAAACTTCCAGAAATTCAAGCTGGATTCAGAAGAGGACGTGGAATGAGGAATATCATTGCTGATGACAGATGGATCTTGGCTAAAAGCAGAGAATACCAGAAAGATGTTTACCTGTGTTTTTTTGACTATGCAAAGGCAGTCGACTGTGTGGACCATAACAAATTATGGATAACATTGTGAAGAATGGGAATTCCAGAACACTTGATTGTGCTCATGTGGAACCTGTACATAGATTAAGAGGCAGTCGTTCGAACAGAACAAGGGGATACTGCATGGCTTAAAGTCAGGAAAGGTGTGCGTAAGGGTTGTATCCTTTCACCATACTTATTCTATCTGTATACTGAGCAAATAATCTGAGAAGCTGGACTATGTGAAGAAGAACAGGGCATAAGGATTGAAGAAGACTCATTAACAACCTGCAGTATGCAGATGACACAACCTTGCTTGCTGAAAGTAAAGAGGACTTGAAGCATTACTGATGAAGATCAAATACTACAGCATTCAGTATGGATTATACCTCAATATAAAAGAAAACAAAAATGCTCACAACTGGGTCAATAAGCAACTTCATGATAAATGGAGAAAAGAGTGAAGTTATCAAGGATTTCCTTTTACTTGGATCCATAATTAATACCCATGGAAACAGCAGTCAAGAAATCAAGTGACTCATTGCATTGGGCAAATCTGCTGCAAAAGACTTCTTTAAAGTGTTAAAAAACAAAGATGTCACCTTGAAGACTAAGTTGTGCCTGTCCCATGCCATGGTGTTTTCAATTGCCTCATATGCATGTGAAAGGTGGGTAATGAATAAGGAAGATCAAAGAAGAATTGACGTATTTGATTTATGATGTTGGCAAAAAAATATTGAATATACCATGGACTGCAAAAGGAATGAACAAAGCTGTCTTGGAAGAAGTACAGCCAGAATGTTCCTTAGAAGCAAGGATGGTGAGACTTCATCGCACATACTTTGGACATGTTATCAGGAGGGACAAGTCCCTGGAGAAGGGCATCATGCTCGATAAAGTAGAGGGTCAGTGAAAAAGAAGGAAACCCTCAAGAAGATGGATTGACACCGCGGCTGCAACAATGGGTTCAAACATAACAACAATTGTAAGGATAGTGCAGAACTAGGCAGTGTTTTGTTCTGTTGTACACAGGGTCACTATGAGTCAGAACTGACTTGATGGCACCTAACAACAACAACAAATACATGGGTGGTATAAACTTGAAGGGATACTTCTTAAAGTTCACATTAACTACAGGAACAAGCAGTTCTTTGAGTTTACCTTTTGCCTATTCCTCATAAGGAAGCCCTGGTGGTGTAATGGTTAAAAGCTATGGCTGCTAACCAAAAGGTCAGCAGTTCAAATCCACCAGGTGCTCCTTGGAAACCCCATGGGACAGTTCTACTTTGTCCTATAGGGTCACTATGAGTTGGAATCAACTCAAAGGCAATGGGTTTGGAATTTTGCTTTTATTCCTCATAAAATTGAAGTGTAGAATACAAGCATATAGCCATTGTATAATAATACCACTTTAGATAAATTGGAGTCCTGGTGGTGCAGCGGTTAAATGCTACAGCATGCTATGGCTGCTAAACAAAAACAGGTCAGCAGTTGAAATCAAACAGCCGCTCCTTGGAAACCCTATAGGGCAGCTCCATTCTGTCCTATAGGGTCACTATGAGTTGGAATCGACTCTATGGCAATGGGTTTTAGATAAAGCGAATTGCAAAAAAATAAAAAATAAATAAGTGACTGTTGCTGTCAGTAAAATCATTGTGTTAGGCTGATATCTTAACAGCAGTAACATTCAACCTTCTAACAACTCATTGCAACGTCTATTTTGTTTACTTGAAACAATAGTGCTCAATAAATATTTGTGGAATTTATAAAATAAATTAATTTCTCTCCCTAAGAAAGTCAAAAGGGTTGTACACTTTGACAAAAACTTTACAGTGTTATGAGCACATAATCCCATTTGTATACAGTAGCTTTTCTAGTAAACACCAATAAATCTGAGTAATAATTAGGAAGCCTCAAGTAATTATGACACCAGGACATTTGATTCCTCTTCATGGGTGTTGGATTTATAAGATCTCTTTTTCTACATGATTCCTTTTTGTGTGAGACAACTTGTGCCCACTTGTGCCCACATTTATCGTATGTTCAGATATCTACCCATGTCTTTTCTTTCTCTGCAATGATTAAAAGATGCAGTTGCTACAGAATTATAAATTTAAGCACAACTTCCAAGTCCAAGTGTAGGGAGCAGGGGTGAGCAGTGGCAGACACGGTCCCTGTTATTTTCAAAAAAGTGTCCAGATTAATCCTAACAAAAACTCTGTAAAACAGATTTTATCTATACTGCACATTAAAAATAGAAACATCCAGTAAGAAGAGATTAAGTAACTTTCCTAAACCATGCAACTCTGGGATCTGGGATTTGAAACCAGATATGGCTGGCTGGCCTCAGAATTCATTATCTTTCAATTCTCTAGTATATGAAAACAAAGAATTCAAATAAAAAGGTCTTCCTTGGCTTCCAAGAACTTTCATATTAGATGGTTAGAGTGAATGGATGAAGATTGAAGATTTGTAATCATTACTTTCTTGTTGTATTCCTTGGTGGTTAGAGTTTCAGTCACAATGCTTTCAGGTTAGATGGTAAGTACTTCCAGTTCCACTTCATCCTGAAGCTGAAGTGATTTGCTTGCCATAGTTAAATAAAGACTTGATTGTATTTTTGCCAAAGGAATTACGAAAGTTTTACTACCAGATCAGCAACACCTACCTGACTGGCTTTAAATTATTGCTCACGTTTTGTTAAAGGCAGTCAAGCAGGCCACAGAAGATAATGCCCTAAGATAGAATTCAGCCCTTGGTTTCAGATGATAAGTATGGCTGAAAGGCCGCATTAACATATTGCTAGTTTTCCTGCTAAGTTACTCGTTAAGAGAGTTAGAGGTGCAAACTTACATTAGAAAGTGATAATGACAGCAGAAAGCACTGGAAATAACAGCATAGAATATTTCTTTTACCACAACTAAATTCTATAGGTCACAGCCAGTTCACAAAGGTAGGGAGACCATCATATTTACTGTTAAGACAAATTTTTAATTACTTTTGAATTAAAACATCATAGGAAGTGCCCTGTAGTACATCATGATATGATCAAAGTGAGTATATTTTGTATTGAACAATTTAAATCATGTAAGTATTACCCTCAAGATTTGGTCAACTCCAAATGTCACAGTCTCAGTTAGCAAGTTGGGACTGGACAAAGACATAAAAAGGCTTAATTTAAGTGTTTTTAAATAATAATATGATTGTATACTAGATACCAGTTTTACGAAGCAGACTGTTAAGAAAGATCAAATTAGACTTGGGAAGAATACCAACAATTAGATCATTATCAATTTTGAGTATGATAAAATATAAGAAAAAAATATAAAAAAGAAGATAGGATAAAATTATTGTGAAAAGAAGATGATTATAATGGGATAATATTGTGTTGTTTTATTTACTTTAATGAGTAATTATGGGAGTGTGGACATCTATTGATAAACATTTTTATTTACAAATCATAGATGTGTCTCTCTCTGTGCTAACTGAACAAATTTTAAATAAGACAGTTCTAGAAGAGTAGGAAGTATGCTCACAGCAGGAAGTACTGATCAAAAAGTAAAAAAAGTGAGAGCAGATTTTAGTGGTTTGTTGTTAACTTGGTGAGTTTGCTGTAAGTTTTTAGAGGAGGCCATCTGTGTGGAATCAGTGGCATATCTTCTGGGATATGAAGCCTCTGGAAGATCCTATTCAATAATTATAATGAGATGAAAATGAGTTACAAAGGCGTTGCTAGTTGTGGTAGACATTGCTGGTACTATTCCTCTCCAATTTTTTCTTTACTGGGTATACAGAACAGTGCAATCCCTAGACTGTTGGCAGTTGAGGTGAGCAGATGAAGCGAGGTGACTAGTTATAAGAATCAAGTGTAAGCAGAGATAATATTTGTCTTCGTGGCTGAGACAGAAGAGGATCTCCATCTCTCTTTGGAAACCACACGTTAAGAGATCTCCATCACAAGATGGTAGGGTCTCTATCATCCGAGGTCTCTAAATGACTTCGGTGGAATATAGCCCCACTTGTGCCTTAGATAATTTCTGGGAGTAAGAAATAATACTTTATATACAAAGTCACCAAGCTATTTGGCCAATCCTGACTAATAACAGAGAAGGGATATTTAGTGGCCAGAACTTTATAAAATGAGAATCAGGAGAATAAGTGAAGGGCCAGGGAAAGAGCAAAAGGACAGATGGTAGAAGAGTCTGTAGTGCTGAACGGTATGTCAGGCAGGCTTTCTAATGTGTCACTGCATTTCTTCTAGGCAGAAGGCTGAATGATTGCTGACTTCTCTGTGAGACATAGCCATGAAACGGAATACTATAAAAGGATCACATTTCTTTTGTTCTAATATGTATTTATCTTCAAATTTTGACATCTATGAAATATTATTACATCATATAATGGATGCTATTTAAGCTAAAAATTGTAACTAGCAAAAAAGGATATTTTAAAATGATAAACGGGGTCAATCCATCAGGAAGACATAATAATTATAAACATAGATGCGCTTAAAAGCAGGACCTCAAAATACACTATGGAAAATCTGATAATATTGAAAGAAGAAGTAGAAACATATTTATGGGAGATATCATTGTATCATTGCTTAATTGATCATTTTCTTATCATATATAATGCCACATATTACAATTAATGATTTAAAAAAAAACCCAAACCCATTGCCGTTAAGTCAATTCCAATTCACAGTGATCCTATAGGACAGAGTAGGGCTGCCCCACAGAGTTTCCAAGGAGCACCTGGTAGATTAGAACTGTCAACCTTTTGGTTAGCAGCCATAGCACTTAACCACTACACCACCAGTGTTAGATTCATCAAAATATCTTTAATTCTTGCTATTTTACTTCCATTTTTTATTAAGGGATATGGCTTACTGCATATAAATAAAGCTCTTTTAAATCAAAGTTGAGAAGACTTAAAAAAATAAGAATTCAATATCAGGTTGTACATGCAAAAATGCCTATTTAATTTTGCATTTTCAGAAAACAGCTGTGTCTTAGTTATCTAGTGCTGCTATAACAGAAATACCACAAGTGGATGGCTTTAACAAACAGAAAGTTATTCTCTCACAGCCTAGGAGGCTAGAAATCTGAATTCAGGATGCCAGTTCCAGGGGAAGGCTTTCTCTCTGTGTCAGTTCTGGGAAAAGGTCCTTGTCATCAATCTTTCCCTCGTCTAGGAGCTTCTCAGTGCAGGGAATCCTGGTGCAAAGATGTGCTCTGCTTCTCGTGCTTCTTTCCTGGTGGTACGAGGTCCCCTCTCTCTCTGCTCACCTCTCTCTCCTTTTATCTCTTGTAAGATAAAGATAAAAGGTGGTACAGGCCACATCCCAGTGAAACTTCCCTTATCTAGGATCAGGACTGTGACCTGAGTAAGGGTGTTGCCTCCGAACCTAATCCTCTTTAATTTAACCTAATCTTGCCTCATTAGCCACAGGCAGAAATTAGGGTTTACAACACACAGGAAAATTACAACACATCACAAAATGGAGGACAATCATACAGTACTGGTAATCATGGCCTAGACAATTTGACACACAGTTCTGGGGACATGATTCAATCCATAACAACCTGGCTGCAAAAATAATAATGATTATAATAGTGTTCATTTTTTTAATACATAAATGGAGAGGTAGGTATTGTGATAAATTCTTTGGATATTTATAACTAAATAGAAGATAAACATTTCAGTGTAGTGATCTATGTAAGCTTTAAAATATTTATTTTGTGATAGATATATGTGGCAGACATGGAGACCTACCACTCAGATTCAACTTCAATAAAGAACTCATTGTCCAGCTTCTGAGAGTGTGGCTAGCTGGCAGCCTCCAGTTGGCAGCTTCTTCCTGGTCTGCCCTAGGTATCTATCTGAGGTTACCCTCTTCCTTAGGTATGACCTAATTACATAACAAAGAATATCCTATTTCCAAACAGGACCATATTTACAGTTATAAGGGCCAGGATTGCAATACGTATTTTGGAAGAACACAATTCAATCCACAACAACCTCTAAAACCATTTCAGTGTCTGCTTCCCAGAGAATTCAACTGACACGATATTAATACACAATTTTGTTCACAATGATCTGAATTCTATAGAGAAAAAAATTAGTTTATTAGTTATCTTCTTTGACTTTGAAAATTGCTTGCATTTTATGTTATCGTTGCTTCACATTCTTTGTTTTTCTTGTTCACAAGTGATGTGAACAATAATTATAGGTTTTAAGAAATAATGAACTGCTACAAATTTCTATTAAAATAATGGTACATCTTTGAGTCAATGGCATCTCAGAATCAAGGAAATATGACATATTATTCTGAGATGCACTTTGTAAATTATGCAGTGCACTGTATTTTATATATAAAAGGCTAAAAGTTAACAAACATACGTTTCAAATAACTTCCCCCATTTCTAACTTTGTGTTCAACAGCCAAATAATTAACCTCTCTGTCAGTGTCCTATATGGATAATACGAGAAGTCTCAAAGTTGTTATAAATATGAGGTAATTAATATAAAAGGGGCCTTTGAAAATGTCAGAGAACTCTAATTTCTCCCAACTTTGTAAAGCAGACTTTGGGTATGATTAGCAAGCAGCAAATATAGCATAAGTTACCTTTCCTATACACAGGGAAGAGAGTTATCAATCATAGCGTTTGCCTACAGAGCATTAATGTGGCCTGAGATTCTCTCTGAACACAGCACAATAGGTGAGCACTAATGGTTACCTATCAATATGAATTGACAAATGAGAGTTATATAACTGGGCCCTAACTTTTGTATTCAAGACCTTCTAAAACACAGTGCTCAGTCTACTTTTCTAGTTTATTTCAAATTACAATAATGTAAACACTCAAGGCTAGCCAAATTACTCTACAAAGTAAGTTTGGGATTTCCATTTGATCTCATAAATAGTAAGCCATATGCCTCTCAAAAACAACTTAAAGTTAGCTCTGTGATTGCCCTGACCAGGTAAGTGAGAAGCCCAGATATTAGTACACCTGCAGGTCAGGACAATAGGTAATAACACAGAGTGGATGACACGTCTGTTGCCCTCAAGATTACTTAATGAGCAACAAAGTAATATTATTGAGTAACACTGTTTAATACAACTTCCCATGGTGACAAAAATGACCCACATTTTTACTATCTAATAAAGTAGATACCAGAACCATGTGGCTATCGGATGTATTAAAAATATTAGTGTGACTGAGAAATTGAAATTTCAATTTTATCTAATTGAACTATAAATTTAAACAAGTGGGGAAGCACTTCTAGAATGGCAGAGTAAGAAAGCACAAAAATATACTCCTCCATAAAAGCAGTGAGAACATTGGCAAAAATTGTCAAAATCAACTTTTTGAGAACTCTGGAAAATAACTAAAGGCTTTCAAAATCAGAGAAGAAATATTGATGGCTCTCAGTAAGAAGAGCAAAAGCAGATTTTGTAGTGTTTGAACTTGCCATAGTTCCATCCGTCTGTCCCCAGCTCTGGTAGCCATAAAGACAAACAGTGTCATAACCATGATATCTATAACAATAAGCAGTCCAGTAGCAATTTCAGGGGGCAGAACAGTATTGGAGTTCCCACAAAGACCTGTACTGAGTTTATTGTTATTATTTAGCCTATTTTATAACTCCTTGGAACAATTCCATAATCTGGTTTGTCTTTATTTAATTTGACTCAGAACTCACACTGAGTAAACAGCAATATTACCAGGGCATTTGTTGAAAACAATCAGTGGCAATTGTTTAACATCACATTTTCCTGAGGTGGCAATTCCAGTTGGGGCTAACATTAAGCTGACCAGAAAACTTAGAATGAAAAACTTGGAAAAGAGTTGTCCACAGGAGCTTTGAAAAGTTTCAACATATTCCTGGGGATATAGAAGACCACACTCACATTCACAAATTTTGCATGTCCAGGAGAAATCTGAGAAGGCTTTAATCTTTAACAAATTGGGCTGGTATAATTAGATATCCACATGCAAAAGAATAAAGTTGTACCCTTAACTCATACCACATAGAAAAATTAACATAAAACGGATCATAGACCTAAATGTAAGAGCTAAAGTAATAAAACTCTTATAAGAAAACAGGAAAGTAAATCCTCATGACCTTATGTTAAGCAATAATGTCTTAGATATGACACCAAAAGTACAAGTGATGAAAGAAAAAGAGATAAATTGAACTTCATCAAAATTAAAAAAAAACTTTTGTGTTTCAATGGACATAATTCGGAAAGTGAAAGACAACCCACATAATGAGAGAAAATATTTTAAAATATCCGTTAAGTGACTTGTTTCTAGAATATATAAACAACTATTACAATGGAAAAATACAATGAAAAAATAACCCAATTAACTTAGCAAATATTTGAATAGACATTTCTAAAAAAGAGATATACAAATGGCCAAAACCCACATGAAAAGGTGTTCAACATCATTAGCCATTAGAGAAATGCAAATGCAATGATTAATCATTGTTGTTAGGTGCCTTTGAGTCTGTTCTGACTCACAGCAACCCTACATACAACAGAAGGAAACACTGCCTGGTTCTGCTCCAAACTTCATAACATTTGAGCCTATTGTTATAGCCACTGTGTCCCCATCTCATAAAAGGTCTTTCTCTTTATGGTGACCCTCTACCTTACCAAGCATGATGTCCTTCTCCAGGGACTGATCCCTCCTGAGAACATGTCCAAAGTATATAAGACAGCATTCTGGCTGTAATTCTTACAAGACAGACTTGTTCGTTCCTCTGGAAGTCCCTGGTATATTCAACATCCTTCCCTAACACCGTAATTCAAAGGCCATAGTGCTTCTTCTGTCTCCCTCATTCATTGTCCAGCTTTTGCATGCATATAATGAGATTGAAAATACCATGGCTTGGGTCAGGGGCACCTTTGTCCTCAAAGTGACATCTTTGTTTTTCAACACTTTAACGATGTCTTTTGCAGATTTTCCCAATGCAACACGTCATTTGATTTCTTGACTGCTCCTTCCATGGACATTGGTTGTGGATCCAAGTAAAATGAAATCCTTAACAACTTCAATATTTTCTCCATTTACCATTATGTTGCTTTATTGGTCCAGATGTGAAGATTTTTGTTTTCTTTATGTTGAGGTGTAATCCACACTGAAGGTTGTAGTCTTTGATCTTCAGCAATAAGTGCTTCAAGACCTCTTCCCTTTCTGCAAGCAAAGTTTTATCATGTGCATATTTCAGGTTGTTAATGAGCTCTCCTCCAATCCTGATTAATATAGTCCAGGTTTTCAAATTATTTGCACAGCATACAGATTAAATAAATACGGTGAAAGGATCAACCCTGATGCACAAGTTTGCTGATTTTAAACCACGCAGTATCCCCTTACTCTGTTTGAATCACTGCCTCTTGGTCTATGTACAGGTTCCACATTAGAATAATTAAGTGTTATGGAATTCTCATTCTTTGCAAGGTTATCCACAATCTGCTATGATCCATACAGTGGAATGCCTTTGCTTAGTCAATAAAACACAGGTAAACACCTTTCTAGTATTCTCTGCTTTGAGCCAAGATCCATCCATGATCAGCAATGATATCCCTTGTTCCATGTCCTCTTCTGACTCTGGCTTGAATTTCTGGCAGTTCTTTGTCAATGTACTGCTGCAACCACTTTTGAATGATTATCAGCAAAATTTTACTTTCCTATGATATTAATGATATTGTTCCATAATTTCCACATTCGCTTGGATCACCTTTATTTGGAATGGGTACAAATATGGATCTCTTCCAGCCAGTTGGTCAAGTAACTCTCTTCCAAATATCTTGGCATAGAGGAGTGAGCACCTCCAGCACTGCATTCATTTGTTGAAACATCTCAATTGGTATTCCATCAATTCATGGAGCCTTGTTCTTCACTAATGCCTTCAGTGCAGCTTGGACCTCTTCCTTCATTACCATGGGTTTTTTATCTTATTCTACCTCCTGAAATAGCTGAATGACAACCAATTCTTCTATGTACAGTGACTCTGTATATTCCTTCCATCTTCTTTTGATGCTTCCTGCATTGTTTAATATTTTCCTCATAGAATCCTTTAGTATTGCGAGTCGAAGCTTGAATTTTTATTCCAGTTCTTTCAGACTGAGACATGCTGAGCGTGTTCTTCTCTTTCAGTTTTCTAACTCCAAGTCTTTGAAAATTTCATTATAATAACTTACTTTGTCTTCTCAAGCCACCCTTTGAAATCTTCTGTTCAGCTCTTTGATTTCATCATTTCTTCCTTTGGCTTTAGCTACCTGACTTTGAAGAACAAGTTTCCAAGTCTCTTCTGACATCCACTTTGATCTTTTCTTTCTTTCCCGTCTTTTTTAATAACCTCTTGCTTTCTTCATGTGTGATGTCTTTGATGTCATTCCACAACTTGTCTGGTCTTCAGTCACTCGTGTTTAATGAGTCAGATCTATTTTTGAGATGGTCTCCAAATTCAGGTGGAATATACTCAAGATCATACTTTGGCTTTTGTGGAGTCATTCTAATTCTCTTCAGCTTTAACTTAAACTTTCATATGAGGAATTGACGGTCTGTTCCACAGCTGGTTCCTGGTCTTGTTCTGGCTGATGATATTAAGCTTTTCCATTGTCTCTTTCCACAGATGTAGTCAATTTGATTTCTGTGTATTCCATCTGGAAAGGTCCACATATAGAGTCACCATTCATGTTGGTGAAAAAAGGTATTTGCAATGAAGAATTTGTTGGTTTTGCAAAATTCTATCACATGATCTCCGGCATCATTTCTATCACCACGGCCATATTTTCCAACTACCAATCCTCCTTATTTGTTTCCAACTTTCACATTCCAATCACCAGTACTTATCAATGCATTTTGATTGCATGTTTGATCAATGTCAGACTGCAGAAGTTGGTAAAAATTATCAATTTCTTCATCTTTGGCAATAGTGATTTGTGCATAAATGTGAATAATACTCGTTTAACTGGTCTTCCTTGTAGGCATATAGATATTATCCTAGCACTGACAGCATTGTGCTTCAGGATAGATCTTGAAGTGTTCTTTTTGACAATTAATGTGACATCATTTCTCTTCGATTTGTCATTTCCAGCATATTAGGTTATTGATTGTCTGACTCAAAATGGTCATTAACAGTCCATTTCAGCTCATTAATGCCTAATATTTTGATCTTTATGCATTTCACTTTATTTCTGCTGACTTCCAATTTTCCTACATTCATACTTCATACATTCCATGTTCCAATTATTAATGGATGTTTGCAGCTGTTTCTTCTCATTTTGAGTCTACCACATCAGCAAATGAAGGTCCCGAAAGTTTGACTCCATCCACACCATTAAGGTCAACTCTACTTTTAGTACACACTTTTCCCCAGTCATATTTTGAGTGCCTTCCTACCTGAGGGGCTCATCTGGCATTATATCATACAATGTTTCACTGCTATTCATAAGGTTTTCGCTGTCCAGTTTTTTCAGAAGTAGACCTCTAGGTCTTTCTTCCTAGTCTTTCTTAGTATGGAAGCTCTGCTGAAACCTGCGCAGCATGGCTGACCCTGCTGGTATTTGAAATACTGGTAGCATAGCTTCCAACATCACAGCAACATGCAAGCTACTGCAGTATGACCAACTGACAGATGAGTGGTGGCATTAGTCATTAGGTAAATGCAAACGAATACCACAGTGAGATATCACTTTACGTATACTAACCCAAACACCAACCCACTGCCATCATAACAATTTCAACTCATAGCCATCCCATAGGGTTTCCAAGGCTCTAAATCTCTATGGAAGCAGATTTCTACAACGTTCTCTTGCGGAGCCGCTGGTGGTTTCTAACCACACCGCCCTTTCAGTTATCAGTTGATAGCTTTAACTACAGAGCAACCAGGGATTTTACATACACTAGGTTGGTCAAAATGAAAAAGACAGGTAATAACAAGGGTTAGTGATGATGTGAAGAAATCGATACGCATGACTGGTGGGAAAATAAAATGATGCAATCACTTCAGAATACAGTCTACCAGTTCCTCAAATTGTTAAACATAGAGTTACCAAATGACTCATTAATTCTATCCCTAGATATATACCAACATGAATTGAAAATCTATGTCTAGGGAAAAAAAAGAACTTGTAGAAGAATATTCATAGCAAGATTATTCCTAATAACCGAAAAGTACAAACAACCCAAAGGTTTACCAACTGATAAATGAATAAACAAAATGTGGTAAATCCGTACCGTGGAATATTATTCAACTATAAAGAGTAATTATTCAACCATAAAGAGTAGCTGATACATGCTACAGCATGGCTGAACCTTAAACACATTATGCTAAATAAAAGAATTCAGTTAAAAAAGGCCATACATTGTATGATTCCATTTAAATGAAATGCCAGGATAGACAAGTCCATATAGACATAAAGTACATTAATGATTTCCAGTGGCTGAATGAGGGAGAATGTGGAGTGACTGCTAACAGACAGAAGATATGTTTGTTTCATTTTGTTAAGGTAACAAAAATGATATAAAATTACGTACTTGCAATGGTGGCACAAGGTGTGAATCTACTAAAAAACATCGAATTGTACACTTTAAAAGGGTGAATTTTATGGTATATGAATTATATCTCAGTAAAGCTGTTAGTAAAAAGGAAGACTCTAGCTTTATGGAACTAGTGACTCCCCACTTAGACAGTGCCATTATAAGACATGATCCCTTTGTGGGGAGATGGTATCTTTAAATAGAGTAGTCAGGAAGACATTTCTAAGGTGATAAAATTTGATCTGTGACCTGAATGATTAGCAGGGGCAAAATATGTGAAGATCTGGGTAAACAATGTCCTGGAGTAGAGAAACGTGAGTGCAAAGGCCCTGAGCAGGACACACTTGGTGTATTCAAAGGACGAAAAAAACAATATATCTGGGACTGAATGCAATAATAAGAGAGTAATATAAAATGAGGTCTGATAGGTAGGTAGATGCCAATCTTGTTCAACCTTATGGTTTACAAAAAATATTTGAATTTGATCAATTCATTCAACAAATATTTGTTGAGTCCTGTGTACCATGCACCTGCATTTAATGTTAGGGGTAGACCACAAAACAAAAAAGCTAAAAATCACTTTAAGGAATTTGCATTCTCAGGAAGGGGGCTAGGAAAAAATAGACATGCTATAGAAGTAAATTATATGTTATATAAAAAGTGATAAGGGCTATGGAAAAAACATTGGGTAGGGTAAGCAGGATAAGGTATGTGAGGAGTACCATTTTGAATATGGAGGTCAGGGCAGCTTTTATTGAAAAAGGTAAAATCTGAGAAAGACTTGGAAAAGGTTAGTGGCCTAGTTATACAAGAATCTGGGAAGGAAACAGGGGAAGTTGTTAGTTAAAAGGAACAACCAATTCCAAGGCCCCAAAGTAGATTTAACAAGCTCAACACAGTGATCTGTAACAGCTTCTCAAACTCTAATAGCCGATTTGTTGCTGTCAAGTCAATTCTGACTCTTAGTGACGCTATATGACACAGTAGAACTGCCCCACATGGTTTCCAAGACTTACACTGTTTATTTCCTCTTTTATTGTTCTGATGTTGTTGTCATTTACAGATTAACCTCTCTGGTTCCCTGTTGTAACACTTTTGGGTTTGGATAGTCCTTAAGAGTTCATTTCCTAGGTTGGTATCTGGCTACTACAATCCTGTGTCCTAGATTCAGCCTGTGGTCTGATGTTGTTTGTTCTCAGATTGAAGGACTCCCTTTAATAAATCTCATAAGTTTTGTTTGGTTTTTACATAGTCCCTTAATTTCTGTTTATCTGGAAATGACCTAGAACGAGAGTTTTGCAGGATATATTTTTCTTGCTGGCAATTTTTTTCTTCAAGGTTTTACATATGTCATCCCATTGCCTTCTTGCCGCATGGTTTCTGCCGAATAATCCAAGCTTAGTCTTATTGTTTCTCCTCTGTATGTGATTTGCTTTTCTCCAGCTGCTCTCAGGATACTTTGTTTGTCTTTGGTTTTAGCAAGTGTGATTATGATATGCTTCGGTGATTTTCTTTTGGGGTCTATCCTATATGGAGTTCGTGGAGCTTCTTGGATGGTCAGCTTTTCATCTTTCAGGATATTGGGGAAGTATTCTGTCAGCAATTCTTCAGTGATCCTCTCTGTGTTTTCTGTTTTCTCCCCCGTTCTGGAACTCCAATCACTCGAAGATTTTTGCTTTTGATCGTATCCCACATAATTCTCAGGGTTTCTTAATTTTTTTCATTCTTTTTTCTGGTTTTTCCTCAAAGTTGTATCCAAGTGTTTGTCTTCAATTCCATTGATCCTATCTTCCATTGTTTCAAACCTGCTCTTCAGCCCCTCTACGACACTGTCCATTTCTGAAATCTTGTTTTTTATCTTTTGGATTTCTAATTGTTGTTTTTGTATGATTTTTAGTTGTGAATTTATTTTGGCATTTTGATCCTGTATTATTTTTCTGAATTCTTCCATTTTTTTGGTCTGTATTTTCCAGGAATTTGTCTGCCTTTTCCATGAATTTTTCTGGTTTTTTCCTCATTTTTGTCTGCTTTTTGCTTCAACTCTTGGATAGCTCTGAATATTAAAGATTTGAATTCCTTATCAGGTAGTTCTAGTGCCTTTTCTTCTACTGGAAAGTCATCTGGTGTTTTATTTTGAATTCGTACTGGAACCATCCTGTCCTATTTTTTTTATATGCTTTTTTATATTGTCTGCTGTCTTTGGGACATTCAGTAGTTATTTCTTCATTATTTATTGGAGATTTGTTTGTTTCATCCTTTTTTTTTTGTTTTCATTTGGTTATGTCTGAACAGGCAGGCTGTGCATTCTTTGTTGTTTCCTCATCTGTGTACATGATACTTTTCACCTTCTTGTCCAATGGGCAGGGCTAGTTTCTCAGCTATGGTGCAGCAGGGCAGGTCCAGCTGAAGGGGAGGGGTGGGGATGGGTTGTTTGTGGCACGTACTAGGTCCAACAGAATGGGCCGGGAATCAATGCAGGGCAGTTTCTGGTAGGCTGTGCCTGTGCTGCTCGGGAGTGTAATGTTCAGTGCACGGTGCAGGTAGGCAGGACGGCAGGGGGAGGTTGTGGTGTGTGGAGCTAAGATGGGTATGGGAAAGAAGGGAGTGAGCAGAAAGAAACAGGGGCCAAAACCAAACAAAACAAAAAACAAAACACACATACACACATAAAGTGTGCTAAGGGAGTTTGCCATTGAAGTGGAGAGATGAGAGACTGAAAAATGGATAAAAACAAAAAAGAATAAAAATAAGAGAAAGAGAAAAAATAAAAATTAGGAAAAGAAAAGAAAAGCACCCAGTGATCCCACCAGTGCAGCTGCAAAGACTAGGGAAGTAGCTCCCAGGCTGAGATATATAGCCTGGCAAGAAGGGGCAGAGGTGTCACACAGTGCCAGGTATTCAGGAGACAAGAAAAGAAGATAAGGATACAGAGACAAGAAACTGAGAAATGAAGAAATCCAAAAAGAAAAAAAAGAAATGCCCCTCATGGTCGAGGCTGCACAGACCAAGGAAGTGGCTCCCAAGCCAGGCAGTGCAGCCTGACTAGAAGGGGTTTCTAAATCACAAAAAGAAAAAGAAAACAAACCAAGATAAAACAGAACAAAACAAAACAAAAGAAAAAAAGGCCCCAGGGATCCCAACAGCATGGTGGTGCGGAACAGGGAAGCAGTTCCTCAGCCGAGAGGCACTTCACAGAATTTCAAGAAGAAGCAAAGCTGGCTCACAGAGCCAGGTGTTTGAAAGAAAGGAGGCGGAGGTTGTGAGAGGCAGAGAAGAAACCAAAAGAATCAGAAAAAGTAACACTAGCAGCAAACAAATGGCACTGATGGAGCTGGCCAGTGTGGGTGGGGTGAATTCAAGAGGCACAGGGCTGCAGCTTGTGTCTCTTGGCCAAGAGATTTTGGCCAGAGGGAAGCAGCGGAGGTCAAGTTGGGGGAAGAAAGATGGGGAGGTGGGAAAGTGTATATCACTGGTTACCAGTTGTTCTGTCTGGGAGCTCTATGAAGCTGCTTTCTCGTATCCCTGTCTGCCAATCTCCAACAGGAGTCCAAGATGGTGAATCCGTGATGCATTAGCTGATAGTGGACCTCCGCATATATCTCTCTTCGCTCTCTATTCTCTGTTGGTTTCTTATTGCTTTTGGTGCTTGGCTGAGTTTTTTATGTCTTCATTAGATGCTTAGGGTTTCAGGATTGATGTTTGTCTCTGTTTTAGTTAGTTTTGCGGGACTTTGCTGTGGAGAGATGGCGTGGTGCTTGTGTCTATAGTGTAATGTTGGCTCTGCCTCTAGAAATCTATTTTTCATATAAAATTTTTAAATACTGACAATTGCATTTTTTAATCACTATGGGCTAGTTTTCAACCTGAAGTTTAAACCATCATATGAAAATTGAGAGAACAGGAAAGTTCTTTTAAGTACGAAATTAGCACATCAATGTAAACCAGCCCTCAGTCCTATTGTTCCTGTGTCAAAGTCTTCACTCACAGCTCAGCCTTTTCCGTAGTTTCCCAGAGAAGTTCACTTACATCTGCTGTATATGAAGAGTTACCAGAGAAAGAAGTACAATTATGTTCCCATGGAATTTCACTGGAAATGCCCCATCTTTTCCCAAGTCTCCCTGCCTGGCACCAGGCCACTGAGTCTTTCCTCATTCACTTCTTCATCCCCTCTGTCCTCCTTCTTGCTTGCTTCTTTATCTGAGTAATTTCTTCTGCATGAGCTGCAGGTACTAATTTGAGGCTTCAAGCAAATCCCATACAGCTAGGCTCTTTTTTACAAAAGAATTTGTCTACCAACACAAAGAAGATAAAATTTTCTCCATGCTATTCCTTTGGCTGGAGAAAATTTATCATTTTGCTCATTACCTTTAGAAAGCACTCCCCAAAAAGACCCTAAAAAGCCTTACTCACATATTGTATCCTTTCAAACTCTTCTTCACCACTGACCATTTTAAAGAGCAATCTGTATTTACTGAATTCCTTTCCTAGACAGACATATACATTTGCAACTGCATTTAATGCCGTTAATGTAATTCGTCCACGTTACTAAATTATAACCCGTTTGTACGATTACTAAGGAAATTGAATATGTTAAAAGAGAAGACTAAGTGGTCAGTTCTAAGTACTCATTATTCCTGACCTCTCAATTTGGACCATTTGATATTCTTAAAAATTTCCTCATTTATCTTCCATGACATTCTATTGCAGTGGTTCTCAAAGTGCAGTTGCTAGAATAGGATATCAGCATCACCTAGAAACTTGTTTGAAATTCGGAGTATCTGCTCCCATCTCAGATTTACTAAACCAGAAACTCCGGTTGTGGGCCCAGCAGTCTATGGTCTAATAAGACCTCCAGATAATTCTGATCTAGTGTACTGATTACTGATTTTGATTTTTTAAAATCCTCAAAAGACTCCTCTTCCCCTTTCTCCTTCTTCCACCCCTTCCTTCCTAATTCTCCTCTTTCTTCACTTTCTCCTCCCTAAATCTATTGTTTTCTCTGTGGAACTTTCCTTAGTCTGTTTCTTTTCTGTCTCTTTTTTTCCCTTTAACTCTCTCATTCTGTAACACCAAAATTCATATTCTGGAGGTTGTTTAGCTTCAATATCTAACCAGCTGGATCTCTAAACAAAACTCATTCTCTTTACCGTCTCAAACAAATCATGTTCCAATTTCTCTGCTTATATTTCTGAAACCATGAGTTTGACAGTCTTAGGCCAAAATTGTTTATTTTATGATCACTGTGCTTCTCATGGAAACCCTGGTGGTATTGTGGTTAAGAGCTGTCTGCTAACCAAAAGGTCAGCAGTTTGAATCCACCAGATGCTCCTTGGAAACTCTACAGGGCAGTTCTACTCCATCCTATAGGGTTGCTATGAGTTGGAATCGACACAATGGCAATGGGTTTAGTTTTGGGTTTTTTATGCTTCTCATGGGACCCTGGTGGTACAGTGGTTAAGAACTCAGGCTGCTAACCAAAAGGTTGGCTGTTCAAATCTACCTTGGAAATCCTATGAGGCAATTCTACTCTGTCCTATAGGATCACTATGAGTTGAAATTGACTTGATGGCAGTGGGTTTTTATTTTTTTTATTTTTATTTTTTTATGCTTCTCATAGAAGCCCTAGTGGCACAGTGGTTAAGAGTTTGGCTGCTAATCAAAAAGTCAGCAGTTCAAATCTACCAGCCATTCCTTGGAAACCCTATAGGGCAGTTCTGCTCCGTCCTATAGGGTTGTTGTGAGTCGGAATCAACTTGATGGAAATGCATTTTCTTTTCTTTTTTTTTTTGGTTTATGCTTCTCGTATAAATCCCCTCCTCATGCCTACAGTCACCATTCTTCCTTAGGTCCTCATGATCTCTCTCCTACGCTGCTACAATAATCAATAACTTCATTCTATGCCCCTAATTTCTATCACTTTCCATCTAATGGCTATATTGAAAACTGATTTTGTTTCTTAAAGTATAATGCTTATTCTGAAATGCTCCTACTCAAACACCCTCAATATTACTGCCTAACAAAATTCCTGAGCTTCTCACATGATACTCTCTATTTTCCCTGCATATATCTTTCATTACTTTTCTAAATCTAAACACTGTTTAACTCTTACCAGAAAAAAAAAAAAAAAAACTTTCAATCATCTCTATATCTTCCATTGATTTGATATTCCTCCCCAAACATTCCAAAACCATCTTCACAAAATCCCACACACTTCTCAAGGACTTATTAAGATTCTACAGTCTTCACAGAAACTCTATGATATATATGAGGCCTCCACTCCCATCATGTTGTTCTCAATTTTCTCCCCCACTTATTTAAACTTAATTCAATATAATTATTCATATGCATGATTTGTTTTTGTAAGTTGTAAGCTGCCTGAGGACAGTGACAATACCATGCAATATTAATGCACATTATTAGCCTACCTCTGTATGCTCTTTATTTTCAGTTGGACTCTAGTAGTCTCTTCCACTAGGTAATACAGGTTATATTCAATCTATTAGAGTTTGGCATTTGGTGAAAGCAATTATAAGGTGGGATCATTGACTAAGAGAGTGCTTGCCTAAATCAGCAAGATAATATTGCACTATAGACTTGAAAATAGTATCTATGCAAGAAATTAAATTCTACTCTCTGCAGACATTCTCCTTTTAAATATAACCCACTCTGTGTGAAAATGTACTTAAGTTTTCTTTTCCTTTTTTACCCCATATCCAGGCTTCACAGCCACTTCACTGTCAAAGTCTATTACTTTGAACTACTTCTACAGAGGTTGTTTTTCTTCTCTAAGTTACTGAAACCTTCTCTGTCAAACTGAGATAGTGTCCAAAAGGAATTGCCCAGTGGAGCACTGTCTTTTAATCTACGCTTTAAATGAGCATCCTAAATTAAACCCATTCTTTACCTAGGTGAAGAGAAAATATATATGTTGTTAAATACAGAGACTCTGTGGTTAAAGTTTCAGCCTTTCTAATGAGGAATTTTAAAGTCTCCAACTCAGTATGGATATGATTTCAAGGGCAGCTGATGCATATTTCAATTAAGTTATAAAAGCTATAACACTGTGGGTTTTTATAAAGTAAATAGACTACAACAAAAAAGCCAAATGCAAAGTTTATGTTTTTATCACACTTCTGTTTTAACTTACAAATTGGTCATAAGGGAAAATTTAGCTCATTGTTTTTAAAGAATTTCCAAAGGTAAAACAGTTTGAGAAAGGTTGAAAAAATCCAATCACATACTAAAACCCACTGTCCATCTTTCTTCATTAATACAAGCTTGATTCTTTGGAGGAAATGCTATATAGATCTCCTTTTAAGGTCACAGGAGATGTTAATTTTATGGAAACTACAGGATTTGTCTAGGTGTAGCAAGCGTAAAATTAAACATAACATAAAAAAAAAAACTTTGTCAATGTTAAAAGATTCTTGAGTTAAACAATCCTATAGAAAGTGTGTATTATTGGTTTTAAGGATGATGTAAATGAGAAAATATAGATACATGAAGGAAATTATCTTGGCTTCTTGAATTAAAAAGCCCAACATGTGTTCTACTGATTGAGTGCCATATAAGCTACTTTCATAAAGAAAAAAGAGAACATATCCATACAATCTGTGAACTACTTGAAGGTTTTAAATATTGTTTTCAATAAAATCCATATAACACTCAAATGCTTTTCTGAGGTTGATTAGATATTTTAAATAACTGGTGTTATTTCCTAACATCCTGGCCCAACTGCCCAGATATAAGGAATGTGAGAAAAACTTACCTACACAACACTGCCAAAATAAGAGGGCTACTTTGACTCTTAAATTATTTTTGCATCAACGCTATACATACTTTTGGGAGGGTTACATTTTATTTTATCAATAAATTACTTTTTTTTCAGATTTCTGCTTTGTTTTGAAGTTAGAACTCCTACTTTCACAGGTTGAACTAAATTTATCAAAGTTCCATTAGGATTTGTGTGGATTTGGTCCACTTGCCAGGAAAAGGAAAGGAAATGAAGTAATAGTGTGAAACTTTGAAATAAGATTTATATTTATAAAAGAAACTAGTTTTGAGATGGTCACAAAAATCTCCTTGGTTCAGTAGAAGACTGAAATACAAATGGAAAAAATAAATGGCATCAGTCTCCTGGTTAAAAGATAAGTCTTGATGGCATTTGTGATTGACATTTTTCTCAGTGTTTTGTGCCCCTACATATTTAAAATTGTCTCCTGGCCTTCTTCTCTATTTATAACTGTGTATGTATTTATACAATCATTACTTGAAATAGTTATATAGTTTATAATAGTTCTATGGCGTGCCTATTCCAGTTGTAAGGGGCATCAACTTTAAATTACAGTCTAGCAGCAAACTATCTGGAATTGTTGTTGTTGTTAGGTGCTGTCAAGTCAGTTCCGACTCATAGAGACCCTATGTACCACAGAACGAAATACTGCCCAGTCCTGTGCTGTGCTCAGAATTGTTGTTATGCTTGAGCCCATTGTTGCAGCGACTGTGTCAGTCCGTCTGGTTGAGGGTCTTCCTCTTTTTCACTGATGCTGTACTTTACCAAGCATGATGTCCTTCTTCAGGGACTGATCTCTCCTGACAACATGTCCAAAGTATGTAAGATGTAGGAGTAGTAAAATTATTCAGCTTGGGGAATATTTTATTTCCTTAGAAAATTATGATTTTTTTCATAAGCAGTATCCAAGTGCAAACTGTATATAAATTGTTTTATCAAATATACCTAAAAGAATTAGAATGTTCAAAATGCCCAGCTCATGAAAAGATACTATCAAAGGAAACATCCAAGAAATACTGCACATTTTGTTTTCATGAAGTTAGTGCTTTGTAAGCAATATGTGTCTTGCTAGCTTACCTGTGACCAAGAAGAAATAAATTCTATATTTTATAACATCTGGTAATATAGATTACCTCCAAACTACAAATAGATATTCTTCAGAAAGTTCACTATACTTTTTTTTTGTTTGAAATCCAAAGAAGTTCATTACTGACACAGGTTTGTTTAGACTCTCATAGATCTATAATCATAATGTCTTGTCCTAAATGAACAGTGGATTCAGATAACTAGTGTGATACTGCCTCTAGGAGACAATGAATTGAGCAGCCTGAAAGAGAACATACTCTCTTCACGTATCTGACAGTGGGAATCAAAGCACTCTTAGCTCCAAGACTTTAAATGTGATTGGAGTGAACTGTGGTGGAGGGTCCTTCAAGACAAGTACTGGGAAAGTGGTGGGGTTGTTCTTTTTAATAAGGAAAAGAACTCAAGGGATCAAAGATCAAAGAGTTATAAATAGTTACCGACTGTCTTGGTCATCTAGTACTGCTATAACAGAAATACCACTAGTGGATGGCTTTAACAAAGAGAAGTTTATTCTTTCACAGTCCAATAGTCTACAAGTCCAAATTCAGGGCATCAGCTCCAAGAGAAGGCTTTTTCTCTCTGTCACCTCTGGAGGAAGGTCCTTGTGATGAATCAGTCTCCCCTTGGTCTGGGAGCATCTCAGCGCAGGAACCTCAGGTCCAAAGGGCGCTCTGCTCCCAGCACTGCTTTCTTGGTGGTGTGACATTCCCATGTGTCTCTGCTCACTACTCTCTTCTATATCTCAAAAGAGTTTGGCTTAAGACACTATCTAATCTTATAGACCTCATCATATAACTGCCGCTAATCAATCTTATTACATCATAGTGATAAGGAAATCACATCAGATTACAAAATGATACACAATCATACTATACTGGGAACCATGACCCAGACAAGTTGACAGATATTTTGGGGGGACACAATTCAATCCATGACACTCCACCCCTGGGCCCCAAAAAAATTCATGTCCTTGCCACACGTAAAAGACATTCACCCCATCATATCATAACAAAAGTCTTACATCAACTCTAAGTCCAAAATCCAAAAATTCCTCTTCATCTGTGAAATCTAGAATACAAGTTTTCTGCTTCCAAAGGTACAATGGCAGAACAGGCACAAGCTAGACATTTCCATTACAAATGGGAGAAATTGCAGGGAAAGAAGGCAAGCAAGTCAGCAGAACACATTACATTAGCCCTCGTGGGTTTGCAAATAATGTTCTGTTCTCTGAGATCATTCACACAGTAGCCCTGCCCTCCAGACTCTAGGTATTGGCCACACTCTCCAGACTCTGAGTGGAGGCTCCTTGGTCCTGGGCTTCAGCGCCACCTTCCAGGCCCACTGGGGCAGCAACTCTGCTCTCTCAGCTCTTGGTGCCCCATTCTCTTAATGCATCTGAGTGGCGACTCCACCCTTAGAAACACCAGAGGCCCCGGCTCCACCCTTTGAAACTCCAGAGGTCCTGGCCATACCTTTTGAGACTGAGTCAGCTTGGCTTCTTGTATTCCTTGTCTCTTCAGCTTCTACTTCCTGTGTCCTCTCAGCCCTCGGGCCTCACACTCGCATCTGCCCTGCTGGGGCAAGTGTTCCAAAGCTCTATAGCTCCACCGATAAATGCTTGGAGGCACCCCACTCCACCAGGAAGCCTCCTGTGCACAGGCACTCAGCTGTCTGGCACTGCTCTCCTGGTTCTGCTGCTGCCAGTTCTCTGCTGCTACTGGTCTTCTGCCACTACCGCTCCTCTATCCAGTCATAGTTTCAAAACTGCTTCCACATTTTAGGTATCTGTTAGAGTAGCACCTCACTCCTGGTACAAATTCTATCTTAGTCATCTAGTGCTGCCAGAACAGAAATACCGCAAGTGGATGGCTTTAACAAAGAGAAGTTTATTCTCCCACAGTCCAGTAGGCTACAAGTCCAAACTCAGGGCATCAGCTCCAGGCGGAGGCTTTCTCTCTCTGTCAGCTCTGGAGGAAGGTCCTTGTGATGCATCGGTCTCCCCTTGGTCTGGGAGTGTCTCAGCACAGGAACCTCCGGTTCAAAGGACGTGCTCTGCTCCTGGCACTGCTTTCTTGGTGGTGAGAGGTTCCCATGTGTCTCTGCTCACTTCTCTCTTTTATATCTCAAAAGAGATTGGCTTAAGACACTATCTAATCTTATAGACCTCATCAGTATAACTGCACTAATCCATCATATTACATGATAGTGATAGAGTTTACAACACATAAGGAAATCACATCAGATTACAAAATAGTACACAATTATACAATACTGGGAATCATGATCAGTCAAGTTGACAGATATATTTGGGGGACACAATTCAATCCATGATACCAACTCAAGTCAATATAATACCCTGGATATTTGTCTAATTTTCTGGCCATTTTAGGTAACCTAACAGACTCTATAAGAAGAACAAAAATAAATACGTGTGTTAGTCTTTGTCTTCAAAGACCTTGAGACTTAATATACAAGCTGTCTCTTCTAACTATGTTCATCTTCAAGCTCCAGTCCCACCCAGTTCAGAGGGCAGCTGCAGACTCACAAGGAAATGCTCAATGGAATTAATCTTCGTTCTATATGCAAAAAACTGAACTGAACATAGGGAATCTGTGCCCCCGGCCTGCACTAGATTGGATATCTGCTCTTGTTTTGTAACCCAATAGTGAAAAGCCCCACTTAAAATGCAACTTTTCCCAGGGAAGGCAACCTTACTTGACAATGGTCCCAAATCTATGTAAATATTGCCTATCACCTTCCTTGGGAATTAGCAGTATGTACCCATGTTCATATGTGTACCTGGGTGGTACAAATAGTTAAACTCTCAACTACTAAACAAAAGGTTGGCATTTTGACCCATCCACAGGTGCCTCAGAAGAAAGGCCTGGTGATGTGATTCTGAAAGTTCACAGCCTTGAAAACCCCATGGAGTGCAGTCTACTCTGCACATACAGGGTCACCATGAGACAGAATCAACTTGATAGCAACTGGTTTGTGTTGTCTTTTTTTTTGTTGTTGTTAACCTTGTATTCATAAACATGAGCCTCAAATCCTGAATTATATAGATGGATCATTGCACTTAGAATATAATCCAAAATTCTTTGACTAGGCTTGTCAGAACACGTTCTACTGTCTGCCTGCATCTCCAGCCTCACTCTGTGCCACTCATTACTTTCCTAAGTTCCAGCTACGTAGATTTCTTCCAGGCTCTTGAAGATGTCAGCTTTTTCTTACCTTAGGGCCATCCAATATGTTATCCCCCTTCCTGGAATATTCTCTTTATCCTTCTTCACTTGGAGCTCTCAGTTCGAATGCCATTTTTTCTAAGAAGATTATCTCATTCTTACAAAATGAATTTCCCCCATCATATTCTCTTACTTCTCTTTCACAGAATTCAGCAAAATGTATAAATACACATTTATTTGTGCAAATCACTTTTCTGAAGGCACTCTCTGTATACCAACAGACCAGGGATCATTCTTTTTTCTTCCTTTTTTTAAAATTCTACTATAGGTATTTAATACATAAAATATTTGAGATAAGGGAAAATAATTGTAACCCTATTGAGTTCTTAGTATAAAGCTAGGAATCTTCTTGTGTGTGTTATATTTTTTAGCTCATGGAAACTTCAAAATATCCTAGTGAGGTAGGTAATATTATCAGCCCAATTTTATACATGAGAAAACGGCCATAAAGTTGTTTGTATTTCAACCAAGATCCCACAGTTTATATATCTGGGGGCTACGCTTGAAACCAGGTATTTGTCTGCTAGAATTTTTACTTTTAACTACTATGATACACATACTATATTCCATAAAACCTACAGATCACAATACTTCAATATGATCTCTTGTCCAATTATCAGCCTAGATCAAAACCTGCTTAAATATCAATACCAGCCAAAACTGAGGATATCAAGGGATACAGACAAAGAATGAGCTTCTTCGTTCACCACAACATGCTTTGTACACTACTTGATATAAGTTTTGAGCTATCCCTGGTCATCATTCTGCTTTTCCTCTGATTTGAGATTTACATACTGATTGCACTTCATTGTTATTTGCCACCTACTACCTACCCTGGATGCCATTATTTACTATGATACACCTCAGTGTACTCTAGTAAAATCTCCTGGATAAGCTCCATTGGTCATTTGTCTTGAAGAAACTCTTTGCTTACCAATTTCTAACTTTCTTTCTTTGACATACACTCAGGCCCTGAAATAATTAATGCTTAAACTCCCCAAATGTATGGAATAGTAAAGAATAACAGAGAACATAAATAAAATGGATATATTAAACCTCCAGTTTAACACAATATTGGGGATATAGGTATTCCAATGAATTGAATACGTTGTCAGTTATTGAAATGAAAATATTTTCAAAATGCTGATTACAGTACAATACATTGCTATATGACACATTATGCCATTAATTTTGGAATATAAAATTTAGACCCTTAAGGAATAATTTTGACGAAAATTTTTAGGATACTTTTTATAGATATAAAAACTGTTAAATATTATTTTTTATTTTTATTTTTTAGTGAACCCAGTACAGTCTCCATAATTTGTTAATAACCCAAGCCCATTGACATCGATTCAATTACGACTCACAGCGACCATACAGGACAGAGCAGAACTACCCCATAGGGTTTCCAAGGAGTGGCTGGTGGGTTGGAACTGCTGACCTTTTGGTTAGCAGCTGAACTCTTAACAACTGCACCGCCAGAGCTCCAGTTTTTTATGCTACCTTGTATATACTTTCTTATCTTATTACCGCCTTTTCTTATCAAAGTAAATTGTATTTTAAAAATATGCAGTTACATGATATTCTAATTGAATGAATCATAGTTGTTTCTGATGTGGTTTAAGAAAATTACCTTCACAGGTTTGTATATTTTCCATCAGATTAAAAAAAAAAAGAATTTGAATATATGTAATTTGGAAGCGTAAAATATTAAGCATTCAGACCGTTTTTTCATATCAGTTGAGGATATTTTCTACAGTATTTTTCTACTCCTTTGGCCATTATGGTTTTAAAAGCCTCTTGGGATGGTATATCTATCATTTTTCTTGAAAATTATCACTTCTTTAAGAGCCATAAATTCAAGAAATAGTTATTCTTCTTAACAGACAGAATTATATGCTCTATAGATCTATTACCAGATATTCTCAGTTTCACAAATTCATAATTCATGAAGTCTTATGTCAGCTACACATTGTGCCAAATTTTATCCTCATCTTAGCATTGCTCTATGAGCGTGATTTTTTTTTTTTTTTTTAATCTGAATGCACACTTCCCTGAAAATACGAGAAGCAGGGCAAGGAGAGTAATGTGCTTCTGTGATAACAGAATGTTTAATTCAATCAACATCAAATCCTTTTTTTACTATTTAACAGGGCAGGTGGTTTTAAAGCTAGAATTTTGTGGGTGAGTGGCAATCTTCTCAAATGAAAACACGAAGTTCTTAACGAGGAAAGCATATTTGAAGGACAGCAAATAGTCAAAACAAAAGTACATTAAAATACATTTGGTGGTAGGGGCTGCAGTCAAGAATGAACAAAAAGTTCATATTTCTCAACTATATAATTTTCTATTACCTTCCTTTCCTAACTCTATCTGTCTGTCACTACTAACATTATTTTTTTTTAATGTACTTTAGATGAAGGTGTACAGAAGAAAGTTTCTCATTAGACAGTTAGTACACGTATTGTTTTATGACATTGGTTAACAACCCCATGACATGTCAGCACTCTCCCTTCTCGACCTTGGAGGACTTTTTTTTTTTTTTTTTTTGGTGAAAATATACATAGCCAAAGTTACACCATTTCAAAAGTTTTTACACGTACAATTCAGTGACATCAATTACATTCTTCCAGTTGTGCTGCTATTCTCACTATCCTTTTCCTAATTATTCCATCACCATTATCTTCCGCTCACTGCCCCCTAGGCTTCCCATCACAATGATTTGAGTTGCTGTTGTCAATTTGATCTCACACAGATAATTCTTTTTTTTTTTTTGTACCTTAGGTGAATGTTTACAGAACAGTTACTCATTAAACAGTTAGTACACATATTGCCCTATGACAAAGGTTAACAACCCCACAACATGTCAACACTGTCCCTTATCAACCTTGGATTCCCTATCACCAGCTTTCCTGTCCCCTTCTGCCCTCTAGTCCTTGTCCCTGGACTGCTGTGCCTCATTAGTCCAATTTTGTTTTATGGGTCTGTCCAGTCCCAGGCTGAACAGTGAACTTCGGAAGTGACTTCACCACTGAGCTAAAAGGGTGTCCAGGGGCCATACCTCGGAGTTTCTCCAGTTTGTCAGGCCAGTAAATCTGGTCTTTTTTTTGTGTTAGAATTTTGTTCTACATCCTTCTCCAGCTCTGTCCAGGACCCTCGGTTTTGATTCCAGTCAGAGCAGTCAGTGGGCACCATCTAGCTGTACTGGACTCAGTCTGGTGGAGGCCATGGTAGTTGTGATCCATTAGTCCTTTGGACTAATTTTTTCCTTGTATACTGTTCTCTTCATTCTCCCTTGTTCCCAGAGGGGTGAGACCAGTGGAGCATCTTAGATGGCTTCTCACAGGCGTTTAAGACCCCAGATCCTACTCACCAAAGCAGAATGTAGAACATTGTCTTTATAAGCTGTGTTATGCCGGTTGAGCTAGATGTTCCCCGAGACCATGGTTCCCACAGCCCTCCGGCCAGCAAATTCAGTCCCTCAGGGAGTTTGGATGTGTCTCTGGAGCTTCTATGACCTTTCCTTGTACAAGTTGTGCTGGTTTCCCCAGTACTGTGTACTGTCTCACCCTTCACCGAAGATACCACTTACCTGTTGCCTGTTTAGTGTTTCCCCCCCATCCCTCCCATTCCTCATAAGCAACAAAGATTGTTACTTTTTGTGTGTAAACTTTTTCATGGGTTTTTACAACAGAGGTCTCATACAATATTTGTCCTTTTGTGATTGACTTATTTCACTCAGCATAATGCCCTCCAGTTTCATCCATGTTATGAGATCTTCACAGATTCATCATTGTTCTTTATCATTGCATAATACTCCATTGTGTGTATGTACCATAGTTTGTTTATCCATTCATCTGTTGATGGGCATCTAGGTTGTTTCCATCTATCTTTTTGTTATTGTGAACAGTGCTGCAATGAATATGGGTGTGCATATGTCTATTGGTGTGACGGCTCTTATTTCTCCAAGATATATTCCTAGGAGTGGGATTGCTGGATCGTATGGTATTTCTATTTCTAGTTTTCTAAGGAAGAGCCATATCATTTTCCAAAATGGTTGTATCATTTTGCATTCCCACCAGCAGGGCATAAGAGTTCCCATCTCCCCGCAGCCTCTCTGACATTATTTCCAGTGTTTTTAATTTGTGCCAGTAATGCCGGGGTGAGATGGTATCTCATTGCGGTTTTAATTTGCATTTCTCTAATGGCTAGTGATCACGAGCATTTCCTCATGTGTCTGTTGGCTGCTTGAATGTCTTCTTTGGTGAAGTGTCTGTTCATTTCCTTTGGCCATTTTTTAATAGGATTATTTGTCTTTTTGTTGTAGAGGTGTTGGATTTTCTTGTAGATTATGGAGATTAGACCTTTGTCTTATTGTACTGTCCAAAAATTTTTTCCCAGTCTGTAGGTTCCCTTTTTACTCTTTTGGTGAAGTCTTTTGAAGAGCATAGGTGTTTGATTTTTAGAAGATCCCAGTTATGTAGCTTATGTTTTGGGATTTGTGCATTGATGGTTATGGTTTGTATCTGGTTAATGCCATTTATTAAGACCTGTAGTGTCGGTCCTATTTTTTCTTCTATGATCTTCATAGTTTTAGGCTTGATATTCAGGTCTTTGATCCATTTTGAAGTAGTTTTTGTATACGGCGTGAGGTATGGGTCCTGTTTCTTTTTTTTGCAGATGGATATCCAGTTTTGCCAGCACCATCTGTTAAAAAGACTGTCTTTTCCCCATTTGATGGAATTTGGGCCCTTGTTGAAGATCAGGTGACTGTAGGTGGATGGATTTACATCTGGGTTCTCAATTCTATTCCATTGGTCAATGTATCTTTTGTTGTACCAGCACCAGGCTATTTTGACTACTGTAGCTGTATAGTAGGCTCTGAGGTCAGGTTGTGCGAGTCCCTCTACTTTATTCTTCTTCTTCAATAGAGCTTTACTTATCCAGGGCCTCTTCCCTTTCCGTATAAAGTTAATGATTAGCTTTTCCATCTCTTTAAAGAACGTTGTTGGTATTTGGATCAGGATTGCATTGTATTTGTAAATTGCTTAGGGTTGAATTGTCATTTTCACAATGTTGAGTCTACCTATCCATGAGCATGGTATGGTTTTCCATTTATGTAGATCCTTTTGGGTTTCTTGCAGTAGTTCTGTAGTTTTCTTTGTATAGGCCTACTAACATAATTTTTTTTAAGAAAAATTAATCTAAATAAGCAAGATCCTTTAGGAGGAGGACTTTTATGAGCCTCTAGAAGGATTTTTAATCATTTCCCCATGGGATGGCCTGAGTTGAGTGGGGATATTAGACTCACAAGATGACATCATGGATATTCTGGGAGCTCTGATGGAATTTAGTAGATGAAAAAGAGGTAGAGGGTATGTGTGAGAATCAAAAAGGAAGGTGAGAGAGGTCAAATAACATCTTTTCTTCTCTGAATGTATTCCTAGAACCTCACTAGAATATTATAAATGATTCTAACGTTTCATCAAGTTCAACTTTGAAGGTGCAAGGTGTGATAAACTGCCAAATGTCTGAATGAGAAAAACTACTTTTAAAGTTTACAATTGCTTGATTTTAACTGAATCCTATTTCACCAGTGCAAGTTATTCTAATGTGTTCTAACCCAGTATTTATTTGAACCAATGTTTAACTAATTGGCTCCATCTTTTTCCCAACTAAAATAAGACTTGAAGAAGAAAGTACTGTACATCAAACCTCTAACATCCATGTATAAAACAAGTCAGTATTTAATGAGCATTGAGTACATACCGAGCCTTTTGATAGGCCCTGGAGAAATCAATGGGAGTCAAAATCAGGCAGAAAATCTTCCCTGGTGGATCCTAAACCTGAGAAATCATGACAGATATTAATAAAATAATAACAAAATAAAAATTTCCACAATGATAAGTGTTCACAAGCTATTATTAGCTTACATTAGGGAAGGATATTTCTGTTAAAAAAAAAACATGGATTAAAAAAAATCGTGGAAAATTTTTAAATGAATAGAAGTTAACTATGAAGTGAAGAGTATTCCTAAAAGAAGGAAATAAAAGTGTGTATAGAGTTTCTTTATAAAAGATGCATAAAGAGTGTAAGAGACTGAAATTATGCCCTTATGGTGAGAAAACAAGCTAGTAAAGAGGACGGTATGTGAGATGAAGTTAGCCAATAGGCAAGAATCAGATTGGGCAATTCCCTGAAGGGATAATAAAGAATTTTGTTTCATGCTAATAGGAAAGGGGTGATGTAATTAGACCAGTGTTGTAATGAACAGACTGGGAGAGAGCCTAAATTGCTGCAGGAAGACAGGTGGAAAGCTCTTGTAGTTGCCCAGATAAGAGATAATGGTGGCTTCATCCAGAGTGATATTTGTGGGAGTAGAGATAAACGGATGACTTTAAAAGATATTTAGGTTATAAAATAAACACAATTTGATGACACATTGATTATAGGAATGGGAAAGAAAGGGAAGTATCAAAAGGATGGAGAGACTTCAGAACTGTTTAATGAACTAGGTGATAATGCAATTCATTATCAGTGGAACAATGGATGAAGAGCAAGTTTGGGAAGGCATGGATGGGCAGATCCTGAGTTCTATTTGGGAAACGTAGAATTTGAGGTAAGTTTGAACTATCAAAGAGAAGTTAAGTAGGTAGTGGTAGCCAGCCTCTAAGATGGCCTCCAACCATAAGGACGACATAGTGAACAACTAAAGTTTCCAGTCAACAGCCAATAAAGGACAGAGCTAGTCAATATGAGCAAGCTTGTGAACGCTCCCCTCAGTCAAGCCTTGAGATGAGAATGCAGCCCCAGTTGACAGCTTGACTATGACTCATGAGAAACTTTGAGCCAGAACCACCCGGTTAAGCTCCTCCTGGATTCCTGACCTTTGGAAATTATCAGATACTAAATGTTTGGCACAGTGATAGATGACTAATAGACAGATATTCGTAGAGTGTAAGTTCTACAAGAAAAGAGAATTTGATTTGTTGACTGTTGTATCCCCAGAACCTAGAAAGGGGCCTGTAGATACATCTTTCTGAGAGATCTATGAATAGGTAATAACTGCATAGTTGCTTGTGAATGACAGTGTCTAGGGACACAGAATGTGAGGATGAGAGAGCAAAGACTACATCCTGAAGTAAGTATTCAGCTATTTGATGGATAGGTGGAGAAGGACATGTCTGCAAACCAAACTGAGAAGTAACAGCCAGGAAAGTAGGGGGTAAACTAAAAGAGCATTGTGACATAAGGTTGAAGAGGAGCATATTTCAAGAATGAGTATATATTCCATCCTACATCATACCAACATTCTTTTTCTTGGTTTGGAGGTTTAGGGCCATGGTTTCACGGGACAACCCAGTTAACTGACATAATAACATTATTTAGTGCTTCAGTTCTACCTCCTGGATTGTTGCATAGTTCCAGGTCTTAAAAGCTTGCAAGTAGCCATCAGAGGCACAACAATTGGTTTCTTTTCACCTGGAACAATAGAGGAAGAAGAAGGAGAGTTGAGACTAGGAGGAGGATATGGAATGTGTGATTGATTGCCTCCATGAACATATGTCTCCTTTGCCATGAGATCAGAAGAACTGGATGATGTCCGGCTACCATTACTGAACATTTTGATCAAAGATTCCGTAGAAGGATCCTGATCAAAAGCGGAAAATGCAGAACAGAATTTCAAATTTTCATGGACTCCAGACTTCCTGGAGCCATGAAGGTTGGATGAACCCTGAAACTATTGCCTTGAGATAATCTTTAAACCTTAAACCAAAATATTGTTCTTAAAACCAAACAATAGTTTAGCTTAACTAGTAAAAAATGTCTTCCTTGAGTACTATGCTCTTTTAATACCTATCTATATGGCATCAAACTGACAACAAAAACAGGAAAGGTTAGACAGGAACCTTATGGGGCAGTAAATGTATGTTAATGGGAGAGAAACAAGAGGGTGAGAATGGTTGCACAACTGGAAGACTGTAATCAACATCACTGAATTGTACATGTAGAAACTGTTGAATTGGAATATGTTTTGCTGTGTGTATTCTCAACAACAATATCAAAATAAATAAAAATTTTTAAGTAACTAAATTTAAAAGAAATATATTCTACTTCTTATTTATTTTTAAAATAGCGTAGAAACAGAGGGAAAACTTTTGCCTTTTTATTTAGATTAATAGTACTATTATTTCTGTCATTTTGCAGGATCAAAACATTTTTTATAGACTTAGACCCAAAATGAAATGGCATGATTATGTGCAGTTATTCTCCCTTCGAAATGCCTTTCATTTAAATACTTGGCAAGCAAATGGGCTCTGGAGTCAAAAGATCTCAATAGACCTACAATATGATCAGTGAGTAGGGAATCAAACACAAGAAGTGATTATGATTTAGCACTTAAGCAACTTGAGACCTGGGAATGGCTTTGCAAGGCTTTATTGTAAACTCCTCATAAAGAAGTGCTAGGGAGGTTAGTATAAATATTTCTGTTGAAAAATGAAGCAAACATGAGCTCTGACTTTGGCTCCAGCAAGATTCATTTTATTGGCCAGGAAAAAAAAGGCAAGCAGAGCAAACATGTATAAAATTCCAACATTAATTCTTTACTTTCTTAAATTACACAGATAGTTTTATTTTTTCTCAAAAAAAAAAAAAAAAAAAAGAGTCAGGTTATTGTTATTATGGTGTTATTACAGTGATTTCACAATACTGTAAGGTTGATGACTCGTTAATAGCTAAGGTCCCTTAGAACAATTCTTGACATGTTCTCAATTAGTTAAATAGTAATGATAAAATATGCTGATTTACTTTAGCCAAAGGCTGTGGTTCTCAAAATTTGCAGCACATTGATAATCACTTGAGAAGCCTTAAAATATTCTCCAGCTCCTGGAACAGCTCTAGAAGTGAGACTTAAATATTACTGCTTTTTGAAATTCCCTAGGTGATTCCAGCAACAATTGCATTTGATCACTAGTGATATAAGAATACAGACAAAACAAATATTCAGGTTCAATCAAGACATGAATTAAATCACGCAGAGTCAGAATCAATCAATTGGTCACCCAGTATCCTCACTTATAAACAAACAGAAAACACTTTTCCTAAATACATAGCTAATCCTACACATTATCTAAAGGTTACCAAATCATAGAATGTTGTGCTAAACTGATGTTAGATGTAATGTTATTTACCTTCTTACTGATTATAGCTGACACTGCCTGTGAATCTTCCTTATTTTTTGTAATAAATAAAATTCTGTGTTTTCCATGAAAAGCCTGAACATGATTAAATGACAGAGTTTCTTATTTCCTTTCTCCTCTGTGTCAATCCTTCCTTTTCTTGATATGCATTCATTTCCTTTTCAGACCACAGAAATTATTCTGTTTAGGGCATCTTCATCTTTAGGCCACTATTTATCAAAGAATAACCGTGAACTAACTCCATCAGAATAGCCTAGATTAAAAATGCAGATTCACAAGCAGTACCAAACAACTTTGATAGACACCCCAGAGCAGAACCTTTCATTTTATAACTTGTATCAGAGGTGATTCCTGTGCACGTGAGAGCTACAACTGTAGACATTTATCAGGGCCTATATCTCACTTTCCCCACGCATCTGTCAGTTTGTCGTACTTGGTGGCTTGTGTATTACTGTGATGCTGGAAGCTATGCCACCAGCATTTCAAATACTAGAATGGTCACCCCTGGTGGACAGGTTTTAGTGGAGCTTCTAGACTGTGATAGGCTAGGAAGAAAGGTTTGGCAATTTACTTAAGAAAATTAGCCAATGAAAAACCTTATGGATCACAACAGAACACTGTCTAACTCACTTGTTTGAGCACGTCATCAGGAAGAATCAATTGCTAAAGGAGTTTATCATGCTTGGTAAAGCAGAGGACCAGAGATGACTTAAGAGATGAAGTAAATGAGCTGAACAGAAGATTTCAAAGGGTGACTCCAGAAGACAAAGTAAAGTACTATAATGACATATAAAAAGACCTCTAGATAGAAAACCAAAAGGGAAGAACACACTTGGCATTTGTCAAACCCAAAGAATGGAAAAAAAAAGTTCAAGCCTCGAGTTGCAATATTGAAGGATTCTACAGGGAAAATATTAAACGACTCAGGAAGCATCAAAAGAAGATGGAAGGAATACACAGCGTCACTGTACTAAAAAGAGTTGGTTGACATTCACCATTTCAGGAGGTAGCCTATGATCAAGAATAGATGGTATTGAAGGAAGAAGTACAAGCTGCACTGAAGACACTGGCAAAAAAAAACAAGACTCCAGGAATTGACGGAATACCAACTGAGATATTTCAACAAATGGACGCAGTGCTGGAGGTGCTCACTAGTCTACGCCAAGAAATTCGGAAGACAGCTACCTGGCCAACCTACTAGAAGAGATCTAATTCATGCCCCTTCCCAAGAAAGGTGATCCAACAGAACGTGGAAATTATTGAACGATATCATTAATATCACACACAAGTAAAATTTTGCTGAAGATAATTCAAAAGAGTTTGCAGCAGTTCATCAATAGGGAATTGCCAGAAATTCAAGCCAGATTCAGAAGAGGACATGGAACAAGGGATATCATTGGTGATATCAGATGGATCCTGGCTGAAAGCAGAGAATACCAGAAAGATATTTACCTGTGTTTTATTGACTATGCAGAGGCATTCAACTGTGCAAGTCACAACTAATTATGAATAACATTGTGAAGAATAGGGCTTCCAGAACACTTAATTGTGCTCATGAAGAACTTACACGTACGTGAAGGGGCAGTCCTTCAAACAGAGCAAGGGGGATATTACGTGGTTTAAAGTTAGGAAAGGTGAGCATCAGGGTTGTATCCTTTCACCGTACTTATTAAATTTGTATGCCGAGCAAATAATCCGAGAAGCTGGACTATATGAAGAAAAACTGGACATCAGGATTGGAGAAAGACTCATTAACAACCTGCAATATGCAGACGACACAACCTTGCTTGCTGAAAGTGAAGAGAACTTGAAGCACTTACTGATGAAGATCAAATACTATGGCCTTCAGTATGGATTACATCTCAACATAAAGAAAATAAAAATCCTCATAACTGGATCAATAAGCAACATTGTGATAAATGGAGAAAAGATTGAAGTTGCTAAGGATTTCATTTTACTTGGATCCCCAATCAACATCCATGGCAGCAGCAGTTGAGAAATCAAACGATGCACTGCACTGGGCAAATCTGCTGCAAAAAAAACTCTTTTAAGTGTTAAAAAGCACAGATGTTACTTTAAGGACTAAGATGCTCCTGACCCAAGCCGTGGTGTTTTCAATTGCCTTATAATGCATGTGAAAGCTGGACAGTGAATAAAGACCGAAGAAGAGTTTATGCCTTTGAATTACAGTGTTGGTGAAGAATATGCCATGGGCTGCCAGAAGAACGAACAAATCTGTCTTGGAAGAAGTACAGTCAGAATGCTTCTTCGAAGCAAAGATAGAGAGAATCTGTGTCACACACTTTGGACATGTTATCAGGAAGGACCTGTCCCTGGAGAAGGACATTTTGTTTGCTAAAGTAGAGGATCAAGTGAAAAAGAGGAAGACTTTCAATGAGATGGATTGACACAGTGGCTGCAACAATGGGCTTAAGCATAACAATGATTGTGAGGATCTCAGAGGACTGGGCAGTGTTTTGTTCTGTTGTGTATCGGGTTGCTATGAGTTGGAACCGACTTGACGGCACCTAACAACAACAACAACAATCTATCTAACCACCGTCTATCTCTCTTTACCTCACAAATACAAGGCCAGGATTCTGGGGAAAAAACCTCCCTGTTGGAAGAGTTCTGTTTTCAAGCTGTTGTTACATCCATTTTCAGAATTTATTGCCTAGGGGTTGCAGATGTTAAAGAGCTACTTAGAAGAGACACCCTATTGGGAAAATCACATTGCGGTGCAATTAATAACCAGGCAGCTTTCATTTTCCAGACTCTCTTAGTTATCAGATGAAAAAAATCTTTATTGACTTTAATGAGGTTAAGTAAGCTTACACATTTGGTAAACTATAAAATACATTTATGTGTTAAACAGGTTTTATTCAAACAACAGATAAACATTTTAGAAATACTTCTTTCAGGAGTAAATACTGGAGAAACAGTCTTTATCATTGTTATTGACATGATCACTTTAGTGTTCTGTGGCAAGCATTTTTGTACTAGATCAGTTAAGAAAACCAATTTTTCAATGAAGATATTTTGTTATTTTTGTTGACATTCTGTCAAACATATAAATAGTGACCAGAGTAAAATTTTCCTATTGTCTGTATTCATTTTTAAATATTATCACAGTTTTTATGTATTTGAAAATGTAAGATTTGCTTCTTAATTATTGCCAAAAGAAATGCACAGATTTTGAGTGGTCATTTAGATGAATATTAACAGTTGTTTAGCTCCATGAAACTACTAACCAAAGTATGTTGTAGTATAGTTTTGGAGACCTGGTGGTGTAGTGGTTAAGTGCTATGGCTGCTAACCAAAAGGTCGGCAGTTGGAATCCACCGGCCACTCCTTGGAAACCCTGTGGGGCAGTTCTACTCTGTCCTATAGGGTTGCTAGGAGTCGGAATCGACTTGCCGGCAATGAGTTTCACAGTTTCATTGTCTTCTCAGAGAAAGTTTCCTTCTGCCTCTCTTCATTCAATCCATCCTCATTCTGTTGTCTGATTTCAATCACCATAGATTATCTATTTTGAATCTTACATTAATGAATTCACATGGTATGTACTCATTTTTGTCTTTTTATCCTTACCATAAATTTTTTAAGATTAAACCTGATACTGAGTATATCATTTATTTAAGATTCACCCATGATGTGTATATGTGTGTGTGAGTTTGTATGACTTTATTTGTATTGTTTCTTTGATTTTTGTTGAATAATAGTATTCCATTGTATAGTTACTGTTATGGATTGAATTTTGTCCCCAGAAAATATCTATCAACTTGGCTAGGCCATGATTCCCAGTATTGTGTGACTGCCCACCATTTTGTCATCTGATGTGATTCTCCTCTGTGTTGTAAATCCTATCTCCATGATATTAATGAATGGGATTAGTGGCAGTTATGTTAATGAGGCAGGATTCAATCTACAAGATCAGATTGTGTCTTAATCCAGTCTTTTTTGAGATATAAAGGAAAGAAGGTAGAAGAGAGACATGGGGACCTCATACCACCAAGAAGGACGTAGCAGGAGCATGGCTTGTCCTTTATACCCCAGGTCCCTGCACAGAGGCTCCTACTCCAGGGGAAAATCGATGACAAATACCTTTCTCCAGAGCTGACAGAGAGAGAACACCTTCCTCTGAAGCTGAATTTGGACTTCTAGCTTCCTAAATTGTGAGAGAATAAATTTATCTTTGTTAAAGTCATCCTCTTGTGGTATTTCTGTTATGGCAGAACTAGATAGCTAAGAAAGTTATGTGCCATGATTTGTTTATCTAATCTCCTGGTGGTGGACATTTAGATTGTTTCATATTTTATATCTTATAAATAAGCTGCGATAAACATTCTTGTATGAGTCTATTTAAACATATATTTTCATAAATATCTAGAAAGAAAATTACTGTGTTAAAGAGTAGATATATGTTGACTTTATAAGAAGTTGTTAAGCAGTTTTCCAAAGTGATTAAACAAGTTCCACTCCACCAGCAATAGATAAGCCGTCCCGTTGATCCATATCCTTGCCAACATTTTGTTCTGTCATATGTTTTTGTTTAGCCTTTCCAGTAGATGTGAAGTAGTATTGAAGTAATGTTTCATGGTGGATTTAATTTAGATTTTTCTAATGACTATTTGGAGTTCTGGTGGCGCAGTGGTTAAGCACTCAGCTGCTAACCAAAATCTGTGATTTGAACCTACCAGCTGCTTAGCAGGAGAAAGACATGGCAGCCTGCTTCTGTAAAGATTTACAGCCTAGGAACTCTATAGGTCAGTTCTACTCTGTCCTATTGAGTTGCTATAAGTTGGAGTCAACTCAATGGCAATAGGCTTGGAGGTTTTTTTTTTTTTTTTGGTTTTAATGACTATTTGTGTTGAGCATCTTTTTGTGTGCTTTTAGGCCATTTGCAGATATTTCGTGGAGTATGTGCTCAAGACTTTTTCCCGCTTTATATAGTTGTTAATTTTATCATTTATTTGCGTAAGGCTTATTATACATTTAGGATAAATATTTTTGATCAGAAGTATGCGGTATGGATGTTTTCCACTGGTATCTGGCTTGTCTATTCACTTTCTTAATGGCACTTTGCTGAATGCATCTTTGTTTTAAAAAAAGCAGTGATGTTTAATTTATCATTTATTTTATTTTATAGTTTGTGCTTTTTGAGTCCTAAGAAAATATACTACTGTGTTTTCTTATAAAAGCCTTATGATTCTGGTTATTTTTTATTTTTGAAAATGTATGGATAAATAGGTTTCATTTACGTTTAATATGGATATTCCATTATTTCAACATTTGCTAGGAAAGATTTTGTTTTCCTTATTTAATTGACTTGGCATCTTCATCAAAAATCAATTTATTGAGAGGCCACTCTCTTCCTTTTCTTTCTCCCTCCCACCTAGCCCTGTACACCACCTCCAACCCTTTCTGATAGGACATATTGTGCTGCTGGGATACAGCGTGACCAGGTCGCCATCATTCACTGTCCACCCCACTTCCACCCACCAGCTCCTACTGTGCCCTTTTTTTTTTCTTTTCCTACTTTTCTTTCTCCATCCCACCTAGACCTGTAGCCCACTTCTACCCCTTCCTGCTGGGCCACGCCATGGGTCCTTGGCTAGAGAACCATTAGCCTGCCACCAGCCCAGGTCCACCCTACCCCCACCCACCTAGCCCTGTACACCACCTCCACCCCTTCCCATAAGGCCACACTGTGCCACCTTGGCTAGGGAGCTACCAGCCTTCGATCACCCCGGGTCCACCCTACCCCTACCCACCAGCTTCTGCCACACTGTTTTTCCCCCTTTCTTCCTCCCACCTAGCCCCAGACACCACCCCTACCCTTTCCTGCCACAGCGTGCTGTGCCACCTTGGTTAGAGAACCACTAGCTCACTGTCACAGAGTCTGATCCGCTCATGCTCACCAGCTCCCGCCACAGCATTTTTTTATTTTTCCTTCTTTTCTTCCTCCCATCTAGCTCCACACACTACCTCTACCAATTACCATTGAGCCATACCACACCACCATGAATAGAGAGCTACTGGACCACTGCCAGCCTGTATTCACACTGCCCCCATCCACTTACTCCCATTGTGCCATTTTTTCTTTTTTTTTTCTTTTTTCCTTTTCTTTTTTCCTCTCATCTAGCCCCATATACCATATCCCCCCTTTCCCGCCTGCACCCAGATCCACCCATTTCCAGTTTCCACCCAACAGCTACTTTTTTTTTCCTTTTATCTTTCTATCTATTTTCTTTTCTTTTTTCCCCCCACCTAGACCTGTACATCCCCTCTTCCCACCAGCCCTTGATGTGCAGCCAAACGTAAATTGTCCCCAGCTAAGGTCCACCACCTCACTGGGCCTGCACTGCACTCCCCTTCCACCATTAGACTAGCTGCTGAATGGTTGTAAAAGAACCTGTACCACTCTATGTGCTACACCCCTACCATTTGCAAGAGGCTGTGAACACTGCCCCACAACTGGACCAACAACAGGAGGCAGACAGTGCCCATCCAGTCCACCCTAAGCTACCTGACCAAACCAGTGTAGAGCAAAGCAGGCTCATCCTGCCGGCTGCTGCCTTGTCCACCTAGACAAGGTCATGAGAGCTATCATGCCCACAGATGAGCAAACAGCAATCCTGACATATCAAAACAAAACAAACAAGAAGGACAAAACAAATGAACATACAATCAATAAATAAAGAAAATAATACCTTAATGTCTCAGAGACAGCAGACAATATCAAAACATATAAAAAAGCAGTAAAAGATGGCTCCAGCCAATGACCCAAGTAAAGAATAAGATGACCCTTCAGTAGAAGAAAAGACAGTGGAATGACCTGATATGCAATTCAAAAGGCTAATATTAGGGATCTCCAAGAGATTAGGAAAGTGATCAAAGAATACACAAACAAAACCAAAGAGACAAAATCATGGAAAACACAGATAAAACCAATGAAAACATAGCCAAAATCAAGGAAAACAGACAAAGCTATAGAAGAATTCAGAAAAATAATACAAGAACAAAACATCAAAATAAATAAACACTTAGAAACCATATAAAAGCAGCAATTAGAATTCCAAGAGATAAACAACAAAATTTCAGAAATGGACAACTTAATAAAAGGTTTTAAGAACAAATTTGAAAAAATGGAAGACAGAATCAGTGACTGAAGACAAATCCATAGACGTCACTTTGTTTGAGGAGAAATCAGAGAAAAGAATGAAGAAAAAGGAAGAAAACTTGAGAACTATGTGAGACACAAAAAGAGCAAAAATTTGCTTGTGACTGGAGTTCCAGAACCGGGGGAGAAAATGAAAAACACAGAGAAGATTGTGAAAGATTTGCTGGCAGAAAACTTCCCAAATATCATAAAAGATGAAAAGTTGATCATCCAAGAAACTCCAGGAAATCCAATAGTATAAACCCCCAAAAGAAAGTCACCAAGACATATCATAATCACACTTGCCAAAAACAAAGACAAAGAAAGAATCCTGAGAACAGCTCAAGAAAAATGAAAAGTCACTTTAAAAGGGGAAACAATAAGACTAACTTCTGATTACCTGTCAGAAACTATGCAGGCAAGAGGGTAATGGGATGACATACATAAAACCTCGAAAGGTAAAAAAAAAAAAAAAAAACTAACTGCCTACCAAGAATAATACGTCCTGCAAAACTCTCTTTCAAATTTGATGGTGAAATTAGGACATTTCCAGATAAACAGAAATTAAGGGCATTCATAAAGTCTAAACAAAACTTACAAGAAATATTAAAGGGAGTCCTTCATTTAGAGAACCAATGACATCAGACAACAACCAAAGTCTAGGACACAGGACAGCAAACAGCCAGATACCAACCTAGGAAAAGAACTCTCAATAATAAAACAGACTTAAAAGACTTAAAACAGGGAAACAGAGATGAAGTCTGTAAAAGACAAGGACAAAACAATAAAAAGGGGAATA
The DNA here is from genome assembly GCA_030035585.1 of Dugong dugon. Classification (NCBI taxonomy): domain Eukaryota; kingdom Metazoa; phylum Chordata; class Mammalia; order Sirenia; family Dugongidae; genus Dugong; species Dugong dugon. The sequence continues at coordinate 112,255,212 of CM057468.1, read as the reverse complement.
AACGGTGTAGATATAAAACTTTGAAATGGCGAGGAAGTTAACACATTATCATGTAATAAAAGACTGACTCAAACTTAGGAAGATAAGGGTAGATTTCAAGGTAATCACAAAGAAAGTTAACAAACCTACTCATCAGAATAAAAAAGAAGAAAAACATAAACTCTCAATAAACACAAAATCTGTAATAATGAAGGAAAAGAAAATCCACAAACAAAAGGAATTCATCATAGAAAAGTAAGAAAACACCAGCACCACAAAAAAGCACACCAATATGACAGCAATAAACTCATACCTATTGATAATTACACTTAATGCAAATGGCTTAAATGTACCTGTAAAGAGACAGACGGTGGCAGAATGGGTAAAAGAGCATGACCCATCAATATGCTGCTACAAAAGACACACCTTAGACACAAAAACATAAATATATTAAAAATCAGTGGATGGAAAAATATATATCAAGCCAACAGTAACCAAAAAAGGGCGGAAGTGGCAATACTAATCTCAGATAAAATAGACTTTAAGGCAAAATCAACTATAAAAGACAAAGAAGGACATCATATGATGATTAAAGGAGCAATCCACCAAGAAGACATACCTTACTAAATATCTATGCACCCAATTACAGGACTTCTAAATATATAAAACAAACTTTAACAGCACTGTAAAGAGAAATAGACAGTTCCACAAGAATAATAGGAGACTTTAGCACACTACTCTTGGTAAAGGACAGAACATCTAGAAAGAAACTCAACAAAGATACAGAACATCTAAAGGCTAAAATCAATCAGCTTGACATCATAGACATATATAGAACACTCCACCCAACAACAGCAAAGTATACATTCTTTTCCAACACATACGGAACATACTTCAGAATAGACCGCATTTTAGGCCACAAAGCAACTGTCAATAAAATCCAAAACACTGAAATAATTCAAAGCATCCTCTCTGACCACAATGTCATAAAAGTAGAAATCAATTACAGGAAGAACAAGGAAAAAAAAATCAAATACATGGAAACTGAATAACACTTGGATTAAAAACAACTGGGTAACAGAAGAAATCAAAGAGGGAATTTAAAAATTCCTACAATTAAGTGAGAATGAAAAGACGTCATACCCAATCCTTTGGGACACAGCAAAGGCAGTTCTCAGAGGTCAATTTATAGCAATAAACACACACATCAAAAAAGAATGGGCCAAAACCAAATTATTAGCCCTACAGTTTGAACAAATAGAAAGAGAAAAGCAGAAGAAGACCACAGGCACCATAAGAAAGGAAATAATAAAGATTAGAGCAGAAATAAATGAAATACAGAACAGAAAAACAATGGAAAGAATCAACAAGACCAAAAGTTGGTTCTTTGAAAAGATCAACAAAATCAACAAACCACTGACCAAACTGACAAAAGAAAAACAGGAGAGGAAAAAAAACCCAAATAAGAAATGAGATGGAGGATATTACAACAGACCCAACTGAAATAAAAAGGATCATAACAGAACACTATGAAAAACTGTATTCCAACAAATTTGAGAACCTAGATGAAATGGACAAATTTCTAGAAAGACATTGCCTACCTAAACTAATACTAATTCAGATAGAATATCTGAACAGATCCATAACAAGGGAAGAGATTGAAAAGATAATTTTTAAAAACTCCCAACAAAAAACAAAGCCCCGGCTGAGACGGTTTCTCTGGAGAACTCTACTTAACATTCGGAGAAGAGCATGTACCAGTACTACTCAAACTATTTCAGAGCATAGAAAAGGAAGGAATACTCCTGAGTTCATTCTATGAAGTCAGTATAACCCTGATATGAAAACTGGCAAAGACACCACAAAAAAAGAAAATTATAGACCAATATCTCATGAATACAGATGCAATAAAATTCTAGCCAATAGGATTCAGCATCATATCAAAAAAATAATATAGCATGACCAAGTGGGATTCACACCAGGTCTGCAAGGATAGTTTCACAGTAGAAAGTCAATCAACATAATCCATCACATAAATAAAACAAAAGAAATTACTAACATGAAAATCTCAATTGATGCAGAAAAGGCATTTGATAAAGTCCAACAGCATTTCCTCATAAAAATTCTCAATAAAATTGGGATAGAAGGTAAATTCCTCAACATAAATGATATCCATACAAAATCAAGAGCCAATATCATTCTCAATGGACAGAGGCTGAAAGCATTCTCCCTGAGAACAGGAACAAGACAAGGATGCCCTTTATCACCCCTCCTATTTAACATTGTGCTGGAAGTCCTAGCTACAGCAATAAGGCAAGAAGAAGATATAAAGGATATCCAAATGGGAAAGGAAGAAGTAAAACTATCCCTATTTGCAAATGATATGATCCTATACATACAGAACTTGGAAGATTCCACAAGAAAACTACTGGAACTAACAGATTCAGCAGATTAGTAGGATACAAGATAAACATACAAATATCGTTGGACTCCTATACACCAACAAAGAGAACTTCAAAAAAGAAATCAAGAAAATAATACCATTTATAATAGCCCCTAAAAAGATAAAATACTTAGGAATAAATCTAACCAGGGATGAAAAACACCTATACAAAGAAAACTACAAAACACTATTGCAAGCAACCAAAAGAGACCTACATAAATGGAAAGACATACCATGCTCATGGATAGGAAGGCTCAGTATTGTGAAAATGTCAATCCTACCCAAAGCTACCTAGAGATATAATGCAATCCTGACCCAAATACCAACAGCATTTTTTAATGAGATGGAAAAACTAATCACCAATTTTACATGGAAAGGAAAGAGGCTCTCAAATAAGCAAAGCATAATTGAAGAAAAAGAACAAAGTAGGAGGCCTCACACTACCTAATCTCAGAATTTACTATACAGCCACAGTAGTCAAAACAGCCTGGTACTGGTACAAGGACAGACACATAGACCAATGAAAAAGAATCAAGAACCCAGTTGTAAATTCATACATCTATAGTCAGCTGATCTTTGACAAAGGACCAAAGTCCATTAAATGGGTAAAAGACAGTCTTTTTAACAAATGGTTTTGACACAACTAGATGTCCATCAGTATAAAAATGAAACAGGACCCATACTTCTCACCACACACAAAAACTAACTCAAAATGGATCAAAGACCTAAATATGAAACCTAAAACTATAAAGATCATGGAAGAAAAAACAGGAACAATGCTAGGGGCCCTAATACATGGCATAAATACAATAGAAACCATAGCTAACAATGCACAAACACCAGAAGATAAACTAGATAACTGGGATCTCCTAAAAATTAAACACTTACGCTGATCAAAAGACTTCACAAAAGAGTAAACAGAGAACTTACAGACTGGGGAAAAAAATTTGGCTACAACATATCCAACAAGGGTCTAGTCTCTAAAATACACAAGATACTGCAACACCTCAACAACAAAAAGACAATTCAATTTAAAAAATGAGCAAAAGATATGAACAGACACTTCACCAAAGAAGATATTCAGGTGGCTAACAGACACATGAGGAAATGTTTGCATTTATTATCCATTAGAGAAATGAAAATCAAAACTACAATTAGATACCATCTCACCCCGACATTACTGGCACTAATCAAAAAAAAAAAAAAAAAAGCTAAAAATAGAAATATCATATGATCCAGCAATCCCATTTCTAGGAATATATCCTAGAAAAATAAGAGTCATCACCTGGATAGACACATGCACACCCATGTTCATTGCAGCATTATTCACAATACAAAAAGATGGAAACAACCCAAGTGCCCAACAACAGATGAATGGATAAACTAATTATGGTACATACACACAATAGAATACTATGCAATGATAAAGAACAATGATGAATCTGCTAAACATCTGACAACATGGATGAATCTGGAGGGTGTTATACTGAGTGAAATAAGTCAATCACGAAACGACAAATATTGTATCAGACAACTATCCTAAAAACCAAAAAAAAAGGTTACACACAGAAAAAAAAAACAATCTTGTTGGTTACGAGGGAGAGGAGGGGTGGGAAGGGGAGATCATTAACTAGATAGTAGACAGGTTAACTTTGGTGAAGGGAAAGACAACACACAATACAGTAGAAGGCAGCACAACTTGACCAAGGCAAAGTCAGAGAAGCTTCCTAGATACATCCAAACACCTTGAGGGACCAAGTTACTGGGTCTGAGGGCTAGGGACCATGGTCTTGGGGATATCTAGGTCAACTTGTATAACACAGTTCATATAGAAGATGTTCTACATCCTACTTTGGTGAGTAGCATATGGGGTCTTAAAAGCTTGGGAGGGGCCATCTAAGATACATCTATTGGTCCCATCCCATCTGGAGCAAAGGAGAATGAAGAAAACAAAAGATACAAGGAAAATATTAGTCCAAAGGACTAATGGACCACATGAACCACAGCCTCCACCAGCCTGAGCCCAGAAGAACTAGATGGTGCGCAGCTACCACCACAGACGGCTCTGTCGGGATCACAATAGAGGGTCCTGGACAGAGCAGGAGAAAAATGTAGAACAAAATTCAAATTCACAAAAAAAGATCAGACTTACTGGTCTGACTGAAATTGGAGGAACTCCCAAGACTATGGCCGCCAGACACCCTACTAACTCAGAACTGAAGCCACTCCTGAAGTCCACCTTTCAGCCAAAGATTTTTGTTGTTAGGTGCTGTTGAGTCAGTTCTGACTCATAGCAACCCTATGTACGACAGAATGAAATACTGCCCAGTCCTGTGCCATGCCCACAATCATTCTTATGCTTGAGCCCATTGTTGCAGCCACTGTGTCAATCCATCTCATTGAGGGTCTTCCTCTTTTTTTGCTAACCCTCTACTTTACCATGCATGATGTCCTTCTCCGGGGACTGATCCCTCCTGATAACATGTCCAAAGTATGTGAGATGCAGTCTCGCCATCCTTGCTTCTAAGGAGCATTCTGGTTGGACTTCTTCCAACACAGATTTGTTCATTCGTTTGGATTTTTGTTTTCTTTATGTTGAGGTGTAATCCCTACTGAAGGCTGTGGTCTTTGATCTTCATCAGTAAGTGCTTCAAGTCCTCTTCACTTTCAGCAAGCAAAGTTGTGTCATCTGCATAACGCAGGTTGTTAATGAGTCTTCCTCCAATCCTGATGCTGTGTTCTTCTTCATATAGTCTAGCTCCTGAGATTATTTGCTCAGCATACAGACTAAGTACAGTGGAAGGATATAACCCTGACACACACCTTTCCTGACTTTAAACTATGCAGTATCCTCTTACTCTGTTTGAATACTGCCTCTTGATCCACGTACAGGTTCCTCATGAGCACAGTTAAGTGTTCTGGAATTCCTATTCTTTACAATGTTATCCATCATTTGTTATGATCCACGCAGTCAAATGACAGAATATCAATTGAGGTGTTTCAACAAATGGATGCAGCACTGCAAGTGCTCACTTGTCTATATCAAAATATTTGGAAGACAGCTACCTGGCCAACCGACTGGAAGAGATACATATTTATGCCCATTCCAAAGAAAGGTGATCCAACAGAATGAGGAAATTATCAAACAATATCATTAATATCACACATCCTTCTTACTCCCACACAAATTTTAGGCTTATCTTGTCTATGTCTTCAAAATAACAGGCTTGAAATTTGCTAAGGGTTAAATTGAATCTTAATATTAATTTAGGAAGAATAAACATCTTAACAATGTTGAATCTTCCTATTCATGAGTGCAGCATATTTCTCCATTTATTTAGGTCTTCACTAATTTTTCTCAGTAGCTGTCCCATATGGTTTCCAAGAAGCGGCTAGCGGATTCGAACTGCCGACCTTTTGGTTAGCAGCTGAGCTCTTAACCACTATACCACCAGGGCTCCAAAGTTTTATAGTTTTCAAATTAAAGGTATGGCACATATTTTGTTAAATTTATTCCTAGATATTTGATTTTTTTATGCTAATACATACTGCATTTTTACAAATTTCATTGTAAATTTTTTATTATTATCATATAGAAATACAATAGATATTTGCATACTTTGATCTTTCACAACTCCCTTATATATTTTAGAAGGTTGTTTGAAGGAAGTTTTTATTTGGAACTTTGACAATTATGTCTTCTTGTGAATAGAGCTTTGTTTTTTAATATTTATAGTTTTATTTCCTTATCTTGCCTTTTTACACTGGCTAAGACCGATAGTAAAATGCCTAATAGAAGTGGTAAAAGCAGATATCCTGCTATTTCCATTACCTTATGGGAAAAGTGTTTATGTTTTACCATTATGGTGTTGTTCATTACAGGTTTTTCGTTAAAAAAAAAAAAATGTTGCTGTTGAGTGTATTCCAACTCACAGCCACCCCATTATCAGACTGAAGACATCCTCTTTGATTTTCAGTTTACAGAGGGTTTTGTTGTTGTTTCATTTTTATTTTTTCTCCAATATGTGTTGACTTGTCAAACTTTTTGACAGCTATTGACATGGTCATATGACTTTTCTCATTTATTCTGATAATTTGATGCATTACATTTACTGATATTTGAATATTAAACCAAACATGAGTTTCTGGGATAAATATACAACTTGTTGTTGTTTTGTGCCATTGAATCAACTCCAACTTATAATGACCCAATGTGACAGAGTAGAACTACCCCATAGGGTTTACTAGGCTGTAATCTTTACGGGAGCAGATTGCCAGGTCTTTCCTCCGGTGATTTGGCTAATAGGTTCGAACCACAAACTTTTCAGTTAGCAGCTAAGCACTTAACCATTGTGCCACCAGGGCCCCTTAAACACAACTTACTTATTATTTATTTTACATAGTATTGAATTTGATTTACTAATAGTTTATTAAGAAATTTTTTATCTGTGTTCAGTATGGATGATGTTCTCTAGTGTTTTACTTGTAATATTTTTTCATGTTTTGATATAAGGGTTATGTCGACCTTTTAAAATGAGTTTCCCATTTATTTATTTTATTTTTTTATCGATTTGTTCTTAGAAATTTACTTTGAAATGAGGATTTTCTCTTGTCTCCCCATATGTCCACCTATGTGTGAGTTGTATAATAAAGAGAATGCAACATATCAGATGAATTCAGGCATGTCACTTAAAGTTGGACGTAGAGTGACAAAAAATTTGTATCATCTATTGAAACAAAATCATTCTAAGGAACGACACAACTCTAAAAAGGGTTTGAGTCACAGTATTGTTCCAGTAAAGTAACTAGCACTCAGTGAGTGAGTGGTGAATGGGTGTAGAAGGAAAAAAAAAAAATAACCAAACCCGTTACCATTAAGTTAATTCCGACCCATAGCAACCATATAGGGTAGAGTAGAACTGCCCCATAGGCTTTCCAAGGCAAGCAGACTGCGACATCTTTCTCCCGCAGAGTGGCTGGTGGGTTCAAACCACCGATCTTTTGGTTAGCAACTGAGCACTTAACTGCTGTGTCAAAACACAGTAAAAATGCATGCTTTAACAGTCTTTTGAGAAAGAAATATATTTTAAAAAAATATATTATTTGAGGAGAATGAAAATTAGATAATTTTTAAAGTCTTGATGCTTGATTATCCTTTATTCATGATATTTGATTTGTCACTAAAACTTTAAGCTATTATGGCAGCTAACTGCTTCGTTTGTATAACCATGAACATTATTATTACTTAGGAAATCATTTCAGCAGTGCTAAAAATCAGTATGTATTTAATCAACAGGCAATCGAAAAGGATAGTTAACACACTTAAATTTAGGAGAAAGACCTATAATTATTAAATACTTTTGCCTAGATACTGTGTTACTTAGAAATAGTCTTTTTGGGAAATACTCATTCAGACATTTATGAAAAACATAAATTACAATATTTCTAGCAGTGGTCTCCAGGCTAAAGCCAGGGGTAACTATTATGGTGATCTTTACTTGGAGATAGCATACTGGGGGTAAACATTACTCAACACAGATGGCAAGATCCTGTGTAATTATTATTTATTTTATCTAGTAGTTCTGAAAGGCACAATCTGTTAAAATCAAACCACCAACCCCCAAATAACAGATTTCTTATGATCTCAGTAAATGGACACTTGAGGGGTTCATGTCTTCTGTAGCGCATCATGGTATATTTGCAAATAAAGAAATAGAAAAAAAAGAAAAGAAAAGAAAATGTCCTGATTTTCTTTACTCCCTTTCAGAATTCCTCAGGAGTATTCATTCATATTTCCCTGGAACCACATTTAAAGAACACAGAAAATATTTTGGTAAAATATTAGCTTCAGTCCTATGAAAGAGGAGTGGGTGGCACAGTGGATAAGCACTCAGCTGCTAACTGAAAGGTCAGTGGTTCCAACCCACCAGCCACTCATCAGGAAAAAAGACCTGGTAATCTGCTCCTGTAAAGATAACAGCCTAGGAAACCCTATAGGACAGTTCTACTCTGTCCTATAGGGTCATTATGAGTTGGAATCGACTCTTGGCATACAAGAACAACAACGTACAAAACTGTCACTAGGCTAGAGCTGTGCTATGCATACTATCTCTGAATCCAAAATGAGTCTATCTTACCTTGAAATTATAAGTAGTTACTGTTATTGAAGTCACCTTTATAATTAACAATATCTATTAAAGTTGGGAAGGAGCCCGGGTGGAGCAGTGGTTAAGAGTTTGGTTGCTAGCCGAAAGGTTCGTAGTTTGTAACCACCAGCCACATCATGAGAAAGATGTGGCAGTCTGCTTCCATAAAGATTATAGCCTTGGAAACCCTATGGGGCAGTTCTACTGTATCCTGCAGTGGTAATAGACTCAAAGGCAAGGATAACAGGTAATTAAACTTGGACATATTTTTGGAACTCAATGAAGTGTGAGGTTAATTTAAAAAAATGTAGGCCAAATATTTTAACAGTTTACAACCTAAGATTTTCTTCATAAAGCCAAACCCATTGCTGTTGAGTCGATTCCGACTCATAGTGATCCTACAGGACAGAGTAGAATTGCCCCATAGAGTTTCCAAAGCTGTAAATCTTTAAGGAAGCTAACTGTCACATCTTTCTCCCAAGGAGCAGCTGGTGGGTTCAACCACCAGTCTTTCAATCAGCAGCCAAGCACTTAACTTGTGTGCGACCAGGGCCCCATATTTTTCTAGGCATACATATAAACTTGTTCTGATTTTTATAAAATAAGCTGTTATGTATAAAGTTCAGTAACATTTTTGTGTTGGAAATAGGTTTCTCAGATCAAATGAAGAGACCTGAGGACAGCCTCAGCCGTAGTCGCACATGTTAAGAGGTAAATAATTTCTACTGTGTGAGATTATATCTGTGAATGTAGTCTGTTTCATCTGTTTTACTGAAGTTGAGTGGTAGTTTCAGTTATGTAACCCATTAGTTCAAATTAACCAATTAATCAGTTGGAATAGTGGTTGGCTAAATTGATTAACTGATTGAATACTGAATTAACAAATTTTATGTGTCTTATATGTGTTAAATTCTGAGTGTTTCTTTTGTTTGTCTTATGATCAATTTTAGGATCTTTTAAGTTATTAAAAAAACTTTCTTTGAACATACAAATATTAAATAAATACTGCCAAGGTGATTATATACTGGTACCTATGGAATCCAATCAAATACACTTTGCTTAGCATTGAAGTAGCCTCAGTGAATACTTCAAGATTGATATTTATATACATTGTGCTAAAATACTTTGTTTTTACTTCATTTTTCTCCAATAACTATATTTAATAAGACATGTTACCAGAAGCTAAGAAATAAAAAATACCATCAATTAGGAGAAATTTCATGGTGGGTTAATTTTTAGGTATATAAAAACAGAAAGTAAGGGATGATAATTTTATAAACAATATGGAATTACAGAAAAAATGTTTTAGGAACAAGGACAATGTGAAATAACATACTTCTAACTATCATTTTGTTACGTTTGGCAGATTTAGAACGTGAAATTTGTAAAAATTTTAAATGAATTAACTTGCGGGATTTCCAAAATATATTACTATAAAGTTTATGGTAAAACTAAATAAGTTAAAACAACAACATTTGTGATTAAAGATAATGAGTAATATGGTGACATAACATAACTTCCAAAATTATGGTAAATTTTTTCACTTTGTTTCCATATAGTGTTTAATGAGGATTATTAACCAATGGTATCATTTCTAGAGATTTGTTAGGTTATATTATTCCTCATACTTCTTTCTCAGCATTCCTCCTTTGCCATAACCCACTGTAGATACCCTACTGATGTTGTGCTTGACCATGTGTCTTGCTTGGGACAATGGAATGTAGGGCAGAAGTAACAGTGTGCTGGTTCTGAACCAAGACCTTAAGCGCCTTCATGTGATTATGCTATTTTTATATGGTTAGTTTCAATTTGGAATCTGAAATCATATCTAGAATTTTTTTTTTTTTTTGCATTCTCTTATGTTAAGATTGTAAGTGCTGTCAATAAGTTATAACTTGGAAAAAGTGTGATAGACATATCCACAACAATGTCCAAAAAAAAAAAAGAGTAGCTGCTGAGGCTACGGATGTACGACCAAACATCTCATGGAATTCAGTTTCTTGGTTTGGAGGTTTAGAGTCTTGGTTTCGTGGGATATCCTAGTTAATTGACCTAACAGAGTGTTTAATGTTCTGCCTCCTAGTTCACTGTATAGTTTCTGAGGTCTTAAAAGCTTGCAAGTGGCCATCCAAGGCACAACAATTTGTCTCTATTCCCCTTCTATTTGCCTGGAGCAACAGAGGAAGAAGGCGAATCACGAATAGGAGGAGGACACGGAATATGTGGCTAATTGCCTCCATGAACAACTGCTTCCTTTGCCATGAGAGCAGAAGAACTAGACAGTGCCTGGCTACCATTACCGAATATTTTGATCAAAGTATTCTATAGCAGAATCCTGATCAAAAGGTGTAAAATGCAGAACAGAATTTCAAATTTTCATGGATTCCAGACTTCCTGTAGCCATGAAGGTTGGATAAACCCCTGAAACTATTTCCCTGAGATAATCTTTAAACTTTAAACCAAAAATATCCCCTGAAGTCTTCCTAGAACCAAATAATACTTTAGCTTAACTCGTAAGAAAGTTCTGCCTCGAGCACTATGTTTTTTAAGAACTACCTGTATGAGATCAAATTGACAATAGCAATTCAAAGACTAGATAGGAATCTTAGGGGGCAATGAATTTATGCCAGCGAAGGAGAACAACTCAGAAAAGGTGGGTGAGAATGGTTGTACAACTCAAAGAATGTAATCAATGTCACTAAATGACACGTGTAGAAACTGTTGGATGGGTGTATAATATGCTGTGTATATTCTCAACAGCAACAACAACAACAAAATAAATAAAATTATATCTATCTATCTATCTATGTACCAAAAACCCAAACCAAACCCATTGCCATTGAGTCAATTCCGACTCATAGTGACCCTAGGGGACAGAGTAGAATTGCCCCATAAGGTTTCCAATGAGTGGCTGGATTTGAACTGATGACCTTTTGGTTAGCAGAGGAGCTCTTAACCACTGTGCCACGAAATCTGAATGGATCTTTCACCCGTGCATAATTTTGTAACACCATATATTGGTTACTGGAAAAAAATGAGTTCCCTAAATTACTCATTTCTTACAAATGTTGACACATTTCATTACATAATATTACAAAGTCATATTCACTTATATAGCCAATAATCTCATTAATAAAGTCTTTAATAATTGGGAGAGTGTTGAGCTCATGGTAACAGTTGCAAGTCTTCTGAAACTCTAATTTTCTCTTTAAGACTCAAATGTGATCATTGACAACAAATACTGCCAATAGTTTACCTTGAAATAGCAGCAGGCCCGCTCTGTTCATTTTCAAGAGAATGTCTGTGAAAACGGCCATTTGAAATAACTATTGTTTGTCTCTGAGCAGTTCTTTCAGGTAAGAATGGTGTTCCACGAAGAAAAAAAAGAAAAACCACGAGTTCAGCTCACAAGCAACTGAAATATTCACACAACTCCTTTTTTTCTTGAGACACAACCATTTATTTTGGTTTGTAGCAGAAGTCATTTTATGCATACTTCCCTTTTCATCATCTAGGGTATTAAAAAACATGTACTCAACTCTCAAGGTTTAATAAAACCTGATAATTTTTATTCCTTGATCAAATACATTCTTAAGTGAAACTGGCTTTTGTATTTGATTTTTCCAACACTGAGTGCATGGTGGTGAAGAATGCAATGGATGCTAATATAAGCCAGTGTCACTGCCTTGGGTCTTGCTAAGGCACCAGCAGTCTTACTCCCTACCACTTTACACGTGAGTCAAAATGTCACCATGTCCACACAGTAAAAAGGCAAACATCTTGGCATTATTATGAATAGTTTTGATTTCAGCAAAACCCTGTGTTTGAAAGACCGAGGTCCACATACAATCCGTCTTTGAGGGGCGTTGATCTAGGTTTAAAAAAGAGCAGATTGAATACACATTATTTCTCTTTGCTTATTCACCCAAATCCATTAAATAACAGAAATGTGTTTTTAAGGTATCTGTTTAAAAGGTCAAAGGGGAGGAGAAAGGAGAGAATAGCAGCATGGTTTTTGGAAGCTGCAAATGGACACAGGAGTGACAGATGATGCCACAGATCAGAGAAGCCTAAATCTTAAACCAGAGTGGGGCAAGTGAAGACATAATCTACTTTATAGTAAGGCACTCCTAAAAAGTTCAGGAAATGCAACACCATGAATATGATAAAACAGGAGAATTGTTTGAAAGTATTCTTAAGATTTAGTGAGAATCCCAGATAGCTTCCCTTACCCCATGCATGTGGCTGACTGTCCTTCCTACCCAAGCGAAGCCAGAAGGTTTAGTTCCAAGAGGGATAAAAGGGTAGATCGCCGGAGTAGGGAATACCAGGGACTAGGCTGAGAATTAATGCGCTGAAAACAGGGAATGTGTGTATATTTAAATAGTGAATGCTGAGATTTCCAGACTTCTTTGCTTCCTCAACTTCTAGAATACTACCAGCTAGGTCTATAACCTCCAGGTGGAAAACAACCAAGCTATCAGGAGATCGAGCCATCAAGGAAAGGCACATGATACCTCTTTCAGTGGATCCTCACGTGGACCAGTCAGATCGCCCAAAAGTCAAGCTCACAGCAGCCATCTAAGATATTCCACTAGTCTCATCCCTTCAGGAGCAAGGGAGAATGAAGAGAACAGGAACAGGATACAAGGAAAAGATTAGTCCAAAGGACTAATTGTCCACAGCTACCAAGGCCTCCACCGGACTGAGTCCAGTACAGCTAGATGGTGCCCAGCTACCACCACTGACTGCTCTGACCAGGATCACAACAGAGGGTTCTGGACAGAGCTGGAGAAGGATGTAGAGCATAATTCTAACTCACAAAAAAAAAAAAAAGACCAGATTTACTGATCTAAACGAGACTGGAGAAACCACGAGAGTATGGACCCCAGACACCCTGTTAGCTCAGTGGTGAAGTTACCTCCGAGGTTCACCGTTCAGCCTGGGAGTGGACAGCCCTGTAAAACCAAATGAGACTAACGAGGTACAGGAGTCCAGTGACCAGGGCCAGAAGGCAGAAGGGGACAAGGAAGCTGGTGATAGGGAACCAAAGGTTGAGTAAGGATATTGTTGATGTGTTGTGAGATTGTTAACCATTGTCATAGGGCAACATTTGTAGTAACTGTTAAATGACAAACTATTTTGTTCTGTAAGCCTTCATCTTAAGTGAGAATAACAGCACAATTGGAAGAGCGTAGTCAATGTCACTGAACTGTGTATGTAGAAATTTTTGAAACGGTGTATCTTTGGCTATGTGTATTTTCACCAAAAAAAAAAAAAGGTTGAGAATTTAGAGGGTTAATATGTTGTGGGGTTGTTAACCAATGTTATAAAACAACATGTGTACTACTGTTTCATGAGAAACTATTTGTTCTGTAAACCTTCACCTGAAGTACAATAAAATATTAAACAAAAAAATAAAAAAAAGTCAAGCTCACAACGTATAAGTTCAGCCCTTATATCAGAACTTTTAATCAGCTTTTAATTGTTAAACACTTAAAAGTAACATGGAAGATATCAAAGAAAACAAACAGAAAAAAAAAATACTTGGGATAAATATTGCATAACAATTAGGTCAAATTGTTAATTATGCTGTTCTCATGTTTATATTATTAATAAAATTTTGTCTGTTTCAATCATCTCTTATAGAGGCTGGAGAAGTTAAGGCATCCCAAAATGACTGTAGATTTGACTATTTTTATTTTTCGTTTTGTTGATTTTTCTTTTCCTTTCTTCCTTCCTCCCTCCCTCTTTCCCTTCCTTCCTTTTCTCATGATCTTTCAGCTGAAGCACAATATCAAAAAACAAATGAGCTCAAACCATATGTATACAGCCCAGTGAATTTTCTCAAACCAAATGCATCCGTGTACCAAGCAGTCAATCAATAAACAGCACTGCCAGCACTCCAACTCTTCTCATGCCTCTTGTTTTTGCTTTTAATGCCTTAACCCTTTCATGGTCTAAGGGATATAGATGCCTGTGTTACATTTTTCTGCCCCGAAGGTTTACTGGCAGGCATTTGAACCACTTTAGTACATTCTGTCATCATGGCAGATACTGGTGCAACTGCCTAAAAAACCAAGGAAGTTAGTCTGCACCACATTTGAGTGTTGAGAGCCATTCATATAATGGGATGCTTCCTGGAGAAGGGATTGTAGGACTCTCTTGTGTCTTTTGGCTTCTATACAGTGAGATAAGGCTTGCAGGTATGTTTACTATTTCCTTTGTGTTATTGGGAAGGTACAGTTACCAGCATTTGAAAATATTTAAGTAAATGAGTTATTTTTGGGGTGAAAACAGTTTGTGCTTCCTGGGCCATGGAACTGATATGTCCCACACGTGTGGTGTGCTTCATGGAACATGGTGCCCATATGGCCCGCTGGAAATCAAACTGATAACAATTATGTACAGCAAGCGCAGTGCTTATTTAGTATTTTGTGGGCATTTTTGGAAAGCTGAGCAAGATAGTTTATTGCTCAAGTGTAAAGAGGAAGTGTGATACACCACAGAATTGACAAGTCCCTTGTGTGTGATGTGCTTCATGGAACGTGGGACTGACATGTCCCACTTACAACTGGCATTCCAGTTTTTCAAATAATAAAAAAAAGCCACCAACAAACAATAACTCAGCATCCATTCCATTAGTGAAAAAACATGCCATCACTCAAAAATTCTACCGAAAAAAAAAAAAAAATCCATAAACAGTTAACTGATTGAATGAGGCCCACCCACATTCCCACATTGTGGGGGGTCATCTGCTTTACTTAAGGTCAACTTATTTAGCTGTTAATCATATGTGTATACCTTCACAGAAACATCTAGACTAGTATTTGTCCAAACTGGGCACCATCACAGGTAGTTTCCACATTTTTTAACAGTGCTGCTGTAAACATACTTGTGTATATCTTTGAATGAACATTTATTAGGTATATTCCAAGAATTGGAACAGCTATGTCATAAGGTAAGCTCAGCTTTAGTCGATGCCAAAAATATCAGATCATATTTAGCACAGATAATTTTGACCTTTTTTGTTTTGTGGTACACCTTCCTTCCAGTGTACTTTAAGCTGGAAAAACCAAACTTGTTGCCGTCGAGTCAATTCTGACTCAGCAATCCTATAGGACAGAGTTGAACTGTCCCATAGAGATTCCAAAGCTGTAATCTTTACAGAAGCAGACTGCCACATCTTCCTCTCTCAGAGCAGCTGGTGGGTTTGAACCGCTGGCCTTTCAGTTAGCAGCCGAGCGCTCTAACCAGGGCTCCTTAGTGTAGTCTAGTCACTCTAAATAATTAGATGAATCATTGAAACATTATCCTTCATTTTACAGAAACTCTGAGAAGCCTTAGTGTTTCTACCTCATTACAAATAATAATTCAATAGCAACAAACAAACAAACCCGTTGCTGTCAAGTCAATTCCGACTCATAGCAACCCTATAGGACTGAGTAGAACTGTCCCATAGAGTTTCCAAGGAGCAGTTGGTGGATTCGGACTGCCAACCTTTTGGTTAGCAGCTGAGCTCTTAATCACTGCACCACCAGTTCAATAGTAGAAGGGAGAATACATTGGAGAGGGATGCTTTAATCATGTGGTTGAGGAAGTATCCTTACAATGCCACATCTAAGTGTGATCATATAAGTTAAATTAGTCAGTTTATGAATAACATACAGAAGTAAAAGCGTCACACACAGTTACTAAAAAATATGAAAGAATAAGAGAATACATATGAAAATGCCATAAGAATATAAGGCAGAGAAACAAGTCATTTATCTTCTCCCTTCAACACCTAATTCTATGTATACTACCTGTTTTTACAGGGAAAAAATCTGAGTTAATTTTGTAAACAAAGATTAACATAAGAATTAACCAAAATGCTTACTTAAGAAAGTGCTGCCAAGATCAAAGGAGAACTCAAAGAATCAGTTAAGATACATCAATACTTTCATACAGAATGAGGAGTTAACTTGGATAGTGGTTGCCATCTGCTTTGAAAGTAAATTATTTATCCCTTTAGAAATTCATGTAACATACAAGACAACAACCTGAAGTATTTACACAACGAACAGAGAGGCAGTTAATAATAAACAGTGATTTGCCATTTAAAACCACTGAATATGTTTCTAATTACTGTACAATAATTTTGGGGTCACTATATTCAAATGCAATCAGTCAGGCAGGAAGTTGATAAAATTTCAGAATCTGAAATTATGTTCTTGGTAAAAATGCCCGGAAATCCTGATGGCAGCACACTGAGACAATCTTAGGAGTTAATCTTCTCCATCTACAATCAGATCTCCTGAGCATTAAATGCCCTGCCACAAATATGTATACTTTCACAATCAAGGCAAAGCAAAATAAAAGTTCAGCTGAAAACTGATTAAATATTCCTGCATGATTTGGAAGACTGGAATTAACATTTACAGCATCACCAGCCACGTGTAATTTTTTTTTTTTCTGGAAACAATGGTTTAATCTATAATGTCACTTCTTGATTAATCCTAAACTGTGTTTACAAGGAAAACAAAGACATTTGCGTAGAGGCATCAAAATATGCAAATTCTATATGGAATACTTCAGCCATGACTAAGCTTCTAAATAATGCTAACCTCTTGTTAATAAAATAAGATCCTCCAGAGAGAAATCACACTTGCACCAAAAGGATATTGGAAAGGAGTCATATGACTCAGCTGAAGGACTAGGGGCACTAGAACAGTTTTCAATTATTTCATAGTTTCCTAGAAGTATAGAAGGTGCAAGGGGGTCACCCCAAATGCTGTGACTGAAAGGACAAAGGAACAGGCAGGATTTCAGTGTGAAGATTAGATGCTATAGATGCATATTGCTATCCAACATAAGCCAGTCCCTGGAGAAATAGTCAAATTTCTCTCAATTTCTAGCCTCCATTTTTCATTTAACTGACTGGCTCTTGGTGGTAGCTGAGGATTGGGGTATTTCCTAATCCAAAGAAATGGTCTAGAATCATCACAATGTCAATGCAAACAGTTGCATTTGATGGAAATAAGAATCATTCTTGCTTACTAACTGAATACGGTGGTTTAACTTGAGGCATGATTTACCAAAAGAATACGTACAGCTGTAGAAAGGTGGACTTTGTCACACAAATGTGGCATGGCTTAGTTGGATGGCTGCGCTCCCAAGCGTTTGAGGGTGGTAACAATTGTACCTAAAATAACTCTTCTGAAGACAACGAATTGAGATTATGCCATATAAGAGTGTCAGTGAAACACAGGAGGCCTGATACTCTCCAGACATTTTAGCCTTCCAGCTTCAGATAGAAGATTATTTTTCCAACTCCACGGACTGTTGGAGAACAAGCTAATGAGAGCCAGCCAAAGTTAACTCTAAATCAGGGAAAGTTTACATGTTGTGAACAGATATGACTGGGTTATGGTAGAATTGGTCTTGGCAAAATACAAGAACAATAATAGTAGTCTTTTATGAAGAGTTGATCCAGGGTCAATCAAATTTTATATATTTTCTGTTTGAAATCTTATAAGTATTCTCCTATGATAAAATTGTTATTATCTCTATTTAACAAATTAGGACACAATTCAAAAATATGAATTACTTTGCCCAGGGCCAATATTCTGTCCATAAAGAACAACTGTCCTTAGTTCACTGAAAACAGACAAATATCACATGTGAGGATTCAAATTATGGTATTTGCAAACATTTTCTGAAATTATGTCTATAACATCCAATTAATTCAAACATGATACACAGTCAATTAATTTACTTTAAAAGTTTAGTGCACTTGATTCTTTCTTCTTTCCTCTCTGCTCTCTCACCCTCTCCCCTTTTTCCTCTCTCCCTCCCTCCCTCTCTCTTTTGTCTTTAATTTCAGGTTGACGTCATTACTTTCTTAAACAACCCAGTTTGTCCTACATGCTCTGAATCCAATCTGTCAGCAAGTTCTGGATGCTGTTGTTAGTTGCTAGAGTCGGCTCCAACTCATGGTGACCTTACATATTAACAAAAACCTCATTTCTTTTCTTCCTCACTTCACATCGTTAGTCAAAATCACCATCACTGCTTGCCTACATTACTGTAATACTTTCCTAATTGTTCTCATTGTTTTATATATAAACCAAAAACCAAGCCTACTGCCGTCAAGTCGATTCTAACTCATAGCGACCCCAGAGCGTTTCCAAGGCTGTAAATCTCTACAGAAGCAGACTGCCCTATCTTAGTCCCGCATAGCTGCTGGTGGTTTTGAACTGTTGACATTTCAGTTAGCAGTCTATCTTTTTAACCACTGTGCCACCAGGACTCCATCTATGCCACCAAAATGCTTAAAATGTTTTAAAGCCTTGCTGTTGTCAGGGTAAAAACCTGATTCCTCCACATAACTCCAGAGATTCTTCATGATATAGTCCTGGTGACCTCTGCAGACTCTTTTCATTGGCTCCCTCTTTGTTCACTCCACCAGCACCAAACAGGATTTTATTCCACTCTCCTCAACTTCAGCGCCTCTCACACAGAAGAGCATGTGTAGTCTATACTCCACATCTAACACACTGCCACACAATAAAATTGTTAATTAATCAATAAATTTATGAATGGATTGATAAATGAACACATCCCTTATACAAATAGCTTGTATATTATGATATGGAGGACACTATCAAATAATTCTTTTTACACAGTGTTAGAAAACAAAGTTTATTATAATAAGGCTTTGTTGAATAATACTGATAGTCTGAATTAATTTTTCTGTACAACATTATTTCCCTTTTGGGAAAAAAAAGAGTCTTTTTTTACCTATAGTTTTGGTATCCTGATGAGCTATCTGTTGAGGGAAGATCAAGACTTTTATTTTTTATCCTACTAATGTACATTTTTTAAAAATTGCTAGAGATAATTTACTCATGTAATTGGCAAAAAATGTATTGAACCTATATCACATGTCAGACACAGCTACAGTAATTTTAAAGATGAAGAAAACATGGTCCCCAAAGTTTTGGAATCTTCATCTAGTACACGTGAACACTTATGACACTGCAATGTGTTAAAGGATAAAAATGGAAATGTGAACAGAGACTTAAGGGCTATCCAGAGCACACAGTCAAGTACTTAGGGGACTATAGAGGCTTTCCAAGGAAAGAGACAACTGAGCTGGGTATTGAAGGCTGAGCAGAATCTTTTCAGGCAAGAAAGACAGATAAAGACATCCAAGGCAGAAGGGATGTCATATGGATGTTAAAGTGTGTGTCATCATTTTGTAATAGTCAGATATATAAGGCCAGAATCTCTACCTTACTGGAACCATTAATGAGTGTTGAGGGGAGAATAAGATAGATGAAATAATATTACAAAGTGATTTGTCTACATATATCACAGTTAACAGCTAGGATTGTATCTTCTAAGTAATGAGAGTCCACTTTCAAGCGGGGGAATGAAATTGTCACATTTAAGTATTTATAAACCTATTCAAATGTGTGCCTCCCAGGCAGGCAAAACAAAACAAAGAAAACAACCAAGCAGTCCCTTCACAGTGCTTCAACATTTAGGAAGGCCTAGGGTGTGGTACCAGTGAAAGTGAGATAGGAAACTCTGTCATCAGAGATTTAGATCATAAGCTTGAACCATTTATTTATTCAACAAATATCATTTCCATAATTTGTATATCACCTGTCAATATTTTAAGCATTGGGGATTCAGCATTTACCTTTTGGTGAAGGGAGGCAAAAATAAATTAATGACAAACAAATGGATAAAGACGTTATAGACAGGCTTCTAGCCAAGACTGAAAGGAGTATAATCTGTGTCTAACATTTAAGAGTGAAGGCTTTTGGGTAAACTGACGTTCCTCAGTCTCACTCCTACTGTTATAATATGACCATGAATGGGTTATTTAACCTCTCTAGACGTTAGTATTCCAGCTTACCTAAGGGGGATATCTGTACTTACAACATAGGTTTGACTATTAAGTGATATAATATTATAGCATGTGTCCAGTACATCATAAGTGCTCTTGTTAGTTATTGCAATAGACATTTATTATATATTTGTTGAATAAGTAAATTAGAACAGGAAAGGAAGAAAACTAGAAAAATATGTGCAAATGAAAAGTAAGAAAATAAAAACCTTTAATAAGTGGAAATTTCATGAAGAAAGAACACTTCAACAAACATTCACCTTTGATGAATTGACACAATAGCCATAACAATGGACTCAAACATACCAACAATCACGAAGATGGCACAGGACCTGGCAGTGTTTCATTCTGTTATGTATAAGGTCGCCATGAGTCAGAACCAACTTGATGGCAACTAATAACACCACCACCACCATGTATTACAAGTCACTTTGAAGTTCTGCAATTTATCAATTCATGTTTTAACCTCACAGTGTTTATTGAGTTCTTTTACTGTTCTAAAACAAATGAAATGATTTAAGTATCTTAATACTAGATTCCAATTAATCAGTTAACCAAACCAAAATCCCATTGCCATAAAGTTGATTCTGACTCATAGTGACTCTATAGGACAGAGTAGAACTGCCCCTAAGTTTTCCAAGGAGCTGCTGGTGGATTCGAACTGTCAACCTTTAGGTTAGCAGTGATCTGTTAAACACTGGCTCCAATCCATCAGTTAAAAAAAAAAAAAAAGAAAGAAATTGCCCTCGAGTCCATTCTAACTCATAGCAACCCTCATGGTGCAGTGGTTAAGTGGCTGCTATCCAAAAGGTCGGCAGTTCAAATCCACCAGCTGCTTGTTGGAAACCTTATGGGGCAGTTCTACTCTTTCCTATAGGGCCACTATGAGTTGCTATGAGAATTAATCAATTAGAAGTATTAAATTCATTCAATTGAATGAATTTTTTAGTCATTTTGTTGTGATTTTTTAATATTACTTCTGTCTTCCTCTATAAAATTATTAACAGGAATATCCAGAAAAACATTATTTCAGCATCAAATTAAATTCTAGTTCACCCATACACACTTAAATAATTGTAGTATCCAACAACATGCTTCAAAAGTGATTCCCTATAACCCAGATTGATAAAGTCATTAACCTATTTCTCCTCTCAAGAGGACAAATGATCAATCAAGCCTATTACGGGAGAGACCACTTAGCCTCTTGTTTTCCTAGAAGTTTATATATATATATATATATATATTTGTGTGTGTGTGTGTGTATATAATTAAATACTACATTTAATATATATTAATTTTTTCATGACCACTGACTATGTAACTTTTTACCTTCTTTCCCTTTCAAATTCAATATCTAGAATAGTAACTTGTAAAAAGTAGATACTCAGCATTTTTTAAATGACTGAGTCTTCAATAATTTATGCAATCATCATGTACTGAAAGCCAACTGTGTATTCTAGACTGAAAAGCATTAAGACATTCATCTATTATCAACTCATAGATATTCTGCTCATTGATCTTACAGAATAGTAGTAAAGGATAGCCAAATATGCAAATGTAATAAATAGTAAAAACATATCTATAATAAAATTAACATGGATAAAAGCCTTTAGGGATTTTGGAGAGGTGGTACCACATTAGCTGGATCAAGGCAGGTTGGTGACAACATCGCAAAACATAGGCAAATACACATTTGAAAATACAGGTAGAAATATATAATACATGTTTTATTAGTATTAAATTACAATATGGAATCTTTCCAAAGTGATGTCCCACATCAGCAATACATAGTTCAGTGTGCTATGCAAAATTGCAATAAATATGGTACTTTAACACAGCATTTCTGTCAATCCCAGTACATGTACCGTGATATGTGTCTCTGATTTTCATTGGGAAGAAAAAACAGATCTTTGTTTTTAGCAGGCCCTAAAAGACATAATGAGGGCGTAAAATCTATAAAGAAATCTTGAATTATTTATTTTACTAGATTTTATGGCTATGGATTGGAATCAGCTCGAAGGCAATGGGGTTTTATGCATAGGCAAAACCATATTCTGTTAACTTTTGACAATGTGCAGATACTTTGGAGATATAATTTTGTTTTAGTCTATTTAATATTTGTTAATTCTCAATATTCTTTCAACATATAAAAAACACGTGAAAACATCATCAAAAGGCAATTCCTTAGTTCCATGCTTACATTCCGAGTCAGTGTCTTAGTTATCTAGGGGTGCTGTAACAGAAATACCACAAGTGGATGTTTTCAACAAAAAGAAATTTATTCTCTCACAGTCTAGAAGTCCAAATTCAGGGTGCCAGCTCTAGGGGAAGGCTTTCTCTCTCTGTTTGCTCTGGGGTAAGGTCCTTGTCATCCATCTTCCCCTGGTCTACGAGCTTCTCAGGTACAGGGACCCAAGGTCCAAAGGATGTGCTCTGCTCCCTGTGCTGCATTCTTGGTGGTATGAGGTGCTTAGTAAGTACCTCTATCTCTCTGCTCACTTCTCTCTTTTATATCTCAAAAGAGATTGATTTAAAATACAACCTAATCTCGTAGATTGAGTCTTGCCTCATTAACATAACTGCCTCTAATCCTGCCTCATTAACATCATAGAGGTATGATTTACAACACATAGGAAAATCACATCAGATGACAAAATAGTGGGCAATCACACAACACCGGGAATCATGGCCTAGCCAAGCTGACACACATTTTGGGGGGACACAATTCAATCCATAACAGTCAGTCATAGTAAACTTTGCTGCATCTAGTTACTGGCTAAATAACCATAGTAAGCGCTTTATCTTACTGAGCCTTAGGTTTTAAATAGATAAAATGAGAAAAATATATAAAGTATAGGGTTATTGATGTGATTAAATGGGATAGTTTATTTAAAGTACATACCACAAATGTTGGCACACATTAATTGCTCCTTAAACATTAATCAAGCATCTATTTTAAAGACCAAATGCTTACAGTCATAATGCTCTTTCTTATATAAGATTATTTTGCTTCTTTCAAAATCACATCCTTTATGGCTACCTTTCCCAGATGAACATCATTACAAATATTTTTAAAATCTTCCGAATACACTAATTGGCTGCTGTATTTGTTATTTCATTATTCGTGCTTTTTAGAATTCTGAAATATGACATGGTAAAATACAGTCACTAGCTTAACAGACATAGTTTCCTGATAACTTTTGAAATGAAAAACTCTCTTTGCTTAATTCCATTAAAAAATACAAGCAGTATCTTCTATATTCCGAGTGTACTCAGTAACAGATGACACACTGACTAGCTAGGCTAGGTTCCCAGTCTAGAACATGAGGCCTTGTACTTGTCTGTAGCACTCAATTCAGTCGATTTATATAATTACTGTTATTTACTCTCTGTTTCCTCCTCTAAAATATACACTTAATAAGTGGAAGATCTGCATCTTTCTTTTGTCCCCTAGTATCCAATTGCTTAACAATGTTTTCCTCACACTAACGAAGTACTTACTAAGCACTTTTTTAAATTTAATTAATTTGCAAAAAAGACATTGTTCCTGTCCCTGAGAGAATAAACATATATGCCTATGACTATATGATAAGGTCTATAAAAAGGAACTGTATTCTATCAGGAAAGATTTGGGCTATGGATCCTACTTGTGTTTGTGATGATCTTTCCAGAACTCTTGGTCAAAGTGCTAGCACTGACCAATGCAAATATAATCTGAGTCACAAATGTGAGTCATGTGCATAATTTACTTTCTCTTACCACATTGCAGAAGTAAAAATAAAGAGGTGAAATTCATTTTAACAGTGACTTCTACTTAACCCAGTACATCCAAAATATTATAATTTCACCATCTAGTCAATATAAAAATGTTAATAAAGTAGTTCACATTTTTTTCATACTAATTTTTTGAAACGGGGTGTGTATCGTACTCTTCCAGCACATCTCTGGACACACCAGCTACGTTAACATGCCACCTATAGCTAGTAGCTACCATATTGGACAGCACAGCTATAGAATGAAAGAAGAGACATTAAAGTAATTTTTCTTTATTGTAGTGGAAAGATCATTAAAATATTTATTTAGGTTGATAAATTTATACAATGTTTCCAAAAGTTGACATATATTATCAAAAAACTTAACTCTCAATTTGTTGAGGTTGATTCTTTGAAGTAGAGAGAAAAATTGGAACCCTTCATTCTGTATTTTTCTCTTTTCACTTTTCTCAAATTATTCCATCTTTTTCTTTCCTTTGAAATAACTAAATTAAATGGGAATAAGAGAACTCTGAATTTGGATATTTGATTGGTACATTTTTTATGTTCTCTTCTAATGCCTGGAGGAAAACCATTCTTCACTGAAGAAAATATTTATTCCTGCATAACTTCTAGGAAAACTTTGTTGATGCTGTAAATATTGTTTGGAAGGTTGTATCCGGAAACATACTTTTAGAACTCTCTTCTTCAAGACCCTTCACAGAAGTTGCCCAAATCCGTATCTTCAGACAAGAAGAATGAGTTCCTGGTGCTGCCTACTCTGATGGTGCTCTGATTCAACTTTAATTTTTTATAGTTCAACATGGTGGATTGTTTTCAGGGCTCTAATCATGATTCTTCCCAAGAAATATCAGTGTGAGACAATCCCTATTCTTATTTATCTGTGTCCTATAACGATATTTCAGTTATTTTTATGTGTATGTTGTATGGTCATAAATCAACAAGGACTCTTTCCTCAGGGTGCTAGAGCATAGGTTTCCCACACTTGATTTATTTCAGGGGCATCACACAGAGTTTTACAGAATTCTGGCTTATGTGGTCTTTCACTATCTCTACATTGCTCCTTTCACTTTTCATCAAATTAGGTTCAGCAAGCTGTGCCAAGCATAGCAATGGATTATGCATCTCTTTTCAAAACAGTCCAGCTTTCAAAAGTGTTATGAAAAGACAAAACCCCAGGCATTTTAAATGCCCTGTAGTTCAAAAGGATGGTAACCATTATTTCAGCTGGCCTACTTAATGTAAACTGTGGCAATTATCAGTTGCTATTGTCCTGTAAACAGTGAATAGGATACTAAATGGCATGTATTTTGAAATACCAAAACTTCAAAAAGTAAATAAAAATTTTGTTTGGTATAAAATCAAAATGGTATTGATTTTGTGGTGATGTTATCTGATTTGATTTCAGGCTTTTCTCCTCTTAAATTTCCATTTTATTGCTGACTTTTGGGGAAAAAATACAATTTTAATGTCAATAAAATGTATTTTATTTATGTAACGGTGGTGGGAGTTTCAAAGAAATTTGTTTCTAAGATAGTAATAGAAATGCTTACTTTGGGCCATGTACAACAAACTCAACATTACATCTAACAGAATTATTCAATCTAATAATTACCCACAGACACATAAGAAAAACTAAAATAGAGACTATCAAAAACTATTCACAAATAACATTTTTACTTTTCTTTCTTTTAGTCCCCATCTGCAGTCTGTCAATATTTTTCTTCTTATGCACAAATACTGAAATTCTAATCCATGAATTCTAAATGAATAATTTATATGATATTGATAATTAAATAGGTCTAATTACTTGAAAAATGTAATAAGTAGAGATTTTAACTTGGTGTTTTAAACATGATGACCGACTTAACTAATAAGTCTGGGCAGATGACAAGCCCATTTTCATTGCTGCTATGAAATTGTCTAGTCAGTAGTCTACTCAAGAAACATTTTTCCAATGATCATAATCTCTCCAATCATTTTATAGGAACAATTTGTGAGGCTATATTATTTTAAAAGTTGAATGGAAAATAATATTTATTCTGTCATATAGATATAGGAAGAAACATCCCTGAGCAATAGAATTACAGCCACAGAAGGTAGCTATATTTGCCCATCTGTTCTATGACACAAGGCAAGAAAGGATCCAAAAAAAGCAAATATGTATTTGGGGCAAGATTCTTGTGCTGCATCACCGACTTGATAGTGGAGTAGGGACACATGGAACTGAGAGTAAAAGGGAATGGAATTTTACTTTGATGAATGCAATGAATATGCTTATATAAACCAAAGAGTTTTCAATGTCACCATATGACTAATCCTGAAGGAGGACTTGTGTTTATAAATGACATTGGTGGAACTCCTCAAGGCCATTTTATTAAGTAAAATGTTACTTCTTAGGAAAATCAGATATTTTCTAATAGGAAAATATAGTGTACTAAAAATTATCATCTTAGAAACTGAGTACATTTTAATTTCTACAATACACTTACGATATCACAGAAAAAATCTGAAGCCTTTGCCCTTTACTACCAAGTTGGTAGTGACTTTTTCCAGGATGTGATACACACAAAATGTAAGAAACTCACAGCTTCCCTCTATTTCCATTCTGTTTGGCATACCTTGTGGCAATTAAAATATAATTGCCTTAATAATAGTGCTTCAAACTGGTTCTTTCCAGTTCAACTAAAAATTTGCATTTCCACACCAGATATACTGAATCGGAATCTATAGTTTAACACAATCCCCAAGTGATTGTTACATATACGTAAGAATCACCTGGGGATCTTGTTAAAATGTAGATGTATGGATTACATCTCAAGATAAAGAAAACAAAAATCCTCATAACTGAACCAATAAGCAACATCATGATAAATGGAGAAAAGATTGAAGTTGTCAAGGATTTTATTTTACTTGAATCCACAATCAATACCCACGAAAGCAGCAGTCAAGAAATCAAAAGACACGTTGCATTGGGCAAATCTGCTGCAAAAGCCCTCTTTAAAGCGTTGAGAAGCAAAGATGTCACCCTGAAGACTAAGGTATGCCTGACCCAAGACGTGGTGTTTTCAATCGCCTCATATGCATGCAAAAGCTGGATGATGAATACTGAAGAAGAATCGATGCCTTTAAATTGTGGTGTTGGCAAAGAATACTGAATATACCATTGACTGCCAAAAGAATGAACAAATCTGTCTTGGAAGAAGTACAACCAGATGCTCCTTAGAAGCAAGGATGGCGAGACTACATCTCACATACTTTGGACATGTTATCAGGAAGGATCAGTCCCTCAAGAAGGACATCATGCTTAGTAAAGCAGAGGGTCAGGGAAAAGGAGGACTGACACAGTGGCTGCAACAATGGGCTCAAGCATAACAGTGATTGTGAGGATGATGCAGGACTGGGCAGTGTTTCATTCTGTTGTACATAGGGTCGCTATGAGTTGGAACCGACTTGATGGCACCTAACAACAACAACAACAAATGAAGTTGGGCACTGAAACATAGACAAATGCTATTTTAGAAAGCGTGCGCCAGTCATTGTGAGGGAAGCCCTCAATGAGATGGGCTGACACAACAACCACAGCAATGACCCAAACATACCAACTATCATGAAGATGGTGCAGGACCAGTCAATATTTATTTCATTCTGTTATATGAAAGATCACCATGAGCTGGATCCAACTCTATGGCTGTTAATAATAAGAACATATATACATATTCCCCAAGCCCCAATTCCCAGTTAATTATCCAAGAAAATTTATGTAGACAGGATGCAAATAGTAAAATGGCACATTTTGGTAGTTTGTAAAGTTCGTTTGGCTTAAATTGCAAAGAAGAATTAGAGAAAAAATATACATGCAATTGATTGCCTCCGATTAAATCTTAGATGAATGAAAGTTCACTTTCTTTCTGAAGAGGCTGTTTTCAGGGCAGAGACAAACTTGACTAGTCCCGGGGAAGGAGGAGTATTTAATGAGCCTCATGCTAAATGTGGTCAAAGTAAGCAGAATGCTGTAATTGCTAATCACACTGCTCTGAGAAATCAGTGAGATTGTTTAAAAACTTGTTACTCAAAGTGTGGCCCCTGGACCAGCAGCATGGGCATCACCTGGGAGCTTGTTAGAAGTGCAGGATCTTAGGCTCCACCCTAGACCTACTGAATTTTAACAAGATCCCTAGGTAATTCCTGTTCACAAAAAAGCTGGAGAAGACTGGTTAAAAGGAAAATGGTAGTATAGTAACAGTAAAATTAATGAATTTCTTTTGATGGTGTTATGATTTCAGAAAGAAATCCGATTAATCACAGGCCAATGACAGGAAAAAAATATTTTGAAAACAATAAAAACACAAAGACAATCTTAAAAACAAGAGAAATGATTTTTAGAAAATAGATTGTAGCACACTTATTTGAAGTGGTAGTGGGTTCATAGCAGTTACAAGTTTACTGAGCCCCAGGAATAGACCTCACAGAGACCAGAGTATGAGGTTCAGGTATGACAAAGCATCTGTGCTAACCTTCAGATTAAAATGGTGCTTGTTCTGTCATAAACGGAGTCTGAAAAAAAAAAAAAGGTAAAATACTTATACGTGTTTAAATCAGTATTTTCTGAAAAAAATAGAGACTATGAAAAAACTATTTTATGATTAACTAAAAGATGGAAAGAAAACTAGGGACAATTACATGGAATATGGAAGGTATTATTTCAGTGAGTACTTTGAGTGTGCCG
The DNA here is from genome assembly GCA_030035585.1 of Dugong dugon. Taxonomy (NCBI): domain Eukaryota; kingdom Metazoa; phylum Chordata; class Mammalia; order Sirenia; family Dugongidae; genus Dugong; species Dugong dugon. Next base: position 112,226,243 of record CM057468.1, on the reverse strand, counting down.
AGGTCCCTGTCCTGTTTGTCAGGAAGATAGATATACTTAATCATTTTAGTTATTTTTATAAACACACTATTAGATTTTGAAGTTTACCGATGAAAATAAAAGTAATATACCATAACAACACTATCAGAAGAAAAATATATTGTGAAATAAATGGAAGACTAAAAATGAGAAAGTGTAAAGTTAGGGCAATTTATGACAAATAGAAAACACTCAAACATGGTATAAATCAGTTTAAATATATCACCTTTCACTATGTGGACTAATCCACCCAACCCATTGCCATAGAGTCAATCCCAACTCACAGCGACCCTATAGGACAAAGTAGAACTGCCCCATAGGGTTTCCAAGACTGTAACCTTTATAGAAGCAGACTACCACATCTTTCTCCCATGGAGTAGCTGGTGGGTTAGAACTGCCAACCTTTTGGTTAGCAGCCGAGTGCTTAACCACTGCGCCACGAGGGCTCCTTATATGGACTAAATTCACCTAAAATTTTTAAAGTTAGATTGGATGAAAAATGCTAGTTACACTATTAAGACTAAATGACTCAAAAAGACAAGAATGAAAGAATGGAAAAATATATTCCAAGTAAATATTAACCACAAGACTAATTTGTAAAGAATTATTACTATAAAAAATAGAAATTCAGTTAAGTGTGTTAATGTGGGCAATACTATGGGATATTATATAATAATAAAAGGCATAATTTTTCAAAACTAAAGATAAAAACTATGATATATTAACATAACAGTTTTGAAATCTATAAAAAATAATAATAACTATCACAGATTATATTTATTCCTATTTAAATATAAGTTAATTTTTCAGAATATATTATTTATTTATTACAATTTGGAGAGCTATACCATTTTGCCTAACCCTAGACAACATCCCTTACTAAAAGGTTATCACAAACTCAGCTGTATTTACCTTTTCTGAACTAAACACTGGGAAATGGAAATTTCAATTATGTCCCAATAACACTAAAAAAAGGATTCGACAGCAGTCCTAGAAAATGGCACAAACTATTTTCCCTAAGTTATACATGGAAATATTTCAGAAAACTAGCAAAACCGAATGATTTCTGTGAAAAAATGTTAATGCTTTCACTCTTTATAAACACACTTCACAGTGGGGAGACATCAACTTTGGTTATTAAAGCCTAATCAAATTTTGAACATATAAGTATATGCATACAAATAAAGAGTCATAAAAAATTGAGGAGAAAAATAGAGTAAAAAGAAAGTGAGCAAAAGAAAAGAGAACAAGTATGGCCTCCGGAGGTTCACCCTTCAGCCAAAGATTAGACAGGCCTATAAAACAAAAGGAGACTAAATGGGCACTCCAGCCGAGGGGCACGGATGAGAAGGCAGGAGGGCAGGAGGGGACAGGAAAGCTAGTAATGGGGAACCCAAGGTCAAGAAGGGGAGAGTGTTAACACATCCGTGGGGCTGGCAACCAATGTCACAAAATAATATGTGTATTGATTGTTTAATGAGAAACTAATTTCTTCATAAACCTTCATCTAAAGCACAATAAAAAAATATATATTAATGATTGTAAAGAAGAAAAAAAAAAAAAACAGAGAGAGAGAGAGGGAGAGTAGCCATTCCATCCTGGCCTCTAGAAGATACATGTATGACAGGCCCAAGAGCAATTTAAAATCAGCCAGCACAGCTTTCTGGGGGGTCTGCCAATAGGCAAATGCAGAGAAACTGTTTTCACAGCTTGACATCAGAACTCTGTGATGGCTGTCAGGGGCTTAATGGTGACCTGCGTGCTGACCTTCTCAACAGATTAAGAAGAAAAATTCAGCAGGATAGAAGTTCAAATATAGACTGATGAGTTTTGTGATCTGCACATGGTGGGCAAAAGTCATTTTACATGGCTATATCAATGATATATATTTTTGACACATTACATGCAATTACAAGGGTTTGGAGGAAAGTCTGTTCTAAACAAAGTTGGTTTAAATCTTGAGAATTCATATGCTCCTTAATAAGTACCTCAAATACTACTGTCCTATTTTGTGGTAAACAAATTTAATACATTCATATTTTTTTCCTAATACAAGTTTTTAGTTTATTCATTGCATTAGTGCTCTTCGTAATACCATGTCAGTTACTGCATTTTTAATATTATTGTCCCCAAATTAATCATTTTTTTTTTAATTTGTTTGGTTAAAAATATTTTGCATTGCTTGCAACACTTAATAAGGCATTTGGCATAAAAGGGTGATTAGTTCTAATTACTGATGATGTTAAAATTACGTAGAAGAAATTACAGCATATCTTCTTGAAATATAAAAATTATTCGAAAGTTTCTTCCTAATGATGTTGGCATTACAGAGATTGGAGTACCAGCAAACCACGATGAATCTGGGGATACTTCTTATTTGGAAAACAGGTATTCATTTGTGTCCTACTCTTTTATGATCATTATTATAAGGATTCATGTCAACATAAAATTCTTGAAAAAAATGTAAGGAGCCAAGTATCTCTTATCCCATAACCCTTGTGAAACAGAAGTTGTAGAAGAGTATATTGGAAAATCATTCAGGGCACACACAACTATAGAGATTCACTGAACGAAAGGTAAAGAAAACAGCTTAAGGTGGGAGCATTCTAGGAAGAATGGGGAGGTAAAGCAGACAAGGAAGGCAATGCAAAGAGAACACGGAGAACAGTAAGCAACACAGTGAAGTAGAAGACAGGCAAGTGAAATCTTTAACAGTATACTCAACTTTGGGGATGTCTCTCATAATTTCTAAATTTTCACAGAGTAATGTGTTGCCCTATCCCTGGTTCTTTCACTTCAGTCTCCGTTGGGTATCCACATTCCAGAGTGGCTTCAGGACACACTTTAGGTGATACATGAGAAGAAATAAAAGAACTCACAATTGTACACTTTATTTTATGAAATTATGGAGACCTTTTTATTTCTCCAGCGATGGTACTTGTTGAAAATGCAAATATATTTCAGATAAATTCATGATTAGTCCCATAGTGTGCTATATAATGGGAAATTAAGACTGTCGTACAAAAGATACTCTAATATTTTTAAGTGATTTTACTAGATAGTAGCTATACTCACCCACATAACTTCCTGTGGTGCTGATATTAAAATCAGAATGTGGGGTTGAATAAACTATAGGCTTGTGTGGATTTATACTGATATAATAAAGCTGTTTAATATTAGAAGTGAGTTATAATGGATGGGCCTGAAAATTTGCAAATTCTCTTCTTCATTCATTTGCTCCTAGTGGAGTAAAACTTGCTCGATCTTAACAGTTTGAATTCTGTTAAGAAACCATCAAGTGAATGTTAAAAGACTTGAGGTATTTCTGTTTCTCTTACATGATAAATACCCATAGAAGTTTACATGCTTAGAATAGAGCACCAGTATAGCACAGGCTGGGCTCTTCTGGACTAAAATTAAGCTGGTTGTAGTATAAGGCTTAGAATGAAGGACCCATACTATGTGCTTTTTTGATATCTGGTGAAACTAGGAGGGCCTGGAATGGCTTAACCACAAGTTCCCCTCCTACTCTGCTACCATGGATAAGATCCCTTAGCAAAATAACCTTCCTTTTCAAAGGGACCAGCTCAGTTCCTATTTATATTCAAGTAGCACAGTTCCTATTTATCTTCAAGCAGTAGATTTCAGTTCCCTGCCAGCCCACGTTAATTGTTCAAATAAGCCAATTAGATTCCCCCATGGGAATCAGAGGGCACCCCACCTTCTTCATACTACAAAGCCTGCCTCCCACAGCCCCTGCTTGTTCACTCTGTTCCAGAATGCAGTCCACATGTGGCCCTGTGTGGAAGGTAGTGTCTCTTCTCCTCCAAGCTAGAAGTATATGTGGCTCATAAATTGTTGTCAGTCTCATCTGCTAAGTGTCAGGTGTGTTTGCCATCCCCATAACTCTACAGTGAAAATCCCTCCCACACCAATGTAGTGAAGTTGGTGTTAGCTGCTGTAGAGTCAGCCCCCAACTCATGGTGACACCATGTACAGCAGAATAACATGCTCTGGTCCTGCACCATCCCCATGATCCATAGGGTTTTCATTGGCTGCTTTTTAAAAGTAGAGCACCATGACTTTCCTCCTAGTCTGTCTTAGTCCGGAAGCTCCACTGAAACCTGTTCAGCATCTAACAACACACAAGTCTCCACTGACATATGGGTGGTGGCTGTGTAAGAGGTGCATTTGCCAGGAATCAAACTCAAGTCTCCAACATAGAAGGGGAGGATTTTACCTCCAAACCACTACTGCCCCCTGACCTCAGTCATAGTAAAGGTTAAATTCATACCTAGGTCTTCAGGACTCAACATCTAGCCTGACATTGTCATTTACTACTTTCCTTTTTACTTCCTCTATTATAGCTTTAGCAGAGCCCTGGTGGTGCAGTGGTTAAGAGCTTGGCTGCTGACCAAAAGGTCAGCAGTTCAAATCCACCAGCTGCTCCATAAGAGAAAGACGTGGCAGTCTGCTTCCACAAAGAGTTACAGCCTTGGAAATCCTATGGGGCAGTTCTATTCTGTCCTACAGGATCATTATGAGTCAGAATCAACTCAATGGCAGTGGGTTTGGGTCTGGTTTATTGTAGCGATCCTAACCATCTTGCCATCCATTAAACATGTCAAAAACAATCCTACCTCAGATTATTTGCACTTTCCCTCTCCCTGGAATACTCTTCTCAGTGATAACAATTTAGTAAAAACAGGTCTTTACTAAAATTTTACTTTTTTTTTGAAATAAGGCCTTCTATAGTTATCATATCTGTAAGTGCTACTCTAACCACAATCCTTTCTCCCCCTTTCCCATTTGATCCCTTTCTTTAGATTTCTCCAAATATAAGATATGTCTCACTTGTCTATTTACTGAATTTTTCTGCTAATTCATGCATTCCATAAGGGCAGAAGATTTTGCCTGTTTTATTCACTGTTGTATTCCCAGAGTCTAAAACAGTTCCTGGCACATGGTAATTTTCAAAATCCATTTGTTGAATGAATTAATTATTTAACTGCCTCGGCTAATAGTTAAGAAGGTGAAATCTGGTACCAGATGCTTAGGTTCAAGTCATGGTCTCAGCCACCTTGCAGCTGTTTGATATTGGGAAATGTATTTAACTTCTCTGTGGTTCAATTCATTCATCTATAAAATGAGAAGTATAAGAATATTTACCACGTAGGGTTACTAGGAAGATCACAGAAGATAATACATGCCAAATACTCTGCACAGTGCCAGACACATAGGAAGCGCTAAAAATGTTTATGATGAAAATCATTTTTGTTGTTTTCATTGTTATCATTATATTAATATGTAGAAATATATTCACTAAATTAACACTGGCTAATTTGGGGTATGTTATGGCAAAAGACTTGTATTTTATGTTACTATATTTCTGTTTTGTTCAGGTAAATTAGTTGTAAGATGTGTGTGTCTGTATGCACTAATACAAGTATCTGTCTTCTGTCTCCTTTTCCATAGAAACAATTTTCTTTTAATTTTTCTCACTACTTTCCACTGAGATGTGATTATAGACATTTTTAACATCTTCTATGGCTCTCTGGTGAGGCTGATTAATGATTATTTTACTGCCCCAAAGGTCCAACTCTAAATAACATCTGAGAGTTTCATTTCTCGAGGCTTTCCTTCTCAACTTCCCAGGAGGCCTGCCTCTCATTTGCTCCACAGCTGTGTGGTGGTTCTTCTGTTAAGAATATAGAAGACCTACAGGTATAAAAACCAGCAATATACTCAAGAAAATTTTAAAGTTTCATTGACATCCTTAGTGTTTTCCCCTCAAGAAATCCATGGTATTTCACTTCAATCAACATATAAATTCTTTTTACTAAATTTCCATGGTGATAGAAAACCACTTGTTATATTGCAGTAATCTCAAGAGGTATGAGAGGAACCTACTGAAAATGTTTCTGAGGGCCTTTTGTTCTCATTATATGAAAAATACATATTTCATCATTAAAAATTCTGGAGTAGAACAAAAGGTACAAAGACAAATAAAAACCAGTCACAATACCATTTAAAAACTCCATATATATTGTACAATAAACATTTGTGTATAGTAAGGCTATATATAATTCTGTACATTTTTCTACAGTAAGTTTATATATATAATATGTAATATAATATATATGTGTATGTATATATATATATATATATATATATATATATATTCAGAAGACCAAAGAAGAATTGATGCCTTTGAATTATAGTGTTGGTGAAGAATACTGAATATACCATGGACTGCCAAAAGAATGAACAAATCTGTTCTCAGAAGAAGTACAGCCAGAATGCTCCTTAGAAGTGAGGATGGTGTGTCTTCATCTCACGTAGTTTGGACATGTTATCAGAAGGGACAAATCCCTGAAGAAGGACATCATGCTTGGTAAATAGTGGGTCAGCAAAAAAGAGGAAGACCCTCAATGAGATGGATTGACACAGTGGCTACAATGGGCTCAAATATAGTAATGATCGTGGGGATGACGCAGGACTGGGCAGTGCTTTGTTATGTTGTACATATGGTTGCTGTAAGTCGGAAACAACTCAACGGCACTGAGCAACAACAACATACCAATCGCTAGGAAAGGCCATCATATTTGGTAAAGGAGAAGGTCAGCAAAAACTAAGGAAACCCTCAATGAGACAGACTGACACAATAAACCAACAATGGACTCAGACATACTAAAGATCATGCAGATGGTGCAGGACTGAGCAAAGTTTCATTCTGTTACACATAAAGTTGCCATGAGTCGGAACCTACTTTATGGCAACCAATAACAGAATCCAGAATATTTAAAGGACTCTTACACAGCTACAATAAAAAGGCTAACAACCCAATTTAAAAAAAAAAAAAGTCAAAAGATTTGAGTAGACTTTTGTATAAAGAAGATATACAAATGGCCCATAAGAACATGAAAAGATGCTCAACATCATTAAATGAAAATCAAAATCACGATGAGTGAGATATCACTTGCACCTACTATGATAGCTATACTTTTAAAGATGGAAAATAATAAGTGTTGGTAAAGCTGTGAAGAAATTGGAACCTATGTACGTTGCTAGTGGAAATATAAAATGGTGCAGCCACTGTGATACATTTTCCTCTGTCCTTCATTTAGTTGTTTCATTAACATTATGGTCCCTTATGGGACACCAAGTATACCCCTTCTCAGGATTCATAAATACATTCAGTTTAGTACTTCTTGTTAAACAGTTATTTTAATGGAATTGTAGTGAAGATACGAGGTAAGTACAAGAGCACAATACCCTCTTGAACTGGATTCTTACGGTATATTTTAACACGTAGTGTTTTAAGTCACTCCCCAAGAAAATACTTTAAACTGTTCACTAAAGAAATAAAAATACCCAATGCTTGAATAACTTAGGGAAACACAAGTTCATGTATCAGACACATTTCGTTAGTTCTTCAAATAATTAATTTAAATCTCTAAAGTTAATTTTCTCTCAACTACCTTGATCAGTGTAGTTGTGAATCTTCTTTCCAATGTAACAAAAATTTTATAGTATTTCCCCATATAGCTTTACTAAGCTTACACACAGAAGTTGAAAGTTATCTTTAATAATCTCATAAAAATACTCAAACTATGAGGAGGTCTCCACTATACATTGTCTTAATATGTCTATAATAGTTAACAGTTTATTCCAATTATGAAACCATACTGTTCATATAAAAACGAATCTGCAAATTTCCTTTTTTTTTTTTTGGTGCTTTAGGTGTTTACGGCTGAAGTTAATTTCTCATTCAAAAATGTATACAGATACTGTTTTGTGACATTGGTTGCAATCCTCACAATGTGACAGCACACACCCCTGTCCTTCCTGGGTTTCCTGTGACCATTTGTCCAGTTCCTGTCCCTTCCTACCTTTCCGTCTTGCGTTTGGATAGGAGTTGTATATTGGATAGAAATAAGAAGCACGTTCCTCACGTGTTTAATTTTTCCATTTTTACTGAAATATCTTATTTTTTTTACTTTATTACTATTTATGGTCATGTAATGAAATAATTGTAAGTTTTTCTAGAGTATGTAATTGCAAGTAAGATAAATAATTTAATCATATAAAGCCAAAATTACCCTGCATTGTCACAGCTCATGGTCTCTAATACAGGCAATCTAAAATTCATCCCATTTACTTGATAATGAAATTATTAATATTCATCACAATTAAGGATAACAAATTAAGTAAATTACTATTTTTTGTTGATTTGATAGAATTAAACCTCAATTTCATAGCAGACAGAGCAAATAGAATGATTCCAGATAGCCTGAACTTTTGCCACTCTGTACTCTCTTAGTGTGAAAATTATTAGGGCAATTTTGTCCAGAGATTATACAGATAAAAGATATTGAGAAGAAATAAGGATCTGGTTTAAAAATAACTCAGTAAAACAATCTTTGTTTTTTATTAGTCTCCATTTTTATTCCCTTTATGTTCTTTTTTTCCTTATTCTTTATTCTAGTGATTCTCAAATTTTTGTTGGATAAGTGTGCTGTAGGGAACATCCAAAACTTCTAGGCTCAGCACACACAGATTTTGATTTGGTGTCCCGTGGTTAAGCGTTCAGTCTCTACTAAGGCCAAGTAACAAGCCAAAAGCTGTTTCTCAAAAGGAGAGTAGTTATCTGCAGAGGATAACTTTGCTCCAGTATCCTAAGGGTCTGTGCTGTGATTCAACAATAGGGGCCTACCAAAGGCTCCAAACAGCATCTCTATCTTCCACTGACACTTTGAGCACCATTGGATCAGCCAGATCATATGGCCCAAGTAGCAGAGCTGCTTGCACGGCAGCCTGAACCTGTTGTAGAGCCTTCTCTTCGTCTGGGCCCCATTGAAAACTAGCAGCTTCACCAAGGCCTCCACCAGATGGAGTCCAGTACAGCCAGATGGTGCCCGGCTACCACCGACTGCTCTGACCGGGATCACAACAGAGGGTTCTGGACAGAGCTGGAGAAGGATGTAGAACAAAATTCTAACTCACAAAAAAAAAAAAGACCAGATTTACTGGCCTAAAGGAGACTGGAGAAACCCCGATAGTATGGCCCCCAGACACCCTTTTAGCTCAGTGGTGAAGTCACTTCTGAGGTTCACCATTCCGCCGGGGAGTGTACAGCCCCATAAAACCAAATGGGACTGAGGCACAGCAGTCCAGGGACAAGGATTAGAAGGCAGAAGGGGACAGGAAAGCTGGTGATAGGGAACCCAAGGTTGAGTAAGGATAGTGTTGATGTGCTGTGAGGTTGTTAACCATTGTCATAGGACAACATGTATACTGTTTAATGAGAAACTATTTTGTTCTGTAAACCTTCATCTAAAGTGAGAATAGCAGCACAATTGGAAGAGCGTAGTCGATGTCACTGAACTGTGCATGTAGAAATTTTTGAAATGGTGTATCTTTGGCTATGTATATTCTCACCAAAAAAAAAAAAAAAGGTTGAGAAGGGAGAGGGTTGGCATGTTGTAGGGTTGTTAACCAATGTCATAAAACAATATGTGTACTACTGTTTCATGGGAAACTATTTGTTCTGTAAACCTTCACCTGAAGTACAATTAAAAAAAAAAAAAAAAAACTAGCAGCTTTTTGAGTCACTTGATAAATAGACTGGAGTAGCACACCCAAATGAGTGCTATGTTGCCTCCCAAATTCAAAGAGGCCCACTAGGCATTGTGCCTCCTTTTTACTTGTGGAAGGGGCCAGATGCAGTAACTTTTCCTTTACTTTAGAAGGAATATCTCAACACGCCCCATGCCATTGGACCACTAGAAATTTCCCTGAAGCGGAAGGTGCCTGAGTTTTTGTTAGACTTATTTCCCACCCTCTAGCAGGCATATGTTTTACCAATAAGTCTGGAGTTATTGACACTTCTTCCTTACTAGATCCAATCAGCATAATATCATCTTGTGTAAGGGAAAGGCAATCTAGTTCCCTGCAGACTAAATTATGACATAGGGCTTGAGAGTTTATACACCCCTGAGGTAGGACAGTGAAGGTGTATTGATACACATTTTGCGGGGACATAATTCAATCCGTTAACACCCCCTGTGACTGGTGGGCCACAGTGACATTTTGGGTCTCCTGGAATTAGTGTCAATTCAGAGCCAACATCTAGTAATCCCTGAAAAGTCTGATTATTTCTTTTTCCCCAATGAAGAGTCATTCTAGTAAAAGGCCATAGATCCCTTTGGGGAAGGCTGTGGGAAAGATTAACAGTACAAATTTTTGGCAGCATAGTGAGGTCCTTCCTCAATGAGACCCAGCCTCCCCTTCATTCAAGAGGTTGTGGGTCTTTAAACTCACTCAAGTCTGGGAATTGACTGAAGGACCATGACTCTCTCTTCTCATGATCTGAGTTAGACTGCTGTTCACTTGACCTAGAATTCTATTTGTACAGATCAAGTAAATATTTAGTAGATTTCCTATGTATTTCACTCCTAGGGACACCATGACTAAGTAGCCAATGCCAAAAGTCCATAGAGTCAGACTATTCTGATTACTGCTTTGATTCCTCTGCCCATTACAATAATCACGCTCACCTTATCTTTGTTGATTGAGTGCCACTACTTGACCACTATCACTACGGAGTCCAATCAGCCCCATTGTAGTTAGGAGTCTTAATTCAGTTCATGTAGTTCCCATTGCCAAATCTGACTTACATAAAATAGCAATCACAGCAGTCTTCAAGGGTGCTGGGGCTCCCTTCACAAATTTGTTCCTCACAGTTGTGGTAAGGGGTATGTCCTCTGGACACTACGTGTGTGGGTCTGTGGGTCTAACCTAATAAATTCACTGTAGCATGCCAATTTCCCTAAGCCTTTGGATACCTTCTTCTACAGTATACAAGTGTAGGTCCGGTACTTCAGCTTGATTTAGTGTAGGCCACCTTGAAATCTATACTTCAGCAACCCAACCAAATAAACTATTAGATCCTTTCCTAACCTCTCAAGCTGAAACATTGCATGATAAATCTGTTTAGTAGGTCCATATCAATAAACTCAGACTGATCCATCTTTATGTTCCTTGCACCGTTAGCCCACACCCTTACTAGCCTTTCCCACACATATTCCCCAAGTTTCTGTTTGTACATATTAGAAAAGTCAAGCAGTTCTTTCGGAGTGTAGTGTACCTCCTCCTGGATCACACTTTGTACCTCACCTTTTGGGGCTTGCTGGGACTTAAGTCTATTTGTAGGTCTAGAAGCCAAAATGCCTGGTGTGATGTGCTCTGAGAACATTCAGCATTGTCTTGTAAGGCATCTGCCTCAGGCGATGTCCGAGGCAATGACTCAAACAAAGACTCTTCAGACACAGCTGTGTTAATCTTATCACATGGAGGTGGAGGGGCTAATGGTTTTCCTGGAGAGGATGGCTTAGCAGACAAAGATGGAGTAATCTCTTCAGATGGGAGTGAGAGGGCTGGTTCTGTTGGCAGGAGTAATTCAATGGAATTTAGGGGCTTAGTGTCCCCAGCTTCCTGGTTATCTGCCTATATGTGCCCATCCCATTTCTTCCCAATCAATGCCCTCACTTTAACGTCATACACCACTCAATGTTGGAAATTTATTTGGCATTGTAATTCAGCCACTCTTATGATAAGACACTGGGTTTGGTTTTCAGCAATATCAGCTTTGTTACTACAAGAAGTAAGTCTTTCTTTCAAGGCACAGATGGAATCTTTGAGGTCACTTATAGGGCGCTTGAGCTTTGACTCTGAAGCCCTGAGCTCATCTCTTATTTTCACCACTTTGTCTAGTGAAAGTAGGACCAACCAACTAGCTTCCTTATACTTCTCATTATGAAAAATTGTAGAAAGGTATCAAACATGTGATTATCCAGAACTTTGCCTCTTACCAATACTTGATCTATTGGTAGTGATATTCTACATATTTCTACTGCCATCTCATGCCATGGATTAGCAATAACGCCCTTATCACTACTGGAAGCAGAGTCACTAACATCTTTAAGATGAAACAGACTTGAGAACCAATTTGGAAAACTCATCCTTAGAATTTTGTTTCTCTATACCTCTCGTGGTATCAAATGCCTTAGGCTGGGTTCTCTAGAGAAGTAAAACCAGTACAGAGTACAAATATATATATATATATCCAAAAAAATCCACTGCCATCAAGTTGATTCCAACTCATAGTGATCCCATTGGGTTTCCAAGGCTATAAATCTCTATGGATGCAGACTGCCATATCTTTTTCCTGCAGAGCCTCTGGTGGTTTCAAAAACTGCCAACCTTTCAGTTAGCAGTTGATTGTTTTAAGCACTGTGCTACCAGAGTCCTTAGATATATATACAGAAAGATTTATATAAAGGAAATGACTCACATGGTTGTAGAACCTGGAAAGTCCCAAGTTTATGGGTCAGGCTGGAGGCTTCTCTTGACTCATGTAGCTGCAGGTGCTGGTGAATCCAAGATCAGAAGGTCAGATAGCAGGCTTCTGGCTCACAGGCTGTGGAGGCCAACAAATCCTAAGACCGGTAGATAAGAAACATGGCAGGTAAGCTAACAGCTCAAGTCACAAGAACCGGAGGTCAGATGAACAGGAGACAGCTGCAGGATCCAGAGCGAGCAAAAGCCAGCAAGCCTTGCAAGGAAATCCACCTATATTGGATTCAGGCCATACCCCCAAGAAAACTTCCTTTCAACTGATTGACTGCTCACAACAGATCTCATCATGGAGGTGTTAGATCTCATTATGAATGTGATTACATCATTAAAAAGCTGCCAGACTACATCATAACTGCCAAACCACTGAAGATCATGCCTCAGCCAAGTTGACACACAACTTTAACCATCACAAATGGGTGGGACTCCTTCAGCCATAAGCAGAATGTAGAGTCTTCTTTCTCATCATTACCTTTAAGACCACATCATTAAATATACCGTTTCCACACCTGAATGATATCTCAGGCTAATCTTATAGTTTCCCAGGCATGATCAGGCATTAGAACAGTCCTTGTATCTGATATTAATGAGTCCAGTGGTCTTAAGCCATACTTTAAGCTCGTATCAGCTCAGACCAGTCAAAGAAATCTGCAAGGGAGATTGGGTGCAGCCTGCTCTTTTCCTCTTATTTTGGACTTTTCCTTCTCTACTCATTATGCTGGAGGAGCCATGGTAGTGCAGTGGTTAAAGCCTTCGGCTGCTAAACAAAAGGTTGGCAGTTCAAACCCACCAGCTGCTCCTCAGGAGAAAGATGTGGCAGTCTGCTTCCGTAAAGACTTACAGCTTTGGAAATCATATGGGGCAGTTCTATTCTGTCCTATAGGGTCGTTAAGAGTCGGAATCCACTTGACGGCACAGATTTACTCATTATGCTGATTCCTCCATTGTCGGGTGCATGAGGGAGAATAAGGTAAGGGGGCAGAGAGTTTTAAATGAACTCTCAACTAGCTTCTTTAGATCCTATAGTTCACCCTACAATGTCTTCTACTGATGGAGTGTCTCCACCCCAGTGGGTAATTCTCTCTGGAATGAGTCCCTCAAGGTGGCTCTAGTTTTTTGCCTTTACTCACATGTTGCTCTAATCCTAGAAGTTCAGGTTGCTCCTACTGTCACTCTATTTGCACACACAGCTTTAGCCAGTCTTTCACTTTAAGACGTTTCCGGATAAGATCTATAAATGAGTCTTTGTACCTTCTAAATCCAGAAGATCTAGAACATTTTATTTCAAGAGCTCTGTTAGCCATTCCTCTCTTGTAGCGATGAAAGTGGAAGTAAGCTATCTTAAAAATTAGCAATTATCCTTTCAAAGTTTGAGATCTTAGTCTGCATTCCTGGTGGATACACTCATACTTCCAGGAGATGGCTCTCTTGAAGCACCTCACTTCCTTTCCCACAGGGGCGCTGGGCATCCATACGGCAGCCTGAAAATTCCTTGACTCTTCTGGTCAATTTCCTGCTTTCTCATAGACATAGTATAAATACTGGTGATAGAAAAACAAATACTGGTGACAGTGTCATCAAATTATTTTTGAGACCTTTTAATGCATCTCCGTTTGAATTGGAAAAAACTGATTTTTTTTTTTTTTTGCCTTAGGTATTCAGCCTCAGCCAAGACTGAGTCAAACTGAAATAGACTATTTAACATCCAGGTGCAGAGGATTCCTCTAAACTAAAAAGTTCTGTTAAAAAGGTAGATATCTGTGTTTCATGCTGTGCAGATTGTCCAAAGTGCTAGGTACCAATAGTCTGAGCTTCCCTTCTTGCCTGCTGAGAGCAAGGTCAGATCCAACGGTATTTGGTTTTCTCAATCCTATTTACTGTGCATAAATTTAGTAGTTGTATGTGGAAGGAGAGCTGGAGTAACTAAATCTGGGGATAAGATATAACCGTGTGATAGAAAAGCCAGATTATGAAACTGAAAGAGTAGCTACAAAACGAGGAGTGTTTGAGCCAAGAAGCAGCAGCGTGGGCAAGATGGGAGGAGATGTGGAGCAATTCCAGAGACTTGTGGTAGCTTTTATTTACTCCCAGGGTGCCCCTGGCACAGAGCTGAGGAAACCTGGCTGAGGCAGACATAAGATAGCTCTGAACGTTCTTCAAGACTGTTAATTTTTTGTTTTTCTGTGGTGAAGTTTATGTATATTTAATTATTAATTTGTCAAAGGTGTCTACAAACAAAACTTAACTGTTTCTATTAAATATTTTTTAAATGTTATCTAAATATCAAGGTACAGACAATCAGAATAGCTTTTACATACCTATATTCATTTCAGCTGTGTAGCCCTCTGTTCTGAGGATGTGGCATTAAACTAAAGATTTTTAGTGTTTCCATACCTTTTAAAGTAGTTTACAATTTTATTTTAGTGGTTTTTTTTTTTTGAAGAACAAATTCATAATATCTTTTTTCTTCTTAAACTACTCTAGTTTCTTTGGTTTGGCGAATAAAAACAATAAGTACAATTCTCACTTTTCAAAATTATTTTAATCTTATGACTTTTGAGGCTATTTTCCAGTCTGATGGTGTCTTATTTGATCTAACTGAGTTTAACTAGCACATTTTCATTTATATCAACCCATCTCTCTACTGGAAAACAACTTGTTGATCAGTAACTCTAATGGTCTTCTCTAATTAGGAACAATGTCTGTCTGTGTATCTACACCTACCTCTATCTTTATTAATCTATATATTTTTTCTATTTAATTCCAACCCATAGCTACCCTACAGAACAGAGTAGAACTGCCCCATAGAATTTCCAAGGAACACCTAGTAGATTCAAATTGCTGACCTTTTGGTCAACAGTCGTCACTTAACCACTAGGCAACCAGGGTTTCCATAAACATGTTCTTGGTTTCTTTCTAATTAAGTTATCCATATGTATTTCCTTGAATCCCACTGACCCCTCCAACAATTTTAGAGTATCATATTCAGCATCGCCTTATGTTTTGACTGTGGCAGAAGTAGGGAGAATACAAACAAAACTCCAATAATTTAGAAAATTTTTTTAATATTTCTTCAGACTTAAAGCACAGATATCAGGTGAGCTGGAGACATGAAATATAACAAAAACGTTTTGTTATTCATACTGCTACAAGCCATATGCTCTGTTCTGGATTAGGAGATAGTTTTTTCCCAAGTAAGAAGCTAACTGCTGACACACGAAACGTTGCCATTTATGGAGGAGGAAGGACTCTGAGCTCTTGGGCTTCCAGAAGCTGTGAGTAGAGAAAAAGAATTCCCATCCAGCAGACAGGAAATTAAATGGGGTCATTAATTCTCTTCAGTAGTACATAAGCCTATCAGTGATTACCAATCAGCCTTTAAAAATAAGATTTATTTCAACAAAAAACAGAATTCCTGATTCAGAAGATCTGGATTGGAGACGTTTCTATATGTGTTTTTGACAATTTTACCTTTATGGAAAAGATTACAAAAAAGAGGAAGAGGAGGAGGAGAAGAATTTATTTATGCCTGTATGTGTGTATGTATTTATTTTCTGAATTTACTTGAATGGCAAAGGAACAATATAAACCAGTTTCTGGTGGGTTTGGTTCAGAAAGTAAGGATATGCTATATAAAATACTTCTTAGAGTTTCTTTTCTAGAAAGATGAAATTGAAGATTATCATTTCCCCAAATTCCTTGAAAAGACAACACAATTATTCAACTGAAGGCCAAATTTGAGCATTTGGAGAAGATGCAGTAGAGTCAGCCTATCCCCGTGAGAAGACCAGGCAGTCAGGGGGTCCAATGGAGGGCAGCTTTCCAGCATCATTTTATGGGCTTAGCATGCTGGTAGTGATTAAGAAAGGAGCCCTGGTAGAGCAATGGTTAAGCACTTGGCTGCTAACTGAAAGGTTATGGTTATGCTTTTTTTCTTTTTGTTGTTTAACGAAATCTTTGGCTACTCCAAAGTCTTCTAGGAGTTTTATAATTTCAGTTTTATGTTTAGGTCTATAATCAATTTCATATTAATTTTTGTATATGGTATGAAATATAGATTTAGATTCAGTTTTCTTTTTGTTTGTTTTTTCGTAATGGTAGGTTATACCATTTATTAAGGAGCCCCGGTGGTGCAAAGATTAAGCACTTGGCTGCTAACTCAAAGGTCCACTGTTTGAACCCACCAACGGCTTTGTGGGAGAAAGACCTGGAGATCTGCTCCCATAAAGTTTGTCGTTTTGTTGTTAGGTACTGTTAAGTCAGTTCGAACTCATAGTGACCCCATGTATGACAGAATGAAACACTACCCAGTTCTGGGCTATCCTCATGATCCCTATGCTTGAGCCCATCGTTGCAGCCACCATGTCAATCCATCTCATTAACGGTCTTCACTTTTTTGCTGACTCTTCACTTTACCAAGCATGGTGTCCTTCTCCAGGGACTAGACCCTCCATATAACATGTCCAAAGTACGTGAGATGAAGTCTCACCATTGTCACTTCCAAGGAGCACTCTGGCTGTATTTTTTCCAAGACAGACTTGTTCATTCTTCTGGCAGTCCATGGTATATTCAATATTCTTTGTCAACACCATAATTCA
Organism: Dugong dugon; assembly: GCA_030035585.1. NCBI lineage: Eukaryota > Metazoa > Chordata > Mammalia > Sirenia > Dugongidae > Dugong > Dugong dugon. Next base: position 112,209,210 of record CM057468.1, on the reverse strand, counting down.
AAGGCATCAATTCTTCTTTGGTCTCCGTTATTCATTGTCCAGCTTTCACATGCATATGAGGCGACTGAAAATATCATGGTGTGGGTCAGGCACACCTTAGTCCTTAAAGTGACATCTTTGCTTTTTAACACTCTAAAGAGATGTTTTGCAACAGATTTGCCCGATGCAATACGTCATTTGATTTCCTGACTGCTGCTTCCATGGGCGTTGATTGTGAATCCAAGTAAAATGAAATCCTTGACAACTTCAATCTTTTCTCCATTTATCATGATGTTGCTTATTGGTCCAGTTGTGAGGATTTTTGTTTTCTTTAGGTTGAGGTGTAATCCATAATGAAGGATGTGGTCTTTGATCTTCATCAGTAAGTGCTTCAAGTCCTCTTCACTTTCAGCAAGCAAGGTTGTGTTATCTGCATATGGAACGTTGTTAAGGAGTCTCCCTCCAATCCTGATGCCCTGTTCTTCATAGGGTCTAGCTTCTCAGATTATTTGCTCAACATACAGATTGAAAAGTATGGTGAAATGATAAAACACTGACACACATCTTTCCTGACTTTAAACCACACAGTATCCCCTTGTTCTGTTCGAATGACTGCTTCTTGGTCTATGTACAGGTTCCTCATGAGCACAATTAAGCGTTCCAGAATTGCCATTCTTTGCAATGTTATCTATAATTTGTTATGATCCACACGGTTGAATGCCTTTGCATAGTCAATAAAACACAAGTAAACATCTTTCTGGTATTCTTTACTTTCAGCCATGATCCATCTGACATCAGCAATGATATCCCTGGTTACACATTTTCTTCTGAATCTAGCTTCAATTTCTGGCAGTTAACCTGCTGATGTACTGCTACAACTGCTTTTTAATTATCTTCAGCAAAATTTTACTTTTGTGTGATATTAATGATATTTTCGATGATTTCTGCATTCCATTGGATCACCTTTATTTGTAATGGGTACAAATATGGATCTCTTCCAGTTAGTTGGCCAGGAAGCTGTCTTCCAAAATTCTTGGCATAGATGAGTAAGCACCTCCAGCATTGCATCCGTTTGTTGAAACATCTCAATTGATATTCCGTCAATTCCTGGAACCTTGTTTTTCTCCAGTACCTTCAGTGCAGCTTGACCTTCTTCCTTCAGTACCACTGGTTCTTGATCATACGCTACCTCCTGAAATGGTTGAACATCGACCAATTCTTTTTGGTACAGGGACTGTGTATTCCTTCCATCTTTTTTTGATACTTCCTGCTCCGCTCAATATTTTGTCCATAGAGTTTTGGTCATTTTGCCCATAGAATCCTTCAAAATTGCAACTCGAGGCATGAATTTTTTCTTCCTTTCTTTCAGCTCGAGAAATGCTGAGCATGTTCTTCGTTTTTGGTTTTCTAACTCCAGGTCTTTGCACATGTCATTATAATACTTCACTTTGTCTTCTCGAGCCACCCTTTGAAATATTCTGTTCAGCTCTTTTACTTCATCATTTCTTCCTTTCGCTTTATCTACTCTACATTCAAAAGCAAGTTTCAGAGTCTCTTCTGATATCCATGTTGGTCCTTTCTTTCTTTTCTCGTCTTTTTAATAATCTTTTGCCTTTCTTCATGTCTGATGTCCTTGATGTCATCCCACAACTTGTCTGGTCTTTGGATATTAATGTTCAGTGTGTCAAATCTATTCTAAATCTACTCTAAATTCAGGTGGGGTATACTCAAGGTTGTATTTTGGCTCTCGTGGACCTGTTCTAATTTTCTTCAGCTTCAACTTGAACTTGCATATGAGCAATTGATTTTCTTCTGCAGTTGGCCACTGGCCTTGTTCTGACTGATATTGAGCTTTTCCATCGTCTCTTTCCACAGACGTAGTTGATCTGATTTCTGTGTTTTCCATCTGGTATGGTCGACATGTATAGTTTCCGTTTGTTGTTTCAGTGAATAAATTGTTGGTCTAGCAAAATTCTATCATGTAATCTCTGGAGTCATTTCTATCGCCAAGGCCATATTTTCTAACTATGGATCCTTCTTTGTTGGTAAAGTAGAGGGTCAGTGAAAAAAAGGAAGACCTTTAATGAGATGTATTGACATAGTAGCTACAACAATGGGCTTAAACACAGTGAGGATTGTGAGGATGGCCCAGGATTGGGCAGTGTTTTGTTCTGTTATACACAGGATCACTGTGAGTCAGAACTCACTCGATGGCACCTAACAATAACAACAGCAACCACTTTGCTAACTTAGTTGTCAATAAAGAATTAAGATTTTATCTCTTCTGTTTATTAATTATACTTTCTTTGTTCCGTGATATAAACCACTGGCCAAATATTTGGGAAAATGTGTTCTTAATTTTAAGCTTGAACATGATAAATATTTATGTGGTTGAACACAAATTTATCAACAACTACTAAAGAGAGTTGATGTAGTCTGGCAAAAATTTCCTATCCTAGAGTCAGATGGGATATTTTCAGGATAGTGAGACCACTGTATAACTAAAAATAAAGCCTAGCCAAATCATTAGCCTGACCTCAAAGTCTTTGATTAACTGAGCCTGGATCACTTACCTTTTTCTAATTCCAGGAAGAGTTAGTAAGGTAATGTCTCGCTTTGGCTTCTGGATGGGGGTGTGAATTTTGCCTCCTAGCATTACTTATATGGGAGAAAACTACCCCAAACTATATAGGCTATTTAGATAGAGAGGAGCAAAAGATGGCAATTGTTCACTGTCCTGTATAATTATGAATTTTAAGAAATGTGGCAAAAAAAAAAAAAAAAACAACAACAACCCCACATTGCTGTTGAGTAGATTTTGACTCATAGTGACCCTATAGGACAGAGTAGAACTGTCCCATAGGGTTTCCAAGGCTGTAATCTTTACAGAGCAGACTGCCACATCTTTCTCCTGCAGAGTAACTGGTGGGTTCAAACTTTTTTGGTTAGTAGCCAAGTGCTTAACCACTGCACCACCAGGGTACAGGCTGAAAATGTACATGTAATACTCAGCCTCAGTTAGAAAACAGATATTACACAGGATGTGCAAAAGCCAAAAACTATAAGGAAAATCTCTAGTATTTAACAAAGACATGTATGGTGAAGGAGGCAAATGTATCAGGTAGAAAGAACCCTGAAATAAAGAGCTGGGCCTTTGAGAGGAAGTGTTACTTTTTTTTTTTTTTTTTTTTTCCTATACTTACAATTAGTTTTATTATAAAGGATACAAATTAGGATCAACATAAAGAGACACATAGGATGAGGTCTGTAAGCAGTTAATAAGAGGATCTCAAATGCAGAGTTTTCGTGTCCCAAAGACCTATTACCGTCTTGTGTATCGATGTCTTTCAGCAATCAGGGATCTCAGGAGTTTCAGTGTCCAGAGTTTTTATTGGGGTTTCAGAAAACAGGCACGATTGATTGAATCATTGCCCATATGGTTTAACTCAGTCTCCTGTCACCCTTCCCTCCATGGTGTCAGGCTGATAACAGGGGTGGGTCTTCCAGGCACGGCTACCTCCCAACCAACATGCTCGCCTCATTAGGATAACCTTATGTGTGATCTGGAACCCCCCCACGAATAATAAAGACTCCAGCCACTGGAGAAATTCCAAGGGTTTCTAGGTTACCTCCAAGGAACTGGGATAAAGACCAGATTCTTTGGGTAAAGTTTGATGGTACAACACACATGCAAAATACAGAATACTACAGTCCCATCACATAGGTGTCTATATGTATAGAAAACAGACTGGAAGTATATGCACACACCAAAATGTTAAGAATAGTAATCTCTAGGTGGCGGAGTCATGGGTGATCTTTTGTCTTTATTTCCTATATTGAACAAGTATTATTTTTTTAAAAACTTTATTTATTTTGTTTAGAATATACACAGCAAAACATAACACCAATTCAACTGTTTCTATATGTATCATTTAGTGATGTTGATTACATTCTTTGAGCTGTACAACCATTCTCTCCCTCCTTTTCTGAGTTGTTCCTCCTCCCTCAACATAAATTCAGCGCCTTCCTAAGGTTCCTATCTAATCTTTTGAGTTGCTGTTATAAATATGATTCCACAGAGATAGTTCTTAAAAAGCATAATGCTGAAGGAAGACATTTTTTACTAGTTAATCTAAACTACTGATTAGTTTTAAGATGACTTCAGGAGATATTTTAGGTTTAAGGTTTAAAGATTATCTCAGGACAACAGTTTCAGGGGTTCATCCAATTTTCATGGGTCCAGGAAGTCTGGAGTCTATGAGAACATGAAATTCTGTTCTATATTTTCTCCCTTTTGATCAGGGTTATTCTATAGAATCTTTGATCAAAATGTTTAGTAATGGTAGCTGGGCACTATCCAGTTCCTTGGGCAAATTACTCTTGGAGCTACAGTGGGCACATTTGTACAATGAATGTACTAGTCAAGATAGTGTTTGTGATTCCACATATTCAAGCTCAAGAATAACCCTTTGGTGACTCAGTTATTTTCTCCTTTGAATTTTTTGTTGATACCATGTGTTTTCACTAATGGAAGGCATGCTGATTAAAGGATCAACTCAGAATTTTTGTTATGAATTATGGATTTTGATACCCCTTATCTGGAATCCCATATGTCCCAGCAGACCCCATACATAGTTAAATCCTACCAATATGAATCAATGAATGAGTGGTAAGAATAACTTATAGGAGTTTGAGTCTCTTGAAAAGTACCACTGCAATGCATTATTCCTTATTGGAAAGGCATTATTTACTGTTCAGAAGCTAGAAAAGAAGGGAGCCAGTAACATCTGGAAACAATGAATGGCATAAAGCAGAAAATGGCCACTATGATTGAATGAAGACTGGCAATCACTTATTCTCATGATAAGCACATTCTCACAGTAACACATTAACTGACAAATAGTGAGGAGGATTATCTCACAGAAATAAATGCAAACCTGTCAAAAGCTTAAAAAATTCACACATCTGGGAGGCATCACCTAAAACAATGCTCAATCTACACAAAAAAATGAGGCTCCCACTCAGGATTTTTTAATTTCATGCATTTCAAAAGACACCCACCTTGAGCTAAATGTGTTAAAATCGGGTTACCTCCTTCTCAAAGAACACCAGAGGCATACAAAGTGGTTGGGATACCGTATGTCACACAAGTCACCGAAGAGATAAGGGAGAATGGTGATAATCTTCACCTACAGATGTTAAGAAGGAAAAAGAATTGAGTTACATGATGAAATTGGTTTTTATATGGGCTGTTTGAGCTGATAGTGAGGCGTATCTCATAGAATGCCTGGAAGGCAACCGTTTTGCAGATTCAGCTGAGGTGAAGCGAGTTTCCATAGGAGTTAGTTTCCTTTCTAAGCAAGCAAATATGAAAGCCCCTTGGTAAGTACACTAAGGGCCAATTTTACTATTATGTTACACATTATTAATATTAAACAACAGAAATAAAGAGGTTTTCCATTAGCTACCATATTTAACTATATCTGTTAATTATAATAGAAAAGATATTAGTTTCTGATTTGCATAGCATACGCATTTTATTATAGAATTGTTAAGGGAAAATGCCACTAGTAACAATGTTTTTGGTTGGTTCTAGGATATGGGTTAAAGATCAGCATGTTCTATAACAATACCAGTCAGATTTAAGGACAAAACATATAATGGAAAGCCCAATAAGAGGGGGATAGACTGCCAACAAAGAAAAAAAGAACATTTATTTGTAGTTTTGACTTAAATGTGCATGCATAACTACATTTATGTGCGTACAAAAATGAACTAAACAAACTATGGGGTAAATGGAGAATTTAAAAGTTTTTGTTATTACCATCACGCAAATTTAAAAGCGATGATATCAGGAAAAACGAACACATTGAAGATCTGAACACATGGCAAATTATGTACATTGAAGATATATTTACTACTCTGCAAGTTATCATGCAAAACACCTCACATTTCTAAGAATATATATGGAAAATGAAGGGAAAAATGGTTTTGACTAGGTTTAGAAGGCACAGCTCAATGTATACATTATCATTAAGGAGACATTATCAAAAGGCTATATTATCAACACTTTGTATCTAATTAGATAAGGTACTGTGCAGTTTTAAGTGCTTAAGGGTATAACTAGATTTAAGGCAGAAATTTGGGATCTGAAGCATAGAAACATTTTAAATGCACCTCACGGAAATTTTCTCTGTTCCTTCCATAGAAGCGCTATCAGTGTTTAAACATTTAAATTTTTAAATACGTTGTTTAAATGTGTCATTTTGTCTGCCTTCACTTACTAAAATACACAATTCAAAAAACAACGGCCTTGACTATCATTTTCACAATTGTATTCTCATATCAAGAATATTAGCTGGCATATAGTAGATGCTCAATAATTATTTGTTGACTGACTGAATTAATGAAAAAGTCTCAATTTCTTTAACATAATAAAATAATATCTATTTTATGTTTGCTATAAGAATTTGAGGTACCATTTTTTAGAACAGGTTTAGTTTGTATCTTTAGTGCCTGGCACATAGTAGGACATAGATCAGTGATAATTGTCTACTTTTTTTTTTTTTCCCTGAACACACACATACACAAGGGGCTAGCTCAGTTACATGTCTGAATTTATCTTTACCTGAATATATATGAATAGGTATATGAGAAATGTTTAACCATATCACACTTAAAATTAGACTTTAATTTTGTATTATGCATACAAATACATATAAATATGCATATTATATATTATTGTAAATGTATATGAAAAATTCACATTAGCAAAGCATGTCATTCTGTCAGTTTGGTACAGCCAAAATGATTCTATTAGAGTCATGTATTTTGTTATCAGTATAATGGTTGAAAATATGTGATTCATAGTTTAGGCATCTCAAATTAACTTGAGCATAAAAGTATTACATTGAATATAGGTTTTCTACTATATGTAAGTTTAAATGTAAGCCTTTATGTCAAGTCAGTTTTTTTGTTGTTGTTTAATTTACCTAGACCTCAAAATAGTTTTCCTAATTATTTTAATCATCATATGAGAGTTATGGAATTCTTAATTGATCTGTCACTAACAGATTAAGACATATATCTTGCACTTTGATTCCTGCAGGAAGCTGCTTATTACAAAGAGCTGATTAGTCTTCTCTTCGTGTTATCTCAAAAATGTTTTACTTCATTATTTTCTCCATTGAAATTTGTTGTTGTTGTTAAGTGTCGTCTAGTCGGTTCTGACTCACAGCGACCCTATGTACAACAGAACGAAACACTGCCCGGTCTGGCGCCATCCTCACACTCATAGGGATCCCATAAGATTTCCAAGGCTGTAATCTCTGAGGAAGTAGATTGCCAGATTTTTCTCCCTCAGAGCCGCTGGTGGTTTCAAACCGCCAAACTTTCCGTTAGCAGTCAATTGCTTTAACCACTGTACTAGCAGGGTTCCTTCACTGAAATTTAGTCATAGTAATTTAAAAAATAATTTGTACCATATGACGTATTGTGTTGTACTGTATGCTGTGTTATATATTACATATGTCTATACACCTTCTTAACAACTCTGTTGGCACAGTGGTTAAGCACTTAGCTGCCAGCTGAAAGGCTGGCAGTTTGAACCCACCCGTGGCTCCACGGGAGAAAGATACGGCAGTCCGCTTTTGTAAAGATTTACAGCCTTGGAAGCTCTTTGGGGTGGGGTGGGGAGGCAGTTCTACTCTGTCCGATAAGGTTGCTATGAGTAGGAATCCACCGACGGCAATGGGTTTGGTTTGGGTTATACACTTTCTCCCTGTGGTAGCCTACTATAATAGAAAGGTAGAATTTTGGAGTCCTTAACCAGAAGAGCTGATGCATTCTCTACTACAATTTATCACAGTTTAGGTGAAAATTTGAAATTACTGTATTCCAGATTTGGATTAAACCTTTTTTCATTGAGAGTCTTTGCTTTCTGCCTCCCCGACAGTGATATGGTTTCATTTTCGTATCAGTTTATTAGCTAGCATTTACTGAGACAAGATTTGTTTTTATTGTTCGCCTTCTCATTTAATGTATGCCTACAACACAGTTGGGATCAGTTACAGTCATAAACTCAAATGATTATGTGGCTTCTAAAATGAAGGAAAGCTAATGGAACTGATGGAGCACAGTTTGTTAAATCAAAAGTTAAAATGTTAGGAAAGGTTTGTGGTTCTCTTGTAGCTTTAGGCCAATCTCTGCTCATTCCCACCTGCCCCCATAAAATTAGCTCAGTTGAGTGTAATTCAGTCACTATGTTTAAAGACAGGTACTCTCTCAGGAGGGTGTAAAAGCATTTGTTGCAAATGTGTTTTACGATGTGTGAAACAGTTTGTATTTTTTGCAGCATGTCTAGGAAGTAAATAATTTTCCATTTGGTAGACGAACCAAAAAGCACAGTCAGAAGAGTGTGAAGAAAAATAATAGAAGGGAGAGTTAGATTTCAATATTATTTTCAATATTTTTTAGTTTGTTTTGCCATGATGCCTCTGTGTGTGTGCGTGTGTGTGTGTGTGTGTGTGTGTTAGAAACAAAATATTATCTTTAGCATGAGTCTTCATTATCTAGATTATAGTGCTTAGTTCACATACTTAATTTTTAAAAGTCCTATTGTTTCTTTTTAGCCCTTCAAACTATAAATTAATTTTTGGAGTAGTATTTTAAGAGAGAAAAACACATAGTGGGATGTAGGATGTATTTAATATAGATGTATTAAAATGCTCACGTTTATTCAAAATTGGTAACCTGAATGAAATTATACAATTGTAAAAAGCTCATTCAGTAGGTGATAGGAGCTCCCTTCTCCGAGTAAAGGCGATACGGATAGCAGTTTACACACACAAAAGAAATTCAAAACAGGAAACAGGATTTTGGTCTCAGAAGTTTAGAGCACATTTCACCGTATTTTGCTTTAATATCTAGGTAGCATAAAATACAATGGTTATAGAAAATACAAGCAACACAACCAGGGAGAAAGATGCTGTCTACTGTATACGAAAACACTGCTTTGAGCAACAAACGCCATTTAGTTGTGCTCTGTTCTTACTAGAACAAACCCCTAAAGAAAGGAAGTTTCAGCCGAATTTTCTCATTCATCATGAAATTACATTTTGCTTTCAGTTTCTATAACCTAACCTGGTTCTTTAATATCTGCCCATTTTATTATCTAACCGGTGTAAGGCCCTAAAAAAAAACAAAACAAAACTGAAAAGCCAATACGTTTCTGCCAGCTGTGATCTGTACTAATGTGAAATGAATACACTGAGGATCACTTGGCATCTCCCCCTAATCTGCACACATACAAGGTTGCTCTTCCCACTATGCAGAGATATGCTTTCCTGGGTATAGGCATGGAAGCCTGACTTTGTTCTATGATTTTTTTTTTTTTTTTTTACAAACATTTAAAGTAAAAGGTCTTAAAATGTATACAATGGGGGGAAAACACTAAACCATAATCAGTGGATATATTAGATGAAAATTATGAATATCAATCAAATCACATATTTCAGACTACTGTGTTCTAAAAAAATATATCAGATTATTTTGCTTGCTAGCTCAGATCATTGCCTTAATGTTTCTTTCCATGTATACTGAAGAAAGAACAGGATAGGAAAAAAAGAAAAAAAAAGATGCACTACGTAGGATTGTGGTAAGATAGTGACCTCATGTCCATGAAGTACTGTTTTTGGCTTCTGTCTCTCTGGATTACAAGAACAAATGAAGTTCACTCACAAAGCCCAGAGTGTACTTCATGGTCACGATTTCACTCCAAGTCTCTACAGGAGAGTGTAAGTGAAGGAATTCAGCCTCGGTACCTTAGACATGAGATGACAGAATACTATCAGCGCTGTTATTGTTGTTATAAGTCTTTCTTTCTAGTCAAACCTAGTCTTCAAACCTAGTCTGGAAGCTCAGCTGAAGTCTGCTCAGCATCATAGCAACTTACAAGCCTTCACCAGCAGACAAGCGGTGGCTGCATATTGCACATGAGGTGCAATGGCTGGAAATCCAACCTAGTTCTTCAGCATGGAAGGTGAGATTCTAACACTGAACTATCACTCCCCCTCAACGCAGAAGGCTACATACATATTCTACCCTGAAATCCAAAAGTGAGAGATGTTCTCTCTGCATCTCAGTCTCCCAAGTAATATTTTACCAGCTGGTTTTATCTTGGGCTGATATCAGCACGGCCTCCACTAGCTACTGGTTTTCTATTGCCGAAGCTATCCTACATGCCTGCCTTGTACAGCAAGTGAGAAAACACACATTTCTGTGTAACTAAAGAAAAATTATACTCAGTCAACTCACTGAAGGAGGAGCAGTAACCAGAGGATGAAGACTCAGCTGAAAATATAAAATCAGTGGCTCCTAATGAATTAACAACCAAATGGAAAAAAAAAAAAATAGAAAACCTTTTTAACAAAAATGTAATAAGAATTCCCAGTGACATAAAATTAGAGCACAAAATCTTTCCAGTATTATTAAAAAAAAAAAAAAAAACAATTCTGACTCATAGTGACCCTATAGGACAGAGTAGAACTGTCCCAGAGGGTTTCCAAGGAGCAGCCGGTGGATTCAAACTGCCTACCTTTTGGTTAGCAGCTGAGCTCTTAAGCAAACTAAAAAATAGAATGCCACTGCTAAAATCTGAATTCATATTTTGAAAAATCAAGTGGAAGAATTATGAGACAATAACAAGAATGTCCAGCCCTCATCTGTAAGTTTGTCATACTGTGGTGGCTTGCAAGTTGCTGTGATGCTGGAAGCTATGCCATCAGTATTTCAAATACTAGCAGGTTCACCCACGGTGGACAGATTTCAGGGTGCTTCCAGACTAAGACAGGCTAGGAAAAAAGGTCTAAGAGTCTACTTCCAAAAATTAGCAGTGAAAACCCTATGGATCACAACAGAGTATTGTTGAATATAGTGCTAGAAAATGAGCCCCCTAGGCTGAAAGGCATCCAAAGTGCACAGTGTCCACAACAATGGACTTGAGCCTCCTGACAATTGTGAAGATGATGCAGGACTGGGTAATGTTTTGTTCTGTTGTCCATGGGGTCACCATGACTGGGACCCATCTCTGTGGCAGCTAACAAAAACAATAAATACAAAAATGCAAGTGTCAGGATGGCAAGTACATATTTACCTACTTTTCTCTACTCTCAGCACCTAAAGAACAGTAACCAGCATGTAGAAGGGGCATGGTAAATACTTGTTAAGTAAATAAAAATAAAGATATCATCAGCACATGAGTTAGAGATTAAGTGTGAGAAAAATGAGTGAAACTAAAAAAGATTAATGAAAACAAAATTAAAGAGACAGAACATGAAAACAGGATACCTACAAGGGGAAAAATACTAGTTTGTCATATAATAAATACAGAAATGGTGGGATAAATTCCTAAGGCAGAGAGGTCGACTACTTACCTTTTCAGCTGGGTCTTCCTCACTTAGGTTACTGATCCTTCTTCAGTGAGTTTATTCAATAAAATTTTTCTTAATTACACATAAATGTGGGTTTTCTCATCTGCTGTACAAAACAGGCTTATGGGACAGCTTCTGCAGTGGCAAACTAGCATATATATGCATGCCTTGTTGGCACAACAGGTTTGCGTTCAACTACTAACCAAAAGGTTGGCGGTTCAAACTCACTCAGTGGCACCACAGAAGAAAGGTCTGGTGATCTGCTGCCCTAAAGATTAAAGCCAAGAAAACCCTATGGAGCTCAGTTCTGTTCTGTAACAGATGTGGTCGCCATGAGTCTGAATCAACTCCATGGTAATAGGTTGGGTTTGGTTTAGTTTCATGTATATATTGAAAAAGACAAATTGCAGAATAATGTGTATAATGTGATCCTAGGTTTTTTAAAACACAAGAACACAATTACCTATATTTAGATAATTCAAAATGTTTTTAAATGAATGAATCAAGGTGTGTATGTGCTTGGAGAACAAGGTACAAGCATAACACACCAGGCATTTCTTAATCTTTAAATCAAAGAATGGTTGGAGGGGCAATAAAAGCTACAACTTTAATTTCTCTTTATGCATTCTGGAGTATTTTATGTTTTTTATTTGTAATTTAAATTCTAATAAAGATCAATTCAAAATGAATATACATGAAAAGCAAATAAGGCCCAGGAATCTAAAATGTTGGTTATCTTATTAACTGTGAGTTTGAAAGGCAGTTTGCATAATGGTTGAGAGTACAGACTCTGGGATCAAACTGCTTGGTTGAAATCCTGGTTTTGCCATTTAAAAGCTACAAAGTCTTAGGCAATTCATTGCTTTTTCTCTCTCTTCATTTTTTCATCTGTAAAATGGGGATGAAAGTAGTAATTCTGGCTTCATAGAGCTGTGAAGATCTAATGAATTAGCACATGTAAAGAATTTAGAAGAGCAGAGGGAACATAAGAAGGTATTTGCAGATGTTAGCTGATGTTATAGTCCAGCCTAAAATGTGAATCAAGTGAGTAGACCACAGGGCATCTTAGCCACATCTATATCCCAAAGGATGCTAGCAAATTTGAAAGTCAGATAGGTTAATTCAATTTTAGAAAATAACTCTCTCTCACAACTTCCCCCAGTTACTCTAGAGTTGGAAGGCAAACTGAATTCTCTCCTATTGTCCCCAGACTGATTGGATAATTTGAAAATGACTTTTTTCTCAAGGCCTATAAGCAGTCTGGCTACTTCACTAGATATGATTTCATGCCAGGGTCCCTGAAGAGAACAAAGACATAGGAAGATACCACTAACCCAGTGTGTTTTGACAGAGAAAGAGATTTCCTAATACCTCTCCTCAGTCTGCCTAAATCCTCAAATGTTACTGTAGATAATTCTAAAGATGAAGTACAAATATTCCTGGGTCAGGATACAATTTATACATTCCCTCTAATGGATTATAAAACTTTTCTTGAAAGCAGCTTTTCGAAGTTACAGAATTTAACTGAAATGAGAATAAAGGTTTGTAACTTGCAAGCTGATGGCAACTACTTGGCCATTTGGCACAGGCCAGTACTGCCCTTACCTATAAAATACATACAGTGATTATTCATCAACATCTTCCCTCTTCCACTTGGTAAAGTCATCTATTATATATATATCATAGGCCACAATGTTCTTCTCACAGGCTTTTTTCTTAATGGTTATGCAATTTGATGATAGCTTTGATTCAAGGGAAGGTAGACAAGAAATATACTTTCTGAATCTTTGTTCCAACTCTTAACATTATAACCAGAAATGTACACTTTGTATTGCTCATTATTTTAATGTTAGTGCTTATTTAAATGTATTTATTGACTGCCACAGCCTTTTTAAAAAAATTTAATATGGAGTGTACTTTGTTTACAAATTTGTGTGTGTATAATACAGTTTAACATGGATGCACATCTATATCTCTTTATCAGTCTTTCGATTTACTTATTTACCTAACCATCTACTTCCCTTTAATGACTGCCTGCTATTTTTTGTAGGAATGCATCATGATTTATTTAAATAAATCCCTATTAATGGAAATTTACATAGTTGAAAATGTTGCTATTATAAACAGTAATGTAGTATATGTCATGTTAATGTATTTTTGAGAATTTATCTGATATTTCCCTTAGAATAAATGTCTAAAGATAATACTGCATCAAAGGGCTTAGTAATTCTTTTGTTAAGTGTTTAATACCTAATGACACAAATCTGCAGTGTTTCACCTACAGCCACAGAATAGTTTCTTTTAATCATTTTAAACTTTGTAAAGTGGAATGTTGAAAAATTAGGTTGTTGTTTTGCTTTGTATTTCTTTGATTCCTAGTATGTTGGCATGTGTTTTTCATAGCATAAATGGCACATTTCTTTTTCAATTTTTTGTATGAATTTTCATTCTCAGCTGCTTTTTCAATAACATTTTTTGGGTTTTCCTACTGAGTTCAACAAGATCCCCAGGTGATTCTTATTATGTAAGAGTCTTATGTATATAAGAGTAACCTGGGGATCTTGTTAAAATGTAGATTATTATTCAGTATGTCTGGGGTAGAAATGCAAACTCTCAGCAGGGGATCAAACTGGAAAGAACTGATTTGAAGCCCTGATTAAAAGGTATAAACTTTATCTCTCATTTATATTACATATCCTCCAAGTTTGCCATTTGTCTTTATTTTAATGGGTTTTCTTTTAATCGCCCAGACGTTTTACATTTTGTATAGTACGCGCTTTAGCACCTGAGGAAGAAATTCCTTACCCAAATATTGCATAGAACATTAAGTAGTATTAACTCAAAGGCATTTCCTTTATATTGGGTATGCAGAACGCCTATTTAATCCAACATTCTACAGTTAACTGATATTAGACCCACAGTGGAAAAACATTAAAATTATGACAAAGCACAGTCAACCTGTCTTGATGATTCTGAATAAACAGGTTTCAAAGTTGTAAGGAGAACAACTCCTGGTACTCACGCCTTTGACTTGCATCAAGAATTTCTCCAGGCAGCTTGAAGAACTTTACAGTCTTTATCTAATTAATCATTCCCACTTTTTTTCAGAGACAGAGAGGGCAGGTTTATTAACCTTCTTTGTAGAGGAAGAAACTGCCACATAGAGCGATTTGGCTGAACGACCCTTGTCATTCCATAGACAGTAGAAGAGGAAATATTTATCAGTCTCTGCTCCTCGGGCCCAGGGCTCTCCTCCAACTTACCCAGCCTCTCCTCTGTCCACTGGCAGCTGGGATTTCACTCATCACTCAGTTCCTTAGATTCTGAAGGTCAATAGCACAAAGCACACTGGATTTACAATGTTCCGAGTACTGAGAAAACAGAAAACATGGCCCAAATGACCCCAGGAAGTAGGAGGTAAAGTAAAATAATTACAAAACACTGGGATGTGAGCCATCCCTCAGTACGAACATGAACAAAATTCTTAGCATTAAAAAGAACCCAAGTGTGAAAATTGTAAGATAGCTGTCAGAACAAATGCTGGGTGCCGCTCCAGAGTGAGGGGACAGTGAGGCGGCATCAAATACAATCTTTGGTTTCAAGTTATTCCCATTAATAAAATTTCACCTACTGAGTACTTAATTGTATCAAAGATTGCGCTAGAAACAATTCTAGTTGCAACACTGAAAGTTTCACAAAAATCGAACTTATAAAATAACTAATATGAGCATGAAAAAGGAAGAATGCCTACTGTAATCTCTGTGCACACAATGCCAGCTGGCTCCTTAGCACGATGAAGGACCAGCTACAGGGTCTTTACAATTAACTCCCCCCAAAACATGGTTTTCCCACAAGCCTAAAACAATGAATTAACGTGAAATGGATGTTTAGCGAAATAATCTTCCCTTCGTTTCAGCTGTATAACTAACTGATTATGACTCAGCATTTCCTATTATTAAATGAACTTTTTGTTTTTGGAGTATCAGGGTTGTTTTGCTATTTTTCTTTATTGCCTGGATGTACAGGTTCGGCAAGTTCCACAGGATCAGCCTAAATTATCCCTGGAGATGCCTGGTTACTCAAGGAGGCTCATGGGGTGACAACTGTTACACTCTCTAACCCCCTTTCCAATGAATATGCACGAAATTAAAAATTAAACATAATTCTCATTTGTCTCATAGGTCAACGCAACAAGAGGAGGCCAGATGTGCCAGGTCTGACTCGAAAACTAGTACTTTCTAATGTGTAGCAGCTCCAATAACGCTAGTGGGAGATTCTCTGCTGGGAGCACAATGTGATGAATTTTTGGATAACTCACGCACCTCTTGTTTTCTGTTCTATATATTTAAAAAAGCTACTGGAAACTAAATGGAAGAAGGTTGTTCTCTTGCCAAAAACGCTGATCTTAATCCCAGTCTTTTCTCTATTTTCTTCCTTGAGTCATTGTCTTAAATATTTTGCTTTTCCACAATTCATTTTAGCACAATTAATTGCACCTAGAGTCTAAGCCCCTCTCTCCCTTTCACTGAAGTAAGCCATCCATTGCCGATCCCAGTTACATGGAGGCAAAAAGTTGTAAGATAGATACATGTTTAGCTCCTGAAATTAACAACTTGCCAGTTGAATGACCTTGAGAAAATTGGTTAACCACTTTGGGCTTCTGTTTTCTGTAAAACTGCTGGGATTTTTGAGAGATTTTAATAAGAAAATAATATATAACACTGCATGCTTACTATATGTGAGGAACTGTTCTAAGCACTTTCCATATATTGACTCATTCCTAACTTTTAAAATAATCCTCCAAAAGATAGTATTTTCCCCATTTGATAGATGAAGAGATTTTCTGCACAATGGTTAAAAATTTCCCGGTT
Organism: Dugong dugon; assembly: GCA_030035585.1. Lineage (NCBI taxonomy): Eukaryota > Metazoa > Chordata > Mammalia > Sirenia > Dugongidae > Dugong > Dugong dugon. The sequence goes on along the minus strand of CM057468.1, from coordinate 112,192,931 downwards.
TTACATAACTATTTATTGGTAAAGTTTGGATTTAAATGTAAACAACACCTCCCCATAGAGCATGCTCTTAACCACTATTCCGTACTGGACTAAAGAAGGTTCTCAGTAACTGTTAGTCCCCTTCCCAACTCCTTCAATCCTGAATGTAAAATAAAAATTTTGGAAAAAAAAATGAAAGAAAAAGTGTAAGTGATAAAGAAGTATTCCATCCAAGCAGATAGTTTAGGGAATGTTTGTTCTACAGGATTTCCCCGGGTTATGAGCATCAGATTTACACACAACTTGTACTTGCCCTTTGATGTTATGTAAATTTGCCCTCACTTTGAAACTATTGAACAATAACAACAACAAACCCAAACCCATTGCCATCGAGTCGATTCCGACTCATAGTAGGACAGAGTAGAACTGCCCCATAGGGTTTCCAAGGAGCTCCTGGTGGATTCGAACTGCTGAGCTTTATGGTTAGCAGCTATAGCTCTTAACAACTGCAGCAGGAGGGCTCGACCTCTACTTGCCACAAAATTTTCATCACAATCACCATCACTTGCTGCACATGCAGCTTTTAAATCATTGAAAAGGCTTTGAGCCTTTCTTGCCTTAAAGTAAGGCTAAATAAGGATCAGCCATATACACCTGTTCCGACTTACCTACGAATTCGACTTAAAGACACAGTTAGGAACGGATCTTTTGATAACCCAGAGACTGTTCGTATTGATTTTTATCTTCCAGGTGATCTTTCTGGTGTCTTGGCTGATTCTATCAGAAATTAAAAGAAGCAGAACATGGTCACAGATACTCGTCAGTCTCCCATGGGACTTGATCTTCCTTCTCTTCCAGACTGAATCCACCACTGTCTCCCCCTAGTGAAAAGCTGTCTTTCTGGCAAAGCTTGCTATGTCAAAGTAAAGACACTACTCAAACATAAATCCCCCCTCAGTTCTCTGGTTGCCTGACATATTTCTAATGGAATAACTCCTGCACAGTATGTTTGAAAGTCTTTTAACTAGCATATTTAGTCACTGTGCTTTTGATCCATCAAGTCTCACTAAGAGTGAGTGAAAGTGAAAAGGAGACACTGAGGCTCCTATTATATCATCTCCCAAATACCAAGCCAGAAATTTCTTCAGAGATCTTTGTGGGATGGTAAATTTTTTTAACATTAAAATAATGTTATTTTTATGAGTCAGATCTTTGCATTGCCTATGTTAAAGCATATTGTCGATGCTACTGAACACAGGAATAAGCCCTTTATTAGACTCCTTTGATTTCATAACTACAGACCTTCAGTATCAATCAGTCAAGCTAAGTTATGCCATGTAACTAACCAACCCAGAATCTCAGTGGCTGACAACAACATGATTTGTTTCTTACTCATGTTAAATGTCAACTATGGTTTGTCTGTGACCCTATTGTTGCACATCTTCTTCATTATGGAATGAAGTCTGAAGAAGTAGCCCATATTGGGGACATTACTGGATTGTTGGAGGAGGAAAACAGCAATATTGGAATAGAAAAATGGCTATTTTATTTTACTACCCAATTCCAAAAATTAAAAAGCAAAGATGTCACTTTAATGACTAAGGTAGGCCTGACCCAAGCCATGGTCTTTTCAGTTGCGTCATATACATGTGACACTGAAAAAGGAAGACAGAAGAACTGATACATTTGAATTGTGGTGTTGGTATGTAATATTGAATATATTGTGTACTTCCAGAAGAATAAAAAGATCAGTCTTAGAAGAAATACAACCTGAATGCTCCTTAGAAGCAAGGACAGAAAGAGTTCGGCTCGCTTACTTGGCCACGTGTCTTAGGCTGGGTTCTCTAGAGAAGCAAAACCAGTAAAGTGTATAAATATACATAGAGAGAAATTTATATCAAGAAAACAGCTCACACAATTGTAGAGGCTGGAATGTCCCAAGTCTATGGATCAGGATAGAGGCCTTTCCTGATTCACTAAGCTGCAGAGGCTGGTGAACCCAAGATCGGAAGGTTGGAGAGCAGGGCCCCTATTCACAGACTGTGAAGGTCGACGAATCCCAAGATGGGCAGACAAGACCACAAAGCTTCTCTTGACTCACGTAGCTGCAGTGACTGGTTAACCCAAGATCGGCAGGTCGGAAAGCAGGGCTTCTGCTCACAGGCTGTGTAGGTCAACAAATCCCAGGATTAGCAGATAAGCTGATAGCTCAGGTTCCAAGAACCTGAGGTCAGACGAACAGGAGGCAGCTGCAGTATATGGAACAAGCCAAAAACCTTGGCAATGTGAGCAGGAAGGAAGTAGGTGGCAGAGGGTGGAGAGTTGAACGCTGAGAGGACAGTGAGCCACCATGGGCCCTGCCCCTGCCAGTACCATTCAGCAGATTGCATCATGGGGACGATCACATATCAAATTACAACAATGAAGTGATCACAACATTATACAACTGCCAAACACTGAGAATCATGGCCCAGCCAAGTTGACACACAGTCTTAACCATCACGTCATGTCATCAGGAAAGACCAATTGCTAGAAAAATACGTCATGTTTGGTAAAGTAGATGGCCAGTGTAGGTGAGGGAGGCCCTCAGTGGGATGGATTGACAAAATAGCCACAACATTGAACTCAAACATACCAACGATCATGAAGATGGCACAGGACCAGACAATGTTTTGTTCTGTTGTACGTAAGGTCACCATGAGTTGGAGCCTACTTGACAGCAACTAGCAACAACAACACTGTCAAAATACAGCTAAGTTCATTTCTCTCGTGTCTTTTATGACAATACACTTTCCAGGATTTTCTGCTACGCATTGGCTGCTGCTTTTTGATCTCTTTTTTGCTGACTCTCACCTTTCTACCCTTGCTTTAAACGTTGGCTTATCCAGGGCTTAGCCCTGGGCTCACTTTTCTACTTTAGAACAATGATTATGTCCAGCCCTATAGTCTGAATTGTTATCTAAATGTCAATAAATATCAAATATATGACCTTAGACATGAAACCGCTCCTGAAGTCCAAACTCATATATTCAACTGCCTATCTGAAATCCAAATTTATGTAATACACATGTGAAACTTAACAAGCCTAAAAGACAACATTAGATTCCATCCCCTAAAAATGTGCCCTATCAGTATATTCTATCATTACTCATCCAAATTCTTAAGCTATGATTTTTTTCCGTCTTTGTTGCTACTTTCACACACATTCACAATAGTTTTACTTGAGCATTGATTACAACTGTTTTTGTGAAGGTTTTGTCTTACATATGCATGCATAGAAATTGCAGATTCATAGTTTGTCCAGTGCACACTGAATCTATTGTTCCATATAGTATTAAGGAATTACAGAAGCAATACAGGCAACTACTTGTTATAGTTGTTGTTAGTTGCCATTGAGTTGATTCTGACTCATAGTGACCCCATGTGTGCAGAGTAGAACTGTTTCACAGGGTTTTCAAGGCTGTGACATTTTGGAAGCAGGTTGCCAGGCCTGTCTTCTGAGGAGCCTCTGGGTGGGTTAAAACCACCTACTAGTCAAAAACTTTCTCTCTGAGCATGTAATAAGTGATATTATTCCCTCTGTCTCCCTCCTGCTCACTCTCTTTTTCTGTCATACGCACACACATATCCAGCCTTCACTCAGTTCTGCTATCATTTTGGCCAAAGGAAGACCAAGACTGTGTTTCACTGACTCCCAACTGAGTGCACACTCTACTCAACCCACTGACTCTTAAGCTGATTTGAATATTCTGTATTTGAGGATTGATTTTATATTGTAAGTTCCAGAAAATTTAAATAATGAAGATATTTTTAAAATTTGGATTTTTATGATGAAAATATTTTATTTTGGATGTATTAACTTCAATGCAGGATTTAATGCATGCAATTCAATTGAATGTGTACATAGAATCTATGCTGAAAAATAGGAGCCATTGAACAGGTATTATCTTAATTGCTATTCATTTCTAATAAAAAGAAAATCCTATGGGTTAATAATACAGAAAACATTATTGAATCATAAAGTGGCTAATTAGTTTTCTGAATTTAAAGTGCTGTGTTTGCACATGGAAACTAATTACTGATTATATGTAGCTTGAATCTTGTTTTCTTTTTTTTTTTTCCGCTTACTATTTGGATCATTGTAAACCTAAATTCACCAGAAATTGGAGGCATTTCCCTGGCATCCAGATCGTAAACTTTCAGTCAGTAAATACTCTTATTTACCATATAATGTATTTTTTTCCCTCAAGTAACATCACACACAAATATAATCTCAAGTCTTTAAGAAACACATTATGTTCATCCTTGGCCAGAATTACACACTATGGAGTCTAATCTAACTTTGATGTGTGATGCATAAGCTGTGGTGCTTTAATTAACACTAGCCAACTTCTGGCAATTACGCCTCCTGGCATTCAGCTGAGTTCAGATTCCATATGCACATCCTGGCTCCATGACAAAAGCACAAACACTTGAATACAGTATGAGAGAAATTATATACTTGGATATTATTTATTATAGCAGTGGAAGAAATATGGAACAAAATACGAAATTAACTGAAGACATAAATGTGCCCAATTCACCAAAAAATAAATCCACAGAAAAGACTATTTACAAGACAGGCATTGTTGTTGTTAGGTGCCATCGAGTCGTTCTGACCCATAGCCACCCTACACACAACAAAACGAAACACTGCCTGGTCCCGAGCCAGCCTCACAATCCTTGTTATGCTTGAGCCCATTGTTGCAGCCACTGTCTCAGTCCATCTCATTGAGGGTCTTCCTCTTTTTCGCTGACCCCCTACTTTACCAATCATGATGTCCTTCTCCAGGGACTGATCCCTCCTGAAGACAGGCACTGGTTTATGCAACATATCTCAGTCTACAAAAGCTGGAGTTGCCCTGTTTTGCGCCACATTCTCCCGAGGGACACATCCGATAAAAGTATGTCACTGTGGCTTCAGTGTCTTGTCCACAATTAAAAAAAGCAAAGACAATGAGTTTCACTGCCCCTCTCTTCCTTTCTCTAAGTCCCGTGGGATCTCCCAAGATGGATACTTCAGAACAGTTTTCAGTGTTCATGTTACTACCTCGGAGTGTAATTCACCCGAGACAAGTATGTCAAAAAGCCAGACGAGTCTGTGGGTCTTTTGGAATCTTCTTTCCCACCTTATGCGACAGCCTGTCACTTTCGGGTACACCTTTGCTCTTAGTGGCCTAACACTCTAAACCCTTACTTACTTTTTCTGGATTTTATCTGATTTCACTTCCAGAAAAAAAGATTTGGTGATTCCATAATCATCTATTCATTCATTTATTATACTCAGAAGGAAGTAATTAATAGATTAATACAACACAGAGTGCATATTATAGAATTTTTATTGATAAGGGGTGGATGCTGAAATTTTAGATAATTGTCCCCTAAAGAGATAGGGATATTTATTTGACATTACAAATATATCAGATAGAGGTTTCCCTGTGACTCTACTTCAATTTTATCTTCTTTTTGTCCCCAACAGTATTCTTTCTACCATCTCCACTTCTTTTTTATACTTTCACCTGAAATTTAGATAAGTTTAGAGAGTTGTGTTATTTATTTTACTCAAACTAAACCCTTGTTTAAAATAGTGGACATAAATGATTTTGACATAAATAGAATTTCATAATACTCAGTCCTTGAAACATAAAATTCTGTACTTAAAAACTATTGTTTAACATCTACTTTTACATCTTCACTCCTCATTCCTATTTCAATGTCCCCACAAATCTTCTTATATTTAAGACCACAAACATTCGTATTATCAAAAAAATCAGTTGCTGTCAAGTCCAACTCAGGGCACTGCATTTCATAGGTTTTCAATGGCTATGATCTTTCAGAAGTATATCACCAGGGCTTTCTTTCAAGGCGTCAAGGTGGATTTGGATCTCCAAACTTACCATATCCGTTGCTGTTGAGTCAACTTCAATTCATGGCACGGTTACAGAGTAGAACTGCTCCATAGGATTTTCTTGGCAATAATCTTCACAAAAGCAGATTGCCAGGCCTTTCTTCCGCAGCACCACTGGGTGGGTTCAGACAGCCAAACATACAGGCTAGTAGCCCAGCGCTTAACTGTTTTTGTCACCCTGGGACTCCAATCATATGTTAGGAGCCAGTAAAAAAAAAAAAAAAAAAAAATTCATACCCAAATACCAGACTAAGGAGTTCTGAATATTCATTTACATGCTAAAGGACTTTTTGCTTGTGAGAAAAGATACATTTTACAAAAATGTTTATTGTAGTCTTGTTTGGGAAAAAATAAAATGTCCATGTAGGGGAATGTTAAATTACAAAATAGTGGATGAAAAACTATATCACAGTTAAAAGTAATGAATTAAGATCTTGTGTATCTACTCAGACAGAATATAGAAATATATTCCTGGTTAAAAAATTTGCCAAGATATATAAAGAGTTTAGCTAATTATAAAAGTTTTTAAAGACAGAAATAATGTTTTATTTTGCTCATGAATTCATACATGTGGATGTAGGTAAAAGTATAGACATAATGGGCTTTAAAGAAACACAATAAACTCATAATAGTGTTTTCTTGGCATGGAGTGCTGGTCAAAATTGTCTTCTATATTTATTCTGGCTCATTGGAATAAGGGTATGTCTTAGATTATTATTTTTAAGTCTACAACCCCTAATATTTCTATGTTTATTAGTCACATCTAATGCCTATTTTAGTCTTACTATCATATCACTACATAGAGGTGATAAATTATTCTGTGGTACAAGGATTTTACAACTTAAATAACAATGGTTGTCTACAGTTCTGTAAACAATAAATAAAATGCTATTCAATGATTTTGAGCCCATTTTCTTATTTTATTTTTCATTTTTAGGAAAACAAAATCCAAACCAGTTGCCATAGAGCTGATTCCCACTCATGGTGACCCCACGTGTCAGAGTAGAACTGTCTTCCATGGGATTGTCAATGGCTGTGATCTTTCAGAAGCAGATCACCAGGCCTTTCTTCCACAGCACCTCTGGGTGGGTTTGAACCTCCAAACTTCTTGTTAATAGCACAGTACTTAACCATGTGTACCACCCAGGAACTTCCATTTTTAGAACAAAAGGTTTAATAATCTTTATCATGCCTTATTGCAAAACACTAGGTAATATATTTTAAGATATAACTTTTAAGATCAATTTGTGTGTGTGCCCACATGTTTGTGTGGTAGAGGTGGTTATTAGGACTATAGATTATGTATTCTGTCATTACCTTTTTGGGGGCGTTATCAATTTCCCTATTAACCCTATTAACCAGTATTTTGGATGAGAAAATTTGATAAAGTAAAACTAATCTATATATTATTTAGGACTACAAAGCTTTTCTTGTTTTTTAGTCAAAATCTGTCACTTCTAAATTAATAATACTCCTAAAATCACAGTTTGTATGTTCTCAATTTACTGATGCTTCAGAGAGTTTAACTACAAAAGAGACAACAGTCACTTACTCTAATTCCATTGGTATAGACAATGGATACAGGGTCACTCAAAGTTATAGAATGTGTCAAGGTAATCCAAGTACAGAGCATCAGTAGTAGAGCTGACTTAATGGAATTCAGCGTTCACTTTGTTATCCGCTCAAAGTAGGGAGAGCAAGTGACTACTACAACTGTTTTCCTGTAGCTTTTTGTCTTTTCCTATACAAAATGGTTTGTGAGTTGCAAGAAAACTAACAGGAATAAAGAAATGTAAGTCATTAAATTAAAACATATCATAAATAATTCTTTGGCTCATTTCTTTTTAGTATAATGTTCCTACTTCATCCTCTCTTAACTTCAAAATATCCCAAATTATCATTACTATCAGGAGCAATCCTTTGTATTTGGTTTTGTAATTTTGACCTCTCTGGTCAAATATTAGTGTGGCAGTTGAATTTCAGACTGTAAGCATAAACTGCACAATCGTACATGAATTATGAAAAATACAAAGAGTTGTCTTAGCAGAACTAGCCTTGTCTATAACTAGATTATGGGTATTTTAGAAGCTCTTGTCCCCCAAACACAATTATTATCAGTCTTGCCACAACTGAAATTTAGATAGAAAAGACACTAACCATCACTGATTCCTCCAATAGCTTTCCTGTTTCCTTAATTTAACAGAGAACTAACTATATAATAAATTTAATTGACTTTATGATACATTTCAGCCAGCATCGTGGTTGATTGTAATACAAAGCACCAAATCCACTGTAAGGGAGTAATCATTTATAAAAGTCTGGCTAATTAAACCAGCTCACTGAATAGGAACGTATTTCTCCATCAACTTCCAGTTTATCCACTTTTCAATCACCATCATATTTCACATCCTGCAATATGTAAGAGGATTCTTTATCAACAGAGGATAAGAAAGAAAAGATTTTGATGTTTCTCTTGGAATCATCTATCACTGTCACTCTTTTATTCTTCTGGTGGACACTTGCCATTCATGCGTTAGTCTCAAAAATTTAGAGACGGATTGAGTGATCTCCAAATTTTGGCACCAATGATATAATTTTATTCAAACGTATCCTTCCCAAAACCCAGAATCCATACATCATAGTTAAGTCAAATGCAACAATTACATAAATCGTTTGTGGAAAGACAAAATTGTGCAATGAATTACTACAGTGGCTCTCTCTGGTTGTCAGGCAACAAACAAGATGGAATCAGAGACTTCTTCTCAATCCAGTTGGAAGGACTGCTACAATGTCTGCTTTTCATAGTTACTTAGACGGTTGCCCCTGGCAGACCAATAGTTGGAATGCAACTTTACTAAGCCTGAAGTACCCAAACTCAATTTCTCCTCTAACTTGCAAGACCACTTTTATGAAAAGCCTATATAGAGGAAGAGTGGTAGAGGGGCAGATTCCTTTCTTGCAGACCCAACCCATGATGTTCTCACTATACCCTGAATCAAGTGCTTCTTTCTGTAAGACGCTGAGAGTACGGTGGACTATGTGCTTCCTGCAGCTACAGAATATCTACTTCACAGTGCTAGCCGATGCTCGTTGACTCTCGCATGCTGTTTGCTAAAGCTAATGTAGTCAACAGTGCCCCCAGTCATGGTCGGCCACTTGGGAAGCAAACTGTGTAGCAAATTGGGTAAAGATAAATTTTCTGTTCCTTAATCATAATCCCCAAAGCAGTCTGTACAAAACCATTCTGAGACAAAAGGACTACTGAGATACTTCAGATGAAATTAAAGATATACATGGAGTCAGAATTATAAGTGTGTCCAGGAAAACAAAGGTAAGATGTATGAAAGACAAATCCAGTTTCAAATTCCCACAAGCACTCTTCACATTTTAAGCTGAGTACTCAGATTTACTCACACCAATAATATTTCAGATCTCTATTTTAATCCTTCCTCAAAGCAATCCTCATAGATTTTAGAGGCAGAAAATCTTATATTTATATACCAGCTCTGCCATTTAGTAATATTTTGACTTTGTAAAATGACATAAGGTCTCTAAGTCACCAAATACTCAGCATCAAAACAAGGATGAAAATGCCTACCTCATAGGGCTATTTTAAGGGTTAAATGAGATCATATATTTGGTGTTTCTATATATAGTAGGCACTTCACAAGGATTGGTAATCTTTCTTCTACCCATTGGAATGAATTAGTACTGGTAAAATTTTTTGCCATCTCATTTCCTATGGTATCTAAAAAATGCAAATCAAATAGGATTTCCATGCCTTATTTATTTTTTTCCATACCCATGTGATTTGCCATGTCTGCCAAGGGCACTTTCTTTGTGACAATCTGAATTACGGGCCACACAGAAAAAGACTCAGAATAACATTCAGGGCCAAATTCTGCCATCTGATATGCATTGAAGCTTAGCTCTGAAATGCAGAATAAGTTAAACTTTGCAGGGACTGACAGCAGCATTTGTATAAGATTTATGATCTGCCAATGCCCTATCACCCATAAATATGTTTCTTTACAGCTATATATACCAGAGATTTCTGACAGTAGTTAGAAACAAAATTTCTCTTTGAATTTTGTTTCTGAAGCCTATTTAAGTAGTCTCTTATTTATTTTTATAGCTAATGGGGAAGTGTAAAAGAAGATAATATTTTTATAATCATATATTTGAATTTTCAATATGTCTTTGTACTTAAGTCAAATAGTATACCTTGACTCCTTCTACTTCATTAACCTCTTCATCTGAAATACTAAAATCACTTCTGACCAAAACCTTATTTCATTTCAACTCTTTCACTCAGGTTCTCCCAATAAATGGATCCTTTGGTTTCACAGACCAAAAGGCTCACAATTTTCTCCTCTACTATCAGTCCCATGGAAGCCAGTTTCTTTCTCCTCCAGCCTGGGTTCCATGATGTTGATGTTGTTAACTGCCCTTGAGTAAGCCCCCAACTCATGGTGACCCCATGCACAACGGAACAAAATGCTTTGGGGTCCTGTGCCATTCCCATGACTGGTTGCAGGTAAGACCATTGTGATCCATAGGGTTTTCATTGGCTGATTTTCAGAAGTAGATAGCTGGGCCTTTCTTCTTAGTCTGGGAGTGTTGCTAAAACCTGCTGAGCATAAAGTCAACACACAAGCCTCCACTAACAGGTGGTGTCTCTGTATAAGGTGCATTGACCAAGGACTGAACTCGGGTCTCTTGCATAGAAGGCAAGAATTCTGCCACTGGACCATCAACGCCAGGTACCATCATACATAGGTGTTTAGTCAACTGTCAAAATACTTGAGCCTTGGTTGAATTCCATAGTTATCTTTCCCAAACCTGGAGTCAGGCAGAGGAGAGACATTCTATAACCATGGCATCCAGGCTCTGTGGGCTTCAGTGGTACCCAGGGCCCAATGACATTTTCCTCTCTAATTCTCCTTATAATTAACTTAAACTCATATCGTGGAGAACTTCAAACATACACAATGTAAACCAAATACTCTTGAGGTCCCCAGTCTACCTATCAACAACCATCTGCCATTCTTGTTTTATTTTTATTTAAATCTGCCCACTCAGGAGCTCCTCCATGCTCATTTTTAGAAGAAATTATTATACATTGAGAGGCACAGATCTTCACCATTCAATTTTTATAAATGGATACACCATGTAATCCACACACATATAAAGATATAGAACATTTTCACTACACCAGAAAGTTCCCTGTGTCCCTTCCCAAACAACTCCCTCTGCATAGAGTAACCAGTGTTCTTATTTTTTTTTCATTAGAGATTAATTTAGCCTATTCTAGAACTTCACTTAAATGGAATCATACAGTAGGTACTCTTTTGAATCTAGCTTCTTTCATCCAGTGTTGTGCCTGTGAGATTCATCCTTGTTATTGTATCTTCATTCCCTTTTATGGATAAGTACTGTTTCATTTAATAAATTATTAAAATTTGTTTATCTACTCCTCTATTGACGGCATTTGAGTTGTTTAGGTCTATTAAAATTTTATAAATAAAGCTGCTGTGAACTTCTTCTACAAGTCTTTTGGTGGACATGTGCCCTCATTTTTCTTGGGTAAATATGTAGAAGTAGAATAACTGGAGCAAAGAGTAGATTTACGTTTAATTTTATAAGAAATCGACAAAAATGTTTACATAGTATATATACCATTGTATATTCTCACCAGTAGTGTACAAGAGTTCCTCAGCTATATTTGGTGTTTTTAGTTTTGTCTTCTTTTAAGCCATTCAGAGGGCAGGAAGTGGTTTTAATTGCATTACCATGTTGATTGATAAGGTTGACAACTTTTTCATGTGCTTATTGGCCATTTGCATATTTTACTTTTTGGAGTGTCGGATCAAGTCCTTTGCCTGTTTTTCATAGAATGGTTTGTCCTTTGTCCTTTTTTATTGAGCTCTAGGAGTTCTTGATATGTTTCATATGCATTTCTTTTGTCAAATATATGTTTTTCAAGTATTTTTCACAATCTGTGGCTTGGCTGTTCATTTTTTAATGTCAAAATTGACTCAACAGCAATGGTTTTTTTTTTTTTTTTGATTGATGAGTAGAAGTTTTAAAATCGATTAAAGTCTAATTTTTCAATTCATTTTTAATTTAATGGTATTGCATCTACACCGCTGAATAAGTTTCTGTTTTATTGATCCTAAGTTTTGAAGACTTTCCTTTTCCCATTGGGTTGCTTTGGAACATTTTTTAAAAAGCAAATAAATGTATATATGTGGGGCCATTTTTCAAATATTAAATAAATGTATAAATATGGGGCTACTTCTGTGTTCTCTTTTCTGTTCCATTGATATGCATTTCTACTCTTATTCCAACACCACACTGTTATTTTTACTGTTGATTTACAATTGTTGTTGTTGTTGTTAGGTGCCTTCAGGTTGGTTCTGACTCATAGAAACACTATGTACAACAGAATGAAACACTGCCCAGTCCTGCGCCATGCTCATAATTGTTATGCTTGGGCCCATTGTTGTACCCACTATGCCAATCCATCTCATCGAGGGTCTTCCTCTTTTTCACTGACCCTCTACTTTACTAAGCATGATATTCTTCTCCAGGGACTGGTCCCTCCTGATAACATGTCCAAAGTATGTGAGACATAGTCTGGAAATCTTTGCTTCTAAGGATCATTCTGGTTGTACTTCTTCCAAGACAAATTTGTTCATTCTTTTGGCAATCCATGGTATATTCGATATTCTTCCCCAACAACACAATTCAAAGGCATCAATTCTTCTTCGATCTTCCTTATTCATTGTCCAGTTTTCACACACATATAAGGTTATCGAAAACACCATGGATTGAGTCAGGCACACATTAGTCTTCAAGGTGATATCTTCGCTTTTCAACACTTTAAAGAAGTCTTTTGCAGCAGATTTGCCCAATGCAATGCCTCATTTGATTTCATGACTGCTGCTTCCATGGGGATTGTGGCTCCAAGTAAAATGAAATCCTTGACAACTTCAATCTTTTCTCCCTTTAACATGATGCTGCTTATTGGTCCAGTTGTGAGAGTTTTGGTTTTCTTTATGTTGTGGTGTAATCCATACTGAAGGCTGTGGTCTTTGACCTTCATCAGTAAGTGCTTAAAGTCCTCTTCGTTTTCAACAAGCAAGGTCATGTCATCTGTATATTGCAGGTTGTTAATGAATTTTCTTCCAATCCTGATACCCATTCTTTTTCATATAGTCCAGCTTCTCAGATTATTTTCTTAGCATACAGATTGAATAAGTATGGTGAAATGATACAACCCTGATGCACAACTTTCTTGACTATAAACGATGCAATATCCCCTTGTTCTATTTGAATAACTGCCTCTTGATTTATGTACAGGTTCCTCATGAGCACAATTAAGTGTTCTGGAATTCCCATTCTTCATAATGTTATCCATAATTTGTTATGATCCACACAATCTAATGCCTTTGCATAGTCAATAAAACACAGGCAAACATCTTTCTGGTATTCTCTGCTTTCAGCCAGGATCCATCTGACATCAGCAGTGATATCCCTCTTTCCACATCCTCTTCTGAATGTGGCTTGAATTTCTAGCAGTACCCTGTCGATGTACTGCTGCAACCACTTTTGAATGATCTTCAGCGAAATTTTACTTTCGTGTGATATTAATGATATTGTTTGATACTTTCCACATTCAGTTAGATCACCTTCTTTGGAATGGGTACAAATATAGATCTCTTCCAGTTGGTTGGCCAGGTGGCTCTCTTCCAAATTTATTGGCATAGACAAGTAAGCACCTCCAGCATTGCATCTATTTACTGAAACATCTCACTTGGTATTTTGTCAATTCCTGGAGCCTTATTTTTCACCAGTGCTTTCAGTGCAGCTTGGACCTCTTCCTTCAGTACCATCAGTTCTTGATCATATGCTACCTCCTGAAATGGTTGAATGTCAGAAAATTCTTTTTGGTATAGTGACTGCATGTATTCCTTCCACTTCTTTTGATGCTTCCTGCATTGTTTAATATTTTCCTCATAGAATTTTTCAGTATTGCATCTCAAGGCTTGAATTGTTTTCTTCCATTCTTTCAGCTTGAGAAATGCTGAGAGTGTTCTTCTTGATTTATAACAGTTTTATTAAATAAGTTTAATAAAGTATGTTTTATTAAATAAGTCCTCTAACTTTAATCTTCCTTTTCAAAATCCTTTCAGTTCTTCTAGGTCCTTTTTGTTTCCATATAAATTTTTGAATTAGTTTTTCAATTTCTACCAAAAAAAAAAAAAAAAAGAAGCCTGCTATGATTATAACTTGCATCATGTTGAATCTATAGTACAGTTCGGGGACGACTGGCACCTTAGATATATTGAATCTTCCATTCCATAACATGATAGAGCTCCCTGTTATGTCTTCTTTAATTTGTCTCAGCAAGGTTTTATAGTTTTAAGTGCAGAAGTCGTGCATGAGTTTTGTTCAATCTATTACTAAGTGTTTTGTGTCTTCTGTTGCTCTAGTGCTTGATTTTTAAAAAAATTTTATTGTAAATTATTTGCTCTAGAATTTCAAAACTACAATTTACACCTGCATTTTGTGAGCTGTTTAGTTTTTGTGGTTGATTTTTCAGATATATTAGGATTCTTTATTAAACAATTACATCATCTCCAACTAGAGACATTTTTATTTCTTCCTTTCTTAGCTTTATGCCTTTTATTTCCTTTTCTTGCCTTATTACAGTGGTCAGGACTTCCAATACAATGTTGAATAGAAGTGACGAAAGTAGGCGTTCTTGCCTTGTTCCTGACCTTAGGGTTAAAGCATTCCATTTTACATCATTTAAGATGACAAAACATTTGTTTAGAGCATCTTCTTCTATTCTTAAACTCCCACAGATCCATCTATTATTATCAGCAAGTGATCACACATTCTACTGCATTGAGAAAACAGAAGCCAACAGTAATAAACTCTATACTCTCCTCTCCACCTTTAAAACTACAAACAAAACTTGGTTTTTATCTGTCTTTTCCCCCTTTCCCATTACAAAGGAAAAGATTGCCATCATGCAACCTAATCCCTGTGCTGTGTAATCTGTACCTTTTACTTTATCAAGACAGAGTCTCTGGATATATACATTCTATTTTCGTACTGTTTCAGCTTCTGTTCTCTTCACATTTACAAATCTTCAAGTATCCTCTATATTTCAGAAAAAGAATAAGGAAACTAGCTCAACTTTTTGTCCCCTCCTAGATAAGATTATATGCCTTTCTTCTCAATAACGCTCGAATTTCTTCACAGTGATATCTATGCTCATGATAGCACCCTCTCACCACTTTCACATCTCTTCAGACTTGGGTTTTTAATTATTTGTTAAACATCTGCTATTATTTCCAAGGTACCTCAGACACAACCACAGTTGAGCTGAATTAATCACATTTATCCATACTAGCCCCTACCAATAGTCCCTGACTTGAATATTAAAAATGGAAACCTAGGAAATATCCTGACATCCTCTTTCTTACTTTCTCACCCCATACAGTCAAGTAATCACTAAGCCATCTTAATTACACCTCATTAATATCTTTCAAATTCCTGATTGTTTTACTCGGGACTCTGTTTTCTAGCCCACATTACCAAAAACACCTTTAAACTAGAGGAGCCAAGTTTCCTACTCTAAAATATTTTCCATTCTTCCTCATGTATGTCAAAACCTCATTATTTACAGAATGATAATAATATGTCTGTTCTCGCATTCGGCTTGTGAAGTCATATGACAAATTTCTCCCTGATAGGAGGGAAGAAAATGTTATGTGACAATTCTAGGAAGTCTCCTAAGGAGAAAGGTTTCACTCTTCTTCGCCCTTGATACCATGGAAGGAGGATACCATGGCTGGAATTTCAGCTGTTGTTGTTTTTAGGGGCTGACTCACAGCAACCTATGTACAATGGAACAAAACACTGCCCAATCCTGTACCATCCTCACAATCGAAGCTATCTTTGAGCTCATTGTTGCAGCTACTGTGTAATTCTTCTTATTGAGGGCCTTCCTCTGTTTTGCTAACCTTCTGCTCTACTAAGTAGGATGTCCTTCTCTAAAAACTGGCCCCTCCTGCTTCATCAAGTATGATGTCCTCTTCTAGGGATTAGTCTGTCCTGATAACATGTCCAAAGTAGGTGAGACCAAGTCTTCCCATCCTCACTTCTAAGGAGTATTCTGTCTGTACTTCCTCCAAGATGGAAGGATTTTTTCATTCTTCTTGCAGTCCACGGTATATTCAGTATTCTTCACCAACATTATAATTTTTTTTTTATTGTACTTTAGATGAAGGTTTCGAGAACAAATAGTTTCTCATTAAACAGTTAGTACACATATTGTTTTATGACAATGGTTAACAACCCCACGACATGTCAACACTCTCCCTTCTCAAACTTAGGTTCCCTATTACCAGCTTTCCTGTTCCCTCCTGCCTTCTAGTCCTTGTCCCTGGACTGTTGTGCCCCATTAGTCTCGTTTTGTTTTATGGGGCTGTCTAATCTTTGGCTGAATGGTGAACCTCCAGAGTGACTTCATTACTGAGCTAAAAGGGTGTCCGGGAGCCATGTTCTCAGGGTTTCTCCAGTCTCTGTCAGGCCAGTAAGTCTGGCCTTTTTTTGTGAGTTAGGATTTTCTTCTACATTTTTCTCCAGCTCTGTCCAGAACCCTCTGTTGTGATCCCTGTCAGAGCAGTCAGTGGTAGTAGCCTGGCACCTTCTAGTTGTACTGGACTCAGTCTGGTGGAGGCTGTGGTGGTTGTGGTCCATTAGTCCTTTAGACTAATCTTTTCCTTGTATCTTGTTTTCTTCATTTTCCCTTGCTCCCAAAGGGGTGAGACCAGTGGAGTATCTTAGATGGCTGCTCACAGGCTTTTAAGACCCCAGACTCTACTCACCAAGGTAGAATGCAGAACATTGTCTTTATAAACTGTGTTATGCCTATTCAGCTAGATGTTCCCGGAGACCATGGTCCTCACAGCCCTCCGCCCAGCAATATGGTCCCTCAGGGAGTTTGGATGTGTCTATGGAGCTTCCATGACCTTTGCTTGTACAAGTGGTGCTGGCTTCCCCAGTATTATGTACCGTCTTACCCTTCACCAAAGTTACCACTTATCTATTGTCTATTTAGTTTCCTCCCACCTCCACCCCTCCCATCCCTGGTAACCAACAAAGATTGTTTCTTTTTGTGTGTAAACTTTTTCATGAGCTTTTACAGTAGCGTCTCATACAATATTTGTCCTTTTGTGACTGACTTATTTCACTCAGCATAATGTCCTCCAGTTTCATCCATGTTATGAGATGCTTCACAGATTCATCATTGTTCTGTATTGTTTCATAATACTCCGTTGTGTGTATGTACCATAGTTTGTTTATCCATTCATCTGTTGATGGGCATCTAGGTTGTTTCCATCTTTTTGCTATAGTGAACACTGCTGCAATGAACATGGGTGTGCATATGCCTATTTGTGAAATGGCCCTTATTTCTCTAAGATCTATTACTAGGAGTGGGATTGCTGGATCATATGATATTTCTATTTCTAGCTTTTTAAGGAAGCACCATATCATTTTCCAAAATGGTTGTATCATTTCACTTTCCCACCAGCAGTGCATAAGAGTTCCAATCTCCCCGCAGCCTCTCCAACATTTGTTATTTCCAGTGTTTTTGATTCGTGCCAGTAATGCCGGGGTGAGATGGTATCTCACTGTGGCTTTAATTTGCATTTCTCTAATGGCTAGTGATCACAGGCATTTCCTCATGTGTCTGTCGGCCGCATGAATGTCTTCTTTGGTGAAGTCTCTGTTCATTTCCTTTGCCCACTTTTTAATTGGATTATTTGTCTTTTTGTTGCAGAGGTGACCAACATCATAATTTTGCTTTTTTATTATAATACATTAAATGATGCAATAAATATTAAAAATTCCAGCAGCCATCTTGAATTAAGAAATCAAGAACCATATATACCATGTTAGACCAGAGATCTGGAGAAGCTTGGATCTTTGTTGTCTTAATAAGTTCTCATATAAAGTCTGAAATGTCTATATTTGTATTTCTTTTATGTGCAGTAGCAGACTTTTGTGGATGTAGGCCACTATGGTCTGGATCTCCTTTATATAGAACTACACCAAATACTAATCATTACATCCTTCAGTTCCATTTACCATACTCTACACCAGAATAATTTGATCAAGTCACTTTTCTTATTAAACCCTCTAAGGGGCTTTGTCTTACCATAAAATATTACTTCATCTATGAATCAACTCTTCCCAGATCCCTCAATGTTGTGTCGAGTGTTCTTCCTCTATGGCATCAAGTGCCAAGTCTTTTTCACTATCATAGTTACTATAACACTGAATTAAAATTTCCTGTTTATCTCTTTATCTCTCAGACAGACATTTCTTTTGAAAGTTACTTTAAGGAAGAGATTGTGCCTACTCCACCATCCTCTCCTCATTTATGCTATAGGACATTCCACATACTTATTGCATATTTATTGAATTTTAGGTAGAAACATCAAATGCTCTACTTTTTTATATTCTAATTGGAAATTAAAATACCATCAGGTCTTTAAATTTTGAAAGAAATTTACTATAAAAGGGTTAAAATGGTTATGGATAAATACATATAATTGAATATATAACAGTTCTTATATATAAATATACATATAACATTTTATATATATGTATGTACAGATATTTCAGAACAGAATATTCTAACGCAACATTCAAATGTTTGAATGCAGAGAGCTTTCCGTTGTCCTTCAGTAGGATATTCTCATTGCATATGCATCCACCTTAACATCTGTGCCATTTTGTTTTGAATGTTTGGTAGGGAAATTATTCAACAGGCACCCCAGCTGTCAAAGCATGCCATTTGTGATGCTTCAACAAGCAGCGCAGACACTTCAAACTCTATTGCACCTGAGCAGGGGAGAACCTCCTCCGGGAGCTGCTGCCTTAAATGTTTCAAGGCAGACATAGGACACTTACACTTCTCAACATCAGGTCTCCTATACTCCTGCAAAATTGGTCTCCGCTGATCCACTCCTTATTTTTTACCTGGGCTGACAGCCACATGATTGATATTATTTACTGAAGTCTCTACCAGGCCTTTACATACTGTCTTATCTTTGACATCTCACTTATCTCTGGTGCCTCGCTTGTCAGTTATTTATTTCATGTGTTAATGATTTCTTTATTTAATGGTTACCTTGCTCTGAGAGGCTGATGCACATTTATTTAATATCATGAAAAGTATGAGTAGTAGAGATAGGAGAGAGTGATGAGAGAAAATGATATAAGAAACATTTTAAACTACTTAGGAGAAACACAACCAAACATCTTTGTGATATGGAGAATATTTTTACATGAGGCACCCTTGCATTATTTTATGGAAAAATATTATTTCAAAGAATGTTGTACCATTTAAGACATGAGACAGAGGAATATCACTCAGTTTCCATTTCTCTAAACTTATTATTACTTGTCTTTGCTGGTGTCTCCTTAGTCTACCCCACCTTCTACGCCAGAAATCTTGAAACAACCACCTTCAAAATCACCTTCTCATGGTCACACATTCAGCAAGTACTATTAAATCTACTGCATTTACTAATTTGGACAATAGTTATTAAACCCCTACCACATACCTGGACTTTGATATATGCTGGGATGAAATGATAAGCTAAATATACATAATCTTAGACATCATGGATTTTATGGACTGGTTTGAGAAAAAGGCATTAATCAAATCATCTCCCAAATAAGTGCAGTCACACCACAGGCATATGAAAGACAAGCTTTTAGTGCTCTCAATGCAAAGAACAAAACTTCCCTGAAAAAATAATGCATTGTGCTAAAATCTGAAGGAAGAATAGGCCTTAAACAGATGAAGGAGGTTTGGAGTGTTTCAGGCAAAAGGAATAACATATGAAAAGGCTCAGTGGTGGGAGGGGGCTGTTATGTCTGAGAAACTAATAGAAGGTTGTGTAGTGACTGTGTGAAATACAAGACTGAAAATTGTTTCAAAATGAATCTGGATAAGTTTCGTGGGAACATTCTCATGCCAAACCTTACAAGACATATTAAGGACTATGGCCCTTAGTATATAAGCTATTTGAAGCCATTGTTTTACCTTAAGCAGGGGATAGAAAATGTGGGATTGATAAGATCAAACTTGAGTTTTGAAAGGAAATCACTCAGCTGTGTAAAGAAAAGACTGTAAGAGAGTAGTAACGATTACAGCAATATTAGTTCAGCCACTACTGAGAAAGAAGATCAGTCTTTCTCTCACAAACACACAAGACATTGTTAAAGATCACTCATTCTCTAAGTTGTACAACTTGGTGGGTAGTGAGAAAGGACCAGGTTTAATGGAGTGGAGAATTATAAAGTTTGGACATGTTGATTTTAACATGCCTCAGAGAAAGCCAAGGGGAAATGTCAAACAGGCAATTGGGTATATAGATCTGAGCTTAAAAATTCTAGGCTGGTGATATAAATCTGAGTTAACTGCATATGATAAATAATTAAACCCAAAATGCACATGATACTGCCTCAATGTGAGAGGAGAAGGAGACCTGTGATTCAGATGTGATGACCTTTAGGACATAATGGCCAGGGAGAGAATAATGAAATTACAAAGCAGAGCAAGAAGTAACCAGAAAGATAGAAATAAAATCAGAGAGTGGTGTCATAAAAGGCAGAGGAAAAGAGTGCTTCAAAAGCAAATATTTGACCAAGAGGAATGAAAGTCCATGTCTAAACAAAGACTTGAACATCAGTGCTCATAGCAGCATTAATCATCTGTCATGGATTGAATTATGTCCCCCCAAAAATGTGTGTGTCAGTTTGGCTGGGCCATGATTCCTAGCATTGTGTGATTTTCCTATATGTTGTAAATCCTGCCTCTATGATGTTAATGAGGGCGGACAGTTGCGTTAGTAAGGCAGGACTCAATCTACAAGACTGGATTGTGTCCTGAGGCAATCTCTTGAGATATGAAAGAGAGAAGTGAGCAGAGAGACAGGGGGACCTCATACCACCAAGAAAGCAGTGCCGGGAGCAGAGCGCGTCCTATGGACCCGGGGTTCCCGTGTGGAGAAGCGTCTAGTCTGAGGGAAGATTGATGAGAAGGCCGACAGAGAGAGAAAGCCTTCCCCTGGAGCTGACGCCCTGAATTTGGACTTCTAGCCTACTGGACTGTGAGAGAATAAACTTCTCTTTGTTAAAGCCACCCACTTGTGGTATTTCTGTTACAGTAGCGCTAGATGACTAAGACATCATAATAGCCAAAAACTGGAAACATCCTAACTATCCGTCAACTAGTGAATGGTTAAACACATTATGCAATACTGTTATTGTCGTCGTTAGGTGTTGAGTCAGTTCTGACTCATAGTGATCCTACATACAACAGAACAAAATACTGCCCGGTTCTGCACCATCCTCACAGTCATTGCTATGCTTGAGCCCATCATTGCAGCCACTGTGCCAATCCATTTCCTTGAGGGTCATCTTCTCTCTCACTGACCCTCTACCAAGCATGATTTCCTTCTGCAGAGACTGGTCACTCCTGATAACATGTCCAAAGTATGTGAGACAAAGTCTTACCATCCTTGCTTCTAAGGAACATTCTGGCTGTACTTCTTCCAAGACAGATTTGTTTGTTCTTCTGGCAGCCCATGGTATATTCAATATTCTCCCCCACCACCATAAGTCAAAGGCATCATTTCTTCTTCTGTCTTCCTTACTCATTGTCCATCTTTCACATGCACATGAGGCGATTGAAAACACCATGGCTTGGGTCAGGTGCACCTTAGTACTCAAAGTGACAGCTTTGCTTTTTAACACTTTAAAGATGTTTTTTACAGCAGATTTGCCCAGTGGAGTATGTTGTATGATTTCTTGACTGCTGCTTTCATGGGTGTTGATTGTGGATCTAAGCAAAATGAAATCCTTGACAATTTCAATTTTTTCTCTGTTTATCATGATGTTCCTTATTGGTCCAGTTGTGAGGATCTTTTGTTTTCTTTATGTTGAAGTGTAATCCATACTGAAGGTTGTGGTCTTTGATCTTCATCAATAAATGCTTCAAATTCTCCTCACTTTCAGCAAGCAAGGTTATGTCATCTGCGTATCGCAGGTTGTTAATAAATCTTCCTCCAATCCTGATTCCCCCTTCTTTTTCATATAGTTCGGCCTCTCTGATTGTTTGCTCAGTATACAGCTTGAATAAGTATGGTGAAAGGATACAACCCTGACACACACCTTTTCTGATTATAAACCACACAGCATCCCCCTGTTCTGTTCAAGTCACTGATAGTGAGACAAAATTCATTAGTTCTTACCTGAGTGGGTGGTCAGGGGAAAAGATTGACTTCAGTGAAGTAGGAGGGAATGTTTTGGGAAATATTACGTATCTTTAATGTTATGGAAGTTAAAAGACTGTATATAACTTTATAAA
Organism: Dugong dugon; assembly: GCA_030035585.1. NCBI lineage: Eukaryota > Metazoa > Chordata > Mammalia > Sirenia > Dugongidae > Dugong > Dugong dugon. Next base: position 112,170,537 of record CM057468.1, on the reverse strand, counting down.
ATCATCAAACTGTATTTAAGTTGGTGAATTTGATTTGATATACAAACTAGACCTCAATAAATCTGGGCAATCAAAGGAGTGGTGGGTCAGCAATATCAAATGCTACTGAGAGGCCAGGTGTGACTGGAACAGAAAAATAACCACTGGGTTCAACACTATGTATTTGTTGGGAGTTGACTCAAGATGAAGAGTTAAACAGTTGATGAAACCTTAAAAAAAAAAAAAAAATCCATTGCCAATAAGTCAATTCTGACTCCTAGCGACCTCATAGAGTTTACAAAGCTGTAAATCTCTACAGAAGCAGATTGCCAAATCTTTGTCCTTTGGAGTAACTGGTGGTTTCCAACTGCCAACCTCTTGGTTAGCAGTCAATCGTTTTAACCACTGCTCCACCAGAGCTCCTTAAACATTTGATAGGTACTGAAATAACTAATTAGTTACCTTAAATTTTAGAAAAGCTGTTGATTTGGTGTCAAATTATTTTAATAGTTACAAATAATCATCCTGATTTAACTTTTTAGCACAATCCTTCTAATAAAAAAAATCCATGAGGCATCATTTCACACTAAGTTTTGTTAGGGTTATCACCTTAAGAGTTAGAATATTCTTACTAATATTATAACTGTAATTTTACTAAGGTATCTTCAGGTGTCTTGCAAAATTTAATTTAACTGACAATTTAGATCAAATATCTAAAGTTGTTTGGTGTACAAACATATTTCAAACCCATGAGTGACTTTAAGTCTTGAATATTTGTTTGGAATTTAAGTGTCCACATCAGAATATCTGAAATGATTTTGGAGCACTTGATATATTTCACTTGCAAATGCATCACTGGTTCCAATCTTTCTGAATATAAAATTCATTGTGGGAGTCAATTTTAGAAAGCTGTTTTCTTCATCCCATCCCTCTGTCAATGAAGAAAACGAGGTACTAAAAAGTGTGACGTATAAACCAATTTGCATGATTGATACTGAATAACCTATAATTTCCTAGCCTAAGTGAACTTTCATTAGGTAAGCTTCTAATTTGGTGATTTAAGCAGTGAAGAATGTATTTAAGGTTGTAGTTAGCTCACTGACCATCCACAATCAAGCTTGGAGGTAACGCTCACCATCCTACAGCAGAATTGACCCAGTGAAGACACCAGAACTCCAAGCTCTAGAAACCAGATACTGGAGCTTGTACTATCAATACTCCTGACACTGGGCACTTCATTCGGTCCCTAGAAAAGATACTAACATTGGCTCTGGAAACTGGCATAGCTACCATGACCTATCAGAAAACAAATTCTGCATGACTCAGCCTTTCTCAAATTATTAGATCCAGCTTCATCACCCAAAGCAATTTAATCTGACTGGTGGTACATAAATCTGATTCTCAGGAGGCAACTTTAAGAGAAATTGGGAAACACAGAATGTTGAGGAGAGGGCATTGGTAGTTCAGTGGTAGAATTCTCACCTTCCATGGGGGAAACATGGGTTCAATTTCCAGCCAATGTACTTCATGTACAGCCACCACCTAACTGTCTTTCAGTAGAGACTTGCATGTTGTTATGGTGTTTAACAGGTTTCAGTGGAGCTTCTAGGATAAGATGGCTAGGAAGGAAGTATTGGAGATCTATTTCAGAAAATTAGCCAGTGAAAACAATAGCGACCAACAATGGGGATAGCATAGGATTGGTCAGCGTTTCTTTCATTGTGCGTGGAGTTGCCATGAGTTAAAAGCCAATGACAGCCTCTAACAACAACAGTGAGAGGAGGACTGCCATATAAGATGTTGAATTCCTCTAAAATGTTAAGGACTTTCAGATGTTGGGTGGCCCAAACCAAAAACAAATCACAAATAAACAAACAAAAGAAAAGAAAATTACTACAGACATTAGTAATGATTTTCTAGAAGTAAAGACTAATATATTCTCTGTATGCACTGGTGATTACTTTTATTTGTTCAAAGATTTTTCTGGTGTAACATACAAGGATTAATTAATGCTCATGGGCTGTAACCCACTTGACACTCTTTAATTATGAGGCAACACTCCATATCTTAGGACTACATTTCTTAAGAATTGTTAGAGTCTAAATCTTACTAGTGTGGCAGATAGTTGTTATTACAAGTAAGAACTTCAGTATGCTTAGCCAAGGGCAAAAATTAAATAAGAATTTTAAGTGTATGTTTCCATAAAACCTTCAGGTTAATATCTAAGGAGCAGTAAAAAATATGTGGGACTGTCAACCCTTTCTGACAAGGTTTGGTCCCCAGTGTCAAACACTAGTAGAGAATGCATGGACCATTTGAAGGGTTATTTTTATAAATAATCTTGGAGTCAGATCTCGGTTTGGACCTTGGCCATTCCATTTGAATATGTAATTTTCTGGAACTCTGTATTTTCTTACACATATCGGGGATAATACTAACACATTTAAAGATCTGTACTAAGAATACCCATCACCCATCTGTCAGTTTGTCATACTGGGGTGGCTGCCGTGTTGCTGTGAGGCTGGAAGCTATGCCACCAGTATTTCAAATACTAGAAGGGTCACCCCTGGTGGATGGGTTTCAGCGGAGCTTCTAGACTAAGATAGACTAGGAAGAAAAGCTTGGCAATTTACTTATGAAAATTAGCCAATGAAAACCTTATGATCACAATAGAACATTGTCCAACTCATTGCTTTGAACAAGTCATCAGGAACAATCAATAATCGCTAAGGGATTCATCGTGTTTGGTGAAGTAGAGGACCAGAGATGGTGAGGGAGACCCTCGGTGAGATGGATTGGCACAAGAGAAGCAAGGATGGACGTGAACATGCTGGTAATTGTGAGGGTGATGCAGGACCAGGCAACATTTCTTTCTGTTGTACATAAAGTCTCTGTGAGTCCGATTCAACTCTATGGCAGCTAACAATTACAACTAAGAATATGATGATGATGATGATAATGAAATGATGATGAAGACGAAGATATGTTGGTGATGAAAGAACCAATTTACTGAGAATTCCTAAAATAAAAATATATAAACATAATATGGATTGTATGTTTTGTTTGGTTTTTAAATCTCCCTGTTCTCTTTCTTAACATCTCAGGTATATTTCATAAACTTCTAGACCAACTTCAATTTACGTCTCGTCTCTTTTCTTTTTTATCTTCCTCTCATTCAGTCCACACGTACCAGGACCCTGAATGCTTGGCCTGCAGAGACAGGAGATTGTAGGTACGAACGCCTTTGAGACACTATCCCCCAGGGTGTGTGATATGCAGGGAGGAGGGAGAGCACTGTGTAATTATTTAAATGGTTGTGAATGTTGCCCTTTCTCTATTGAGTGTCTCTGTGTTCTGGCTAACAATTTCTGAACACTGATGCCAGCATTTTGGGGGTACATCCCCCAGGAGGCTACGTGAGGCTGTGCAGGCTATGACCTCACAGGGTATATAAAGACAAGGGGGTAAAGGGGATTTACCCAGCCTGTGCTCTGTTCATCATGGTGTGGGCTGTGGTACTGGGCTACACCTGTCCAGAGGGGTGACTTTTCTAATTTGTTCAAAGTCCCCCTATGGATTACCAGAGGGTCTGGGCATATGTAAGTATTTTGAAGCTTCAGTGAGGCCTCTCCACTATATTTTTTTTCCTGAGAAATCTGCTCTATATCCTCTATATCTTCCACATCTCTCTTAGCTGCTGGCCCTAGAAGGACACCTTGCAACTTTTGGCTGCTGAGGTTTTCTCATTTATCCCTCTTGAGCATGAAAACCAGCAAGACACCTTGAATTCATTTAATCTTCCTTTTGTCCACTTGACTCAAGAAAATCTGCCTCCCCTTGTCATTGTTAATCATGGAGGGCAAGCTAAGCACTTTCTCTCTTCTCATCTCTCAGATTCGCTCCTGACCAGCTCAGCGGGCAGTAGCAACAGCTCAATCAGTCCATGACGTAAGCAGATCTCCAAGAAGGGCATTGAATTTCAGACTCTCTGGGTGGTGCAAACAGTTAAGATCTTAGCTACTAAGAGAAAGATTGGTAGTTTGAGTCCATCCAGAGAGCTCTGGAAGAGAAGTCTGGCAATCTATTTCCGGAAAAAAAAAAAAAATCAGCCACTGAAAACCCTGTGGAGCAAACAGTTCTATACTGATCACATAGGGTTGCCATGAGTTAGGATAGACTCTAGGGCAAGTTTTTTTCTTTTTTTTTCCTTTATAGAATCCTACAATCTTCACAACTTTTTTTTTTAAACTCCCTCCCCTGTTCTCTGGGCCAAGGGGAAAAGAGAGGAAAATAATCTCTTTCCTTTATTCCCCAAGGGAAATGGAGAAAGAAGGACTGGTCTGTCACCACAAGAATTGTACTCTCCCCACAGTCAAAGGCTCCCATGAATCTCTTCATGCTCCTTCTCCAATATTTTGCTCTGTAGACTGAGGGAGAACACTGACATAGATGATTACAGATTTTGGTATCACTGACTCTGCTGCCTCTTAGACAATTTGAGGGAAGGAGTCTATAATCAATGGTTGGTAGTTTTTTTCATACTTAGACTTCAATTTAAAGAAATAGGAAAAGTTCCAAACCAACAGGAAAAACCCTTATCAAACAGGTAAGTACATAGTAAGTACTCCATGTTTATAAAAACTGAATCTCAGTATCTTTATAGAATCCAGTTATTATATATATTTTTACAATGGAGACTCAGTATTTAATTTCTATGTCAAAAGCATATACTACAAATAGCACAGGCTTATATATAATATTATCTTTATGTCTAAATGAAAACTTTAAATCACTTAATTTAGTGGCCAAAAGTTACTCTAGAAATCACTTAGTCCAACCTCTTATTCCAAACCCCCTGAAGCCAATCACTCTTAGGAAGTTTGAGGGAAGGATACACCTAAGGTTGTTAAATATATTATCTTAATTAGTTTAGAGCACAGCTTGGTGTCAGACAAATACTCCTGTCCTGACTCTTCATGGTGCAAACAGTTAAGCACTGGGCTACTAATCAAAAGGTTGGTGGTTCGAACACACCCAGAGGCATCTTTGAAAAAAATGTCTGGTGATCTACTTCCAAAAAATCAGCCACTGAAACCCCTATGGAGCACAGTTCTACTCTGAAACACACTGGGTCACTATGAATCAGAATCCACTCAATGGCAAATGGACTGATCTTGGTTTTTTTTGGCTTCGTACTTACTAGCTATGTGACTTCTGAAAACGTCTTTTACTCTTTCAGAAAAAAGAATTTACTAAATTGCTCCTATATTGTAAACTATTCCTCCTATTTTGAATCTATACTGACTATTCCAAACGTCTTTGTATCTGTACTGGGATTTTTAATAGTCTGATTCTTTATCTCTGCTACACATTTAGCATTTTATTACACTGTATATTCTACTCAAATTACTTTATATGATTATGTCTGAATATCCAAGTTTATTATAAATTCCTGTGGGTAGAGATGTTAAAAAAATAGTATAGAGTAGAATACCATATGTTAGCATGGAGATATGATTGGAATAAGAGCCAGAAGGCCTGAGATCTAGCTGTAGGTGCATTTATTTAGTAACTGCATGGTCCCCGATTATTCTGGAGTCTGTAGTCTTGCCAGATCTGCTCATCAATGTGGTTGTGCCTTTGCATGTCTGATACTGAGGTTTCTCAGCTGCCTTTAATTTTTCTGCATCTCAGTTAATTCATCTATAATATGAGAAGAATAATATCGTATAGACAAGAACACAAATATTGAAAGGGATAGAATGTAAGATGTCTAACATGGTGACTACCACAAGGAGGTGCTTGGGTAATATTTTTTTTTCATCTATCTCGCTCTCCTACAATGTCTATGCAGATGAATAAAAGCTTTTTACATTAATTTGATCAATACTACCCTTCCCTTATGAAGCATTATCAAAAAATACTATGAAATTTCAAAACGTTATATACATATTTTGGAAAAAAATGTCCTTATTGATGAAAAGGAAACACAATGACTTAGCCATGTTTTACAAACATTGTTTTATATGCTTCCTGCTTCTAGGAGAAGGGAGAAGGGAGTATCTATTAGTTAAACAAATAACTCATTTGTTTGACAGCAGTTTGACAACCCCTGCACAATCCATTACTTTTTTGACCAGCCTTATGGACATCAGCCATGACATATAATGAACTAGGCAGAAGAAGTGGGGCTACTGTCTTGAAGAATCATGTATCACCTGAGGACAGCAGAGGAAATAATATCATATTACTTACTTAATTGAATTGTAATAACGTTGGCTTTAAATGTTGTTTGTAGTCTTCAGTATAGGGGGTGAGTAAATTAGCTTTCAAGTCCATAGCTTAAGAATGCAGATCTAGCTAGAGAACTAAGGAAAGGAAAAATTTAATGAATATAAATAAAAAATTCTTCTTATGTCTGCACTGCACTCACTCTTTAACTGGTTTCCCTTCCCAGCCCACCTAGAAACCTAGAAGAGTCTGGGACAGGCAGTTTTGCTTGATCTGTCCCATCACGTTATTGTACCCTTGTATGTCTGACATTGGAGTTTTGGGGCTGGCATCAGCTAACCTTTCTCCCACTGAGTAAGGTAACATAATTGAGAATGAGTTGGGGAAAAGAGAGAGAACCCAGTAAGGAAGAAAAAGAGATGGAAGAAGAGAGAGATATCTGTAGCCAGTGGCACTATTTTATAATACAACACAATAACCATTTATAGAGCAGATATCCTTAGGAACTTCACACTAAAATCAATATGCCAGCTGTGAAATACAGTTCTGCTACAGACAATTTTTTTTTTTTTAAGAAGAAAAATCTTAACAGATTTAACAAAAAATAGAAAGCATATGAGGGAATTTATCCCCAGGGATTGAATTGTTCCTAGGAACAGAAGGTAGAGAGAAAATCACTTGCTGCCCATTATTCCATGTTTTAAGCATAGAAAGACGCCTGACAGAAGGCACAGAGAGAAGGGACCCCTCCTACAGGACAGTCTAGAGTCATCAGTAAGAGCCCCTGTGGTCAAGTCACCTCTGATTGAGTTTTATACAACACCCCCCCCCCCACCCCCAACACACATACACATACAGGCTTCAAAGAGTTAATATTAAAGGACTCTTTAGATTTTACAATTTTTCCTAATTCTAAAATGACCAGGCACTCTTATTGGTTTACTTTAGATAGAGAAAAGTTTTGTGTTTCTTTATGCCCTTTGTAAGGTTGACTGTCTGGGTACATTTTCTCAGTTTGGATTCCATTAAGGATGGTGCTGCCTTTTAGAACCACTTGGATGTACTCATGAGTGGCATCACACACCATTGACAGAAGTATAACTAATGGCCCTCTCCTAGAACTTCTGACTCCTGGTGTTGATAAATGTAAGATAGGAGGATTGGTAAAAGTTAGCAAAGTCCTTACAGCAATACAAACCAGGCTGCCAGTATTTCAAAGAAAGGAAACAAAGCCCCTTCAAAACTGTCTACATAATATGCTTTTGTCAATAGACTCTGCAATAATACTACAGATGATCATGATCATTAACAATTTTGGACTCAAACTATGTGTCAGGCACTTTCATAAGCACTTGACTCAGGTTATTTCTTTAAATGTAATTTAATCTTATGAGATAAATCCTATGTTACTAATCTCTTCATACAGATTAGAAAATGGAGGAATAATGCTTTCTAAAATATAAGAATACAATGGAAGAAAATATATCTTGTTTCATTGAGAAGACTTGAGACTAAAAACATGATATAAACAGTGTGGGAGAAGGCAGATCTAGTGACAGAAGTTAAAAAGTAGAATAGGAATTGAAATAAAATATTTAAAAATTTCTCCTAACTATAAACCTGAATGAAAAATAAAAACATTATTGCACGGTAGAAGGTAAATATATCAAATCATTACTGTCCTCTACCCACTTCTCAAGGAAAAAATACAGAAATCAGACAGATTTCTGGATGAGGGCTTGTGTCAAGATTTATTCCTAAAATATTAGTGCGGAATCATGGATATTAAAATCTCTCAAATGACATCTACTCTTGATATTCTCATGAATGAGTTACTCATCTAGATAGATTCTGTTCCTGACTCATTACAGTAGAACTTTAAAAAAAAAAAATTTCTCTGTCATATGCAGTCTCAATTTCCCAAACTTCACAGCATTTTTCCTTGAACATATAATTATTGCAATCAATTAGAGAAGGGTTTCTAATTATTGACCCTTGTGCAATAATATCCTGGTATATGTTAATGTGTTTTAGCTTTTCTAATGAAAAATAAAACAACAACAAACACAGGATTTGAGTGTTTTAGTTGATGCCTACACTCTCCAGTTTGCAACAAGATTCACTGCTTCCCAAGATTTTACACCTGGAAGCTTCAGACATTCATGTTACCTACCTGTTGTTGTCAGATGCCATCAAGTTGGTTCCAACTCATAGTGACCCTGTGTACAACAGAATGATAAACGCTGCCGGGTCCTGCACCATCCTCATACTCATTGTTATGCTTCAGCCCATTGTTGCAGCCACTGTGTCAGTCCATCTTGTTGAGGGTCTTTCTATTTTTTTGTCCCTCTACTTTACTAAGCATGATATCCTTCTCTAGGGACTGGTCCCTCCTGATGGCATGTCCAAAATATGTGAAACGAAGTCTTGGTATCCTTGCTTCTCAGCAGCATTCTGGCTGTACTTCTTCCAAGACAGATCTATCCATTCTTCTGACACTCCATGGTATTTTCAATATTCTTCACCAACACTATAATTCAAAGCCATTAATTCTTCTTTGGTCTTCCTTATAAATTGACCAGCTTTCACATGCATATGAGGTGATTCAAAACACCGTGGCTCGGGTCAGGGTCGGGCAAACCTTAGTCTGTAAAGTGACATCTTTGCTTTTTAACACTTTAAAGAGATCTTTTGCAGCATATTTGTCCAATGCAATGGTTCCTTTGATTTCTTGACTGTTGCTTCCATGGGTGTTGATTGTGGATCCAAGTAAAATGAAATCTTTTGCAGAATTCAGTATTATCACTACTTATCATGATGTTGCTTATTGGTCCAGTTGTAAGGATTTTTGTTTTCTTTATGTTGAGGTGTAATCCATACTGAAGCCTGTAGTCTTTGATCTGCATCAGTAAGTGCTTCAAGTCCTCTTCACTTTCAGCAAGCAAGGTTGTGTCATTTGCATAATGCATGTTGTCAATGAGTCTTCCTCCAATACTAATGCCCCATTCTTCTTCATATAGTCCAGCTTCTCAGATTATTTGCTCAGCATACAGATTGAATAGGTATGGTGAAAGGATACAACCTTGACACACACCTTACCTTTAAACCACGCAACATCCCCATTGTTCTGTTCAAATGACTGCATCTTGGTCTAAGTACACGTCCTCATGAGCACAATTAAGTATTCTTGAATTTCCATTCTTCACAATGTTATCCATAATTTGTTATGATCCACAGTCGAAACATAGTCGAATGCCTTTGTGTAGTCAATAAAACACAGGTAGACATTTTTCTGGTATTCTCTGCTTTCAGCCACGAGCCATCTGACATCAGCAATGATATCCCTGGTTCCACGTCCTCTTCTGAATCTCACTTGAATTTCTGTCAGTTCCCTGTCAATGTACTGCTGCAACCGCTTTTGAATGATTTTCAGAAAAATTTTACTTGTGTGTGATATTAATGATATTTTTCGATAATTTCCACATTCTGTTGGATCAGCTTTCTTTGGAATGGGTAAAATATGGATCTCTACCAGTCAGTTGGCGAGGTGGCTGTCTTCCAAATGTCTTGGCATAGACAAGTGACCACTTCCACTGCTGAATCCGTTTGTTGAAATATCTCAGTTGGTATTCCATCAATTCCTGGAGCCTTGTTTTTCGCCAATGCTTTCAGTGCAGTTTGGACCACTTCATTCAGTACCATCGGTTCCTTGATCATAGCTGTCTCCTGAAATGGTTGAACATCGACCAATTCTTTTTGGTACAGTTACTCTGTGTATTCCTTCCATCTTCTTTTTATTCTTCCTGTATCATTTAGTATTTTCCCTGTGGAATCCTTCAATATTGCAACCCGAGGCTTGAATTTTTTCTTTAGTTCTTTCAGCTTGAGAAGTGCCAAGCATGTTCTTCCTTTTGGTTTTCTAACTCCAGGTCTTTGCACATGTCATTATAATACTTTGTCTTCTCGAGCTGCCCTTTGAAACCGTCTGTTCAGCTCTTTTACTTCATCATTTCTTCCTTTTGCTTTAGCTACTCTACATTCAAGAGCAAGTTTCAGAGTCTCTCCTGACATCCATTTTGTTCTTTTCTTTCTTTCCTGTCTTTTTAATGACCTCTTGCTTTCTTCATACATGATGGCCTTGATGTCATTCCACAACTCATCTGGTCTTTGGACATTAGTGTTCAACACGTCAAATTTATTCTTAAGATGGTCTCTAAATTCAAGTGGGATATACTCAAGGTTGCACTTTGGCTCTCATGGACTTGTTCTAATTTTCTTCAGCTTCAACTTTAACTTGCATATGAGCAATTGATGATCGGTTCCACAGTCAGCCCCTGGCCTTGTTTTGACTGATGACATCGAGCTTTTCCATTGTCTCTTTCCATAGATGTAGTTGATATGATTCCTGTGCACTCCATCTGGTAAGGTCCACGTGTTTAGTTGCTGTTTCTGTTGTTGATAAAAGGTATTTGCAATGAAGAAGTCTTGCAAAATTTCTATCATGATCTCAGGCATCATTTCTATCATCTAGGCCATATTTTCCAACTATCAATCCTTCTTTGTGTCCAACTTTTGCATTCCAATTGACAGTAATTATCAGTGCATCTTGATTGCATGTTTGATCAAGTTCAGCCTGCAAAAGTTGGTAAAAATCTTCTATTTCTTCATCTTTCGCTTTAGTGGTTGGTGGGTATATTTGAAAAATATTCCTATTAACTGATTTTCCTTGTAAGTGTATGGATATTATCCTATCACTGACAGAGTTGTACTTCAGGATACATCTTGAAATGTTCCTTTTGATGATGAATGGGACTCCACTTCTCTTCAATTTGTTATTCCTGGCATAGTAGACCATATGATTATCTGATTCAAAATGGCCAGTACCAGTCCATTTCATCTCACTAATGCCTAGGATATCAATCTTTATGCGTTCCATGTCATTTTTCACAACTTCTAATTTTCCTAGATTCATACTTCACATATTCCATGTTCGGACTATTAATGGATATTTGCAGCTGTTTCTTCTCTTTTGAGTAGTGCCACATCAGCAAATGAAGGTCCTGAAACCCTTACTTTATCCACATCATTAAGGTCAATTTTATTCTTAGGAGGCAGCTCTTCCCCAGTGGTCTTTTGAGTGCCTTCCAATCCAAGGGACTCATCTTCTGGCACTATGTCAGACAATGTTCCAATGATATTCATAAGGTTTTCAATCGCCAGTTTTTTCGGAAGTAGACCACCAGGTCCTTCTTCCTAGTCTGTCAGATCTGGAAGCTCCACTGAAACCTGTCCAACATAGGTGACCCAGCTGGTATTTGAAATACCAGTGGCAAAGCTTCCAGTATTACAGCAACACGTAAACCACCACAGTAAAATAAACTGACAGACCTAGTGCTTGGATTAATCCCGTGGATTAAAGCCATTTTACTCTTACATAAAAGAAAGAAGTCCTGGACATCAGGCAGAAGTCCCAAAGCAGGTCACTACTAGTGCATTAAACTAGTTGCGATTGTATTAGTTCTGACTCATGGTGACCCCATGTGTGTCAGAGTACAACTGTGCTCCATAGGGTTTTCAATGGATAATTTTTCAAAATTTTGTCTGAATAGATGAAGGAGAAATGAGTCAGGACAATGGGAAGATGTATGTCAGGACAATGGGAAGATGTATGTCATGGTTTGCTGGGCCATATATCACAGCAAGTTCTTAAATAGCCAAGTAGGCTCTTTCTGCTGAGGAACAAGAATTACTAGCCCAGGTGGATTAGGTGAGTTCAGAGGAACACCCGAGAATTTATTTCAACTTGAAGTTCCATTCTAAAACTACCCAGAGCACGTGGCTATGAGTTAACATTTACTCAGTGAAGTGGGAACTGTGACTGCCTCCCTGAGACGCAGGTCCATCCTCACCTTTTACTGCCAAAGATTCTACCCTGGACCACAATCTCCTTTCCCACAGGAACAATGCTTAGGATGGGAGCATAAGAAAAACAATCAGAAGAACATCAGAAATTAATCTCCCACATTCCCCAAGCTGTCTACTTGAAGTCACATTAGGGCTTTATTTGGACTCTTAATAAAGAAATTTATCAAAAAAGTATTTCAGCATGTACAAAATTATTGTACTCAAACACTGACTAGAAGAAAATAACCCAGTCACAAGGTCTTATAAAGGAAAGAAACAGGAAGAATGACAATGAGAGAGAGAGAAAGAAAGAAAGAGAAAGATTTTGGAAAAGTACCCAGGTAATACATTAGTGGAGTCCATGGATGGTACAAAGAGTTAATGTGATCTGCTGCTGACAGAGAGGTTGGAGGTTCAAGTCTATTCAAAGGCACTTTGGAAAAGAGGCCTGATAATCTACTTTTGAAAAATTAGCCATTGAAAACCTTATGGAGCACAGTTCTACTCTGACACACATGGGATCACCATGAGTCAGAATTTATTCAGTGGAAACTAGTTTAATGCACTAGTAGTGACCAGCTTTGGAACTTCTGCCTGATGTCCAATTTTCTGAATCTGTTTCTCTAGTGAAGTTAATATGGCCTGATAATGAGGCTGTCCTGTTCTGGTTGTAGAAGTTAAGGTTCAAGATGTGTGAATAATTGCCCTTATCATATTTTGTGCAATGTATTTGAGGGGGTCACAATCTCAAATTATAAATGCTTCAGTACTTTACTTCAGAAATCACAAACATCTACTGAAGATGAGAGAATGATCTTGACTTTCCTCACTTTCAAATGAAGTGACAGCTAAAACATTTGTACCCCAACTATTGCCCTTTCAACCAAATTTGGTAATTTAACAGATAATGATGACAACTCCATCTTCTAACCCATTATATATATATATATATGTATATATATATAAGGAAGTTTTAACAAAAGTTAAATCTACCATAAAAGAAAATAAAAACATAAAGAAGCTCTCCAAAAAAGGGGATCTGAATTACCCTGACTCTTACACTTCTCTTTATTTCCCCGGATAAAAAATGTAGGAAGGTAAAGTTTCAGATCAGTCCCAGCTGCTTTGTTAGTGATATATGATGCACATCCTGAGCCACTGGCACAAAATTTCTATGATCAAACCATATTAATTAGTATCTACTGAGCACAGTTTTCATATCAGGTCTTATGTAGCCACGTATTGTCAGCATATGCTTTTTATTTGATTTTTAGTGGTAGGAATATTTTTATTGGTCCATTTATTTTCTGTTGAGAGCTCATAAACTAGTTGGCCAGCAGGTCCCATGCAAGGTAAAGAAGCATCACTACCAGGTCATACTCATGGTCCATAAAGACCAGTATTTACTGCCAAAATTCAAAAGATCTGCAATGAGGAGCCATTGCTGTCCTTCCCTGAAAACTACTGTAAGGCTTTAAGCTATCCAAGCTTCTCTTAAGAGCCTGTTAGTGCTCTGTCAACCATACTTGTATTCAGTCCTTTTAGAATTCTTTCATCTTTCCCTGCTAGTACCCCGGCTTGAGGAATCCCACGGTGGCACAAATGTTTAAGTGCTCTGCTGAAAGGTTGGCTGTTTGAACACACCCAGAGGCACTTTGGAAGACAGGCCTGGTGAACTGCTTCTGAAATGTCACAGCCTTGAAAACCCTATGGAGCAGTTCTATTCTGCACACATGGGGTCGACACTAGTCAGCTTCGACTTGACTGCAACTAACAACAACTACAGCTCACTCTTGTTGGACAATGGATGATTCTCACAACAATATAGATTATTTTGTATGCAAATACGCAAATAAAGTATGCAATTGAGTTTTAGTTGTAGGACTCATGATACCCTTGTCTTTTTTTTTTTTTTTTCTGTGTAAGCATGTCCTATTTAAGACTGGTAATAGAGAAGGATACTTGATCTCCAAAGAGATTTCAGTTTCTGGAGAAGCCAGTGGCCCACCTTACTTCAAGCTGTGACTCAGTCTCTGCCTTAGATTTCTGCTTCTTTAGGGATTCCACAATATATCTTAATATCTGGCTCTCCTTCAAAATGCTCTTTCATTCCTTGTTTCAGTCTTCCTACATCTGTTACTCTTATTTTGACTTTCCTCTTGGTTCGCTGCTTCTTTGGACTCTGAATTTGCCATTGTTCTGTCTGGTTTTTAGGGTTCCTTCACAAGAAGTGCTCCTCTCAGTCATTCCACTGGACACATCTACTCTCATATGAAACTAGCTGTTCTGACTCTAGCACCCATGTATGTAAAGAATGCTTATTTTCTTGTGTACTAACAAGTAAACATGCATACTTAAAGGAGGACATCAACAATAATATAAGCTTTCTTTTTAGAGTGATCTTGACTTTCAAATAGGAGACAGATGATAGAGCAATTTTCAAAAACAATATTCTTAGGATGTGGCAATATATTATTGTATTTTGTTGTAAAGTATGGACTTGGAGGACTTCCACCACCTCCTCAGTCTGTCAGTCTGGAGATGTTCCTTAACATCTCTAATCTTCAGTTTCTTCAACCGTGAAATGGGGATAATAGTGCCTATCTTGCAGTGTTATTGGTGAGTTTTCCATGCCAAGATCTGACATATAATAGCATTTAAGTAGCTTAGTAAAGAGGAGTAGTAGTAGTCTCATCTCAGAGACAGTATTACAATAACACATTTTAGAGTAGTAAAGCCTAAAATGTATTTGTTCATTTAAGCAATAGATTTAATTGAGAGACCTAGTCAGCTTATTTTGAGGGGTTAAAAAAAAAATCTGGAATAAATATTTCAGTAGGTGGACAATAACAATGATCTGGGAGAGATATAAGACTGTTCTTTATACAATTAGAATAGATGATGCTTAAGGTCGGTATTGAAAGAACTGTGCTGAGCAGTAACCTATGATGGCTGATTGACAAGCATGATCATCATATTTTGCAATAACTTCCATCCAGAGAGAGAGTCTATTTTCCTATCCCTTGGATGTCATTGGCCTTAAGACTTTCTTTGAACAATAGATTGTAGCAGAAATAGCCTTGTGCAAAGTTCAAAGTTTAGGCCCCAAGAAGCACTATAACTTTTACCTGAGCTTCTTGGAACTCTGTTCTGAGGGTGCTAGTTAAGGAAGTCAGTCTAGCCTACTGGAGGGTGAGAGGCTATATGGAGGACTGTGGGTATCCCGAGGATGTTGAACACCAACTGCCGGAATCATGAAGGACCTCCCAGTCTAGCCATCCTTCAGCTGAACTGAGCCACATGAGTTCATCCAAGTGAAACTAGCAGAGGATCTGTCAAGCCATAAAATTATGAGAAATAATAATCTTGTTATTTTGAACCACTAAATTATGGGGTGGCTGTTATGCAGTAATAGATAATGGATTCACTAGTGATAAATAATTTAGAAATAATTCAGAATTTTTTCTCAGGAAAAGGTCTAAGTAAAGCTGAATATATGGTCTCTTTGCCTGTAACATTTTTTAGAAATAGTTGCCCAGGTATTTTACATCTGCAGTTAGAGAAGAGAATCCTAGCTTACAAAAACCTTCTAAGTACAAACCAAAAAAAGATTATCATATGACTTGAAAATTAAGTTAAAAAAAATCTTAATATTTAATGATTTGGGCTTTTGTATTTTATCTTATTAGAAGTTCTTCCATATGTGACAGTATCACCAAAACTGCAATCCTTATTGGCCCTGACCGATAAATACCAATGAGTCCCTTTTGGATCTATTATAATTCTATTTTAAAACTATAAGGCATGTGTAAGTAGATCTTAGTTTAACAGTACTTTCAATTTTTTCAATGACTTTCTCTGAATTTTGCTTGAAGCAATACATTATTAATTTTGTGATTGTTTTGGTCTTTATAAATCCCTCACAGACAGGAGAGGAGAAATACAGTCATTGACCTATGTGACTCAAGGCTGGATTCAGAATGTCTCTAATCTCCTATAATATAATTAGGAAAAATATTCATTCTCAAAAGAGAATTGAAGCTGAATATTCTACAGCTGAAAGAATTCAGGAAGTTGTCTGCTCCTTTTTGGCATTTCCACTCCTATAATTTTCTACAATGGTATAGGTATGATGAGAAGCAGACGATCAAAACAGGTTAAGGGAGAATACACTCAGCCAAGTTTAAAATATTCATGTTAATGTTGGTACGAAATAAAGAAGAAGATATTAGAAATGTCTTTTAATATGTAACATGGCTATTGGGACATTGTCTACAAAGGATCAAAGCCCATTCAATGGGAAAGAAGTCATCTCTTTAACAAATAGTTGTTGTTGTTAGGTGCCAACAAGTCAGTTCGAACTCATAATGACCCTATGTACGACAGAACGACACACTGCCCAATCCTGCGCCATCCTCACAATCATTATTATGCTTGAGTCCATTGTTGCAGCCCCTGTGTCAATCCTTCTCATTGAGGGTTCTCCTCTTTTTCGCTGACCCTCTACTTAACCAAGAATGATGTCCTTCTCCAGGGACTGGTACCACCTGATAACATGCCCAAAGTATACACGAGATGAAGTTCCTCCATCCTTGCTTCTAAGGAGCATTCTGGCTGTACTTCCAAGACAGATTTGTTCCTTCTGGCAGTCCATGGTATATTCAACATTCTTCACCAATACCATAATTCAAAGGTATCAATTCTTCTTTGGTCTTCCTTATCCATTGTCCAGCTTTCACATGCATATGAGACAAGTGAAAATACCATAGCTTGGGTCAGGTGCACCCTAGTCCTCAAAGTGACATCTTTGCTTTTTAACATTTTAAAAAGTTCTCTTGAAGCAGATTTGTCCAATGCAATGAGTCCTTTGATTTGACTACTGCTTCGATGGGCATTGATTGTGGATCCAAGTAAAAAAAAAAATTCTTGACAACCTCAATCTTTTCTCCATTTATCATGATGTTGCTTATTGGTCCAGTTGTGAGAATTTTTGTTTTCTTTATGTTGAGGTGCAATCTATATTTAAGGCTGTAATCTTTGATCTTTATCAGTAACTGCTTCATATCTTCTTCACTTTCAGCAAGCAAGGTTGTGTCACATGTATATCACAGGTTGTTAAGGAATCTTCCTCCAATATTGATGCCCCCTTCGTCTTCATATAGTCCATCGTCTCTGATTATCTGCTCACATACAGATTGAACAAGTACTGTGAAAGGATACAACCCTGATGCACACATTTCTTGACTTTAAACCACGCAGGATCCCCTCATTCTGTTCAAACGACTGCCTCCTGGTCTATGCACAGGTTACCTGTGAGAATAATTAAGCCCTCTGGAATTCCCATTCTTCAAAATGTTATGATTTTTTATGATTCACACAGCTGAATGCCTTTGCACAGTCAATAAAACACAAGTAAACATCTTTCTGGTATTCTCTTTCAGCCATGATCCATCTGACATCCACAATGATATCCCTGGTTACACAGTCTCTTCTGAATCCAGCTTGAATTTCTGGCAACTCCCTGTTGATATATACTTCTGCAACCGCTTTTGAATGATCTTCAGCAAAATTTTACTTGTGTGTGATATTAATGATATTGTTCAATAATTTCTGCATTCTGTTGGATCACCCTTCTTTGGAATGTGCATAAATATGGATCTATTCTAGTCGGTTGGTCATGTAGCTGTCTTCCAAATTTCTTGGTATAGCCAAGTGAACACCTGTAGTGCTGCATCCCTTGGATGAAACATCTCAGTTGGTGTTCCGTCAACTCCTGGAGCCTTGTTTTTCACCAATGCCTTCAGTGCAGCTTGGACTTCTTTCCTCAGTACCATCAGTTCTTGATCATATGCTACCTCCTGAAATGGTTGAATGTCAATCAATTCTTTTTGTTAAATTGAGGCTGTGTATTCCTTCCATCTTCTTTTGATGCTTCCTGCATTGTTTAATATTTTCCCCATAGAATTCTTCAATATTGCAACTCCAGGCTTGAATTTTTCCTTCAGTTCTTTCAGCTTGAGATATGCCAAGCATGTTCTTCCCTTTTGGCTTTCTAACCCAGGTCTTTGCACATTTCATTATAATACTTTACTTTGTCCTCCTGAGCCACCCTTTGAAATCTTCTGTTCAGCCCTTTTACTTCATCATTTCTTCCATTCACTTTAGCTACTGTGTGTTCAAGTTTCAGAGTCAATTCTGACATCTATTTTGGCCTTTTTTTCCCTTCTATATCTTTTTAATGATGTCTTGCTTTCTTCATGTATGATGTCCTGATGTCATTCCATGACTTGTCTGGTCTTAAGTCATTAGTGTCAAATGCGTCAAATCTCTTGAGATGGTCTCTAAATTCAGTTGGGATATATTCAAGATCATATTTTGGCTCTTGTGGACTTGTTCTAATTTTCTTCAGCTTCAGCTTGAACTTGCACATGAGCAATTGATGGTCTGTTCCACAGTTGGCCCCTGGCCTTTTTCTGACTGATGATCTTGAGCTTTTCCATCATTTCTTTCCACAGATGTAGTCAATTTGATTCCTGTGTATTCCATCTGGTGAGCTCCACATGTACAGTCACCATTTATGTTATTGCTAAAAGGTATTTGCAATGAATAAGTCATTGGTCTTGCAAAATTCCACCATGCAATCTCTGGTGTCATTTCTATCACCAACAACATATTTTCTGACTACTGATCCTTCTCCTTTGTTTCCAACTTTTGCATTACAATCACCAGTAATTACCACTAATTCCACCACTTATCTGTCAGTTTGTTGCACTATGGTGGCTTGCGTGTTTCTGTGATGCTGGAAGCTTTGCCACCAGTGTTTCAAATACCACCAGGGTCACCTATGTTGTACAGGTTTCAGCAGAGCTTCCAGACTAAGATAGACTAGGAAGAAGGATCTGGTGGTCTACTTCTGAAAAAATTGGCCAGTGAAAACCTTATGAATAGCAGAGGAACATTGTCTGAGATAGAGCTAGAAGATGAGCCCCTCAGGTTGGAAGGCACTCAAAAAACGATTGAGGAAGAGCTGACTCCTCAAAGTAGAGTTGACCTTAATGACACAGATGGAGTCAAGCTTTTGGGATCTTCATCTGCTGATGTGGCACTACTCAAAATGGAAGAAACAGTTACAAACATCCATTATAATTGGAATATGGAGTATAGGAAGTATGAATCTAGGAAAATTGGAAGTTGTCAAAAATGACATGGAACGCATAAAGATCTATATCCTAGGCATTAGTGAACTGAAATGGACTGGTATTGGCCATCCTGAATGGGACAATCATATGGTCTACTATGCCAGGAATGACAGATTGAAGAGGAATGGCATCACATTCATCATCAAAAGGAACATTTCAAGATCTATCCTGAAGTACCATGTTGTCAGTGATAGGATAATATCCACACACCTACAAGGGAAACCAGGTAATATGGCTATTATTCATGCACTAACCACTAAGGGCAAAGATGAAGAAACTGAAGATTTTTACCAACTTCTGCAGTCTGAAATTGATCAAACATGCAATCAAGATCAATTGATAATTACTGGTGATGGGAATTCAAAAGTTGGAAACAAAGTAGGATCAGTGATCAGAAAATATGGCCTTTAACATATGATGCTGGCAAAACTGGATATTTATTTGTAGAAAAAATGAAACTGGATCCATACCTAGAAATAACTAACTAAAAATGGATCAGAGACCTAAATGTTAAAGACAAAACTATAAAGTTCCTGGAAGATAATATAGGGACAAAACTATGGGACCTAATTTTTTTTCTGTAATGGATTACCAAACATAACTACAAATGTATGAGCAACAGAACACAAGTTAAATAACTGGAACCAACAAAAAATTAAACATTTATGCTCATCAAAAAACTTTATCAAAAGAGTAAAAAGAAAACCTACAGATTTGGAAAACATCTTTGGAAATGATATCTCTGATAAGCGTCTGATCTCTAAAACATATAGAAAACCTCAACAATTCAACAACAAAAAGACAAAAAAAACCAATTAAAAAATGGCCGAAGGACATGAACAAACACTTCACCGAAGAGGATATTTAAGCAGCCAACCAACACATGAATAGATGCTCGTGATCATTAGCCATCAGAGACATGCAAATCAAAACTACAATGAGACACCATCTCACTCCTGCAAAAACAGCAGTGATCAAAAAAAAAAAAAAAAAAAAAAAAAACCCAGAAAGCAGCAAATGCTTGCAAGGTTGCGGGGAGATTGGAACCCTGCTCCACTGCTGGTGGGATTGTAATTTGGTTCAACCATTATGGAAAATAGTATGGCACCTCCTTAAAAAGCTAGAAACAGAAATACCCTACGATCCAACAATTCCACTCTTAAGTATATACCCTAGAGAACTAAAACTACTGGCATGAACATATGTGCACATCTATGTTCATTGCAGCATTATTTTCAATAGCAAAAATATGGAAACAACCTAATTGCCCCTCAACAAATGAATGGATAATCAAACTGTGATACATACACACAATGGAATATTATGCAGCCATAAATAATAATGATAAGTTCTCAAAATATAACGTGGATGAATCTGGAGGACATTATGCTGAGTGAAATAAGTCGATCACAAAAAGACAAATACGCTAGGGGGCAAGATGGCGCTCTAGGCAGAAACACCACGCCATCCCTCCACAGCAAAGATCCGAAAAACTAAGCCTAACAGAGAATCAACAATCCTGAAACCCTAGAACACCAAATGAAGCGATAAAGAACTCAGCCAAACACCAAACGGAGTGAGAATACTAAAAGAGAACGGAGAGCGAGGAGAGACTCAGGCAGAGATTCCTTACCAGCTAACGCAGCGCGGATCCACCATCTTGGATTCCTATCGGAGACCAGCAAACGGGAGAGCAGCCTTGCAGAGCATCTGGTCGGAGACAGAACGACCGGTAAACTGCGGTGCGCGCTCTCCCACCACCCACCCCTCTCCGCCTCAGCTGGGGATCACCTGCTTTCCGTGGCCAGGGTCTCTGGGCTGGGGGGTGCTGGTGCTTGGATTCCGCGCGCCTGGGCTGGCGGCTTTCTGGGAGCCGTTTGCTGGCAGCTAGCGAAACT
Source organism: Dugong dugon (assembly GCA_030035585.1). Lineage (NCBI taxonomy): Eukaryota > Metazoa > Chordata > Mammalia > Sirenia > Dugongidae > Dugong > Dugong dugon. The sequence goes on along the minus strand of CM057468.1, from coordinate 112,149,326 downwards.
TTCTCTGCCGCCTCCCCCTCCTTTTGCCTGGGTGCCTGGTTCCGAGTGCCGTCTCTGCTCTCTCCTGCAGGGCTGTAGGGCTGCGTGCGGGCGTGTGGCTGTTTCTGGGTCTGGGCTCCCGCGTGGGTGGGATCCCGGGGCCTTTGTTCGTTCGCCCCTCTGCTTTCCGTGGCCGGGGTCCCTGGGCGGGGGGGCGCCGGTGCTTGGGTTCCGCGCGCCCGGGCTGGGGGCTTTCTGGGAGCCGTTTGCTGGCACCTAGCGGACCTTTTTCTGCCGCCTCCCCCTCCTTTTGCCTGGGTGCCTGGGTCCGGGTGCCGTCTCTGCTCTCTCCTGCGGGGCTGTGGAGCTGCGTGCGGGCGTGTGGCTGTTTCCAGGTCTGGGCTCCCGCGCGGGTGGGATCCTGGGGCCTTTGTTCGTTGGCCCCTCTGCTTCCCGTGGCCACGGTCACTTAACCCCGAGACTATCGACTTCTTGGAATTCGCGCCCCTGAGTGGGGGCTCTCTGGGTCCCATTTGTAGGCACTGACTGCTGGTGTTGCCCTTTTTTTTTTTTTTTTCTCAATTTTATTTTTCTTCCTTTTTTGATTAGTTTTGTCATATTTTACCTCTTTTTCTCTTTTGTCTTTCTTCATTGCTTAATTTCTTGTCCCTCTATCTCTTCCTTCTCTTTCTGATCCCTGAATACCAGGCGATGTATGCCTCTGTACCTTCTGGCCAGGCTGAGCTGTGAAAATTGAGACCGACTCCCCCAGACCTCATAGCTGCATCGGTGTGATCCCTGGGAACTTTGCAGTTTTTAAACTTTTCTGATTTTCATTTGGTCATTCTTTCCTTTTCTTTCTCTTCCCCCTTCTGGTTTCCTCCATCCCATAGTCTCTCATCTGTACATTCCAACGACAAACTCCCCTAGCATTCTTTTATGTTTGTACGCTTTTTGCTCCTCCTCCTCTCTCCTCTCTCCCATATCCAGCTTAGCTTCACACATAACCATCTTCCCGCTGCACCCTACCTACCTGCACCATGCACTAGACATCACATCACCAAGCGGTGCAGGCACGCCCTATTGGAACCTGCCCAGCACTGACTACCGACCGTCCTGGTGGCTGCGGTGAGTGCCACAAGCAACCCATCCCAGTGGCTCCTCCTCAACTAGATCTGCCCAGCTGTACCACAAGAACGAAAAAAAAAAAAAAAAATCTACAATCAATAAACGAGAGAAATATCTACTGAATGCCCCGAAAACAGCAAACAATATCAAAACATTTACAAAAACAAGACAAGATGGCTCCAATAGGCGTCCAAATTAAAACACCAGATAACTCTCCTGTGGAAGAAAATGCACTAGAAGTACCTGATACGGAACTCAAATCACTAATACTCGGAATTTTCCAAGAACTGAGGCAAAAAGCTGACAAACATGAGGAAAAAATAGACAAATTTATGGAAAATACAGACAAAAAATTGGAAGAATTCAGGAAGATGATGCAAGAACAAAATGCCAAAATAAATTCACAACTCGAAATTATACAAAAACAACAATTAGAAATCCAAAAGATAAACAACAAGATTTCAGAAATGGACGGTGTCATAGAAGGGCTGAGAAGTAGATTTGAAACCATGGAAGACAGGATCAGTGGAACTGAAGACAAACACTTGGATACAACTCTGTTTCAGGAAAACTCAGAAAAAAGAACAAAGAAAAATGAAGAGACCCTGAGAGTTATGTGGGACACAATTAAAAGCAAAAACTTACGAGTGATTGGCATACCAGAACAGGGGAAGAAAACAGAAAACACAGAGAGGATCATTGAGGAACTGCTGACAGAAAACTTTCCCAATATCATGAAAGATGAAAAGCTGGTCATCCAAGAAGCTCAACGAACCCCATATAGAATAGACCCCAAAAGAAAATCACCAAGACATATCATATTCACACTCGCTAAAACTAAAGACAAACAAAGAATCCTGAGAGTAGCTCGGGAAAAACAAGAAGTCACATACAGAGGAGAAACAATAAGACTAAGCTCAGATTATTCAGCAGAAACCATGCAGGCAAGAAGGCAATGGGATGACATATATAAAATCTTGAAAGAAAAAAATTGTCAGCCAAGAATAATATATCCTGCAAAACTCTCATTCAGATTTGATGGTGAAATTAGGTCATTTCCAGATAAACAGAAACTAAAGGAATATGCAAAAGTCAAACCAAACTTACAAGAATTATTAAAGGGAGTTCTTCGATCTGAGGACAAACAGCTTAAGCCCTCAGGCAGGACCTAGGACCTAGGATGCAGGTTAACATGAACCAGATACCATTCTAGGAACTGAACTACAGACGACTTTCCAAAAACAAAAGATATACAACAGGGAATCAGAGAAATCAATCAAAGGATGACAACAACATCAAAACAATGAAAGAGGGAACAAACGGCATAGGTATAGAACCTTCTAAAGGAGAAGAAGGCAAGGCGATACCAAGTAACGGTAGACTGCTTCAAAATTATAAAGATAAGGGTAAAATTCATGGTAACCACAAAAAAAGTTAACAAACCAACTCATAAAAATAAAGACGAGAAACATAAAGTCTCAACAAAAACAAAACCTACAAAAACAAAAGAAATGAACACAAAATCCACAAACAAAAGGAACTCAGCACAAGAGAGTAAGAAGAACAAAGAAAACTTCAGCATCACAAAAAAAAGCACTACAAAATGACAGCAACAAACTCACATCTATCAATAATTACACTGAACGTAAATGGACTCAATGCACCCATAAAGCGACGGAGAGTGGCAGAATGGATAAGAAAACAGGATCCATCTATTTGCTGTCTACAAGAGACACATCTTAGAAACAAAGATGTGAATTTATTAAAAATCAAAGGTTGGAAAAAAATATATCAAGCTAACAACTATCAAAAAAGAGCAGGAGTGGCAATTCTAATCTCAGATAAAATAGACTTTAAAACAAAATCTACCATAAAAGACAAAGAAGGACACTATATAATGATTAAGGGGATGATCCATCATGAAGACATAACCATAATAAATATCTATGCACCCAATGACAGGGCTCCAAAATACATAAAAAAAACTCTAACAGCACTGAAAAGAGAAATTGACAGTTCCACAATAATAGTAGGAGACTTCAACACACCACTCTCAGTAAAGGACAGAACAACTAAAAAGAAACTTAGCAAAGATACAGAAGACCTAAAGGACACAATCAGCCAACTGGACCTCATAGACATATATAGAACACTCCATCCAACCGCTGCAAAGTACACATTCTTTTCCAATGCACATGGAACGTTCTCCAGAATAGACCACATCTTAGGCCACAGAGCAATCCTCAACAAGATCCAAAATGCTGAGATAATTCACAGTATCTTCTCTGACCACAATGCCATCAAGGTAGAAATTAACACTAGAAAGAGCAAGGAAAAAAAATCAAACACATGGAAACTGAATAATAATCTGCTTACACATCAATGGGTAATAGAAGAAATCAGAGATGGAATTAAAAAATTCCTAGAATCAAATGAAAATGAAAACACATCATACCAAAACCTTTGGGACACAGCAAAGGCAGTCCTCAGAGGACAATTTATAGCAATAGATGCACATATCAAAAAAGAAGAAAGGGACAAAATCAAAACATTAACTACAGAACTCAAACAAATAGAAAGAGAACAACAAAAAAAGCCTACAACCACCGGAAGAAAGGAAATAGTAAAGATCAGAGCAGAAATCAATGAAATAGAGAACAGAAAAACAATAGAAAGAATCAACAAAACCAAAAGTTGGTTCTTTGAAAGAATCAACAAAATCGACAAACCACTGGCCAGACTGACAAAAGAAAAACAGCAGAGGGCACAAATAACCCAAATAAGAAATGAAATGGGGGACATTACAAGAGACCCAACTGAAATAAAAAGGATTATAACAGAATATTATGAAAAACTATATTCCAACAAATTTGAAAACCTAGAGGAAATGGATAAATTTCTAGAAACATACGGCCTACCCAAACTACAACAAAGTGATATTGAAAATCTGAACAGACCCAAAAGAGAAGAGATTGAAAAGGTAATAAAAAAACTCCCAACCAAAAAAAGCCCTGGCCCAGATGGCTTCACTGGAGAATTCTACAAAACATTTACAGAAGAGCTCGTACCAGTTCTACTCAAGTTATTTCAGAGCATAGAAGAGGAAGCAACACTTCCAAATTCATTCTATGAAGCCAGCATAACGCTGATACCAAAACCAGGCAAAGACATCACAAAAAAAGAAAATTACAGACCAATATCTCTCATGAATATAGATGCAACAATTCTGAACAAAATTTTAGCCAATAGAATTCAGTATCATATCAAAAAAATAATACACCACGACCAAGTAGGATTCATACCAGGTATGCAAGGATGGTTTAACATTAGAAAATCCATCAACGTAATCCACCACATAAATAAAAGGAAAGAAAAAAATCACATGATTATCTCAATTGATGCAGAAAAGGCATTTGACAAAGTCCAACACCCATTCCTGATAAAAGCTCTCAATAAAATAGGTATAGAAGGGAAATTTCTCAACATCATAAAGGGCATCTATGCAAAACCAACAGCCAACATCATTCTTAATGGAGAAAGGCTGAAAACATTCCCCCTGAAAACAGGAACAAGACAAGGATGCCCTTTATCACCACTCCTATTTAACATTGTGCTGGAAGTTCTCGCTAGAGCAGTAAGGCAAGAGAAAGAAATAAAGGGCATCCAAATTGGTAATGAAGAAGTTAAACTCTCCCTGTTTGCAGATGATATGATACTATACATAGAAAACCCTAAAGACTCCACGAGAAATTTACTGGAACTAATAGAAAGATTCAGCAGAGTAGCAGGATACAAGATAAACATTCAAAAATCAGTTGGATTCCTATACACCAGTAAAGAGAACGATGAAAAGGAGATCAGGAAATCAATACCATTTTCAATAGCCCCTAAAAAGATAAAATACGTGGGAATAAATCTGACCAGGAATATAAAAGACCTATACAAAGAAAACTACAAAACACTGCTGCATGAAACCCAAAGGGATCTACATAAATGGAAAAACATACCATGCTCATGGATAGGCAGACTCAACATTGTGAAAATGGCAATTCTACCTAAAGCAATTTACAAATACAATGCAATTCCGATACAAATACCAACAACATTCTTCAAAGAGATGGAAAAACTAATTATTAACTTTATATGGAAAGGGAAGAAACCCCGAATAAGTAAAGCACTACTGAAGAAGAAGAATAAAGTTGGAGGACTCACACTACCTGACTTGAGAACCTACTATACAGCTACAGTACTCAAAACAGCCTGGTACTGGTACAACAACAGAGACATTGACCAATGGAACAGAATTGAGAACTCAGATGTAAATCCATCCACCTACGGTCACCTGATTTTTGACAAGGGCCCAAAATACATCAAATGGGGAAAAGACAGTCTTTTTAACAAATGGTGCTGGCAAAACTGGATATCCATTTGTAGAAAAATGAAACAGGACCCATACCTCACACCATATACAAAAACTACTTCAAAATGGATCAAAGACCTGAATATAAAGCCTCAAACTATAAAATTCATAGAAGAAAAAATAGGACCAACACTTCAGACCTTAATACATGGCATTAACAGGATACAAACCATAAACATCAACACAAAAAACCCAACAGATAAACTAGATAATTGGGATCTTCTAAAAATCAAACATCTATGCTCTTCAAAAGATTTCACCAAAAGAGTTAAAAGAGAACCTACAGACTGGGAAAAAATTTTTGGACAGTACAAGTCAGACAAAGGTCTAATCTCCATAATCTACAAGAAAATCCAACACCTCTACAACAGAAAGACAACCAATCCTATCAAAAAATGGGCAAAGGAAATGAACAGACACTTCACCAAGGAAGACATTCAAATGGCCAACAGACACATGAGGAAATGCTCGCGATCACTAGCCATTAGAGAAATGCAAATTAAAACCACAATGAGATACCATCTCACCCCGGCATTACTGGCACGAATCAAAAACACTGGAAATAACAAATGTTGGAGGGGCTGCGGGGAGACGGGAACTCTTATACACTGCTGGTGGGAATGCAAAATGATACAGCCATTTTGGAAAATGATATGGCGTTTCCTCAGAAAGCTAGAAATAGACATACCATTCGATCCAGCAATCCCACTCCTAGGAATATATCCTAGAGAAATAAGAGTCATCACTCGAATAGACATATGCACACCTATGTTCATGGCAGCATTATTCACAATAGCAAAACGATGGAAACAACCTCGATGTCCATCAACAGACGAATGGATACACAAACTATGGTACATACACACAATGGAGTACTATGCAACGAGAAAGAACAATGAATCGGTGAACCATCTCATAACATGGATGAAACTGGAGGACATCATGCTGAGTGAAATAAGTCAATCACAAAAGGACAAATATTGTATGAGACCTCTATTGTAAAAACCCATGAAAAAATTCACATGCAAAATGTAACAATCCTTGTTGGTTACCAGGGATGGGGGGGGGGGAATACTAAATAGGTAATAGGTAAGTGGTAACTTGGGTGAGAGATGAGATAGTACATAGTACAGGGGAAACTAACACAACCTGCACAAGGAAAGGTCATGGAGGCCCTATAGACACATCCAAACCCCCCGAGGGACTGAGTTGTTGGACGGAGGGCTCTGGGGACCATGATCTCGGGGAACATCTAGCTCAATTGGCATGACACTACTTATAAAGATAATGCTCTACATTCTACCTTGGTGAGTAGTGTCTGGGGTCTTAAAAGCCTATGAGCGGCCATCTAAGATACTCCACTGATCTCATCCCTTCGGGAACAAGGGAGAACGAAGAGAACAGGATACAAGGAAAAGATTAGTCCGAAGGACTAATGGTCCACAGCTACCAAGGCCTCCACGGGACTGAGCCCAGTACAGCTGGATGGTGCCCGGCTACCACCAATGACTCCTCTGACCAGGATCACAACAGAGGGTTCTGGGCAGAGCTGGAGTAGGATGTAGAGTATAATTTTAACTCCCCAAAAAAAAAAAAAAAAAAAGAAGACCAGATATACTGGCCTAAAGAATACTAGAGAAACCTCGAGAGTGTGGCGCCCAGACACCCTTTCAGCTCAGAGGGGAAGTTACCTTCAAGGTTCGATGTTAAGCCTGGGAATGGACACCCAGTAAAACTAAATGGGACTAACGATGTACAGGAGTCCGGTGACAAGGGCCAGAAGGCAGAGGGAGAGTAGGAAACTGATGATAAGGAACACAAATTGAATAAGGACACTGTCGATGTATTGTGAGATTGTTGACCACTGCTATAGGGCAACATTTGTAGTAACTATTAAATGGGAGGCTGTTTTGTCCTGTAAGCCTTCATCTTGGGCGAGAATGGCAGCACAATTGGAAGAGCATAGTCAGTATCACTTAAATGTGTAAGTAAAAAGTTTTGAAATGGTGTTTAAATAAAATAAAAATAAATAAATAAACAAATGAGACTAAAGAGGTACAATAGTCCACTGACAAGGTCCAGAAGACAGAAGGGGACAAGGAAGCCCCCTGGTGATAGGGAACACAAGGTGGAGTAAGGATATTCTTGATGTGCTGTGAGATTGTTAACCATTGTCATAGGGCAACATGTGTAGTAACTGTTAAATGAAAAACTATTTTTTCTGTAAGCCTTCATCTTAAGTGAGAATAACAGCACAGTTGGAAGAGCGTAGTCAATGTCACTGAACTGTGAATGTAGAAATTTTTGAAACGGTGTATCTTTGGCCATCTGTAATTTTCATCAAAAAAAAAGGTTGAGAATTTAGAGGCTTAATACGTTGTGGGGTTGTTAACCAATGTCAAAAAACAACATGTGTACTACTATTTCATGAGAAACTATTTGCTCTGTAAGCTTTCACCTGAAGTACAATAAAATATATATTAAAAAAAAAAAAAAAAAAGACAAATACTATATGATCTCACTATTATAAAAAGACAAGAATAGCTATACATACAGAAAGCAACATTCTTTGGTGATTACCAGAGATGAGAGGAAGAGGGAGGGGGAATCACTTTCTAGATATTAGACTCTTGTCAGTTTTGGTGATATGGTGATAGCTGAGACAATACTGAATAAGGATGAAGTCAGCACAACTTGACCAAGGTAAAAGACAACACTAAGAAGTGCACAAGAATAAGGGGAAATTTTGGTAAAAGCCACAACATATACACTTTTGCAAGAACAGTAATAACAACCAAAAAATATGTGTGTGGTTACATAGGTAGATACGTCTGCTTATATACGTACAGGTAAGCACATATGAATACACAGGTACTCATATACAGGTGTTTCTGTAGGCAAATGTGGAAACCCTGGTGGCATAAGTGATTAAGAGCTATGGCTGCTTACCAAAAGGTCAGTAGTTCAAATCCACCAGGTGCTCCTTGGAAACCCTATGGGGCAGTGCTACTCTGTCCTATAGGGTCACTATGAGTCAGAATCGACTCTACAGCAGTGGGTTTGGTTTATTTTTTTCGGTAGGCAAATGTATATATGTGTTTGAGTGTGCTACATATATATTCATATATAAAACAAAGCACACAGGGGACATGGTTATGGATGCTTCCTAGACATAACCAAAGACTTCACTGGATTGGGTTACTAGGTTTGAGGGCTTAGGAGGATAGTTTCGGGAGGCAACTTGGTCAATTGGCTTAACATAGCTCATGAAGATAATGTTCTACATTCTAGTCTGGTGAGTAGCATCTGGGGTCTTAAAAGCTTGCAAGCAGCCATCTAAGATACAACTATTGGTCTCTATGCACCTGGAGTAAAAGACAAAGAAGCAAACCAAAGACTCAAAAAACAAACTAGTCTGGAGGACTAATAGTCTACAAGGACCATGGCTTCACCTACTCGAGACCAGAAGAACCAGATGGTGCCTGGATACAATAACCAACCATTCTAAACAGGGACATGATAGATTATTCTCAACAGAATGGGGAAAAAACGTAGAACAAAACTCAAAGTCCTAAAAAGGGCCAGACTTACTGGACCAGTAGAGACAGAGGAACTCCTGAGACTATTGCCCTGGGATACGCTTTAAACTTGGAATTCAAACCACTCCCAGAGATCACCTATTAGCCAATAGTGGCTCATAAAATAAATAATATCACCCATGAGTACCGTGCTCCTCTAAACAATCATCTAAATGAGACCTAACAATCAACATTTACCCTAGACCAGAGATGAGAAGGTAAAGGGGGTGGGGGGAGGGGAGTAAGCTAGATTAATGGAAACAGAACAACTAGAATGTAAATAATGAGAATGTTGACACACTGTGAAAAGTGTGACCAATATCACTGAATAATACGTATAGAAATTGTTAAATGAGACCTAATTTGCTATGTAAATTTTCTCCAAAAGCAAAATAATTTTTTTTTTAAAGCGATCAAGAAAAAGTAATGCAAACTCATCTATGGGAAGAAAATGCTGATGTCTTTATAGCTGCATCCACACTATGCCGAAGGAGGGGGGAGAGATTTCCTGAAGTTATGGAGAAAGGACACCCAGTGCAATGATAGATTTTCTTTATTCTGTCTGATTCATTGGTAACATAGACAGAATAAAGATCTCTAAAGACAAAACAAAACAAAAAACCCACAAACTAATGATAAATCTTTATTAGTTTTGTTCATTTTGTTTTCTGATAAGGTCCTCCATAACTTCATATTCCTTAATATTACTTCGAATTTGAGGGATCCTTTTTGCCCTGAGAATGCATACCTGTGAAATCCATTTACATGCATTGCGTTGCACCTTCGCTCAGTTGAATTTATCTGAAAACCTTGTAAGTTGTTCTCAAAAACAAAAATATGATTTTCATTGTACTAACCTCTTGTTTAAAGTCATCCTTGGCTATTGACTCACCACAGTACACTTTCTTCTTTCTTAAACCATTTAACTTTAAACTGAAATTTATTGTTCTTTTATAAATCATCTCCAGGTCTTCATGATGCAGAATGAACTAAGAAAAGTAAAGAAGAAACATCCAGCAAGTCTTAACAACAACAACAAAAAGACTAGAATTTTGAAAAAGAAATATGCTAAGTAATCCTAAATTTATAGCCTTGAAAGAAATAATGGGGCCCTGGTGGCACAGTGGTTAAGAGTTTAGTTGCTAACCAAAAGGTCAGCAGTTCAAATCCACGAGCTGCTCCTTGGAAACCCTATGGGGCAGTTCTACTCTGTCCCATACGGTCACTGTGAGTCAGAATTGATTAGACAGCAATGGATAAGAAATAATAATATTAAAGTAATATAGGGAGGCAAAAGTGAAAAATACTTTAAAAAATTGGAAGGTTGACAAATGCATACGGTAAAATTAAAAGTAAAAAAAAAAAAAAAAAAGTTTGCATTAGTAACAAGGACCCTAAAATGTCCCAGAATAGTACAATCTGAAAATCAAGTTTTCATAAAAGAAACAGAAACTAAAGTGTGAATGATTTGGGGAAGGTGAAGAAGACAAAAGGAAAAAAGTGAGATGAAAAAGCCTAAACACAGGATAAAAAATAAACATTACAAAGTCTTTTCAACATGGCAATACATCATTTATCCAGATAATATTTGGCCACAGATGCTTTTAGAAGCTCTCAGAGTAACAAGACTAAGCCTTTTTGAGTAAAAGGACTTAGTTTTAAGAGTTAGGGTCAAATTTTTCTATAAATAAAAATTTCAAACTCAAATAAAAGCATGTTCTGTCTAACTAACTTTTCCCCATGAAGAATTCTTGGAATGGTTATTTTCCATATATTTTTTATATAGCATGTCTTACTCGTCTGGCTCTACCATAATATCATGGAAGTAGCTGATCAACTTGCCCCATGTGCTTTCAAAACTGGACAATGAAAAAGAAAGATCTATGAAGACTTGACATTTGAAAATAAATGAAATAGAGAATAGAAAAACAATTGAAAGAGTTAACAAGACAAAAACTGGTTCTTTGAAAAGACCAACAAAATCGATAAACCACTTGCCAAATTGACAAAAGAAAAACAGGAGAGGAAGCATATAACTCGAATAAGAAATGAAATGGGCAATATCACAACAGACCCAACTGAAATTTAAAGAATCATAACAGAATACTATGAAAAATTGTACTCCAACAAATTTGAAAACCTAGAGGAAATGGACAAATTTCTAGAAATACACTACCTACCTAAACTAACAAAAACAGAGGTACAAAAACTAAATAAACCTATAACAAAACCTATAACCTACTCTAGCAAAGACATCACATCTGACACTGCAGCAGTGATTAAGGCAGGGTAACCTACTTTCATCTTCCAGAATACGATTTCTGCTGGAACCAGAATGATGTATTAAACGGAGATGTAATTGGAGATAGGATTGGGACTACCATACCTACATCCTTTAGATCCTTAACGATGGCACTAATATCCTCCATGTCCCCCCATGCAATATTTCTTTCTATTTATTATCTTGGCCACGTAAGGGAGTATCAGAGGTTTCTACTTGGCCCTCCCTACAATGATAGCCCGTACTCCACAATATCATGGAAGTTCCCTCAAATACCAAGTGTATCAATCCCAATTATACAATCTGAGATTTGGTAAACTCCACCATATGGGGTTAAAGACCTAGCAGACACTCTATAAGATAGACCTAGGCAAAGATTCCATCTATTACCAAGACTCCCCCTGCTCCACTTTAATAGGCAGGTCATGACGACACTTTGGTTCTTGTCTTAGTTATCTAGTGCTGCTATAACAGAAATACCACAAGTGGATGGCTTTAACAAAGAGAAATTTATTCTCTCACAGTCTAGGAGACTAGAAGTATGAATTCAGTGTGCCAGCTCCAGGGGAAGGCTTTCTCTCTCTATCGGCTCTGGGGGAAGGTCTTTGTCATCAATCTTCCCCTGGGACCCGGGGTCCAAAGGATGTGCTCCTGCTCTTCTTTCTTGGTGGTACGAGGTCTCCATGTTTCTCTGCTCACTTCTCTCTTTTTATATCTCAGAATGGATTGGCTTAAGACAAAACCTAATCTTGTAGACTGAGTCCTGCCTCATTAACTCATAGAAGTAGGTTTTACAACACTTAGTAAAATCACATCAGATGACAAAATGGTGGACAATCACACAATACTGGGAATCATGGCCTAGCCCAGTTGACACACATTTCTGGGGGACATAATTCAATCCATAACAGGTATCAATGTCAATTTAGAAATGTTGGCCGGTGGTCCCTGAAATGTTTGGGTATTTCTATTTCCCCTGTGTTCAGTTACCCAAGTTGTTGTTGTTGTTAGATGCTGTCTAGTCAGTTCTGACTCATAGCGACCCTATGTACAACAGAATGAAACACTGCCCCATCCTGTGTCATCCTCACAATCATTGTTTTGCTTGAGCCCATTGTTGCAGCCACTGTATCAATCCATCTCATTGAGGGTCTTCCACATATTCGCTGACCCTCTACTTTACCAAGCATGATGCCCTTCTCTAGGGACTAGTCCCTCCTGATAACATGTCCAAAGTATGTTTTCCCATCCCTGCTGCCAAGGAGCACTCTGGCTGTACATCTTCCAAGACAGATTTGTTCATTCTTCTGGCAGTCCATGGTGCATTCAATATTCTTCACAAACACCACAATTCAAAGGCATCAATTCTTCTTCAGTCTTCTTATTCATTGTCCACCTTTCAATGTATATGAGGCAATTGAAAACACCATAGCTTGGGTCAGGCGCACCTTAGTCCTTAAAGGGACATCTTTGCTTTTTAACACTTCAAAGTGATCTTTTGCAGCAAATTTGCTCAATGCAATACATTGTTTGATTTCTTAACTGCTGATTCCATGGTCATTGATTGTGGATCCAAGTACAATGAAATCCTTGACAACTTCAATATTTTCTCTGTTTATCATGATGTTGTTTATTGGTCTATTTGTGAGGATTTTTGTTTTCTTTATGTTGAGGTGTAATCCATAAGAAAGGCTGTGGTCTTTGATCTTCATCAGTAAGTGCTTCAAGTCCTCTTCACTTTCAACAAGCAAGGTTGTGTCATCTGCATATTGTAGGTTGTTAATGAGTCTTCCTCCAATCCTGATGCCCTGTTCTTCTTCATATAGTCCAGCTTCTCAGATTATTTGATCAGCATACAGATTGAGTAAGTATGGTGAAAGGATACAACCCTGATGCACACCTTTCTTGACTTTAAACCAAGCAGTAGTATCCCCTTGTTCTGTTTGAATGATTGCCTCTTGGTCTAAGTACAGGTTCCTCATGAGCACAATTAAGTGTTCTGAAAGTCCCATTCTTCGCAATGCTATCCATAACTTCTTATGATCCACACAGTCAAATGTCTTTGCATAGTCAATAAAACACAGGTAAACATCTTTCTGGTATTCTCTGCTTTCAGCCAAGATCCATCTGACATCAGCAATGATATCCCTTGTTCCATGTCTTCTTCTGAATCCAGCTTGTATTTCTGGCAGTTCCTTGTCAATGTACTGCTGCAACAGCTTTTGGATGATCTTCAGCAAAATTTTACTTGTGTGTGATATTAATGATACTGTTCAATAATTTCTGCATTTGATTGGATCATCTTTCTTTGGAATGGGTACCAATATGGATCCCTTCCAGCCAGTTGGCCAGGTAGTTGTCTTCCAAATTTCTTGGCATAGACGAGTGAGCGCTTCCAGTACTGCATCCACCTGTTGAAACATCTCAGTTGGTATTCTGTCAACTCCTGGAGGTTTGATTTTGCCAGTGCAGCTTAGACTTATTCCTTCAGTACCATCGTTTCCTGATCATATGCTACCTCCTAAAATGGCTGAACGTTGACCAATTCTTTTTGGTACAGTTACTCTGTGTATTCTACCATCTTCTCTTTCTCTCTCTCTCTCTTTTTTTTTTTTTTATTGTACTTTAGATGAAGGTTTACAGAGCAAACAAGTTTCTCATTAAACAATTAATACATGTATTGTTTTTTGACATTGGTTGCCAACCCCATGACATGTCAACGCTCTCCCCTACTCGACCTTGGGTTCCCCACTACCAGCTTTTCTGTCTCCTCCTGCTTTCTTGTCCTTGCCCCTGGGCTGGTGTGCCCATTTAATCTCATTTTATTTTATGTACCCATCTAATCTTTGGCTGAAGAAAGAAGTCACTCTTGAGGTTCACCCTTCACTCTACCATCTTCTCTTGATGCTTCCTGCATTGTTCAGTATTTTGCCCATAGAATCCTTTGCTATTGCAACTTGAGGCTTGAGTTTTTCTTCAGTTCTTTCAGCTTGAGAAATGCCGAGCACGTTCTTCCCTTTTGGTTTTCTAACTCCAGGTCTTTGCACATTTCATTATAATACTTTATTATGTCTTCTGAAGCTGCCCTTTGAAATCTTCTGTTCAGCTCTTATTTCATCAGTTCTTCCTTTCACTGTAGCTACTCAACGCTCAAGAGTAAGTTAACAGCCATAAATACCTTTCACGAAGAAGAAGGTCTCAGAGAATGTCTGTTTTCTGTGACTACTCTTGATAGTAAGAACTGCATTAGTTAGGGTCTAAGTGAAAAAACAGAACTTACTGTGTATTAAAACAGATTGATCTAGGGAATTTGTTGTATACATTATGAGAAATCAAACAGGGAATATGCGAATATGCCCATTGATACATCCAATGATCTCAACTATCATTTTCAGGAACCTTACATAGTTTTATTTACTAGAAGGAGAAATAAAACAAATGGACTTAATGACAATACCAAGATTTTAAAGATTTTTATGCCATGTCTAATAAAGTATTGGCTAAAAATGGCTGGCTTGATTTTTAAGGAATCCACAGGAAAACATGTTTGCTTTTAACATCAGGTGTCCCCTTTATATATAGCCAACTCCTGATCTATCAATATATATTTAGTTTGAAAAAACTTCTTAGCTGACAGTTTGACTTTCTCTGACCAAATCATTCTGGTTAGTGTGTCGGTTGACTAGTGGAAAGAAAATAATGTGTAAAGTTTTCATCTCAAACTGGTATTTCACATGCCTCAGTTGTTTCCCTATTACTTTAAATTCTAATTTAGCATCCCATTTGCAAAACTGACTATTTGGACCTTTTACATTCAAACCTGTTGTAAGCTATTATTAATTCATTTTCAGCATACCAGCTAGCAATGGCACCTTGATAAATTGTAATCGGCATTAGCTAATTTTCTTTTGTAAGAGTTGTAACTTCTGCAAACCTATGGATATTGATCATCAGCACAATGATCCATGTCACAAGCATCTCCATTTATCACGGCCTCATTTTCATTAATGGCATTAGTAAACACTTTAATTCACTTTCACAATTCAAAAGGATAGTGTGATAGAGCTTTGTAAACAAATCCAAGGTTCGGGGGAAGAGTGGAAAGTATTTTATCTATCGCCATTGAATCGATTCTGACTCATAAAAGGATTCCTCTCTACTCTAATCACTACCCAAAAGCTTACATATCAGATGAAGGATCATTCAAATATATCGCAATGTATGCTGGATATTTAGGTAAGTGATTTTAACCTTTCAAATTGATGGCTCCCTTTTATTTTTACCTCTGAATATGTTATAAATATGGTAAACTTTTTTTTTTACCAAAAGTAAATTGATTGTAAAGTATATTTGCCACATTTTGATATAGCCCTCCCCAATCAAAAGTGTGAAAAATTTCATATATAAAAAAGAAAATTTATTTTTTATAGAAAGTGGTTTTTCTTCATGGTCACTCCAATTATGTTATTTTATATCATTTCAGTACATAATCTGAGTTGTGTGTGGAAAGAAAGGCTCTGCTAAGAGTATTAGAACAGGGATTTGTATTTCATTTCACCACTGGAGGGAACCGGGGTAAAAGAGAATATTGTTCATGTCGTAAAATAAATTAGGAGCCCATACTGAGGTACACTTCAGACCTATCATTTGTATTCCTACAAGAGTGCTTATTACTTACTATATATGTGGCATACTATGTCTGCTGGTGGAAATACTATGCTATGATAGCCTGATAATTAAGATACTATAGCCTGATAGCCAAAAGGTAGCATAGTTATACAGATAGGTTTTAAAATGAATATGTTCACATGCATTCAGTTGTGTAGACATCTTTGTTTTACCTGTCTTCCATCTAGAATACTTATAAAAATTCAGTTCATGGTTCAGTACACCTTGAAATAGCCGAAAATGCCACAACTGACCTGACAGCATCCAAGCAAGGCAAAGCAGAAATAGAAAGAAGAAATGTGTGATACATAAAACAACATGAATCTGAATGCCTAGAAAATTCTGTATAGCTTCCCTATAAAAATCATATTGGTAACTGCAGTGCTCATCATTACATTAGGTGATTTATGTACCTCATGTACATTGGGTAATTTATTTTTCTCCAATGTTTTCTTAAATTTTATATAGAAATAACTATATAAATTATATTTTAAATGAAAATAATAACAAGTACACAATAAAAAATTTCCACCAGTTTTCAGCCATGTAGATGTATGCTATACTAGACAGGCTATGTAACAAGATGGCTAATGGCTTGGTTCCTGGAAGCAAACAGCTTGAGTTCAACTGCTACTTATATGACCTTGACCACATTACTTATCCTCTGTTGGATTATTTTTCTCATATGTAAAAATGGGGATAATGATATAGCTACCTTATAAGTTTGTTAATATAATATGAGTTAATATTTGTTAAGCCCTTAAAGCAATGCCTAAAAAAACAAACAAACAAACAAAAAAAAAAAAAACCTGTTGCTGTCGAGTTGATTCCGACTCATTGCAACACTATAGGATAGAGCAGAACTGCCCCATAGAGTCTCCAAGGAGCTGCTGGTGGACTGAAACTGCCAACCTTCTGGTTAGCAGCTGAGCTCTTAATCCCTGTGCCACCAGCGATGCCTAGAACGCAATAATCACTTTGAACGCTCTGTACATTATTACTTTCTCTTCCATGACTATCTTAGGAAAACGACATGACTGAGGCTTGCTTATGCTGAAGAGAAGGAAACAGTACCTTTCATGATGCGTCCAATGTGCATGTGGGGCTAACTCCTTATCTGAGTCAGTACTTTGATAAGTTTTGGTGTCACTGATTTTATTTTATATCGATTATTAGGTGTATTATGATGTATATGCTCTGGAGAGAGAAATATTACATACACTAGGTTTTTATATAGTGGTTTGCAGTTCCACTCTGTCATAGAGGGTCACTATGGTCGGAATCGACTCAGCGGCACACAACAACAACAATATAGTAATAATAATATTATTATAATAATAAATACAGAGCACATACTTTGTGACAGTGTTTTTTATACATTACCTCACTTACTTTATACCATGATACTTTGAGACAGTACTACTAGTGACTTATGGAAGAAGCAACTGAAGCACAAATACATTAAGTAACTTGATCAAAGCCAAAATACACTTAAATTTTGAGTGTTCTTGCTACCTGGATAAAAACTCAATTCATTAAGTATACTTATAGGCCCATTTAATGTATTTCTAGAAGACTATGAATATATCTAATCCTTAAACAAAACTAAACCCTGTTAATTTAAAATTATCATTTTTTAAAGTAATGGGTTCAGAGTATTTAACTTGTCTATGCAGTAATTATGGAGACCTGGTGGCGCAGTAGTTAAGAGCTGCTGACCAAAATGTGGCAGTTCGAATCCACCAGCTGCTCTTTGGAAAACCTATGCGCCAGTTCTACTCTGTCCTATAGTGTCGCCAGGAGTCAGAATCAACTCTACGGCAATGGGTTTCCAGTTTTACGCAGTATTTGCCTATTTTAACTGTCTTCCACAACTTGTAACAAAGCTTCTTTTCAGTCTAACAAAATATATAATGCTCTTTAATTCCAGTAATTGACATTTAACATAATGTGGTAAAGATGGAATTGACATAGCCCAGGGGCAAGGAGAGGCAAACAAATTATTCAAACACACTGATCCTTAAGTAAGAATAATCAAAAAGCTAAACATTTTATTCAAAGACAAGTTTTATTTGAATCTCAGTAGCTTGCAAAAAGTACACAAAAATCACTGAGGAGAAATACATCAGAACACAGTAAGTGGGGGGATCCAGCCCGTGGATCCCCTCATCTCCTGCGGGCTCCTATTCTGCCTTGCCTCTTTATCCATATTCCCTACAGAGGCTGCCAAGTAGGAACCTTTCCACAGGGAATTTGTCATCTGTTTTCATTAGTGCTTTGCCAACTGCCTGTACTGGGTTGGCAACCGTGCTAGACACTGACTTTCAGTTATTTATTTATTTATTTTTTATGACAACTGAAAAAAAGTTGTAAGCTGTCAGCTCTCATCCATCACTATATTATCATGTACCACTCCAGCCATGGACCTCAGCTAATCCATCCTCCAGCCTTCAGTCAGGATTATATTTAAAAAAAAAAAAAAAAAGGCCAGTCCAAGATCTGTTGGACATGGAATCTGTTTCAAAAGCCCCAGGGAAAGACTACTGAGAAGTCTGGCATTCCTTGGAATGCCGTGTGGCAATTTGGTTGCCTTCATTATTTTATGATGTTAGTAAATATTGCGTGTAATGGCTTTTAGTCAGTGGTGATAAAAATAGGTAGGATGAGAAAGATACATTACACCTCCCCCCAAAATGATAATTAGATCCATTGTGAAAACAATTAGGTTTATTCTCCTGTTTATATACAGATATACATATTACAGGATTAGAAGACATTATGCTTCATCATAGATACTGTATTTTTGCAACTAGCGTGCCTGAGTAAATAACACACAAATACGATGCAAGGAAATGATGAGATTATGTAAAAAAGTTCTGGTATAGGGTGACCATGCATATACCATGCATATCTTGTGACATTTCCAGAAGTGAATTTCAGCCTCATTCACCCTCATTGAATATTCCGAGAATGTTACTTTTGATCATTTTTGTATAATAAAGGTATAAACCATAGTCAAGAAGTTATGTATTGTGTTTGGTAGTACCCTGGTAATCAGAAAATAAACAATTGAAACTGTGCGTTTGTTCTGGGGCAGTTCATAACCAGGTCTGAGAGTGGTGGAGTTCCTTGTAACCCATCTGTGTGCAGAAGCCAGGTGGAGGGCTGTGCATGGGGCTGCCACAGATCCAGCACAGGCTGGTCCTGAGGTGCCGGCCCCACATGAAGTCAGTGACAAGACTGTGAAGATGTGGGTGTACACTGCCCCAGCTCCTTGAGGACCCCAGGTGGCCAGTTGGACCTGTCTTGTCCAAGCCAGGGACATGCGACCTCTCTGCGCCTGCAGCTCTCACATCCACCCTGCAGCATCCACATAGGCAGGAGATTCAAACAGCCTGAGTGTAGTGGCCAGCCAGCTGGATGGTGGGGGAATGTGCATGTCTACAGCACACTGGTTTCCAGCCTGAGTGGCGTCTCTGGCCCAAAGTGTAGACCAGTGCACCTCTAGGGCTGGGGCTGGCTACCCTGGTGAGGGCTATTCCGGAGGCAGAAAAGTGATTTCTTCCTGCATTGGAGAAAGTGGTTTGCAGAGCCGGGAAGGAATCCTGTCAGGAGAGGAGCTGCTTTAGAAACTCAAGGGTAGGCTGGTGTCTTAGGCTGGGTTCTCTGTAGAGAAACAAAAGCAGTAAAGGCTTGTTTTTGTTTTTTTAAATGTGATCAAACTCCCTGTAGTAGATTGACTATAATGGTCTCAATTTTTCGACCATTCCTGTATTACATCCTTACTCACATTAATTTTCTGTTACTCCCACTTAATGAATGGAATGTATTTCCCTTTTCCTTAACTTAGGTTTTACCCACGTGACCTGCTTTAACCAATGGAATGTTAGCAGGTATCAAAAGTGTGTGTGCAATTGGACTGTGTCTATTGCGACTCTGGCATCTTCATGAGAAGAACTTCACTGGACAGCTGCTGCTCCTCAGTCGGCACCTCAGACTGAGCACATGAGGAGCACACCTGAGCCTCAACTTCAGAGCAGAGCCAACCAGCCATGTCCAGCTACCCCTGCTACTCCACAAAATCTTGAGCCAGAAGAATTAACGTGACAGAGATTTTGCAGTTTGCATTGTAACATTATTGGGGCAATGGATAACAATACACTAACTTGATTTTTTTCTTGAGTCTCTATAATCTTAACATCCAGGAGGATATCTTAAACACAGTTCACACTTACTAAGTATTTGTTAAAAGAGCTAATTAGTTAACCAAGATATTATATGAAAATTCCAGAGTATTAGAGCTTGTGTTTTTCTAGAAAAATATTTGTAATAGTGACTTAGCAGTAATATTGCCAAACTAGTTGCCATGAGTCGATTCCAACTCACAGTGACCCTCTGTGTGTCAGACTAGAACTGTGTTCCATAGGGTTTTCAATGGCTGAGTTTTCAGAAGTAGATTGCCACATCTTTCTTCTGAGGTGCTGCTGGGTGGACTCAAACCACCAACTTTTTGGTTAGTAGCTGAACATGTTAACCGTGTAACATTACAGCCATATTAAAACTCGGTTAATTTTTATTTGACTGATTCAATTACTAAAGACAGTTTATATTTACACCATTTTGGGGTTTTTTTTGTTTTTTTTTTTAACTTTTCCTGTAAGTCTGGGTACTACGCTTAAAGTTTACTTGAAGAAATTCTTTTTTGCTATACATTTGACTTACAATTTACAATTAATTTCAGTTGGTTCTTTTGTAATGAATTTCAGAATTGCTTTTTGGGTTCTATTTAAGATTTTTTTTCCCCAAGGAAATGGAGATATTGTTCTTTATTATCTTCTAGAAGGTATGTTGTTTTGCTTTCACAATTTGATCAACAGTCTATTTGAAGTTGGTATTTGAGCTTGGTTTTAAGTAGGAGTCAAATTTAACGTCTGTCTGTTTCCAAATAGCCTCCACACAATTATTTAAAACAACACAGTGTCCACTGCTCAGAAATGCCATCTGTGTTTTAAACATTTCCCATATAGGCAGGTATTTACTTTGGGATTGTCAATGCTTTTCCTTTAACATTTGTTTAAAATTGAGGCAGAAAAACTCTTCTTAATTATTTTTGATTTATGACTTGTCTTTACATCAGGATCCAGTTAGAAGACAGAAGTCACACTAGTATTTGGAACAAGACAAATTTTTTATAACAAATTGTTAACAAGTTGTTATTGTTGGGTGTTATTGAGTTGATTTTGACTCATAGTGACCCCATGTGACAGAGTAGAACTGATCTATAGGGTTTCCTTGGCTATAATCTTTATGGAAGCAGATTGCCAAGTCTTTTGCTCCGGCAGCCTCTGTGTGGGTTCAAATGACCAACCTTTGGTTAGCAGCTGAGGGCTTAAACATTGCACCATTAGGAAAAGATGGTTAATAAACATGAGTGAACATGACTCTAATGGGTCCATAAATAGCAAGTGCAAAAAGCAGCTACAACTTTTAGGCTGAGGGAATGTGCAAAAAGAAGGTAGTGATGAAACATGGTAGGGTGTGAAAAACCTGTGCTGGTCTGAGCGGGCTGCTTTGGTGAGTGCTATCTCTTAACGAAACTTCTGCGCTCTTGTTGATTAGCAGCCATTCTGGGAGGAACAGTAGTGGAGGCTGGGTGGTAACAGAACCAGACAGGGCAGCCCCTTCCTTCGGCTCTGGACACGGTGTCCCTGCAACACCCTCTGTCATCAAAGTCTAACATTAAGACAGCTGGAAAAGGGAAAATATGTACAGGTTCCAGTTCCAGTATCACAAATCAGGGGAAAGAGGGGTCGATTTGCCATTGAGAGACAGTAAATTGGTAACACAGTCTTGATATCTGCTAGAGTAATTCTTCCCAACTTGTTCTCATTTAAAGGTGTTTTGAATGTATTTGGACTTCTACATTTTCATAGGCATTTTTTAAACTGATCGTTAATTTCCATATTTAAAAAAATTGGAAATTTTAATTTGAACTCTATTGAAAATATTGTTGTTGCTAGATGCCTTCATTTGGTTCCAACTCATAGCAACCCTACCTACAGCAGAATGAAGACTGCCCGGTCCTGTGCCATCCTCATTATACTTGTTATGCCTGAGCCCATTGTTGCAGCCACTGTGTCAATACACTTAGTTGAGGGTCTTCTTCTTTTTCACTGATCCTCTACTTTACCAGGCATGATGTCCTTCTCCAGGGACTGGTCTCTCCTGATAACATGTCCAAGTTATGTGAGACAAAGTCTCACCATCCTTGCTTCTAAGGAGCATTCTGGCTGTACTTCTTCCAAGACTGATTTGCTCGTTCTTATGGCCGTCCATGGTATATTCAGTATTCTTCACCAACACCATAAATCCAAGGCATCAATTCTTCATCGGTCTTCTTTATTCATTTCCCAGCTTTCCCATGCATATGAGGTAATTGAAAATACCACGGCTTGGGTCAGGTGCACCTTAGTCTTCCAGATGACATCTTTGCTTTTTAAACCTTTAAAGAGATCTTTTGCAGCATATTTGCCCAATGCAATGTGTCGTTTGATTTCTTGACTGCTGCTTCCATGGGCATTGATTGCAGATCCAAGTAAAACGAAATCCTTGACAATGTCAATCTTTTCTCCGTTCATCATAATGTTGCTTACTGGTCCAGTTGTAAGCATTTTTTGTTTTGTTTTGTTTTATGTTGAGGTGTAATCCATACTGAAGGCTGTAGTCTTTGATCTTCAGTAAGTGCTTCAAGTCCTCTTCACTTTCAGCAAGCAAGGTTGTGTCATCTGTATAACGCAGATGGTTAATGCATTTTCCTCCAATCCTGATGCCCCATTTTTCTTCATGTAGTCCAGCTTCTCAGATGATTTGCTCAGCATATAGATTGAATAAGTAGGGTGAAAGTATACAACCCTGATGCACACTTTTCCTGACTTTAAACCATGCAGTATCCCCTTGTTCTGTTCGAATGACTGCCTCTTGATCTACATACAGGTTCCTCATGAGCACAATTAAGTGTTCTGGTGTTATCGAACGCCTTTGCATAGTCAATGAAACACAGGTAAATATCTTTCTGGTATTCTCTGCTTTCAACCATGATCCCTCTGACATCAGGCGTGAGATCCCTGGTTCCAGGTCCTCTTCTGAATCTGGCCTGCATTTCTGGCAATTCCCTCTCAATGTACTGCTGCAACTGTTTTTGAAGATCTTCAGCAAAATTTCACTTGCGTGTGATATTAATGATATTGTTCAATAATTTCCACATTCTGTTGGATCACCTGTCTTGGGTATAGGCATAAATACAGATCTTGTCCAGTTGGTTGGCCTGGTAGCTGTCTTTCAAATTTCTTGGTATATATGAATGAGCACTTCCAGCGCTCTATCCATTGTTTGAAACATCTCAGCTGGTATTCCATTAATTCCTGGAGTCTTGTTTTTTGCCAGTGTCTTCAGTTCAACTTGGACCTCTTCCTTCAGTACCATAGGTTCTTGATCATATGCTACCTACCGAAATGGTTGAGACTCAACCAATTCTTTTTGGTATGGTGACTCTGACTTTGTTTTCTTTCCGCCTTCTCTTGATGCTTCCTGCATTGTTCAGTATTTTGCCCACATAATCCTTCACTATTGCAACTAGAGGCTTGAATTTTTTCTTTAGTTCTTTCAGCTTGAGAAATGCCAAGTGTGTTCTTCCCTTTTGGTTTTCTAACTCCAGATCTTTGCACATTTCATTATAATACTTTACTTTGTCTTCTCGAGCTGCTCTTTGAAATCATCTGTTGAGCTCTTTTACTTTATCATTTCTTCTGTTTGCTTTAGATTCTCTGTATTCAAGAACAAGTTTCAGAGTCTCTTCTGACATCCATTTTCTCTTTTCTTTCTTTCCTGTCTTTTTAATGACCTCTTGCTTTCTTCATGTATGATGTCCTTGATGTCATTCCACAACTTGTCTGGTCTTCAGTCATTAGTGTTCAATGCGTCAAGGGTGAGGTATGATTTGGAAACAACTGTCATCTTTACAAATATGAATCTTCTGATTAATGAACATGATATTCTCTCCTTTATGTAAGTTACCTGTGATTTTTCTCAAAATTGTGTAATTTTGTAAACGGATACATTTTATACATTTCATTAGATTTCTAGTGATTTTCATTATAACTTTATAACTAAAATGTGAGTTTGTTTCTTTTACACAAAAGTCAGTTTAATTTTGCAGTCTTGTCAGGTTTATTTAACTACTTTAATAGATTATTTGAAGATTCCTTTGTACTTTTCCATCTGGGTATGATGGCAGGTCTGTATCTCCCTTTCTATTTATTAATTGTTATTATAAGTTTTTCTTGATTTATTTCATTGGCTAGGACATGCAGTATCCTTTGACCTAACTTCATTCTTTCCTTCTGTCTTCTTTGACATTTTTCTGTTTTCTTTTATTCCTTTTTTTTAACAAATTGTATATATTTTACAATATTGTTGTCAAGTAAGTAGAGTCAATAAAAATACATTTCATGAATATTGTATATTGTTTCATTACTAGTATATTTTCATGCTAATGTCTACAAAATATGAATTTTGTTAACATAGTCATTGTTAAATCTCCTATATTGGAGTATATTTGAGTAAACTAATTCAGTTCATCCTTACATTTAGTAAACATATATTGAAGGTTTACCTACCATGTGCCAGAATCCTTTAGAATAATTTAAATATTTAGCTTTGATTTAATATTTTGTAGTAGAAATAAATGGTAATGCAAAAAGACTATCATCAGAGGCAATTTTAAATACTGAAACAGTATTCAGATAATTTCCATAATATTCACTGAATTCACATTTCAAGTAATAAGTTGAGACGCAATATCTAGAAATGTATATTGGAGGAAATATGTGTACTTTGTAAAAGAAAAAGAAAACAAGTTTCCTGTTTCAATTAGAAAAAAGATGCATAACTTTGTGCTTCTTACACATAGAGATATTTATAGTCTTCCTGTCGGAAAGAAAAGGCAAGAAAAAAAGAAGAAATAGAGGCTACAGCTAGAAAATAGAGAGGAAATAGATCTTTAGCTGCATCTTGGCAGTTTTTCCTTTATGATATTGAAGAGATATGCAGCATGATGATGCAGATACATACAATGAAGAGAAAAGCAGGCTGAGAAAAGAAATCCCACAGCAGCACGAGGAATATCACTGACTAGTGAGGCAATTGAGAATCTTTTGATCACAGAGATGCCCAGTGTTTCAGAATGGGGATAAGCTGAAGGGGGATATCTGACCTCTAGGGTGAGGTATGATTTTTAATTTTAAAAGATGACTTTCTCAAAATTTGGGAGTAAAATTGGCATTATATTGGTTAATTAAGGAAAACAAATTTTGAAAAACTGCACCAAGTTCTATCTAGGTATTTATCCTTAAAATCTTACTTTTTATGCATACTCAGAGTTTCGAATGTTTTATTGATCATTTGGTTTGAACTATCAATGTCAACCTCCTTCCTCTGGCTTTCCTCCCTTTAAAAAATAAAAGACAAAAACTTTTCTTTATTAACATTGAAAGATATACAGAAATAGAGCAAATAATGGAATTAATTCTCCCCTCCTATCGGGAATATCAACAATTGTCAACACTGCCATTCTTCTTTTATCTGTACCTTCCATGCTATTTTTTCTAAGTTTTTCAAAGCAAATCTTATTTGACCTATAAATATTTTAATGTGCATTTTAACAGGAAAAGAGTTTTTTAGTATATATAACATATATAACATTATCACATGTCTAATAATAACAATAATTTCTTAATATTATCTAATGCCCAATTCATGTTCAATTTCTGTCTCGAAAATGTCATTCCTCCACCCCCCAGTTTCATTTCAGTCAGGATAATTTTTTTTTTTTCTCATATTACAATTGGCTGCTAACTTAAATGTTTTGGTTTTTTTTTTTAATCTTCTCACTTTTTTTTTTTTTTTTAAAGAAATGAAAGCATTTGTCTGGTAGATTCTCCTTCATTCTGGAATCCACTGACTGAAACCTTGAGGCTCATTTAACAAAGTATTTGTTAGATCTTAATATTAGTCTTAACGTAGTTTTGGCCAGAATGTTTATAGTTGTTCTTGTGATTGTTCTTTTCTCCATAGAAGAGTCATAGTATCTGATTATTTTAATTTTAATGAGGTTAAGAGTAACTAATGGCTTGTGATATAACAATTATTATGTTAATCTTCTCTTGTTTGCAATGAACCATTGACCCACTAACCTCTATGGTCAGGTTTTCACTGTTAGGAAACTTTAACAAATACTGACCAAAAAAAAAAAAACTATCAGAATTTTCATATAATTTAAAATAGAGTGTCAGTGACTTCTCTGATAAGCCAAGTTTTTCTAGAAAAGTACAAAATTCTGTTATCTGGTACAAAACTGTCACATTTTATCATCAAAGACACTAAAGATACCAAAAATATAGAGGGATCATCAACAATTGAGACCCTTAAAAAAATAATGGACAGAATCTGACTCTTGTTCAAAAGCCACTTAAGCTACTTATCTTGTTGTTATTGTTGCTGTGCCTTTGAGTCAATTCCAACTCATAGTGACCCTATAGGACAGAATAGAACTTCCCCGTAGGGTTTCCTAGGCTGTAATCTTTATGAGAGAAGATCACCAAATTCCATGGAGTTGCTGGTGGGTTCAAACCACCGATCTTCAGGTTAGCAGATGAGCACTTAACCATTGTACCACCAGGACTCCTTAAAACTACTTATAGTTAGTGAAAATTGTTAGTCTTAGAAGGAACTTTTAAGCTACATTTTTTTTTCAAATCAGGTAATGCTGCTGG
Organism: Dugong dugon; assembly: GCA_030035585.1. Classification (NCBI taxonomy): domain Eukaryota; kingdom Metazoa; phylum Chordata; class Mammalia; order Sirenia; family Dugongidae; genus Dugong; species Dugong dugon. The sequence goes on along the minus strand of CM057468.1, from coordinate 112,122,443 downwards.
ATAGCATATAATATTAACATAACTCAACAAATATATTTTCTTATTAAGAATATTACAATTAATTTTGGAAGCAATTACCTGAAAGGCAGAGTATTAATCAGTGCTTCAAATGTATCGAACATATATGAAGGAGAAATGCTTGATGACACCTTTTCTATACTGCTACAGAAGGGTATATGAGGGTATTTTTATATGTGTGCGTAAAAACAGGATTATTAGCCAGAGACAGAAAGTGTCTTAAGCTGGGTTCTCTGGAAGAGCAAAACCAGTGAAATATATACATACACATATATGTATTAAAACAAACAAACTCGTTGCCATCAAGTCAATTCTGATTCACAGCAGAGGAGAACTACTCCATAGGGTTTCCAAGGAGCAGCTAGTAGATTCAAACTACTGACTTTTTAGTTAGCAGCCCGAGCTCTTACTCATGGAGCCACCAGGGCTCCATGAATGTGTATAGAGAGATTAATTCAAGGAGATGGCTCATGAAGTTGTGAAGACTGTTGTTGTTGTTGTTAGGTGCCATCAAGTCGATTCCAACGCCTAGCGACCCTATGCACAACAGAATGAAACATTGCCTGGTCCTGCACCATCCTCACAGTTGTTGCTATGCTTGAGCCCCCTGTTGCAGCCACTGTGTCAGTCCATCTTGTTGAGGGTCTTCCTCTTTTTCGCTGACCCTTTACTTTACCAAGCATGATGTCCTTCTCCAGGGACTGATCCTTCCTGATAACACGTCCAGAGTACATGAGATGAAGTCTCACCATTCTTGCTTCTCAGGAGTATTCTGGCTGTACTCCTTGCAAGACGGATTAGTTCATTCTTCCGGAAGTCCAGGCTATATTTAATATTCTTCACCAACACTATAATTCAAAGACACCAATTCTTCTTTGGTCTTCCTTATTCACTGTCCAGCTTTAGCATGCATATGAGGTGATTGAAAACACCATGGCTTGGGTCAGGTGCACCTTAGTCTTCAAGGTGACATCTTTGCTTTTCAACAATTTAAAAAGGTCTTTCGCAGCAGATTTGCCCAATGCAATGAATCTTTTCATTTCTTGACTGCTGCTTCCATGGGTGTTGATTGTGGATCCAAGTAAAGAGAAGTCCTTGACAACTTCAATCTTTTCTCTGTTTATCATAATGTTGCTTATTGGTCCAGTTGTGAGGATTTTTTGTTTTCTTTATGTTGCAGTGTAATCCATACTGAAGGCTGTAGTCTTTGATCTTCATCAGTAAGTGCTTCAAGTCCTCTTCACTTTCAACAAGCCAGGTTGTGTCATCTGCATAACACAGGTTGTTAATGAGTCTTCCGCTAATCCTGATACCACATTCTTCTTCATATAGTCCAGTTTCTCAGATTACTTGCTCAGCATACAGATTGAATAGGAGGCTGACAAGTCCCAAAACTTTGGGTCAGGCATCAGGCTTGAGGCTTGTCTTGACTCACTTGGTTGCAGGTCAGATGGCAGGCTGCTGGCTCACGTCCCAAGAACCGAAGGTTAGATGATTATGAGTTGGATGCAGGATCCAGAGCAAGAATGAGCCTTACTGGAATATCCATTTATATACTGGCTGCAGACCACACTTCCCAAGGAAACTCCCCTTTCAACTGATCGGCTGCTCATACTCAGATCTCATCATGATGTGATTACATTATATCAGATCTCATCATGGAACTGATTACATTATACTACATTATGGAAGAGCAATCAGTCCAGTGTTTGCCAAACCACAGAGAATCACAGCCTGGCCAAGCTGACACATAACGTTAACCATAACAGAAAGCAATGGCATCGTTTATGTCTACATGGTAACACTTGAAGAGAATGTGAGAAATAAAAAATGTATGTAGAATTAAATGACACAAAAGAGTGTTTTAGCATCTCACTGGAATCTGCTTCAACATTCCAGCTTTCCAAGGATATGTTCTCACCTGGCCCTTGTAGGTCAGTTTTCTATGTTACATTGCAAGCCCTTTCAACTTGATAATATAGGTTTTTTGTTTGTTTGTTTGTTTCTGGAACATTTTCTTGAGTATATTGTTAATATTGATTTCATTTCACTGTTTTGTTTTTCTTTTGTAGGTATTTAAATTATATGTATGGATTTTCCTTGCCTATCTTCTTTATTCACCATTTTAATCTCTAATTTTTTTCCTCTTTATTTCATATTTTTTATCTTCACTAAATGACCCTTACTATGTGTCTTAGTTATCTAGCACTAATATAACAAAAAAATACCACAAGTGGGTGGTTTTAAAAACAAACATTTGTTTTCTCATAGTTCAGGAGGCTAGAAGTCTGAATTCAGAGTGTCAGATCTAGGGGAAGGTTCCTGTCTATTTCAGCTTCTAGTGACCACCAGTCATTCTTGCTGTTCCTGGGCTTCTAGATGCATGTGCTTCCATCATCACATGGTGTCTGTCTTCCTCCTGTGTGTGTGTATCTCCCTATGCTTATTTCCATTTTTATAAAACACCATTCAGAAGGGATTAGGTTTACCCAGGCTACTCCAGTATGATCTTATTAACATAAGGAAAGAAAAACCTTTGTTTCCAAACAGGGTCATGGTCACAGGTACCAAAAAAAGCAAAACAAAAAAACAAACCCATTACTGTCCAGTCAGTTCCTATAGGGCAGAGGAGAGCTGCCGCATAGTGCTTCCAAGGCTGTAATCTTTACAGAAGCAGACTGATACATCTTTCCTCCATGGAGTGGCTGCTGGTGGGTTTGAGTTGCTGACCTTTCAGTTAGCAGCCAAGCACTTAACCACTGTGTCACCAGGGATGGCTAGGATTTTAACATATATTTTTGGTAAACTCAGTTCCATCTATAACCATATGTTTTTAGATAAATCTATGCTTTTTTTGTGACCCATAATTTAGTCTTCAATTGTGAAATAATTTCTTATTTTCTCCAATATCTTTCTTGAGTTTGCCAACTCTTATTTCATATTTTACCGTTTGTCCATTTCTCTTTTGAGTTTTTGAATGTCTCTTTTTGACCATATTACTTTTATGTATACCTTCAAATGCTTGATTAATGATATTTAATACAGATTGATATACATTTTGTTTTTGTTTTTGGAAGACTGATTCCTCAGCTAAAATCCTGTGAATCTCATTTTCTGTTTTCTTCTTGTTGGAGTGAATGTGTTTTGCATGCAGTTTTCTATTCATTGTGGAGTGTTTCATACATTACTGAGTTAGCAACAATATCAAGCAGATATGAGGGGTTTAGGTGGCTTAAGTTGTTCAGTTCAAGTTCGCCCTCTTCTGTTGTTACAAAGAAGCGCAGTTCCTATAGCTGCCGCCTTTATTTATTTATTTATTTATTTATTGGTGGTGGGGGTGCATTTTTATGTCTTCTAGTTTTGTGCTTCATGTTTTCCTAGAAATCTTATTTTCCTCTTGCTTCCTTCTTTCACATTCATCATCAAGCATCTGTGGGATGCTCCTCATGCCTAGTTTCCCAACCTTTTCTCCCAGAACAGATGCATTTCTAAGTTTGCCATCTCTTTCAATACTCTTTTTCAGTGTCAGGACTGAGACCTGTTTTTAATATTCTCCATTTGAGGCAGGATTTGCTCTTTCTGATGGACAATTTATCTCTGTCCTACCAACACTAAGTTTCCACAATGCTTTCCTAAGAGTTAGCTTTTCTGGTTTTGGATACTTATTTCTCTGTGTACACTTAAACTGAATTGGGGTGTGTGTGTGTGTGTGTGTGTGTGTGTGCGTGTGCTTTAATATTATTGGCTTTTCTAGGAGCTCTAGTGGCACAATAGTTAAGCACTCTGATGCTAACTGAAAGGTTTCTCCATGGGAGAAAGACTGGTGATCTGCTACCATAAAGACTATAGCTTAGAAAACCCTGTGGGACAGTTCTAGTCTGTCACATGGAGTCTCTATGAGTCCAGATTGACTTGATGGTACCTAACAACAACAAGCCTGATTTATTCTTGGTTTTATTTGCTCAATTTGTTAATCCATATGGTTTTTGGAATATGTATGAAGAAGACTTGGATTTAGGGGGCATGCATTTTCCTTCACAAACAGAATCCTCCGAAACTCACTTTTACATGAAATAAAATAGAGTGGCATAGAACAGAAGTAGAATAGATTGAATTGCACTCACATATGAAATAGATGGTGTTTGCATGTGTTTGTACGTAAGCAAACGTATTTACTAAATTTTGATGTAAAATATTCTCCTACTGTGAGTTGTATTAACAAACAAACAACAACAAAACTACACTGGATGCACAACTCAAAGAATGTAATCAATGTCACTGAATTGGACATGTAGCAACGGTTGAATTGTTATGTTTTGCTGTATATATTCTCATCAACAACAAAGAAATAGTAAAAATAAATTAATAAACTACATTGGGCTGTGGTTAGAATTTTTGTGGTGAGATCACGAGGAAGGAATTTATTTCTGATGGAGAGCATCAGAAATAGAAACATTTAAACCAGTCTGGGTGCACAGCTGAGAGAAGCAATTTGTGCTGTCGATGGTAAATCATGCCAAAGGCAGCGCAATGGAGTAACATGTTAAAGGAGTCACCCTTCTTTCCACAAGGTTGTACAGATCAAACCACACCAAGACTGGTCTTCATAAAACTCTAGAGAGAGCAAGATTAGCAAATTGCAATGACAGGCTTAGATTCTTGTTTAAGTTACAGTCATTTGTTTTAATAATCTCATTTTACTTCTAATATGTTAAAATCTGATTTCTTTTCATCAAAACAACATAGTTCTCCCCATATGACTGGAAATTTTTTTTGGGTACCAGACTCCCACACGTTCCCAAAATGATATGACAGAGTAGTGAGATGAATATTCTATTATGGAAAGCTCTGCTTCAGGTGTCTCACTCTATTTGTCTCACTTGCTGTTTTTATTTGGCTCGGTGACCCTAAATAAAAGTAATTAACTTGGAGGACATGTGAAGGCATTTAAATTATACAAGCACATATAACAAGTGCAAATTTGTATCGTTGAGAGTCATACAAAATGTTCTTACTCTATAGTTTTATTCTTTAGACTCTGAAGAGCAGTGTGTAAATAATGGAATGCCAAAGATTAAGGCTCTTAATTAGACCTACTGGACAGCTAAGGCATAGCTAAACGTTTTCTGGTGCTTCTTATTACAACCTGCCATATTATGAAAGTTAAAATGCAGGCATAAACCAAAAACCAGACCCACTGCTGTCAAGTCAATTCTGACTTATAGTGACCCTACAGGACAGAGTAGAATTGCTCCCACAGGGTTTTCAAAAAGCGGCTGGTGGATTCGAACTGCTGACCTTTTGGTTAGTAACCGAGCTCTTAACCATTGCGCCAAAAGTTACTAGTTGACAAAATTATCTCACTACTCTGTCATATCACTTTGGGAACCTGTGGGATTCTGGTACAAAAAGTGAATATAACCACAATGAGATACAATCTCACCCCCATTAGAATGGCAATAATTAAAAATAAAAAAAAAAAAGGAAAACAATAGGTGTTGGTGAGGTTGTGGAGAAACTGGGACCCTCATTCATTGCTGGTGAGAATGCAAAATGGTACAGCCATGGTGGAAAACAGTTTGGCAGTTCCTCAAAAAGTTGAACCTAGAATTACCATATGAGCCAGCAATTCCAATCTTAAGTACATACCCAGAAGAAGTAACAGCAGGAACACAAACAGAAGCCTGTACACCAATGTTCATTGCAGAACTTTCCACAGTAACCAAAATGTAGTAACAACTGAAATGTCCATCAACAGATAAATGGATAAAGTAAATGTGATATATACATACAATGGAATACATATATACTCAGCCATAAAGAGAAATTAAGTTTTGATGCATGCCCCAACATGGGTGAGTCTTGAAAACATTATGTTGAGCAAAATAAGTTGGCAGCAAAAAGACAAATACCATACGATCTCACTTATATGAAATAAGCAAGCATACAGAAACTAAAAATTATCAATGGTTACCAGGAGTGGTGTGTGTAATTTCACCACACTAAAAAAAAAAAAAAAAAAAAAAATGTGGGTATAATTACAAGAACTACAATTTCTTGAACTTATTACATCATGTACTATGTTTCACATCAGTAAACAGTTCTCAGTTCCTATAAAAATACTTGGAGGGATCATTGTCCACATTTTGTAAGAAACTGAGACTTCCAGTGTTAAATACTTTGCCCAAAGTTGCACAGCTTGAGACACGGAGATGGTGACGAGCTCTTGACCTCCCCCCTCCAGATACCCTTGTCTTTGCAGGTAGGCACTCTTCTAATTCCTCCTACCCCTAAACTGTGGCCTGATTTGTTTCCTGTAGGGAGTGGGGCCCACTTCACAGGCGCCACCCTCCTGACAGTAACTTTTTGGATATGAATACACACCATAGGATATAATGCCAACTGGTGTAATTTATGTATATTCATTGCCTTCAAAGAAGGTAGGGGCTCATCAAGAAAGATCCATATTTATTAAGCATAAATTTGAGTATTCTCTGAGAAATTGGTTTTCTGGGTTACAAGCAGTCACTGTGCCAGAAGTATTGTTCTTTCAAGCAGACAATTTTGTCACTGTGATGATCTACAGCTTTTTGACACTCCTATTTGGTACCTAATTACACTTTCCATAGAAAACAAAGTGTTCAAAATAAAATAAAGAGCCTTAACTGGGAAGAAATGTGGGGGAAAAAAAAAAAAGTCAATGTATTCTTGAAATAGCTAGGAAGAAAGGCCTGGCTGTCTACTTCCAAAAATCAGCCAGTGAAAACCCTATGGATCGCAACGGTCCAATCAACAACCAATCATGGGGATGGCTCAGGACCAGGCAGCATTTTCTTCTGCTGTGCATGGGGTTGCCTTGAGTCAGGAGCTGACTCGACTGGAGCGAACAACAACAATTCTTGAAATAGAGAATTCTGAGTTTTGTATCCATATTCCTGGAGAAGATATTAAAAAACTATGTGATAGAAGATCCAAAAAGCTCAATGACCCCCAAGTAGAAAATATAAATAAACCACATCAAGACACTATATAACCAAATTGCTGAAAACTATGATAAAGAGAAAATTGTAAAAGCAATCATAAAAGGAAGATTCATTAAATACAGAGTAACAAAAATAAGAATTAATGCTTACTTCTCATCAAAACCAAGTCATGCTAGAAGAAAATGAAATGACATCTTTTAACTGTTGATGCAAGTTGGAGTCCTCTAGTAGCTAAAATGTTTCTCATCAACAGTGACTCGTCATGATTCATTTCCCTTACCAATGTCTAGCAAGGAAACTTAGGATACTCCTGGTAAATGTTATTTGAATTAATAAATGAATGGCATTGTGGGAATTGAACTCACAATCTATATCCTCTACACTATGATCTAACCAAGTAAGTGAATCAGTCCCAGACCAATTTCCCTAAAATATCTCTATTTGTCCTAAAGCTGCCTGATTCAGTTCTCATAGCCCAAAATTAAAGATATAACTCTGAAATTAAATACGTTTTCTAGAAGAGAGACAGGAGATACAGTTTTCTCAATGGATCTGAAAAGCAGTATTTTTTTTTCATCATTTCTGTGTTTGTATCTCATTTATTCCTTATAAGAGTCTAATAAGATATACGTTACTATTTTTGCTTTAACAATAGTGAAACTAAAGGCAACAAAACTTACATCTATAGTTAATCAGGATAAACAGAAAAGACTAAAAGTAAAGAACATTTGGAACTGGAAGTTAGAAAGCTAGACCATTTGGAAAATGCAGAAAAGTCTAAAGAAATGCTATGTAAAATGTTCTATCAACCAGGAGTAACTACCACTATTAATTTTTTTGCTTGTTTTCTTCCAGCCCTCTTGGAAACAGTAGTTGAATTGAATTTATATACCTGCAAGCTTATGCAATCTAACACGTATAGCATTAATCAGAGTTCACTTTACCTACTGTATTTTTTACACAAATAATGAACCCCTTCTAGTTTATTTGCCAACCGTGTCCAGCCCTGCAAGGTATTTTCCTAAGCATCATTATGTTAATTTTTTTATATGTTGCTGTAAAAAAATTAGCATAGCACATTTATGAAAATACCTCGAGGGGAAGGGAGAGTGTGGTTGGCAAACAAATGTAGAAAGTGTCCATTATCTGCATTAAAATACGGTATTCAAAGCATATGCTTTTCATACAACAGATTTTTGTTTAATTTTCCAAAGCAAATACATCCATCTACAACCAAGTCTATTGTTTAATGTTTCCTGCAATTAAACATTCATAGCAATAAAGGATTTTTGAAATGAAAAAGGCTACATAGCTTATAATCGGGGACAAAAAGAAATCAAACCCAAATTTCTTTGATTCCAGATCTTATGATCATAATCATTATGCCATACTTTCCTCTAACAAACCTGTATCTGAAAGATACCATTAATATCCCTGGAGTAGCAGCAAATAAGACGAAGATTACTAATGATACAAATGTCAGGGATGGTCAAAAGTAAAATGAGGTAGTTTCAGATATGCATACAAGTTTCTCATGTTTTCATCACTTACTTTCCTCTGTCTTGGCTACTGTTTCCAAGTAAACTGGACATTGTTACCTCTGGAGAAGTCAGGTTTTTTTTTTTTTTTTTTTTTTAACTAACAATGTAAAAACTATGCGAGGCTGAGGGAGTTGGTGACTCAGTCACTGAACAAAAGTTTGTCGTGGTTGTTAGGTGCTGTCGAGTTGGTTCCAACTCATAGCCATCCTACGTACAACAGAATGAAACACTGCCTGGTCCTGCGCCGTCCTAATGATCATTGATACGCTTGAGCCTACTGATATAGCCACTTGTCAAGGGTCTTTCTCTTTTTCACTGCCCTCTACTTTACCAAGCATAATGTCCTTCTTCAAGGACTGCTCCCTCCTGATAACATGTCCACAGTGCATGAGAGGAAGTCTCGCCATCCTTGCTTCTAAGGAGCATTCTGGCTGTACTTCTTCCAAAACAGATTTGTTCATTCTTTTGGCAGTCCATGGTATATTCAATATTCTTCGCCAACACCATAATTCAAAGGTGTCAATTCTTCTCCTGTCTTCCTTAATCATTGCCCAGCTTTCGCATGCATATGAGGCGACTGAAAACACCATGACTTGAGTCAGGCGCACCTTAGTCTTCAAGGTGACATCTTTGATTTTCAACACTTTAAAGAGGTCTTTTGCAGCAGAACAAAAGGTAGAGAATATTTCTTCTTCTCTCTCTTCTCTGTCACCATTTGAACGGTTTTTTCATTAAATCAGTTAGTGCTAACTCTGGTTAACAAATATAGTTAAATGATTGTGATGTTATAATCTTCCCTCTCCCCTCTAAAAAAGGGAAAAGTTTTACTTTAATGTTTGACTTTTTTCTATAGTAGAAAACAAAATTACCTCCGTTAAGCTTTTACAGATGTGGAGATGGATGGCCTAGAGTGATATTTGTTCCAATTTTAAAATGAATATGGTACATTTTTAAAATCACTTCCATTGGTTATTTCTTGCACACTTTTGAGGTAGATGAGTTGCTCTAATTTTCTTAGCATATATTCACATTCACATGCAGAGTTTCTTTTGTGAACTCATTCAGAGGATATAGGCTGGAACAATGTGCTCAACTGAACAAAATTATCTCCACTTCACAGATGACAGAACTGACAGAAAACCGTAAAGTGACATGTTCAATACCACAGAATGAGTCACTGGCAAACTGGGATTAGAACTCACTGTCCATGATTTCCAGGCCTGAATGTTGGCAGAAGTTCTTCCATATTTGATGAGAAGTATTTGTTAGAGTTACAAATTCCAACACAAACAGAAATTTATTTGTAATACTGGTGTGGAAGTAAGACTAAACCCACTATTTAGAAATAAACACAATTCCTAGAGTTTTATTATAGTAGAAATAGATTTGAATGCAACGTGTGATCCATGGTGCATCCAATTTTGTGTGAAAGTGAAGTGTACCATAAGCAAAAGTATATCTTTATTATATGTTCACTTTTTATTTTATTAAAGCAGAGTATTGGCCATATATTAGTTTGACCCATATTCCTAATACTCAATGCTTATGACCTAAAAGTAACAATTTCATATGATTTCACCTAATATATGGATAGATAGAAATATAGTTAAGTAAATATTTTCTCCTGAAAATAAAGTCTTAAATCCATAGCTTCTGCATTAGTCCCCAACTTTGGATCTACAAATATTAACAATTATGCATCTCATTTACCAGCACTTCTTGTTCTGAGTCGAAGAGAGCGCAGGGAGAGATCACTTTCCTATATTTCAAAGAACAGAAATTCCAGAAACCTTAATTGTGTTCATGAGGAAGCTGTACATAGACCAAGAGGCAGTCATTTGAACAGAACAAGGGGATACTGCGGGGTTTAAAGTCAAGAAAGCTGAGTGTCAGGATTGTATCCTTTCACCATACTTATTCAGTCTGTGTGGTTGTTAGATGCCCTCTAGTCAGTTTCGACTCATAGAAACAATATGTACAACAGAGGGAAACACTGCCGGTTCCTGTGCCATTCTCATGATCATTGTTATGCTTGAGCCCATTGTGGCAGCCACTGTGTCAATCCATCTAGTTGAAGGTCTTCCTCTTTTTCGCTGACCCTCTACTTTACCAAGCATGACACCCTTCTCAATGATTGGTCCCTCCTGATAATATGTCCAAAGTATGTTAGAAGAAGTTTTGCATCTTCACTTCTAATGAGCACTCTGGCTGTACTTCTTCCAATACATTCAATCTGTATGCTGAGCAAATAATCTGAGAAACTGGACTATATGAAGAAGAACAGGGCATCAAGATTGGAGAAAGATGCCTTAACAACCTGCGTTATGCAGATGACACAACTCACTTGCTAAAGTGAAGAGCACTTGAAGCACTGATTAAGACCAAAGAATACAACTTTCAGTATGGATTATACCTCAACATAAAGAAAACAAACAATCTCACAACTGGACCAATAAGCAACATCAAGATAAACCAAGAAAAGATTGAAGTTGTCAAGGATTTTATTTTACTTGGATCCACAATCAACACCCATGGAAGCAGCAGTCAAGATATCAAACAACGCATTGCGTCGAGCAAATCTGTTGCAAAAGACCTCTTTAAAGTATTGAAAAGCAAAGACTGTCACTTTGAGGACAAAGGTACGCCTGACCCAAGCCATGGTGTTTTCAATTACCTCATATGTGTGCAAAAGCTGGACAATGAATAAGGAAGACTGAAGAAGAATTGACATCTTTGAATTACGGTGTTGGCTAAGAACATTGACTACACCATGGACTGCCAACAAATAAAAAACTCTGTCTTGGAAGAAGTACAGCCAGAATGCTCCTTGGAAGCAAGAATGGTAAGACTTTGTCTCACATACTTTGGACATGTTATAAGGAGGGAGCAGCCCCTGGAGAAGGATATCATGCTTGGTAAATAGAGCATCAGTGGAAAAGAGGAAGACCCTCAACAAGAGAGACTGACACAGTGGCTGCAACAATGGGCTCAAGCATTACAATTCTGAGGATGGTGCAAGATCAGGTAGTGTTTTGTTCTGTTGTACACAGGGTCACTATTAGTCAGAACTGAATCGATGGCACCTAACAACAACTAAGATATTTATGGCCTAACCATATCCATTCTCTTGTGAGTGTACAGTGGAATTTTCTAGAGGTTGTATCACATGTGATGACATTTTATTACTCTGACGGCTAATGTAATGGGTGCTTGTAGATTCTTGTGCTTCAATTTATTTTTCAGTTTTAATTTCTAATATGGTAAATACCAGCAGATATCACCACATAGACAAAATCTTTTTGAAGTACTTGATAATTTTAGAGGGTAGAGAAAACTTCACACCAAAAACTTTAGGGATGACTGACCTAAGGAAAATAAAAAATTAGCATCATAAAGATAGGCACAAACAAGTAATTGCAGGGGTGTGTAATGCATACTGTTAAAAAATAATCAAAACTCACTGAAATTTGAAGGTAAGGTTTACTCTGAGCAGTCAGTCAGTCTATACCCATATAGGGAGGCCATTTTGACTCCAGAAAAAGCAAATGGCTCAAAGAAGTTAGGTACAATGGGGCTTATAAAGACAAGAGCCCATTGCTATTGAGTTGACCGTAGAGGACAGAGTAGAACTGCCCCATAGGGTTTCCAAGGAGCTAGTGGATTTGAACTGCCAGCCTTTTGGTTAGCAGCCATATCACTTAACCACTGCACCACCAGGGCTCCTATAAAGAGAAGAGAAGGGAGAAATATCAAAAATCAACCATTGGATAATTTTAACATGATTGATTGAACCCTGCCCTTCCCTTTACTTAGATCCACTGATATCAGGTTACTTCTGGCCTGGCTGCTAATAATTTGGCCATCTATGTACAAAGACCTGGATATAGAAAACCAAAAGGGAAGAATACACTTGGCATTTCTTAAGCTTAAAGAACTGAAGAAAAAATTCAAGCCTCGAGTTGCAATATTGAAGGATTCTACAGGAAAATACTAAACGACACAGGAAGCATACAAAGAAGATGAAAGGAATACACAGAGTCACTGTACCAAAAAGAATTGGTCAACAATCAACCATTTCAGGAGGTAGCATATGATCAAGAACCAATGGTACTGAAGGAAGAGTTCCAAGTTGTACTGAAAGCACTGGTGAAAAAAAAAACTTCAGGAAGTGACAGAATACCAATTGAGATGTTTCAACAAACGGATGCAGCGCTGGAGGCACTCACTTGGTTATGCCGAGAAATTTGGAAGATAGGTACCTAGCCAACTGAATGGAAGAGATCCATATTTGTACCCATTCCAAAGAAAAGTGATCTACAAGAATGAGGAAATGATTGAACAATATCTATCATTAATATCACACACAAGTAAAATTTTGCTGAAGATCGTTCAAAAGCAGTTGCGTTGCAGCAGGACATCAACAGGGAACTGCCAGAAATAGAAGCCAGGTTCAGAAGAGGATGTGGAACAGAAATATCATTGCTGATGTCAGAAGGATTCTGGCTGAAAGCAGAGAATCCCACAAAGATGTTTACCTGTGTTTTATGGACTATTCAAAGGTATTTGACTGTGTGGATCATAACAAATTATGGATAACATTGTGAAGAATGGGAATTCCAGAACACTTAATTGTGCTCATGAGGAACCTGTACTTAGACCAAGAGGCAATCGTTCAAACAGAACAAGGGGATAATGCAAGGGTTTAAAGTCAAGAAAGGTGTATGTCAGGGTTGTATCTTTTCATCATACTTATTCAATCTGTATGCTGAGCACACAATCTGAGAAGCTGGACTATATGAAGAAGAAGGGGGCAACAGGATTGGAAGAAGACTCATTAACAACCTACGATATGCAGATGACACAACCTTGCTTGCTGAAAGTGAAGAGGACTTGAAGCACTTACTGATGAAGATCAAAGACCACAGCCTTCAGTATGGATTACACCTCAACATAAAGAAAACAAAAATCCTCACAACTGGACCAAGAAGCAATATCATAATAAACATAGAAAACATGGAAGTTGTCAAGGATTTCATTTTAGTTGGATTCCCAATCAATATCCATGGAAGCAGCAGTCAAGAAAATAAAAGATGTATTGCACTGGGAAAATCTGCTGCAAAAGACCTCTTTAAAGAGTTAAAAAGCAAAGAGTCACCTTGAAGACTAAGGTACTCCTGACCCAAGCCATGGCGTTTTTAATCTCTTCATATGCATGTGAAAGCTGGACAATGAATAAGGAAGACCAAAGAAGAATTGACGCCTTTGAATTATGGTGTTGGTGAAGAATATTGACTATACCATGGACTGCCAAAAGAATGAACAAATCTGCATTGGAAGCAGTACAACCAGAATGCTCTTTAGAAGCAATGATGGGGAGACTTCGTCTCACATACTTTGGACATGTTGTTGGGAGGGATCAGTCCTTAGAGAATGATATGCTTGGTAGAGTAGAGGGTCAGCGAAAAAGAGGAAGAGGAAGACCCTCAACGAGATGCACTGACACGGTGGCTCCATCAACGGGCTCAAGGATAACAAAGATTATGAGGATAGCGCAGGACCAGGTAGTGTTTTGTTCTCTTATACACGTGGCTGCTATGAGTCGGAAATGACTCAATGGCACCTAACAACAACCAGGAGTTGGAATCAACTCAATGGCAGTGGGTTTAATTTCTGGTTCATCCACCTGCAGCCATGAAGCTTTTGGAGATTTAAATTAGGAGGTAACGTTTTGACAAGTATCCTTTTCTAGCAGGACAAGACAAATTTACATTGCTATAGAGCAGTTTCTGGCAGGCTTTTTATGGTTAATATTTTGTTTTCCTGGATAAGAAAAACCTTAAAATCAAAGTAAGATATCTTTTATTAATTTTCTTATTCAAAAATACTACAATATGACATCATGCATAGAATTCAGTGGGAGGACCAAGAAGATGGGACTAATTCTTAAGGAAACTAGGGGGAGTTTATAAAAAGAATATTTGACTTTGCCTATTTTGGCTATTGAGAGTATGCATTCACCAGCCTAGAGGGAATCCACTGCGATGAGAGCTGGTGTGGCAAAGTTTGGCACCTGCAGTCATAGAGGTAGCATTCTGATGTGGCAGCTTCCTGATTGTGATGGCTTTCTAATTATCATAATGGCAACAGTATTGAGACATAATTTATAAAAGCTTCCCAATACCGAAGGTGGTTTCCTATTTTTAGAAGAGAAAACAGCTCCCTGGACCCACTTCTGAGGTGTAGCTTTGGGAGTTGTTCTGGAAAACACCTGTAGGTTTATATGTTGCTGCTGTTGTTAGGTGCCTTCCAGTCAGATTCAACTCATAGGGACCCTACGTACAACAGAACGAAACACTGCCCAGTCCTGCACCATCCTCATGATCATTGCTGTGTGAGCCCATCATGGCAGCCACTTAGGTTTATATAGGTTTCCAAATAGTTCTGTAAGGCATCTACTACCCTGAAATAACTCCATTAACTAGATATTATCTGTAGGATTTTGGAGATATTCTTAATCAAGTTGAGGAAGTTCCTCTCTATTCCTAGTTTGGTCAGAGTTTTTAATCATGAAGGGGTGTTGAATTTCTCAAATGCTTTTTCGGTGTATCTTGATAAGAACATAAGATTTTTATTCTTTACCCAATTGATGCAGTGAATTTCATTGATTGATTTTTCAAAATTGAGCCAGGCTTGCATACCTGGAATAAAAGGTATATAATTCTTTTTATATGCTGCTGGACTTGATTTGCTGTTATTTTCCCGTTGTTGTTTTTACGCAGCACGACTGTAATAAATAACTGATAGGATTATGTTATATTTTTGTTGGTTTTATAAATAGTATATTATTTTAAGTTATTATTTTTAATTAATGCTGGTTTATAAATAAAATTGGCTTTTTTTATATTGATCCTATATCTAGCCAAATTGCTAAACTGCCCAGAATTTTTTATGCTCTTGTATGCAGATAAACTATCACCTGGGAATAATGATTGGTTTGCTTCTTCTTTTCTAATCACTATAACTCTTATTTGTTTGTCTTACTGTATTGCAATGTTTAAAATGGCTTTTCCTGGTCATTACATTGAGTAGAAATAATGACAATGAACATTCTTATCTTGTTCTTAGTTATAAAGGAACTAATTCCAATAACTAGAGTTGACGATTTATTATTTATTTTCATTCTGACTTCTAATCATGCAAAGACCGAGCCCTGGTGGCGCATTGGTTCAGAACTATGGTGAGCTACAGCTGCTAACTAAAATATTCAGCAATTTGAATCCACCAGACGCTGCTCAGAAACCCTGTGGGGCAGTTCTACTCTGTCCTATAGGGTCTCTAAGAGTTGGAATAAACTTGACGGTAACGCGTTTGGTTTGGTTTTATACATATAGGGCAGAGTGAGAGGAAATTTGTATTTGCTTCTTCTGGCTACCAGGGAAAATACCAACCTTGAATCACTAAGTTTTCGGCTTGGGGATTTTTCTTTCAAGAGACTGAACCAGCAAAACTGTTAAGAACAGTCCTTTGGTTATGGATTCTCAGAGGATCCTATTATTGTTATTTTTTCCTGAAAGCAAGTGAAGAAGCAGATACGTTTCCTTATTGGGATCTTTACAGGAAGGTGTATTTTTTCCACACGCATCCTCTTAATGATAGTGTAGTACCCTTGGGTGTCCCAAATACAGAAAAATGATTCTATTCAGCCCAAACTTGCCTAGGAATAAAGCCTAATAACCTAATCTCCAGTGGTTATTATTCTCCCAAAGGGTGATTTAACATTTATGTTGGACAAGCTTTCATTGCCATATCTTATGCTTCAATTAAGCTTTAAATAGAGCCTCTCTGTGTTCTCTGATTGAGTTGTAATCAATGTTTCCTTTGAATCTAAGTAAAAAACGTATGTTTACTGAATATGACTATGTATACAATATGATACCAGATGAATTAGAAGAAACACAGAATGTAGAAGATACAGAGTCCTTCTGTAGTTTATAATCTATTTACTGTTATAAACTTCTATGTCAAAAGAGATATTTCAATGTCACATATAAAAAAGGATGCATACTGAAAATGTATCCAGTGTCATGTGCAAGTACGACAGGAAAAAGTGAAATTATAATCAAAGGGGAATAAAGTTAATTAGGGACACTAAAAAAAAAAGAGGCAAAACTTGCTTTGAAAGAAGGAGATAATCATAACTTACCTTTCTTAAAAATATATTCATATTTTTCAGGATCCTGACCTATGAGGCTAAAATGCCATTTCCCCATAAATCACAGCTAGTAGAAAGATGACCAGCAGCTTCCAGAAGAAATGTTGCTTCATTCTATTGCTTTCTGTATATTCTTTGCTGTATTTGTTTTACCATTTTATCTCTTTTGTTGAGCCCTGTGATTATTTACTTCTGAAATTACTTCAAATGTATGAACACACACAAAAAATTAATTCAAAGCATGGAATTTGACAAGTGATTACACATAATGTGCTCTAATTACTTGCACTGGAGCTTTTTCCTATGAATTTTTCATGAGGATAAAAAGCACACAGTAAGTAATTAATTGATGAAGTTTTATTATTTTTCATTAAAATGATGAACATGTTTATAACTTATATATTAAGACAAATGTTATGGCTGGCTGAGATCATAACAGATTTTCAAATGTTGTGTTAACACATTTTTAAAGCTATTGCTTTGTCCTAACAAATCATGCAAATTTATTTCAAACAACCCTAATTATTTTTACCAATAAGCTGATAAAAATCTGAATGAGATTTGAAATTTCATATCCTATATTCACATATTATAAATTTCATCAAAAATGTAAAAAATGTATGTACTTTTAAGAAAAATATGGAATTCTATGCACTAGTCAACTGACGTCAATGGTTTCTTTACTCCAGGAGCATAATTCATTTTTTGTTTTCATCTCAAACATTAAAAGAGACTTTAAAAGCACTACAATTACTTTCATAGAAATAGTTGATAACTTATTGATCTGTTAGAGGCATTAAATTGGTAGGAATTGAAGGAAAAGAAAAAGGAGGAGGAGGAGGAGGAGGAGTTGACAGTTGTTAACTGTTCTATCATGATAAATGGAGAAAATATTGAAGTTGTCAAGGATTTCATTTTACTTGGATCCACAATCAATGCCCACGG
This sequence comes from Dugong dugon, assembly GCA_030035585.1. Classification (NCBI taxonomy): domain Eukaryota; kingdom Metazoa; phylum Chordata; class Mammalia; order Sirenia; family Dugongidae; genus Dugong; species Dugong dugon. Next base: position 112,104,744 of record CM057468.1, on the reverse strand, counting down.
AAGCAGCAGCAAGAAGTCAAACAACGCATTGCATTGGGCAAATCTGCTGCAAAAGACCTCTTTAAATTAGTGTCAAAAAGCAAAGATGTCATTTTGAGGACTAAGGTAAACCTGACCCAAGCCATGATATTTTCAGTTGCCTCATATGCATAAGAAAACGGGACAATGGATAAAGAAGATGGAAGAAGAATTGATGCCTTTGAATGATGGTGCTGGTGAAGAATACTGAACATACAATGAACTGCCAGAACAAACAAGCCTGTCTTGAAAGAAGTACAGCCACAGTGCTCCTTGCAAGCGAGGATGGCATGCCTTCATCTCACGTTCTTTGGACACATTATCAGGAGGGACCAGTCCCTGGAGAAGTACATCATGCTTGGTAAGGTAGAGGGTCAGTGAAAAAAGAGTAAGACCCTTGACAAGATGGATTGACACAGTGGCTGCAACAATGGGTTCAAACATAGCAATGATTGTGAGGATAGTACAGGACCAGGCAGCGTTTCATCCTGTTGTATGTAGGGTTGCTATGAGTCGGAACCTACTCGATGGCACCTAACAACAACAACTATTCTATTAAGCTGAAAATCCCCAATATTGATCATGCTGTAAAATCCCCAAATGTTCAATAACCTTCATGCCATTCATTCTGACTAAAGCTGGAAGGGTCTCTCACACTGAGACTCCACTGCTTCTTCTTCAGAGATTCTTATTAAATCTTTGTGTTCTCTTTTCTCCAAATTCTATGCTTCTCTTTTCTCTTGATCCTCTGACCACCCTAGCCTCTTCAGTTGTCTTGGTATTGTCCTCAGCATTGGGTTCACCTTTCTAGATCACTCTGAAGCCTTTAATAACTCTGCATAGTTATTGTGGGGACAAAGAAAAACGAGACTGGCAAAGGTAGTTTCTTTAACATTAATGTTACCATGTTTTCTTTTCGTCTTCTTTTCTTTATTATGTAAGTATAATCCCTGATTCTGAAATGTTATCCCTTGGCTAATAAAACAAATATCTTCTAGGAAGAGAGTGATATTAAATATTACCCTGTCACCATCAATCTGCCTTCAGGAAAAGCATCCTTCCCACCCCAACTCTGCTCTACTTAAGGTATTCTTTGTGTTGTTAACACATCTGCAAAGCAACCACTATTCTGATGAGCTCTATTGTTAACTATCACCTAACTATATAAACAATAAATTAATAAGTGAGGGTCTACTACTTGGATGGAACAAGCTATACTGAAAAAATCAGCAATTAAAAAAAAATGTGTTTGTAAGTTCCAAGTGGAGCCCCTGGTGGCAAAGTGGTTAAGCTTCGGCTGCTAACCAAAAGGCAGGCAGTTCGAAACCACCAGCTGCTCCCTGGAAACCCGACACAGCAGTTCTACTCTGTCTTATAGGGTAACCCTGAGTTGGAATTAACTTGACAGCAGCAAGTCTAGTTCAGAGTAATAGGAATATTGTTCTTGAGAGATACATAAGAGTACCTGTTATTTTTCTTGTCAAAGAGTTTTATATTTTTTTGTATTTATTTGTATTGTGGTTTTAGTCATTAAATATAAAATTGATTTATGCTTATATTCTTTTCCTACAGCAGTCAACGGTTAGTAAGAATCATTACTATGTGACCTAAAGGATGCTAAAAAATTTTGAATGATCAAAGTCTTTGAATGGCTTAAAAATGATCTTTTCAAAGAAAGAATAAAATATGTAAAACAGATATCAGGGAGTTAATTAGAGAGGATAGAAAATAAAGAACTCTAAAGAATAAATAAAGATAATTAATCAAAAGTTTAAACATAAAAAAGAAGAGAAACTGTACACTAGTTGAAATAAACGGCAACTTCCAACAGGACTATTGGTGAAGTGATATATTGGAGAGATAAAATTATTTAAAAGTAGATCCAATTGAGAGAAAAATATCAGGAATGTTAGATAGGAAAGGAGCAGTCAGCATCAAAAAAAGAGTAAAGTATTGAATTCCATGATAGAACGTGAGTGGACAGGGTAGCAGCTAAATGTGTGGGAGAATGAGTTGGCTGGGGAGGACCAAGAGGATGTTCATGGAAACTTGCAGAGAACAAATACAAAATAAGTGAGCTGAAAGAATCAGATAAGGAAAGTCCCCTAAATCTATAGTGTTTACCTGGGAATCAATATAAAATGTTTTGAGCAGTAGCCCCCAAGGAGAGTCATATGACCAAATTGTCCGTTTCCATGCCCTGTTAAAATAGGCCAGTTCTAAACTCAGAATATGAAAACAATTGTTAGTGTGCTTTCCGAAGAGAATCTGACAGAGGTTTCTTATTGAATCAAAGCCCCCAACGAAACATTAATCATCATTTTACACTGAAATGAAAAGAAAGTGAATCTTCAATCATTCAGCCAGTTATTGCTATTGGGAGACATTTCTCCCTGGGTCTCTCATGTTGCTGCACATCTTGCAAGCAGAGGCACTGACTGGTCTTGTTGCAAACTGTCTTTTTAAGGTTGTTTTTATAGCATATTTATAGAGCCCTGGTGGCACAACAGTTAAGCACTCCGCTGCTAACCAAAAGGTTGACGATTCGAACCCACCCAGCAGTTCTGCAGGAGGAAGAATTGGCTATCTGTTTCCATAAAGATTACAGCCTAGAAAACCCTAAGGGATAGTCCTACTCTGTCACATGAGGTTCCTATGACTTGGAATCAACTCAATGGCACCTAACAACAATATAGCATATTTACATTGCCACTGGAAGCTATGCCACTGGTATTTCAAACACCATCAGGGACACCCATAGTGTACAGATTTCAGTGGAGCTTCTAGACTCAGACAGACTAGGAAGAAAGGCCTGGTGATCTACTTCTGAAAATTAGCCAATGAAAACCCTAGGGATCACAATAGAATATTGTCTGATACAATGCTGGAAGATGAGCTTCCTCGGTTAGAAGGCACTCAAAATACACAGTGAGGATAGTACAGGACTCAGCAACATTTAGTTCTGTTGTACATGGGGTCACCATGAGTGGGACCTAACAATGGTAACTAACAACAATACATGGAAAATATTCCTGAAAGATGGAGATTGTGTCTTTGGAGGAAAAAGCAAACATGCTTACTGTCCATGATAAAAGACTTGGGTTCCCTAAACTCAGGGCTTCTCTCTTGTAATGTAACCCAGTGTGCACACAGGGATCCTTTGACCCTCTTCCAGTCCTGTGGGAATTAGTGCTTGGAAAGCCAGCACAAACATTATAACACTCTGGCTATAGCTATTATTATGAGTAATAAAATTCTTCACCTTTGACCTGAGAGTCGTGCGCCTTCTGCCAACATCCGTGGTGAAACTGTGATAGGCTAATTTGATAGCTTGCAAGTAGTTAAAATTGCAGACTTTTCATAGTTCTTGAAAATTATTGAGTTAAATGCCCTACACTCAACTCTAAGACTTACTAGCAAGATTCTATTATTTTATTCGACCTAACCCAGTTTGTTTTCAGAGTTAGAGCCCAGTTTTGATATATCCTCATTTCATAGTCTATCAACGTATGTATAAAATCCAGAACAGTAAGACACATTAGTAACCTTAGTTGAGTCAAACTTCTGCCATCTCTGGAACTTCAAATTTAAATAAATTGGCATTTCACTTGAAAAACATGAAATAAAAGATAATGAATATTTTGTGTAAATAGCACATGTCTGGTTTAGATAATAAAGTTCTTTACATTGGCAGAAAGATTACTCTCTTGTTGGCAGGCAGTACTAACAACAGATTTTTTTTTTCAGCAAATGGAACCATTTCTTCTAAAACCCATTGCCTGTTGCAATGGAGTTGATTCTGACTCATAGCAACCTTACAGGACAGAATGGAACTGCCCGATAGGGTTTCCAAGAAGCAGACGGCGGATTCGAATTGCCAACCTTTGGGTTAGCAGCCATAACTCTTAACAAAGTCTATAAATTGTTAAGCAAGACTCCTCCTGTTATAGACATTACATAAAAGTATTCCATACTATCTGCCAGCAAGATGGCGCTCTAGGCAGAAGCACCACGCCGTCCCTCCACAGCAAAGATCCGAAAAACTAAGCCAAACAGAGAATCAACAATCCTGAAACCCTAGAACATCAAATGAAGAGATAAAGAACTCAGCCAAACACCAAACGGAGTGAGAATACTGAAAGAGAACGGAGAGCGAGGAGAGACTCATGCAGAGATCCCCTACCAGCTAACGCAGCACGGATCCACCATCTTGGACTCCTATCAGAGACCAGCAAACGGGAGAACGGGGGAGCAGCCTCACAGAGCGTCCACTGGGAGACGGAACGACCGGTAATTTGTGGTGTGCGCTTTCCCACCCCCCCACCCCTCTCCGCCTCGGCTGGGGCTCCCCTGCTTCCCGTGGCCAGGGTCCCTGGACCAGGGGGTGCCGGTGCTTGGATTCCGCACGCCCGGACCGATGGCTCTCTGGGAGCCGTCTGTTGGCTGCTGGCATAGCTTTTTCTACTGCCTCCCCCTCCTTTTGCTCGGGTGCCTGGTTCCGAGCGCTGTCTTTGCTCTCTCCTGCGGGGCTGTGGGGCTGCGTTCGGGTGTGTGGCTGCTTCCAGGTCTGGGCTGCCGTGCTGGTGAGATCCCGGGGCCTTTGTTCGTTCACCCCTCTGCTTCCTGGGGCCACGGTCTCTTGACCCGAGACCGCTGGCTGCTTGGAATCCGTGTGCCTGAGCAGGGGCTCTCTGGGTGCCGTTTGTTGGCTGCTGGTGTGACTTTTTCTGCTTTTTCTGGTTTCTTGCTTGCCTCTCGCTGCCTCCCCCTCCTTTTGCTCGGGTGCCTGGCTCCAAGCGCCGTCTTTGCTCTCTCCTCCAGGGTTGTGGGGCTGTGTTCGGGCGTGTGGCTGCTTCCAGGTCTGGGCTGCTGCACTGGTGAGATCCCAGGACCTTTGTTCGTTCGCCCCTCTGCTTCCCATGGCCACGGTCTCCTGACCCGGGAGCGCTGGCTGCTTGGATTCTGCGCACCTGTGTGGGAGGTTCTCTCGGTGCTGTTTGTTGGCTGCTGGTGTTGCTTTTTCTGCTTCTTTGGTTTCTTGCTCGCCTCTCGCCGCCTCCCCCTCCTTTCACTCGGGTGCCTGGCTCCTTGCACCCTCTTAGCTCCTTTCTGAGGTCCCCATGGTGCAGGCAATTTGTGATATATGCTTACCACTCTCCACCCTTCTTCACTCACACTCGGCCTCCTCTGTTTCCCACGGACACAGTCTCTTGTCCAGAAACACCAGCCCACACTGGCTGGCTCTATGAGTGCCATTCATTGACTGCTGGTGTTGCTTTTTTTTTTTTTTTTTTAATTTTATTATTTTTCTTTTCTGATTAGTTTTGTTTTCTTTTCCTTCTTTTTCCCTTTTCTCTTTCTTCATTGCTCAATTTCTCATCTCTCTATCTCTTCCTTCTCTTTCTGATCCCTGAATACCAGGCAATGTATGCCTCTGCACCTTCTGGCCAGGCTGTGCTGTGAAACCTGAGACTGACTCCCCCAGACCTCATAGCTGCATTGGTGGGATCCCTGGGAACTCTGCAGTTCTTTAACTTTTCTGATTTTTATTTGTTCATTCTTTCCTTTTCTTTCTCTTCCCCCTTCTGGTTTTCTCCATCCCATAGTCTCTCATCTGTCCATTCCAACGACAAGGTCCCCTAGCATTCTTTTATGTTTGTATGCTTTTGGCTCCTGCTCCTCTCCTCTCTCTCCCATATCCAGCTTAACTTCACACATAACCATCTCCCTGCTGCATCCTGCTTACCTGCACCGTGCACTTGACATCACACCACCAAGCCGTGCAGGCATGCCCTATTGGAACCTGCCCAGCACTGACTAACGACTGTCCTGGTGGCTGCGGTGAGTGCCACAAACAACCCGTCCCAGTGGCTCCTCTTCAGCTAGACCTGCCCAGCTGTACCACAAGGATGAAACAAAAAATCTACAATCAATAAACGAGAGAAATATCTACTGAATGCACTGAAAACAGCAAACAATATCAAATATTTACAAAAACAAGACAAGATGGCTCCAATAGGCATCCAAATTAAAACACCAGATAACTCTCCTGTGGAAAAAAATGCAGTAGAAGCACCTGATAGGGAACTCAAATCACTAATACTCGGAATTTTCCAAGAACTGAGGCAAAAAGCTGACAAACATGAGGAAAAAATAGACAAATTTATGGAAAATACAGACAAAAAATTGGAAGAATGCAGGAAGATGATGCAGGAACAAAATGCCAAAATAAATTCACAACTCAAAATTATACAAAAACAACAATTAGAAATCCAAAAGATAAACAACAAGATTTCAGAAATGGACGGTGTCATAGAAGGACTGAGAAGTAGATTTGAAACCGTGGAAAACAGGATCAGTGGAACTGAAGACAAACACTTGGATACAACTCTGTTTCAGGAAAACTCAGAAAAAAGAACAAAGAAAAATGAACAGACCCTGAGAGTTACGTGGGACACAATTAAAAGCAAAAACTTACGAGTGATTGGCATCCCAGAGCAGGGGGAGAAAACAGAAAACACAGAGAGGATTATTGAGGAACTGCTGACAGAATACTTTCCGAATATCATGAAAGATGAAAAGCTGGCCATCCAAGAAGCTCAACGAACCCCGTATAGAAGAGACCCCAAAAGAAAATCACCAAGACATATCATATTCACACTCGCCAAAACTAAAGACAAACAAAGAATCCTGAGAGCAGCTCGTGAAAAACAAGAAGTCACATACAGAGGAGAAACAATAAGACTAAGCTCAGATTATTTGGCAGAAACCATGCAGGCAAGAAGGCAGTGGGATGACATATATAAAATCTTGAAAGAAAAAAATTGTCAGCCAAGAATAATATATCCTGCAAAACTCTTGTTCAAATTTGATGGTGAAATTAGGTCATTTCCAGATAAACAGAACCTAAGGGAATATGCAAAAGTCAAACCAAACTTACAAGAATTATTAAAGGGAGTTCTTCGGTCTGAGGACAAACAGCTTCAGCCCTCAGGCAGGACCTAGGACCTAGGACGCAGGTTCATACGAACCAGATACCATTCTAGGAAAAGAACTACAGAGGACTTTCCAGAAACAAAAGAAATACAACAGGGAATCAGAGAAATCAATCAAAGGATGACAACAACATCAAAACAATGAAAGAGGGAACAAACGGCATAGGTATAGAACCTTCTAACGGAGAGGAAGGCAAAGCGATACCAAGTAAGAGGAGACTGCTTCAAACTTATAAAGATAAGGGTAAAATGCATGGTAACCACAAAGAAAGTTAACAAACCAACTCATAAAAATAAAGACGAAAAACATAAAGTCTAAGCAAAAACAAAACCTACAAAAACAAAAGAAATGAACACAAAATCCACAAACAAAAGTAACTCAGCACAAGAGAGTAAGAACAAAGAAAACTTCAGCACCACAAAAAAAAGCACTACAAAATGACAGCAACAAACTTCCATCTATCAATAATTACACTGAATGTAAATGGACTCAATGCACCCATAAAGAGATTGAGAGTGGCAGAATGGATAAGAAAACAGGATCCATCAATATGCTGTCTACAAGAGACACACCTTAGAAACAAAGATGTGAATTTATTAAAAATCAAAGGTTGGAAAAAAATATATCAAGCTAACAACTACCAAAAAACAGCAGGAGTGGCAATTCTAATCTCAGATAAAATAGACTTTAAAACAAAATCTACCATAAAAGACAAAGAAGGACACTATATAATGATTAAGGGGAAGATCCATCATGAAGACATAACCATAATAAACATCTACGCACCCAATGACAGGGCTCCAAAATACATTAAAAAATCTCTAACAGCATTGAAAAGAGAAATTGACAGTTCCACAATAATAGTAGGAGACTTCAACACACCACTCTCAGTAAAGGACAGAACAACTAAGAAGAAACTCAGCAAAGATACAGAAGACCTAAAGGGCACAATCAGCCAACTTGACCTCATAGACATATATAGAACACTCCATCCAACCGCTGCAAAGTACACGTTCTTTTCCACTGCACATGGAATGTTCTCCAGAATAGACCACATCTTAGGCCACAGGGAAATCCTCAACAAGATCCAAAACGTTGAGATAATTCAAAGTATCTTCTCTGACCACAATGCCATCAAGGTAGAAATTAACAATAAAAAGAGCAAGGGAAAAAAATCAAACACATGGAAACTGAATAATACTCTGCTTACACATCAATGGGTAATAGAAGAAATCAGAGATGGAATTAAAAAATTCCTAGAATCAAATGAAAATGAAAACACATCATACCAAAACCTTTGGGACATAGCAAAGGCATTCCTCAGAGGACAATTTATAGCAATAGATGCACATATCAAAACAGAAGAAAGGGACAAAATCAAAACATTAACTACAGAACTCAAACAAATAGAAAGAGAACAGCAAAAAAAGCCCACAACCACCAGAAGAAAGGAAATAGTAAAGATCAGAGCAGAAATAAATGACATACAGAACAGAAAAACAATCGAAAGAATCAACAAAACCAAAAGTTGGTTCTTTGAAAGAATCAACAAAATTGACAAACCACTGGCCAGACTGACAAAAGAAAAACAGCAGAGGGCACAAATAACCCAAATAAGAAATGAAATGGGGAACATTACAACAGACCCAACCGAAATAAAAAGGATTATAACAGAATATTATGAAAAACTATATTCCAACAAATTTGAAAACCTAGAGGAAATGGATAAATTTCTAGAAACAGATGGCCTACCCAAACTACAACAAAGTGATATTGAAAATCTGAACAGACCCATAACAGGAGAAGAGATTGAAAAGGTAATAAAAAAACTCCCAACCCAAAAAAGCCCTGGCCCAGATGGCTTCACTGGAGAATTCTACAAAACATTTACAGAAGAGCTTGTACCAGTTCTACTCAAGCTATTTCAGACCATAGAAGAGGAAGCAACACTTCCAAATTCATTCTATGAAGCCAGCATAACACTGATACCAAAACCAGGCAAAGACATCACAAGAAAAGAAAATTACAGACCAATATCTCTCATGAATATAGATGCAAAAATTCTGAACAAAATTCTATCCAATAGAATTCAGTATCATATCAAAAAAATAATACACCACGGCCAAGTAGGATTCATACCAGGTATGCAAGGATGGTTTAACATTAGAAAATCCATCAACGTAATTCACCACATAAATAAAAGGAAAAAAAATCACATGATCATCTCAATTGACGCAGAAAAGGCATTTGACAAAGTCCAACACCCATTCCTGATAAAAGCTCTCAATAAAATAGGTATAGAAGGGAAATTTCTCAACATAATAAAGGGCATCTATGCAAAATCAACAGCCAACATCATTCCCCTTGAAAACAGGAACAAGAGAAGGATGCCCTTTATCACCACTCCTATTTAACATTGTGCTGGAAGTTCTAGCTACAGCAATAAGGCAAGAGACAAAAATAAAGGGCATCTAAATTGGTAATGAAGAAGTCAAACTCTCCCTGTTTGCAGATGATATTATACTATACATAGAAAACCCTAAATACTCCACGAGAAATCTACTGGAACTAAAAGAAAGATTCAGGAGAGTAGCAGGATACAAGATAAACATTCAAAAATCAGTTGGATTCCTATACACCAGTAAAGAGAATGATGAAAAGGAGATCAGGAAATCAATACCATTTTCAATAGCCCCTAAAAAGATAAAATACTTAGGAATAAATCTGACCAGGAATGTAAAAGACCTATACAAAGAAAACTACAAAACACTGCTGCATGAAACCCAAAGGGATCTACATAAATGGAAAAACATACCATGTTCATGGATAGGCAGACTCAACATTGTGAAAATGGCAATTCTACCTAAAGCAATTTACAAATACAATGCAATCCCGATCCAAATACCAACAACATTCTTCAAAGAGATGGAAAAACTAATCATTAACTTTATATGGAAAGGGACGAAGCCCCGAATAAGTAAAGCACTACTGCTGAAGAAGAATAAAGTTGGAGGACTCACACTACCTGACTTGAGACCCTACTATACAGCTACAGTAGTCAAAACAGCCTGGTACTGGTACAACAACAGAGACATTGACCAATAGAACAGAATTGAGAACCCAGATGTAAATCCATCCACCTACAGTAACCTGATTTTCGACAAGGGCCCAAAGTCCATCAAATGGGGAAAACACAGTCTTTTTAACAAATGGTGCTGGCAAAAGTGGATATCCATTTGCAGAAAAATGAAACAGGACCCATACCTCACACCGTATACAAAAACTACTTCAAAATGGATCAAAGACCTGAATATAAAGCCTAAAACTATAAAGATCATAGAAGAAAAAATAGGACCAACACTTCAAGCCTTAATACATGGCACTAACAGGATACAAACCATAATCATCAACACACAAAACCCAACAGATAAACTAGATAACTGGGATCTTCTAAAAATCAAACACCTACGCTCTTCAAAAGACTTCACCAAAAGAGTCAAAAGAGAACCTACTGACTGGGAAAAAATTTTTGGACAGTACAAGTAAGACAAAGGTATAATCTCCATAATCTACAAGAAAATCCAACATCTCTACAACAAAAAGACAAACAATCCTATGAAAAAATGGGCAAAGGAAATGAACAGACACTTCACCAAAGAAGACATTCAAATGGCCAACAGACACATGAGGAAATGCTCGCGTTCACTAGCCATTAGAGAAATGCAAATTAAAACCACAATGAGATACCATCTCACCCCGGCATTACTGGCACGAATCAAAAATACTGGAAATAACAAATGCTGGAGGGGCTGCGGCGAGATGGGAACTCTTACACACTGCTGGTGGGAATTCAAAATGATACAACCATTTTGGAAAATGATATGGCATTTCCTCAGAAAGCTAGAAATAGACATACCATTCGATCCAGCAATCCCACTCCTAGGAATATATCCTAGAGAAATAAGAGTTGTCACTCGAATAGACATATGCACACCTATGTTCATGGCAGCATTGTTCACAATAGCAAAACGATGGAAACAACGTAGGAGCCCATTAACAGAGGAATGGATAAACAAACTATGGTACATACACACAATGGAATCTATGCAACGAGAAAAAACAACAATGAATCTGTGAAGCATCTCATAACATGGATGAAACTGGAGGACATTATGCTGAGTGAAATAAGTCAATCACAAAAGGACAAATATTGTATGAGACCTCTATTGTAAAAACCCATGAAAAAATTCATATGCAAAATGTAACAATCCTTGTTGGTTACCAGGGATGGGAGTGGAGGGGCGGGGAAATACTAAATAGGCAATAGATAAGTGGTATCTTGGGTGAGAGGTGAGACAGTACACAGTACAAGGGAAACTAACACAACCTGCACAAGGAAAGGTCATGGAGGCCCCATGGACACATCCAAACTCCCCGAGGGACTGAGTTGTTGGACGTAGGGCTCTGAGGACCATGGTCTCGGGGAACATCTAGCTCAATTGGCATGACACTACTTATAAAGATAATGCTCTACATTCTACCTTGGTGAGTAGTGTCTGGGGTCTTAAAAGCCTGTGAGCAGCCATCTAAGATACTGCACTGGTCTCATCCCTTCTGGAGCAAGGGAGAATGAAGCGAACAGGATACAAGGAAAAGATTAGTCCAAAGGACTAATTGTCCACAGCTACCAAGGCCTCCACTGGACTGAGTCCAGTACAGCTAGATGGTGCCCGGCTACCACTGCTGACTGCTCTGACCAGGATCACAACAGAGGGTTCTGGACAGAGCTGGAGAAGGATGTAGAGCATAATTCTAACTCACAAAAAAAAAGAGCAGATTTACTGGCCTAAAGGAGACTGGAGAAATCTCAAAAGTATGGCCCCCAGACACCCTTTCAGCTCAGAGGTGAAGTTACCTTCGAGGTTCACTGTTCAGCCTGGGAGTGGACAGCCCAGTAAAACTAAATGAGACTAATGAGGTACAGGAGTCCAGTGACAAGGGCCAGAAGGTAGAGGGGGAATAGGAAGCTGATGATAAGGAACACAAGTTGAGTAAGGATACTGTTGATGTGTTGTGAGATTGTTAACCATTGTTATAGGGCAACATTTGTAGTAGCTGTTAAATGGGAGGCTATTTTGTCCTGTAAGCCTTCATCTTGGGTGAGAATGGCAGCACAATTGGAAGAGCATAGTCAATGTCACTTAAATGTGTACGTAAAAAGTTTTGAAATGGTGTATCTTTGGCTATGTGTATTTTCACCAAAAAAAAAAAAAAAAAAAAAAAAAGCTGAGAATTCAGGGGGTTAAAATGTTGTGGGGTTGTTAACCAAAGCCATAAAACAGCATGTGTACTACTGTTACATGAGAAACTGTTTGTTCTGTAAGCCTTCACCTGAAGTACAATAAAATATTTTAAAAAATAAATAAATAAAATAAAATATGCAGAGATAAAGAGATCAGATGGAAATGTATCAAAGTGTTAGCAGTGATAAGTGCCAATAAAAAATGTTGATTTTTTTCTTAAAAAAAAAAAAAAAGTATTCCATACTAAACAAAATTACCCTCTAACTGTAAGAGGTGTCATCATCAAAAACAATCTGAGAAATTAAGCGTATTTGCAGCACATAAGACGAATGTTAATAGGGTGAGTTTAATTTTTTACACCTAATTTGTAATTATTTTTTATAATTTTTTGCAAAGATGTTCATTTAATTATAACAAGGAATTATGTATTTTGTATGTTGGCAAAATCGTTCACAAGAACAAAAACAGCAGGGTAAAGTTGTTGCAATATTTGGAGTCCTTCTCTATTACGTATTTTTCTTTCTATATCAGGAATTAGGAGAAGCTTTGGCTGGAAGAAATAACTATGCAAATAGATTGCTTGGTTTCAGTGGGGCTTTCTAAAGTAAGGCCATGTGGAATTTAGGCCTAAGGCATTCATCACCTTTGAGGTGCAATCAGATTTGAATGTGGACTCTTGGAAGGGGGAGAGGTCAGGAAGCCCAAAGGGTCTGCGACAGAAATAGTTCTAGAAGCAGCAGGAAGGAAAAAAAGCTGTTGAATTGCCTGGAGGCTGAAGGCTTTAGGTATTTTCATTGTCAGAAGGATATTCAGAACTAAAATTTTCATAAGTGTATTAAAATGATCACATTTTCCTACTTTTCTTCTTCATATTCTTAATCTGCATCACAGAAGCAATGATAAATAATTCTTAGAGCCATGAAGCTTATAAGGAAATCTGTTGGGAGCTTATTTTTACAGCATCTAAGCATTGTTTTCTTTTGCATAAAATATGCAAAAATCATTCTGCAGGGCAAACGATTAAGAATTTATATATATTCTCTTACTAATGCTAGACCACCCACTATAATATTCTCTAGAATGTATCTTTTGTGTCTAATTCAAATGTTTGCAACTTCCCTCTCTGTTGCATCAATTTTGCTGGGTGCAGAGACCGGTAGGTGGCAGCTATTATAAATCTTTCTTCCTTCAGACATACTGGGAGCTCGGTATATTTCAGGTCTCCAGTTCTCCTGAATGTAGTTATCCACACATCATTCACAATTTTTTAGAATGTCATTTTGCATAGGTAAATAACATTTATGTTGCTATCCTAAGAAGAGAAAACTCCTATTTGAGGTCCGTTATGATGTTGGGTGTGCTAGAGAAAAAGTCTTGCAGTACTTGCAGAAGGGTATTGTGGGCAAATCTCCATATATGTTTCAGTCTTGATACTAAATCATCAGAAGTTCAGATACCAGCCTTAAATAACTTGTTCTTTTCTTGGACCATAAAAGGTCACCTGGAAGGTGTGAGTAACAAGTGAATTTCTGTTTTATTCCTACATTCTTACTGTCATCAAAAAGATATAAAGATGCCTGAGTAATTGGGGCCCCATTATTGGGCATGTCTAGATTAAAGAAGTTTGGGTCTTTATATACCTAGAACAATAGTTTATGGTGATTTAGGAGATAATATGGGGCCATTATTCCCGGTTCTTGAGCATAAAGAACACGACACAGCTGGAGCTGGACTAATAAGGACTCACAAGGACACATCAACTGAGCCCTGAGGAATAAAAACAATAGTTAGGACAATCTTGGAAAACATCTTTTAGGGAAACTTTCACATAAACAAATCATAAACAGAGCACAAAAGACGCACATACTTGCCGCTCATATCTTTTTCAATTAGGGTTTAGTAATTAGTAAGATTTGTTGGGCCAATGAGCACCCTCCTGACTGTCCTTACTGAAACCTGTACCAATGATTATCAAGAAATACAGTTCAAAACATAGAATCACGGTGATTTAGCAGTTTTCAGTCAATCTGTGAAAAGGTGAAGCTTTCAAAGATTTTACCCATTTGTAACGTTAATATATACTGATGATTCTGTAATATTCCTTGGACTTGGACAGACATGGCTCTGGCAGCATGCTTGCCCTTTTCCCACTTTTGCCCCTTTGAACATATGCCAAATAAAACTTAACTTTTTGCTTTACTATAACTTTGTGGTGATTCTACCCTAGGACAATAACATGGAACTAGAAACTTGGGGGTCACCATAATTAAGGATGACATTTTGTGAAAAGAAATACTTAGTAATAAAATCAAATGAGAAATTCTAGTTAATTCATTCACTTGTTCACTCATATGTTTTATTTGTTCACAATAATTTGTTTAATATCTCTATATGCCAGGCTATATTCTAGGTATTAGGGATATAGAATAAAACAGACAAGCTCTGCTGTAGTGGATCTTACATCTTAATAAGAGGAGACATACTACGTAGTACATCAGGTGTTACCTAGTGCTAGGAAGAAATACAAGCCAAGGTAAATGGGATGGAGGAGTTTTAATAATGAAGGAAAGGTGTTATTTCACACAGAGTGGTTAGATAAAGTCTCTCTGATAAAATGGCATATGAGGGGAAACCTATTAAAAGGGAAAGAGTGAGCTCTATGGAACTCTGAAGGGTTTGAATCTTCCAGGTAGAGAGAAAAGCAAGTAAGAAGGCTTAGAGTCACCGAATAATTGCTCAGCTACACTATGGTGAAGAAGTCACTGTAGCTGGGATAGATGGACTGAAGGTATGGGACATAGGTGGTAGCAGAGGTGGGCCAATAATCTTTTAAATAATTAAGATTGGAAAGATGACTATTTTTATCATGAATTTTATTTTATGGTTAATTATTCCCCTCTCTTTCCCAACATATACTTTACCATAGCAGTAGACACTTAGAACATGGATTGTTTGATAAGTAGTAGAAGATGTTAGTTCTCTAAATGAACACTTACACTTAAAAATTATCTTTCTCTAGGTAGACTGAGACTCCATATATGGTCATATCCTTACTTAGATGGGAATTGCCAATTAATTACTATCTGCAGAAATGACAAATGGAAATTCCCTTGAGAGACAGATGGTAAACTTTGACCCACCAGGTATTGCTTGTGTAGCTCTAGAGTGTTACTGTATCTTAAAAGGATACTATTTACTTACACATAAACACATACACACACACAAGTGTGTGTGTGTGCATGATGCAAACACAAGCGTAGGTGCACACACTTATGCATTCTTATGACTTTCTACTCATAGGTTTACACAAAGAAAATACCACATTCTGCACGGCCATGGAGAGGGTAAAGACTCAGAAAAATCTGACCGCTGTCCTCAAAAACTTTCAAGCACCCTGGGAGAGTTAAGGGATTTAGGGACACAGTATGGTCCATATTTGCTGGGAATATGCTCCTTGGGTTTAGTTAACATTCAGAAGCACTGTGAGAAGAATGACTCAGGAGACTGAACTTTAGCCTAATTCAAGTTGGAATGCTGGTCTAAGCATAGTTCAAGTTAGTCTCAGAAAGTAAGAGCTAAAGCCATGAATACTTAATAATTCACCAAAACAACTTTATTTCATTTGGTTTGGCTTCTGCTTCCCAAATATGGCCCAGTTCCTGCCTCCGATTGGGTGAGACAGCAAAATCATAGACAAAATTGTGAAGCACACGTCAGACCCCCTCTTTTGCAACCTCTACTGAACCCTCTTCTACTCAGTAGCCTCAGACAATTTCCTGGGTAGATCTCAACCTAAAATCTTTCCCTTTTTCTTACATTATTTCAGATTTCCATTGTAATAGGCTAATGTGTGTATATTTAGCATTTGTTACCACCACAGCAACAATCTTTAATCTTATACTATAGTTTTTTATGTGCACAAGTTTCTACTACAAAAATTAAAGACTGTTAAGGCAAAGACTGTGATTTGTCTTTTTTTGAACCCTAAGGGTTCAGTTATCAACAAATTGCATGGTATGTAATATATATCAACAGTTAGTGGATCTGAACTGCCAACTTTTGGTTAGGAGCCGAGCTCTTAACCACTGCCCACCAGGGCTCCACCAATAATAAATTGATAGATATTAATATGTATTAAAATATATATCAATATTAAAATCTGTAATTTTCTATAGAAATAAAATATTTCATACTAATGCAAATTAAAAGAAAAATACTTGTAGAATGAATTAATTAACCTTCTCACAGGGCTGTTGGAATTTGGATGGTGGAATTCATTGCTACATCCCAAAGATGTGTCAGTGGGGCTTGCAAACCTATTCTTAAGACTATCTGAGAAAATGAAAGTGTTTAGATTTCCTTATGTGACACTGTGCTTTCTAAGGATAACAAATCTCTTACTGTGCTTCTAAATAAGGGACACTTTTGAAGGGAAGAGCCCCGGCAGCATAGTTGTTAAGTGCTGTGGCTGCTAATCAAAAGGGTGGCAGTTCAAATCCACCAGCCACTCCTTGGAAACCCTATGGGGCAGTTCTACTCTGTCCTATAGGGTTGCTATGAGTCGAAATCAACTTGAAGGCAATTGGGTTTTTTTTTCTTTTTCTTTTTTTAACTTTGGTTTGAAGGGAAGCCAGTTTTCACATACCATCCTCTTGTTTGCAATTATTTTGTAAACCTGCAGGAGTTTTTGCTAATGGCACTGTTTTCTTCTTTTCCTTTTTTTTTTTTTTTTTGCCTTTGGACATTGTCTCAGTAACCTAGTCTAACATTTTACACTGCATAGAAAGAAAGAGAGAGAGCAAGACAGATTTAATATCTGAAGAGGCAGTATCTTTCTTTCAATGCCAAGGCACTGCTACAATATAAGAAACACTGATAAAATTGCTTTGGGGGCAGAGCTGTTTCTTAAAACCAAAGTCTTCTCTGGGAGGGGAGAAAGCTAGAAATCTCTAGTTTACTCCAGGAAAAAAGAAAAAGTTACAATAATAAAATAAATAACAAATTTATTTTTATCTCAAACACCAAAGAAAGTGTTTTTCAATTTCTTTCAAACATGCTATCTCTGAAACAATTGCATTAAAAAAAAAAATAACAAAACTATGAATCAGTATTTTCAATCTACACAATATTAGAAGAATGGAACTGAGAACAATTGGATCACTTTATGTAAGAAATATATTCAAAAAGAATAATAAATTATAAAGAATATTTAAATAATTACAATTTTTACATTATATCAAATAATATGATGGATGGACTGTTCAGTATTTTACATGGTAGGGTTGAGGGATATTTTCTTTATGTTATTTTAAAGAGGAAGAACTGGGCCATGAGACTCGTTATTAAAATCATTCAGATTTCTTTTCATTATTTTTTCTGATCATATGTTATTAAACAATACTGATGTTAACCTGTTGCCGATGAGTCGATTCCGACTCCTAGCGACCTTATAGGACAGAGTAGAACTGCCCCCTAGTGGATTTGAATCATAGACATTTTGGTTAGCAACCAGCACTTAGCCACTGCGCCACCAGGGCCCCTGATATTGATGCTGAAATCTCCCTAAGTTGATGAATGGACATGTAGATTGGATATGGCAGGCTCAGTGCGTCCTTATGGTAGCAAACTATGTATATGTAGTGATTTTAGGCACTGTATCCAAATACTCTGACATTATGTAGTGCGTTTGAAACATTTTTAAGTCTGGCAGGGGGAACCTGGATATTATCAGATTATCAAAAATGAATCTGGTTTCTTTCAGCCATGTCTTATGGGATTATAGCCATCTTGCATGCAGTGGAAATAGGCCGATGTAGCAGAAGAGCACAGCTCTGGACATCCAATGACTTCCCTGTAGTCACAGCCTTATCCTATCACTAATGAGTGACCTATGGCTGGTCAGTCATTCTCTGATTCATAGTGTTTCTAATCAGGAGGTAAAAACCATGCTAAATACTTATAAAAAGTCACATAATTGTAAAGCACAATTACATATAACCATTTATTCCCAGTTTCTCCTTTGAGGTTGATAACCCAATATATGCAAACTATAAAAAAAAACAAAAACCAAACCTATTGCCGTCAAGTCAATTCTGACTCATCACAACCCTATAGGACACAGTAGAACTGCCTCATAGAGTTTCCAAGGAATGCCTGGTGGATTTGAACTGCCCACCTTTTGGTTAACAGTCATAGCACTTAACCACTAGCCCACCAGGGTTTATGGGAACATTATTAAGAGCTAAGGCTGCTAACCAAAAGGTTAGCAGTTTGAATCTACCAGCCACTCCTTGGAAACCCCATGGGTCAGTTCTACTCTGTCCTTTAGGGTTGCTATGAGTTGGAATCAACTTGACGGCAACCGGTTTGGTTTTGGTTTTATATGGTAAGCTTATATGGGCCTTATATGGGAGCCTTACATGGGAACTATATATGGAAACATATATGGGAACTTTATATGAGAACTACTTTTAGATGAAAGATGTGGTGAAACCCATGTGAAATTGTTCACTACAGATTAGTAAGTAAGCACAAGTAAGCCCATGCTTACCTTGCTTATTGGATAATCCGCCTCTGCCTGGTGGTGCAGTGGTTAAACACTTGGCTGCTAATGAAAGGTGGGCAGTTGGAACACACTATCCACTCTGTGTGAGAATGATGTGGCAGTCTGCTCCCCTGAAGAATACAACCTTGGAAAGCCTATGGGACAGTTCTACTCTTTCCTATAGGGTTGCTATGAGTCGGAGTCTACTCAACAGCAATGGGTTTGGTTTGGGTTTCAGTTAACCCAAATATACGTAC
This sequence comes from Dugong dugon, assembly GCA_030035585.1. NCBI lineage: Eukaryota > Metazoa > Chordata > Mammalia > Sirenia > Dugongidae > Dugong > Dugong dugon. The sequence continues at coordinate 112,085,626 of CM057468.1, read as the reverse complement.
CAATATGAAAGGTGAGCAGGATTAAAAACACTCTCCAAATCTCAGATTCTGCCCTTGAACCTGCCTTGTATCCAAAGCAAATAAATAGTTTACCCCCAGATTCTAAAGAAATTCCTTCTCCATAGCTTATGGGAGGCCTGGCAGAGAATCTGTCAATTAGGTTCCTCCTTTAGAGATGGAACCGACAATTCAGTGTATCCATTGTACCCTAGCACATTCTACTTAACATAGCTCTGAAAATCACGGGATCCCAGCCTGACTACCTGCACTTTTATAGACAGAAGTAAAGCAAGGCCAACAAAAGGCATTAAGATAAAAACAATAATGTGGCAAACCTAGGAAGAGTTCAGATTCTGATCTCCTAGTTTATCATCTAAACTGCTAGTGACAAATATTTTGTTGGCAACAGTTTTAGAAATCTATGTATAATTTTGCCTCAGAGAGTTATGATTGTTTTTCTTTCATTATAGTCCCTGGGTGGCACAAATGGTTAAGCCGTAGGCTACTAATCAAAGGGTTGGCGGTTCTAATCCACCCAGAAGCAACGTGGAAAACAGGTCTGGTAATCGACTTCCGGAAGATCACAGACATTGAAAACTCTAGGGAGCGCAATTCTTTTCTGACACACATGGGGTCACCATGAATTGGAATCAACTTGATGGCGACGTTTTTTTTGCTTGTTTTCTTTGCTTTCATACATGCTGGCTCACATCTTTATATGGGAACTACTTTCAGATGAAAAAAAGGCCCGTGCATGGTACTATAGAATAGAGTAACATCTGCAGCACTGAGATTAGAATGTGATAATGAAATAATATGAGCAGACTAATTTGAATAAGACTGTAGGGTGCAGGATGTGAGCAAGTCTCCTACTGTGCATGGCCCATGTTATTTCTTTTCCCATAATGCCTTACTGAAGGATCCTTTGAACTCATAAAAGTAAGGTCAACACCAAAATCATCCTGCCACCTCTCCCATTAGGAAAAACAAACAAACAAACAAACAAAATACTGGCGATTTTTTTTTCTCTCTGATTATGCTCCAAATTTGACATGTAAAATGATGATTTGGATTTTCTTTATGCGCGCTGAGGTGTGAGTGCTAGCCCTAGAGTGGAAAACGTCAGGGTTAACGAAGTCAGAACGATTCACCTGTTAGAAGGCATCCTGCCCTGTTGCTCTCCTGCAGAAAATGGAGACTAGCAGTATCATTATTTACCTTAGACATCCTCTTTTTTTTTAAACAACCAATTAATTTGGTCATTGGTTGGTCTAACTTTTCTCCTAAAGAAGGTACAGTAAGATCTCTTGTAGACAGATAATTACTACAGGAGCTGGGCAGATTGATCTATTTTCTTGGTGTCCCTCAGAAGACATTAAATTTGTTGGTTTGCTTTATTTTTTCTGGCAGCTGATTTTAAAATATGTCAAAGACAAGCTTTTTAGATTTTATATTCCTGTGACATTCTCTTCCAAAACATCAGGAAATCTCTCTTAGTGAAGAGCCCTCCCCGATCAAGCCCTTGATTATTTTATAAATATTTCTGAGACAAAGGCCAGACGCAGGATATCAACAGAGCTTTTCTACAGAAGGAAAGCTGGGGGCTTATGCCACTTTGTGTTTCAGCCAGAATGGCCCAGATAATTATTTATTGAATTAAAAGCTGAATATACACATCCTTTGCTTCAGCATATAATCAAAACTACTTGATTTACTTTATCTGATTAATGAAAAGACTGTTTAGACCCTTGTAATTCTAAGTGCAAATTGAGAAAATAAGTTAGATTCAGGATCTCATAACTTACCAGAGAAATGGACAATTATTTTGCACCATAAATTAAATTCTCATCAACATACAATTCTCCTAAAACATAAGGTGATTTATTAAATAATGATAACAAACGAGTAATTAAAAAATTAGCTGAGAAATATGTGGTAACAAATAGAATTTGTAAAAGAATGGATGACAAGTCTAAAGTCTTTTGTAAGCCATGATTCCTTGTATTACAAGTGTTCTTCAATAATATAAGTAGAACTAAAGAAATATCTCCATGGAGTTCTAATTTTAGAAACCAATAAGGCATGCATTGAAATATTTTTATTTAGGTCATAGTTGTCATTGATTCAGAACTGGAGTATATATAAAAATTTAGGTTAGTTTAAATCATAATTTTAAAAGCAAAAATAAAAATTTCTTCTACATTTTGAAATGACATACACAATCTATTTTACAATTGGTTGATTTTTTTTAAGGAGACATGCTACGTATGTGTGTAAATGTATATATATATTTATATCTATACATATATGTATAGAAATAAATTTACCATATATTCAAAATATGCTTATCTTGATAGACAATATGTACTAGTGTGAATTTCCCAAGGAATATGTCAAATTGGAGATTTTAAAAGAATGTGGTTATAATTATATTTAAAAGTGTTAGTAGTCTAAAATTGTATTGCTTTTAATTTTAGATCAAAAACTGATAGGAGAATTTAGTAGATTTTGCAATTAAAATGAAGGAACAAAGAAGAACTGAGGACACCCGAAACCAGATCATCTGAGTTTTTGAGAGCCTGTAAGAAAATGAGATTCTCAAACAGAAAAAATCACATTTAGAATGACAGTTATTTGCTCATTATTCTTACTCATTCCTATCTACATCAGAAAGATACTACATACTGTTGACTAGTCCATATTATAGATTCCGTATAAGAATTTTTTTTTAATTGTACTTCAGGTGAAGGCTTACAGAACAAATAGTTTCTCATGAAACAGTAGTACACATATTGTTTTATGACATTGGTTAACAACCCCACAACATGTCAATGATCTAACTTCTCAACCTTTTTTTGTGGTGAAAATACACATAGCCAAAGATACACCATTTCAAAACTTTCTACATGCACAGTTAGTGACATTGACTACGCTCTTCCAATTGTGCTGTTATTCTCACTTAAGATGAAGGCTTACAGAACAAAATAGTTTTTCATTTAACAGTTACTACAAATGTTGCTCTATGACAATGGTTAACAATCTCACAACACATCAACAATATCCTTACTTAAACTTGGGTTCCCTATCACCAGCTTCCTTGTCCCCTTCTGCCTTCTGGCCCTTGTCACTGGACTACTGTACCTCATTAGTCTCATTTGGTTTTACTGGGCTGTCCACTCCCAGGCTGAACAGTGAACCTCGGAGATAACTTCACCACTGAGCTGAAAGGGTGTCTAGGGGCCATACTCTCGGGGTTTCTCCAGTCTCCTTTAAGCCAGTAAATCTGGTCTTTTTTTTGTGAGTTAGAATTATGTTCTACATCCTTCTCTAGCTCTGTCCAGAACCCTCTCTTGTGATCCTGGTCAGAGCAGTCAGTGCTGGTAGCTGGGCACCATCTAGCTGTACTGGACTCAGGCCGGTGAATGCCTTGGTAGCTGTGGACAATTAGTCCTTTGGACTAATCTTTTCCTTGTATCCTGTTCTCTTCATTCTCCCTTGCTCCCGAAGGGATGAGACCAGTGGAGCATCTTAGATGGCTGCTCACAGGCTTTTAAGACCCCAGACACTACTCACCAAGGTAGAATGTAGACCATTGTCTTTATAAGCTGTGTCATGCCAATTGAGCTAGATCTTCCCCAAGACCATGGTCTGCACAACCCTCCGCCAAGTAATTCAGTCCCAAAGGGAGTTTGGATGTGTCTATGGGGCTTCCATGACCTTTCCTTGTACAAGATGTGCTAGTTTCCCCTGTACTGTGTACTATCGCACCCTTCACCCAAGATACCACTTGTCTATTGCCTATTTAGTATTTCACCGCCACCCCTCCCATCCCTGGTAACCAACAAAGATTGTTACATTTTGTGTGTGAACTTTTTCATGGGTTTTTACAATAGAGGTCTTATACATATTTGTCCTTTTGTGATTGACTTATTTCACTCAGCATAATGTCCTCCAGTTTCATCCATGTTATGAGATGCTTCACAGATTCATTGTTGTTCTTTCTCATTGCATAGTACTCCATTGTGTGTATGTACCATAATTTGTTTATCCATTCATCTGTTAATGGGCATCTAGGTTGTTTCCATCGTTTTGCTATTGTGAACAATGCTGCCATGAAAACAGGTGTGCATATGTCTATTCGAGTGACAACTCTTATTTCTCTAGGATATATTCTTAGGAGTGGGATTGCTGGATCGAATGGTATGTCTATTTCTAGCTTTCTGAGGAAGTGCCATATCATTTTCAACAATGGTTGTATCATTTCGCATTCCCACCAGCAGTGCAGAAGAGTTCCGATCTCCCCGCAGCCCCTCCAACATTTGTTATTTCCAGTGTTTTTGATTTGTGCCAGTAATGCCGGGGTGAGATGGTATCCCATTGTCGTTTTAATTTCCATTTCTCTAGTGGCTAGTGATCGCAAGCATTTCCTCATGTGTCTGTTGGCCATTTGAATGTCTTCTTTGGTAAAGTGTCTGTTCATTTCCTTTGCCCATTTTTTAATAGGATTATTTGTCTTTTTGTTGTAGAGGTGTTGGATTTTCTTGTAGCTTATGGAGATTAGACCTTTGTCTTACTTGTACTGTCCAAAAAATTTTTCCCAGTCTGTAGGTTCTCTTTTTACTCTTTTGGTAAAGTCTTTTGAAGAGCATAGGTGTTTGATTTTTAGAAGATCACAGTTATCTAGCTTATCTTTTGGGGTTTGTGTGTTGATGGTTATGCTTTGTATCCTGTTAATGCTGTTTATTGGGGCCTGTAGCATTGGTTCTATTTTTTCTTCTGTGAACTTAATAGTTTTTGGCTATGTATTAAGGTCTTTGATACATTTTGAATTAGTTTTTGTATATGGTGTGACGTATGGGTCCTGTTTCATTTTTTTGCAGATGGATATCCAGTTTTGCCAGCACCATTTGTTAAAAAGACTGTCGTTTCCCCATTTGATGGACTTTGGGCCCTTGTCGAAGATCAGGAGAACATAGGTGGATGGATTTACATCTGGGTTCTCAATTCTGTTCCATTGGTCAATGTAGCTGTCGTTGTACCAGTACCAGGCTTTTTTGACTACTGTAGCTGTATAGCAGGTTCTGAAGTCAGGTAGTGTGAGTCCTCCAACTTCATTCTTCTTCTTCAGAAGTGCTTTACTTATTCAGGGCTTTTTCCCTTTCCATATAAATTTAACGATTAGTTTTTCCATCTCTTTGAGGAATGTTGTTGGTATTTGGATCAGGATTGCGTTGTATTTGTAAATTGCTTTGGGTAGAATTGTCATTTTCACAATGTTGAGTCTGCCTATCCATGAGCATGGTATGTTTTTCCATTTATGTAGATCCCTTTGAGTTTCATGCAGTAGTGTTTTGTAGATTTCTTTGTGTAGGTCTTTTACATCCCTGGTTAGATTTTTTCCTAAATATTTTATCTTTTTAGGGGCTATTGAAAATGGTATTGTTTTCCTGATTTCCTTTTCATCGTTCTCCTTACTGTTGTATAGGAATCCAACTGATTTTTGAATGTTTATCTTGTATCCTGCTACTCTGCTGAATCTTTCTATTAGTTCCAGATGATTTCTCGTGGAGTCTTTAGGCTTTTCTATGTATAGTATCATATCATCTGCAAACAGGGACAGTTTAACTTCTTCATTACCAGTTGGATGCTCTTTATTTCTTTTTCTTGCCCTATTGCTCTAGCTAGAACTCCCAGCACAATGTCAAAAAGGAGTGGTGATAAAGGGCATGCTTGTCTTGTTCCTGTTTTCAAGGGGAATGTTTTCAGCTTCTCTCCATTAAGAATGATGCTGGCCGTTGGTTTTGCATAGATGCCCTTTATTATGTTGAGAAATTTCTCTTCTATACCTATTTGATTGAGAGTTTTTATCCGGAATGGGTGTTGGACTTTGTCAAATGCCTTTTCTGTGTCAACTGAGATGATCATGTGATTCTTTTCTTTCCTTTTATTTATGTGGTGGATTACGTTGATTGATTTTCTAATGTTGAACGATCCTTACATACCTGGTATGAATCCTACTTGGTGGTGGTGTATTATTTTTTTGATATGATGCTGAATTCTACTGGCTAGAATTTTGTTCAGAATTTTTGCATCTATATTCATGAGAGATATTGGTCTGTAATTTTCTTTTTTTGTGACATCTTTTCCTGGTTTTGTATCAGCATTATGCTGGCTTCATAGAATGAATTCGGAAGTGTTACTTCCGCTTCTATGCTCTGAAATAGCTTGAGTAGTACTGGTACAAGCTCTTCTGTAAATGTTTTGTAGAATTCTCCAGCGAAGCCATCTGGGCCAGGGCTTTTTTTGGTTGGGAGTTTTTTTTATTACATTTTCAATCTCTTCTCTTTTGGGTCTGTTCAGATTTTCAACATCACTTTGTTATAGTTTGGGTAGGCTGTGTGTTTCTAGAAATTTTGCATTTCCTCTAGGTTTTCAAATTTGTTGGAGTATAGTTTTTCATAATATTCTGTTATAATCCTTTTTGTTTCAGTTGGGTCTGTTGTAATGTCCCCCATTTCATTTCTTATTTGGGTTATTTGTGTCCTCTCCTGTTTTTCTTTTGTCAGTCTGGCCAGTGGTTTGTCGATTTGGTTGATTCTTTCAAAGAACCAACTTTTGGTTTTGTTGATTCTTTTGATTTTTTTTCTTTTCTGTATGTCATTTATTTCTGCTCTGATCTTTACTATTTCCTTTCTTCTGGTGGCCATGGGCTTCTTTTGCTGTTCTCTTTCTATTTGTTTGAGTTCTGTAGTTAATGTTTTGATTTTGTCCCTTTCTTCTATTTTGATATGTGCATCTATTGCTATAAATTGTCCTCTGAGGACTGCCTTTGCTGTGTCCCAAAGGTTTTGGTACGATGTGTTTCATTCTCATTTGATTCTAGGAATTTTTGGATTCCATCTCTGATTTCTTCTATTACCCACTGTTGTGTAAGCAGGGTATTATTCAGTTTCCATGTAATCGATTTTTTTTCCTTGCTCTTTCTTTTGTTAATTTCTACCTTGATGGCATTGTGGTCAGAGAAGATACTTTGAATTATCTCAACATTTTGGATCTTGTTGAGGATTACCCTGTGGCCTAAGATGTGGTCTATTCTGGAGAATGTTCCATGTGCATTAGAAAGGAATGTGTACTTTCAGCGGTTGGATGGAGTGTTCTATATATGTTTATGAGTTGAAGTTGGCTGATTGTGCCCTTTAGGTCTTCTGTATCTTTGCTGAGTTTCTTCTTAGTTGTTCTTTCCTTTACTGACAGTGGTGTGTTGATGTCTCCTACTATTATTGTGGAACTGTCAATTTCTCTTTTTAATGTTGTTAGAGTTTATGTATTTTGGAGCACTATCATTGGGTGCATAGATGTTTATTATGGTTTTGTCTTCATGATGGATCGTCCCCTTAATCATTATATAGTGTCCTTATTTGTCTTTTATGGTAGATTTAATTTTAAAGTCTATTTTATCTGAGATTAGAATTGCCACTCCTGGTCTTTTTTGGTAGTTGTTAGCTTGATATATTTTTTTCCAACCTTTGACTTTTAATAAATTCACAACTTTGTTTCTAAGGTGTGTCTCTTGTAGACAGCATATTGATGGATCCTGTTTTCTTATCCATTCTGTCCTCTCTGTCTCTTGATCGGTGCATTGAGTCCATTTACATTCAGTGTAATTATTGATAGATGTGAGTTTGTTGCTATCATTTTGCAGTGCTTTTTTTTTTTGCGGTGCTGAAGTTTGCTTTGTTCTTCTTACCTTCTTGTGCTGAGTTACTTTTGTTTGTGGATTTTTTTTTTCATTTATTTTTGCAGGTTTTGTTTTTGCTGAGACTTTATGTTTTTCCTCTTTTTTTCATGAGTATGTTTGTTAACTTTCTTTGCGGTTACCATGAATTTTACCCTTATCTTTCTAAGTTTGAAGCAGTCTACTATTACTTGGTATTGCCTTGCCTTCCTCTCCATTAGAAGGTTCTATCCCTATGCCATTTATTCCCTCTTTTATTGTTTTAATGTTGTCATTTACTGATTAACTGCTCTGATTCCTTGTTGTATTTCTTTTGGTTTTGGATAGTCCTCGAGAGTTCATTTCCTTGATTGGTATCTGGCTGGTACGATCCTGCATCCTAACTTCTGCCTGTGAGCTGAGCTGTTTGTCCTCAGATGGAAGAACTCCCTTTAATAATTCTTGTAAGTTTGGTTTGACTTTTACATATTCCCTTAACTTCTGTTTATCTGGAAATGACCTAATTTCACCATCACATTTGAACGAGAGTTTTGCAGGATATATTATTTTTGGCTGGCAATTTTTTTCTTTCAAGATTTTATATATGTCATCCCATTGCCTTCTTGCCTGCATGGTTTCTGAAGAATAATCTGAGCTTAGTCTTATTGTTTCTCCTCTGTATGTGACTTCTTGTTTTTCACGAGCTGCTCTCAGGATTCTTTGTTTGTCTTTGGTTTTGGTGAGTGTGATTATGATATGCCTTGGTGATTTTCTTTCGGGGTCTCTCCTATATGGGGTTCGTTGAGCTTCTTGGATGGCCGTATTTTTATCTTTCATGATTTTGGGGAAGTTTTCTGTCAGCAGTTCTTCAATGATCCTCTCTGTGTTTTCTCTTTTCTCCCCCTGTTCTGAAATGCCAATCACTCACAGATTTTTGTTTTTGATTGTATCCCACATAACTCTCAGGGTCTCTTCATTTTTCTTTGTTCTTTTTTCTGAGTTTTGCTCAAACAGAGTAGTATCCAAGTGTTTGTCTTCAATTCCACTGATCCTGTCTTCCACCATTTCAAATCTGCTTCTCAGCCCTTCTATGACACCGTCCATTTCTGAGATCTTGTTGTTTATCTTTTGGATTTCTAATTGTTGTCTTTGTATAATTTCTAGTTGTGAATTTATTTTGGCATTTTGTTCCTGCATTACTTTCCTGAATTCTTCCAATTTTTTGTCTGTAATTTACATGAATTTGTCTATTTTTTCCTTATTGTTGTCAGATTTTTGCCTCAGCTCTTGGAGAATTCTGAGTATTAGAGATTTGAATTCCCTATCAGGTAGTTTCAGTGCATTTTCTTCCACTGGAAAGTCATCTGGTGTTTTATTTTGGATGCCTACTGGAACCATCCTGTCCTGTTTTTGTAAATGTTTTGATATTGTCTACTGTCTTCAGGGCATCCAGTAGTTATTTTTCTCATTTATTGATTGTAGATTTGTTTGTTTCATCCCTTTTTTTAAAACAAATTTGACTATGTCTGAGCAGGCAGACTGTGTGTTCTTTGTTTGGTCGTCTGTGGGCACAATACTTTTTGTCTCCTTCTTCAACTGGCAGGGTCAGTCACTCAGATATGGTACAGCAGGGCAGCAGGGCAGGTCTAGCTGAAGAGGTGTTACTGGGACGGGTTGTTTGTGGCACTTACTACAGCCACCAGAGCGGGTCTGTAATCAGTGCGGGGCAGGTTCCAGTAGGCCGTGCCTGTGCTGCATGGTGGTATGATGTCAAGCGCATGGTGCAGGTAGGCAGGATGCAGCAGGGAGATTGCTATGCGTGGAGCTAAGATGGATATGGGAGAGAAGAGAGAGGAACAGGAGCCAAAAACACACAAACAAACAAAAAAGAATGCTAGAGAAGCTTGCCGTTGGAGTGGAGAGATGAGAGACTATCAAATGGCCAAAAACAGAAAGGGGAAGAGGAAGAAAAGAAAAGAAAATAATGAATAAATAAAATTTGGAAAGGTTAAAGAACGGCAAAGTTCCCAGGGATCCCACCGGTGAAGCTATGAGGTCTGGGGAAGTCGCTCTCAGGTGTTGCAGTACAGCCTGACTAGAAGGCATAGAGGTATACAATGCCAGGTATTCAGGGAACAGAAAGAGAGGGAAGATATAGAGAGACGGGAAACTGAGCAGTGAAGAAAGACAACAAGGGAAAAAGAGGGAAAAGAAAACAAAACAAATTAAAAAAAAGAAAGAAAGAAAGGCCCCCCAAGAAACAGAAAAAAAAAAAAAGCAATGAAGAAAGAAATGCTCTCAGGGATCCCTCTGCACTTCTGTGCAAGCCGAGGGGGAAGTCTACCCGCCACACTGCACCGCCCATCCAGAAAGGGCTCCCAACTCAAGAAAAGAAAAAGAAAACAAACAAACAATTCAAAACAAACAAATGAACAAAAGTCCCAGGATCCCACCAGCGCAGCAGCCCAGACGAGGAAGCAGCCCCACACTCGAACGGAGCTCCACAGCGCCCCCGGAAGAAGCAAAGATGGCGCATGGAGCCAGGTGTTTGAGTGAAAAGAGGGGGAGGTGGCGAGAGGTAAGGAAGAAATCAAAAGAAGCAGAAAAAAAAGCAACACTAGCAGCCGATCAATGGCACTTAGAGAGCCAGCTAGTGCGGTCGGTGTTTCTTGGACAAGAGACTGAGTCCGCGGGAATCAGAGGGGGCCGAGTGTGGGTGAAGAAGGGTAGGGAGTGGGAAAGCATATATCACAAATTACCAGAGCTCTGCAGCCCCTCAGGAAGAAGGAAAGATGGTGCACAGAGCCCGGTATTTGAGCGAAAGGAGGGGGAGGTGGTGAGAGGTAAGGAAGAAATCAATAGAAGCAGAAAAAAGCAACACCAGCAGCCAACAAATGGCACTCAGAGAGCAGGCCTGTTCAGGTGTGTGGAATCGAAGCAGCCAGTGTTTCCCAGTCAAGAGATTGTGGCCGTGGGATGCAGAGGAGGCCGAGCTGGGGTGAAGAAGGGTCGGGGGTGGGAAAGCATATATCGCAAAGTACCGGTTGTTTTGTCTCCCGCTGGATGCTCCGTGAGGCTGCTTTCTCGACCCCGTTTGCTGGTCTCTGATAGGAGTCCAAGATGACGGATCTGTGCTGCGTTTGCTGGTGGGGGACCTCTGCATGAATCTCTCCTCACTCTCCATTCTCTGTCAGTTTTCTCACTCGATTTGGTGCTTGGCTGAGTTCTTTATCTCTTCATTTGATATTTTAGGGTTTCAGGATTGTTGTATTCTCTGTTCGGCTTAGTTTTTTTGGATCTTTACTGTGGAAGGACGGCGTGGTGTTTCTGCGTAGAGTGCCATTTTGCCAGAACTCTCTATAGAACTTTTTCATAAGAACTGTCTCTCATTTGGATCAGATTCAATAGGTACAAAGGCACCTTATCTGTTACCTAGAATGTAGGTACTTCAGGTCCCACAGTTCCTCATTATGTCTCCAGAGGTAATTGATTTTAAGAATTATCAGAGTTGCTGGGTTCTAGAATGAGGGGTCAGTCTTAGTGCAGGAATACTAGTTCTCAAGTCTACATAAAATAAGTCCTTTCTCTGGGGACTGGCCTCAGCACTTCTGGGGCCACAAACATTGGAATGGAAAACCAAGTGTCCTTGAACTATCAGATTTGACCTCAAGTATTTCAATTTCTAACTCAAAGTAACTTTTTTTTTTTTTCCAAAATTTCTTCTCTCTGGATTATGACCCTATCTTTAATTAGAATAACAATGAGTAAAACTTGTTTTGTTTGATCTCACATACAATAGAAATGTTTGCCCCATCAGGAAAGAGTTGCTCTTATTATAGATTGTTTTGTTTCAACAGGACTAAGGAGGTCCATGAAATTAAAAAACAAAGCTTAGGCATTTTCTGTAATGCAAGAAACAAAATATTTGCCATTCCTTCCTGGTGAGTTAACTTTCCTTTCTCAGAAGGATAGAAGAGGGGATCTCTGGTCACATCTGTAAAAACAAAATAAAATTTTAAAAATCCATAAATTGAATTCTGAGCAGATCACTATACTGGTTATCATTATATTTTTGGTCCAGATATCCAGTTATAATTGTATGTTTAGACTGATCAGTCAACCTAAAATAAAGAGAGCTGTGAAATGGAAGGGATAAAGCATTCTTGGGAGTTAATAAAAGTTGAGGACCAATGTTGGGTTGCTAAAATCAGCCAAAATATATTAAACATTCAAAAAATTATCTGAATTTTAATTTAGTAAAAAAGCATATTAAAAAAAAAAAACTGGCTGTCATGAAAACACATTACAGGTCCAAAAGCATATAGAAGACAGACATTGGATTAGCTTGAATTAAAGTCATTTGCTGTTATGAAGCAAAAGAAACTAGCTTTTTTAAAGAAAAGTGCCATGGGGGAAAAATTTACTAACTGAAAAACGAAGATAGTATATTCAGTTTCATCAGTACTGAAAGTAAAGAAGGTTATGAATTGGGTTTTTAACTCACAGAGAATGCAATTTTACTAGCTAAAGCATCCTGAAAGACAAACGAAAATGATTTATATGGAAGTCTTAGAGAGAACAAATACAGAAGTTATTTAAGGAGTGTCTGGTGAAAACAAGGCAAACTGTGATATGTAAACCTGTAAACTAGATTTTGGTAATAAAGAAACTGCCATAACATCCATCATGAGACTTAGAATACAACCAAAAAGAAACCTTTTGATGAAAGATAATTCTCTATCTTTCAGTCTCATCTAACTTCAACTGTTTGTAAATCCCATCTGAACAGAAAACTCTCCTCCCTTGCCTTTTCATTCTTCTCTGCTCATGCCCTTTTTTTTTAAAATAAATTTTTAGCTGTGCTTCATACTAAAAAATATTTAATTCCAGAAAGGTTTAGGGGATTTTTTAATATAAAAAATGGCATCAATGTGAATAATGAGTAGGTTTCTACTTAGGCCAATTTGTATTCAATAAATTAATTTAACCAAAAACAAAGAAATTAACTTTTGGAGTCCACTGTACAAACTGCAGGCTTATGACTTCTCTTGAACTCATCAGAAAGCTGAGGTTGCAGGGCTACCAAGTACTCTGAAATCTATAGAGAGATGCACCCCTTCAGGGAAAGATGGAATGAAAGCACTTGTTAACAAGGCAGACTGAATCTGCTAGAATAGTCCATGAATTGGTAGAGGCTGAAGGTGGGTTGGTGAGAGAGTGTAGAGTCTCATAAATAGGGCCACAGAAATAGGGGGAATTTATACCATCATGTAGGCTCTTCTCAACCATCCCCACCATAAAGAAAATTGGAGAGAGTCCAGAGAAAGTACCTGATGCAGGCTTGGGGGAGGGGAACAGCAGCCTATACAAGAGGGACATGAAACCCCACCTGAACACTTTCCCTATCTCCACTACAGAACAAAAGCCTTAATCCGTGAGAGGAAGGGCAATGAACATTGTCACCCTTAGGACAATGGGAATAACCTATTGCAGATGGTTAACGAAAAATGAAAAGCACGTTAACCATCTGTACCAAACATGTCTAAAAAAACGTGCAGGATCTACATGGAGAAATAGTCAAAACCCTGATGAAAGAAATCAAACAAGATGTAAATAAATGGAGAGATTTTCCATGTTCATGGATAGGAAGAGTCAATATTATTTAAACTGTCAATCTATCCCAAACTGATCTATAGATTCAATGCAATCCCAATCAAAATCCCAGAAAGACATTTTGTAGATATTGACGAGTGATTCTAAAGTTTATATGGAAAGGCAAACGACCCAGAGTAGCAAACAAAATACTGAAGACTAAGAACAAAGTTGGAGGGCTTACACTACCCAATTTCAAGAATAACACAAAAATTAACCAGGTTGTATATAAATTAAAAATATACCTATTTAGAAGGTAGTGGAGATCTCAGAATGCAACAAATGTATGAAACGATCTCACTGAAAGAGTTAATAGATAAAGTTTCTAAGGTAAGTAACCTTGAAAATGTGTGCATACATAAGACTAAAGGCAAAGAAACTGTACATAAGCACTGTACTCTAGTTGGCAAAGTTGTTTCCTATGGAGGTATGGGTTAACAATTCTGATACCAGTATACATGTATCCTAGAATTTAATAAATACATAAATGGATGATTGATTGTGGAAGCCAAGTTTCTTATTGTCAGGGTGAGAGATTATAAATAAGTAAGGGGAAAAGGCTAGAATGATGCATGTGGTAATGGATAGAATTGGAAACCTTAATACAAACTCATATTTATCTTAATATAGCTACTGATGGTTATACTTAAAAATAGATACAGATACAGACATAGATATAGATATGTGTATACACATGGCTAATTATACACTCATTTATTTCCTTTCTCTGTTATCTGAGTAGGCCTAGAAGCAATGACACCTTAGTAGCAATGAGCAAAGTTAGCACCCTGATCTTGGTTTCTAATACAATCCTCCAATAAAAGGAATCAGCACTCCCTTGAGAAATGTCTGATTCTAGGACTGGAGCAAAATATGCAAGATGAGCCTGAAACATCTTGTAATGACAAAAAGTAAGTGAGAGGTAAAATAAATAATAAATAAATAAAATGGCACACAAAACTGTCAATCTAAAATTCTGTAACTAGAGAAATATTTTTTTTCAAATTGAAGAAGAGTCTTTGGGTCTCGTGAAATGAAACGATCACTCTATCCTAGCTCTAGATCTTACACTGATTACAACTAAAAATCCAGGAAATAATTAAGAAACTATCAGTAAACTCTGAAAAGTACATAATGGCAGCTGAATTGAAGAGGGATTTAAAAACCAAAAAAATTGTCTGATGTGGTGGTGAGATCTTCTTTTTTTTTTTTTTTAAATACCCCTTCCACACATTCGGGTTTAGACTCTATGATGACTGGAATCCTAGAACTGTGCAGAGCACAGAAGAAAAAGTTTCAAGAGAAATCCCATCTTCCTTTCTTGACAGAAGTCCAGTAAGGGATATTGTGGGAGAATCCCCCTCACATTTTTTTGAATTTGTATGTCTGTTTGTTTTTTACTCTGCTGGCCTACCCCTAGGCAAGTCACAGCCAGGAGGCTTCACTCCTGGGAGAGCAGAGGCCCAAAAGCACCAAGACCTGTGAGAGAAAATTCTTCTGTTCGACCAGAGGAACTGGAAATGGGCACACTATGATCTGAAGTGCGTATGGGGTATGTCACTTCTTTTCCTCTCTCTGCTTGGCCCTCAAGTCAGTCCCATTGGAGGGAAATGTGTGACAGGCCAGGGAGATTAAAACACCATACTTTTTGCCAGAGTTCCACTAAAAGGGAGCCCAGTAGACACAGAATCTGAGAAAACCAAAGAAGATGAGGAAGACCAAGTAAGAGATCTCCTAAATTTATGTACAAAGTCTTGGGCTCCCTTCTGGGCTACACATGTGTGGAAATGAGTTAGATCTTGCAGTCTCACCGTAAAGAGATTGATTGATTGCTAAAGGAAATGACAAGTAAAAATAAATATTCTCTACAGGGATTTAACAAGAGCCAAATGTAAAACTTAACAACAAAACAAAGCAAAAAATTTTCAAGATGCAATGCAAAATCACTCGACACACAACAAACCAGGAAAATTTCAACAATTTATTAATTCCAAAAGTTAATGCAGTAATTTATAGTAGAGAAAAATGGTAGATCTTAATTATCTGACAAAGTTAATATTATCACTCCTGATCCAGTGCTTTAGTTATTTTAGTTTAAAACTTAGCCAAGTACAATTCAATAACTTAATTTCAGGGCTGCACAGGCTAGGTTTGCTTGTTATAACCAGGAGCTATTTGTACTAGAGAGGTATACAACCTTCAGTCTTAACCTGTCTCCCCACTGCTTTTTTCGCACTTTATTCGTGCTTGTTCTACTGATAGTGGTGAAATGTGGAGATACGTTTGCTTCTAAGACTGCCTGAAAATTGTGTTGGCGAGTGTATAATCACATTCCTTATTGAACAAATCTGTCTTGGAAGAAGTACAACCAGAATGCTCCTTAGAAGCAAGGATGGCAAGATTATATCTCACATACTTTAGACATGTTATCAGGAGGGATCAGGGATCAATTCCTGGAGAGGGGCATCATGCTTGGTAAGGTAGAGGGTCATCGAAAAAGAGGAAGACCCTCACCGAAATGGACTGACATAGTGGCTGCAAAAATGGGCTCACAGCATAACAAGGATTGTGAGGATGGTGCAGGACCAGGCAGTGTTTTGTTCTGTTGTACATAGGGTCACTATGAGTCAGAAACAACTCAACGGCACCTAACAACAACATCACATATTTGTCTGCTAGTGTTCTTAAACAGTCTGGTTTCAGGCTTTTGCAGTTAATTAGCAGTCAGCCTTAATGTGTGGCATACTAAGCAGGGTACAGATTCAAAGCTGATACCATCAGGCTAACTTTACAGGAGGGGTTCCCATGAAAAACAAACACTAGTCTATTGTGTCTCTCTCTGAGTAGCTATTATTTTGGCCAGGTGTTTTTGGCTTCTCTACTCAGTGACCTGAAATTTACCCACTGGAAACTTAAAAATCCCCACCACGCCCAAAGGGAGGGTGTAATTTCTGACCTCAACTGACTTCCTAGGTCCCTAATTTAGGTCATTTCTTTTTCTTCTTGTGGCATCAAAGTGAGGAAACAGATGACTCAACCCATCAAACATCTGATTATAGATCAGAATTCCAAATACCTTTTGCTGAAGGTACCCACTCCCTGCCAGTAAGATGTTTGTCTTGCAATACAGCACATCATCTCTGAATTTGGGAAGTGAGGCATAAAGCACTATTTTATTTAGCTATGAAGAAGTTTCTATAATCCCTGAATATTTGGGAAACCTCTGAAAATGCTTCAAGCATACATTTTATACCTAGCTTCTCTTTGGCATCCTTTATTTATAATAATATTTACAAGTTTGAGGCTCAAAAACGTTATAAATCACTTTGTCAAACTGTCAGGAAGGATAAAGAGAAGCAGATGTATAGCTGTAAAAATGTTCCCTGATGATTCTAATTTTACCTCAGACTCCACATTGAAAATCATTTTTATTAGTCCTTGTTTACTTCCAAGTGTCCAGAATGGGGAAACATGGATTCATTTACACTCCCCAGTCTACACTCTTAATCACAGGGTTATATAACTTTCTTTAAGCAAGGATGTCTGAATACTCTTTGTGAAAGCAAAAGAATAGGAATGTTCGAATTTTATAAGACAAGCTAATATTTACCTGATGATAGCAAATACAATGAACCAGAGGAAGGGAAAAGGAGGAAGATCATCTACCAGCCTTCTTCCTTCCCTCTTTCCTTCTTTTCTTCCTCTTTCCTCCCTTTCTGTCTTTTTCCTTCTTTCCTCCCTCCCTCCCTTCCTTCTTCAGTGCCTGCCTGCCTGCCTCAAATAGATATTTACTGAACCACAAAATTGAAATTCCTTTCAATCATTTTTGCATAATAGGCTCCTATATTATTAATGATATGTCTCTATAGTAACACTTTTACTGAAACATAAATTAATATATAGTATTGAGTGTCATCATTTCAATCATAGCCACTAAGTCAAGAAACGTATATAAAATGTGTATTTATGATGACATTTGAGATATGTCTAAATGTATTTAGGTCCATTACAATATCTCTTTCATATATTACTTCCTGCAATATTGATAAGTTTGTTGTTGCTCTAGAAGATCAAATTTCATAAAACTATCCAAGCTGATCCATGAAATCAAGTATCAGTGAGAAGATGTAACAGCATGTAATTATGGTTTCACTAGGGTTTGATACATCTGGGAAAGGTCCTTGGGTTTCATCATTATAAAGATGAATAGCATTCCACAGTGAACATGGAAAGCAGGGTGATTGCCCACTACAGCTGATATCTGTACATTTTAGAAGGACTAGTAGAAGAAGATGCTGCCTGCACATCTGACCAGTGTCTTCAAATTTGGCTTTTCCATAATCTATAGAGAGGAAACTACCATTTTGCTTCCACTAGAACACAGAAATCCCT
The DNA here is from genome assembly GCA_030035585.1 of Dugong dugon. Lineage (NCBI taxonomy): Eukaryota > Metazoa > Chordata > Mammalia > Sirenia > Dugongidae > Dugong > Dugong dugon. Next base: position 112,067,868 of record CM057468.1, on the reverse strand, counting down.
TCCATGCTTCAGGAGCAAGTTGCTATCACATTCCACCTCCCTACACTGGTCACTTGAGATAAAATCCCTCACTTCCTACATTTCTATGAAAACTATTTCATACTGCATCACTTATAAGAAAAATTACAAAGGTGCATAAAATTTGTTTGGGCATTTGGATTTACAGTTCATGTATCAATACTATAAAAATGTAAAAGTAAATATATAAGATGGCTATACACAAAGGAAAAACACGAAAGAGTGATGCATAGAACTCAATGTTATTGTTGTTGTTAGGTTCTGTTGAGTGGGTTCCAACTCATAGCGACCCAATGTACAGTAAAACGAAACACTGCCCAATCCTGTGCCATCCTCAGAATCATTGCTATGTTTGAGCCCATTGTTGCAGACACTGTGTCAATTCATCTCATTGAGGGTCTTCCTCTTAGAGTTATAGACAATAGACAACACAAGGGGCACAGTCATGGCAATGTCTTAGATATAACCAAACACTTGGCAGGATGAAGTCCTTAAACTCTAAGATGAAGGATCATAACACAGGGGACATCTATGTCCATTTGCACAACATAATTCATAAAGAGTTCTGCATCCTACTTTGATGAGTAACTTCTGGGGTCTTAGCTTTTGAGCAGCCATCTAAGATATAACTATTGGTCTCTTCCTGCCCAGAGTAAAGGAGAGTGAAGAAAACCAAAGACTCAAGGGAGTAATTAGTCCAAAGAACCTACTAGTTCTGCATCCTACTTTGGTGAGTAGCATCTGACATCTTAGCTTTTGAGCAGCCATCTAAGATACAACTATTGGTCTCTTCCCTTCCAGAGCAAAGGAGAGTGAAGAAAATCAAAGACTCAAGGGAGCAACTAGTTCAAAGGACCAATGGACCACATGAATCACAGCCTACACATTGCTGATACCAGAAGAATTAGATGGTCCCCGGCTACCACTATCAACTGCTCTAACTTGGATCGCAACAGAGGGTCCTGGACAGAGTGGGAGAAAAGTGTAGAACAAAAAATTAAATTCACAAAAGAGACCATACTTACTGGTTTGACAGAAACTGGAGGAACCCCTGAGACTATGGCCTTAAGACACCGTTTTGACCTGGAACTGAAGCCACTCCCAGAGACCACCTTCCAGTCAAACAATAGAGGCCTATAAAATAAATAAAAGCACCCGAGAGGGACACGTTCCTTAGAGCAACAGTTATACAGGATAAAAGAATATTTGCCCAAAATCAAAGATGAAAAGGCAGAAAGGGGTAGAGAATCTGGACGAAAGGAAATAGGGAACCCTGGGCAGAAACGGGGAGAGGGCTGACACATTGTGGGAAATGCAACCCATGTCATGGAACACTTTATGAAAAAATTATCAAATGGGAAACTAATTTGCTCTGTAAATGTTCACCTAAAGCACAATAAAAATTTTTTTTTAAAAAGTCAATGAATTTTTCAAAGAATTTCGATTCTTCAATTTCAAAGAACTCAGTGAGGAGTTACTCTAATATTTAGAAGAGAACATGTACGAGCATATCATGTTTGGAGAATAAGGAGACTACAAAGAGTTATAGAATGCATCTGGACACTTATAGTTTAGTATCTTACACATGCCTCATGTTCACTATATCCAAAATTAAATTCAGTGTCTTTAACATCCTGCCTTCCCTTCAACACACAAACACGCACACACACACACACACACACACACACACACATAATAAAAGGAAGATATCTTGATTTTTGTTTTGTTTTATAATCTATATGGTACTACCATTACCTAGGCCAAGAACCTGAGAGTTTTATTCAAAACTGCCTTGTCCCTCTGTCAATACTCATTTTTCACCAAGATACATTATCTCACACTTTTCAATATCTCTAAAACATATCCCTCTCTCTCCTTGAGCACTGACTCTTCTTTATTTCATATCCTCATTATTTCTTGGTCTAGGTTACTATTAAAATATTGCCAACTGATCTCTCTCCATTGTATCTCTTCAATCAATTTGCCACACTTTTGCCAGAATAATCTTTTTTGAAAAGTCAAATAGGTTATGTCACTTTCTGTTTAATAGTTACTTATTGCTCTTAGGATAAAATGAAACTCCTTATTATAGCATACAATACCCCACTCCCAAAAAAAAGTGTCATTTTCCTCATGTCAAAACCAAATGTGCCCTGTGTTTCAGACATGCTAAATTATTTAGTTTCTCAAGTTTATCATATTCCTATATACATCCATAACTTTCCTCTATCTGGAATCATCTTATTCCCTTTTTCATCTGGCTTACTTCTTCAACAGAAGGAAACATACGTTCCTTAATATCATCTCCCAACTGGAGTAAGTATGCCTGCATCATCTGGTACACATTTTCATTTATTGAACTTGTTATAAATGTTTCTTTCATTGCCAATGCCCTTGTTATGTGCAGAATAGAAAGATGAGTAAGATCAAATCGCTAATTTCAAGGAGGTTGCATTCTCTGGGCAATGTTAAAATATCTGAAAAACTAGTATATATATGGAGACATAGCATCCTTACATGCCTACATAGCATTTTTTATTGCAGATGGTGTCTGTCAATTTTTATATAACCTAACTTCTAAATCACTTTAAAGCAACCTTTAAAAGCAACAAGTCTATGTCAATATCCTCTCAAGTGATCACCCAAAACTTAATCTCATATCCCATTAATGCATTATCACCAATGTTGGCAGACTGATATTTCTAAAATATAGATTGAATTCTGTAACTTCCCAGCTTAAAAGCTTTCAGTGGCACCGCATTGTCTGTGGGATAACATTTAAACTTGGTGACATAGACTTCATGGCCTATTAAAATCTGACTGTAAATTATCTTTCAGGCTTCATTTCCTACAATTCCAACTCTAGTTCTGGCAACAACACAGCATATAATTCTTTGAACCTACCATGACTTTTAATACCTCCTGCCTTTGCATGTTTTTCCCTTATCTTGAACACTGTTTCCAGCTGAAGAATCAATACTAACAAAAGTATATTTTTCTCTCAAGCTTGCTTGAACTTACTTTTCCCCGATAGTATTAATTACTCATTTCTCTATAATCTGAAATATTGGCAGTAAAATGTGGTGTAACAGTGACAAGAGCAAACTTCTTTGCTTTGTTACTGATAATAGGTGGAAAGCATAGAGCCTTTCATCACTGAGTATGTTAGCTGTAAGATCTTTGTTGTTGTCATTGTTGTTAACTGGCATCGCTTATGATTCACAGTGACCCTAAGCACGCAAAGTAGAATTGCTCCATAGAGTTTTCAAGGCTGTGGTTTTCGGAAGCAGATCCTCAGCTCTGTCTTCCGAGGTGTCTCTGGGTGGGTTCAAACAGCCAACCTTCAGGCTAGTAGTCAAGTGCTAGATCTTTGTAGAAGTCCTAAATCTAGCTGAAGGAGTACCCTTCTGTTTCTAGTTGGTTTGGAAGTTTTTATCAAGACCAAGTGTTGAATTTTATCAAATGTTTTTCCATGTCTATTGAGATGATCACATTGTTTTTGTTTTTTTAATTGTATTATTATAATGAATAATGTTTACTAAATTTTGGATGTTAATCTAAATTTGCTTTTCAGGAAAAAACAAACAAATAAAACATTCCACTTGGTCATGTTATATTATCATTTTTACAAATCGTTTTTAAAAAAGGTTTTGCTAATATTTTAAGGATTTTTGTAGCCATTTCATCAGCACTATTGGTTTACTTTATTTTCTAGTGATGTTTGCATCTAATTTTGCTATAAGGATAAATACTACCTTATACAGTGAATTTGAAAGTCTCGTCCTCCTGCATTTTCTGAATGTATTCATGTAAAATTGGTGATAATTCTTTCCTAAGTATTTGATAGAATTTGTCAGTGAAGCCAACTGGGCCTGGACTTTTCTTTGCAGGAATGTTTTTAATCATAAATTTTAAAAAATCATAGTATTATCTAAGTTTTACTTCCTCTTTGGTAAATTTTGGTAACTTTTGTATTTCAGTGAATTTGCACGTTTTAAAAGGTTATTAAATTTATTGGCTTAATGTTGGTCATAATATTCCATTAATATTCTTCTAAAGTTTTGAAGATCTTTTTTAAAGTTTGAAAGAGGTCCTCTTCTTTCATTACTAATATTGTTAATTGTCTCTTTCCTTCCTCCCTCTCCCCCTCCTTCCCTTTTCTTCCTTCCTTCCATTTTTTCATTTTCTTCTCTTGCCAGAGGCTTATCAATATAATTGATCTTTCCAAGAAATTAAATTTTTTTTTAGTAAGTTCTTTGTTCAAACAAAATTCTTACTAGAAAGCAATTTAATCAAAAACAAGCATTTTTCTTTTTGAAAGATTCTGCCTGCTCAGTGTCCTCTACTCAGTCTTTTCTCACCTCCAAAGGGGTGGAGGGGAACGGTGACTGGGATAAGGTGGGACTCTGAGAGCCACAAAGCCTCACAGGAGTGCATTTTTCAAAAACTCATTAAAATAATGATGTGCATCATTTTGTACTAAGAATTTCTGATTTTAGTGAAGATTTTCTAAATTTGGAATCAAATTTTTAAGCATTCATATCAAATCTCTTAACTGTATTCTTCAAATGTAAAATTGAATACCAGGATCCCATACAAACCTCTAGGATGCAGAAGCACTATAAAGGGTCTCCTTATAGAGAAATCCAACCCAGGAAGTATTCTTACAGTGCAGTTCACAGCTTGGGCCCCCAGGACTGTGCTTAGGGAATTTGCCATGTGTTTGTTCTTGTCACCAGTTACATACTATGTTACCCGGATAATGAGTGCTGAACTCGGAAGTACTCAACCATTATTTTCTTACCCATCGATTCTTTAACCTCAAGGTGACCCAGTGTGATGTATGCCTATACCCATTCTACAAAGTTCCCAATATATCCTAGCAGGCAATACTAAAAGTAATAAAAGTTGCAAGTCATCTGTCTAAAACTACCTGGATAATGAAAGCTCATTTCAGGGAGCTGAATAGGTAAGATATTGATTGTGGTGAAAGACAATGTGTGTTCAACTCACCATCTGGTAATAGAGTGAATGGAATTAGAGAGGCTGGCTGTCATCACAAATAACCTGAATCTCCTCACGAACTAAGATAGATTCTAAATGTGTAAAACTTCCAACTTGGAGAAACTTTAAAAAACGTATAGCATTGCCAAGTAAAGCTGAATTAATATAAAAGAGGATTTCATTATTTAATTAGAGTCCAGATACTTGATGCAGTTCTTCAATTAAGATTAGCCCCAGTTACGATTCAGATCCCATATTAAGCTGAGAAAACTTTTCCTTCTCCATTATTTTGTTGAAAAGCAGTTTTTTTGTTTGGTTTCATTTTGTCTTGTTTTGTTTTTAGTACCTTATGTCCCCAGGCCCTGTCTAAGCATTAGGAACCCAGTGTCAAATAATGAATGAAACAGAAAAAACACCTGAGTTTACAGAGTTTATACTCTATTGGAAAAGATGGGAAAAAAATTAAAGACTAAATGTACTATAAGATGTTTTGCAGTTAAAAAAAAAAAAAAACTAACAGAAAATGAACGGAGTAAAGAGATAGTTTCTGGAAAGCGGGGATACCTTTTTCAATAGAGTCATCTGGGAAAGCCTGTTTGAAGATGGTGATATTTGAACAGAGAATTAACTGTAGTGAAGATACGGCCGTGTGAGTATCTGGGGACGAGCTTTCTAACCTGAGGGAAAATTCAGGGCAAATCCTCAGGAGAAACGGTGACAGGCATAAATGGGGGTGGGGGGATGGAGGTTCAGGATATTTGAACAAGATTATGAATAGTGGGACACGAAGTCTCAGAGTTATCCAGGCACTAGCCTTATGGAAGTACTATGGACATTATCTTAAATATGGTGGCAAGATCATGCAGAGATTTCAAAAAGGGAATGATAATAATTTTTAAAAAGAATAATCTGGCTTTTGAAAAAACCTTCCAAAAAGAAGAATCATAGAAACAAAAGAGTGTTGGCCTAGTTTGTAGTTGTTATTGTTGTTGTTGGGTGCTGTTGAGTCAGTTCTGACTCATAGAGACCCTATGTACAACAGAACAAAACACTGCCTGGTCCTGCGCCATTCCTCACAATCATTGTTATGCTTGAGCCCACTGGTGCAGCCACCGTGTCAATCCATCTTGTTAAGGGTCCTCCTCATTTTCGCTGACCCTCTACCAAGCATGATATCCTTCTCCAGGGACTGATCCCTCCTGATAACATGTCTAATGTATGTGAGACGTAGTCTTGCCATTCTTGCTTCTAAGGAGCATTCTGGTTGTGCTTCTTCCAAGACAGATTTGTTTATTCTTTTGGCAGTCCATGGTCTATTCAACATTCTTCGCCAACACCACAATTCAAAGGCATCAATTCTTCAGTCTTCGTCCAGGTTTCGTATGCATGTGAGGTGATTAAAAACACCATGGCTTGGGTCAGGCACACCTTAGTCTTCAAGGTGAAATCTTTGCTTTTTCACACTTTAAAGAGGTCTTTTGCAGACGATTTGCCCAAGCAATGTGTCTTTTGATTTCTTGACTGCCATTTCCATGGGCATTGATTATGGATCCAAGTAAAATGAAATACTTGACAACGTCCATCTTTTCTCCATTTATCATGATGTTGCTTATTGGTCCAGTTGTGAGAATTTCTGTTTTCTTTATGTTAAGGTGTAATTCATACTGAAGGCTGTGGTCTTTGATCTTCATCAGTAAGTGCTTCAAGTCCTCTTCATTTTCAGCAAGCAAGGTTGTGTCATCTGCATAACGCAGGTTGTAATAAGTCTTCCACCCATCCTGATGCCCCGCTCTTCTTCATGTAGTCTGGTTTATCGTATTATTTGCTCAGCATACAGATTGAATAAGCATGGTGAAAGGATACAACTCTGAGATACACACCTTCCTTGACTTTAAACCCATGCAGTATCTCCTTGTCCTGTTCAAATGACTGCCTCTTGATCTATGTACAGGCTACTCATGAGCACAATTAAGTGTTCTGGGATTCCCATTCTTTGCAATATTATCCATAATTTTTATGATCCACACAGTCAAATGCCTTTGCATAGTCAATAAAACACACGTAAACATCTTTCTGGTATTCTCTGCTTTCAGCCAGGATCCATCTGACATGAGCTATGATATCCCTGGTTCCACGTCCTGGACTAGTTTAGACAACAGGTAATGATGACTTGTATTAGAATAATAGTGATTAAAATCGAGGAAATTTTTTTCAATTTAGTGAATAATTAAAATATAAAGCATAAAGAATATGCTTATGTACTGGATATGGTGTTGAGAGAAATGTTGTTGTTGTTAGGTGCCATTGAGTTGGTTCCGACTCATAGAAAACCTGTGTACAACAAAACGAAACACTGCCCAGTCCTGCACCAGCCTCACAATCGTTGTTATGCTTAAGCCCATCGTTGCAGCCACTGTGTCAATCTATCTCATTAAGGGTCTTCCTCTTTTTGGCTGACCCTCTACTTTACTAAGCTTGAAATAGGAGAAGCAAAATAATTACAATATTTGAGTCTGAGCAACTGAGGGACTGGTAGTACCATTTACTTAGATGGTAGCCCCATGACTCTGGGTGATGAACAAGTTTGATTAGGAAGATGTGGGAATCAAGAGTTGGGGTTTGGATGTATTAAGTCTTAAATGCTTATTAGATATCCAGACAATATACCATGTGCCTGCAATTAAAGGTAAGAGCAGCAAGATCATGGAGAGAAACAATAGGTTTCTAAACAAAAATGTGTTTGTCATCAGTATATAAAGTATTTTTAAAGCCATGGGTACGGATAAATTTGCTGAGAAACGCAAAAAAGAAGTACACAGAATCTTGGGTCATTATGGCATCTCAAAGGCAGGAAAAGGAGGAATGGTGGGGGTGGGCAAAGAAGTTTTTCATCACCACCAGAATCCAAAAATAAATAAATAAATAAATAACTGTTTTGAGAATGAGGGTGTGATCAATAGTCTCAATTGCTCTGAAAGTTCAATTACACAGGAACTGAGTTTCAATAGATTAAATGTTATAACATACCACCCCAAATCACAGTGAGGCAACACAAATGTTTATTTCTCTCCCTCACAGATCCCAAATGTTGATTAGCAGAGGCAGGTTTGCTTCATGCAGATATTTGTATGCCAGGCTTCTATCTGGTGGTTTCAGAGAGAATAACTGTAGTTGTAGGAGCAGGTCACTCTGTGGTAGAGGAACATAGGCAAACTATGACAACCTGGTAAGAAATTAGCCAGGAATAAATGTCCCTCCCTGGGTAATGCAAATGGTTAACATGCTTGGAAGCTACCTGAAAGGTTGGAGGTTCAAATCCACCCACAGGTGCCTCTGAAGAAAGGTCTATTTCTGAAAAACCAGCCATTGAAAACCATATGGAGCACAGTTCTACTCTGACACACATGAGGTTGCCATGAATTGGAATCCACCCAAGTAAAACTGGTGGTATCTCACTCTCTACATTCCCTCTCATCTCCTGATGATCTCTTCAATTGATTAAATTATACCTGAATATAAGAGTCCAGAAAGGCACTGATACAGTTCATAAATTTAGGCAATGTGGAGATGAGTAGAGAGTGAATCAGAAAGGTGATGATATCAATACATCTTTGTTAAAATTGTTAGATTTTTTTAATAAATACTGAAATATGGTCATTTGTTTTCCTTTTGCAGAAGTGCCTTGAGTATTCTTAGACATAATGAACATTATATGAATTTAGAGACAGTTTTTTAATTTACACTCACAAAAAATGTGTCAAGATTTTAATTGGAATTGTATTGAATTTATAAATTCACAAATAATTGACATTTTTATGATACCGAGTCCTTATATCTATGATCCTAGTATATTTCATCATTTATTTTAATTTTATTTTGTTGTTGTTTTTGAGAATATACACAGCAAAACATACACCAATTCAACAGTTTCTACATGTACAATTTAGTGACATTGATTATATTCTTTGAGTTGTGCAACTATTCTCACCCTCCTTCTGAGTTTTTTTCTCCCTCATTAACATAAACTCACTGTCACCTAAGGTTCCTATCTAATCTTTTGAGCTTCTGTTGTCACTTTGATCCCACATAGATAGATCCTGAAAGAGCACAATCCTCAAGGTAGACATTCTTTAATATTAAGCTAAAGTATTGTTTGGTTTTAAGACTTTAAGAGATATTTTTGGTTTAAGGTTTAAAGATTATCTCAGGGCAAGAGTTTCAGGGGGTCATCCAGCTTCCATAGCTCCAGAAAATCTGGAGGCTGAAAATACAATTCTGTTCTACATTTTCCCCCTTTTGATCAGAATTCGTCAAAATGTTCAGTAATGGTAGCCAGGCACCATCCAGTTCTTCTGGTATCATGGCAAAAGAGGCATTTGTTCATGGAGGCAATTAGCCACACATTCCATATACTCTTCCTATTCCTGACTCTCCTTCTTCCTCTGTTGCTCCAGGCAAAAGTTGTGTGATAGCTATACTTGCAACAATGATTAAAAAAAAAAAAAAAAAAGGGTAGCTGATGAAGCTGTTTATGTATAACCAAAAATTTCATGGGATTTGTTTCCTTGCTTTGGATGTTTAGTGTCATGGATTCATGGGACATCACAGCTAATTGACCTAATAAATTAAGTGTCTCTGTTCTACCTCCTAGTTCCTTGCATAGTGCCTGGGGTCTTAAAAGCTTGCAAATGAACATTCAAGGTACAACAATTGGTCTCTATACTGCATCATTTATTTAGGTCCTCTTTTATGACATTCAATAATATTTTGTAATTTTGTATATTGAGATATTGTGTATTTTTTTTTTAGGTTTGTTTTATGTATCCTGTAAATCTGCTGCTATTTCAAACAGAACCTTTTTCAAAACTTTATCTTCTAATTGGTATTGTTGATGAATAATCTGTCATGGCTGACAGAATTAAATTATCATTAACTCCATTCAGGTATTTTATTTCTTCTCCCAAAATATTTTTGCTACAAATATAAATCTGCCAGTTATAAGATGTCTGTTTATTTTCTCCTCGTTTTTGCTATCATTTGATTTGAACAAGTTTTCTGTGTCCCACTGTCACCCATACTTTTCTCTGTCTTCTCTGACCTGAAGCTGCAGATTTTTGTTTAGATACCTTTATCAGGTTGAGCAAGCTCTAATTTATTATTTGTTTACTAAGTTCTTCTTTTGTTTGTTCTAATGAATGAGTGTTGACTCTTAAAGTAGGAATTGCACTTTATTAAGATTATTTTTCTCTTTTATTGTTTGATGTGGTAAGTGTGCTTTCACTTGTTTATTTAATTTACATTCTTTGGCTTAGTTGTCAAAGTTACATTATTCTTATGAAACAGCTTATGTAATTTTTCCTATTAAAAAATACTTTTTGAAGCTCTAAAGTTCTATCTAGTTTTTGAATTGCTGAAGAACGTAGCCTGCATGAATGTCTGAGCTTTGTCTATATTTATTTTGGGGAGAAAAAAAGAATTGGGGAAAGGTTTAAATTACTTTTACAATGCTATTAGTGGATATTGTTTTACTTGGGTATAGTACCTAATCTTCAGAGAAAGTGAAAAATAAGTAAAATTTCTTTCCTTCTCGTTTCCCCTTGTTTCCTCTTTTATTTGAATTAGTAAAGTTTATATGTCTTACTCCTTCACACCACACATTTTTTTTCCAAATTGTTTTTTAAAATTATACTTTTTACTTATTTTCCTTCAGTGGTCACTCTTAAATATAAAGATACAGATAGAGATAAAAATATACATCCTTACATACATAAATACATATGCGTATACATACAGGTAGTTTTATATTTTCTATTAAAGTTTGAAAATTACTGTATTTTTATGCAAATAATGTAATGTTGTACTTTTTTTTTTGCCAACTGCACCCTACCCCTCTATCCCCCCCTAAGGGTATTTTCACAAGCAAGTGTGATATGCTAATTTGTTTACAGCAACATGTAAACAAATTAGCATAGTGCACTTAAGATAATACCTTGTGGGGGAGGGGAGATTGGCCCCCCCCAAAAAATATATATATAACAGGCATGTCATTTGCTTAAAAATACAGTACTCATCATCAGTTTTCCTTCTGAAGAATGCAAGGACCTGGCAATATTTAGTCATCTTCAACATATCCCATTATCATTTTTAAGTAAATATTAATTAAGATTTATTTTTCTTAATTTATCATGTAAAATGTCCATGTAATAAAATATGTATACTTCATGGAACATTAAGTGTAGAAGATTGCTTTTTTTAAAAATATGTTTACACTCATATATCCAACACCAGATTAAGACGATGACTATTTCCAGCATCACAAAAATCCCCTTATGGTCCTTCCTAGACAGTATCTATCTTTATTCTGAGGTAACACTGTTATGACTTCTTTCATTGTCAGTTAGGTTTCATTTTACTGGTACAAAATAAGTCATATATTATATACTCGTATTTATATTGATTTTTCACATATTGTCTGTGAGATTATTTCATATTGTTGGATACATCAGTAATTCTTTCCTTTCAATGCTATACTGTATACTCATTATATTGATAACACCACAGTTTTCCTCTTCATTCTGTTTTTAAATGAACACGTGGATTCATTCTCATTTGGCACTTTTATGAATAAAACTGTTATGAACATTCTTATGTATATCTTTCACTGAGCAAAACATATTTTCTCATGGGAGGGGACATGCTCAATCACAGGTGTATATGTATATTTAACTTTCACAGGTAATGACAATTATTTCCCCAAGTGTTTGTACCAATAAACAATCCCACTAACAATGCATGAGAGTTGGTGTTGTTCCTCATTTTCACACATTGTATTATCAGTCTTTTTTACGTTTTGTGGCAGGTGTGGAGTGTAATCTTATTATAATTTGAATGTATGTTTCCGTAATGATATTTTCTTTTGTGATATGCATTTAAACAATGGATGTTTTCCTTCTTCTCGTTCAGTTGTTGAACATCTTTATATATCCTGGGTAGAAATCCTTTGTGAGATATATGTATTACCTCTATACTCTCTAATTTATTGGATTTTATTTTTACTTTGTTAATTGTGCTTTTTATAGGCAGAAGTTCTGAATTTTAATGAAATATACAATTTAGCAGTTATGTATTTTATGGGTAGTGTGTTTTGTGTTCTGTGTAAGAAATCTTTGCCTGCCCGCAAATCTTGATCTTATTCTATGTTTCCTCCTAGAAGCTTCATTTTTTTTTTTTTTTGGCTTTTATATTTGAGTCTATGATCCTTCTCAAATGTGTGTGTGTGTGTTTTGGAAAAAATCACTCATTATTGCAAATAGTTTGTAATTTATAGGTACACAAACAGGTTATTGTAAAACAAATATAGCATACATATATATATAAAATGAAAAAAACCAAATCTGTTGCCGTCAAGTCGATTTCGACTAATAGTAACTCTATAGGACAGAGTAGAATTTTCCCATAAGTTTCCAATGAGCGGCTGGTAGATTTGAACTGCCGACCTTTTGGCTAGCAGCCAAATTCTTATCCACTGGGCCACCCGGGCTCCACATATATATATTCCAATCTTTATATATAAGATTTGATAAATCAATTACATTTTAAAAAATCTTAGAATTGTCCTGGTGGCAAATGTAAAATAAAATGTAATTGATTTATCAAATCTTATATAAAAAGATTGGAATATATATATATTTATATATATGGAGCCTGCATTGCACAGCTGGAAGAGGCTGCATAGGTCCAGCTCACTATTATTATTACCAATTGCTAACCAACCCCGACATTGTCTCATGATCTTGTTTTTCCCTCCCATTCCAGTCTCTATAAAAAGTTTAAGATTAACTGATGTTCCTCCTTGAAGGGTGGAAAACAAGTGATAATGATCTAGGAATGAAAAATCGAACAAAGCACCCATCCTGGTAGAAGAAAACCAGGATGTTTCCAGATAACCCCCAAGAAAAGATTAGTTTATCTGGGACGTGACCACCTCAAGGGGGAAATAATACAAACTTGTAATATCCATAATCTTGTCCCTATAAAGCCTTCGGCCAATCACTAGTGGGAGAGACTGGTTTTTGGAAGAATTTATTCCCCTCTGTCTCCTGTATTTCGATATATAATAAAACTCTTGCTGCTGCCTCACCTGTCTCAGAATTGGCTACTGCGGCAGGCAGCTCTAATCTGCATTATTGCGGTAACACAGTGGTTAAGAGCTTGGCTGTTAACCAAAAGGTCAGCAGTTCAAATCTGCCAGCTGCTCCTCGGAAACCCTATGGGACAGTTCTACTCTGTTATGTATGGACATTATGAGTCAGAATCGACTCGACAGCAACGGGTTTGTTTTTTTGTCATCCAATAATAGAGATAAGTTTATTTCTTTTTTCCAGATGATATACCTTTAATTTCTTTCTTTCTTTTCTTCATTCTATCAGAATGGCTAAGCTATCCATTATAATATTAAATGAATGTGATGAGAAGGGACTCCTTTGTACTATTATTCACCATTAATATACGATCAACACCCACCGCCGCCGAGTGGATTCCGACTCATAGTGACTCTATAGGACAGAGCAGAACTGCCCCATAGAGTTTCTAAGAAGCGGCTGGTGGCTTCCAACTGCCGACTTTTTGGTTAGCAGCCAAGCTCTTAACTGCTGTATCACCAGGGCTCTTTTAATACACCATTAAAAAAAAAAAATCAAACTCATTGCCATTGAGTTGATTCCAACTCATAGTGATCCTATACGACAGGGTAGAACTGCCCCATAGAGTTTCAAAGGAGCTCCTGGTGGATTCCAACTGCTGACCTCTTGGTTACCAGCTGTAGCCCTTAACCACTACGCCACCAGGGTTTCCTTAATACACCATAGTGACTGAAATTTGTGCATACTGAAACCATGCAAAATGAGGACTGCCTCTGTATGCGCATGTGTGTACAGTGTGTGTGTACATATTTGTGTGAACGTGTATGTATATATTTACTTATATACATGTATGCGTGTATATTATTTATATATTCATACACACACACACTCATGTATATGTATATATCACACAAGTGTACTAACTAGCTACACAGTTTCCGTAAGGCTTCTGTCTTTGCTTCTGATGCTGCATATTGAAGTCCGAAGGCCAAGTGGTCAAGAAGGGAAGATGGATGTTAAGTGGCGAAATCAAGAGTGGGAGTTCCATGAGGATGGATAAAAACCTGATAGAGTTCTTATTGCCTCTGACCCCATTGGCATGAGTCTCTGGCAGAAGCTGGGACCTTTCATTATGGAGTTAAACCTGCACACCTTGCCAAGAAGTCAAGAGAAGCTGAAGGAGGATCCAAGGTAAGTGGAGCAGTTACAGGCCCAGCTATGGCCTCACTCCAATGGGATGAGTCAAGAGGTCAACAACAATGCATTTGAGCTGCAAAATGACTGCTACTCTACTTCTGCACTCTCCGTCTCTCACAAGATTCTCTATTTTGGTCCAGCCTTACCAGAAACATACAGGAAAGGTAATTCTGGGAAATGGAGTTCAGTCTAGCACATTTGATACATTACACAACATCCTCTTAATCTTTAACCAATAATTTTAGAACCCAACAGTGGATTATTAGTGTCCAACAGCAATTATTAGTGTCATGTTCTAATGGTGATTATCTTTATTAACAGGGTGAAAGAAATATGTACTTAGAAAGGTGTCATCAATCTATTTAGAAAGCACAGAGACAAATCAGAGTGTCAGTAAAATACTAGAGAAAGTTTGAAGGACAAAAATATATTTAAAGTCAGCCTTTAAGGATGAAGAAGAGGTCTACTACAAGATAAATTGAATTCTGTGCTTCTACTAAAAAAAGAGAATTTATTTCAGAGAGGAGCTATTTGAGCAATGTGCCCTTCTGCCTAGGAAGATTTAGACATAGGTGCTAATAGTTGATGTGTGAGTCCTTTGTAATGAAAATAAGCCAAGAACAATGCAAATGTAAAGTCAGCAAAATAAGCCCAGAAATGATCATCTCTCAAGGGTCAAACTCACATAAGAAATCAGAAACAAAACTACTCACAGCTTTGCAGGTGGTGAGAGATAGGCTTTCAACTTCTGCTATCTAACAAGGATGGTTATCAAATCCATCCAGTTTGTAAAACTCAGAGGTTTTCATTTTGGTTCAACTCAAAGGTCAAAGATTCAGGCTATAGATCATTCCTTGTTCACAATTCCTACCTCAAAAGATGGAATACTTTTGAATCCAAATTAAGTCAGTGGCTGGACCAGGCAATAGCTAGATAACATTAATTGATTTTTTTTCATTTGTATGTAGCTTCAACAAGTATGTTAGAATTCATGTGACACATACATGACTTCTCTAGGTCTATTCCAAAGCTAGACATGTATTCCTTACAGCAATCCATCAAAATTGCCTTACTGAACTAAAAAATTTACCCAGAAATATTTTTGCAAACCTTGTAAATATAAGTTGCTATAGGAGCTGTTAAGAAATACAAAATAACCAAAACAATTCACTTAAATAAAACAGTAGAAAAATGAAGCAGTCTGTGACTTCATGTATTCATTTATATTTCCTCCTGTCAAGAATTTGAAGGCATTTCATGAATAACTATGTCAACTACCTGACCTGCTTTTGCATCTAAACTACAGTATGAATAAATAGATGCTTTGGGTCCATACAGGAAATAAAAAACATTCAGAAAAAAAGGAATCAAAATAAAAATGCTCAGTAAAAATATAATTTTAAAATAATTTAGCTTGTTAGTTTTTATGATTTTCAGAAGATTCTGGGGTAATTAAATTTTAGGATATTTTAAATGTCTATAAGCTGTTTAGAAAGTCAAATGTTACTGCCATTAATTTTATTCTGAAATTGATATATGTCTGTATTGCTGTTTTTAACATGTAAGAAAATCTAAGCTTTTTCAATACTCTCACTTTATTTTTAAATAAATGAAATAATATCCTAAAGAATTACTATATGTGGTTTAAGAGACACCAGGAAACTGTTTAAAAACATCAATTAGGGTGACACAATTAAAAATGAGTTAGGCTTACTGAAGTCTTCACTTATGAGTAAAGTTTAAGTTGAAATATAAAACTTAAGTTAAAACAAAAATTGGCATTTTATTTTGTTTGTGTAGTGCAACAAATCCCTACTAAAGTACAAAGGAAGAAATCATTTTCACTAGAATTCTATGACTGGAGATGTACATAGATCACAGAAAGTATATTTCTCTCAGTTTTGCAGGGACTAAAACACACAACAACTTTTCAGTTTGAATTGAATCATAATTATTTCCATCTGTCATATAAAATATGTTATTTGAATTCTTTAGCATGGTAGATTTATGTGGGAATTTTATATCCACCAAATTTGGAATATATACTGGCAAATTTTCCTCGCTGACATGATATTTAACTTGTCTGATTACATTAGCTGCTTTGAGTAGAAAATAATGCAAGAAGCCTGGATAGTAGTTTTAACCAAATATAAACCGTTTAGCTTTGAATAGAAGACATAATCCTTTGTGTGTTTATAAAATAAACCTTTAACCTCCATCCATTTTATAACACAAGTAGTTTATCCCACGGTGAACTGGATAAAAGAAAATAACCAGAAAATTTCAAAACTCATGTTTTGACAATGGAGTAGTTTAATGAATTTAACCTCATACATAGTAAAAGAATTGTTTTACTTACACTTACTATAAATACTTTTAATGTAAAGAACCAACTACAAAAAATACTGGTATCTTTTTTAATCATTGAAATAATCTTGGCAAGTTCAGTTTTTATCAAAAGTTAAAATAGATATATTACAAATGTATCTATCAGACATACTTTTCATATATAAATAATGCACAGTCCAATTTGTATTGTGAAATTCATGCAATCATTTCTTTAACTAATTTAGCATTTACTGATAGATTCTGAGATCATCAAAAATGTATATACTTGAACTGCATCCTTTTTGCTTTAATTTAATTATGCTTTGAGTTTATGTTCTCTGCCCAAGAAATATCACTGGGAGCAAAAACTCACTACAGTGTTTGTGGCAAGGATATTCTGACTAAATTCATTTGCCCCTTTACTTAGGTTAGAGCTAAATATTTAGCCATATTTAATAACTACGTACTATTGGAGCTATCATTTGTATTCTACTTTACAGTAAATGTTGTTGTAAGTTTTACCAAAAGTCTTTTGAAACTATGTGGTACCTAAGTAAAAATGTGGATATCTGTAGCTATTATTTTTTACATCAAAAACACAAATCTATCTGGACTCCTACACATGGAATTAGTACCGAATCTAAGATTAGAAACATTCAGCCTACCACATTCTCTTGTCAGCCATCTTGACAGTTTTGTCCCTCTGTAAACTCTGAGTATCACGTATCTCTCCTGAGGCAACAGCATAGCAGTGATGTTTTATTTGATCCTGCTTTTTCAAAAGTACAAATATCAGTGTCTGCTGTAATAATACCTTGATGACAATAAGAACAAGAACAAGCAATAGCTAAGCAAGGCTCCCCGTTGAGATACAATGAACAGAGATGAATAAGAAAAAGGAAGAAAACAAGTAACAAGCAGACAATGAGGAATTATGTTTCACATAAACAAAATGCTCTTCTGAAATCAGTAGTATAACACTGTGAAGTACAGAAGTCAAATCATTACTCTCCTGTTTAACCTGAAAACGAAGAAATGAAATACTGCAAAACTGCCCAAGAACTTCTGTTAGCACATTTCCTCCTAAAAATTATTTTATCAAAAATTACATCAAATATATTTAGCTATTCTCCTTTTTGACTAGAAAATTCTTCACCCAATCCCATCATATCTTTCATTCTCAGTGTAGTCATCATAAGGAGTACAATCATCCCTGCTGATTCCAATTTCCAGGGATGGTATCTCCATATTGTTTAATATATCTTTTTAAACCAAAAACCAAACCCATTGCCGTCAAGTCAATTCTGACCCATGGAGACCCAATAAGACAGAGTAGAACTATCCCATACGGTTTCCAAGGAGCGGCTGGTGAATTTGAACTGCCGACCTTTTGGTTAGCAGCCATAGCTCTTAACTACTGCACCACCAGGGCCCTGATCCCATTTTCCACTCTCCTCACTTTATCAATCTTTTTCAACAAGCGTTCTGGAATTGAAAGTCTGTCCTCATCAAATTCTCATACTGTATAGTCAAAAATCTCTATGATTTCCCTTCATATGCTTTCTCTAAATGGAACTGGCTATACACTAAGCATTTAATTTTCCCTTACAGTACACTCAAAGGTAGGATGATTGTTGTTATTTTTACCTCCAAATGCCTCAGTTCCTAGAAAAGTGATAAATGCTAGATGCCATTCTTGCTCCTCCATTTCCACTTTAAGACTTGTGTTACTTCCTTCCGGCTTCAGAAAGCCCAGGTCTTTGGAAACATGTCACTTTTTTTAATCAACACATCTCCTCTTCTACCACTACTTTTGCCATTCTTTTCGGTGACATCAGTATTCATGTAAAGATAAATTCAAAACACCGGACTTTCAGTTTCTTGGTTTCCTTAGTGTTATGGGTTGATTCCCCCTCCCCCAAAAAGATATTCCTAACTCCTGATATCTGTAAATGTAAATCATTTGAAAATAACATCTTTGCAGATGTACTTAGTAAACATGAGGCTATACTGGAGTAGGGTGGCCCTAATCCAATGTAACTGGTGTCATTATATGAGAAGGAGAGGAAACACAGAGATAGACACTTGTAGCAACCAGAAGTTGGAAGAAGCAAGGAAGTGTTCTCCCCAAGAAACTCTGGAGGGAGCATAGCCCAGTGGATGCCTCGATTTCAGACTTCTAGCCTCCAGAATTGAGATAGAATAAATTTCCATTGTTTTAAGCCATCCCAGTTTGTGGCCCTGTTACTGCTGCCCTAGGAAATGCATAAACTTGTTGTTTTTAGCGGCTGTCGAGTTGGTCTGACTCATAGTGACCCTATATACAATAGAATAAAACACTGCCCAGTCCTGTGTCATCCTCATAATCATAGCTATGCTTGAGCCCATTGTTGCAGGCACTGTGTCAATCTATCTTATTGAGGGTCTTCACCTTTCTCGCAGACCCTCTACTTTACCAAGCATGATGTCCTTCTCCAGGGACTGGTCCCTCCTGATAACATGTCCAAAATACGTGAGACAAAGTTTCACTATCCTTGATTCTAAGGAGCATTCTGGCTGTACTTCTTCCAAGACAGACTTGTTCATTCTTCTGGCAGTCCAAGGTATATACACTATTCTTTGTCAACATCACAATTCAAAGGCATCAATTCTTCTTCGGTCTTCCTTAATCATTGTCCAGTTTTCCTATGCATATGAGGTGATTGAAAATATCATGGCTTGGGTCAGGCACACTTTAGTCCTCAAAGTGATATCTTTGCTTTTTAACACATTAAAGATTTCCCCAATGCAATATGTCATTTGATTTCTTGACTGTTGCTTCCATAGGCATTGATTGTGGATCCAAGTAAAATGAAATCCTTGAAAACTTCTACCACTGGCCTGTCAGTTTGTTGTGCTGTGCTGGCTTGTGTGTTGCTGTGATGCTGGAAGCTGTACCACTGGTATTTCAAATACTAGCAGGGTAACCCATGGGGGACAGGTTTCAGCACAGCTTCCATACTAAGACAGACTAGGAAGAAGGAGCTGGCAGTCTACTTTTGAAAAAATCAGCCAGTGAAAATCATGAATAGCAGCAAAACATTGTGTGATATAGTCCCAGAAGATAAGCCCCTCAGGTTGGAAGGTACTCAAAATACAGTTGGGGAAGAGCTGCCTCCTCAAAGTAGAGTTGACCTTAATGATGTGAATGGAATAAAGCTTTCAGGACCTTCATTTGCTGATGTGGCATGACTCAAAATGAGAAGAAACAGATGCAAACATTCATTAGTAATCAGAATGTGAAATGTATGAAGTATGAACCTAGGAAAATTGGAAGTTGTCAAAAATGAAATGGGACACATAAACATTGATATCCTAGGCATTAGTGAGCTGAAACGGACCGGTATTGGCCATTTTGAATTGGACAATCCTATGGTCTACTATGCTGGGAATGACAAATTGAAGAGGATTGGTGTCACATTCATCATCAAAAAGAACATTTCAAGATTCATCCTGAAGTGCTATGCTGTCAGTAATAGGATAATATCCATATACCTACAAGGAAGACTAGTTATTACCACTGTATTCAAGATTACACACCAACCACTAAGGCCAAAGATGAAGAAATTGAAGATTTTTACCAACTTTTGCAGGCTGAAATGGACTAAACATGCCAGTCAAAATGCATTGATAATTACTGGTGATTGGAATTAGAAGGTTGGAAGCAAAGAAGAAGGATCACTAGTTGGAAAATATGGCCTTGGTGGTAGAAACGATGTTGGAGATCACATGATAGAATTTTGCAAGACCAAAGACGTCTTCATTGCAAATACCTTTTTCCAACAACATTAACAGTGACTATACACATGGACCTCGCCAAATGGAATACACAGGAATCAACTCAACTACATCTGTGGAAAGAGACAATGGAGAAGCTCAATATCATTAGTCAGAACAGGGCCAGGGGCCGACTGCGGAAAAGACCACCAACTGCTAATATGCAAGTTTAATCTGAAGCTGAAGAAAATTAGAGCAAGTCCACAAGAACAAATATACAACCTTGAGATTATCCCACCTGAATTTAGAGACCATCTCAAGAACAAATTTGACAAACTGAACACTAATGACCGAAGATCAGATGAGTTGTGGGATGACATCAAGGACATCAAACATGAAGAAAGCAAAAGATCATTAAAAAGACAGGAAAGAATGAAAAGACCAGAATGGATGTCAAAAGAGACTATGAAACTTGTTCTTGAATGTAGAGTTGCTAAAGTGAATGGAAGAAATGATGAAGTAAAAGAGTTGAACAGAAAATTTCAAAGGGTTGCTCAAGAAGACAAAGTAAAGTATTATAATGAAATGTGTAAAGACCAGAAGTTAGAAAACCAAAAGCTAAGAACACACTCAGAATTTCTCAAGCTGGAAGAATTAAAGACAAAAAGTCAATCCTTGAGTTGCCATGCTGAAGGATTCTACGAAGAAAATACTGAACGACGCAGGAAGTATCCAAGAGAGATGAAAGGAATACACAGAGTCACTGTACCAAGAAGAACTGGTCAATGTTCAACCATTTCAGAAGGCAGCATATTATCAAGAACCAATGGTACTGAAGGATGAAGTCCAAGTTGTTCTGATGACATTCGCAAAAAACAAGACTCCAGGAAATGAAGGAATAGCAATTGAGATGTTTCAACAAATGGATGTAGAGGTGGAGGTGCTCACTTGTCTATGCGTACACTTAGCTCAAATAAATTTTTCCTCAATCTAATTTCAATGACCCACTCATATTTTCATTAGGTTGACCTTACCTTCCTCAATAGCAGCACCATCCCCCAAATCTGTTTCTGACATTCCGCTTTCTGATCACCATCTCTTACTCTTCCAGCCTTCATGTTCCGGTATGCCCATGACAGTTCTCCAACCTCCCTGAAGCTGCTAATCCATCACCCCTTATAACCATCCTGAAATGCATGACCCAGCTTGATAACGCTATCCTTACTGACATCCTTAACTTTCTCGCTTCTCTCTCCTCCACTGTGTTTGTTCGCAAAAACGCCAAATCTGTTTGCTCCTAACTGCAGACTTAACTGGGGTTTATAGTCAAGCAGATGAACATCGCTAGAGAAAAATAAACAACCATGCTGATTGCTTATATACAGTTTATATTTTAAATTTTAGTTAAAATTAAACCTATCTCAAAGGTTTTTTTCCAGATTAAATTACATAGGTTAAAAAAATTAGATAAGTATATGCCAAGCACTTAGAGTATGTTCAGTAAATGTGTTTTCTTTACCCTTGAGTAAATACACCTGTGTTGCCGGTAAGCAAGAAAGAGGAGATTCGATTTATCTCAGTCAGTAACTCTGACATAGTAAGACTACATCCAATGCTCTGAGTTTAATTGTATGTCACATAACATAGCTTCTGTGTATTTTCCTCAAACAGACCAGCCCTCTTTATATGCATTTCTACCATTGTGATCACAGTAGACAAAGTCTAGCTCTTGGAAATAGTAAACTTAGGTACATATATTGATTTTACCTCTTACAAATTTTTGAACTTGGAACAAATCACTTAAATCATCTTAACATGTTTAATATTCATAAAATGAAGGCAATCATTATTATAACCATCAACATGAATATCTCTTATATATATTTGACAAGATTGTAACAAAGCTCATATGTAATCGCATATATAACATGTGATTGTAGCATTTTTCATATTGCTCTTATTTATTAATAATATTAACAAATAAGTTACTAGGCAGGAATGGCCAGTTTTCCTGTGTTCTACTCCAAGCTCAATTTTGAGGTAATCAAAATTGTTTTCCCACTGAAACATCTAGCTCATCTGGGTTTTGAATTACGTTATATATCCGAGTTATCAAGGCTAGTTTAGATAAAGTATGTTATAAAACAGTAATTAAAAAAAATCATTTTAAAAAAGGATTGATTAAATATTAGGAGAGTTAGTCTATGACTGCTGAAGATACTGTATCACCAGATAGGAATATGTTTCCACAAAATTAATTGCTTCCAGGCCTGATTGTCAGTTTCCATAGCAACCAGACCATATATTGGGAAGTAAAATATTTAATTTTTATAATACTTTGCATAGTTTCTGTTGTAAATGGTTCATGTGTTGATAATACATCCATGAAGCAAGTACAATTGGAATAAACATTTATCTACTAGTTCATAGCTTGACTGGCATACCCTTGTGACATAAAACATACTTCTTTTCAGAGTAACTGAGACTGGTAATCAAACTGTTGATCAGACTGCCTCATGGCTGATTCTTGTGGTTTCTCATAGCTATTGTTATCTACTATGACAGCCCCAAACAAAAAATAGTAGATTAAATCAACATGTTCTTGTTGTTAGGTGCCGTGGAGTCATTTCCAACTCATAGCAATCCTGTATACAACAGAACAAAACATTGGCTGGTCCTGTGCCATCCTCACAATTGTTGCTGTGTTTGATCTCATTGTTGCAGCCACTGTGTCAATCCATCTCATTGAGTGTCTTCCTCTTTTTCATGACCCTCTACTTTACCAAGCATGATGTTCATCTCCAGGGACTAGTCCCTCCTGGTAACATGTCCAAAATAAGTGAGATGAAATCTCACCATCCTCGCTTCTAAGGAGTATTCTGGCTGCACATATAACTGGTATTTATTTCACTAAAGTTTCAGGCATTGCAGCTTGCTTAGATCCAAGGCATTGGATAACAGACTGCAAATGTCTTGGTAATATTTCTAGAAACTGTTTATTAAGTTAGAATTAATTGGATCTAGGACAATACCCCAAGTCAAATATAGGTTTTTTTCACTGACATAAATATATCCAGTGGTAAAGAAAGTCTGACATGTAAAAACATAATACAATGGACTTTATTTTCAATAGAACTAAAATGTGTCTAAAATATTAACCATCAAAATAGGGTATACTTTTTTGTAAATTTTGCATAGAAATTACTATACTAAAATCCAAAACAAAACAAAATGAAGTACTTCTTTCCCACAAACATACATTATTCATTAGGTGATGCTAGAAATAATTAGGCTATAACATTGCCTAATTTTATAGATAATGAAATAAAGGCTCCATTGTTATATGGTTTGCTCAAATTTTCACATTTTGTTAGAAAATGAACTTCTATAGATGCAAATAATCATGTTTAAGTTTGGTTTGTGGAAAATAATATTTGAGTAGAGAATAATGCAATAAAACAAAATTAAAATGGAATGGAATGCAATGGAATCTCTCAATCAACTGCTGTGTGTGTGTGTGTGTGTGTGTGTGTATTTCCCCCATTATTTACTGAGAAACATTTCACAAGGTTTATAGGTTTGAGTATTGTCTAGATTTCAGAACTCATGTAAGTTAATACCTGCTTCTACGAGTCAGCATTGCCCAGGCAGACTAGAGCATCCCTTTGACACTGAAAATCAACCAAGTGATTTTCAAAGTCAGCCTCCATTCACTTAATTCCTATCAACTTCTTATCTCCACTTTGAAACAAAATGGGTTTCTGTGCGTCTATGTGTATGTGTTTTCTCTAACATTATGGAACTGGGAAGATAGAAAATGTAAAATAAGGTTGAACTCTGACTCATTGTTTCCAAAGCAAAATAAAACAAATCAATGCCCCAAACATGTCTAAATTTTTCACTTGGGCTTATTTATTGCTGCTTAATCATAACACTCTTATCTGAAAGTGTGATTTTCAACATGAAAGATAAAGATTCAGTGTTGTTAGAAACGGGATTGATATAAATTGAGACAGATCATGGGGTGGGGAATAAATAACAAAAGTTCAAGGCAATGATAGCTTCTCTCTGATGAGACAGGTGAATTGAAAGCATTAAATGCCCTGCAATGGAAAGACTTTGAATGGCAGTTGAAACATAATCACCAGATTCTGGCATCATGCAATAGGCAGAAGGATACATCCAGAGTTAGTACATTTAAAAGAAGATTCACTGATAAGCAACAGGTAATGTTCTGGCAGATTGATGCCTTATGATCATGGCCTTCTTATCGTTTACATTAGGGGTGAATGTATGCAGATGTTAGGATTGGTTCAGGCAGCAGGAAACCAAGTCAAGGCAGATGAATTCAGGAACAGGTTATAAGTCAGCTGGCATGAGGGGTACAAACAGTGAATAAAAGGAAAACAAAAGCCTCAAAATACATTTACATATTCTCTTTTGCAACTAAGGATGATGAAAGTCAGAAAGAAACCTTTAACTGTCTAGAGGTAAAAAATGAGAGTGGGACAAGAAATAAAGGGAGACAGGAGCAGTGATTGGGATTGGTTGATAGGATGATAAGCCCTTTTTAAAAGATAATCTGGAAGTACCCTAACGGCTGTGATGGCGCTTGTCCTTGTGCTGTGGTCAAATGTGAAATCGTGGGTCATATGCATGAAAGGTAGAATCCTGCAATGAAATACAGTCTACTTTCTGGTAGATCAATGCATCCATATCGATGGAATGTGCAGAGAAGGAGAATTCGAAGGGGATGTTAACTGGAAGTGTATAATAAAAAAGGAGCCCTGGTGGTGCAGTGGTTAAACAGCTTGGCTGTTAACTGAAAGGTTGGCATTTCAAACCCACCAGCCTCTCCCTGGTGATCTGCTGCTGTAAATATCACAGCCTAGGAAACCCTATGGGGCAGATCCACCCTGTCCAATTGGGTTGCTATGAGGCAGAATCGACTCGATGGCAAGTTGTTTTGTTTTTGATTTCGTGTAATAAAAACGAATAAGTTCAATGTATATGTGGAGTTATGGGTCTAGGAGAAAGAGTCTGTGGGAACACTGTTAAACCCTCCTTATATCCTTGCTACTCTGTAAGGAGTGGCTTCTGCTAGTTTTGGCCAGGTCCACAAAGGTCAGGAAATGGAAAGAAGCTGTCAAAGATATAAACCTGGTCAGGTAACATCTGAAATTTGATTGACTTAGACAAGGGATATAAAATTCTCCCAAAACTCACATGCCAATATATTTTAAAGCAGAGGTATGCTGTAATCTGACATGATCTCCATACTCAAGTAGTTTTAATCCCAGGAGGAGCTGTACTGTGAGAGAGGGAGAAGAGAAAATGTAAGAGTCTGTGGAAGGAGAAACAGATGAGTTCTTACTGTGGGTCTTTCCCAGTCACTCAGAAAATATAGCTAGGAGGAGCTGTGAAGATGAATGGTTGAGGGGGAAACAGTGCGACTAGCAAGAGATACTGGCCGCCATGAGGGCAATTAGAAATACAGAAAAGTTATCTTTTATAAAGTTCTCAGAAAAATCCAGTTTTTAAGCTAGAGGAGCAGAGATGGAGCCACATAAGTGGTGGGAAGACCAATCAGAAACGAGTTAATTTGCCATTATTTTGTATGGTTATTTCCCCATTGATCATCGTTATCATTGACCTATAAGAAAGTAGCTTATAAAATTGCATCTGTTAGGCATATACTCTAACCTC
Organism: Dugong dugon; assembly: GCA_030035585.1. Lineage (NCBI taxonomy): Eukaryota > Metazoa > Chordata > Mammalia > Sirenia > Dugongidae > Dugong > Dugong dugon. The sequence continues at coordinate 112,041,718 of CM057468.1, read as the reverse complement.
CAAAAACTGGCAACCAACAGGAAATGTAATTAAATTATACTGTGATAATTGCTAATGAGTATAAATAGAAGTATCCAGAAGGATAAAGCTGGCATAAGGGAGAAAGCAAACTGGCTCTATTTAGGAGATGGGAATTGAGAAAAGACTCCACAGTGTAGAGATGATTGAGCATGACCACATTATTCCATATACAGAGAAAAATTACAATACCTGAAACTTAACTCTTTTTACCTCTGAATATTTCTTCTGTCATTCCCTATGTTGGTGCAACCATTATCCCCCAAAGTTTCTAAGCTAGAAAGCTGGGCACCATCCTAGACTCTTCTTCCTTTCCCTAATCCCAGACATCCATTTAGCAGGTCACCATAACCCTGTAATTTCTAGCTCTTATCTTTAACATCTCTTTTCTTTCTCCTTCCCACTGCCACTACTTCATTTTAGGCCTTCATTATCTCCCGAACGTAGTGTGTTGATGGTGACCTAATTAAGCTCTCTTTCTCCAGTCTTGCCTTTTTACAATGTGTCCCTCCACTTAATCACCAAGGTAGTCTCTCTAAGTGTAAAGCCAAATACATTTGTCCTCTGCTTACAAAATGTACAGGCTAATCAGGACTTGACCCCTTTCAATATTCAACTACTGTACACCTTCCCTCCCCAGCTCCTGAACATTCTCCTCATTTAAATTATACGAGATAGTAACACTAAATCTCTTATGATTTGCTAAATACGCTAGGCCAGTTCACTTCAAACCGTCTTTATACATGCCACTCTGTCAGCCTGGGGTGCCCCAAGCCCACTCCTGTCTATTTCTGTTGATCTTTAATTCAACCTGGTTATGTTTCTTAGTCCAAAAACAATGCCCTTGCCTCCACTCCTTGCATTATTCAGATAATTTCCTGTTGTCTCCTCTACACTTACATCTTAAAATCAAACATCAATTATTGAATCACCGAATTATCAAACTAATAATGATGCTGAATATATTTTGCCTCAAAATGACCAAGTATTTCAACATAAATTTGATTCTAAAATACATTTATTCTAAGCACTTTATGCTTTCATCATGCCTCATTGAAATTCACCAATTCAGTTGTCACTTTTTTTTTTTTTAAAAAAAAGTTATTTTTCAAATCCGTATATATTCTCTCAGGAAGTCCTCAGAAGGTACAATAATACTCAAATTCTAGAAGTTACTTTTTTTGTTAGAGAACATTTTATTTCTAAAGTGAAAGAAAATAGATTTGCCCCACCTAGCAATCTTTTTTTAGCCCCAGCCCTGATAGTCACCAAATGTGTGAACTCCTTTAAGTCACTTCATTATCTTAATCTCACTTTCACCACCTATAAAGTGTTGGGCAACATGAACACTAGAACTCTTGCCTCGAATTGCCTACAACTCCAGAAGGGTTCACAAGTATGCAAGACCAAGATGAAGCCTAAATAACATTTCAGGGTTAAGAAGTCTCTTCTGGTTATCTCTTGTTGCATAAGAAACTGCAAGTGGCTTAAAACAGTCGTTTTATTTTGCTAAAAAGTTTAAGGGTTCAATTTTGGAAGGGTTCAGCTGGTGATTTGATCACTGATCCATGTGGTATCTGTTAGGGTGGCTGGGGCTATGGTATCCATTTTCAAGACGGTTTCTTCAGTCACATATCTGGCACCTCAAACTTCTGGGCCTCTCTCTTTCTCTCTCTCTCTGTGTCTGCCTCTGTCTGTGATGCTTTATCGCCCATGGCCTTTTCACATTCCTTAGCTTCTCCAGCAGAAAGTTCTCAGTCTTTAAAATGGTTGTTGGCTTTCCCATGAGCAAGTGTTCCAAAAGATCCGTATGCAAGGATTTTTTGTGACCTAGCCTCAGAAGTCTCAGAACATCACATCTTCTCCATCTTATTGGTCAAGCCAGTCACTAAGGCCATAAGGGGAAGGAAACTCCACCCCTCACAGGGAGGAGTGACAGAATTTGCGTCAGCTTTAACTTATCCACAGGGCAAATTCCAACAGTGTCATTCTCTACTTTCTACATTTTTCAGTTACTCTTAGGAATCTGAGATTTCTGATTGTAAAATCACTTATTTTACCTCAAGAACGGCGTGCAAAACAACCAAATAAACCAAATGCAATGTAATATGAGATAGAGATGTTCAGTGACAATATTAACTGGGTAGTGCATAGGGGGTGTTTTTGATTATACAGCATCCTTTTCACTGCTTTCTACTATCTGTAGAAATATGTGCACACCCACAGCGAGCTACTGATGCTTTCAGTATCAATGAACATGAATGTATCTTTCTGCGTATCTGTTGAAACTGACAATATTTAAAAGATACACTTCACTGAATCCCATCAGATCATTACTGTCATAAGTAGCTTTGTCTGGAAAGATATAAGAGGAAGAGAGAAGCATATCAGCTATCAAGAAGACTGTTCTTCAAAAAGATAATATTTCTTTTAGTCACTAAGCTTCAAAATACAGCTGAATTTGCCAATGAACTTTTTTTTTCCATGCGTATCTTCCTGAGGCCATAGAACAGTACGATATTTACAGGAGATGTTTTCCAGCCATCTGGATTTGTTCAAGTATTTACATTACACAATGATTGGTGCTCCAGAAGTAACTGCAGAGATTGTTGAATGTACTGATAACTATGTCCCTGGGTGGCACAAACGGTTTACACTTGACTACTAACCCAAAGGTTAGTGGTTCAAACCCATCCAGTGGTGCCATGGGAGAAAGACCTGGCGATCTGCTTCCATAAAAATTACAGCCAATAAAATCCTATACAGCGGTTCTACTCTATAACACATGGGGTCACCATGAATTGGAATAGACTCAATGGAAATGGGTTTGGTTTTTGATTTTGGTATACTGTTATTGTTGTATGCTATGTTTTACTATGTCCTATACAGTCATCATGAGTCAGAGTCGACTCTGACTCACAGTGACTGTATAGGACATGGTGAACTGTCCCATAGGGTTCCCAGGCTGCAATCTTTATGGGAGCAGACCACCAGGTCTTTTCTCCCATGGAGCCACTGGGTAGACTCAGACTGATGACCTTTTGGTTAGCAGCCAAGAGCTTAACCACTGTGACACCAGGGCTCCTTTTTGGTGTATGTACTAGGGTTGCAGTTCTGCAGAAACCGTTCATCTGCTCATTCTCTGGGTAGAGGATACAGAACTGATGCCGCCAATTACATTTTTTAAGTGCTGAAAATACATGAGCAGAATTAAACTCAAAAAATGGGAAAGTCCTGGGAACTTCAGATTAAAAACACTTCATCATGCTCGACTATACACTTCACCTGAAACTTCTGTTATTTCACAGGAATGGTGTTGATCTTACAAAATTCACATCCTCCAAGGGGGGGTTGAGATGCAGGACAGGACCAATCATTAACTTAGTTCTAGGACCATCATCTTATTATCCATGAAAACAGAGAATTGGTGGCTGAGAATGCAATCTTTTGTTCTAATAAACATTTCTATAGCATTTTAAGTCTTAATGCTTAAAAAATAGATAGTAACCACTCTAGCACCATGAAATGCTTTTTGCCACAGGTCAGGGACAAATGAAGTCTGATGTAAAGACCACTGGACTTAAAGTCAGATAAAGTAGGGAAATTTAGGCTTGTTTAATAAATCAAGCATAAACCAAGCATAATTTTCCTCATTTATAAAATTTGGATGAAAACTACTTCCTAAAATATTTGGGTGAAGAATCTGATTTTTAACAAAATAAATATACATACATACATGTGTATACGTACAAAAAATATATATACACACATACACATATATACGTGTATGTACGTATGTCTATATCAATCCAAATACATATATGAACATATACAAAAACTATCATGATGTTGGCATATTTTTATTTTATGAAAAAATACATCATACCTATCAATTATCATCAATATTTTCATAAAATAGAAGCTATTTAAAAGTAAAAATTAGAAGACAAATATCATTATCTACTGAGTTTATGACAATAATACAGTATTGTCTTCACGGCTTTCAGTTGACTGTGGATTTGTGAAAATTTCAAAAGGGACAGGGATAATATCGGAGGCATTTCAGGGTCTGTTGGTTAAATAAATTGTACGCGACAAGGAGCCAGATTTAGAATCAGTCCTGTATTTGTTTTTTTATTCTAGCTATCGACATGAAGCATTATCATAACAGCTGGGATTTAATATATATTCCATGAGCAACAGAAGGAGCCCTGGTGATCAAGTGGTTAAGAGCTCAGCTGCTAACCAAAACGTTGGCAGTTTGAATCCACCAGCAGCTCCTTAGAAACCCTATGGGGCAGTTCTACTCTCGGAATCGACTCAGTGACAACGGGTTTTTTGGTTTTATATCACATTATACTATGATCGGTGGAAGAGATGGAAGAATAAGGTCAAATCCTGAAGCTATCAATCATGAAACTATAAACATAGATTTATATTGTTGGATTTTGTTTTGGAGTCTACTTGATTCATACTTTCAAATGTACTAATTCTACTTCATTCTCCCCATACTTTCATTCTTGCTGCTTAGTATGGCTATGGACTGCTACACAAATTAAAATCAGTTGCAGACAAAGAGCTTGTTGATGTTTTGCTTGTGTTTTCATAAGTCCTAGACAGTGCTGGAATGTAGAAGTGATTTCAAAATCCAACAATTAGTGGAGCAGTTAGTGGAAGAGGAAAGTTCATAGAGTCGGGGAAGGAAAGAATCTTTGTTGTATCATTGATTTTGAACTTGAAAAAATTCAAAGATCTCATACGTCTTGTCTTCATGCTATAGTTGTTTAACTGCAGCATGCTCTGTCTTTCTGCCCCCTCACGCTTACTCTTTTCTCTGCTACTTTCCTTATTGCTAAATTCCACTTTTTAAAATTACTATATACAACTGAATTAAACTTCTCATGTGAGAAAGAAGGAGACTTATTACTCGACTTCCTTATCCCCAGCTCTATCCTAGAACTATTTATTAAATTACCCAGTCCTTGGGTTGTACCTCTTTGAGGCTTTATAACTTACACATGAATAAGCTACTTAGATAATCTATATTTAAATATTTATATTATGTTTATATACATTATATTATATATAAATAGAATTTGTATTTTAATTTGAACTAACAACCTTTATACAGTCAATGCATTTTTTTTTAATACTACACAGAAAAACGACAGTAGGATCACAGGTTTATAGGATTCAGCTATTCCTGTATCATACTTTTGAGGCTACCAATTCCTAAGTACAATTTACTCTCTATATATAGACCTTGGGTATCTGGCAGCTACCAATTAGGTAGGAGCCCTGGTGGCGCAGTAGTTAAGCACTTGGCTGCTAAAAGAAAGGTTTGAACCCACCAGCCTGTTTGCTGGAAAGATGTGGCAATCTGGTTCCATAAAGAGTACAGCCTTGGAAACCCTATGGAGCAGTTCCACTCTGTCCTATAGGGTGGCTGAGTTGGAATCTGCTCGACAGCAATGGGTTACCAATTATGATCAAATAACACGTGACTGCACCCAGCCCTGAGGGGCTCACAAGAGTAACAATAAAAGCCCAGGGGAAGAGACCACTTTGGATCTCTCGAAACACTTTGTTAGTCTGTTAAAAAGAAAAAGAAAAGTTCTTCCAGTGTAACACAGCACAGTATCTTCTACCAGGAAGCACACTTGCCTTTGGTAGATATTCCTCCGGGTCAGTGTTCTGCTTACTGTGGCTTCCTGTGTGTTTGCAGACCCGTAGAGTTGGGAAGTATGCATAGTCTATGACTATTTTGCAAGGCATCAAATTAGATAAGACTGACACTAAATCCAAACCAAACCCATTGCAGCCCAGTCGATTCTGACTCATAGCGACCCTACAGGACAGAATAGAACCGCTGCATAGGGTTTCCAAGGGTGTAATCTTTATGGAAACAGACTGCCACATCTTTCCTCTACATACTGGCTAGTGTGTTCAAACCACCCACCTCTTGGCTGGCAGTCGAATGTTTAACCTCTTTGCCACCACGGCTCCTTAGATTGACACTACTTGGGATGAAAACTGAAATACTAGCTTTGATTTCTTCCCACCCAAACCTTATAAGAACTCCATTATTTTTGTGCTTATACCCTCAAGATGGATTTAACACTGCCTCACCATGCACACACACAGAAATTCATAAAAGATAAGATTTTCTGTTTATACAGTTGGTTTCTTTTTATAAGTTGATTTCTGTTTATACAGTTGGTAGGATCAACACACACACACACACACACACACACACACACTTTTCAACACATGAGGCTGAAAAAAGATGGTAGTTTTCTCATAACAACCAGTTATTCTAACAGCATTTGACTATTGCAAAATTGCCAGTAAATTCATGTAAAATGTAGGGTCAGAAGTGAAAATGTCAAAATATTAAGATGTTGATCATTTTTAAGAGTGATTTGCTCTTTATGGGACATTCTTCTGCATACAAATTAGCATATAGGACTTCATTCTAATGTTGAACCAAAAGTAAAAGTCAACTTTTGAAGCTACTATTGTTTCCACTAAACACTACTGAATACTTAGTATACTTGAAATCTCTATGAAATACCTATCACTTATCTCAAAACTTATACTGGTGTAATAATTTAAAGAAAAAAAATGACTTTGGTGTTCTTTCTTCATGCTGACTTATCCACCTCTCTGTGAGTGAGTTTTATTAGTCTTTTCCTCAATAGCTTGTCCTAGATAGTGCTGACTTAACATAGCTGGGGGCACTGCTAGCCTCTAAATCCTATATGCTACTTGCCCGTTAGTACTTCTTAGAAGTATTGATTTGGGTTGTGACAGATAAGTCTCTTGGAATGACTGATTAGAACTTTTGCTGTAGGGAACGGTGGATGGTGGAAAAGACCCCATCGCTTATAAACATTCAAATGTTCTAACTCAAAGCCAAATTAAAATTTAAACAGTGTTTTCAGTGTATCTTTTAATTTTTTTTTTTTTCCAATTCAAGTAGCTTTCATTCTTAGGGAAAACAGATTATAAAAAATTCTAAGTAATCTTTATAGACTAATGGAGGTTAGGGATGATCATATTTTTAAAACGTATTTAGTTAAAACAGAAACAAATTTGACCCAATAAAGGTAACATGATGAGTGGGAAGTATTGGAGTAGGCTTTTAGAGAGCTGAGTTTAAATTATGGCTCTGACGTACAGAAGGAATATGACTTATGGAAAAATAACCTATTGAATCCTCAGTTTTCTCACTGTAAAGGGAGATGACAGTAGCAATAGTTCAAGGTTTTCCTGAAACTTAAGGATAAGATATGCAAAATTCATGCCACATAGTAGATATGCAATAAAATGATACTATTCTCAATAATTAATGAGACAGATAAATTTGACTCTTGTCTTCTAGATTTTAAAAAATTTTCTAGTGATTCCTAAGATCAATAGATAAATTGTCATACTAATACATTTTTAATCATATCATAGAAAATTCTATATTTAATAACTATAGGACAATTAATGTTACTTTTCTTTTATGATATAGGCCCCTGTTTTTCCTCTAGCACCCTACATCTCAATATTCTCTTTGCTACTCTTGATTTTAGATTGCGAGTGAGCAGCTTTAGTCTGCAAGTGAGAGCTTTAGAACTCAATGCTGTTTCTCTGATTCTGGAAGTCATTGTACTGTGGTAGTGCGTTGGCTCACTTGATGGACTCCTTAATGAGAAGTGAGGTAAACCAGGTGACTTTTAATCCTTTTACACACAGATTGCCTGAGGCTGGAGTAGAGAGAGGAAAGAAAAATCATTTTTTTTTTTCTTAATTAGACTTTACCTTGATTCTCTTGGTAAAGTCTATAGTTATGAACACTCTAGAGTCTGGGTCTTGGACCCTGCCTGCCTAAGCCTTTGGCAGACGACCAATCCCCTCTGTTTCAAGACTCCTGGACTTGCCTCTTGCCAGTTGCAATTTGGAAAATCTATTGATCGTGTCATAGCCACCTATTACCTGTGGACTAGCCCACTCTCTGTTCCTTCTATCATGCTTCCCTGGCCAGTAAAATTAACTAATTAACAGTCAAGGGCGACACAGAAATATTCTACTCCAATCCACACACTGTGCATACATTTAATTCAATATAGATTTTAAATTCCTTTTATCTTAATTGATGCTTAAAAAAAAAAAAAAATCCATTGTGCCATACACTGTTTGTAAACTTCACTAACTTGATAATTTCCTTTGCAAAATCAGCAACAAATTCAAATATTTTTTGATTTTTCTCAGAAGCAAAACAAATATTTCTTATTCATCTGAAAAAATGATAATATCAGATAAAAATAGAGTGACTTTCTAATCTATTTTTCTGTTTCATAAATGACATAATGCAATTTTAAATTAACTCACGTATAAAGGTGTATTTTTATATTTTCTTCATTTAGGAAAAGACTATAGTAATTAAAACCAAATCACAAATAATTGAACCATGATGGCTTGTTAATGACCTCATCTAACGCCTCTAATCATTTTGTGTATAAAATGCACACTCCAAATTATTAAGTTATGCATGGAAGCTTTAAGTTTTTTTCAAGTTTTATTTTTCTGGAGTCACATCAAATAGGTATCAATACTTGCATTCCATTTATATATTTGGATTTCAGGTTTCCCCCCAAGTCACTCACATAGAGATAAGTCACTCACATAGAGACAGATCTCTGATAAATGAAACAAAAAGATATGTGTTGAGAACAGTATAATCTTCTACTCTCTGTACCAGAGTAATCCTGTACACTCTGCAGTCATTGGCAATTACTGCATTTTAACCCTTGGAGAAATGGTACTGAGAATATTTAATTTGGGACTTAACATGGACTGAATACCAACCAAGTAATGTCTCCTGTTTGTGCTTCATCTGGTTTTAGAAGATACTGGATTTTTATTTCCTATGATCTTTCTCTTCAATCACAGAGATATGCTGGGGTTTCCTTGCAGCTATCATTCTTAAGATTCCATCAAAGCTCTGGTTAACCTATTTCAGATTCTCAAACAGGCAAAGCAGTGCAGTCTAGTTGGATTTTGGATTGTCTTCTCTAGAAACGCAGGACCAGGAGTCTGTGAAAATGGTGCTGGACAATCGACAAATACATGTGTTATGTACAAGAATTCTCTGGCAGTTAGATCCTACAAATTCAGAGGATGTTGAAAGATAAGGGATCAACACAAAATCCAGTAAAAGAAAGAATTTTTCATGTTTTAAACATAAACACTATCCCTGAAATATTTTTAAACATGTGAGGGGTTGGGTGGGGGGAATGAAGCATCTTATTACTTTACAATACAAATTAAAAAAATGAAGATTTGAGGACCCATGCTGGGGAAGGATGGTGCTATCAATGGGGGTAGGTTTGTTGATGAGTCAGGGTACCAGGAAAGTTGTAAAGTGAAGAGGATGAGAAAATAGATTTGGTCAAATACATATTTTTTTATTCAAGAAAAAAAAAAGAGCAACAATTTATAGTGGGAAGGCTACGGAATAATCTTATGAAAGAGAGTAAGAGGGGAAATATGCAATGAGAAAGAAAAGTTGTCTCAATGTATTGTAGATACCCCCAAAATTGGGAGAGAGGTGACTTCAGCTACACATGTTTTGATAAAGAGAGGGCAGATAGAAAACAAATATTAAGTATTTTCTAATAGAGACATTTTATCCATCTGAGAGAAAACATGGATTCCTGTGTTTGTCTTCATGGAAAATGATAATGACAGTAACACTAATTTTACTGTTTAATACAAGCATGTACTGAGGGCCTCCAGTGTGTCAAAATTATATGAAGCATTGTAAATATATAATCTCAGTTATTCCTTTCACTATGAAGTTGGTGTATATACTCCCATCTTGCATTTGAGGACACTGCAGCTCAGGGACAATAAATGACAAATTTAAATTTACCCTCACCAGTTAGTGGCAGAGTTAGGATTCTAATCATTCTAGCTTTTAATTTCTATTTTTTATATGCCACACTGAAATGATTGCTTTTATATGACAATAATCATCAAACAGAATGAAAAACTTTCAAAGTGAAGTATATGTGAGTAGGGTCTTAAAGAGAAGCATGATTTGTATCAGACAAAAATGGGGTACTACAGGAAAAGTTTCATCATGAGCAGCCCTCCCTCAAAAATCTATCTGGGCAGAGATGACAACTCTTCCTTACACATGGTACTCTCTGCCATGGGTGAGGGGCTTAAACGGGACCCTACCTACTGCTGGTCTCCCCATGGCCAGGTAGGTCCATTTAGGTGGACTGTAAACTTAGGCTATATGTGCCACAGCTGCACCAGAGCTGAGGTGACCAAGTTTCTCTTCCAGCTATTTTATAACCCCAGCTTAAGTAACTAATTGTATCTTTTTAACCCTGTTAGCGAACATCCTAGTGCATCATGTTTTCACAGTTCAAATATCAGGGGTTCTTCACCTAAAAAGCAGCATGGCACCTGGAAGGCAATGGCAGAAGTTGGGCACATTCAGCGTCAGCAGTGGAATGACTGAGTTCCCAAAAGCTCTTTCATTGCATTGCTCAACGAAGCATGCATCTAACTTAAATTAGAAACATTTACTGAGCCCTCAGTTTGTGACAGGTATTTTGACATGAAGTTTGAAGAAGAGATTGGAGGTGATGGCTGCCAAAATTAGAAGGATATAATGCAAGAAGAGTTGGGATTAGCCTTTCATCATTCTTAGTATTTCTGGTTCATTTCTCCTTGTAAATGGTTTGCTCACAGTCTAACACAGTTGACAGCAAATTATTAACACATGGAACAGATTAATGATACTACCTACAGACTTTACAGAAAATATTATAAGTAATGGGTATAACATCTGAGAAATGGCAAGAGAGTTTTCCAACTCATGGTACCACGTCAAATTTTTGTTCAGAAACAAGTACAGTTGGAAACCGACCGGGAATATAATAACAAAATGTGAAAGACTTGAGGATGCCACCAGTTGCCCCTTTCAGAACAGTCAAGGAAATAAAAATCAATAGTGTACGCTTGGCTTTAGAGTAGTTTGAACTATCTGATTTAGCATTATGAAAGTAATCCAAAGAGGTCAAGATGGGCAAAGCATTAAAGAAAAAACTTGAAAAAAAAATCTTGAACATTTTACTCATACTTTCTATTTACTAATTTCCTCCTCCTGTCCAGGGATGAGGAAGAGTGGAAGCAAAATCTAAAGACATAGGAATTGCAAGTATCATAAAAGTCAATAGTCACTTTCCCTGAACTCGTTAGCCACCAAATAACCATACATAATTATGACTCCTCACCTGGAAAATCACCTATCTTTGGTCAATAGGTCTATTTAGGTCAGTGTGTATTTGTCTACGCTTTCTATTACAATGTTTAGTATTTCAATTATGTTAGTATTTTTACCTCCATTTTCAAATAACTTTCAGAAAATCCTTAACATTTAATAAAAGCAGTTAATCAAAAATATTTAAGAAGCAAAGAAATTTAATTACTACCAGAAGCAAATGGGACATAAATAGAGGTATTTTTAAATCAAGCTTGTTGAAATTTGTCATTTGAACAATTAAATGAAAACTTCCTTTACACAGGCAGTTCCTTTAACTTGATACAACCATGGTTATAATGTGAATAAGACAGTGAAGCTACCACTGAACAAATAACAAATACATCATAAATTGCATTTTGTTTTTCTTTCTTAATTTTACTTTTTTAAGAGAAAAGAGATTTAGTTGTAGAATTTCTTTTCTAGCTACTATTTTTGTGGTGTCCCTACAGGAAAACTTTTCATAGTATCTTATCAAATATACAATTTAATTTAAATAGAATCATACAGCATGAGATATCAAGTAATTAGGCCAGGGTTCGGGTTCTCTACAAGTGATTTACTCCATTCCCCAATCACAGTAAAAGGGAAATGCAGGATTCTGTGAAGTAAATATTAGAAACTGATAAGGATATATCTGAAATATGCCTTAGGCAACATGTTGTAGTTCATAGGAAGGTTTTTGTTCATTTATTTCTTTTCACTTTTTCCAAACGTAGCTTTTAAACAACAGAAAACCAGACTAAACTAGGATTGAAGTAATTGAAGCTATCATTAGACTTGATCCCACTCATGACTTATTTTGAAATATACCTAGAACAATGTATAATGCTCCTGGAAGAAAAGATCAGGCACAGCCATTACGTCAGTGCAAGGGCACAAAGATAAATTTTTACATTTATGGTACATTGAACTCATACTGACTATACCACAAAGCAAATTGTTTATACATTTTTATTTTCTTAAGATTTAATATTGCTAAGGAAAAAGGAGTCAACATTTGCTTAATGCAAGTGCTGCTTATGCTTATTTTATTATTATTAGAGCAAATGTAATTCTAGATATTTTGTAACAAATGTGTAATTTAACGTGTTGTATTGAGTTTACATATATGCACACATACACGCAACACTTCCCTAGCTCTGTCCACTGAAAGCACTTGGAAGAAGCCACACTGCAGTTGTCATAAGAACACCTAACATCAGTTCTCAGCATTTATTACCATTCTCTCCTAAAGGAACCAAGATTCCTAAGTCCCAGGTTGATAAAGGGAAAGTAAAAGATGAGCCTGGAAATCCTCTTGTTCCAGAAAGTAAGGAGAACAAATTAACTGGAAGCACAAAAGTGACAGGAGAAAACTTCTGCTTCCAATTGAGATGTAGTAATTCCCTTACCTAAAACAGCCAAGAAAGAAACAACAAAGCATACGAAACAATGGTTTTCAAGTCACTGGGCAATAGATAGCAAAGGATGGGAAACACATGTGTTACATCCTTTGATTGTCCCTGGTTAGAGCTTAGACAGAGCTTCTAGATCATGGTGCAGGAAGGGGGACCCCAGGCCCCAGCGGATGCTCTCAGGTAAGCAAATGTGGCTGTGAGTCCCAGAACATCAAGGTGACTGTAGCTTACAGGACAGAGTATTGGAAACTAGAGAGATGCACAGAGAGAAATGGAGATATGCAGAAGGTCGTACTGTTACAGGGCTGAGTACTGAGTGAGGAGACTACCTGGGGTCAGAAAAGAACCACCCACCAAGGATTAGTGTCATTGTTTAGTGCCCATGTAAGTTCAGAAATAGTGCCTGTTCCAACCAGGCAGATCAGAAAACCTTGTGATTTGTGAGGAATTAGAAGAGTTTTGCCTCAATAGTGGAAAATAATTAACCCTAGGCTGGGCACTGCTCTGATCTGGTCCAACAGATACTAAAAGCAAGATCCAGAAAGATCAATCTGTTGCCAAGTAACTGAACTGTGTGCAGAAACAAAGCTAAAGGATATTTGCAGGAATACAAAAATATCCAGTAACCAACAAAGTAAAATTCACAATGTCTGCTATCCAAGCAAAGATGATCTTCCATACAAATAAGCAGGAAAATACGACTCATAATGAGGATAAAACCAACCCAGAGCTGAAATAATTGCAAGACTTAGCAGAGAAGGACATTAAAACAGTTATAACTACATTTCATATGATAAAAATAAGTAGACATACGGAAGAGATAAAAAAAGACAAATTTGTAGAAAAAAAGTATAGGTCTAAGATCATAAGTAAACTGTATGAATTTCACAAGTCAGAAGAAAAGATTAGTGAACTTGAAGGCATATCAATGGAAACAGCAAGAGAGAAAAAATGAAAGAATGAGAAAGAGAGAGAGAAAGAAAGAAGCATTTGTGATCTGTGGAGCAACTTGAAACAGCCTGAGTAAGGAGGAAGAAGAGGGGCAGAAAAAATATTTGAAGGAATAATGGCTGAAAACTTTTCTAATTTGACAAAAACAAATAACTCACAGATCCTACAATGGTCGGGTGCATAATGTGGGATACAGAAAGTGAATAATTAAGTGTTATTCTAATTTTAACAATCCCTGTGTCACTGAGAATCAGGATTTTCAGGATGGAAAAAGGTGACAGAGAGCTAACATAGATTAGGTCAATTAGAACCAAAAACCAAAACCCGCTGCAGTCGAGTCAATTTCGACTCATAGTGACCCTATAGGACAGAGTAGGGTTTCCAAGGAGCAGCTGTGTGATGGCTAAGATTGTGTATTAACTTGGCTGGGCCATGATTCTCAGTGTTTATGTGTGATCACTCCCATGATGGGATCTGCTGTGAGTAGTCAATCAGTTGAAAGGGAGTTTCCTTGGATGTGTGGCCTGCATCCAAATATAAGTGGATGTTCTGGCTTTTGCCTGCTCTGGATTCTGCAGCTGCCTCCTGTTCATCTGACCTCTGGTTCCTGGGATTTGAGTTTGCAGCTTACCTGCCAATCTTGGGATTCATCGATCTTCACAGCCTGTGAGCAAGAACCTTGCTATCTGACCTGCTGATCCTGGGTTCACCAGCCCCTGCGGCTACTTAATCAGGAGATGACTTTATCCTGATCCACAGACTTGGGATGTTCCAGCCTCTACAATTGCATTAGCCTTTTCCTTGATATAAATCTCTCTCTATATGTATTTATACACTTTAGTGGTTTTGCTTGTCTAGAGAACCAGCCTAAGACAGGCTGGCAGATTCAAACTACCAACCTTTTGGTTAGCAGCCAAACCCTTAACCACTGTGAAGCCCTTTGGAATTAAGTTGGAATTTGAAATGTTAATATAAACTCAAAAAATATTTTTTATCATTAAAAATACGATAGTAATTCCTAATCATGCTCACTAAAAAGATCCAGTAATAATGACCAACTCAGTAGCAATGAGCATCCCTACTGTCCTGATTATGATGTAAAAATAGTATTTCCCAGAGAAATAAATTAGGACTTCTTGGAGAAATGGCTGATATCATGTCTAGGGAAGGAAAAGTACAAGAGTACCTTGGACTATCCTGTCATACCATATAGTAAAGAAGCTCTCAAATATCACGATGATCATGTCAAAAGAAGTCGAGCCACCTTGAGGAGGCCCTGTCTGACAATAATGGGAAAATCTGAATTTCAAAAATATAATGAGTACAAATTATTGAAACTCATCAAACATATTTAAATGCATGAGTTTATGATAATACTAAAACTGGTTAACTTAGTTGAAGATAGGGAACAAACTCATTACCTTGGAAGCTGGGAAAGAAGGAAAACAAAACAAGCATTTCTCCTGCCTTTCCTACCTAAACTATATCATGTTTAACCAAATGGTAATATAAGGGAAGCACCTCTGTTTAGACATATTTAACTATTATTGAAGAATAAATTAGAATATTAGCATTTTGCAACCTTCAGTGAATTAATAAATTGGGGCATTGTGCATAATCAGCTGCCAACGTCACAAAAAGAATAACAACTAGATAGTATCTGTCCCTTAATAATCTCGCCAAAGGAATTGAATCTGAGACTGTTTAAGACTCTGGATCCAGCTGCCAATTTGCAAGACTTAGAGAGAAAAGAGAAACATACACTCAGCCTTCAGTATCCTCAGGTTCAACATCTGAGGATTCAACCAACCTCTGACTGAAAATACCCAAAAAAGAAAGTTCCAAAAAGCAAAACTTGCACTTGCTGCATTGAGCACTATGCTGAATCCACGCAAGTGAAGTGATATGCAGGCATCCCCTGCTGTAACCTCTCACCATTTCACAAATCCTCAGTCTGTCTCCAGCACTCTTGGTTTGAGCACTATTCACCTCAGGTCTTGTCATTCCCTAAACAATACAGTACTGTATAACAACTATTTACATAGCATTTACATTGTATTGTATTACAAGTAATCTAGAGATGGTAAAGTATAAGGGAGGATGTGCATAGGTTATGTGCAAATACTACACCATTTTATATAAGGGACTTGAGCATCCTCGGATTTTGGAATCTGAGAGTGGGGGTCCTTGAACCAATCCCCTGCAGATACCAAGGGACTGTACTGAACTGCACCATAATTGTGCGATCAGCAACATCCAGATTTTGGGAAACCAAGTCAAATAAACTTTAATGAAAAGAGCTGTAAAAAATATTTTTGTAAATTTTAAATATTAAAAATGTGAGTGTCCAGGGATGGACATTTTGCTGATAAAATGTAACGAAACAATAAGAAGTTATTAAAATCAATCTATTTAGTTTTTGAGAGATTGTAGAGGTTATAAATCGACTCAATGGCATCTAACAACAACAACAGAGGTTACGACTGGGTCAGGGTACTTCAAGAGCATCTGGCAGGTAAAATAAAGTTCTATTTCTTGACCTGAAAGGTAGTTATGAAGATGTTTACCCTATAATAATTCATTTGTTATACATTCGTTTTCAAATATTTATAATTTAAAGAAAAGGTAAAAAGACACTGGTGGATATATAAGTGTTTGACATACCCTCTGATTTTCTCAATGTTTAAAATATTGATAATAAGAAAGGAAAACAGGGGAAAGCCTACTAAAATTAGGCAGGCTAATCCAACTAAAGGTTATCCTTCACTACGGTGAGGAACCTTGAGGGTTCTGGAGAGTTGTGCCAATTAAGTTTTTTATTCACCTAAAGCAGTATATAAGAAATCTGCTTTCTATGTCAATTATACTGATAAATATATTTTAGAGATAGAGAATTCTATCAAGTGAGAAAATTGTTAAAATCCCATCTGCAATTATTGCCACCTTAAGCCTTAAGAAAGTTTGCTATTTGACGCTAATGAATTACTGATTTGTCAGATACAACATAGGGGCAAGTTTTCACTCCTAGCATTCCCATCTGCCTGCTGCCCTGTCTACTTGCCTTTGAGTGGTTGCCAGATCCGGGTACCCTGGGTACTCCACCTGCCCTATAGCAGTGAAATCACATGATCGGAGATGGGATTGATAGGTGTGACCCTAATCCAGACAGCCAAAACCAGGTGAAGGGGTCATGTATTATGTACTTTCATTGGCTCATCAAAGGATTGAGTACATGCAAAAAGGACAATCTTCTGGAAAGAAAAAAGATCCTCAGGGAGGGGGAGAAAAGTTAGGAATTAAAAAAAAAATCTTGACAAATAAATGATTTTAACATCACTGCATTAATTTATGTGGTTTCTGTAGACTCAAATCACCCTTTCCACCCAGGAGCTCTCTTTAAAGAAATGGGCCTCCGGTTATTGGCTGGACTTTGCATCTGGCTCTCCTCCATCAATGTTCAGACAAAATAATCTCAGGACACACAAATGGTTTATGCTGAACCACTAACCTAAACACTGGTGGTTTGAACCCACCCAGCAGCACTGCGGGAGAAAGTCCTGCTTCCATAAAGATTGTAGCCAAGAAAACACTAGGGAGCACTCTGAAAGACATGGAGTCATCATGAGTCCAAAACAATGGCAATGGGTTTTGGGAATAATGTCAGCATTAAGTTGGCTGTAAGCTGAAATAACTGGTTTTACACCTTTGTTCATCTTGACTACCTCTTAAAATAGTTATATTTTTATTCCATGCACCTTGTGCCTTACTCTTTGGAATTTCAGGGTGAACTTCATGAAATCTGATATTTTCAAGTTATCTGGCTGTTCCTCTTGACGATGACGAACAATGAAAAAAGAAAAAAGACTCCATTTTCATAAATGACACTGAACCTAAGATTTGGAGAGTTGCAGAGACATGTTTTGATTTAAAAATGGAACAGAACCCATCAGATGAGAGCAAATGAGAATATACACATGCCAAAATGTCATTTTCATAAAATATCTGTTTGAAAGATACTTCATTTTAAACAGGAGATTAAATAAGGATATAAAGATATAACTAGGGCCACTTTAAAACACTAAAGGTTTTTCTTTGTATGGATTTACACTGAAGATCCCAGAGGTCATTATTATCCCAGTGTCAGAAAAGCTTGGTGTTTGCAACATTGAAAAGACTGAACACAGATCAGTAAAAATATCATCAAAAATATCATCACCATATTTATCATAGAGATTCAAGCCCAAGATACAAACTCGCCCTTTTACAAAAAGCATATATGTCAATGAATGGTCATACGGACTGTGTTCAAGTTCAGGCATGCATTTAGAACTTCTGAAAACAAAATATGAGGAGTCTGAGAGAAGAACAAATATGAATTCTCTCCTATTAAGCTAAATTAAACACAACAATGTCCACTTACGCTTTTGTGTCATTTTCAATTAGTGAGGAAAGTCTGGTTAAAAAAAAAAGAAAGAAAGAAAAGAAAAGCTGTCTTTTGGCATATGATTTAGCTAAAATTATAGGCAATTGAAAAGTTACATTATTGTCAATTCTCTCTAAGACATACTGGTTAAGTTTTGAATAATGTTAATCAACTATTCTCAAAATTATGTTTCAAATTAGTTTACTTCTCTCCATCTAGACTGTCACTAATTTAACTCAAGTTAACCAGTGGCCATCAAGTCATTTATGACTCATGGAGACCTCATGTGTGTCAGAGTAGAAGTGTGCTTTTCAATGGCAGATTTTTCAGAAGTAGATTGCCAGGCCTTTCTTCTGAGGTGCCCTTGGGTAGACTCAAACCTCCAGTCTTTCAGTTAGCAGCTGAGCACATTAACTTTTTGCACTAGCCAGCATTCTGGAATTCTGATAACTTTGAGGCCTATTAGTCTTTCATCTTCTCATATATTTCCCATGGTATAAGCTTCAAAGACCAATTTAAAGATGTCTAAGGATATATGAAAATTTATAAAAATTACACACATGGGGTTGCTGTGAGACGAAATCACCTCGGCAGCACTTAACAACAACAAAATACTCAACATTAAAATAAAAAGTGTACAATATTGATTTTTGTTTATAGGCATTTTCTCAGGTGTTTCTGATTTATCTTTGACACACTTTCATTTAGAAATATTTATGCAAATTACCTCTGTAATCCCCCCTCCCTAATTTTAACTAGTTCTATCCACTTAAAGGAGCCTTGGTGGCACAGTGGTTAAGAGTTCGGCTGCTAATCAAGAGGTCAGCAGTTCGAATCCACCAGCCACTCCTTAGAAACCCAGTGGGGCAGTTCTACCCTGTCCTACAGGGTCGCTATGAGTTGGAATCAACTCAACAGCAACGGGTTTGGTTTGGTTTGGTTATCTACTTAAAGGAGCCCTGGTGGGGCAGTGGTTAAGAGCTCAGCTGCTAACCAAAAGTTCAGCAGTTCAAATCCACCAGTTGCTCCTTGGAAACCCTATGGGGCAGTTCTACTCTGTCTATAGGGTCACTACAAGTTGAAATCAACTTGACTCAACAGGTTTGGTTTTGGATCTACTTACAGGAAGAGGAAGAAAATACATACCATCCGGATAATTATCTTAGGTGTCTATTTCATTTTGCCTTGGTAAAACTAATTAATATTCACTTACTTAAAGGACATAATTTCTTAAGAAGGTAGTATTCCAAGCCTTTTAACTCAGGTATAAGCTGCAGTTATATTTTTTATTCCACATAAATTCCCTAAATTGTTTAAAGGAAGCAGAAGTATTTGATGGTATATTTGATTTGTAACCCAGCCATTCAGCAGAATTTTGTCCCGACATCCTCTACGAACATGTAAGTAAAGTGAAGTAAATGTCTTTTAAGCTTATTATCAACAAAAGTGTCCTCATCTAATGCATTAGCAACAATAATAAAAGCAAACTACACTCAGACTGAAGACACGGAGCCTGGTCAAGGTCCTCTGGAAGCTGTTTTTTATGAATCAATTCAGCATCTCTTTACTATGGAGTATCCAATTAACTACAAATAAAATTTCAGAGATGCTTAAAATTGTTTCTTCCCCAAAGAAATGACAGTTAGAAATAGCTTCCTGATAGCAATCGTAACTGGCTTTTACCATTTAGTACAAAAGGCCAGACCATGGTTAAAAGGTTTAATTTTTATGTTTCAATGGTCAGAAAGCCAAAAACATGGATTTATCTATAATGGCAAAGATAGCTATAAATTCTATTACTGATGACAGCAATTTTCCTTCAGATATCTTAGGCTGAATGTAACTTTATTGCTACTTCCAGTAGGGACTTACAGGCAATTTCCATTTTACAGTCACTGCGAGTTAAACTCACAATCCCAAGCAGCAGTCATTCCAGATCGGGGCATAATTTATATAAAAGAAGTGTAACACGTGGATTGTATTAGCCACCTGCACTTGGCTCTGTGTCCTGGTTGCTTAATCTTCCGCCAGCACCAGCCAATGAATATGTGTGGCCTGTCAGGGTGAGACTGACAAGGTGCTTGCTGTGGCAATTTTTATTTTCCTCTCACTATTGTCTTCACATAGTGTTTTTACATTTCCCTGATGGGGAGACTGTCAATGTCAAAATGCAGAAGTCAATAGTTTGCATAGAACCACTTTGTAAATGAGAGGCCATTAATTAGAGCCTCCGCTAGCATAGTTGAAGCCCTAGTGGTGCAGTGGTAAGAGCTGCTAACCAAAAGGCTGCTAACCAAAGATCAGCAGTTTGAATCCACCAGCCACTCCGTGGAAACCCTATGGGGCAGTACTACTCTGTCCTATAGGGTCGCTATGAGTCAGAATCAACTTGACGGCAATGAATCTAGCATAGCATAATATTTACTCCTTTCCCAAGAAATACAAGCTTTTAAAAAGGATTTATAAGAATGGTATATATTAATATACAATATAAATATATATGTATTAATATATACAATATAAATTAATATATTTGGACATGATTAATAAAAGAACAAATGTCATCTACATAATAAATTCAGTTCACAAATTCACTTTTAATAGTATTATTGTAGCGAATAGAATTATATGCTTGTCGTCATTTCAGACATGGGTATGTGACAATATTGTTGGTGTAAAAGCCCTAGATGAAAGGCTTTGGGGTATGTGAATACTTAAACAAATTAGCTATGATTATATTAGTATTCCTAGGGAAAAACTGCCTACATATACTTAATTTTCTAGTTAATAAAGAATTTTCACATATATCATGTCATGGGATTATCTTAACAATGAAAAAGAGTAGATAATGTATTCTCACACTGCATGAGAGTGTGCCAAAACTCAGAATATTTAAGAGATTTAGTCAAAATTGCACGGCTAGTAAGATGATAACCAATAATGTCTCCAACACTACTAAATATCAGAACTGGGACCAAACCTAGACACAAGTGTCTGACAGACAATTAGCATTCAATAAACATTTATGAATTGAGTGAAGAATATTTTAAATACATGATTCAAGTTGCAAAAGAAATTCTTTATGTAACCGTAGTTAATTAGCCTTTGGCTGTAGCCATAGTTTCTTTATGACTATTAGGCATATTTCATTCTTGTGTCAGACAGAAATGTTTTCGAAAACATAGAGCATTGTGATGGCTAATATTATGTGCCAGCTTTGCTAGGCTATGGAGTCCAGTTGTTTGGTCAACCACTAATCTATATTCTGCTATGAAGTATTTACATATACTTAGCATTTAAATCAGCTGGCCTTAAGTACAGCAGATTACCCTCCGCGATGTGGATGGGCCTCATCCAATCAACTGAAAGTCTTAAGCAAAACCAGAGGCTTCGCAAGGAAAGATCCTGCCTCCACATTATAAATAGACACCCTGACAGAATTCTTCTCCACCCTCCGCCTCCCACAACCACCTGAGCTACAGATTTGGGACACAAGACTGCCAGAATTTCCAGATTGTCACTTGATTTACAGATTTCAGACTTGCCAGCCCCCACAATCATGTGAGCCAATTCCTTAAAATACACTGGTAGATAGATAGATAGATAGATTTTATAGGGTTTGTCTTAGGATATATATAACTCTCTTAGTCTTGTATATTTCCTAAGACAAACTCTATAAAGTAATTGGCCTAAAATTGAATTTCCTGTCCATTAAACATGGTTTCTAGCCTTTATTAGTACGGTGCCCTAGCCAAATATAAAGGTACAAGGCACATAATTTACTCAACCAGATATTCCTTTACCCCATTTTCTCTGACATTTGGTATAAATGGCATTTGCAAATGTAATTTAATTCAGCATTTGTGCTATGTGTGGTCTTAAAAGCAGATAGTAGGCAGATGTGCAAACATATGAAAGATGGGAGAAATATTGAGAAGAAAACATATTCATAAATTTAAATTTTAAAACTTTAAATGTCCAGCAGATGCCCCAATCTGTTCACACAGCTTTATTCTTTTTACTTCTCTCAGAAATTTCCAGAATATTAAATTACTTTTAATCAATGTGAGGTATTTATTTTTTGGCAGATGCAAATTATCTGCGTACGTATGATTTAAAATTATAAATTGAATGCTTCACTCAAATCGTCAAGTGTCTCCTCATTTTATTAATTTTAAAAGTCTCCAAATTCTGGCTCCAACTTTCCTTGCCAATTTGTATTTTATCAAATCCTATATGTATTCCCCAGTAGATATAATTTTATGTCTTAATGAATAGATACTCAGTGTCTCTAGAAGTAGTTCAAATTTCTCCTCACACCAATACTTTTGTGTCTCTGTATATTAACTTACTCATTTAACCCATGGATTAGAATGTTTTCTAACATCTCAGGGTATAAACGCTAGAACCAGATAGCCTGGGTTCAAACCCCAGCTCCATCAACACCCAGTGTGACCTTAGGCAAGATTTTATATCTCCTTGTGTTACAGCCTCTTCATTTAAAAGGTGGGTATCACACCTGTAGCTTGTACATTAAACTGTAGAACTGTAAATTGTTAATTTTACATTAAATTGTAGAGATAATTAAGCAAGTTATATAAAAAGTGTTTGGAACAGTGCCTGTCATTCAGCAAATGTTCCATAATTGTTAGCTATTATTATCATCATTTTTATGAGTCTGGTATTTTCCTTTATAAATCTTATCAACTGTAAAACTCAGGTTTTACATCCTTTATTCAATTTTCAGTTACAAAACTGAAGTGCACTATCTTTCTTCTTTTGAAGTTCTTTACTATTCAATTTTCCATTTATCTATTGAAAACTTAATGCCTAATAACCAAAGCATTATCACTTAGAATCCACCCAGCAGTGCTGCAGGAGAAAGACCTGGCAATCTGTTTCAGTAAAGATGATAGCCTAGAAAACCCAGAGGGGCAGCTCTACTCTGTCATGCAGGTCACTATGAGTTGAATATAGACTCAATGCCACACAACAACATGTACCAATGCTTCTGCTGTATGTTGGTATAGAAATTAATAAGACATGTTTTCTATTTCAGGGGCTGAAAATTTGGAAGGATTAGAAAAATAAATAATTCCAGGAGAGTTTACTGGGGACCAAACTAAACAGGGATCAGGATGTATCATAAAAATGTAAAAGATCAAATTATTTTGGTAGTTTTGAAGACAAGTTAACACAACTGTTATTCAAATTTACACACCAACCACTAAGGCCAAAGATGAAGAAATTGAAGATTTTTACCAACTTCTGCAGTCTGAAATTGATCAAACATGCAGTCGAGATGCACTGATAATTACTGGTGATTGGAATGAAAAGTTGGGAAAAAAGGAGAATCAGTAGTTGGAAAACATGGTCTTAGTGAAACAAACAATGCCAGAGATCACATGATAGAATTTGCAAGACCAACAATTTCTTCTTTGCAAATACCTTTCTTCAACAACATAAATGGTAACTATACACATGGATGTCACCAGATGGAATACACAGAAATCAAATCAACTAAATCTGTGGAAAGAGACGATGGAGAAGCTCAATATCATCAGTCAGAACAAGGCCAGGGGCCAACTATGGAACAGACCATCAATTGCTTCTATGCCAGTTCAAGTTGAAGCTGAATAAAATTAGAACAAGTCCACGAGAGCCAAAGTATGACCTTGAGTATATCACGCCTGAATTTACAGACCATCTCAAGAAGAGATTTGACACAGTGAATATGAATGACTGAAGACCAGACGAGTTATGGCATGACATCAAGGACATAACACATGAAGAAAACAAAAGGTCACTAAAAAGATAGGAATGAAAGAAAAAATCAAAAGGAATATCAGGAGAGACTGAAACTTGCTCTTGAATATAGAGTAGTGAAAGAAAGAAGTAAAAGAGTTGAACAGAAGATTTCAAAGGGCAGGCAGCTCAAGAAGACAAACTACAGTATTACAAGGAAATGTGCAAAGACCTGGAGATAGAAAACCAAAAGGGAAGAACATGCTCAGCATTTCTCAAGCTGAAACAACTGAAGAAAAAATTTAAGCCTCGAGTCGCAATATTAAAGGAATCTAGGGGCAAAATATTGAATGAAACAAGAAGCATCAAAAGCAGATGAAAGGAATACACAGAGTCACTTTACCAAAAAGAATTGATCAGCATTCAACTATTTTAGGAGGTAGCATATGATCAAGAGCTAATGGTACTGAAGGAAGAAGCCAAGCTGCACTGAAGGTACTGGGTGAAAAAGACTGCTCCAGGAATTGATAGAATATAAAGTGAAGTGTTCCAACAAACGGTTGCAATTCTGGAAGTGCTTACTCATCTATGCCAAGAAACCTGGAAGACAGCTACCTGGCCAACTGACTAGAATAGATCCATGTTTGTTCCCATTCCAAAGAAAAGTGATCCAACAAAGTGTGGAAATTATCAAACGATATCATGAAATCACCCATAAGTAAAATTTTGCTGAAGATGATTCAAAAGCAGTTGCAGCTGTTCATTGACAGGGAAATGCCAGAAATTCAAGCTGGATTCAGAAGAGGATGTGGAACAAGGGATATCATTGCTGATGTCAGATGGAACTTGGCTCAAAGCAAAGAATACCAGAAAGATGTTTACTTGTGCTTTATTGACTTTGCAAAGGCATTCAACTGTGGATGACATTGCAAAGAATGGGAATTTCCAGAACACTTAAATGTGCTCATAAGGAACCTGTACACAGACCAAGAGGCAGTCTTTCAAACAGAACAAGGGCATACTGCATGGCTTAAAATCAGGAAAGGTGTGCATCAGGGTTGTATCGTTTCACCATACTTATTCAATGTGCATGATAAGCAAATAATCCCAGAAGTTGTACTAAATGAAGAAGAATGTAGCATCAGGATTGAAGGAAAACATAATAACAACCTGCCATATGCAGATGACACAACCTTGCTTGCTGAAAGCGAAAAGGACTTGAAGCACTTACTGATGAAGATCAAAGACCACAGGCTTCAGTACGGATTACAGCTCAACATAAAGAAAACAAAAATCCTCACAATTGGACCAATAAGCAACATCATGATAAATGGATAAAAGATTGAAGTCGTCAAGGATTTCATTTTACTTGGATCCACAATCAACTTCCATGGAAGCAGCAGTTAAGATACCAAAGGACGTATTGCATTGGCAAATCTGCTGGAAAAGACCTCTTTAAAGCATTAAAAAGCAAAAATACCACTTTGAGGACTAAGGTGCACCTGACCCAAGCCATCGTATTTTCAATCTCCTCATAGGCATGCAAAAGCTGGACAAACAAGGATGGCGAAACTACATCTTACATACTTTGCACATGTTGTCAAGAAGAATCAATCCCTGGAGAAGGGTATATGCTTAGTAAAGAAGTACAGGGTCAGCGAGGAAGCCCCTCAATGAGATGGATTGACACAGTGGCTTCAACAATGGGCTCAACTATAACAATCATTGTGAGGATGGCACAGGACTGGGCAGTGTTTCGTTCTGTTGCACGTAGGGTCGCTGTGAGTTGGAACTGACTCGATGGCACCTAACAACAACAACATGGCAGTCCATGGTATGTTCAATATTCTTTGCCAACACCATAATTCAAAGGTATCGATTCTTCTTCAGTATTCTTATTCATTGTTCTTCTTCATATAGTCCAGCTTCTCAGATTATTTCCTCAGCTGGACTGCCATAAAATGAATAAATTTTTCTTGGAAAGAGTACAGCCAGAATGTTTCTTAGAAGTGAGGATGGTGAGACTTCATCTCATGTACTTTGGACATGTTGTCAGGAGAGACAAGATCCTGGAGAAGGACATCAGGCTTGGTAAAGTAGAGGGTCAGCAAAAAAGAGGAAGACCCTCAACAAGGTGGACTGACACAGTGACTTCAACAATTGGCTCAAACATAGCAACAATTGTGAGGATGGTGCCGGACAAGGCAGTGTTTCATTCTTTTGTACACAGAGTTGCTATGAGTCAGAACTGACTGGATGGCACCTAACAACAACAACGTTAAGTGTTTTAGAAATGTAGAGTGTGTTTTATTTCATAATGGCTTATTTACCCGAGCGCCTGTTCTCTATACTTTAGATAGAAATACTACTGTATCATATATTTGGCATCTAGTATTTTATTCTTAATACCATACACTATGTTTCCCATTATGAAAAATAGTCCTTTAATAAACATATTTATAGCAATGACCTTGTTAGTATCCAAGTTTATTTTCCTCAGACAAAGTATACTTGGTATTTCTTAATCTAAGGGCTATGTAAGAGTCTAAGATTTTTCATACATATGTCCACAACTCCTTGAGAGAATTATTTTTAAAATTTATGTTTTTAGCAACAGTGTTTGTGATTCTTTCTATTTGTACACCAATACTGAAAATTAACATTTCAAATTATTTTGCACATATTATAGGAAAAAATGGTATCCTGATATCATTATCATTTGCATTTTACAATTATTTTAATTTTTGAAAAGGTAAAACTTCCACAAGGTTCAAATTTTTAATGTTATGAGAGTATTGTTTCGGCTAATATTGCTGTGTAACAAAGCACTTCAGCAATTAGAAGCTTAAAATAGCAGTCATGTACTTTTTCTCATAATCTACCTGATCTCTGGGTAGTCTGTTGATCTTGGACAAATGTGGATAATTATTGCTGGGCACACATACATTTGCATTCAACCAGTGGCATTGGCTAAGGGCTGTCTTGTTGAGGGCAGCCTTGTTGATGATGAACCAGATTTCCTCCACTGTATCTCACATCCCGTCAGGCAGCTTTTAATGTGGGTGGCAGAAGTCAAAGAGAAAGTGGGAATGTGTAAGCTCTTTTTCAAGCTTTTATTCATGCCAAATGTAATACTGTTCCACTGGCCAGACCAAGTCACGAGGCAAGACCAGAATCAAAGTCACGTGGCAAAACTAGAATCACTGTGTTAGGGTACTACCAAAGGGTGTAGAATGGAGATGTGTAGAAATTGGGCACATCTATGCAATCAGTCTACCACAGAAACATAGTGAAATTCTCCCTTCCACTTTTGTCTTCAAACACTTAGTTCCTCTCCTAAAAGTAATCCATTCTATCAGTTTTATATGTAACTTTCCACAGATATCAAGTAAGTATATGGATCCATCCAGCTTTTCATACAAATGGTAGCATATTCTGTATACTGTTCTTCACCCTGCCTTTTTCTTTTATTCAAAAACACTGAGATGTTCTTGCCATACTAGTTCCTCCAAGGAACTTTTATTCTGTTATTACATATGTGCCGTATCACATTTTGTAATGGTACGTACATTATCTAAGTTATTATTGATTAACTTGTATGTAGGTTCAATTATTTCTGCTTTTAAAAATGAGTTACCACGTACACACTTCCATTTGCACTCCATTCAAAGATAAATAGCTTTAAGTGGAATAATTGAGTCAAAAGTTTTATATATTAGGTATTTTAAAGTGAATGCTAAAATTGTACTCCACAGAGGCCATACCAGCAAATGAACAAGGCCACTGATAGTCCATAAATTATCTCTGGACAGTTTAGAAAATGTCCCCCTCTCTGAAGGAATTTATTTGGAAAAGATACTACTTCTGGTCAATGTACCTCCTTAGGGTAGAAAATTGGGTGACTGGGCAAAGCCTTTGTGGAAAGAAAGCAGTGTCCCTTTGTCAGGAGCTGGCAAATGTTTTCTATAAAGGACCAGACAGTTAATATTTTTTTTGGCTTGAGGTCTATATGGTCTGTTGCAAATACGCAACTCTGCCATCACGGTGCAAAAACAGCCATAGATAATATGTGACTGAATGGGTATGGCTGTGTTCCAATAAAACTTTATTTACAAAAACAAGCAGAGGGCTGGATTTGGTCCACAGGCTGATTATAGATGAATTAGATCTTCATCTATATGAGGTGAAAATTGATGAGCTAAGTACTAACTGAATTTCAGCCCCACTTGCAACCTTGGCCTGTGATATTTTATTCAGGGCACAACCTTTAGGAAGCTGTGACTTGTAAGAATGTTATTTTCTTGACAAGCTCACCAACTCAAAATAATATCACACTCTGATTTCTCAATTTTGATAAGCAAAAACGGTTTCTCAGTGCCTCTTTTTTGGTATGTTTTTTAAATTGGTATTTCTTCTGTTATGAAGAAGTTGATAATCTCACATTTTAATATCCATTTGCATTATCTCTTCTGTGAACTTTCTGCTTATATTCTTTTCTAGTTTTAATATTTTAAAATCTTTTTCTGTTTGACTGTAGGACCTCTTTCTAAATAACAGATATTAGCCATTGTCTGTGATATTCATTTATTTTCCCAATATGTCATTTGTCTTTTGATTTTTGTGGTTTCTACCAACAAATATTTTTTAAATGGTGTCTAATTCCTTACTATGTACATTGCATCATCTGTGTTGTAACCAGACATGTAAATAAATTATCTTATTATTTCTTTAAGTTTTCTGATTGATTATTTTAGGTTTTCCAGGTATACAATCCTGTCATCTGTAAATAGCAATTTTATCCTCTCCTTTCCACTTCACTAAATTTTAATTGGTATCTCTTCTATAGTTACATTGGCTAAATTGTTTTAATAGTATATTGTAATGGTAATTGTTCACGTTTGCTTCATTCATGGCTTTGATGGAAATATATCTAGTGTTTCCACAGTTAGCATGATGCCGGTGTTTAGGTTCATATTAAGATAGTATCCGTCTGATCCTATCATATTAAAAGGTTTTCTAAAATAAAAATGGAAATCAAACATCATCGAATACTTTTTCAACGCCTACAGACTTTTGTTAGGGAGATCTATCAGCCTTGTCTGAGAGGGGATAGAGTTGTATTTATGCTACTGTGGACTCTATGAATATATAGTCTCTTTGATCCTCCCCACTGCTTCCTTAAAATGTGGCTTTCTGTTGATTCCTTGTTTATCTCTGCTGCCTCTGCTTCTAGGAATAAACTGGCCAGATGAGTTCCTGCCACCAAATCATGTTCTCCTTGGCACTGTTGAAAAGAAGGAGTTGAGGTTTCATCCAATAGCGCTGCCTCTCACCTCCAAGAATGTTCCAAGAATGTTCATTGCTGGTTTTTTTCTGAGGTGCAATGGAACATTCTCTCTCTGTTTCCATCCTTCTACTGATAATTTTAAAATACATATTGTATATATTTTAATTTTATTGTGCTTTAGGTGAAAGTTTACAGCACAAATCAGTTTCTCATTCAAAAATTTATACATAAAACGCTTTGTGACATTAGTTGTAATCCCTGCAATGTGTCTGCACTCTCCCCCTTTCTCTTTTCACTCTAGGTTCCCAGTGTCCATTGTTCCAGTTTTCCTGCCCCTTCCTGCCTTCCCATCTTTGCTTTTGGGCAGATGTTGCCCATTTGGTCTCGTATACTTGATTGGACTAAGATGCACGTTCCTCACATGTGTTATTTTTTGTTTTATAGGCCTGTCTAAGCTTTGTCTGAAAGATGGACTTCGGGAGTGGTTTCAGTGTTCCTGAGTTAGCAGGGTGTCTGGGGGCCATAGTCTCGTAGGTTCCTCCATTCTCTGCCAGACCATTAAGTCTGGCCTTTTTAAAAAAAAATTTCTACATTTTTCTCCCACTCTGCCTGGGACCCTCTATTGTGATCCCTGTCAGAGCTTCATTGATGGTAGCCAGGGACCATCTAGTCCTTCAGTGCTGAGGATGGTGGAGGCTGTGGTACTTTTGGTCCATTAGTTCTTTGGACTAATGTTTTTCTTGCATCTTTGGTTTTCTTCATTCTCCTTAGCTCCAGACAGGATGAGACCAATAGATTTATCTTAGGTGGCTGCTAGCAACCTTTTAAGACCCCAGATGCTACTCACCAAATTAGGATGTAGAACATTTTCTTTATAAACTATGTTATGCCAATTGACCTAGATGTCCCCCAAGACCATGGTCCCCAGCCCGCAGCCCTAGAAACTCAGTCCCTTAAGGTGTTTAGATGTGTCTAGGAGGCTTCTATGACTTTGCCTTGGCCAAGTTGTGCTGATTTCCCCTACATTGTGTGTTGTCTTTTCCTTCACCAAAGTTAACACCTGTCTGCTATCTAGTTAGTGATTTCCCCTCCCCACCCTCCCCTCACTCGCAAGCATCAAAGATTGATTTTTTCTGTGTGTAGACCTTTTCTTGGGTTTTTATAATAGTCGTCCCATACAATATTTGTCCTTTTGTGATTGATTTATTTCACTCATGTCTTAGTCATCTAGAGCTGCTCCAACAGAAATAACACAAGTGGATGGCTTTAACAAAGAGAAGTTTATTCTCTCACAGTCCAGTAGGCTACAAGTCCAAACTCAGGGCATCAGCTCCAGAAGGTTCTCTCTCTCTGTCAGCTCTAGAGAAAGGTCCTTGTGATGCATCAGTCTTCCCTTGGTCTGGGAGCATCTCAGCGCAGGAACCTCTGGTCCACAGGATGCGCTCTGCTCCCGGCACTGCTTTCTTGGTGGTGTGAGGTTCCCATGTGTCTCTGCTCACTACTCTCTTTTATGTCTCAAAAGAGATTGCATTAAGACACTAATCTTGTCAACCTCATCAGTATAACCTCGTCACATGATAGAATTTACAACATATAAGGAGATCACATATAATCTCATCATAGTGACAGAGTTTACAACACATAAGGAAATCACATCAGATAACACAATCACACAATACTGGGAATCATGACCCAGCCAAGCTGACAGGTATTTTTGGGGGGACACAACTCGATCCATGACAACTCAGCATAATGCCCTCCAGATTCATCCATGTTGTGAGATATTTCAGGAATTCATCATTGTTCTTTATTGTTGCATAGTATTCTGTTGTGTGTATGTACCATAATTTATTTATCCATTCATCTGTTGATGGGCACTTAGGTTGTTTCCATCTCTTTGCTATTATGAATAATGCTGTAATGAACATGGGTGTGCATATATCTATTTGTGTGATGGTTCTTATTTCTTTAGGATATATTCCTAGGAGTGGGATTGCTGGATCATATGGTATTTCTATTTCTAGCTTTTTAAGGAAGCATCATATTATTTTCTATAGTGGTTGTACCATTTTACATTCTTACCAGCAGTGCATAAGAGTTCCAATCTCCCCACAGCCTCTCCAACGTATGTTACTTTCTGTTTTTTTGATTAGTGCCAGTACTGTCGGGGTGAGACGTATCTCACTGTAGTTTTGATTTGCATTTCCCCAATCACTAACGACTCTATGGGGTAGTTCTACTCTATCCTATAGGGTCGCTATGAGTGAGAATTGACTCGACAGGAATGGGTTAGGTTTGGGGTTTGGAATGGCTACATATGGTGAGCATTTCCTCATATGTCTATTAGCCATCTGAATATCATCTTTAGGGAAGTGTCTTTTCATATCCTTTGCCCATTTTTTAATTGGATTATTTGTCTTTTTGTCGTTGAGGTGTTGAAGTAGTCTATAGATTTTAGAGATTAGACCCTTGTTGGGTATGTTGTAGCCAAAAGATTTTTCTCAGTCTGTAGGTTTTCTTTTTACTCTTTTGGTGAGATCTTTTGATGAGCATAAGTGTTTAACTTTTAGGAGCTGCCAGTTATCTAGTTTCTCTTCTGGTGTTTGTACATTGTTAATTATGGCTTGTATTGTATTTATGCAATGTATTATGGCCTCTAGTGTTTTCCCTACTTTTTCTTCCATGATCTTTAACATTTTAGGTTTTATATTTAGTTCTTTGATCTATTTTCAGTTAGTTTTTGTGTTTGGTGCTAGGTATGAGTCCTATTTCTTTTTTTTATTGATGGACACCCAATTTTGCCAAAACCATTTATTAAAATGACTGTCTTTTCTCCATTTAATGGACTTTGGTCCTTTGTCAAAGATCAGCTGATCATAGGTGGATTTACATATGGGTTCTCAATTTTGTACTATTAGTTTATGTGTCTGTTGTTCTAGCAGCGTATTTTTAAATTAATAAAATGTACAAAAATAAAGATGTGTTCAAAATATTGATCACATGTTAGTAATAAACAGAGTAATCTTCTTTGGTATATACACATTAAAAATAAAAATGTCTATTTTTTAAAAAGAAGGTGTGCCTATAGTTATAAAAATAATTACCATTTAACAAGTATCAATGGCTTAATTGTTAAAATAATAAAGCTACTATGTATGAGTAAGTAGAGGCTACTTCTGGTTTAAAAATATTTTTTTCCATTTTGCCTCTTTTTGGGGGTTCTGTATTCTTATTTTAAAAGTAAACTAGAGGTTGACTCATTTAAGGTTTTTATAGATGCTCCCACATGGGAAATTCAGTTGTTTTTCACCACCCTAGGAACAATGCTGCAGAATGAAAGTTAGTGATGTCTCTTTTTTGAGCCTAAACCTTGAGTTTCCTACCAATGTCAGAAAGCAGTACAAAAAGGGACCATAGGAGGAGCATTCCGGATAACCATTGTGGAAGAACCCATTTTGAGTCTTTGCCATCCTACTATTGATTCCCCTGAGAGATGAAGGAAATATACATCTCCTATTCTTCCTACTCAAACAACATATGTGGAGCCATCCGCACCCCCAAGACTGTTTATAACAATGGCGAGGCCTCTCATTTATCAGTAACTGTGCTCATGAATGGGTATCACTTCAGTCAATGAAAATTCTTATAGAGAGTATCTGTGGTTGTGGAGCTAAATCAAACAGCTAAAGGAAGCATAAAAAATGTAAAAGGATGGTGGCAGAGTATAAGCAGTTTAGCACATATTTGTTCAGCAGACAAACGAACAGAGCTTGGACTTGGTAGGCTGGTAGGCTTTTCCCGTAGAAAACCTCACGGGCCATTCCCTCCAGCTCTTCCCTAAATGAGAGACAAAAGAGCAGGGGGACTGAAACCGTGGTCAAAACTTAACACCTCACATTTCATTTTTTTTAACATCAATTATCTCCTTTTCCACTTCATGAAGGATTTTTAATTAATCAAAATAAATACAAAGAAATAAAATAAAGAATCTCATCAGGTGTTGATAATATGGATTAATTCCTTGAAGAATTGTTCTTGTAAGGAATTATATGGAATAACTCATCTGTCAATACAAATTCATGGCACGGATAATAATACTGTTAAATAATACTGGGAATATCTGTTATAATCCTTTACATTGGTTAAAAATAGAACTGTGTCAGTTGTGAACCTTATTCATATTGCCACATCAATAATCAGTTCATCTCTCATATAATTAAAATTTCTCTCAGATTTAATAGTTACCTTTCTTCATGAGTTTATTATTCTATTCTCCTGTCAGGATAACTCAGAATGGAGGGAAAAAAATGATTAAGTGCTATGTCCCTGTATTCCTACATCTCCTTGAATTGCTTAGCAGAAGCTGAAATAAAGAAATAAAGGTGTCCTCAATATCCATCTTCTTTACTGGCCTCCCCATACCTATACCACATACACACACAGACCACAAATATACATCTCACAGGCATATACACTGTTCAGTTCTCCATGCCATTTACTTGAGTAAATATGCAGTTGATAGGGAATTGACCCAGACTGCCTTATTCATATGGGAGAAAAAAAAAATATATGTATATATATCTCCACCCCATGGATTAAAATCAATTTAAATTTGAATGACAGAAATGCCAAAACAGAGAAGACAATAAAAAATAGAAGTATGTTGCTCAAATTGCTAATATCATAAATCATAGTACCTATAATCAATAGCTTAATAACTAGATGGTGCCCAACAAATACTCATTCTGGCAAAGATATGGCAATAGCATTATTTACTTTGTGAATGAAATTCCAATAAAATGCTGAGTCCCAGTCTTTCAATACATGGCCTACTCCATTTCAAATTTTAGACAATTTTATTTTTATTTTTTAGTTTTTAAATATCACTTCATGGTATAAATTTATATTTTTTACTTATTTTCTTTCTTGAGATATATTTAATATACGATCACATTTGAAGATTTCAGGTTTTCAATCCTATGAGTTATGACACTTGTATACACACATCAATGTAAACACCCCAAGAAATAAAAAATATATACATGTGTTGCTGTTACGTGCCACTGAGCCATCGAGTTGGTTCTGACTCACAGCGACCCTACGTATAGCAGAATGAAACACTGCCCGGTGTTGTGTCATCCTCGCAATCGTTGTGCTTGAGTCCATTGTTGCAGTCACTGTATCAGTCCATCTTGCTGAGGGACTTCCTCTTTTTCACTGGCCCTCTAGTTTACCAAACATGATGTCCTTCTCCAGTGACTGATCTCTCCTGATAACATGTCCGAAGTATGTGAGACGCAGTCTCGCCATCCTTGCTTTCAAGGAGCACTCTGGTTTTACTTCTTCCAAGACAGATTTGTTCTTTCTTTTGGCAGTCTGTGGTATAGTCAATATTCTTCGCCAACATTACAATTCAAAGGCGTCAATTCTTCTCCAGTCTTCCTTATTCATTGTCCAGCTTTCCCATGCACAGGAGGCAACTGAAAACACCATGACTTGGGTTAGGTGCACCGTAGTCTTCAACGTGACATCTTCACTTTTCAACACTTTAAATAGGTCTTTTGCAGCAAATTTGCCCAATGCAATGACTTGTTTGATTTCTTGGCTGCTGCTTCCATAGGTGTTGATTGTGGATCCAAGTAAAATGAAAACCTTGACAACTTCAGTCTTTTCTCCAATTATCATGATGTCCCTTATTGGTCTAGTTGTGAGGATTTTTGTTTTCTTTATTTTGATGTGTAATCCATACTGAAGGCTGTGGTCTTTGCTCCTCATCAGTGAGTGCTTCAAGTCCTCTTCACTTTAAGCAAGCAAGGTTGTATCATGTGCATAATGCAGGTTGTTAATAAGTCTTCCTTCAATCGTAATGCCATATTCTTCTTCATATAGTCCAGCTTCTCAGATTATTTGCTTAGAATACAGACTGAATAGGTATGGTGAAAGGATACAATCCTGATGCACACATTTCCCGACTTTAAACCATGAAGTATCCCCTTGTTCCATTTGAAAGACTGCCTCTTTATCCATGTACAGGTTCCTCATGAGCACAATTAAGTGTTCTAGAATTCCATTCTTCACAATATTATTGATAATTTGTTATGATCCACACAGTCTAATGTCTTTGCATAGTCAATAAAATACAGGTAAACATCTTTCTGGTATTCTCTGCTTTCAGCCAGGATCCATCTGACATCAGCAATGATATTCCCGGTTCCAAGTCCTCTTCTGAATGCAGCTTGAATTTCCGGCAGTTCCCTGTTGACGTACAGCTGCAACCATTTTTGAATGATCTTCAGCAAAATTTTACTTGCCTGTGATATTAATGATATTGTTTGTTAATTTCTGCATTAGGTTGGATCACCTTTCTTGGGAATAGGCATAAATATGGACCTCTTCCAGTTGCTTGGCCAGGTAGCTGTCTTCCAAATGTCTTGGCATAGATGAGTGGGCACTTCCAGTGCTCCATCCATTTGTTGAAACATCTCAATTGGTATTCTGTCAATTCCAGGATACTTGTTATTCGCCAATGCCTTCAGTGCATTGGTTCCTGATTATATGCTACCTCCTGAAATGGTTGAACGTCTATCAATTCCTTTTGCTATAGTGACTCTGTGTATTCCTTTCATCTTCTTTTCATGCTTCCTGCATCATTTAATATTTTCTGCGCAGAATCCTTCAATATTGCAACTCGAAGCTTGAATTTTTTCTTAAGTTTTTTCAGCTTGAGAAATGCCAAACATGTTCTTCCCTTTCGGTTTTCTATCTCTAGGTCTTTGCACATGTAATTATGATATGTTTCTATTACTCCTAGAAAGTTTACATGATCTCCATTGCAATTAATCCCTACCCCACACTCCACAGCTAATTTTTACCATTATAAATTTATTTTGTCTGTCCTTAGACTTTGTATAAATGGAATAAAAGTATATTTCATGCCTGACTTATTTTCACTTGACATTTTTCAGGTTTATTCATATTGTTGCACATGCCAGTAGTCCATTCTTCTTTTACTACTGAGTAGTATTCCAATGTATATATACACCAAAAGTTGTTAATTCATTTTCATGCTGATGGATGTTTGCTATGATTACATTTCTCTTGGGGAAATACCTTGTAGAATAATTGCCAAATCATGGGGTAGAAATATGCTTAACTTTCTCAGAAACTGTCAAACAATTTCCTAAGTGGTTAGAACCTTATAGATTTCTATTGCAATGTTTGAGAGTTATAGTTGCTCCACATCTGTTGGCCTTGAT
Source organism: Dugong dugon (assembly GCA_030035585.1). NCBI lineage: Eukaryota > Metazoa > Chordata > Mammalia > Sirenia > Dugongidae > Dugong > Dugong dugon. The sequence goes on along the minus strand of CM057468.1, from coordinate 112,005,312 downwards.
TTATTATTGTCAATCTTTTTCATTTTAACACTTTAATTGGAGTAATAGATTGCAATTATGCTGACATTTTCTCATTTGCTGATTTGCTACTCATGTATCTTATTTTGTAAAGTATATGCTCAAGTATTTTACTCATTTTATTAGGTTTTTGTAGGATTATTTATATAACCTAGATACAATGTTTTTTCTAGCTATATGTGTTAGGGCTATTATTCTCTCTTTTCTGGCTTGTCTTTTTATTTTCTTTACAATATCTTCTGATGAACAAAAAGTTTAAAGTCTTATGGAGACGAATTTATCATTTTTTATAGTTAGTTCTTTTTGTGTCCTGTCCAAAATAATCTTTGCCAATCCCAAAACACAAAGACAAGCTCCTATATTTTCTCCAAGAAGCTTTGTAATTATAGATTTTCTATTTATGTTTATAACTCTTTTTATATATATGTGAATTTTTTATTGTACTTTAGGTGAAGGTTTACAGAACAAATATTTTCTCATTAAACAGTTAGTACACATATTGTTTTATGACATTGGTTAACAACCCCATGACATGTCAACACACTCCCTTCTCAGCCTTGGAAGACCCTTTTTTTTTTTTATGTGAAAATATACATAGCCAAAGATACACCATTTCAAAAATTTCTACATGTACAATTCAGTTACATCTATTATGTTCTTCCAGTTGTGCTACTATTCTCACTTTAGATGAAGGTTCACAGAACAAAATAGTTTCTCACTAAACATTTAGTACACATATTGCTCAATGACAATGATTAAGAAACCCACTACATGTCAACACTGTCCTTACTCAACCTTGGGATCCCTATCACCAGTTTTCCTGTTCCCTTCTGCCTTCTAGTCCTTGTCCCTGGACTGCTGTGCCTCATTAGTCCTGTTTTGCTTTATGGGGCTGTCAAATCCCCAGCTGAATGGTGAACCTCGGGAGTGATTTCACCACTGAGCTAAAAGGGTGTCTGGGGGTCATACTCTTGGGGTTTCTCTAGTCTCTGTCAGGCCAGTAAATCTGGTCTTTTTTGTGTGTTAGAATTTTGTTCTACATCCTTCTCCAGCTCTGTCCAGGACCCTCTGTTGTGATCCTGGTCAGAGCAGTCTGTGGTGGTAGCCGGGCACCATCTAGCTGTACTGGACTCAGTGTGGTGGAGGTGTTGGTAGCTGTGGTCCATTAGTCCTTTGGACTAATCTTTTCCTTGTATCCTACTCTCTTCACTCTCCCCTGCTCCCAAAGGGGTGAGACCAGTGGAGTATCCTAGATGGCTGTTCACAGGTTCTTAAGACCCCCGACACTACTCACCAAGGTAGAATGTAGAACAATGTCTTTATAAACTGTGTTATGCCAATTGAGCTAGATGTTCCCTGAGACCATGGTCCCCAGAGCCCTCCCCCCTAGCAAGTCAGACCCTCAGGGGTTTGGATGTGTCTATGGAGCTTCCATGACCTTTTCTTGTAATGTTTGTAACTCATGACAAATTATTTTTGTGTATGAACTGAGAAAGATGTTGAGGTTCAGTTTTTTTCATATAAATATATCCAGTTTGCCAGAACTATTTCTTGAAAAGACTTTACACTGCATTTTCTTACACTTTGGTAATAAATAAGTTTTCTGTGTATGTGTGGTGTTAGCTCTGGACTCTATTCTGTTTTATTAATTGGTTTGTATATCCTGGCATCAGTACCACTTGAAATTAGGTAGTATAAATCCTTTATCTTTTTTTTTTTTTTTCCTTTCTCATTCTTATTTTAGATATTCTAGACTTTGGGATTTCCATATAAATTTTATAAACAGCTAGCTTCAATTTTCTAAGAAGTGCTGCTGGATTTTTGACAGAGATTACACTGATTCGTAGATAAACAGAATAGGCATCTTATGAATATTAAGTTTTCCTGTCCATGAAAAAGAGGAAGATCCTCGATGAGGTGGATTAACACAGTGGCTGCAACAATGGGCTCAAACACAGCAATGATTGTGAGGACAGTGCAGGACTGGGCAGTGTTTCGTTCTGTAGTACACAGGGTCGCTACGAGTGGGAACTGACTCGACGGCACTTTAAAACAACAACTATACATGAACATGGCATATCTTTCCATTTATTAAGGTATAATTGAAATTTTCTCAGCAATATTTTATAATATTCAGGTTAGAGGTCTTGGCCAGGGATTTTGTTTGTTTGTTTTTTTTTCCTAAGTATTTGATATTTCTGATATAATAGTTTATGGAATTATTTGCTTTTACTTCATTTTTGATTGTTCACTAACAGAGAGAAATATAATCAATTTTTATATAATAATCTCATATCCTATACTTTTGCTAAATTTACTTATATGAGTTTTGGTAGTTATTAGTAGATTACATAGGGTTCTCTACATTGACAACCATGTCCCCTGTAAATACTGACTTTTTTTAGTAACCCTTGTTACACCTTTTTCTTTCTCATTCTCTCTCTTTCTTTTATTCTTACTCTCTCTTTTTTTTTTCTTACTTGCCTTATATGTATTCCATGTTTTGTGCAGATCTCACTAATCTTATTTGTTACTTTATGGTGTAAGGTTACATGGTAACCCTCAAACAAAACGTACATTATGTACCACCTATTTTCACCAAATGTATCAAAAAAACTTAAACTGCTGTTTCCCCCGGAAGCAATCTCACTCTCTTCATTTGTGTGTGTATGTGGTTTCTAAGTATTATATACTTGCAACTTGGAAAGTATTCTTGTCTATGAATATTTAGGTTTCTTAGTACTGTAACAATATTTATAGATAATGTTGCAACCATTATGCTGAAATAAGGTTATCAAATCTGAAAACAAAATTGAATGGCAAGTTTTCTATCTCTGATTATTTTACAATATAATCCAAGGCTTAAATATGTTTATGATCCCACTTACTATGAAAGTGAGTCAATGAGTAAAAGAAAACATGTAATGATGTTTGACTGTTTTGGAAATCTTTCAGGCTTGACAAAAGTGCATTATTCTTCACTGGTTAGTATATGATTTAACCTCAAAGGCTGTTTATGGTATTTGATTTGAAAATAGCATTCATATCACTTAAAAATAACCTCTATTTACTTAATCCAACACTTGTCTGTCAATTTGTCATACTGTGGTGGCTTGCGTATTGCTGTGATGCTGGAAACTATATCATCAGTATTTCAAATACAAGCAGGGCCACTCATGGCAGACAAGATTCAGTGGAGCTCTCAGACTAAGACTAGGAAGAAGGACCTGGCAGTCTACTTATGAAAAAAAATTACCAAGTGAAAATCTTATGAATAGCAGCAGAACATGATCTGAAATAGTGACAGAAGAGGAGCCCTTCAGGTTGGAAGGCACTTGAAAAATAATTCCGGAAGAGCTGCCAAATCACAGTAGAGTCAACCATAATGACTTGGATGGAGTAAAGCCTTCAGGACCTTCATTTTATGATGTGGGATGACTCAAAATGAGAACAAACAGCTGCAAATATCCATTAGTAATAGGAATATGGAACTTATGAAGTATGAATCCAGGAAAATTGGAAGTCATCAAAAATGAAATGGCACTCTGGAAGACTGATCTCCAAGGCATGGTTAGGCTGTTGTTGTCGTTAGGTGCCATAGAATTGGTTTCAAATCATAGTAACCCTATGTTCAACAGAATGAAACACTGCCTAATCCTGTGTCATCCTCACAATCATTGTTATGCTTGAGTCCACTGTTGCAGCCACTGTGCCAATCTATTTCTTTGAGGGTCTTCCTCTTTTTTGCTGACCTACTTTACCAAGCATGATGTCCTTCTCCAGGGACTGATCCCTCCTGATAACACGTCCAAAGTACGTGAGCCGTAATCTTTCTATCCTTGCTTCTAAAGAGCATCCTGGTTGTACTTCTTCCAAGACAGATTTGCTCGTTCTTTTGGCAGTCCATGGTATATTCAATATTCTTCACCAACATCACGATTCAAAGGCATCAATTCTTCTTCAATCTTCCTTATTCATCGTCCAGCTTTTGCATGCATATGAGGCAACTGAAAACACCATGGCATGGGTCAGGCACATCTTAGTCTTCAAGGTGACATCTTTGCTTTTCAACACTTCAAACAGGTCTTTTGCAGCAGATTTGCTCAATGCAATGCATCTTTTGATTTCTTGACTTTTGATTTCATTAAAATGAATTTCTTGACAACTTCAGTCTTTTCTCCGTTTATCACGATGTTTCGTATTGGTCCAGTTTTGAGGAAGAAGGACTTGGCAGTCTGCTTCTGAAAAGAATTAGCCACTGAAAACCTTATCATTAGCAGCAGAACGTTGTCTGATATACTGCCTGATGTAAAGCCCCTCAGGTTGGAAGGTATGCAAAATACAACTGGGTAAGAGCTGCCTCCTCAAAGTAGAGTCGACTTCTATAACATGGATGGAGTCAAGCTTTTGAGACCTTCATTTGCTGATGTGGCACGACTCAAAAGAAGAAGAAACAGCTGCAAACATCTACTAACTGGAATGTGGAATGTACAAAGTATGAATCTAGGAAAATTGGAAATTGTCAAAAATGAAATGGAACACATAAACATCGATATCCTATACATTAGTGAGTTGAAATGGACTGGTATTTGCCACTTTGAATTGGACAATTATATGGTCTACTATGCTGGGAATGACATATTAAGGAGGAATGGCGTTGCATTCATCATCAAAAAGAACATTTCAAGATCTATCCTGAAGTACAACACTGTCAGTGATGGGATAATATCCATATGCCTACAAGGATGACCAGTTAATACAAATATTATTCAAATTTACGCACCAACTGCTAAGGCCAAAGACGAAGAAATTGAAGATTTTTACCAACTTTTGCAGTCTGAAATTGACCGAACATACAATCACGATGCATTGATAATTACTGGTGATTAGAATGCAAAAGATGGAAACAAAGAAGAAGGATCAGACGTTGGAAAATATGACCTTGGTGATAGAAACGATGCTGGAGATATCATGATAGAATTTTGCAAGACCAACCACTTCTTCATTGCAAATACCTTTTTCCAACAACATAAATGGCAACTATACATGTGGACTTCACCAGATGGAATACACAGGAATCAAATCGACTATATCTGTAGAAAGAGACAATGAAAAAGCTCAATATCATCAGTCAGAATAAGGCCAGGGGCCGACTGTGGAACAGACCATCAATTGCTCCTATGCAAGTTAAATTTTAAACTGAAGAAAATTAGAATGAGTCCACAAGAGCCAAAGTACAACCTTAAGTATATCCCACCTGAATTTAGAGGTGATCCCAACCAAATGTGGAAATTATCGAACAATATCTGAAGAATAGATTCAACACGTTGAACACTAATGACTGAAGACCAGACAAGTTGTGGAATGACATCAAGGACATCACACATGAAGAAAGCAAGAGTTCGAAAAAGACTAAAATAGATGTCAGAAGAGACTCTGAAACTTGGTCTTGAACATCAAGCAGCTAAAGCAAATGGAATAAATGATAAAGTAAAAAAGCTGAACAAAAGATTTCAAAGGGTGGCTCATGAAGACAAAGTAAAGTATTATAATGACACGTGCAAAGACCTGGAGTTAGAAAAACAAAGGGAAGAACACGCTCGGCATTTCTCAAGCTGAAAGAACTTAAAAAAATTCAAGCCTTGAGTTGCAATAGTGAAGGATTCTACAGGGAAAATATTTAATGATGCAGGAAGCATCAAAAGCCATGGAAGGAATACACAGAGTCACTATACCAAAAATAATTGGTCGACATTCAATCGTTTTTGGAGGTAACATATGAATAGGAATCAATGGTACTGAAGGAAGAGGTCCAAGTTGCACTGAAGGCCTTTGCGAAAACAAGGCTCCAAGAACTGACAGAATACCAATTGAGATGTTTCAACAAATGGATGCAGCACTGGCTGTGGTCACTCATCTATGCTAAGAAATTTGGAAGACAGCTACCTGGCCAACCGACTGGAAGAGATCCATATTTATGCCTATTCCCAAGAAAGGTGATCCAACCAAATGTGGAAATTATTGAACAATATCATTAATATCACACGCAAGTAAAATTTTGCTGAAGATAATTCAAAAGCAGCTGCAGCAGTATGTTGACAGTGAGCTGCCAGAAATTCAAGCCAGATTCAGAAGAGGACATGGAACCAGGGATATTATAGTTGATGTCAGATGGATCCTGGCTGAAAGCAGAGAATACCAGAAAGACGTTTACTCGTGTTTTACTAACTATGCAAAGGCATTAGACTGTGTGGATCATAAAAAATTACAGATAACACTGCGAAGAATGGGAATTCCAGAACACTTAATTGTGCTTTTGAGAAACCTGTACATAGACCAAGAGGCAGTTGTTCAAACAGAACAAGGGGATACTGCGTGGTTTAAAGTCAGGAAAGGTGTGCGTCAGAGTTGTATCCTTTCACCATACCTATTCAATCTGTATGCTGAGCAAATAATCTGAGAAGCTGGGCTATATGAAGAAGAATGTGACATCAGGATTGGAGGAAGACTCATTAACAAACTGCGTTATGCAGATTATACAATCTCGCTTGCTTAAAGTGAAGAGGAGTTAAAGCACTTACAGATGAAGATCAAAGACCACAGCCTTCAGTATGGATTACACATCCTAGGCATTAGTGAGTTGAAATGGCCTGGTATTGGCCATTTTGAAGTGGACAATCATATGGTCTACTATGCCGGGAATGACAAATTGAAGAACGGCAACACATTCATTGTCAAAAAGAACCTTCGAGATATATTCTGAAGTACAATACTGTCAGTGATAGGATAATATCTATACACCTACAAGGAAGACCAGTTAATATTACTATTATTCAAATTTATACACCAACCATTAATGCAAAGATGAAGAAACTGAAGATTTTTACCAATTTCTGCAGTCTGAAATTGATCAAACATGGAATCAAGATGCATTGATAATTACTGATTGGAATGCAAAAGTTGGAAACAAAGAAGAATCAGTAGTTGGAAAATATGGCCATCATGATAGAAACTATGGTGGAGATACCATGATAGAATTTTGCAATACCAATGACTTATTCATTGGCAATATCTTTTTTCAAGAACATAAATGACAACTATACACAAGAACCCTACTGGATAGAATACACAGGAATCAAATCAACTACATCTATGGCAAGAGATGATGGAGAAGTCAGAACAAGGCTAGGGGTCACCTGCAAAATAGTTCAATTGCTCAGATAAAAGTTCAAGTTGAAGCTGAAGAAAATTCAAACAAGTCTCTAAGAGGCAAAGTACCATCCTGAGTATATCCCACCTGAATTTAGAGACCATCTCAAGAACAGATTTGATGCACTGAATACTAATGACCGACGACCAGACAAGTTGTGTGATGATATCAAGAACATCATATATGAAGAAAGCAAAAATCATTAAAAAAATACAGGAATGAAAGAAGAGGCAAAAATAGGCGTCCAAAGAGACTGTGAAACTTGCCCTCGAACACAGAGTAGCTAAAGCGAACAGAAGAAATGATCAAGTAAAAGAGCTGAAGAGAAGACTTCAAAGGTTGGCTCAAGAAGACAAAGTAAAGTATTATAATGACACGTGCAAAGACCTGGAGTTAGAAACCAAAGGGAAGAACATGCTCAGCATTTCTCAAGCTGAAAGAACTTAAGAAAAAATTCAAGCCTCAAGTTGCAGTATTGAAGGATTCTATTAGCAAAATATTGAACGATGCAGGAAACATCAAAAGAAGATGAAAGGAATACACAGAGTCACTGTACCAAAAAGAATTTGCCAATATTCAAACATTTCGGGAAGTAGCATATGATCAAGAGCTGATGGTACTGAAGGAGTAAGTCCAAGCTGCACTGAAGACATTGTTGAAAAATAAGGCTCCAAGAATTGTTGGAATACCAATCGATATGTTGCAACAAATGGATGCAACGCTGGAGGCACTCATCTAGCCAAGATATTTGGAAGACAGCTTCCTGGCCTACTGATGGAAGAGATTCATGTTTGTGCCCATTCCAAAGAAAGGAGATCCAACGGAATGGGAAAATTATTGAAGAATATCATTAATATCACAGGACTGTGCAGCATTTTGTTCTTTTTACATAGTGGCACTGTGTGTAGGAACCAACTTGAGGGCACTGAACAATAACAATTTACTCAATAAATATTCTTGTTTGATAGTACCATTTATACTATGTACTTGATGTTTGATTTTTTTATGCAGTCTATTTGGCTTTAGAATTATATGCATATATTATTCTCATTTAAAAAAATATGGAATTCCTGCTATGTTCTATGCATTAATACACTTTAATAGATGCTGGGAATTCAGTGAAGCCAAAAGAAAATAGTATTGCATTTGACTTCAGATAATGACAAAGTAGCTTTCTCCCAAAGATAATAATTATGAACTCTAGACAAGATGATAAAAACTATTTGAAAACAGTGGACATCTACGTGCAGTAGGTAAAATCTGGAATAGTCTACCACTGAATGAAGGAACTGCACTGGATACAGTTTGTATTTACATAATTTTTTGCTTGAAGCCTTGACCCAATCCACTTGGTGCAAGGTTGTTGGAACTTAAGCAGGTGAAGTCATACTAGGAAATTGCTAATAGAGCTTTGATTGAGCCAGGAATGCATATCAGGGTACCATTTTACCCCAAATCCCATCTCTATATCCCAAGTGGCTGTTGCACCACAGGGAAACCCTCTGCTTCCATTTCAGTTACTTCCTCATTTGACCTAAGAAAAGCATCTCAATTTTTAACAGATATCATATATTCCAAATAATAATTAAAATTATGCAGAAAAGATGATTTATTCAGAAGCTACTGTTCCAGGCCATCTCCAAGTGGTGTAGGCAATTCATGTCATGTCATTATGTTTCACTTGTTTCCTCTATCTGAACAGATACGGTGAACATATAAGAGAGTGTGGTACTGAAAAATCTATTACTATCAAGTTTAACTTACCACTTCACAGTTAGGATATAATAAAGAAATGGTGGGGATGAGGTTCGGAGAAGATTGCATTTGAGTATGTGTACAGTACAGATGTATAGGTATAGTTGTATGTACAGATATAAATATATACAAAATTAAGGTTTTAGACTGGACTATGGAACATAAAATATATTCATGAAGAGTGTACTTCTTAACTCAAGTAGATACATGAGACTAAATGGGCAGCTCCTGTCTGGAGGCAAGATGAGAAGGCAGAAAGGAACAGGAGCTAGTTGAATACACACAGGAAATCTGGGATGGAAAGGAGGAGTGTGCTGTCACAGTATAGGGAGAGCAACTAGGGTCACATAGCAATGTGTGTATAAATTTTTGTATGAGAAACTAACTTGAACTGTAAACTTTCACTTAAAGCACAATCTAAAAAAAAGTAAAAAAAAAATTAAGGTCTTTTTAAGTGCACATGTATTAGATCTATTTTCTTTTACAAACTCCCTATAGACTTAAATACCAATAACAACATTGAAGAACTGAAAAGAGCAATATGAAAAGTAGAAATTCTCAAATTAAATCCCCATTTTTAAGCAAGAGACATTATTACCCTTCCATCAGCCATTCAAGCATTAGTACCAATATTTTCTTCCCCCAGACTTTTATTTCCTGCTACAAAAAATACATATATATGCTATTCCTAGGTTTTATATATATATGTGTGTGTGTGTGTGTGTGTGTGTGTGTGTGTGTGTGTGTGTGTGTGTGTGTGTGTGTGTCAGGGTTTGGGGGACACTCTTCCATCAAAACTAGTGAGTGGGATTGGCAATGCATGGTGGTTACCTCATTCCTATCTATTCACAATCATGAAATGAGAAGCTATGGCAATTGAACATTTTATTGCTTGTATATTCCTTTTTTTTTTCTTTTATTTTTTGAGTGTTGGGGATGCAAATATATATATTCTATTATATAAAAATTGGAAAAAAACTATAAAAGGAAAATTAAGTAATTTTAGTGTTTTGGTTTTAGATCATTTATTTCTCTGTGCATGAACAGAAGTTGAACAAGCTATCTGAAGACAATATTATCCTGAAATAAAGCCAGTCAAACATAAAATCAAGGTATGAATAAATTAGTTAAAACACAGGCACTCTAATATCCACTTTTTGTAATACTCTTTTAAATGCGTGCTGGAGAAGTAGTTAAAAAGGGTCACACACTTGCAGCTAAAGTATTTAGGACTTAGAAATTTTATTCAATACACAACAAGAAATGCAGATGCAGAATATAACTTAGGAACAAATTTTTGTTCTTCCATAGAAGTAATTAAATTGATTGCATCATTAACTTCAAGCACTTCCCTTTTATCTATCTATCTATAAAGGGTAGTGGAAAGAAGGATAAATATTTAATCCAGTTAGAGCACAAAACAATAAATTGCAATATGCTATCAGCACTTCTCAACTTCTTCTTGAGGCTGTTCTCTACAGCCCATTGTTTAAATTAAACTTGGAGAACACAAACATTAAAAATAAATATTTTTAGTAACTAAATATATGTTGTTTACTCTCCAAATTACAAATATTTCTACATGGTTTGCAAGGTCATCTAAGTTTAACTTAGACTTGGAGAAGTAAAATCCTTTCTGTTTGTTACCTATTAAATTTATCATCATTACAGTAAATGCAGTTTTGATATATGTATTGCCAATTAGTGAAAAACATTTTGCAAAAACCCGGTCTGATTTGTTAGGTTGAGGAAAAGAAATGAGGTGGGAAGAAGCTATTCTGGTTAAGAAAAATTCAGTTTTCTTGGTCACAAACAGTTTGTGTAGGTTCCCATGTCTTCGTAAGTGAAGTAGAGTCGATTTGCCATGCCTGCTTTCCCTCAAGGAGTTGTGACAGACAGTATATGGCCTGTGGGGATTGTTCTTACTCTCTGGTTGGAGATATCTGTCAGTGTAGCTTGTTCCTATTCCCTGGCTTGACAGGAATTCTGCATTAGGGTTGAGAATGGTTGGGAACCTCACCCATTTATGCCTGTCAGCCTTGTTGACAGGCAGAAACTGGAGATGCCCTTTTAGGTGTCTTCCAGTTCAGCTTCTAGGCACACGACAATAGGGGGTTTTCATTTCCAATGAACAAAGAGGAGTGTATGACACAGAACTTCAACTCCTTAAAAACTGCCACTCCATCTGGTTGCTGTAATAGTCTGCTGCTGGCACCACTCCCAGCAAGGTAAACATTTAAACTCTATGCAAATCTAAATTAACTCATTCAGTTCAATAATATTGAATATTCCACTATAATTTGTAGATATAAATGCCCATGGTCAGAAGAGTCTTCCCAAATTTATCCCATTATTAGACCCCACACTTTATTTTAAGCCACTCATTGTATCCAGTGTTTAATGTGTCTAATTTATATTATATAAGGATATTAATTATCAGATCATGCCAATTCAATTCTGTTCCTGTAGAATGAGTTATTTGTTTGTTTATTAGTTGTGTTCAATAACATAATCAGCATTTTTACAACTATCCTATTAAAAATGTTGTGGAGAGGTTGGTGGTTCCCTAAATTTTAACATCTTTGCAATGTGTACACTACAATATGGCATTTGTTATAAGTAATTTGCATGTTGTTTACATATCAGTTTCTCTACTACACTGGTAGTTATTTAAAGGCAAGACACTTAACTTACTGATCTTTGACCATGGTATTTACAACAATTTCTGCTATGTAGTAGATACCCAGTAAATGTTTGTGAAGTGTTGAACAAATGTAAGAAATATAAAACATATAATGTGTGGAAAAAAAAACAAGTATGTAATTATAATAATAATACATAATTATACAAACTATAATTATGGTTTTATAAAACCTATGCTAGCATTTAGACAAAGACCAAAAAGACAGTAGAGAAAATGAGAAAAGTGTGATTTCTTGGAGATGGCAAGAATCGTTTCTTTTTCTTTTGATTTTCATTCATATGATTATTATATTATTTTGGCAACAAACAATATGTAAGAGAAATGCTAGTTACAACTATTACATGAAATGTAATGAGCTTTGTCTCTACATAATATGCTTGTTTCTGTTTTTGGAGATGAGTTGGGTATGATTTCCCCAATGATCAATAAACCAAACCAAACCCATTAGGACAGAGTAGAACTGCCCCATAGGGTTTCTAAGGAGCGCCTGGTGGATTTGAACTGCTGACCTTTGGGTTAGCAGCTGAGCTCTTAACCACTGGGCCACCAAGGCTCCATACAGTCAATGAAATAACTAACAGACATCATACTGCGGTAGTTTGTGTGTGGATATGAGGCTGGAAGCTATGCCACCAGTATTTCAAAAACCAGCAGGGTCACCCCTGGTGGACAGGTTTCACCAGAGCTTCCAGACTAAGATAGGGTAGGAAGAAGGACCTGGTAGTCTACTTCTGATAAAATTGGCCAGTGAAAACCTGATGAATAGCAGTGAAACATTGTCTGATATAGTGCCAGAAGATGAGCCCCTCATGTTGGAAAGCATTCAAAATACACAGTGGCTGCAACAATGGGCTCAAACATAGTAACGATCATGAGGATGGCACAGGACCGGGCAGTGTTTCGTTCTGTTGTACATGGGGTCTGCTATGAGTTGGAATCGACTCCACGGCACCTAACAACAACAACAACCGACATGAATACTTGGCTTGCTTATCATCTATATTTACAATGACAAGCAATGAGTTTTAAAACATTGATGGTTTTCTTGGTATGTACATAATTTTAATTAAATTTCAAAGTTCTACAATATTTATCTTAAATTTATATATTCATAGTTTGCAATATTGTAGCTTAAAGGAAAATATATTTGTCTTTAAAGAGACATGCACTGCACTGCATGATTTGACCTTAATATCATGTATGCAAGTATGCATACAAAAAACTGTATTCATTTCTGATAATGAATTATCATAATTATTTTACATAACCATAATACATAATATTGCATTGCACAGCAATACATTAGGGATAAGAATTGACTAAATCAAAAAACTATAAAAATGCTATCATGATTGAAAAGTTTTACCTGGCTTACTGAGTGTGACAACTATTATATTTTGAGAGCTGCACTCAGTGGAAAAAAACCAGAGAACACATACAAAATTATAATTCAGCAATGACATGCACACCCATGGGTCCTAAGACTAAATTACATCCTGTCACAAGTGAGTATATGTTTTTTGTTCAAAGGTTCTATTTTTTAACTCACTCACTATTGTATTTCAAAAGAATGAAAATGCTAATTTGCTTGTTGAGAAGAATATAATAATATATGTTAATATTTTTATTAAGCATTAAAATCTAGTAAATGGCATATGTTATTCTAATCCCTTAACTCTTCTGTAGGTAAAAACATTTCTATTAGTTTTTTTGACATTATAATTAAGTGAGCAGAATCTTCATTAACGGAAATAGTTTTGTATAGCCTTCCCCACCACTGCAGTTTCTAATTGCCTTTATTTTATTAAGTAATATGTCTTCATCATATCCTGTTTTAAATCTCAGTGAGGCTATCTGTGTAAGAGACTCTACCGTTTTATCCTCGATTAACCCTCCCAACCCACTTAACTTCTCAATTTTCTAGTTATTTTCTGGACTTCTTGCTCTCTAGACCTTCTGTACAATGGTCAATCTTGGGCATTTTATTACTACTTTCCTGAGTTTGATCCACAGCTACTTGAATTCTACCTTTTCCTCTTCTTGCTTTGTTGCTAAATTCTGTAAAGTACCTCCTCAAATAATTCCAAAAGATGGGTGTAAGGGATTTATAAAAATGCTTTGTATTTATTATGTCACTGCATATCAATAATAGTTTGTCTTAGTTAAAAATCTTTTCCTCAAAATATTTAGGAATTAGTGTTCTATATGCATTGTTGCTAATCGCAAATCTGAGGACAGTATGATTATAGTTTATTTCAAATTACTTTTAATTAATTGCCTTTAATTATTTTAAGTAACTATTTTGTTATTTTTATTAAATGATTATTTAAATTATATAGTAATCATTTAGATAATTTAAAAATAAATGAAAATGTCACTTTGTCCTTTGAATTTTAAAAATTCACTGTGATATGTTTACGTGTAATTTTTTCTTTTTTATTACCTTTTTAATATTAAAAGATCAACTTAATTTTTGGATTCTAAAATTCATCATGATGTCTCTGTGTGTAGGTTTGTGTGTGTGTGTGTGTTTAATTTACCCTTCTGATTTCTTGATAGGATCTTTGACTCTAGAAATATTCACCCTTCTTTACCTATGAATATTCCTGTGTCTATCATTTCTTTGACAATTGCTTCTCCTACTGTTTCTCTATTCTAGTTTTCTGAGATTCTTAACACATTGGAATTTATTGGTTGATCTTTTTTATCTCTTCTTTTTTCCTATTATTTACAATCTAATGTTTTTATTGTTTTGCTATTATAGATTTTCCTAGTGTTTTATTTATTTTTGTTCATTTTACAAACAGATGTTAATATCAAAGAGATCTTGAATTTCTCTGATTTTTCCCCTTTCATGGAACCAAATTTTTGGCATATCTGTTTAACTTCTGATTATATTAATTTTAAAAAAACTTCTTTTGCTTAGTTTTCTGCCATTTCCAGTAGCTTAGAAAATTTTAGGGATTGTGTTTGCTTGTTTCTTTCTTTCTTTTGTCTCATCTGTTCCATTGATTTTCCTCATATGCCTTGAATGAAAGTGGAATTAAGTATTAAGTAGACTTTTTAGTCCAGATAGTTATATTTTATGGTGATGTCTTTCTTCTTCTACAAAAATACTATTTTTTAGAATGACTTTTTATTTGCTATTGCAGGGTATGTATATCACCAAATATTTTAGCATTAAAAATTACATCTAAGGGATGTCTCTTTACAATTTTTTGGCTTTTTAATGAAGTCAATTTATTAAACCATCAATTGTGTCAATAAAAGGAATATTATCTTCTTTACTCTTTTTCAAACACATCGATAATTTCACAATCACAGCTGGCACACTCTCAAGTCACCTTTATTTCAATATTCAGGAGATGAGCAATTCCATTTAAGGACAATTTTGATCCTCTCAAGTGGGAAGAAAGTTATATAACCGTGCATGCCTGTTGACAGTTTCTCCTAAGCTCCCTGGCTCCCATTTCACGGAGATGAGAAGGCATCAGCACTGGTGCCACAGGATGTGTTCCAAACGATTTCCTTGCTCTGTCCCAACAGCAGCTCGTGCGCTGCAGGAGGATTACGGGGCCACTGAGAGTATGAACAACTTAAAGTGATTGGCATGTTCAGCCAGAACACAGGGTAAACTTATGCTTGTGACAGTCCATTGGAATTCAGAAAGAGCATATTGTAGAAAATTTCACTTCTTTATATAAGAAATCTATAACTTAGACAAAACAGTAGTTGATACATAGAAATCTGCTACAACAAAACAAACGTTAACTTAATTCCCATTTTTTCCCTATGATTTTAGCAGTTTGAATTTCATGTTGGATTTCTTGAAGTGCATATTCATAAGTTCATTAATGACTAGATTGATATTGAATATCCAGCACAGCAGTTGGCACCCACATACAATGGCAGGCCACACTTGCAGTTGGGAGTTGGCAGTCTGACAGCACAGGCTGCATCTCACCTACAGAAGGCCATTCAGCATACCCTGCCCATACACAGAACCTAAAATTAAACTTTACATGTAGGGGGCGACTCAGAAGGAAAGCTAATGAATCTGCACAACAGAGGAAACTCCTACCAGTTCTCTCAAGTAAGTATGGATCAAACTCAGGAAAGTAGTAATAAAATGCCCAAGACGGACCACTGTACAGAATGTCTAGAGAGCAAGAAGTCCAGAAAATAACTAGAAAATTGAGGACTTAAGTGGGTTGGGAGGGTTAATCCAGGATAAAACAGTAGAGTCTTTTACACATATAGCTTCACTGAGATTTTAAACAGGATATGATGAAGGCATATTACTTAATAAAATAAAGGCAATTAGAAACTGCAGTGGTTGGGAAGGCTATACAAAACTCCCCCATGGGCCAAATGAGAAGCAAATTAAAAACTGGCCTGTTTTAGTAACTGATAGAATGTCAAGAAAAATGAATCTATTTGAAATTAAATCTAATTCCAACTGGAATAGCCATGGTAAGAGGCATTGATGATGGAAAAGAATGTGTACTGCTAGCATAATTATTACATGGTCATTATAAGAAAAATGTGATTTTTTGGTTTAAAAAAAATTAACTCAAGTCTAAGGTCAAAACCGCTTTAGGGTCACTAAGAGTTGGAATTGACTCAATGGCAATGGGTTTGTTTGTCTGTTTGTTTGGAAGGTCAAAACATAAATACCTTGAATATAATTTTCAGATTAGAAAGTAAATGACACCAACCTTTAACGTGCAAAGATGTAGGTAATTGTAAAATACAGGGTTAAAAGTGGATTGGAGTACAAATACAGGACTACTGTTACTCTCGTTATTGAAGAAATAAAGAGAAAAATAAAATATTAGTACATAGAAGTATTAGTATATTACCTAAAGACTTCGAGGTAACAACAGAAAAACTAAGAATAATATTACAATATAATTATTATTCATTGGTTGGAACAGAAAGTAGAAGTGGCATTCTTAGAAAGAATTATTTAAATCCTCAACTTTTGTTTTAGAGAATGAAGAGCTATCATCTAAAGTTATGAGCAGAAAAATAGAGGCATACAAAATAAACTGTTGTTTCCAGAATATCTAATTTAGAATCTGTAGCTAGCAGTTCTGTGGTAGCCACAAGATGGTCCCCATAAATTCTCATTTCCGGTGTTTATGCCCCTCCCACACTGAATATTCAATAAGATACTGTGGAAACAACGAAGTGTGCTTTCCAAGTCTAGAGCATAAAAGACATTGCAGCTTACACGCCAGTCACTCTGCGGAAGCCATCCGCCATGTCATCAGAACACTCAAGAAGTCCTGTGGAGATATCCAAGGGTGAGAAACTGAGGCCTCCAGCTAAGAGCCAGTGTCAACTTGCCATTTCTGAAAAAGTATGTCTCTAAGTGGTTCAGATTAGTTAGTCATATCCCCAGACAGTGAAATATTAGTTCTCTGCCATTTGATCCAATATCCTCCATCTTTACATTTTCTCCTTCTTCCCTAGAGAAGAGTAAGATAACTGTGACAAATCAAGATTTCAGTATACACAGCACTAAAAAATTATCCACCTCACTTTCACATCGATTTTTCACATATCGCAATATTAAAACTACATCTGGAATTCTTATAGTAGTTAAATACAATTAATTAAACATCTGCCAATATCCCCAAATAATTATTTATTACTGGTAATATTAATTTATGTGATATTTAAAAATTTGTGTTAAGTGAGTGTAATCAATTCTTGTCACGAAACCTCCAAAATAACTACTTTTAGGACATCCTCAGCATAATTTTTATTTTTTAGATTTTTATTACCTATGGAAGTGAGCATTTCACTTTTAAATTCTGGAATTCATTTTATATACCTTACTGAGACATATACTTCAATATTATAAAAAGATGTAACAGCTGTTATAAAACAATTGCTACATAAGTGAAAATGAAATAAATCTAGGAGAATTCCTTCAAGGTCACTAAATAATGAGCACCGAGTAACTCACCTCACAGCACTCAGAAAAAACAAATAAAGGTTTAGAGGACGCGGCAAGATGGCACTCCAGGCAGAAGTACCACGCCGTCCCTCCACAGCAAAGATCCGAAAAACTAAGCCAAACAGAGAATCAACAATCCTGAAACCCTAGAACATCAAATGAAGAGATAAAGAACTCAGCCAAACACCAAACGGAGTGAGAATACTGAAAGAGAACAGAGAGCGAGGAGAGACTCATGCAGAGATCCCCTACCAGCTAACACAGCGCGGATCCACCATCTTGGACTCCTATCGGAGACCAGCAAATGGGAGAACAGGAGAGCAGCCTCGCGGAGTGACCAGTAGGAGACGGAATGACCGTCTCTCATCTGTCCATTCCAATGACAAGCTCCCCTAGCATTCTTTTATGTTTGTATGCTTTTAGCTCCTGCTCCTCTCTCCTCTCTCCCATATCCAGCTTAGCGTCACACATAACCATCTCCCCGCTGCATCCTGCCTACCTACACCGTGCACTTCACATCACACCACCAAGCTGTGCAGGCACGCCCTGTTGGAACATGCCCAGCACTGACTACAGACCGTCCTGGTGGCTGCGGTGAGTGCCACAAACAACCCATCCCACTGGCTCCTCTTCAGCTAGACTTGCCCAGCTGTACCACAAGGATGAAACAAAAAAAATCTACAATCAATAAACGAGAGAAATATCTACTGAATGCACTGAAAACAGCAAACAATATCAAAACATTTACTAAAACAAGACAAGATGGCTCCAATAGGTGTCCAAATTAAAACACCAGATAACTCTCCTGTGGAAGAAAATGCACTAGAAGTACCTGATAGGGAACTCAAATCACTAATACTCGGAATTTTCCAAGAACTGAGGCAAAAAGCTGACAAACATGAGGAAAAAATAGACAAATTTATGGAAAATACAGGCAAAAAATTGGAAGAATTCAGGAAGATGATGCAGGAACAAAATGCCAAAATAAATTCACAACTCGAAATTATACAAAAAAAACAATTAGAAATCCAAAAGATAAACAAAAAGATTTCAGAAATGGACGGTATCATAGAAGGGCTGAGAAGTAGATTTGAAACCGTGGAAGACAGGATCAGTGGAACTGAAGACAAACACTTGGATACAACTCTGTTTCAGGAAAACTAAGAAAAAAGAACAAAGAAAAATGAAGAGACCCTGAGAGTTATGTGGGACACAATTAAAAGCAAAAACTTACGAGTGATTGGCATACCAGAACACGGGGAGAAAACAGAAACCACAGAGAGGATCATTGAGGAACTGCTGACAGAAAACTTTCCCAATATCATGAAAGATGAAAAGCTGGCCATCCAAGAAGCTCAACGAACCCCATATAGAAGAGACCCCAAAAGAAAATCACCAAGACATCATATTCACACTCGCCAAAACCAAAGGCAAACAAAGAATCCTGAGAGCAGCTTGTGAAAAACAAGAAGTCACATACAGAGGAGAAACAATAAGACTAAGCTCAGATTATTCTTCAGAAACCATGCAGGCAAGAAGGCAGTGGGATGACATATATAAAATCTTGAAAGGAAAAAATTGTCAGCCAAGAATAATATATCCTGCAAAACTCTCGTTCAAATTTGATGGTGAAATTAGGTCATATCCAGATAAACAGAAACTAAGGGAATATGCAAAAGTCAAACCAAACTTACAAGAATTATTAAAGGGAGTTCTTCGATCTGAGGACAAACAACTTCAGCCCTCAGGCAGGACCTAGGACCTAGGACGCAGGTTCATACGAACCAGATACCATTCTAGGAAATGAACTATCGAGGACTATCCAAAACCAAAAGAAATACAACAGGGACTCAGAGCAATCAATCAAAGGATGACAACAACATCAAAACAATGAAAGAGGGAACAAACGGCATAGGTATAGAAACTTCTGACGGAGAGGAAGGCAAGGAGATACCAAGTAAGGTTAGACTGCTTCAAACTTAGAAAGATAAGGGTAAAATTCATGGTAACCACAAAGAAAGTTAAGAAACCAACTTATAAAAATAAAGACGAAAAACATAAAGTCTCAGCAAAAACAAAACCTACAAAAACAAAAGAAATGAACACAAAATCCACAAACAAAAGTAACTCAGCACAAGAGAGTAAGAAGAACAAAGAAAACTTCAGCACCACAAAAGAAAGCACTACAAAATGACAGCAACAAACTCACATCTATCAATAATTACACTGAATATAAATGGCAGAGATGGAATTAAAAAATTCCTAGAATCAAATGAGAATGAAAACACATCATACCAAAACCTTTGGGACACAGCAAAGGCAGTCCTCAGAGGACAATTTATAGCAATAGATGCACATATCAAAAATCAAGAAAGGGACAAAATCAAAACATTAACTACAGAACTCAAATAAATAGAAAGAGGACACCAAAAAAAGCCCACAACCACCAGAAGAAAGGAGATAGTAAAGATCAGAGCTGAAATGAATGAAATAGAGAACAGAAAAACAATAGAAAGAATCAACAAAACCAAAAGTTGGTTCTTGGAAAGAATCAACAAAATCGACAAACCACTGGCCAGACTGACAAAAGAAAAACAGCAGAGGGCACAAATAACCCAAATAAGAAATGAAATGGGGTACATTACAAAAGACCCAACCAAAATAAAAAGGATTATAACAGAATATTATGAAAAACTATATTCCAACAAATTTGAAAACCTAGAGGAAATGGATAAATTTCTAGAAACACACGGCCTACCAAAACTACAACAAAGTGATATTGAAATTCTAAACAGACCCATAACAGGAGAAGAGATTGAAAACGTAATAAAAAAACTCCCAACCAAAAAAAGCCCTGGCCCAGATGGCTTCACTGGAGAATTCTACAAAACATTTACAGAAGAGCTTGTACCAGTTCTACTCAAGCTATTTCAGACCATAGAAGAGGAAGCAACACTGCCAAATTCATTCTATGAAGCCAGCATAACGCTGATACCAAAACCAGGCAAAGACATCACAAAAAAAGAAAATTACAGACCAATATGTCTCATCAATATAGATGCAAAAATTCTGAACAAAATTCTAGCCAATAGAATTCAGTATCATATCAAAAAAATAATACACCACGACCAAGTAGGAGTCATACCAGGTATGCAAGGATGGTTTAACATTAGAAAATCCATCAACGTAATACACCACATAACTAAAAGGAAAGAAAAAAATCACATGATCTTCTCAATTGATTCAGAAAAGACATTTGACAAAGTCCAACACCCATTCCTGATAAAAGCTCTCAATAAAATAGGTATAGAAGGGAAATTTCTCAACATAATAAAGGGCATCTATGCAAAACCAACCGCCAACATCATTCTTAATGGAGAGAGGCTGAAAACATTCGCCTTGAAAACAGGAACAAGACAAGGATGCCTTTTATCACCACTCCTATTTAACATTGTGCTGAAAGTTCTAGCTAGAGCAATAAGGCAAGAGAAAGAAATAAAGGGCATCCAAATTGGTAATGAAGAAGTGAAACTGTCCCTGTTTGCAGATGATATGATACTATACATAGAAAACCCTAAAGACTCCACAAGAAATCTACTGGAACTAATAGAAAGATTCAGGAGAGTAGCAGGATCCAAGATAAACATTCAAAAATCAGTTGGATTCCTATACACCAGTAAAGAGAATGATGAAAAGGAGATCAGGAAATCAATACCATTTTCAATAGCCCCTAAAAAGATAAAATACTTAGGAATAAATCTGACCAAGAATGTAAAAGACCTATACAAAGAAAACTACAAAACACTGCTGCATGAAACCCAAAGGGATCTACATAAATGGAAAAACATACCATGCTCATGGATAGGCAGACTCAACATTGTGAAAATGGCAATTCTACCTAAAGCAATTTACAAATACAATGCAATCCCGATCCAAATACCAACAACATTCTTCAAAGAGATGGAAAAACTAATCATTAACTTTATTTGGAAAGGGAAGAAGCCCCGAATAAGTAAAGCACTACTGAAGAAGAAGAATAAAGTTGGAGGACTCACACTACCTGACTTGAGAACTTACTATACAGCTACAGTATTCAAAACAGCCTGGTACTGGTACAACAACAGAGACATTGACCAATGGAATAGAATTGAGAACCCAGATGTAAATCCATCCACCTACGGTAACCTGATTTTCAACAAGGGCCCAAAGTCCATCAAATGGGGAAAAGACAGTCTTTTTAACAAATGGTGCTGGCAAAACTGGATATCCATTTGCAGAAAAATGAAACAGGACCCATACCTCACAGCGTATACAAAAACTACTTCAAAATGGATCAAAGACCTGAATATAAAGCCTAAAACTATAAAGTTCATAGAAGAAAAAATAGGACCAACACTTCAGGCCTTGATACATGGCATTAACAGGATACAAACCATAATCATCAACACACAAAACCCAACAGATAAGCTAGATAACTGGGATCTTCTAAAAATCAAACACCTATGCTCTTCAAAAGACTTCACCAAAAGAGTCAAAAGAGAACCTACAGACTGGGAAAAAATTTTTGGACAGTACAAGTCAGACAAAGGTCTAATCTCCATAATCTACAAGAAAATCCAACACCTCTACAACAAAAACTCAAACAATCCTATCAAAAAATGGGCAAAGGAAATGAACAGACACTTCACCAAAGAAGACATTCAAATGGCCAATAGACACATGAGGAAATGCTCTTGTTCACTAGCCATTAGAGAAATGCAAATTAAAACCACAATGAGATACCATCTCACCCCGGCATTACTGGCACAAAAAATACTGGAAATAACAAATGCTGGAGGGGCTGTGGGGAGATGGGAACTCTTATACACTGCTGGTGGGAATGCAAAATGATACAACCATTTTGGAAAATGATATGGCGTTTTCTCAGAAAGCTAGAAATAGACATACCATTCGATCCAGCAATCCTACTCCTAGGAATATATCCTAGAGAAATAAGAGTCGTCACTCAAATAGACATATGCACACCTATGTTCATGGCAGCATTGTTCACAATAGCAAAATGATGGAAACAACGTAGGTGCCCCTCAACAGATTAATGGATAAACAAACTATGGTACATACACACAATGGAGTACTATGCAATGAGAAAGAACAACAATGAATCTGTGAAGCATCTCATAACATGGATGAAACTGGAGGACATTATGCTGAGTGAAATAAGTCAATCACAAAAGGACAAATATTGTATGAGACCTCTATTGTAAAAACCCATGAAAAAATTCACATGCAAAATGTAACAATCCTTGTTGGTTACCAGGGATGGGGGGGGGGAGGGATACTAAATAGGCAATAGATAAGTGGTTATCTTGGGTGAGAGGTGAGACAGTACACAGTACAAAGGAAACTAACACAACCTGCACAAGGAAACGTCATGGAGGCCCCATGGACACATCCAAACTCCCTGAGGGACTGAGTTGTTGGACGGAGGGCTCTGCGGACCATGGTCTCGGGGAACATCTAGCTCATTTGGCATGACACTACTGGAATGCTCTACATTCTACCTTGGTGAGTAGTGTCTGGGGTCTTAAAAGCCTGTGAGCGGCCATCTAAGATACTGCACTGGTCTCATCCCTTCAGGAGCAAAGGAGAATGAAGCGAACAGGATACAAGGAAAAGATTAGTCCAAAGGACTAATTGTCCACACCTACCAAGACCTCCACCGGACTGAGTCCAGTACAGCTAGATGGTGCCCGGCTACCACCGCTGACTGCTCTGACCAGGATCACAACAGAGGGTTCTGGACAGAGCTGGAGAAGGATGTAGAGCATAATTCTAACTCACAAAAAAAAAGAGCAGATTTACTGGCCTATAGGAGACTGGAGAAACCTCAAGAGTATGGCCCCCAGACACCCTTTCAGCTCAGAGGTGAAGTTACCTTAGAGGTTCACTGTTCAGCCTGGGAGTGGACAGCCCAGTAAAACTAAATGAGACTAACGAGGTACAGGAGTCCAGTGACAAGGGCCAGAGGGCAGAGAAGGAGTAGGAAGCTGATGATAAGGAACACAAGTTGAGTAAGGATACTGTTGATGTGTTGTGAGATTGTTAACCATTGTTATAGGGCAACATTTGTAGTAACTGTTAAATGGGAGGCTATTTTGTCCTGTAAGCCTTCATCTTGGGTGAGAATGGCAGCACAATTGGAAGAGCATAGTCAATGTCACTTAAATGTGTACATAAAAAGTTTTGAAATGGTGTATCTTTGGCTATGTGTATTTTCACCAAAAAAAAAAAGAAAAAAATAGCTGAGAATTCAGGGGGTTAAAATGTTGTGGGGTTGTTAACCAAAGTCATAAAACAGCATGTGTACTACTGTTAACATGAGAAACTGTTTGTTCTGTAAGCCTTCACCTGAAGTATAATAAAATATTAATTAAAAAATAAATAAATAAAATAAAATATCAGCATTGGCATCTATAGTGGATAAATGTTTGATCATATATTTTAATTTATAGACAAATACCACCAATTTCCCTCCCATATTTCCAAGATTTTGCTGAAGACTGAGAGAAAAATAGGAAGATTTTCACAGTACCACTAACACAAAAACACCAAAAATCCATTGCTGTTTAGTCAATTCCGACTCATAGTGACCCCATAGGACAGAGTAGAATTGCCCCATAGAGTTTCCAAGGCTGTAAATCTTTATGGAAGCAGACTTCTGCATCTTTCTCCCATGGAGAAAGATGTGTTCAAACCGCCGACCTTTCGGTTAGCAGCCAAGCGCTTAACCACTGTGCCATCAGGACTCCTTACTAACACAAACGCTGAAACAAATAAAGCTCTTACTGTAACCTAAGAAGTAGGAAAAAATATTCTAAAATTTTAATATTTCACCAACATTTCTTCTTAGTAATCATACTTACCTACTATAAATGATAATTCTAAGAAGTTTCCAATTTTATATATGATTCAGATATGAATTTGAAGGGAATAGAGGGAAAAGAAAAACCAACGGTTAAAGAAATTAAAAACTAAATATTCACATGGAAAATTAAGCTTAGTAAATACAGAGTCTATGGAAGTAATTAAAAAAGTGAGTACCCCAAAACATGGACAAATACTGTTGTGCATGAAATAATAAAACATTGTAGAATCTCAATATATTTTCATTTAAAATATCCTGAAACCTAATGAATACAACACATTTAACATTATTTATGAAAAGTTTATTATTGGAGATTATGGAAGGTCTTTATTATAGCATGATGCTATGCTTACTCTCATAGACTATGAGAGAGTAATGTTCAAGAGGATAGGTACTGAAGTCATACAGTCTTTGAATGAATCTTGGTCTAACTTATTTCTGTGTGCGTGATCATGGGTTAAGTTCCTTATCCTTTCTCTTATAAGTTTAAATTTATTTATTCTATAATGGAGATAATAATAACAGTGACAAAGAAACAACATAGTGTATATAAGCAATTTTTATACTGCCTGGCACAGAATCCTAATAAACGGTAGCAGAAAATAAAATTATTTTAATATAGATACCCAGATAAATATTATAAGAAAGCTCCCATATGGTATATGCATACCTAATTATACACATATATAAACACATATATTATTACTAAGAAATAAAAAAGGGTACTTAAGTAAGCATCAAATAACTTAATGGGAGCCACATGATATGCATAGAACATGGAAAGCAGCAAGAAAAGGACTGTATTTTTAGGAACAGATGAAATCCAAAGTTCTAAAACAAATTTTTTGGATGCAATAATTCCAGTTTTATGAGAAGAGAAAATGAGAGACGAAAGAAGAATCTACTGTCTTTCTAGGGTATGTATATCAGTACCTGAAATTCAGTGGAGAAGGTCCAAGTAAAAGAGTAACCTTCTAAGAATAGATTGAAGGGAAATTACAACATTCATCTCTCTCCAAGTTTGTACCTCGATAAATGTCACCTCACTTCATCCAATGTTAATTGAACATTCATTATGTGTCACAAACTGATGAGCAATCCTTGTAGAGATGTTCCAAAGATTTGCTGTGGAGAGAAGATGAAGATACATGTTAAAAAACTTTCTGTTGGTTATTTCAATGAGAAGAGAATTGATGAACTTCATGAGAGCAGATTTAGCCTAGCTGCAAAGTAAGAAGGTAGACTCTGAAGAGTTAATTAATGCGCTTGATACAGGGACAGGGTAGCAGTATATGTAAAACAAATTTCTGAAAATCTTTCATTAGCAGGAAGGAGAAAGACGAAGTGCCACCCTTGGAAAAAGTTATTTGTTTTATATTTTTTGTTTGTTTTCAAATGGGAGCAAACAAAACAGGTATAAGAAATTAAAGATCTAGAAGACAGAAAAATTAGAAATGCAGAAAATATCAAAATTCAAGAGGATATTCAAAGCACTGGATGAAGAATATATAGTAAAGAATGAGAATTTCATTTTTAGAGACAGAAATAAAGGGATAGATGTAATTTTAGTGGATGGTAGGAGCAGGTAGAAGGAATTTTGTCTGAGAACCTCAATTTTATACTATCCCAGGGTCATGAACTCAGCAACTTTAATCATGACCTGAAATTAACTTCAACCTTTGCTTATCATACCTGCACAGCTAATCTCCCAACCTACATAAACTCATGAATATGCTGTTGCTAGTCCTGTATCCAGGCATTCTTAAATGTAGACCTTCATCATCATTATCATCTCTTCGCTGAGAACTGAAATAGCTTTCAGATGAATTGATATTTTCTGTCCAGCAACATCACTCCAGCAAAGTTAGCGTTTCTAAATGCTATTATAATACCCTCCTCCTTTCTCCATCCATCCTTTAAGACTCTTTTTCAATTCTCTTTTTCCTTCTTTGTAAGGTCCAAACACTTTATCATGGCATACAAAAAATACCTTTACTATCTGTCCCTTGTCAAAATTTATCCGGACCCAGAACCTCCCTTTCTTGCCACCCTCCTCACACTCAGCTACACACAACTATTCATGTTAATCAAAAGCTTATTTGCTTTTGTCCTTCCTCTCCTCCTCTCTCCTCTCCTCCCCTCCATTCCCCTCCCTTCTCCTCTCCTCTCCTCCACCAGAAAGCTCCATTTATTAAACAGCTTCAACCTCCTCCATGATGCTCTTTCCCGTCTTTGCAACACGAAGTGTACTTTGATAAAATGTAAAACTCTTTTGATTTCATCTACTTTAATGGGAGAAACTGTACATTGTTTTCTCATTTACATAATGTACTGGGAATGTTCCATCCATGTTATACAAAGCGTATTTTGATTACATGCAAAACTCCCACCCTCAGTTAAGTCCCACTTCCCCTGTGCTGCTATTGCATTTTGTGCAAGTCTCTACCTAACACTGACACACTCTTGTTTGTGATTTTCCCATGTTTGACTTTAAAGATAGGAATCATGCCTTCAATTCATTCAACCAATCTTTGCTAAATGTCTGCTCTGTACCACACCCTTGAGATACAAAGATTTAAAACACCATCTTGTCCTAAAAGAGGTCACCAAAAAATAGGTAATTTAGTAAAATATTTAGCTGTATGATAGAGAAAAGGACAGGGGTTTATAGGAGCACCTAATCCTGGCTAGGGCATGAAAATTAAACAAAATAGAAAACCAAACAAATAAATTTTTTTAAAAAGCACTTTCTACAGAAGCTGAAACTAAGACATTCTTGTCTTCATCACAAAGGACAATGCCTCAATTAATATTAAATTAAAAAAAAATCCTGGAGTGAATCAATAAAATTCATAGAACACTTTACCTTTATAGTCTCTGAAAAAATAACAGAAGTATTTCATTAACTGTGATATGCGTGAATGGTGGCTACAAACTGGGCAAACAATATTGCTTATTTACAGTAGCTCTCTAGGAGATGGATATTTGTCAGAATTGAGTTACCCATAACTAATCTGTCAAAGCTTTACATATATACTTTGGTAAACTTATGCATTATTTTAACACTGTTTTTATGCAGCTTTCTAAAATATACATTAAAAAACTTGTTTATTTTTCTAATACTAATTTTATATTATGTACATATTGATCCTTTCCTTACTTGATTTTTTTAAGAGGATAAATTATTCCACACACTCTCCAACTGACTCTTCAGTTCTGTGCAAGAGACAATACATCATGACTAGGAGCCACTAATTAATACTTCTGTCAAATAGATTGATGAGCCATTGCAACTCCCTGAAAGTATGTGGAGTCTCTGGATCTGACTTGTTTTTAGTCATAAAAATACTGACTTGATGAGTAAGTTTGACAAGGTAATTCTACCCCAATTTAAGTTGCTGGCAACATGCCAAACTCAGAAACCATCCATTTATTTAGCTGCAATCATGAATACAAGAGCTGTGTTCAAAATTTTAATATTATCAACCCTGTTTCTAACACTTAACCGGTGAGCTCATCAACTCATGACAAATGGATTACATCACTTATTTATGTTTTTTTCAATGGTACACACCAACTTCCCCTGGGGAGCTCATTGTACTACCTAGTAAACCAAAACTATATTCTATTCTGGAGGTGGGGCCAAGATGGTGGCGTAGTCGGACCCTTCCGGTGGACCCTCTTACAACAAAGACCCAAAAAAACAAGTGATTTGATTATATATGGCAATGTGGGGGCCCTGAACATCAAAGGCAGAGCTGAGGAACTGGACTGACTGGCAGGGGAAGGGAGAGACGGTTCAGAAGCAGTGAGGAGTTGCCAGACCTGACTCAGCGAGACCCCGAGCCCTTCAGGCCTGATCAGCTCAGGGGTGAGCGGTGAGACGGGTGAGCGGTGAGGCAGGCAAGCAGCCGTGCTCGGGAGGCACATTTTCCACACCGGGACAGACCCAGCATGAGAGAGTCTACACGGCCATCCAGAACGAGTAAGAACCAGCCCTCAATCCGGCAAAAGATAAGTAATTGCGTACAGCTTACCACACCGATCAAAAACATCCTCCTTAGGCAAAAACCTCTCTCCAATTTACCTCCCCAGTCCGTGCTCAGCACTAGGTCCTGGACTGGCTTCAGCAATTGCCAAGTCCCCTGGGCAGGAAGCAGGATCCGTCACACACCCGGAGCCATTCTCCCTACTTTGGAGAGTGAACAAATTAACAAACGGGGAAAAAATAAACTGCTGGCTCCCCTAATCCAGGAACCCAGGGTAGGCACACCTCCTTTGCCTAGGCACAGGCATAAAGGATCAACAGACTTTGAGTGCCTTTCCCCCTGCATAGATGTGTGGGTCCATGTCAACAGCATAGGCCCTCATTACCTCAGTACAACAGGGTATATACCGGAAGTTTAACTGCAACTGTTTCAGCTGTGAAGGGGCAGGTTCTTGACATTTGACACTGCTCAGCCCATTAAGCAGGGTCTTCACCTACCCACACCAGGGGCCTGAGGACTGGTGACTCCATCTATGCCACCTAGCCACCTGTGATAGGGGCCCATGGATAAGACGTGCCTTGCAGTCCTTACAGCCAACAGCATTAAGTGCTTACAGTCCAGCTGCAAAACCCAGCCACCTATGGGCTCTAGGAAACAGGGACACGCCTTCCTCCTAGACACTTGAGGGCAGCCATCAGCCCCCTGCCTTGCTTACAGTGTGTCCCCCTGCTGGAGCCAGATGCCTGTGCCTACATCAATCACCCATGCCTGTCTAGGACTGTAAGTGAGAGACTACATCACACACTTGGTGGCTATCTACCTGGGCACCTGAGCTGAATCCATACAGGAAGAGTAGGTGGACTCCTGAGCTCACACACCTAGTAACAGATCTAATCACCTGGTGACAGGACATCAGAGCTTCAAAGGTGCCAATAATCAAACTAGTTCATACGAGCAGCCTATTTGGGCATATCAAAACAAAACAAGAAGCTAGGATACAGTAAGCAAACATAAACTAAATAAATATAATAACTTATTGATGGCTCAGAGACAACAGTCAATATCAAATCACATAAAGAGGCAATCCATGATGGCTTCGGCAAGCTCCCAAAATAAAGAATCCAGAAATTTTCCAGAGGAGGAAAATTTCTTAGAATTATAAGAGGCAGAATACAAAAGATTAATACACAGAACTCTTCAAGAAATTAGGAAGGAAATTAGGCAATACACAGAACACGCAATAGAGGAAATTAAAAAGATTAGAGAAGAGCATAATGACAAATTTAACAGGCTGCAAGAATCCATAAAGAGACAGCAGTCAGAAATCCAGAAGATTAACAATCAAATTTCAGAATTAGACAACTCAATAGAAAGTCATAGGAGCAGAACTGAGGCAATGTAAGTCACAATTAGTAGACGGAAGATAAAGCACTTGACATCAACTTATCTGAGAAAAATCAGAAAAACAGATTTAAAAAAAAATGAAGAAAGCCTAAGAATTATGTGGGACTCTATCAAGAGGAATAAACTACGAGTGATTGGAGGATCAGAATTGGGGGGGGGGGGTGGCGGGGATAACAGAAAATACAGAGAAAATTGCTGAAGATTTCCTGGCAGAAAATTTCCCTGATATTGTGAAAGATGACAAGATATCTATCCAAGATGGTCATCAAACCTCACATAAGGCAGATGCCAAAAGAAAGTCACCGAGACATACTGTAATCAAACTTGCCAAAACCAAAGATAAACAGAGAATTTTAAGAGTGGCTAGGGATAAACAAAAAGTCATCTACAAAGGAGAGTCAATAAGAATAAGCTCAGACTACTCAGCACAAACCATGCAGGCCAGAAGGCAATGAGATGACATATATAAAGCCTTGAAGGAAAAAAAAACTGCCAGCAAAGAATAATATATCCAGCAAAACTGTCTCTCAAATATGATGGCAAAATTAGGGCATTTCCAGATAAACAGAAGTTTAGGGAATTTGCAAAAACCAAACCAAAATTACAAGAAATACTAAAGGGAGTCCTCTGGTTAGAAAATCAGTAACATCAGATAACAACCAAAGACTGGAACACACGACAGAGCAACCAGATATCAACCCAGACAGGGAAGTCACAAAAGTAAATCAAAGATAAAACACTGAAAATAGGGAAACAGATGTCAAAATGTAACAGACGACAACATTAAAACAAAAAAGAAGGACTTAAAAATGTAGACATAGATTTTTCATATGGAGAGGAAGTCCAGGCGATAAAAAGAAATAAAAGACTGGATAAACTTAGAAAAATCGGGGTAAATATTAAGGTAACCACAAAGGAAACTAACAATCTTACAAGTCAAAATAAAAAACTAGAAAAATATAAAGACTCAGCAAACACAAAATCAATAACAATGAAAAAAATGAAAAGAAAATACATAAAGAAAAACAACTTAGCACAGAAAATTAAGTGCAACAAAGAAAGTGTGAACAACACACAAAAAAGACATCAAAATGACAGCACTAAACTCATACCTATTAATAATTACACTGAATGTAAATGGACTAAATGCACCAATAAAGAGACAGAGAGTGGCAGATTGGATAAAAAAAAAACACGATCCGTTTATATACTGCCTACAAGAGACACACCTTAGACTTAAAGACACAAACAAACTAAAACTCAAAGGACGGAAAAAATATATCAAGCAAACAACACTCAAAAAAGATCAAGAGTGGCAATATTAATCTCTAACAAAATAGATTTTAAAGTAAAATCCACCACAAAGGATAAAGAAGGACACTATATAATGATTAAAGAGTCAATACACCAGGAGGACATAACTATAATAAATATTTATGCACCCAATGACAGGGCTCCAAAATACATAAAACAACCTCTAACAGCACTGAATAGAGAGATAGACAGCTCCACAATAGTAGTAGGGGACTTCAACATGCCACTTTTGGTGAAGGACAGAACATCCAGAAAGAAGCTCAACAAAGACACAGAAGATCTAAATGCTACAATCAACCAACTTGATCTCATAGACATATACTGAACAGTCCACCCAACAGCAGCCAAGTATACTTTCTTTTTGAATGCACATGGAATATTCTCCAGAATATACCACACATTAGGTCATAAAGCAAGCCTTAACAAAATCCAAAGCATCGAAATATTAAAAAGCATTTTTTCTGACCATAAAGCCATAAAAGTAGAAATCAACAACAGAAAAAGCAAGGAAAAAAAAAATCAAACACATGGAAACTAAACAACACCTTGCTTAAAAACTACTGGGTTATAGAAAAAATTAAGAATGCAATAAAGAAATTCATAGAATCAAATGAAAATGAAAACCCATCACACCAGAACCTTTGGGACACAGCAAAAGCAGTACTCAGAGGTCAGTTTACAACAGTAAATGCACACGTCCAAAAAGAAGGAAGGGCCATAATCAAAACATTAACCCTACAACTGGAACAAGTAGAAAGAGAGCAGCAAAAGAAGCCCTCAGGTGCCAGAAGAAAGGAAATAATAAGAATTAGAGCAGAATTAAATGAAATAGAGAATAGAAAAGCAATTGAAAGAGCTAACAAGACCAAAAGATGGTTCTTTGAAAAGATCAGCAAAATCGATAAACCATTGGCCAAACTGACAAAAGAAATACAGAAAAGGAAGAAGATAACCCATATTAGAAATCAGATGGGTGATATCACAAGAGACCCAACTGAAATTAAACAAATCATAACAGAAAACTATGAAAATTTTGTACTCTAACAAATTTGAAAACCTAGAGGAAATAGACAAATTTCTAGAAACTCACTACCTATCTAAACTAACACAACAGAGGTAGAACAATTAAATAAACCCATAACAAAAGAAGAGAACGAAAAGGTAATTAAAAAACTCTCAACAAAAAAAGTTTTGGCCTGGATGGTTTCACTGGAGAATTCTACCAAACTTTCAGAGAAGAGTTAACACCATTACTACTAAAGGTATTTCAGAGCATAGAAAAATATGGAATATTCCCAAACTCATTCTATGAAGCCAGCATAACCCTGATACCAAAACCAGGTAAAGACACCACAAAAAAAGAAAATTACAGACCAATATCCTTCATGAACATTGATGCAAAAATCCTCAACAAAATTCTAGCCAATAGAATTCAGCAACATATGAAAAAAATAATTCACCATGACCAAGTGGGATTTATACCAGGTATGCAGGGATGATCAACATTAGAAAAACAATCAATGTAATGCATCATATAAATAAAACAAAAGAACCATATGATCTTATCAATTGATGCAGAAAAGGCATTTGACAAAGTCCAACACCCATTCATGATAAAAACTCTCAACAAAATAGGAATAGAAGGGAAATTCCTCAATATAATTAAGGGTATTTATACAAAACCAACAGCCAACATCATCCTAAATGGAGAGACTTTGAAAGCAAAGTCTCTTGAGAACAGGAACAAGACAAGGATGCCCTTTATCATCACTCTTATTCAACATTGTGCTGGACGTCCTAGCCAGAGCAATCAGGCTAGAAAAAGAAATAAAGGGCATTCAAATTGGTAGGGAAGAAGTCAAAGTATCTCTATTTGCAAATGATATGATCTTCTACACAGAAAACTCTGAAGAATCTACAAGAAAACTACTGGAACTAATAGAAGATTTCAGCAAAGTTTTAAGTACAAGATGAACGTACAAAAATCAGTTGGATTCCTTTACACCAACAAAGAGAACCTCGAAGAGGAAATCAGCAAATTGGTACCATTTACAATAACCCCCAAGAAGAAAAAATACTTAGGAATAAATCTAACCAGAGACGTAAAAGACCTATACAATGAAAACTACAACACACTACTGCAAGAAACCAAAAGAGACCCACGTAAGTGGAAAAACATACCTTGCTCATGGATAGATAGACTCAACATTGTGAAAATGTCAATTCTACCCAAAGCAGTCTACAGATACAATGTAATCCCGATCCAAATTCCAGTGGCATTTTTTAATGAGATGGAGAAACAAATCATCAACTTTATATAGAAAAGGAAGAGGCCCCAAATAAGTAAAGCATGACTCAAGAAGAACAAAGTGGAAGGCTTCACACTACCTGATTTCAGAACGTATTATACTGCCACGGTACTCAAAACAGCCTGGTACTTGTACAACAACAGATACATAGACCAATGGAACAGAACTGAGAATCCAGACATAAATTCATCTACCTATGAGCAGCTGATATTTGACAAAGGCCCAAAGTCCATTAATTGGTGAAAAGAAAGTCTCTTTAACAAATGGTCCTGGCATAACTGGATATCCATCTGCAAAAAACTGAAACAAGACCCATACCTCACACCATGCACAAAAACTAACTCAAAATGGATCAAAGACTTAATATAAAATCAGAAACAATAAAGATCATGGAAGAAAAAACAGAGACATTAGGAGCCCTGATACATGGCATAAACACTATACAAACCATAAGTAACAATGCACAAGCACCAGAAGACAGACTAGATAAATGGGAGCTCCTAAATATCAAACACTTATGCTTATCAAAAGACTTCACCAAAAGAGTCAAAAGACAACCTACAGACTGGGAAAAAAATTTTGGCTATGACAAATCTGACTGCATCTAATCTCTAAAAGCTACTGCAAAACCTCAACAACAAAAAGACAAATAACCCAATTAAAAAATGGGCAAAGGATATGAACAGACACTTCGCAATGAATATATTCAGGCAGCTAACAGACACATGAAGAAATGCTCATGATCATTAGCCATTACAGAAATGCAGATCAAAACTACAATGAGATATCATCTCATCCCAACAAGGCTAGCATTAATCCAAAAAACACAAAATAATAAATGCTGGAGAGGTTGTGAAGAGACTGGAACACTTCTACACTGTTGGTGGGAATGTAAAATGGTACAACCACTTTGGAAATCGATTTGGCGCTTCCTTGAAAAGCTAGAAATAGAAGTACCATATGATCCAGGCATCCCACTCCTTGGAATATATCCTAGAGAAATAAGAGCCATCACACTAATAGATATGTGCACACCCACGTTCATTGCAGCACTGTTCACAATAGTGAAAAGATGGAAACAACCTAGGTGCCAATCAACAGAAGAATGGATAAAAAAATGATAGTATAACCACACAATGGAAAACTATGCAATGATAAAGAACAATGATGAAGCTGTGAAACATCTTAAAAACATGGAGGAAGCTGGAGGTCATTATGCTGAGTGAATTTAGTCAGTCACAGAAGGACAAATATTGTACAAGACCACTATTATAAGAACTCAGTAAAGGTTTAAAGACAGAAGAAAACATTCTTTGATGGTTAGGAGGGTGGGGAGGGAGGGTGAGGGTTATTTACTAGTTAGATAGCAGATAGAATTATCTTAGGTGAAGGGAAGGACAGCACACACTACAGGGGAAGTCAGCACAACTGGACTAAACCAAAGCTAAGAAGTTTCCTGAACACAATCAAACACTTTGAGGGACAGAGTAGCAGGTGTAGGGATCTGGGGACCATGCTTTCAGGGGACATCTAGGTCAACTGCCATAGCAAAGCTTATTAAGAAAATGTTCTGCATCCTACTTTGGTGAGTAGCGTCTGAGGCCTTAAAAGCTTGCAAGTGGCCATCTAAGATGCATCAATGGTCCCAATGACCTACAGTAAAGGAGAATGAACAACACCAAAGACACAAGGAAAGTACTAGCCCAAGAGACAGAAAGGGCCACATAAACCAGAGACTTAATCAGCCTGAGACCAGAAGAACTAGATGGTGCCTGGCTACCAACAATGACCATCCTGACAGGGAACACAACAGAGAGTCCCTAATGGAACAGGAGAAAGGTGGGGTGCAGAACTCAAATTCTAGTAAGACCAGACTTAAGGGTCTGACTGAGACTGGAGGAACCCTGGAACGCATGGCCCCCGGATTGTCTATCAGCCCAGAACTAAAACAATTTCCAAGGCCAACTCTTCAGACAGGGATTGGACTGGACTATGGGACATAAAGTGATACTCGTGAGGAGTGTGCCTCTTAGCTAAAGTAGATACAAGAGACTAAATGGGTAGTGTCTGTCCGGAGGTGAGATGGGAAGGCAGAGAGTATTAGGAGCTGGTTGAATGGACATGGGGAATCGGGCGGAAAAGAGGAATGTGCTGTCACAGTATGGGGAGAGCAGTTAGAGTCACATAACTATGTATGTATAAATTTTTGTATGGGAAAAAATTTAAAAATTTAAAAAAATAAAAAAGATGGGTGCAAAATTTAAAAAAAATTAAATTCTATTCTACCATCCGTATGAAAATTGTAAAGAAGAGAATGAAAGGCAAACATATCAGTGGAGAATGAAACAGTAAGCAGTCACTAAATTAACTTATGACATGATGAAAAGTGGCAAAGTAAATGTGTCACAGTAGTGTAACTGATATGTTTTCAGAGAGATAAGATGCCTACCTAAAAAGTTTCACAAATGTATTATAAGTTCTAAACAAAATATTTTGTTGTTGTTTTATTTCTATTCAGCATCTATCTTTGTAGGACTCTTTGTTAAGGAGTTGGTGGTAATGACAATTGAAGTGAAGTTAGTAAACCTTCTGTCACCCTCAAGAGTATCCAGATATGAACTGCATCCTTGTTCTCAAAGGAGGGATTCCTTTTTTAATGCTTTTTTCCATTATTCAAAGAGAAAGTAGGCCAGTACGTATACTAAATTATGACATGAGGAAGCATTTAAAAAAAATACAATTTTATGAAGAAGGTTCTTCAAGTTTGGGGAATCCAGACAGTTTCTGAAGGATGAGTGCTTATTAGTCTACTTGGTGCCCTTCAAAAGTCTGGAGCTCTCTTGTTCTCCTGGAGCATCGATTTGGAATGTGGGACTCTGGGAAACTATTGGATTGTGGAGAAACACACACCACAAGGATGGAAAATGGAGAGACATGATGGAAGAAGTTATGCCAGAAGTTTATGTCCCTTGGTGTTCTGCTTGACGCTCTTCAACCAAACTAGAGAAGTTTTATTAAATGGGGGAAAATATGTGGCAGTCTGCTTCCATAAAGATTATAGCCTTGGAAACCTTATAGGACAGTTCTACTCTGTTCTGTAGGGTAATTCTGAGTTGGAATCAACTCAACAGCAAGGCGTAATGAGTAAAGTTAATGTAAGGAGCCCTGGTAGTGAAGTGGTTAAGCACTCGGCTGCTAACTGAAAGGTCCGTGGTTCAAATCCACCAGTTGTTCCACTGGAGAAAAATGTGGCAGTACGCTTTTGTAAAGATTACAGCCTTGGAAACCATATAGGAGCAGTTCTACTCTGTTCTATAGAGTCACTATGAGTCAGAATCTACTCGATGGCAATGAGTTTTTTTTGTTGTTGTTTTGTTTCTGATAAAGTTAATGCTGCAAAAATGTACATCACAGAGGAACCAAGATGACTGCTCAAATTATCCTAACTGCTCTTCCCATAGTTTACCATTGCATTAGTGATTAATGTAGGCATTATCTGGGTTCAAGGACTAAACTTCTTAATGGGTAAAGTGAGGAAGAAAATAGAACCATCACAGAGGAACCAAGATGACTGCTCAAATTATCCTAACTGCTCTTCCCATAGTTTACCATTGCATTAGTGATTAATGTAGGCATTATCTGGGTTCAAGGACTAAACTTCTTAATGGGTAAAGTGAGGAAGAAAATAGAACCTAATTCCTCGTGGCTGAATTCTGTTCTACTTGCCATAACAATCCTAAAGACCTTGGGATCAGGTTTGGAATATCATACTTTTTTTCCCCATAGCAAATCGTTTTAGATTAATATTAGGATTTTCTATAATATTTGTTATAGATTTCATTTGTCTTTCAAAGAGGCAGATATTACAATGATACTCATCAAAAAATAATGGCTAAATCATCTCAACCTTTGAAAAAGTAGTAGAAAGAACACGATGAAGATGTTTCTGTTGAGGATTTGAAAGTAGAGGATAAATGAACAGAGACTATAGAATGTGATTAGATTACATGTTGTGTGTCCTCCTTCAGCAACAGACAGATCCCTGTTAATGTAAAAAGATCTTCATATTATTACTTGACAAAACAGAAGAATGATAATCTTTTTTCGTTTGAGCTGAATGGTGACTTCTATGTACATTATATGCCTGTGTCTGGAATTTTAATAGATTTAAGAAATTTATCCTTGGAAATATATGAAGCACCAGGAATGAAAACATGAAATATACTCCAAGAACAAACAATATGTTAACTGCAAAAATTTCTTAAAATTCAAAAATAAGCTGTTAAAAAAACAAAAGATTTAACACTTGCCCCGTATACTGCATTATGTCCTAAATAATTTGTCCTTGAGCAAAAAAACAAAAAGCTTATTTGATATATTTTTTTCTCAGTTTCACTGTTTGGAAAATAAAATAAAGAAAATATAACCCATATGTAAGAATGCTGCCCATTTTCTCAAGAAACATATATTTTATTGAGCAATCAATCCTAAGGCTGTTTTAGAAATGCAGTTGATAATTTCCACATACTTTTCACTAGTGCAACTCCAGAAAAATACCTTACTTTAATTACATTTTTCTACACATGATAATAATTAACACATAAAATGCTAGCGATTTAGAAATCTTATAAACACATGCTATCATCTTGATTTTCATAAAGGTTGATGAAATTATTACTTTTTGGTTCTATATATAAGATAAAAATGGTCTCTTCTGAACAATGTATATTTTCTGTCTTTACTTATTTATGATGTTTATATTTCCTCATTTTCTAATTTGGATAAGTCCTTAGAAATGTTTCCATTTTATACTAAGTAGTACATCATTTTCTTGTTGTCATATCAAAATGATTTTTAAGAAATCCTTAAAATGGTAAAGCTATCTACTGATAATTTAAAATTACGGTCAGTCATCTCTGACTTTACATCAAACATAAGCAAAATCTTTTTTTTTTTTAAAGTAATGGTATATTGAATACTCTGGGATATGATTTGATATCTAAACTCTTGTGAGTAAAGTTTTATATTCTGCATTACCAAACCATTTCCTGAAGCTTAATTTGATATAAAATAAGATTTGCATCTTACTCATGAAAACAAACAAAGAAGAACAATAGAATAGTTTAGGACATCTCAATTTGAATAGATGAATTAATAAGGAACTCAAAATAAATATCAATCATAATTACTTCCTTGCCTCCTTCTTTGGCTTTTGAAATTAATAATTTTTAAAAAAGTGAGGCAAACCAACCAGCCAGGATGATTTATAAAATTAAAAAAAAATAATCAAAATAACTTCATGGACCCTTCTCACAATAACAGAGACTACTTCTTTCTAAAATAGAGAGTGGTGCTCAAAGTCCCTGCATTAGAATCAAATCTCTAAAAGTTAGCTTAAGAGCCTGTATAAAGAGAAGCCTTTGGGCCCAGATGGTTTACAAATCTGAGTATGTAAAACTGGTGTCATAAACTTTGAAACGTGTTAAAAAAATCTTCAAAACTAATTTATCATCAAGGGTTCTGCATGCAATTTGGAGCTTGTTAAATTCTAAAAATAACTAAATTGCCAAATGACATTTTATGAATTAGTGAAATTACAAACACTAAAATATATTGTAAAGTTTTAAGAGAGTGTTTGGAGATACAATTGGCTGACAGTTCCAATTTTAGTTTTTTCTATCCCTATACTCTGATCTAATATTTATTGTTTTTAAAAGAAATGAATTTGTCTTGATAAGTGCCACTAAGGACTGAAGAGGGTGGGACAAATGGTAAAATTAAATCCAAAGAGAATTTGATAACATATGTTTTGTTCCTTTACCATAATGAAACTACTGACCCAACTTCAACAGAAAATTAATTTCGAATTTAGAGGCCAAAAAGTCTTTTAAAATTCTCTGATTTGAGTTCTTTGTTATCAGTAGCCATCTCTGACTATAACCAAAAACCTGGTGCCATCAAGTCAACTCCAACTCATAGCAACCCTACAGGACAGAGTAGAACGATCCCCATAGGGTTTCCAAGAACGGCTGGTGGATTCGACGTGCCGAACTTTCTGGTTAACAGCCCAGCTCTTAACCACTGCGCCACCAGGGCTCCCGAATGACTATACTTACATGTAATTTCTTATAAATATCTGCATGGTTTCTTGTCCCTCGCTCCATGAAAACTAACTAGGTCACTTAAATTCCCACCTGTTGGTTTACCTTCTCTTTGTTCTCTGGGGTCAAATCTTTCCTCATCCAGGGTAATTTAAAAGACCCAATGCTCAATATTCTGGGTGAATTTAGTTGCTGGTTTCTGTTTGGCTCTGTTCCAATAAATGTCTTTTTTTTTTTTTTAAGTTACTAAGCTTCTCTCTGGTAACAGTGTGAGTATCAGCATCTGTTACCATAATCCCTGAATTCTTACCTGACTTTAAACACTCAGAAATCAAAATGTTCTCACTGGAGTCTCTCTTGAAACCTTAGTCCCTATGTTTATATTCCTAATACCTTGCTGTCAAACATGACCCCTCCTACAAACACCAAATGCCGATCTGGGCCATTTGCGACTTCTAGATTGAGTATGTTACTTCCCACGTGAAGATAATAGTTTTGTTGCCTTTTACTATGCCAGCTCAGCCTCTTTCTTTGTCTAACGCTGGGTACACACTGTATTACCTGCCTCGTTATTATGGGTTTTTCTGATCTAATTTTTCTTTTTCTTTTTTAAATGGCCAGGCTTTAGTGAGGTTACTTACAGTCCTTAACATAGATTTTTCTAAGGTGGCAAAGCTGTTAGAACACTGAACAAATGGCCTCATGTTCATAGGCACTATGTTCTATTCGATGTCTACCATTACATAAAAAGTCTAAGCAAATTACTGGAGTGAAACTGAGATAGAAACCAAAAGTGGAGTTAGGGATGGACAGTAAGAGGTAAGATGGTCAGGCATGATGGATTTGGCATAGAATATTGATATTTTTGGCATATTTAATTAAATCAATAACAGTGATCATGACCTCAAGGATTTCTTAAACCCAATCTACAGATTGTAAAATTAGGTGAGGGCAGATACAGACAGTTCATCTGTGCATTTGTCCTACTTACCACAATACCCACCAAAGAATGAACAATTAAACACAATTAAGCAGCCCTCTCTCGTCGACTATGTTGCTGTTGTTAAGTGCTGTCGAGTCGGTTCTGACTCAGAGACCCTACGTACAACAGAAGGAAACATTGCCTGGCCCTGAGCCAGCCTCACAATCCTTGTTATGCTGGAGCCCACAGCTGATTGACTATAGTTATACATAATTAGACAGAAATGTCTTCCATTATAAAATATAACTTTATTTTCTTCACATCAGTAATATGCTGAACTCTGTTTTTTATGTTTTCTTGTTTTTCATAAAAGAAATTAGAGATGTACAACATATGTTTAAATCTTCCATATCCCAAGATAATACGTCATATGAAAGACAATTTTTTTAGCTTTTCAAACATTCTTTTTAATCATTTCAGAGGATTTAAATTATAAAGACAGTGAGGTAAGATGTACGTGTTACTTATTAGTTTTAAAAATTAGGTATGTGCATTGACTTTTTGACAAGCCAGTTTAATGGCAATTGTAGCTAGCTCTTGAGAACACATGTGGATGAATATTTTACTATTGTCTTATTTAATGTCATATATATAGAATGATGATCCATTATAATCTTGGATTTTGTTTAATTATGCCAGATATCAGATTTTTGGGTCTGTTGGGGTCCAGGCATCACTGGGATTATCTTTTATAATGATTCACTATGTTTTTTTTGAGTTTGTTTTATCTTTTAAATTTAAGATTCATTATTTAGTTTTTGTTACGGTGAATTTTCTTTTGATGGTATTTATAAACTTAGAGACAACTGAATATAGAGGAGGTTTTTTTAAAAAGTGTATTAGAGAAAATCTATCAGCTTAATTTTTGTCTCAGATATGTATTACATTTTTTTTAATATGTAGAAGTACATAATGCCAACAAGATGATTATACAATATTAGATGAGCTTCAAAGTAAAGAACGATTGTGCGTTATACTTTAAGAATTTGAAATGTTCAATAATGCTGGTAATATTTCATAAACATTTTATGATAAAAAGGTATAAGACCATCTTTTCTTCAGTAAAAATATAATTTGTAGATAGGAGTATCTATTTAAAAATATGCATGTTTCCCTCTCAATTCCTCTCCCTTTAAGATTGCTATAACAATTTCTTTTTCTTTTGTAACAACTTTCACTTTTCTAATATCCTTAGGCTCCTGTGTGGCACAAATGGTTTGTACTTGACTACTAACTGAAAGGTTGGTGGTTCAAACTCACAGGGCGGCACCAGGGCAGAAATTCCTGGTGATCTGCTTCCATAAAGATTACAGCCAAGAAAACCCTATGGACCAGTTCTACTCCATAACACATGGGGTCGCCATAAGTCAGAATCAACTCAACAGCAGTAGTTTGTTTGTGTTTTATATGCTATTAGAAAAGTAATACACATAAACACACGTACAAAATAATAAAGAAGCTTCTTACCAATGTCACTATAAATCATTTATAAAGCATATGTTTAGTCATATACTTATATGTATCTATTACATATAAATTTGTAAATCTTCTTTGCAAATTTCTAGAATAAGTTTTGTATTTTGTGTGTACTTTCAAATAATAGAATATAGATTATTCGAGCCCACATATGGTTACGCTGCTCTTAATTTATATGGATACACATGAAAACTTGTGTAGCATAATAACCAATGGGAGGTCTTCCTCTGATTATTTTCAGAGACTTGTAACATATTTGTAATGCCCAATAATGATACTTAGCCGCTCTCATTTAAGGCGGTCCAATTAAATTTGGATTACAGGAACTGAAGTAAGAATTAATTCATTGTATTATTTACATGATCCTAATATTTAATTTTTAAAAAGAAACAGCAAATAACTAAAATTATATTCTAAAACTTTGTGCAAGATAGTGTGGAATACAGAATCACATTAAATAACTGTATTTTAATTTTAATTACTTAAAATTTTGTTTTATTCATTCTCTAAACTCAATTTAAAATAAATTTTCACTGTGTACTTTATTCAACATCATCAAAGAACTTCAAAGAACCAAGCTATAATTAAGTATTTCAAATAGGGAAATAAATGCTAGAAATAGAGAATGGTAACACAAGTCTACTTACAGTTTCTAATGCAGTTTGAATTTAACATGGGCAAAAAAACTAAAGTCTCAATTGTTGCCTGAGAGAACTGTTTCAGTCAAGGACAAAGTATAGGCCATATAGAAGACTTAACATTTTTCTACCATTTTAATTCTTTTAACTATTAGCACATAATTTTAGCTCTGTTTGTGGTTTTTTTTTTTTTAATATTTTATTGTACTTCAGGTCAAGGCTTA
The DNA here is from genome assembly GCA_030035585.1 of Dugong dugon. Classification (NCBI taxonomy): domain Eukaryota; kingdom Metazoa; phylum Chordata; class Mammalia; order Sirenia; family Dugongidae; genus Dugong; species Dugong dugon. The sequence continues at coordinate 111,962,295 of CM057468.1, read as the reverse complement.
CAGAACAAATAGTTTCTCATGTAACAGTAGCACACATGCTGTTTTATTACATTGGTTAACAACCCCACAACATTTTAACCCTCTAAATTCTCAAATTTTTTTTTTTTTGGTGAAAATACACATAGCCAAAGATACACCATTTCAAAAATTTTTACATACACATTTAAGTGACATTGACTATGCTCTTCTAATTGTGCTGTTATTCTCACTTAAGATGAAGGCTTACAGGACAAAATAGCCTCCCATTTAACAGTTACTACAAATGTTGCCCTATAACAATGGTTAACAATCTCACAACACATCAACAATATCCTTACTCAACCTTGTGTTCCCTATCATCAGCTTCCTACTCCCCTTCTGCCTTCTGGCCCTTGTCACTGGACTCCTGTACCTCGTTAGTCTCATTTGGTTTTACTAGGCTGTCCACTCCCAGGCTGAACAGTGAACCTTGAAGGTAACTTCACCAATAAGCTAAAAGGGTGTCTGGGGGCCATACTCTTGAGGTTTCTCAAGTCTCCTTTAGGCCAGTAAATCTGGTCTTTTTTTTTTTTTTTTTCTTGGTGAGTTAGAATTATGCTCTACATCCTTCTCCAGCTCTGTCCAGAACCCTCTGTTGTGATCCTGGTCAGAGCAGTCAGCGGTGGTAGCCGGGCACCATCTAGCTGTACTGGACTCAGTCCACGGGAGGACTTGGTAGGTGTGGACAATTAGTCCTTTGGACTAATCTTTTCCTTGTATCCTGTTCGCTTCATTCTCCCTTGCTCCCGAAGGGATGAGACCAGTGCAGTATCTTAGATGGCCGTTCACAGGCTTTTAAGACCCCAGACACTACTCACCAAGGTAGAATGTAGAGCATTCCAGTAGTGTCATGCCAATTGAGCTAGATGTTCCCCGAGACCATGGTCCCCACAGCCCTCCATCCAGCAACTCAGTACCTTGGAGAGTTTGGATGTGCCATGGGGCCTCCATGACCTTTCCTTGTACAGGTTGTGTTACTTTCCCCTGTATTGTGTACTGTCTCACCTTTCACCCAAGATACCACTTATCTATTGCCTATTTAGTATTTCCCCCCCGCCTTCCCATCCCTGGTAACCAACAAGGATTGTTACATTTTGTGTGTGAACTTTTTCATGGGTTTTTACAATAGAGGTCTCATACAATATTTGTCCTTTTGTGATTGACTTATTTCACTCAGCATAATGTCCTCCAGTTTCATCCATGTTATGAGATGGTTCACTGATTCATTGTTGCTCTTTCTTGTTGCATAGTACTCCATTGTGTGTATGTACCATAGTTTGTTTATCCATTCATCTGTTGATGGGCACCTACGTTGTTTCCATCGTTTTGCTATTGTGAACAATGCTACCATGAACATAGGTGTGCATATGTCTATTCAAGTGACGACTCTTATTTCTCTAGGATATATTCCTAGGAGTGGGATTGCTGGATCGAATGCTATGTCTATTTCTAGCTTTCTGAGGAAATGCCATATCATTTTCCAAAATGGTTGTATCATTTTGCATTCCCACCAGCAGTGCGTAAGAGTTCCCATCTCCCCACAGCCTCTCCAACATTTGTTATTTCCAGTGTTTTTGATTCATGCCAGTAATACTGGGGTGAGATGGTATCTCATTGTGGTTTTAATTTGTATTTCTCTAATGGCTAGTGATCGCGAGCATTTCCTCATGTGTCTGTTGGCCATTTGAATGTCTTCTTTGGTGAAGTGTCTGTTCATTTCCTTTGCCCATTTTTTGATAGGATTGTTTGTCTTTTTGTTGTAGAGGTGTTGGATTTTCTTGTAGATTATGGAGATTAGACCTTTGTCTGACTTGTACTGTCCAAAAATTTTTTCCCAGCCTGTAGGTTCTCTTTTGACTCTTTTGGTGAAGTCTTTTGAAGACCATAGGTGTTTGATTTTTAGAAGATCCCAGTTATCTAGCTTATCTGTTGGGTTTTGTGTGTTGATGGTTATGGTTTGTATCCTGTTAATGCCATATATTAAGGCCTGAAGTGTTGGTCCTATTTTTTCTTCTATGAACTTTATAGTTTTAGGCTTTATATTCAGGTCTTTGATCCATTTTGAAGTAGTTTTTGTATACGGTGTAGGTATGGGTCCTGTTTCATTTTTTAACAATTGGATATCCAGTTTTGCCAGCACCATTTGTTAAAAAGACTGTCTTTTCCCCATCTGATGGACTTTGGGCCCTTGTTGAAAATCAGGTGACCATAGGTAGATGGATTCACATCTGGGTTCTCAATTCTGTTCCACTGGTCAATGTATCTGTTGTTGTACCAGTACCAGGCTGTTTTGACTACTGTAGCTGTATAGTAGGTTCTGAAGACAGGTAGTGTGAGTCCTCCAACTTTATTCTTCTTCAGTAGTGCTTTACTTATTCAGGGCTTCTTCCCTTTCCATATAAAGTTAATGATTAGTTTTTCCATCTCTTTGAAGAATGTTGCTGGTATTTGGATTGGGATTGCATTGTATTTGTAAATTGCTTTGGGTAGAATTGCCATTTTCACAATGTTGAGTCTGCCTATCCATGGGCATGGTATGTTTTTCCATTTATGTAGATCCCTTTGGGTTTCATGCAGCAGTGTTTTGTAGTTTTCTTTGTATAGGTCTTTTACATCCCTGGTCAGATTTATTCCTAAGTATTTTATCTTTTCAGGGGCTATTGAAAATGGTATTGATTTTCCAATCTCCTTTTCATCGTTCTCCTTACTGGTGTATTGGAATCCAACTGAATTTTGAATGTTTATCTTGGATCCTGCTGCTCTGCTGAATCTTTCTATTAGTTCAAGTAGATTTCTCGTGGAGTCTTTAGGGTTTTCTATGGATAGTATGATATCATCTGCAAACAGGGACAGTTTCACTTCTTCATTACCAATTTGGATACCCTTTACTTCTTTCTCTTGCCTTATTGCTCTAGCTAGAACTTCCAGCACAATGTTAAATAGGAGTGGTGATAAAGGGCATCCTTGTCTTGTTCCTGTTTTCAAGGCGAATGTTTTCAGCCTCTCTCCATTAAGAAGGATGTTGGCGGTTGGTTTTGCATAGATGCCCTTTATTATGTTGAGAAATTTCCCTTCTATACCTATTTTATTGAGAGCTTTTATCAGGAATGGGTGTTGGACTTTGTCAAATGTCTTTTCTGCATCAATTGAGAAGATCATGTGATTTTTTTCTTTCCTTTTAGTTATGTGGTGTATTACATTGACGGATTTTCTAATGTTAAACCATCCTTGCATACCTGGTATGAATCCTACTTGGTCGTGGTGTATTATTTTTTTGATATGATACTGAATTCTATTGGATAGAATTTTGTTCAGAATTTTTGCATCTATATTGATGAGACATATTGGTCTGTAATTTTCTTTTTTTGTGATGTCTTTGCCTGGTTTTGGTATCAGTGTTATGCTGGCTTCATAGAATGAATTTGGCAGTGTTGCTTCCTCTTCTATGCTCTGAAATAGCTTGAGTAGAACTGGTACGAGCTCTTCTATAAATGTTTTGTAGAATTCTCCAGTGAAGCCATCTGGGCCAGGGCTTTTTTTGGTTGGGAGTTTTTTTTTTTTATTACCTTTTCAATCTCTTCTCCTGTTATGGGTCTGTTCAGATTTTCAATATCACTTTGTTGTAGTTTAGGTAGGCCATGTGTTTCTAGAAATTTATCCATTTCCTCTAGGTTTTCAAATTGGTTGGAATATAGTTTTTCATAATATTCTGTTATAATCCTTTTTATTTAGGTTGGGTGTGTTGTAATGTCCCCCATTTCATTTCTTATTTGGGTTATTTGTGTCCTCTCCTGTTTTTCTTTTGTCAGTCTGGCCAGTGGTTTGTTGATTTTGTTGATTCTTTCAAAGAACCAACTTTTGGTTTTGTTGATTCTTTCTATGGTTTTTCTGTTCTCTGTTTCATTTATTTCTGCTCTGATCTTTATGATTTCCTTTCCTCTGGTTGTTGTGGGCTTTTTTTTTTTTTTTTGCTGTTCTCTTTCTATTTGTTTGAGTTCTGTAGTTAATGTTTTGATTTTGTCCCTTTCTTGTATTTTGATATGTGCATCTATTGCTATAAATTGTCCTCTGAGGACCGCCTTTGCTGTGTCCCAAAGGTTTTGGTATGATGTGTTTTCATTCTCATTTGATTCTAGGAATTTTTGGATTCCATCTCTGATTTCTTCTATTACCCACTGATGTGTAAGCAGGCTATTATTCAGTTTCCATGTAGTTGATTTTTTTTCCTCCCTCTTTCGAGTGTTAATTTCTACGTTGATGGCATTGTGGTCAGAGAAGATACTGTGAATTATCTCAACATTTTGGATCTTGTTGAGGATTTCTCTGGGGCCTAAGATGTGGTCTATTCTGGAGAACATTCCCTGTGCATTGGAAAAGAATGTGTACTTTGCAGCGGTTGGATGGAGTGTTCTATATATGTCTATGAGGTCAAGTTGGCTGATTGTGCCCTTTAGGTCTTCTGTATCTTTGCTGAGTTTCTTCTTAGTTGTTCTGTCCTTTACTGACAGTGGTGTGTTGAAGTCTCCTACTATTATTGTGGAACTGTCAATTTCTCTTTGCAGTGTTGTTAGAGTTTGTTTTATGTATTTTGGAGCCCTGTCATTGGGTGTGTAGATGTTTATTACGGTTATGTCTTCATGATGGATCATCCCCTTAATCATTATATAGTGACCTTCTTTGTCTTTTATGGTAGATTTTGTTTTAAAGTCTATTTTATCTGTGATTAGTATTGCCACTCCTGCTCTTTTTTGGTAGTTGTTAGCTTGATGTATGTTTTTCCAACCTTTGACTTTTAATAAAGTCACATCTTTGTTTCTAAGGTGTGCTTCTTGTAGACAGCATATTGATGGATCCTGTTTTCTTATCCATTCTGCCACTCTACATCTCTTTATGGGTGCATTGAGTCCATTTACATTCAGTGGAATTATTGATAGATGTGAGTTTGTTGCTGTCACTTTGTAGTGCTTTTTTTTCTGGTGCTGAAGGTTTCTTTGTTCTTCTTACTCTCTTGTGCTGAGCTACTTTTGTTTGTGGATTTTTTTTTTCATTTCTTTTGTTTTTGTAGGTTTTGTTTTTGCTGAGACTTTGTTTTTCTTCTTTTTTTTAATGAGTATATTTGTTAACTTTCTTTGTGGTTACCATGAACTTTACCCTTATCTTTCTAAGTTTGAAGCAGTCTACCATTACTTGGTATCGCCTTGCCTTCCTCTCCATTAGAAGGTTCTATACCCATGCCGTTTATTCCCTCTTTTATTGTTTTGGTGTTGTTGTCATTTACTGATTAACTTCTCTGATTCCCTGTTGTATTTCTCTTGGTTTTGGATAGTCCTTGAGAGTTCATTTCCTAGATTGGTATCTGGCTGGTATGATCCTGTGCCCTAGATTCTTCCTGTGAGCTGAAGCTGTTTGTTCTAAGATTGAAGAAATCCCTTTAATAATTCTTGTAAGTTTGGTGCGACTTTTACATATTCCCTTAATTTCTGTTTATCTGGAAATCACCTAATTTCACCATCAAATTTGAACAAGAGTTTTGCAGGATATATTATTCTTGGTTGCCATTTTTTTTCTTTCAAGATTTTATATATGTCATTCCATTGCCTTCTTGCCTGCATGGTTTCTGAAGAATAATCTGAGCTTAGTGTTATTGTTTCTTCTCTGTATGTGACTTCTTGTTTTTCACGAGCTGCTCTCAGGATTCTTTGTTTGTCTTTGGTTTTGGCGAGTGTGATTATGATATGCCTTGGTTTTTTTCTTTTGGGGTCTCTCCTATATGGGGTTCGTTGAGCTTCTTGGATGGTCTGATTTTCATCTTTCACGATTTTGGGGAAGTTTTCTGTCAGCAGTTCTTCAATGATCCTCTCTGTGTTTTCCCTTTTCTCCCCCTGTTCTGGAATTCCACTCACTCACAGATTTTTGTTTTTGATTGTATCCCACATAACTCTCAGGGTCTCTTCATTTTTCTTTGTTCTTTTTTCTGAGCTTTCCTCAAACAGAGTTGTATCCAAGTGTTTGTCTTCAATTCCACTGATCCTGTCTTCCACCGTTTCAAATCTGCTTCTCAGCCCTTCTATGACACCGTCCATTTCTGAAATCTTGTTGTTTATCTTTTGGATTTCTAATTGTTGTCTTTGTATAATTTCTAGTTTTGAATTTATTTTGGAATTTTGTTCCTGCATTATTTTCCTGAATTCTTCCAATATTTTGTCTGTAATTTCCATGAATTTGTCTATTTTTTCCTCATGTTTGTCAGCTTTTTGCCTCAGCTCTTCGTGAGTTCTGAATATTAGAGATTTGAATTCCCTATTAGGTAGTTCTAGTGTATTTTCTTCCACTGGAGAGTCATATGGTGTTTTATTTTGGACGCCTACTGGAACCATCCTGTCCTGTTTTGGTAAATGTTTTGATATTGTCTGCTGTCTTTGGGCATTCAGTAGTTATTTTTCTCGTTTATTGATTGTAGATCTTTTTCATCCCTTTTTTTTTTTTTTAATTTGACTATGTCTGAGAAGCTGGAATGTGTGTTCTTTGTTGTTTGCTCATCTGTGGGCACAATACTTTTTGCCTCCTTCTCCAATTGGCAGGGTCAGTCACTCAGATATGGTATGGCAGGGCAGGTCTAGCTGAAGAGGAGTTATTTGGACGGGTTTTTTGTGGCACTTACTACAGCCACCAGAGCGGGTCGGTAATCAGTGCAGGGCAGGTTCCAGTAGGCCATGCCTGTGCTGCTTGGTGGTGTGATGTGAAGCGCACAGTGCAGGTAGGCAGGATGCAGTGGGGAGATTGTTATATGTGGCGCTAAGATGGATATGGGAGAGAGGAGAGGAACAGGAGCCAAAAACATACAAACAAACAAAAAAGAATGCTGGGGGAGCTTGCTGTTGGAGTGGAGAGATGAGAGACTACGAACTGGAGATAAACAGAAAGGGGAAGAGGAGGAAAAGAAAAGAGAATGAGTAAATAAAAATCGGAAAGGTTATAAAACCTCAAAGTTTCCAGCGATCCCATCGGTGAAGCTATGAAGTCTGGGGAAGTTGCTCTCAGGTGTACATCCTGGCTAGAAGGCGTAGAGATATACAACAACAGGTATTCAGGGAACAGAAAGAGAAGGAAGATGTAGAGAGATGTGAAACCAATCAATGAAGAAAGACAACAAGGGAAAAAGAGGGAAAAGAAAACAAAACAAATTTAAAAAAAAGAACAGGAAAGGCCTCCAAAAGAACAGAAAAAAAAAAAAAAACAACGAAGAAAGAAATTCTCTCAGGGATCCCTCTGCACGTCTGTGCAAGCTGAGTGGGAAATCTCCTTGCCATGCAGCACTGCCTGGCCAGAAAGGGCTCCCAACTCAAGAAAAGGAAAAGAAAACAAACAAACAATTCAAAACAAACAACTGAACAAAATCCACGGGATCCCACCAGTGTGGCAGCCCAGACCGGGAAGCAGCTCCACACTCGAACAGAGCTCCACAGGCCTTCAGGAAGAAGCAAAGATGGTGCACGGAGCCAGGTATTTAAGTGAAAGGAGGGGGAGGTGGTGAGAGGTAAGGAAGAAATCAAAAGAAGCAGAAAAAAAAGCAACACTAGCAGCCAACAAATGGCACTCAGAAAGCCAGCTAGTGCGGGCTGGTGTTTCTCGGACAAGAGACTGTGTCCGCGGGAAGCAGAGGGGGCCAAGTGTGAGTGAAGAAGCATAGGGAGTGGGAAAGCATATATCACAAATTACCGGAGCTCTGCAGCCCCTCAGGAAGAAGCAAAGATGGCGTACGAAACCAGATATTTGAGCGAAAGGAGGGGAAGTTGGTGAGAGGTAAGGAAGAAATCAAAAACAGTGGAAAAAAAGCAACACCAGCAGCCAACAAATGGCACTCAGAGAGCTGGCCCATTCGGGTGTGTGGAATCCAAGCAGCCGGTGTTTCCCGGTCAATAGAGTGTGGCCACAGGAAGCAGAGGAGGCCGAGTGGGGATGAGGAAGGGGTGGGGGGGTGGGAAAGCATATATCGCAAATTACCGGTTGTTTTGTCGCCCGTTGGATGCTAGTGAGGCTGCTTTCTCGACCCCCTGTTTGCTGGTCTCCAACAGGAGTCCAAGATGGTGGATCTGTGCCGCGTTAGCTGGTAGGGGACCTCTGCATGAATCTCTCCTTGCTCTCCATTCTCTGTCAGTTTTCTCACTCGATTTGGTGCTTGGTTGAGTTCTTTATCTCTTCATTTGATGTTTTAGGGTTTCAGGATTGTTGTATTCTCTGTTTGGCTTAGTTTTTCAGATCTTTGTTGTGGAGGGATGGCGTGGTGCTTCTGCCTAGAGCACCATTTTGCCGGAATACCCCAATTGCTCCTTTGAAACCCTACAGAGCAGTCCTATTCTGTCCTGTAGGGTCGCTATGAGTCAGAATTGACTCGATGCCAACAGGTTTGGTTTGGTTTCTGATTTATTACGTATATATTATTATATGTAAACCTTTTTATTAATGTATCAATAAAAAGGTTTATATATAAATATATTTAAAGAGAGAGAAAAATATGTTTAGTGCAGATAATTTTTCAGTGAATAAATATGTAGCCATAACTTAAATCAATAAATAGAATACTTAGAATATATACCACCCCCTCCCCCACCAAAAAAAAGAAAACCAGTTGTCGTCGAGTCAGTTCTGATTCATAATTGAGCGCCTGGTGGACTTGAACTGCCAACCTCTTGGTTAGCAGCTATAGCTCTTAGCCACTACGCCACCACTGGAATTCCTCCCTATACCACATTATTACTGCTCTAAAGAAAATGTCCTATTGATTGGTTGTGCCTGTTTTAAAAATGTGTATAAATGGAACTATAATGTATGCAATTTTTTAGTGTCTCACAGATTTTATTCAAAATCACTCATCATCTAGGGGTGTATGTGAGTGTGTGTGTGTGGTTGTAGTTCATTTTTGATGTAATCTATTCCACTGTATGATCACACCATAATTTTTTTCATTAGGTGTTGATTTAAATTTGGGCTATTTTTCATTTGGGGCTATTCTGCATCGTAGCTAGGGATATCACTTTCAATGAGGGATATCAAAGAGGAAAAATGCATTCTGATCATGTCATATCAAGGCTAGATACTATCAATGTGCCTTATCACTCTTGATGTTAAACCTTTTTTTTTTTTTGAGTACTTTCTCATTTTTTGGTACTGTAAGATACTCAGAACTACTCTTATGTATTTTCTACCCCAGTTCTAGAATCAGCCATTTCTCTAAGGAGAATCATACTGGAAAAGAAGACCTAAGTGCTAGGTGTGCTTTTGGTTACTGCAGTGTCATTGCTTCTAGGTCCCTTCTGCTGACAGAGCAAGGAGATACATATGTGTATGAAAACCCATGTATATTCACATATCTATAAATATTTTATATTTAACTATCTATCTATATGTATATTAAACCTAATGAGTTCATACTGATATCCCCAACTTAAATGTATTCTCTCATGGATCAATCTAGCCTCATCCTCTGACTTATATGTATGCTCCCACTCCAAAAGTGATAAATCGGACCAGAATCATCCATCACCCATTTACTTAACTTGTAAATTCCAATATATATGTATCGTGTTTTCAGAATTGTTAAATCATACCCCAAATGAAAAACAACTTTATCAACTAGAGTACCGTGCTTTTTGTACAGGTCTTTTACGTTTAGTCTTACAGATTCCACTCATTTCCAAATTTATTTAGATCAGCACCTTTTACTCTTATCTAAATGAAGAAAACTACAAACTGTCGAAAACAATCAAAGAAGATCAAAATAAATTAAGAGATAGTTCACGTTCTTGGATAGGAAGACTTAATATTATCAAGATGTTAATTCTTCCCTTGCTATATAGATTCAATGCAATCCCAATCAAAATACCAGCAAGCTATTTTGTGAGCACTGACAAACTGACCCTAAAATTTATACGGAAAGGATAAAGTCCCAGAAGAGCTAACACAACACTGAAGAATAAACAGAAAGATGAAAAGCTATGGAGAAATCTTAAATGGATTTTTCTAAGTGAAAGAAGCCAGTTTGAGAAAGCTATATAATGCATGACTCCAACTATATGACATTCTAGATAGGCAAAGGTATAGAGACAATAAAAATACCATTGGTGGTGGGAGGTTCAGGAGAAGGGGAGGAAGAATGAATAGGTAAAGCACAGAACATTTCAAGGGCAATGAAACGATTGTACACAATGCTATAATGATAGATACAGGATATTATGCATTTGTTAAAAGCCATAGAATTGTACATCACAAAGAGTGAACCCTAATGTAAACTACAGACTTTAGTTAATAATAATGTATCAAAATCAGTTTATCAATTGTAACAGATGTGCCACACTAATACAAGGTAGAAATAGTAGGAGAACATTGTCAGAGGGGAGAGGAGGTATATGGACACTTTCTGTACTTTCTGTGCATTTTTTCTATAAGAAACTAAAATATCTCTAAAAAAATAAAGTATATCATAAATAAATACCAAAAAATACACAGCAAAACAAAAAGTTATCAGTTTCACTAGGCATTGCAAATTAAGTGCACATTCATCTGAAATTACAGGAGACAAACTAAAACGGTGAAGAACCACTAAAATTATAATCTTAATTGTGATCAGCAGCTATGTAAAATAATATTTCTGTAAATTATTTAATTGATAATCTGGAGAAACTTTTCTGATGCAGTATCTTAACCCATTTGATAAACAATACATTTCTTTTTGTATCTTTTAGGGAAACAGCTAGAATAATCCTTCAGTCTTTATTTTTACTTTTCAGAATGAATTTTTTCATTTATTTCTCTTGATTTACCTGATATAATTACAGAAAAAAAAATGTCTTCCAGATTTCAAGAAAATAAAAATACATCATAGGAAAAATATCACTACATTCAATTATATGTAATTGCATTAACTTTGCATGGAAGCAAATTGATTTAACTCCAGTTAAATCACAGCACTGTGTTACTCTGATGAAATAATACAAACTAGGGAAAAAGTATTCAATGAGACTTTGCAATGTTCCTGAAATACAGAAAATACACACTTTAATTGGGATGAGAGAGGGGGAGGAACAGTTACAGCTTTAAGGGAAAGGATTAGCATATTCAAAAAGAGGAATGCTTTAAACAAAAGGATTCAATTATAGTAAGAATAGCTTTTAGACATGTGCCAGAAAAGAAAAAAGAAAGAGAATATGTGATACAGTCATGATAAAATTAACTGAGAAAAGGAATGAAATAGATGTTGATCCCAAAATGGCTGAGTAATTTAGCTCATTTTAATTCCACATTTAATATGAAAAATGAAAAGTGAAAGCCAGTACTAAAAGTAATGTAGAAAATTAAGAAGCACTGGAAATGTTACCAAATTAAGAAAGATTTGATAAAAAAGGAATGCCCTAAAAATTAGTGATTACATCCAGACACAACCCATTTCAAAGGAATAGTTAAGTGTATTAACTATTGCTTACAATTAGTTTGAAAGAGAAAAATTACAAATGGTGAGTGTTGAAGCTTAATAGCAAACATGGAGTTATGTAAAGCAATTTCTAAATTATATTTAACAATGGAAATAAATTGATGACCAAATAGTAGCCAAAACACTCAACAAGTGGTAATTCCAGTCCTTTGTGCGTATTACTGGAATTTGAGGGTGATTAATTTCACCTGTACATTTTCTCTTATGAGTCAATTACCAGAATACTGTGACAATAGAATATAGTCAATAAAGCAGAAAGTAAAGAATTAGGGACAAAAAAGTGAATCTACTCAAAGAACTTCTTAATTAAATTTTATCTACATTTTAACTATGAAATTTATCACGACATTCTCTATACCTAGAAATTCTCAAAAGTTTGAAATACTGTCCATTTTCTCAGTTCCATTCTTCCAGGAAAATTGGCATCTTCTAGGCATATTTTTCTATTATTTAAATTCCAGAAGTTTCCTAAAATTGATTACAGTATATAGTATAGTAATGGATAATCTAAACCACTGAACCATCCTTAAAACTACTTCCTTTTTAACCCAGGTTTAGGATTTATCTATTACTCACAAATATATTCTGATCAAGAACTACATCTAATTTTACATTCATTAGTGCAGATAGCACATTAGAGATAAATGTTTATTATTTTCATGATGCAGCAATATGTACTTTCCTTAGTATTCAAGAAAACACAGCCTCAAGGAAATGATGTAACAATGGGGAAGAGAGAACAGAAGAGACTACCTGTGGGGAGAAGGCTTTATCTTTTTCCTGACAATAACTGATTCTCTATACATTATGAAGAATTATAGTACGAGGATCTGTCAGACAAATGGGACCTATTCTAGAAAGGACGACCAAATATGTTATGAAAATGGTAATTTATAAAGAAACTTATTGTTTGATTCTGTAATGACTAAGTAAGAGAACTTGAATATTTCAAATTATGAAATGTTAAGAAAGACTAATTATTAAGCAAAGTGAAAAATAATATAATTTCAGTTTGTGGAGTAACCTGCATGTCAGTTTGCTTTTTCATAAAGTACTATATTTAATTAAAACCATTATTATTCATGTGACTTCAGAAATCATCCTACCTCTCAAATTGAAATGCCAAAACATGATTGTAGATAGAGGTAATACTTATTTCTTAGCATTCTTTTTTTTTTTTTAAGTGACACATTAAATATACTACAATTCTCATTGTCTTTAGAGAAAATAATGTAGGTTTGAGGAAAAAGAAAAAAAAATTCTCCCACTAACTGGCTTTGGAAACCATCAACTGCTCCTCATCTTCTTCTTCCTCTTCTTGTTATAACAAAGTCACATTATTCTTAGTCATTATTTTAAGAAGAAATAAGGGACTCATTTAAAATAGAACCCAATGCTCCTTACTTGTGCTCCAAAGGAAGGATATTAACGATTTCTCTTATCGTGTCTTAGCATAACTATCCAATCTTAAAAATCATAGTCCTTGACACATGGTTTTTTTTAATGGAGTCAGGAACTCTTGACTGATATTTGGATCCTTATGTCAGATTATTTGTGAGCCTTATATTTTTAAATTATAAAATGTTCATGGTTTTTAACACAAAGAATGTGGTAACAATGGGAAGAGGGAAGTTCAAACAATTCTCTAGTTTTATAACAATGCTACTGTGTTCTATTGTAGCTAATATATAAACTGTCAATATCAGCTGTAAAGATTTTGGCAACTTGTGTGGTGCAGTAGTCAAGTGCTCAGCTGCTAACCAAAAGGTCAGCAGTTTGAACCCACCAGCCACTCCACAGGGAGAAAAATGTGGCAGTCTGCTTCCATAAAGATTACAGCCTTGGAAACCCTATGGGACAGTTCTATCCTGTCCTATAGGGTCACTATGAGTTGGAATCAACTCGTCGGCAGTGGGTTTGGGTTTTTTTTTTGTTTGTTTGCTGGTGACATTGCACTGAACTTTCTAAAAATGAATTTGTTACATTCCTAGAATTACGAACACTAATTTTATACAATATTTAGCTGAACTGCATCTAGAGGAAAAACACATTTTTTGTTTGTGTTTCCTCTTTTTACTTTTATTTTTTTGAGTTTTCTTTCTTATTTCTATTCTTCTAGTAATTTGTTTCTCTCCTTATTTATTCTTTCCTCTGTATTACTTGTGTCTGTTTTTGTACCAACCCTACTTTCTTAGCTATAAATCAGTCAATATAACCTTTCGCAGCTAAATCATGGGTCAATACAAGTTTTTCTTTCTGGAGACCACATTCACATTACAGAGATTGTTAGGTGCCTTGGAGTCGATTTTGACTCATAGTGACCCCATGTGACAGAGTAAAACTGCCCCATAGGGTTTTCTTGGCTATAATCTTTGTCAGAGCAGATTGCCAGATCTTTTTCCGATGCAGCCTCTGGGTGTATTCAAAACAACAACTTTAAGTTAGAAGTAGAGTGCTTAACCGTTGTGCCACCATCACACTTTATTACAGAGGTTGTTGTTGTTAGGCGCTGTCAGTGGATTTTCAACTCATACAGACTGCGTGTGACAGAGTAGAATAGCCCCATAGAGGTTCCCAGGCTGTAATCTTTACTAAAGTAGATCTCCAGGTCTTTCTCCCACCTGTTGGGTAAGTATGAACCAACAACCTTTTGGTTAGTACCTGAGCACTTAGTCTTTGTGCCACCAGGGCTCCTAATTACAGAAATCCGGACCAACTGCCATAAAGTAAATTCCAACTCATAGCGAACACAGAGTAGAACTGACCCATATGGTCTCCAAGGCTATAAATGTTTATGGAAGTACACTGCCACATCTTTCTCTTGCGGAGCAGCTTGTAGGTTCAAACCACTGTCCTTTCAGCTGGCAGCAGAGCACTTAACCATTGTGCCACTAGCGCTCCTTAATTACAGAGGTAAAAATCTGTTGCCATCAAGTCAATTTCGACTCATAGAGACCCTACAGGACAGAGTAGAACACCCCCATAGGGTTCTAAGGAGCAGCTGGTGGATTTGAACTACTGACCTTTTCGTTAGCAACTGAGTACTAGGCAGTAAATATGTAAGTAGCATCTAGGCTGGGCTTCTCAAACTATCAATGGTAAAAGGCTGGTTTTGCTTATTTCAATCCATGGCAGATGGATTCTTTCATTAAAAAAAAAAAAAAGACTAAAAAATAAGTTAAAAAATAAAATTATAGAAATTAAGACCCATTTTTATTACCACAGTCAACAGACATAAAATTATTCTGTCAACTTGTCATGAATGCCTTTAGACCCTTACTCTTCAATTTCTGCACTTACTTTGTTTTAAAGTGTAACAAAAAGCTCGCAGACTGAACCTTGTTCTGAAGATGATGCTTTGAATGAACACTGATCTAAACAACATGTCAGAGGCTTGTCTGATGATCTGGTCAATTACGCTTATTGAGAAATCTGGAACTGAAGGTATCCTTGTTACTTTCATTACAAACAGAGGAGTGCAGGGAGATTTTTCAAGGAAGAATATTTTGTCACTGTACTTATTCAGACTTGACAGCATATGACAATAATAAAAGGCAGACTGGACTTCCGGCAAAATGGTGCTCTAGGCAGAAGCACCACGCCGTCCCTCCATAGCAAAGATCTGAAAAACTAAGCCGAACAGAGAAAACAACAATCCTGAAACCCTAAAATATTAAATGAAGAGATAAAGAACTCAGCCAAGCACCAAATGGAGTGAGAAAACTGACAGAGAATGGAGAGCAAGGAGAAATTCATGCAGAGGTCCCCTATCAGCTAACGCAGCGTGGATCTGCGATCTTGGACTCCTATCAGAGAGAGCAAACAGGGGGTACGAGAAAGCAGCTTCATGGAGCTTCCAGCGGGAGACAAAACAACCGGTAATTGGCAATATATGCTTTCCCACCCCCCATCATTCTTCACGCCCACTTGCCCTCCTCTGCTTCCCGTGGCCACAATTTCTTGTCCGGGAAACACCGGCTGCTTGGATTCCACTCACCCAAATGGGCCGGCTCTCTGAGTACCATTTGTCGGCTGCTGATGTTGCTTTTTTCTGCTTCTTTTGATTTCTTCATTACCTCTCACCAACTCCCCCTCCTTTCGTTCAAATACCTGGTTCCGTGTGCCATCTTTGCTTCTTCCTGAGGGACTGCAGAGCTCCGGTATTTTGTGATATACACTTTCCCAACGCCTACCCTTCTTCAGCCACACTCGGCCTCCTATGCTTCCCACAGAAACAGTCTCCTGTCCGGGAAGCACCGGCTGCTTGGATTACACCAGCCCGCACAAGCTGCCTCTCTGAGTGCCATTTCTTGGCTGTTGGTGTTGCTTTTTTTCTGCTTCTTTTGATTTCTTCCTTACCTCTCACCACCTCCCACTCCTTTTGCTCAAATACCTGGCTCTCTGCGCCATCTTTGCTTCTTCCTGAGGGGCTGTGGAGCACCGTTTGAGTGTGGAACTGCTGCCTGGTATGGGTTGCTGCACTGGTGGGATCCCGAGGCTTTTGTTCGTTTGTTTGTTTTGAATTGTTTCTTTTCTTTTCCTTTTCTTGAGTTGGGAGCCCGTTCTGGCCAGGCGGTGCTGCATGGCTTGGAAGCTACCCCCTCATCTTGCACAGATGTGCAGAGGGATACCTGAGGGTATTTCTTTTTCTGTTGATTTTTTTTTTTCTGTTTTTTGGGGGTTTTTCTTGTTCATTTTTTTAAAATTTGTTTTGTTTTCATTTCCCTCTTTTTCCCTTTTTGTCTTTCTTCATTACTCAGTTTCTCGTCTCTCTATATCGTCCTTCTCTTTCTGTTCCCTGAATACCTGGAATTGTATACCTCTACGCCTTCTATCCAAGCTGTACTGCAATGCCTGAGAACAACTTCCCAGACCTCATAGCCACACCAGTGGGATCCCTGGGAACTTTGCTGTTATTTTCCCTTTCTGATTTTTACTTATTCATTCTTTTCTTTTTTTTCTTCCTCTTCCCCTTTCTGTTTTTCTACATTTCATAGTCTCTCTTCTCTGCACTCCAACGGCAAGCTCCACTAGCATTCTTTTTTGTTTGTTTGTATGTTTTGGGCTCCTGTTCCTCTCTCCTCTCTCTTATCCATCTTAGTTCCACACATAACAATCTCCCCGCTACATCCTGCCTACCTGCACTGTACACTTAACATCACACCACCAAGCAGCACAGGCACGGCCTAATGGAACCTGCCCTACACTTATTAGTGACCCGCCCTGGTGGCTGTAGTAAGTGCCACAAACAACCCCTCCCAGAAACTCCTCTTCAGCTAGACCTGCCCTGCCGTACCATATCTGAGTGACTGACCCTGCCAACTGGAGAAGGAGGTGAAAAGTATCATGCCCACAGACGAGCAAACAACAAACAACACACATTCCGCCTGCTCAGACATAGTCAAATTAAAGAAAATGGGGAGGGGGGGATGAAACAAACAAATCCACAATCAATAAACGAGAAAAATAACTACTGAAAGCCCAAAGACAGCAGACAATATCAAAACAATTACCAAAACAGGACAGGATGGTTCCAGTAGGCGTCCAAAATAAAACACCAGATGACTCTCCAGTGGAAGAAAATGCACTAGAACTACCTGATAGGGAATTCAAATATCTAATACTCAGAATTCTCAAAGAGCTGAGGCAAAAAACTGACAAACATGAGGAAAAAATAGGCAAATACATGGAAATTACAGACAAAATATTGGAAGAATTCAGGAAAATAATGCAGGAACAAAATGCCAAAATAAATTCACAACTAGAAATTATACAAAGACAACAATTAGAAATCCAAAAGATAAACAACAAGATTTCAGATATGGACGGTGTCATAGAAGGGCTGAGAAGCAGATTTGAAATGGTGGAAGACAGGATCAGTGGAATTGAAGACAAGCACTTGGATACAACTCTGTTTCAGGAAAACTCAGAAAAAAGAAAAAAGAAAAATGAAGAGACCCTGAGAGTTATGTGGGATACAATCAAAAACAAAAATCTGTGAGTGAGTGGAATTCCAGAACAGGGGGAGAAAAGGGAAAACACAGAGAGGATCATTGAAGAACTGCTGACATAAAACTTCCCCAAAATCATGAAAGATGAAAATCTGGCCATCCAAGAAGCTCAGCGAACCCCATATAGGAGAGACCCCAAAAGAAAATCACCAAGGCATATCATAATCACACTCGCCAAAACCAAAGACAAACAAAGAATCCTGAGAGCAGCTCGTGAAAAACAAGAAGTCACATACAGAGAAGAAACAATAACACTAAGCTCAGATTATTCTTCAGAAACCATGCAGGCAAGAAGGCAATGGAATGACATATATAAAATCTTGAAAGAAAAAAAATGGCAACCAAGAATAATATATCCTGCAAAACTCTCGTTCAAATTTGATGGTGAAATTAGGTGATTTCCAGATAAACAGAAATTAAGGGAATATGTAAAAGTCGCACCAAACTTACAAGAATTATTAAAGGGATTTCTTCAATCTTAGAACAAACAGCTTCAGCTCACAGGAAGAATCTAGGGCACAGGATCATACCAGCCAGATACCAATCTAGGAAATGAACTCTCAAGGACTATCCAAAACCAAGAGAGATACAACAGGGAATCAGAGAAGTTAATCAGTAAATGACAACAACATCAAAACAATAAAAGAGGGAATAAACGGCATGGGTATAGAACCTTCTAATGGAGAGGAAGGCAAGGCGATACCAAGTAATGGTAGACTGCTTCAAACTTAGAAAGATAAGGGTAAAGTTCATGGTAACCACAAAGAAAGTTAACAAATATACTCATTAAAAAAAAGAAGAAAAACAAAGTCTCAGCAAAAACAAAACCTACAAAAACAAAAGAAATGAAAAAAAAAATCCACAAACAAAAGTAGCTCAGCACAAAAGAGTAAGAAGAACAAAGAAACCTTCAGCACCAGAAAAAAAAAGCACTACAAAATGACAGCAACAAACTCATTCTATCAATAATTACACTGAATGTAAATGGACTCAATGCACCCATAAAGAGACGTAGAGTGGCAGAATGGATAAGAAAACAGGATCCATCAATATGCTGTCTACAAGAGACACACCTTAGAAACAAAGATGTGAATTTATTAAAAGTCAAAGGTTGGAAAAAAATATATCAAGCTAACAACTACCAAAAAAGAGAAGGAGTGGCAATTCTAATCACAGATAAAATAGACTTTAAAACAAAATCTACCATAAAAGACAAAGAAGGACACTATATAATGATTAAGGGGATGATCCATCATGAAGACGTAACCATAATAAACATCTATGCACCCAGTGACAGGGCTCCAAAATACATAAAACAAACTCTAACAACACTGCAAAGAGAAATTGACAGTTCCACAATAATAATAAGAGACTTCAACACACCACTGTCAGTAAAGGACAGAACAACTAAGAAGAAACTCAGCAAAGATACAGAAGACCTAAAGGGCACAATCAGCCAACTTGACCTCATAGACATATATAGAACACTCCATCCAACTGCTGCAAAGTACACGTTCTTTTCCACTGCACATGGAACGTTCTCCAGAATAGACCACATCTTAGGCCACAGGGAAATCCTCAACAAGATCCAAAACGTTGAGATAATTCAAAGTATCTTCTCTGACCACAATGCCATCAAGGTAGAAATTAACAATAAAAAGAGCAAGGGAAAAAAATCAATTACATGGAAACTGAATAATACCCTGCTTACACATCACTGGGTAATAGAAGAAATCAGAGATGGAATTAAAAAATCCCTAGAATCAAAGGACAATGAAAACACATCATACCAAAACCTTTGGGACACAGCAAAGGCAGTCCACAGAGGACAATTTATAGCAATAGATGCACATATCAAAAAAGAAGAAAGGGACAAATTCAAAATATTAACTACAGAACTCAAACAAATAGAAAGAGAACAGCAAAAAAAGCCCACAGCCACCAGAAGAAAGGAAATAGTAAAGATCAGAGCAGAAATAAATGAAATAGAGAACAGAAAAACAATAGAAAGAATCAACAAAACCAAAAGTTGGTTCTTTGAAAGAATCGACAAACCACTGGCCAGACTGACAAAAGAAAAACAGGAGAGGAAACAAATAACCCAAACAAGAAATGAAATGGGGGACATTACAACAGACCCAACTGAAATAAAAAGGATTATAACAGAATATTATGAAAAACTATACTCCAACAATTTTGAAAACCTAGAAGAAATGGATAAATTTCTGGAAACACATGGCCTACCAAAACTACAACAAGGTGATGTTGAAAATTTGAACAGACCCATAACAAGAGAAGAGATTGAAAAGGTAATAAAAAAAACTCCCCACCAGAAAAAGCCCTGGCCCAGATGGCTTCACTGGAGAATTCTACAAAACATTTACAGAAGTGCTTGTTCCAGTACTACTCAAGCTATTTCAGAGCATGGAAGAGGAAGCAACGCTTCCAAATTCATTCTATGAAGCCAGCATAACGCTGATACCAAAACCAGGCAAAGACGTCACAAAAAAAGGAAATTACAGACCAGTATCTCTCATGAATATAGATGCAAAAATTCTTAACAAAATTCTAGCCAAGAGAATTCAGCATCATATCAAAAAAATAATACACCACGACCAAGTAGGAATCATACCAGGTACGCAAGCATGGTTCAACATTAGAAAATCAATCAACGTAATCCACCACATAAATAAAAGGAAAGAAAAGAATCACATGATCATATCAGTTGATGCATAAAGGGCATTCGACAAAGTCTAACACCCATCCCTGATAAAAACTCTCAATAAAATAGGTATAGAAGGGAAATTTCTCAACATAATAAAGGGCATCTATGCAAAACCAATGGCCAACATTATTCTTAATGGAGAGACGCTGACAACATTCCCTTTGAAAACAGGAACAAGACAAGGATGCCCTTTATCACCACTCCTATTTAACATTGTGCTGGAAGTTCTAGCTAGAGCAATAAGGCAAGAAAAAGAAATAAAGGGCATCCAAATTGGTAATGAAGAAGTTAAACTGTTCCTGTTTGCAGATGATATGTTAGTATACATAGAAAACCCTAAAGACACCACAAGAAATCTACTGGAACTAATAGAAAGATTCAGCAGTGTAGCAGGATACAAGACATACCTACAAAACTCTGTTGGATTCCTATACACCAATAAGGAGAATGATGAAAAGGAGATCAGGAAAACAATACCATTTTAAATAGCCCTAAAAAAAATAAAATACTTAGGAATAAATCTAACTAGGGATGTAAAAGACCTATAGAAAGAAAACTACAAAACACTACTGCATGAAACCAAAAGGGATCTACATAAATGGAAAAACATACCATGCTTATGGATAGGCAGACTCAGCATTGTGAAAATGACAATTCTACCCAAAGCAATTTAGAAATACAATGCAATCCCAATCCAAATACCAACAAAATTCTTCAAAGAGACGGAAAAACCAATGATTAGCTTTATATGGAAAAGTTAGGAGCCCCGAATAAGTAAAGCACTACTGAAGAAGAAGAATAAAGTTGGAGGACTCACACTACCTGACTTCAGAACCTACTACACAGCTACTGTAGTCAAACAGCCTGGTACTGGTACAACAACAGATACATTGACCAATGGAACAGAATTGAGAACCCAGATATAAATCCATCCACCTACGGTCACCTGATCTTCGACAAGGGCCCAAAGTCCATCAGATGGGGAAAAGACAGTCTTTTTAACAAGTGGTGCTGGCAAAACTGGATGTCCATCTGCAAAAAAATGAAACAGGACCCATACTTCACGCCGTATACAAAAACTACTTCAAAATGGATCAAAGACCTGAATATAAAGCCTAAAACTATGAAGTTCATTGATGAAAAAACAGGACCAACATTTCAGGCCTTAATACATGGCATTAACAGGATACAAACCATAACCATCAACACACAAAACCCAACAGATAAGCTAGATAACTGGGATCTTCTAAAAATCAAACACCTATGCTCTTCAAAAGACTTCACCAAAAGAGTCAAAAGAGAACCTACAGACTGGGAAAAAATTTTTGGACAGTACAAGTCAGACAAAGGTCTAATCTCCATAATCTACAAGAAAATCCAACACCTCTACAACAAAAAGACAAATAATCCTATGAAAAAATGGGCAAAGGAAATGAACAGACACTTCACCAAAGAAGACATTCAAATGGCCAACAGACACGAGGAAATGCTTGTGATCACTAGCCATTAGAGAAATGCAAATTAAAACCACAATGAGATACTATCTTACCCCAGCATTACTGGCACGAATCAAAAACACTGGAAATAACAAATGTTGGAGGGGCTGCGGGGAGATCGGAACTGTTATGCGCTGGTGGTGGGAATGCAAAATGATTCAACCATTTTGTAAAATGATATGGCACTTCCTCAGAAAGCTAGAAATAGACATACCATTTGATCCAGCAATTCCACTCCTAGGAATATATCCTAGAGAAATAAGAGTCATCACTCAAATAGACATATGCACACCTATGTTCATGGCAGCATTGTTCACAAAAGCAAAACGATGGAAACAACCTAGATGCCCATCAACAGATGAATGGATAAACAAACTATGGTACATACACACAATGGAGTACTACACAACGAGAAAGAACAATGATGAATCTGTGAAGCATCTCATAACATGGATGAAACTGGAGGACATTATGCTGAGTGAAATAAGTCAATCACAAAAGGACAAATATTGTATGAGACCCCTATTGTAAAAATCCATGAAAAAGTTCACACAAAAATTGTAACAATCTTTGTTGGTTACCAGGAATGGGAGGGGTGGGGGGGAAATACTAAATAGGCAATGGATAAGTAGTATCTTTGGTGAAGGGTGAGACAGTACACAATACAGGGGAAACCAGCACAAAAGCCAAAGAAATGAAAGGAAATGTCATGGAAGCTTCATAGACACATCCAAACTCCCTCAAGGACTGAATTGCTGGGCGGAGGGCTATGGGGATCTGGTTCTCAGGGAACATCTACCTCAGCTGGCATAACACAGTTTATAAAGACAATGTTCTACATTCTACCTTGGTGAGTCATGTCTGGGGTCTTAAAATCCTGTGAGCAGCCATCTAAGATACTCCACTGGTCTCATCCCTTTGGGAGCAAGGGAGAATGAAGAGAACAGGATACAAGGAAAAGATTAGTCTGAAGGACTAATGGACCACAGCTACCAAGGCCTCCACCAGACTGAGTCCAGTACAGCTAGATGGTGTCCACCTACCACCACTGACTGCTCTGACCAGGATCACAACAGAGGGTTCTGGACAGAGCTGGAGAAGGATGTAGAACAAAATTCTAACTCACAAAAAAAAATACTACCGGGGAAGAGCTGCCTCCTCAAAGTAGAGTCGACCTTAATGGTATAGATGGATTCGAGCTTTTGGGACTTTCCTTTGCTGATGTGGGAAGACTCAAAATGAGAAGAAACAGCTGCAAACATCCATTAATAATTGGAATGTGGAATGTACAAAGTATAAATCTAGGAAAATTGGAAGTTGTCAAAAATGAAATAGAACACATATAGATCAATATCCTAGGCTTAGTGAGCTGAAATAGACTGGTATTAGCCATTTTGAATCAGACAATTTTATGATGAACAGAGCCAGGAATGACAAATTGAAGAAAAAAGGTGTCACATGCATTGTCAAAAAGAATATTTCAGATTTATCCTGAAGTATGATTATGTCAGTGATAGGATAATATCCATATGCCTACAAGGAAGACCAGTTAATACGACTATTATTCAAATTTACGTACCAACCACTAATACTGAAAATAAGGAAACTGAAGATTTTTACCAACTTCTAAAGTCTTAAATTGATCAAACATGCAATCAAGATGCATTAATAATTACTGGTGCTTGGAATGTGAATGTTGGGAACAAAGAAGAAGGATCAGTAGTTGGAAAATACGGCTTTGGTGACAGAAATGATGCCACAGATCGCACGATAGAATTTTGCAAGACCAACGAATTATTCATCGCAAACACTTTTTTTAAACAACATAAACAGCAACTATACACATGGACATCACCAGATGGAATCCACAGGAATGAAATCGACTACTTCTGTGGAAAGAGATGATGGAGAAGCTCAATATTATTAGTCAGAACAAGGCCATAGGCCGACTGTGGAACAGAACACCAATCACTTGTATGAAAGTTCAAGCTGAAGCTGAAGAAAATTAAAACAAGTCCATGAGAGCCTAAGTACAAACTTGAGTATATCTTACCTGAATTTAGAGACCATCTCAAGAATAGATTTGATGCTCTGAACACTAATGACCAAAGACCAGATTAGTTGTGGGATGACATCAAGGACATCATACATCAAGAAAGCAAAAGATCATTAAAAGACAGGAAAGAAAGAAAACACCAAAATGGATGTCAGAAAACACTCTGAAACTTTCCCTCACACGTAGAAGAGCTAAAACAAATGGAAGAAATGATGAAGTAAAAGAGCTGAACAGAAGATTTCAAAGGGCAGCTTGAGAAGACAAAGTCGAGTATTATAATGAAATGTGCAAAGACCTGGAGTTAGACAACCAAAAGGGAGGAAGACGATCAGCATTTCTGATGGTAAAAGAATTGAAAAGAAAATTGAAGCCTTGAGTGGCAGTTTTGAAGGATGCAATGGGTAAAATATTAAAAGATACAGGAAGCATCAGAAGAAGATGGAAGGAATACACAGTCACTGTACCAAAAAGAATTGGTAAACCATTTCAGGAGGTAGCATATGATCAAAAACTGATGGAATACTGATAGAAGAAGTCTAAGCTGCACTGAAAGCACTGGTGAAAAACAAGGATCCAGAAACTGAAGCAATACTGATGAGCTATTTCAAAAAACAGATGCAACCTGGAAGCACTCACTCATTCATGTCAAGAAATTTGGAAGACAGCTACTCGGCCAACCTACTGGAAGAGATCCATATTTGTGCCCAATTCCAATGAAAGCTGAAGCAACAGAATGCAGAAATTATCCAATAATATTATTAATATCAAATGCAAGTAAAATTTGCTGAAGATAATTCAAAAATGGTTGCACCAGTACATCAAAAGGATCTGCCAGAAATTCAAGCCAGATTCAGAAGAAGACGTAGAACAAGGGAAATCATTGCTGATGTCAGATGGCTGACATCTTGGCTGAATGCAGAGAATACCAGAAAGATATGTGCCTGTGTTTTAGTGACTGTGCAAAGGCTTTTGATTGTACGGATTATAATAAATTATGGATAAAATTGTGAAGAACGGGAATCCCAGAACACTTAATTGTGCTTATGAGGCTCCTATACATAGACCAAGAGGCAGTCCTTCAAATGGAACAAGGGGATGCTATAATGACGTTGTCAAGGATTTCATTTTACTTAGATCCACGGTCAACGAGCCCATGGAAGCTGCAGTAAAGAAACCAAACGACTCATTGCGTTGGGCAAATCTGCTGCAAAAGACCTCTTTAAAGTGTTAAAAAGCAAAGATGTCACCTTAAAGACTAAGGTGCACCTGACCCAAGCCATGGTATTTTCAATAGCTTCATATGCATGCAAAAGCTGGACAATGAATTAGGAAGACCGAAGAAGAACTGATGTCTTTGAATTACGGTGTTGGCGAAGAATATTGAATATATCACGGACTGCCAGAAGAACGAACAAATCTGTACAACTAGAATGCTCCCTAGGAGCAAGGACAGCGAGACTTCATCTCATGTACTTTGGACATATTATTAGGAGGGGCCAGTCCAGAAGGACAACTAGAGTGTCAGGGAAAAAGTGGAAAACCCTCAATGAGATGGATTGACACAGTGGCTGCAACAAAGGGCTCAAACATAGCAATGATTGTGAGGGTGATCCTGAACCAGGCAGTATTTCATTCTGTTGTAGATAGGGTTGCTATGAGTTAGAATCAACTCAACATACCTAAGAACAACAGCAATATTAAAAATATAACATAAGGATATTATAAAAAACTTTAAATCCATAGTTTTAACATTTCAATGCAATTATCAACTTCTTTGAAAAACTTCAAAACTTAATAAAAAAATTGAAAATATAAATAGTCTAATACACATAAAAGTAAACTGTTATTAAAATCTCATAAATAATGACAGAGATTTTTTGGCATGGCTATTGATTGAAATAAGGCAAAAGGGATGTTTTGAAATGCTAGCATTACTTGATATGTATCCTCATAATGTATATAGTATATATATAATTATATATAATGTAAAAATATATAAATTTGCATAACATTGGAGAGGAAGATAAAGCAAAAAGACATGCTGGAAGCAAGAAAAAAGAGAGTTGTAAAGCCAGATATAATTTCTGACAAAGCAGAGATGATGAGTAGACCAAAGTGAAGTGAATGTACAGATGATGATATAGGAAACAATAGTAGGCCCTGCTTACAGTGTATTGTGAGAGGATTTTACTCAATGTTTCAGACAGAATCATTGAAATCGAATGATGAAGACTGTCAGAAAAATTCCTAATCATCTCCTAAATGGGGAAATGAGCATTCATTACCATAACAATACCCAGTAATTCAATTTTGTGTATAAGAGTTGTTTCTTCAAACCCTATTAACATGATGTAAATATTTAGCAATGCTTTCTAATGATATTTATTTAAGTTAATGAAAGAAAGCTTTTTTTAAATCTTACTTTACAGACTAGAGACTATCTAGAGAAATATTCAGCATGCAAGTAAACTCTTCAAGAAGATGGATGCCCTTTATTAAAATTATAGTCCAATGATACTTAGTTTTTTTGATGAGAAATGTCATCATTTTGCAAAGTTCCCAAATTTCTAAGGTCCAAAGGCCTTCATATTCTAGAACACTAGTTTCAGCAACTTAATTTTATATGAAGATAGTGCATTTAGGGGCTGGCATAAATGCTGTATCACATAATAAATCATACAACTCAGAAAAAAAGTCAAGCAAAGAAAAGCAATCATGTTTCCTTTGTAGTTACTGATATGTGAGTGACTGTTACTTGCCAAAACATCCTCTCAGTTTTTGTGACTTCAATTACCCTAATGATTTCTATTCAGTAGTTGAATAGTTAGGTTCTTAATAGGAAAAGTATGAAGAGACTTTTAAGTTCAAAAAGAAAAACAAGAGTAAATGACCAATCACATCAATTATAATGGATTCCAGATTTATAATAGAAAAACTGTAATAGCAGCCACATGTTTTATAAGTAACAGACAAGAATAATTTTTGTGTATTTAGCTACAATTTTTTTTAATTATAAAAAAGTTAGGAAAAGAATTTTTAATATTTTCCATTTAACACAATGTAATATGGATGCATTTTAACTCAAATTTCTGTTCTCCTTTATTGTGTCGTTTCAAAATTGTATAACAGATTATTTCTCACACAGAAAAAGGTAGATGATGATCATTTACTCTTAGCAGAAAGCCAGTAGCTGATAGTTTCTTAAGAGACGTTATTGCCAAAATGATGTAGTCTTAGCAATGGCAACATGTGTTTGGTCCTTCTCACTTGGGAAATAAGATTCTTTCAATGTTACGTACTGAAATCTATGCTACCGAACATAGCTATTTACCTCTCGATTCTTCCCTCAAGATAATGAGAGCCCTGAATACAAAAGTGTCCTGCAGAATTTTTTGTTACTACTTATTATCTTGGGCTCTATTTTATAGGATTCCTCAGATTTTGACTCTTGATTTCAGAGCTTTTTCCCAAATATTTTATATCTTTCTGCTCAACAAACTGGATCACCTCCCTCTGTTTTCCACAAAGCCTGAACTGTCCCCCTGATTTCTGAGCCTGGCTTTATAACTGATGACAGCATTCACTTTCTCTTCAAGAAAATCCAAATCAGGGATCTCACTTCTGGAATGGGACTGTGAGGCACTGCACGGATACTCTCACCAGCAAAACAACCATAAGAGGTAAAAATCATAAAATTAAATTAAAGTCTCTGGAAATTGCCATAAGGACATACAGTAAATAAAGAAACATTTATTCAACAAAATCTACTAAATCTCAGCAAGAACCACAGAGATCTGTAACAGTTGAGCCACAACCTGCTCCCCTTTCCCCAATTCAACATGATGGAAACTCTACTCCAGTAGAAGCAGCCAGTAGCATGGGGCTTCCTCTTTCACCAGCTCTCAGTACAGCCCACCAACCGTTCTCACCCCCCAGTTCCATGTTGCAGAAGCTCTATTCCAGGAAAGAGAGACAGAGAGGTGAGGGGCTCTCTTTGGCGCTGGCTTTCAATATTTTGACTATGATTTTTCTGGGTGTGGTTCTCTTTGTATTGTGCTCTCTTTGTGAAATTTATTTATTTATTTATTTATTCCTATAGATAGAGCTATATAGGGACGATATTTCTATATCTCACTGTAATTGTGTGTGAGTATATACCTCAAGTCGATTTTAAAAGGTACGATGTCTACTATAAGCCTTAGAGCAGCCACTAGGAAGATAAATCAAAAACATAATGAAAGACATCACTAAAGGAATTAAAATATTTCACTAGAAAATATTCACTCAATGCAAAATAAAGCAGTAAAGAAACAGAGGAAGAAAAGAAACATAAGACATGTAGAAAACAAAAAGTAAAATAGCAGACATAAATCCAACCATATCAATAATAACATTAAATGTGAATCAATTAAATAATCCATTCAAAATCGATTGTCAGATTGAACTAAAAAAAAAAAAGACACTTTATATTCAAAGATACAAATAGGTTGAAAGTAAAATGTGGGAAAATACTATACCATGCAAACTGCAACCACAGAGAGCTGGAGTGGCTAGAATAATACAAGATGTTTAAAAATCAAACAAAAAAGAAATGTTACTGGAGATAAAAGTGTTAGTCTATTAGTGTGATACAAAAAATATAATCATATATACACCTAACAACAAAGCCCAAAATACATAACAAAAAACTAAAAGAATTGAAAGGAGAAATGAAAAATTGACAATAAGAATTGGGGACTTCAATATCTCACTTTCAATAATGGATATAACAAAATATGCAGAAGACCATGAAGGATACAGAAGATTTAAACAACACTATAAATGAGCTAGACCTAACAGACATCTACAGAACACTCCACCCAACAACAGCAGAAAACACATTCTTTTCAAGAGCACATAGAATATTCTCCAGGATAGACAATATACTAGGCCATAAAAGAAGTCTCAATACATTGAAAAGGACTGAAATAATATGAAGTATGTTCTCTGATCACAATAGAATAAACAAGAGAAGGAAAGTTGGAAAATCCACCAAAAAGGCTGTAAATTAAATAACACCCTCCTAAATACCAAATGGGTTAAAAAAAAAAAAATCACTAGAAAAATTAGAATATACCTTAAGATAAATTATAATCAAAATACAAGAAACTAAAATTGTATGGGATACAACTAAAGCAGTGCTTAGAAGAGAATGTATAATTCTAAATGCTTGTATTAAAAGAGAAGGAAGAGATTCATGTCTCGTACATTACACAAAAACAAATTCAAAATGGATTAAGGACATAAATGTGCTAACTAAAACCATGAAATTCTTAGAAGAAAAAGATGGGGCAAAGCTGTCAACCCTAGCTTTTAACAATGGATTATCTAATATAATAACAAAAGCACAAACAACAAAAGACAAAACAAATAAATGGGACCTTATAAAAATTAAAAACCTGTGTTCATCAAAATACTTTACCAAAAAAGTGAAAAGACAAGCTAATGACTGCGAGAATATCTTCAGAAACCACATACCCAACAAGTGTCTAATAACCTATATATATATATATATATGTATATATGGCAGGTTAACAACAAAAAGACAATCCAGTCATAAAATGGGCAAAGGACTTGAATAGACATTTCACCAAAGAGGACATTCAAATGGCCACCAAACATGACAAGATGCTCAGTGTCATTAGCCGTCAGAGAGATGCAAATAAAAACCACAGTGAGATACCATTTCACTCCCACTAGGATGGCTAAGATTAAAACAAAAAACAAAAAACAGAAAATAACAAACGTTGGTGAGGATATGGGGAAATTAAAGCCCTTAGCCATTGCCGGTGGGAATGTAAAATAGAGCAACTGATGTAGAAAATAGTGTGGCAGTTCCTCAAAAAACTAAAAATAAAACTACCATATAACCCAGTAATTTCACTTCTAGGTATATACCCAAAACACTTGAAAGCAGAGACTCAAACAGATAATTGTACACCAGTGTTCACTGCAGCACTATTCACAATAGGCAAAAGGTGGAAACAACTTAAATGATCATCACCAAATGAATAGATAAACAAAATGTGGTACAAACATACAATGGAATAATACTTAGCCAGTAGGGGAAATGAAGTCTTGATACATGCTGTAACATGGATGGAGATGGAAGACATTATGGTGGGTGAAACAAATCAATCACAAAAGGACAAATACTGTATGACCTCACATATATAAAAAGACAAGAAAAGGAAAACGTATAGAGAACAAAATTTATTAGTGTTTACTAGGGCAGGGAGAGAGGGGAAAGGCAGGATCAATAGTGATGGAAATATCATGTTGATTAAGAGTAGGGTGGCACAGCCGATTATTGTAATTGTTGTCATTAAGTTGTACACCTGTAAAAAGCTGAATTGCCAAAAGCTGTGTAATAGATGTATTTACAACAATGACAACAACAACAAAAAAAGAGTAGCTGCTGAGGCTGCTTAGGTACAACCAAAAACCTCATGGGATACATGCGTACTAACTGTTAAATGAGAAACTATTTTGTTCTGTAGGCCTTCATCTAAAGTAAGAAGAGCAGCACAATTGGAAGAGCGTAGTCAATGTCACTGAACTGTGCATGTAGAAATTTTAGAAATGGTGTATCTTTGGCTATGTATATTTTTTCACCAAAAAAAAAAAAAAAAAAAAGTCGAGAAGGGAGAGGGGTTGATATGTTGTGGGGTTGTTAACCAACGTCATAAAACAATATGTATACTACTGTTTCATTGGAAACTATTTGTTCTGTAAGCCTTCACCTGAAGTACAATATAAATAAATAGCATACTTTATTGCAAAAAAAAAACCTCATGGGATATAGTTTCTTGGTTTGGAGGTTTAGAGTCATATTTTCATGGGACATCCAGTTAATTGGCCTAATATTATGTTTACTGCTTCTGTTCTACCTTGCGTAGCACTTGGGGTCTTAAAAGCTTGCAAGTGGCCATGCAAGGCATGACAATTGGTCTCTATTTTCCTGTGACAAGAGAGGAAGAAGGAGAGTCAGGAATAGGAGGAGGATATGGAATGTGTAGCAAATTGCCTCCATGAAAAACTGCCTCCTTTGCCATGAGACCAGAAGAACTGGATGGTGCCTGGGTACCATTATTGAACATTTTGATCAAAAATTCCAAAGAAGAATCCTGATCAAAAGAGGGAAAATGCAGAACAGAATTTAAAATTCTCATAGACTCCAGACTTCCTGGAGCCCTGAAGGTTGGATGAACCCCTGAAGCTACTGCCCTGAGATAATCTTTAAACTTTAAACCAAAAATATCCCCTTAAGTCTTAAAACCAAACAATAGTTTAGCTTAACTAGTAAAAGATTATCTGCCTTGAGTATTACGCTCTTTTACGAACTATCTATATGGGATTAAACTAACAGCAACTCCAAAGATTACACAGGAACCTTAGAGGGCAGTGAATTTATATTAATGCGGTAGGAACAACTCAGAAAAGGATGGTGAGAATGGTTACACAACTTGAAGAATGTAATCAATGTCACTAAATGGTACATGTAGAAACTGTTGAATTGGTGTAAGTTTTGCTGTGTATATTCTCAACAACAACAACGAAATAAAATTTCGTTAAAATTTTCTAAAAGCGAACATTACAGAAATTAAAAAAAAAAAAACCAAGAAGGAAGATCTCAAATTCATAACCTTAATTTTCCACTTTAAGATACTAAAGAAAGAAGAGCAAACTAAATCTAAAGCAAGCAGAGGAAGGAAATAATAAAGATTAGAATGAAATTTAAAATAGAAAATGGAAAAACAATAGAGAAAGTCAATAAAATCAAACATTGGTTCTTTGGAAAGATCCATAAAATCAACAAACTTTTGGCTAGACAGACCACGAAGAAAGATAGGATTACAGAAATCATTAAAATCAGGAGTGAAAAAGGGACATCATTACTGACCTTACGGAAATAAAAAGGATTATTACGAAATCTCTGAACAACGGTATGCCAAACAAAGAGATAACTTAGATGGAATGGAAAAATTCCTAGAAAGATACAAACTACTGAAATTTATTCCAAACAAATAAAAATCAGGCTCTAATGAAAGAGCAAATATTACTTCAACTTCTACTGATAATATCTGAAACCATTTTTTAGTGCCTACTATGAACAAAGCTTACAACCCAACCCATCTGTCAGTCTGTCATACTTTCTTGGCTTATGTGTTGCTGTGATACTGGAGGCTAAGTCACTAGTATTTAAAATACAAGCAGGGGCACTATAGTGGACAGGTTTCAGCAGATCTTCCAGACTAAGACTAGGAAGAAAGGTCTGGCTATCTACTTCCAAAAATTAGTCGATGAAAATCCTAAGAATTACAACAGAATTTATTGTCCTATACCATTCTGGAAGATGAACACCCTAGGCTGGAAGGCACTCAAAATAGACACTGGCCACAATAATGGACTGAACAAACCAACTAACATGAAGATGGCAAAGGACTGGACAATGTCTTATTCTCCTGTACGTGGGGTTGCCATGAGTCATAGCCAAGTCAATGGCAACTAACAACAACAACAATGAATGGATTAATTTATATATATTAATTCTAATTCTGATGCTCCAGGATCTAAATAATAATAGATAATCAGTACTCAATAAGTCTCTCATTGCTATGGGCATTTTAACACAATGCTCAGTAATCATAAAAAATATTGAATATTAAGCTAAACACTATACCAGACATCATCTCACTTAAGGCTTAAAATGAAGCTATGAGGTATGTAGTATTATACACCTTTTATGATGGGTTCACAAAATCCTAGAGAAGTTAAGTACCTAGTGGTACATATAGCAACCATGAACTTTTTCAGCCTCTAGGGTTTATTGGGAAGCTGCTGTGCCAATTGCTGCAAGGCAGGGACCTTTATGACTGTTTGAAACCGAACGGGCGTGTTCTGCAAATTACTGTTTTTACAATGTATTGTATGATATGTCTGAATATTTTGTAGGAAAAATAGAAACGTTATAAATTTTTATTTGTTACACATATGTACTAATAGTTCCCAGTGAGACTCTGGGATATAATTGGTAGTACTTCCTATGTACCATTAAATACTTAGGGTAGGCTTGTGGGAGGAGGAAGAAAAAAAATTCATACTACCTACCTAAATTCATACTACCAAAAAATTCAGACATGCTCAATGATTCAATATGCTTCCATTAATGAAAACACATGGTATCAACAAAAAATTCAAAGCAGGAAATAATTGGGTCACCAAAGGATTAAACAGCATTCCCATGTTAACACAGCTGGCAGAATCAGTACTAAAAGACTGGAGGAGCCCTGGCGGTGCAATGGTTAAGCATTCAGCTGCTAACCAAAAGGTCAGCAGTTTGAATCCACTAGCTGTTCCTTGCAAACCCAATAGGGTAGTTCTACTCTGTCCTACAGGGTTGCTATGAGTCAGAATCGACTCGACAGCAATGGGTTAGGTATTTATGTTAACATAGCTGGCAGGATCAGAACTAAATGGTAGGAACAGAACTAAAAACAAGGTCTGAGACCCTGCAAAGCCTCATGTCTTTCCACTGTAACAACAGCTTTCAGTGTCAATAAATAGATAATTCAAGGTTTGTTTAGTGTCTCCCAATCCACAGGTGCTCCTGATGCTGTAAAAAAACTGCTGAAAAGTGAGACACTTGCACTGAACATCCCTGACTATGTCTGTAAGGAATATGTCGGGGATTCCCAGAACAAAGAAATTCAGCTGTTTCCTCTTTTTTGTTTCCTCCCCTCCCCATATTTAATGGAGTTTTCTTCTTAAGACCGAATCTTTAAAAACCCACTCTCCTTTTCCCAGTTGCCATCGAGGCAATTGTGACTCACGGTGACGCGATGTGTGTCAGATTAGAATTGTGCTCCATAGCAAAAACCCACTTAGAAGATATTTACCCCATTATTACAAACTTCTTTTACTAACAGTTTCTCATTTTCCTTCCTAGCCCGTATCCTAAGCCACTGACTTTCACACAGCCATTCACTCTACTCAAACATTAAGTAAAACTCAGATTGTACCTCTTCGTACAGAGGGAAAAAAACACTGGGTCCTAGTCTTGGTTCAGCCACTAACTAGAGAAAGAAACCCCTATGTTTATTCAACTTGTATTGATGTTTCATATGTTGCTTTCAACTCTAACATCTCTAATACCGTCTGAATTTACTAAATATTTTTCTTATGCATTATTCGTTAGAAATGGAGAAAACATTTGAAAAGTACTTCGGACAGCATGGAGCTCAACAAAGTTTTATTTCTTTCCTGTGAATTTATACTTTAAATGCCCCTTCTCCCCTCTGCATTTGATTCTTTTTTATATATATAAATATGAGTAAGAGGACATATTGATACGAGCATATGCGGACCAGAAATGACAACAGATTCACATCTTCCTCGAGCAGCTTCCATAACCCCTTCTCTATCTAATCAGACAAAATCCACATTTGACAGCAGTCTACTCATAGGCCTAGAGACAGCAGCCTTGGAAAGAACCGTTATCATTCTCTGGTAAAAGGCTATTATGAGCGAAGCTTAAATAGCATCTGGAATTATAGCTAGTGATGATATTTAAGAATTGGTTTAAGTTGCACAAATGCTCACCCATCAGAGATCTTGCTTGAAGGATGGTTCCATCTGATTGGCAACTACCATGAGCCAGGGAAAAAGAACAATAATACTGCAAGAAATCTTGTCTGCCAGAGGTTTGGAAACTGACATAAAGAACATAAGAATTACATAGTTATGCAACCATATATATCCTTTGCATTTGAGCAAATCAAAAACCAATGGGAGTGCAAATCACAGGTTTTCATTTGGAAGCTTGAAAATTCATATATGTTGTGATGGCTAAGGTTGTCTGTCAACTTGGCTGGGCCATGATTCTCAGTGGGTGGACAGTTATATAATGATGTAGTCAGGCAATTATATAATGATGCCGTTATCTTCCATTTTGTGATATAATGTAATCATCTCCATGATACGATCAGTGAATCAGTTGTAAGGGGAGTTTCCTCAGGGGTGTGGCCTGCATCCAATATATATAATAAATCAGGGAAAGCTCACTGGCCTTTGCTCACTCTGGATCCTGCATCTGGCTCATTATCATCTGAGCTACAGTTCTTGGGACTTGAACCAGTAGCCTGCGTATTGCTTGTTGATCTTCAGCTCATCAACCTCCACAGCCCATGAGCCAGCAGCCTACTGTTTGACCTGCGAATCACGTTCCTCCGACCATGCAGCTATGTGAGTTAGGAGAAGCCTCCAGTCTAAAATCTTACCCATGGACTTGGGATTTGCCAGCTTCTACAACCATATGAGCCATTTCCTTGACAGAAATCTCTCTCTCAATCTATATATATATACACATATGTATATAAATGTATATGTGTGTGTATATGTATATATGTGTGTGTGTGTATATATATATATATATATATATATATGCATATATATATACACACATTTAGGTGCCATCAAGTTGGTTCCGACTCATAGTGACCCTATGTATAACAGAATGAAACACTGTCTGGTCCTGCGCCATTCTCATCATCGTTGTTATTACTGAGTCCATTGTTGAAGCCACTGTGTTAATCCATCTCGTTGAGGGTCTTCCTCTTTTTCGCTTACCATCTACTATACCAAGCTTGATGTCCTTCTCCAGGGATTCATGCCTCCTAATAACATGTCCAAAGTATGTGAGACAAAGTCTCACCATCCTCGCTTCTGAGGACCATTCTGGCTGTACTTCTTCCAAAATCGATTTGTTCATTCTTTGGCAGTCCATGGTATAGTCAATATTCTTCTTCAACACTATAATTCAAAGGTGTCAATTCTTCTGTCTTCCTTATTCATTGCACAGCTTTCGCATGCATATGAGGCGACTGAAAATACCATGGCTTGGGTCAGGTGTACCTTAGTCCTAAAAGGGACATCTTTGCTTTTCAACACTTTAAAGAGGTCTTTTGTAGCAGATTTGCCCAATGTAATGTGTCTTTTGATTTCTTGACTGCTGCTTCCATGGACATTGATTGTGAATCCAAGTAAAATTAAATCCTTGGCAACTTTAATCTTTTCTCCTTTTATCATGACGTTGCTTATTGGTCCAGTTGTGAGGATTTTTGTTTTCTTTATGTTGAGGTGTAATCCATACTGAAAGCTGTGGTCTTTGATCTTCAACAGTAAGTGCTTCAAGTCCTCTTCACTTTCAGCAAGTAAGGTTGTGTTATCTGCATAATGCAGGTTGTTAACAAGTCTTCCTCCAGTTCTGATGCCCTGTTCTTCTTCATATTGTTTAGTTGCTCGGATTATTTGCTCAGCATACAGACTCAATAAGTATAGTGAAAGGATACAACCCTGACACACACCTTTCCTGAGTTTAAACCATGCAGTGTCCTGTTCATCTGTTCAAACAACCGCCTTTTGATCTATGTACAGGTTCCTCATGAGCACAATTAAGTGTTCTGGGGTGTGTGTGTGTATATATATATACATACATACATATACATATATATATATATATATATATATATATATATATATATAAGCATTTGGCTGCTAACCAAAAGGTCGGAAGTTCATCTCCACCAGCTGCTCCTTGGAAACCCTATTGGGCAGTTCTACTCTGTCCAATAGGGTCACTATGAGTCAGAATCAACCTGAAAACAGTGGGTTGGTTTTATATACATATACACTTCATTGGTTTTGCTTCTCTAGAGAACACAACCTAAGACATATGGTACCAGGAAAGACTCTAGAGAAACAAAATTCCAAGGATTAGTCTTCTAAATCAGTTCTTGTCATGGATTGAATTGTGTCCCCCCAAAATATCTGTCAAACTGGCTTGGTCATGATTCTCAGCATCATATAATTGTGTACCATTTTGTAACCTGATGTGATTTCCTTATGTGTTGTAAATTCAATCACTATGATATAATAAGATGGATTAGCAGCAGTTATACTGATGAGGTATACAAGATTGGATAGTGTCTTAAGCCAATCTCTTTTGAGATACAAAAGAGAGAGGTGAACAGAGACACATGGGAACCTCATATCATCAAGAAAGCAGTGCCGGGAGCAAAGTGTGTCCTTTGGACCCAAGGTTCCTGTGCTGAGATGCTCCCAGACCAAGGAAAGACTGATGCAGCACAAGGACCTTCCTCCAAAGCCAACAGAAAGAGAAAGCCTTCTCCTGGAACTGATACCCTGAATTTGGACTTGTAGCCTACTGGAGTATGAGAGAATAAATTTCTCTTTGTTAAAACCATTCACTTGTGGTATTTCTGTTGAAGCAGCACCAGATGACTAAGACAGTTCTCAAGTTTGGTTAGTCTTAAAGATGTTGATGACTCTGCTTCCAATATTAATGAGGGCACTCCTAATCCATGGCCTGAGATAACAATAGAAATATGGAAAATATTACCATCAACAGATCAAGTATTGGTGAGATGCAAGGCTCTGGCTGCTCACGTTTGATACTTTTCTACAGTTTAGTCAGAATGAGAAGTATAGGGAAACTGGTTAGCTGGTCCTACTTTTGCTAGACAAAGTGATAAAAAGATGAGAGCTCAGAGCTTTAGTCACAGACAGCTCAAGTACCACATAAATAACCTCAAAGTTGCCATTTGTGCCCTCAAAGAAAGTCTTATTTCTTGTAGTAACAGAACTGGTATTGCCAAAAAGCAAACCAGAATCTCATCATAACAGTGGCCGAATTACAATGCCAATTGAATTCTCTACCTCAAGTGGTGTCTGAAGTTAAAGTGAGAACATTGATTGGGAAGAAATGGGGTCCTGAAACTTTGGATGGGGACACATGGGCAGATAATCAGGAAGCTGGTGACTAAATTCTATTGAATCACTCCTGTCAACAGAACCAGCCCTCTCACTTCCATCTCAAAAAATTACTTCATTTTTGTCTGCTAAGCAACCTTCCCCAGTAAATCCATTAGCCCTTCTACCCCCACCTGATGAGATTAAGCTAGATGTATCTGAAGAGCCTTTGTCTATCACCTGGAATAGCATCAGAGTCAATGCCTGGGGAGGCATCTGAGTCATTGCCTGGGACATCGTCTGAGGCAGATGCCTTACAAGACATTGCTGAATGTTCTCAGAATGCATCCCCACCACCCATTTTTGCTTTTAGACCTACAACTAAAGTCCGAGAAAACGCCAAAAGATAAAGTACAAAGTGTGACCCAGGAGGAGGTAGGCTACACTCCAAAAGAACTGCTTGTCTTTTCTAACATGTATAAACAGAAACCTGGGGAAGATGTGTGGAAATTGTATTAAGGGTGTGGTATAACAGTGCAAGGAACATAAAGTTGGATCAATCTGAGTTTATTGATATGGGTCCACTAAGCACAGATTCTTCATTCAGTGTTTCAGCTCAAGAGGTTAGGAAAGGATCTCATAGTTTATTTTGTTGGTTCACTGAAGCATGGATTATGCCATTGCCTGCACTAAATCAAGCTGAAGTACCAGACCTGCCGTGGAATACTGTAGAAGAAGGTATCCAAAGGTTTAGGGAAATTTGCATGTTAGAGTGGATTTATCAGGTTAGACCCACAGACCCATACATGGAGTACCCAGAGGACTTACCTTTTAACTCAATGATGAGGAACAAATTTGTGAAGGGAGCACCAGAATCCTTGAAAACTGCTGTGATTGCTATTTTATGTAAATCAGATTTGACAGTGCGAACTGTCCTAACTGAATTAAGGCACCTAACTACATAGGGCTGATTGGATCACATGGTGGTAGGGGTCAAGTGGCAGCATTCAGTTGACAAAGTCAAGGTGGGTGTGGTTACTGTAATGGACAGCAGAGTCAAAGCAGTAATCAGAACAGTCTGACTTGTATGGACTTATGGTGTTGGCTACTTAGTCATGGTGTGCCCAAGAGTGAAACAGGTCAGAAATCTACTAAATATTTACTTGATCTGTACAAGTAAATGAATTCTAGGTCAAGTGAACAGCAGTCTAACTCAAATTGCCAGACTGCAGTCACGGCCCCTCAAGAAATCCCAGACTTGAGCAAGTTTACAGAACCACAACCCCTTGAATAAAGGGGAGGCTGGGTCCCCTTGAGGAAGGACTCCACTACACTGCCAAAAATTTATGTTGTTAATCTTTCTCCCATACTTCCCCCAAAGGGATCTACGGCATTTTACGAGA
Organism: Dugong dugon; assembly: GCA_030035585.1. Classification (NCBI taxonomy): domain Eukaryota; kingdom Metazoa; phylum Chordata; class Mammalia; order Sirenia; family Dugongidae; genus Dugong; species Dugong dugon. Next base: position 111,923,289 of record CM057468.1, on the reverse strand, counting down.
ATGACTATTCATTGGGGAAACAGAAATAATCTGAGTTTTTAGGGATTACTGGATACTGGCTCTGAACGGACACTAAAGCCAGAAGATTCAACATGTCACTGTGCCCACCAGTCAGAGTAGGAGTGTATGGAGATCAGGTTATTAATGAAGTCTTATTTCAGATTCATCTTACAGTGGGTCTCTGAACCCATCCTGTAGTGATTTCCTCAGTTCCAGAATACATAATTGGAATAGATATACTCAGCAACTGGCAGAACCCCCACATTTGATCCTTGACAAGTGGAATAAAGGCTATAATGGTAGGAAAAGAAAGTGGAATCCATTAGAACTGCCCCTACCTAGGAAAATAGTAAACAAAAACCAATACCGCATTCCTGTAGGGATTTCAGAGATTACTGCCACCATCAAGGACTTGAAGAATGCAGGGGTGGTTATTCCCACCACTTCCCCATTCAACTCGCCTATTGGCCTGTGCAAAAAACAGATGGATCTTGGAGAATGACAGTGGATTATCATAACCAGGTGGTGACTCCAACTGCAGCCGTTGTTCCAGATATAGTTTCATTACTTGAGCAAATTAATGCATCTCCTGGTATATGGTATGCAGCTGTTGATCTAGCTGATGCCTTTTTCTCGATTCTGATTTCAAAGGAATACCAGAAGCAGTTTGCCTTCAGCTGGCAAGGCCAGCAATACACCATCGTCCTTCCTTAGGGGTGTATCAACTCTACAGCCCTATGTCATAATTTAGTCTGCAAAGACTTTGATCTCTTTTCCCTTCTGCAAGACGTCACTGGTCCATTACACTGATGACATTATGCTGATTGGTCCTACTAAGGAAGAAGTGTCTACGACTCTGGACTTACTGGTAAAATATTTGCTTGCTAGTAGTGGGAAATTAATCTGACAAAAAATTCAGGTGACTTCCACTTCAGTGAAATTTCTAGGGGTCCAGTGGTGTGGGGCATGTTGAGATATTCCTTCTAAAGTGAAGGATAAGTTATTGCATCTGGTTTCTCCCACAACTAAAAAGGAGGCACATCACCTGGTGGGCCTCTTTGGATTTTAGAGACAACATATCCCTCATTTGGGTGTACTATTCGGGCCTATTTATCAAGTGACTCAAAAAGTTGCTGGTTTTGAGGGGGCCCAGAACAAGAGAAGGCTCTTCAACAAGTTCAGGCTGCCATGCAAGTGACTCTGTCACTTGCGCCATATGATCTGACTGATCCAATGGTGCTTGAAATGACAGTGGCAGATAGAGTTGCTGTTTGGAGTCTTTGGCAGGCACCTATTGGTGAATCACAGTGCTCACCCTTATGATTTTGGAGCAAAGTCCTGCCATAATCCTCTGCAGGTAACTACTTTCCTTTTGAGAAACACCTTTTGGCTTGTTACTAGAGACTGAAGGCTTAACCATGGACCAAGAAGTCAATATGCATCCTGAGCTGCCCTCATGAACTGGGTGTTTTCTGACACACAGCCATAAAGTTGGACTTGTGCAGCAGCACTCCATCATAAAATGGAAGTGGTATATACGAGATTGGGACTAAGCAGGACCTGCAGGTGCAAGTAAGTTGCATGAAGTAGTGGTCCAAATGCCCACAGTCTCCACTCCTGTTACATTACCTTCCATCTCCCAGTTTGCACCTCAGGGGGAATTCCTTAAGATCAGTTGATTGAGGAAGAGAAAACTCATGCCTAATTTAAAAATGGTTCTGTGTAATATGCATGCACCACTTGAAAGTGGACAGCGGCAGCAACACAGCACCTTTCTGGGGCCTTCTTGAAGGACAATGGTGAAGGGAAATCTTCTCAATGGCCAGAACTTCAAGTAGTGCACCTGGTTGTTCACTTTACTTGCAAAAAATGGCCAGATGTGCAAATCTATACTGATTCATGGGCTGTGGTCAATGGTTTGGCTGGATGGTCAGGAACTTAAAAGGAACATGATTGGAAAACTAGAGAAAAGGAGGTATGTGGAAGGGGTATGTGGATAGACTTCTCTGAATGGGCCAAAGAAGTGAAGATATTCATGTCTCATGTGAATGCTCACCAAAGGGGGACTGGCAGAGGAGGATTTTAGCAATCGAGTGGATAGGATGACACGCTCTGTGTAAACCAGTCATCCTCTTTCCCCAGCCACCCTCTTTCCCCAGCCACTCTCATCATTGCCCCATGGGCTCATGAACAAAGTGGCCATGGTGGCAGGGATGGAGGTTACACGAGCTCAGCAAGATGGACTTCCACTCACCAAGGCCAACTTGGTTACAGCCACTGCTGAGAGCCCAATCTGTCAGCAGCAGAGATCAACAGCGAATCCTCAATATGGCACCATTCCTCGAGTTGATCAGTCAGCAACTTGGTGGCAGGTTGATTACACTGGACCACTTTCATCATGGAAAAGGCAGTGTTTTATTCTTAACTGAAATAGAAATTTATTCTGGATACGAATTTGCCTTCCCTGCATGCAATGCTTCTGCCAAAATGACCACCTGTGGATTTACAGAATGCCTTACCCAACATGGTATCGCACATAGCATTACCTTGGATCAAGGGACTCACTTCACAGCAAATGAAATGCAGCAATGGGCCCATGTTCATGGAGTTCACTGGTCTTACTGCATCATCCTGAAGCACCTGGCTTGATAGAACAATGGAATAACCTTTCAAAGACACAATTACAGTACTAGCTAGGTGGCAATACCTTGCAGGATTTGGGCAATGTTCTCCAGGAGGCTGTCTAAACCAGCATCCAATATATGGTGCTATTTTTCCAACAGCCAGGATTCACGGGTCCAGGAATCAAGGGGTGGAAATGGGAACGGCACCGTTCACCATTACTCCTAGTGACCCACTCACAAATTTTTTTTTTATTACTTTTTATTGTACTTTAGATGAAGGTTTACAGAACAAACTAGTTTCTCATTAAACAGTTAGTACACATATTGTTTTATGACATTGGTTAACAACCTCATGACATGTCAACACTCTCCCTTCTCAACCTTGGCTTCCCTATTACCAGCTTTCCTGTCCCGTCCTGCCTTCTAGTCCTCACTCCCGGGCTGTTGTGTCCCTTTAGTCTTGTTTTGTTTTATGGGCCTGTCTAATCTTTGGCTGAAGGCTGAACCTCGGGAGTAACTTCATTACTGAGCTAAAAGGGTGTCCAGGGGCCCTATTCTTGGGGTTTCTCCAGTCTCTGTCAGGCCAGCAAGTCTGGTCTTTTTCCCACTCACAGAAATTTTGTGTCCATCCCCTTAATCCTATGCTCTGTGGGTCTAGAGGTCTAGATGGAATTCTAGGAAGAATTCTCCCACCAGGAGACACAACACTGATGATATTCAACTGGAAGTTAAGAATGCCACCCGGCCACTTTGGGCTCCTCAAACCTCGGGATCAACAAGCAAAGAAGGGAGTTACTGTATCAGCTGATGTGACTGATTTTGATTATCAAGGTGTCATGGATTGAGTTGTGTCCCCCAAAAATATCTGTCAGCTTGGCTGCGTCATGATTCCCAGTGTTGTATGATTGTGTAATCTGATGTGATTTCCTTATGTGTTGTAAACTCTATCACTATTGTGAGATTAATCTCCTTATGTGTTGTAAATTCTATCGTGATGAGGTTATACTGATGAGGTTGACAATATTAGACAGTGTTTTAATGCAACCTCTTTTGAGATATAAAAGAGAGAAGCGAGCAGAGACACATGGGAACCTCATACCACCAAGAAAGCAGTGCCAGGAGCAGAGTGTGTCCTTTGGACCTGAGGTTCCTGCGCTGAGATACTCCCAGACCAAGGAAAGATGGATGCATCACAAGGACCATCCTCTAGAGCTGACAGAGAGAGAAAGCCTTCTCCTGGAGCTGATGCCCTGAATTTGGACTTGTACCTACTGGACTATCAGAGGATAAATTTCTCTTGTTAAAAGGCATCCACTTGTGGTATTTCTGTTAGAGCACCACTAGATGACTAAGACACAAGGGGAAAATCAAACTGATATTACATAATGGAGATAAAGAAGATTACATCTGGAATACAGGGGATCCCTTAGGATGTCTCTTAGTAGTACCATGCCCTGTGATTAAAGTCAATGGAAAACTGCAGTAATCCAATTCCAACATGACTACTAATGGGCCAGACCCTTCAGGAATGAAAGTTTTGGTCACCCCAGCAGGCAAAGAGCCACAACCAGGCACTTGCTGAAGGCAAAGAGAATACAGAATGGGTAGTGGAAGAAGGTACTTCTTCCTTGTATGTGTGCATCAAAATTTTTGTTTTCTTCACTTATAAAATATAAGATGCAAACGAGGCTGGTGCATTTTTGGTTGTACACATGTTAGTTGTATAACGTTAGGTGCAAGTATGACTTTGTAATATCTTTACTTAGAGATTGTGTATGGTTTAAGATGTGTACAGATGCCAACTTGACAAGAGGTGGACTGTAATGGTTAAGGTTGTGTCAGCTTGGCTAGGCCATGATTCTTAGGAGTTTGACAGTTATGTAATGATGTAATTTGGCAGTTATGTAATGATGTTATTATCCTCCATTTGGTGATATAATGTAATCACCTCCATGATGTGATCTGATGTGATAAATCAATCAGTTATAAGGAGAGTTTTCTCAGGGGTGTGACCTGAATCCAATATATATGGACATTCTAGCAAAGCTCTCTGGCTTTTGCTCATTCTGGATCCTGCATCTGGCACATCATCATCTAGTCTCTGGTTCTTCGAACTTGAGCCAGTGGCCTACCATATTGTCTGCTAATCTTGGGATTTGTCAGCCTCTGCAGCCTATGAGCCAGCAGCCTGCTGTCTTACCTGCCAATCTTGGATCTGTCAGCCTCCATAGCCTATGAACCATCAGCTTGCTGTCTGATCTGCCAATCTTGGGTTTGTCAGCCCTGCAGCTACATGAGTCAGGTGAAGCCTCCAGCCTGATGCCTGACCCCTGGACTTGAACTTGTCAGCCCCTACAGCTGTGTGTGAGCCATTTCCTTGAGATAAATCTCTCTCTCTCTACATATATATATATGTATATACTTCATTCATTTTGGTTCTCTAGAGAACCCTGCCTAAGATGTATGTGGTTAAGAATTCTAGAAAATTATGATGTATTGGTGATGGCAATGAAGGTAGAAATAGATGATTTTCATTATAAATCTTGTGTGATCAAAGTTTCTAGAGTAAGAGAACAGCGTTGTTGTCACGACAGTTACAATAAACCAGTAATTCCACACTTATAATCCATTAATGACTATAAAATCATAAGATCCATGAGTCTGAAAACTTTTCATGTTTTATTCCCCACTGTATAGTCAATACCAAGCACAAGGCATATTTCATAGGGTGTACACAATTCGTATTTGATGAAATAGGCCTCAGTGTGACAACAAGAATTTTTAATTAACAATATGATAACATGATGTTATTATACATGTTGTTCTAAAGTAGTAAATAATATTCTATGCTCTTAATCACAGTCTCCAATTACAAAAAATACACTATGACTGTAGATAGTTATCCTCATGTCAAGGGCAATTTTCCACTACAGAAAGAATAATTAGTTGTATTTGTTTTGGTCTTGAAAAAAATTCATATTTAGGTTGCTGATGCATCTGTATGCTTTGTCATCACCTCTTTTCATAACAATTAGGTAACAAAACAGACTACAGATTAATATAACCTATAACTATGAAGATAAAACATGATATAATTTCCATTTGAAGTCAATAAAACAGAATAGGGAGTACAATTATTTTCAAATGAAAGCTCATTGCAGATCTAACTATTGGCTTCTGGTTTTCAAAGAGTTTCTCTAATATATTTCATCACACAGCATTGCAATCAAGGGAATATATGTATTTTTTAATCCCTGGAATTTTAACACTAATGATTAAAGTCATTATAAAACTGAGTTATTTCCTCAATACCTTTGAAAGGTGTGAGATTAGTAAATCTTCCCACAAAAGAAAATTAATTGGTAAGACAAATATTGTTGATTGCCTAATTATTGACTGAATAATCCCTAAATTTGGAATAAAATTAAGAGCTGTAGTGCCAGAATCAGGGGTACTGCAATACAATATATTCTAAACATGCGTTACTTGAGAGAAGACTCAAATGCAAAATTAAGTAAATCACTGGATTAAAATGCTAGCATGAAGTACTTACATGTGCTGAGTGAGTTTACTAATAGCCAAGCGTATTTTCCTTATTCTTCTTTTCTAAATCACTACTCCTTTGTGCTAATGCACAATACATTTCCCATTTTGTAGCCATCTTATCAACAACATTAAAACCAATCTAATTCTCACTTACTTCATTATCCATACAATGCCCATACAAAAAGGGACCAAAGTCAATTTCTATTTAATTTAGCCTGCTGTAAAAACAAACTCTTGATTGACAAGCAACCAAGACATTGTTATATCTTGCAGACCCTATAAAATCCCCAAGCTCAGCATCTTGTAAGAGTCAGAATAGAAATATCATATGACAAATTACATGTTTGCCGTAAGATGAGGTTCAATTACAATAAATATAAAGCCTACCACCTAGGAGAATGGACACAAGCAGAAAAAGATGATTCAAGAGAATACTATCTAGGAATAAGAATATAACAATGGCCGTAAAAATAATTAGTATTATGAAAAACAACAACAACAACAAAGAGACAAGTTTTGAATTAAGGTTTTTACAGTGTTGTCTCATCAAGATATTCAAGAATTGTTTTAACTCTATAATAAAGGAATCCCTTCTCCCTAATTTTTAAAATGTTTTTTATGGATATTTAACAATTGCCTAAAGAAACCCTGGTGGCACAAAAGACTGGCAGTTTGAACTCACTTAGAGGTGATTCTGATCATCCTGGATCAGACACTACAGTTTAACAAGATCCCCAGGTGATTCTTATGAATACATAATGATCACCTGGGACTCTATAAGCATAAACTGGGGATCTTGTTAAAATGTAGATGATTCCGATTCAGTATCTCTGATGGTGGAAATACAATTCTCAGCAAGGGTTTAAACTGGAACAAACCAGTTTGAAGCCCTGGTTTTGTCTTACAGTTCCTAATGAAACCAGGAGAGCGGAGGTAGACAGTGGGAAATAAAATATTTGACTTTAGAACAAAAGTTTCATTTAAGGCACAAACTACTGATTTGCTGATCAGACATGACTGCTGCTTCAGTACACAGGCAAACTAATCATTGTTCTCCAGTGACTCCAAAGCATGGTTTTAGGAGTTCTCCAGAAAGGGCCCTAAGTCCCTCATGCATCATGACACCTTGAAGTAAAAGAGAATGCTTTTTGTGCACTATTTTTGTATAAATTAATTTAAATTTTTGATAGCTTTTTTATATTAAATTTGTATTAATTATATTTATTATTAACATACCGAAAACTTATGATAGCTGATATCCATGCTGTCAGCAAGTCATAATAAGACTCCTTTAGAGAATTTCTATTAGACACGCCCTCTGCATAGCTTCATGTAAGTTAGTACAATTCATGATATCTATAGAAAGAAAATATAATTTTAAAATTTGAACTTCCTGTTCTTAAGATCCTTTTTATTGGTTTAGGAAAAAAAAAATCTTAGAGCTGAATTGGGGTCTCTAACAGACTGAGTACTGTGTGGATTGTAGTCTGGTATATGGATTCCTTTAGATGGAATTGAGTATTAGATTATTCTCACAATAAATTGTCATCAATTTTCTCTAATATGACCTTTGAGTATATGATTTCTTTTAAAATTAGATCTTATTTACAAAAAAGTTCCATTTTTCTGTTTTAGTGGGATAGCCAATATTAGCTAGTTTCTGCACACACATACACACACGTGCATGTGTCGATGTGTGTGTGTGTTTGTGTGTGTGTGTGTGTGTGTGTATAGGGAAAAAGGGATGGAGAAGAGAGAAACATGGTATCACTCATTACATTTTGTTTTTAATCCCTTTAAAGGGAATTCTTCCTCATCTGGACTAGTGCACGTACACAACCGGTGCTAAATAAGTGTTTGATGTATTCTGTACACTACCATTATGTCACACCCAAATACACAGCATACGTACAATACAGAGAGCTCACACAACTCAGTTAACAGTGGACTACTAACTACTGGACTCCATGATATATCCTGAATGCAGCAGACAGGCCTCCATGGAGCTGTTGAGCTTACTGACCCCTATCTTTGGAATGCTCTCTCCCCATGCACCCCTCCTTGCTCCTTTACTTTTATAAATGTGATTGTCTCTGATGAAATATTGCCTCATCGATGAGACCTTCTTTGACGACCATATTTAACACAGAGGCATACCTTCCCCATCCCCTCAGTCACCATCACCTTTCTTTGCTTTATCTAGCTCCACAGTACTTTCAACATTGTGTTTATTTTAATCTTGTATTTTTAAAATGTATTCATTGTCTATCTTCCTCCCAATGGAGCACTATAGTGTAAGCTCCACAAAGGCAACATTTTTGAATGAACATTTTTCAGAGCTAACATTAGTTTGGCACTTTCCATAAATATTTTTGAATGAATGACTGAATTGTGTCCATCTTGTGCAATAAGTATTATCTTTTGTAATCATAGTTTATATGTGACAAGATGTTATAACACTCTCAATATTAGATACATTTCACACAAAACACTGTTTATACTTAGCCCTTCAGGGTCATGTGCTTCTCATCCCAGGTAGATCCTCCTTAATTGCATCATTTCAGCTCTATAATTTTCCTTGGAGCTCTTTCCTGTTTTAAACATGTGATGCTTCATCTGTAACCCTCTTGCCATCATTTCTATCGCGTTTCCCTTGCAATGCTATCAACATCAGTGAGTTTCACACTGCACTGTTGCCACAGCTCATTTGCCGCTTTTCTCCCTGGCATTTCAGCTATATACCAAACTGTTTTGATAACTTTCATTTTGTACCTCGTCCTGTGGTCTTACATAGGCGAGGTATGAGCAGATAAAGTGATTACTTTACATAGCTAAAGCAAAATCCTAGGGAAGAGTTGTTTGAATTTACATTACCATTTGCCCATATGTCACACTGAAGAACATTAGTTTCTAGAATTTTTATTCCATAATGCAATGCAATTAATTTTTTTCTTAAAGAGACAGTCTAGAAAGCTCCAAAAGTATTTTTCAATGTTTAAATATATCATGTGCAAAGGCAGGCTGAGAAAAACTCAATGAGTTCATTGATTGCTCTGAATTACTCCTTCCCATTACATTCTGATCAATAATCTCTTTTTCTACTTTAATTTTGAAATCCTCCCTAAAGAGTAGCACATAATTTTTTTTTTTATTGTACTTCAGGTGAAGACTTACAGAACAAATAGTTTCTCATGGAACAGTAGTACATATGTTGTTTTATGACATTGGTTAGCAACCCCACAACATATCAACCCTCTAACTTCTCAACCTTGTTTTTGGTGAAAATACACATAGCCAAAGATACAGCATTTCAAAAATTTCTACATGCACAGTTCAGTGACATTGACTACACTCTTCCAATTGTGCTGTTATTATCATTTAAGATGAAGGCTTACAGAACAAAATAGTTTCTCCTTTAACAGTTACTACAAATGTTGCCCTATGACAATGGTTAACAATCTCACAGCACATCAACAATATCCTTACTCAGCCTTGGGTTCCCTCTCACCAGCTTCCTTGTCCCCTTCTGCCTTCTGGCCCTTGTCACTGGACTCCTGTACCTCGTTAGTCTTAATTGGTTTTACGGGGCTGTCCACTCCCAGGCTGAATGGTGAACCTCGGAGGTAACTTCACCACTGAGCTAACAGGGTGTCTGGGGTCCGTATTCTTGGGGTTTCTCCAGTCTCCTTTAGGACAGTAAATCTGGTCTTTTTTTGTGAGTTAGAATTATGCTCCACATCCTTCTCTAGCTCTGTCCAGAACCCTCCGTTGTGATCCTGGTCAGAGCAGTCAGTGGTGGTAGCCGGGCACCATCTAGCTGTACTGGACTCAGTCCGGTGGAGGCCTTGGTAAATGTGGACAATTAGTCCTTCGGACTAGTCTTTTCCTTGTATCCAGTTGTCTTCATTCTCCCTTGCTCCTGAAGAGACGAGACCAGTGGAGCATCTTAGATGGCTGCTCACAGGCTTTTAAGACCCCAGACACTACTCACCAAGGTAGAATGTAGAACATTGTCTTTATAAGCTGCGTCATGCCAGTTGAGCTAGATGTTCCCTGAGACCATGGTCCCCACAGCCCTCCGCCCAGCAATTCAGTCCCTCAGGGAGTTTGGATGTGTCTATGGGGCTTCCATGACCTTTCCTTATACAAGTTGTGCTAGTTTCCCTGTATTGTGTACTATCTCACCCTTCACCCAAGATACCACTTATCTATTGCCTATTTAGTATCCCCCCCCCCGCCCCATCCCTGGTAACCAACAAAGATTGTTACATTTTGTGTGTGAACTTTTTCATGGATTTTTACAATAGGGGTCTCATACAATCTTCGTCCTTTTGTGATTGACTTATTTCACTCAGCATAATGTCCTCCAGTTTCATACATGTTATGAGATGCTTCACAGACTCATTGTTGTTCTTTCTAGTTGCATAGTACTCCATTGTGTGTATGTACCATAGTTTGTTTATCCATTCATCTGTTGATGGGCATCTAGGTTGTTTCCATTGTTTTGCTATTGTAACAATGCTGCCATGAACATAGGTGTGCATATGTCTATTCGAGTGATGACTCATTTCTCTAGGACATATTCCTAGGAGTGGGATTGCTGGATCGAATGGTATGTCTATTTCTAGCTTTCTGAGGAAGCACCATATGATTTTCCAAAATGGTTGTATCATTCCTACCAGCAGTGCATAAGAGTTCCCATCTCCCCTCAGCCCCTCCAACATTTGTTATTTCCAGTGTTTTTGATTCGTGCCAGTAATGCCGGGTGGTTTTAATTTGCATTTCTCTAATGGCTAGTGATCGTGAGCATTTCCTCATGTGTCTGTTGGCCATTAGAATGTCTTCTTTGGTGAAGTGTCTGTTCATTTCTTTTTCCCATTTTTTCATAGGATTATTTGTCTTTTTGTTGTAGAGGTGTTGGATTTTCTTGTAGATTATGGAGATTAGACCTTTGTCTGACTTGTACTGTCCAAAAATTTTTTCCCAGCCTGTAGGTTCTCTTTTGACTCTTTTGGTGAAGTCTTTTGAAGACCATAGGTGTTTGATTTTTAGAAGATCCCAGTTATCTAGCTTATCTTTTGGGGTTTGTGCATTGATGGTTATGGTTTGTATCCTGTTAATGGTGTGTATTAAGGCCTGTAGTGTTGGTTCTATTTTTTCTTCTATGAACTTTATAGTTTTAGGCTTTATATTCAGGTCTTTGATCCATTTTGAAGTAGTTTTTGTATATGGCGTGAGGTATGGGTCCTGTTTCATTTTGTTGCAGATGGATATCCAGTTTTGCCAGCACCATTTGTTAAAAAGACTGTCTTTTCCCCATTTGATGGACTTTGGGCCCTTGTCGAAGATCAGGTGACCGTACGTGGATGGATTTACATCTGGGTTCTCAATTCTGTTCCATTGGTCAATGTATCTGTCGTTGTACCAGTACCAGGCTGTTTTGACTACTGTAGCTATATAGCAGGTTCTGAAGTCAGGTAGTGTGAGTCCTCCAACTTTGTTCTTCTTCTTTAATAGTGCTTTACTTATTAGGGGCTTCTTCCCTTTCCATATAAATTTAATGATTAGTTTTTCCATCTTTTTGAAGAATGTTGTTGGTATTTGGATCGGGATTGCATTGTATTTGTAAATTGCTTTGGATAGAATTGTCATTTTCACAATGTTGAGTCTGCCCATCCATGAGCATGGTATGTTTTTCCATTTATGTAGATCCCTTTGGGTTTCATGCAGTAGTGTTTTTTAGTTTTCTCTGTATAGGTCTTTTACATCCCTGGTCAGATCTATTCCTAAGTATTTTATCCTTTTAGGGGCTATTGAAAATGGTATTGTTTTCCTGATTTCCTTTTCATCATTCTCCTTATTGCTGTATAGGAATCCACCTGATTTTGAATGTTTATCTTGTATCCTGCTACTCTGCTGAATCTTTCTATTAGTTCCAGTAGATTTCTTGTGGAGTCTTTAGGGTTTTCTGTGTATAGTATGATATCATCTGCAAACGGGGACAGTTTAACTTCTTCATTACCAATTTGGATGCCCTTTATTTCTTTTTCTTGCCTTATTGCTCTAGCTAGATCTTCCAGCACAATGTTAAATAGGAGTGGTGATAAAGGGCATCCTTTAGTCTTACTCTTAACTCCTTATTTTTCCCCCCTAAAATTAGCCCCTCTTTGTCCTGGCAAATTATTACAGAGGGAGAACACATACTTTCAAACAATGTTGCTGTTGTGGTTAGGTGTTGTCGAGTTGGTTCTGATGCACAGAAACCCTACGTACAACAGAATGAAACACTGCCTGGTCCTGCGCCACCCTCACAATCGTTGTTATGCTTAAGCATTGATAATTATTGATGATTTTCATAAATTTCTAAGAGTATATTTAAAACTCTTTCTCAAAAGCCCAAATATTTTCTTGACAGTTATTTTTAGAAGCATTATCTCTGATACTGTTAAAGTAATAGAAAAATAAACTAATTTGATTAGCTGCTTATAATAGCAAGGTTCACCAAAAAATCACCTGTGTTCCTGCCTTACTGCATACATATACAACATACAACTCATAAGTTTATCTTATAAGCCCCAACTGTCTTTCTCCTAACACATGGATGTACCAGGGGATTCTAATATCCAGGTTTCTAGTGGGACAGGGAATAAGAAATGCACGCCTCTTTCATTCCTACACATTCTACTACTAGATGACAACATGGATTTCCAGCAGCACTAAGCTATGCAATAAATATCCACTCATGATATTAAGAGGGTCTGATATCCACCCATGACAGAGGCAGTGACATCTATAACACAGATTAGCTCATTTCTAAAGAGCTATTCTGGAATTATGAAACTTTGTAGACACAGTTCTGTGAAGTCCTCTGAGGAAACTACATAATGACCTGGCCAAATCTTCTGACTATTCCAGCATACTTAATCTTAACTTTCTGGTAAAGCCAAAAGTAGCATTTCAACTTCAATTTCTTAAGAGTATTGCTACTTGGTTTCCTAACACTCCCAGGGTTATGTGTATTCCTGGAAGCTGGTGGTGTGAATACATCATCCATTGAAACCTATCAAATCAAAAGTTTCTTCAATTTGATAAAAAGGTCCTGTAGAATCCCACTCTGCAATGGCAGTGCTCCTTCCTCTGGAAACCTCATTGGTCCTTGCTCTTTGCTGTATCACAGCCACAATCACAGAGGTGTGTACTCTTTCCAAGTTAAACTTCAAGAGCAGGGCACTTCCCCAAATTTGAAGCAATGATCAATTTGGAAACAACAGCTTGGTTCAAGGTCCTAATCTAACCTTAATGTACTTTGATTCAAAAAGATACTGCAGAAAAAAATCCTCTACTAAAGAGGAGGTAGTGATCAATAAGACTGATTTTGTTGTACTGCATAGGAAGAAACACATTAATTTAATGAAGCCTGATATTACATGTCTGCACCTTTGCCAGACTCTTGGATTTTTTCTGGTTGTCTGTCCATACCCAATCATCTCCTGCAGATTTATAATGACCACTCACTTCAGATTTCCATAATCATTATTTCCAAGGTTTCTTTCCGGCCCCTACCTCACTGGCCATACCTGTTCCAAGAATTCTGGAAAAGTGTAATGTGCACTGGGGATAGGTTCAGATATTGGGGCAGTGGGACTGTACCACTTTTTTTACATCATAAATTCAATCATCTTAATTCTTGTCATATGTGTCCTTCTTCCCTAAACACAAGGATAATGTACTCTGCAAGTAATCAACTGGTTATCTCTCCTCCACAATCATCCTAATATTATCCACATTATTTTCCAGTTCCCTAAATCACCTCTATGAGGCATAAGTCCTTTTAAAATTATACTGTAAATGTCACCTGACCCCTCACTCATGTGGAAAAATGTGATGACAAAACCCAGTAGCATTTAGAATTACTACTTCTCTTCCAGCCTAACATTTATATACCAGGTTGATGTCATAAAGCCCACTTCCTTTGCACTTGGAATGAGTTATTTTCCAGAAGACTTGTTTGTCTTTCAGATAATATCTATTTCACAAGTCAAGCATATACTGGCCCCCATGTAGGTTTAAACTGGGTCTGCTACTACTCATTTATTATGAACTGCCTTATATAATAATTACTTACTCAATTATTTTATCTTTCTTATAGGAGAATAAAAGCCTTATGGGATGTGATCTTTTACTCATCTTTGTATATCTACTTAAGACCACTTTATTGGATATGGTAAGCAGCAATGAAGGGAAAAACAGATGATGATTGGGAAGAAAAAAAGAGAAGAAAGGAAGGAGAAAAGAAAGTAAAGAAGAAAGGATGTGAAGCAAAAAATAAGGAAAGATAAATGATAGCATAGGGGACAGAAGTAAAAGTTTTCAATAGTTTCAAAAACTTCTGTCATGAAAATTTAATTTAAAGAAAACAACCCAATAACGCTTACAACATAGCCAATGAAATAATGGGAAATTTAGAACGAAGTAAAACCTTTCCACTTATAAAACTAAATGTCACTGCAGGAAGAAAGCAATAGAGCTTAGGAATTAGATCAACAGAGAAATCTTTAAAGAAATAATCAATGAGACCAAAAAATGCCATTGTCTGTCAGATTTGTATCATCCATTCAGAGATAAGTGAACAAAATCCTGACTCCCAAATCATTTATATCAGCAGTCTGTTAACATTTAATAATTTAATCTAGAAACAGAAAAATATTGTTTTATCTAACAGTTATTAAGGCTAAAAGTAAAACAGGCGGGACCATTTGTATGGGCATGCTATGAATCTAACACATAACTTCAACATTTCCTGACCTATGATACCATTTATAAAACTAGAGGTCTTGAGTGCATGGAAATGAAGTGAAATCATCTGCTAAAACACCATATACTCCACTCCTACCCAGAATTGTGTTTTCCTTAGACACAGAGACACTATCCCTTTGGCAATATAAGTGGTTACAGGGTTATCCCTGTCAATCAAAGTCCTGTATTTTTATATGTATGGCATGTTGGGCAAAAATGTCTCCCAGGTTTCAAGATCAGTCACTACATTGTTACCAAAATGCAGATTCTGCCTCCCTATCCCATATGTACTGAATAAAAATCCCTGGGAATGAGGACAGGAAATTTTTATTTTTACACAAGATCTCCAAATGATTTGAATACAGATATCCTGACTCTTTAAAAGGAGCCTGGGTGGCACAAATGGTTAGCATTCATCTGCTAACTTAAAGGTTGACAGTTCAAACCCATCCAGTAGCTCCATGGATTGGCGAACTGCTTCTTTGAAAATTACAGTCAAGAAAATCCTATGGAGCAGTTTGCCCTGTACACACATGGAGCTGCCATGAGCCAGGGGCCAACTTAACAGCAGCTAACAACAACAATCCTGGTCTTGTCCTCAGACTGGTATTTAGAATCACTCTTCAGAGCAAATCTGCTGCAAAGGACCTCTTTAAAGTGTTGGAAAGCAAAAATGTCATTTTGAGTACTATGATGTGCCTGACCCAAGGCATGGTATTTTCAACTGCCTCATATGCATTCAAAAGTTGGACAATGAATAAGGAAGACCAAAGAATTGATGCCTTTGAATTATGGTTTGGCAAAGGACATTGAATATACCGTGGGCTGCCAAAAGAATGAGCAAATGTGTTTTGGAAGAAGTACAGCCAGAGTGCTCCTTGGAAGCCAAGAGGGCGAGATTTTGTCTCACTGACTTTGGACATGTTATCAGGAGGGACCAGTCCTGGAGAAAGACATCATGCTTGGTAAGGTGGAGGGTCAGTGAAAAAGAGGAAGACCCTCGACAAGATGGATTGACACAGTGGCTACAACAATGGGCTCAAATATAGCAATGCTTGTGCGGATGGCGCAGGACTAGGCAGTTTCCTTCTGCTATACATAGGGTCTCTACGAGTTGGAACCAACTCGACGGCACCTAACTTCAGAATTCCATGATGCCTTTCTAGTCAATATCCTAAAAGATGATTGCTTGGACACCACTTCTAAGTATTATTTAAGCATCGTCACTGCCCACCCTACTTTCAGTTTCCAAGGTATTCACATTCAGTCTAGGACCAGCAGCGCTCCAGCTCAGTGCTCACTGAGTTCCATTATCTATGTGTTAACCACGGTGTTCTTATGAACAATATGTACAATATTCGTGGACTTAGTTCTTCATTCCAAGCTAAGTATCCCAGATGCTTAAAATGGCAGATCTGAAATCTATTGAATGACATCTTTGGGAGACTAACAGAGAGCTGACTGACTGTAACTAATGCTTAAGAAACCGCACCTTCTCCTGTAGCCAAGTCTTGTTAGATGGCATTCAACTCTGACACACTGCCAATCCAGAAGCTGCTTCTCAGAGACTGTACTGCCCTTCCATGTAATGGGGTCAGCATGGTCAGGGAAGCAGAAGTGAACCTAAACATGTCAGAGGATTACCCTTTCTCAACCTACTTACAGCACAGTGTGGGATGCCTTTTCCCTGTCTTAGCAGCTACTCTTGAATATGTGCAGCAAACAGCCCATTCAGATTAGTGTCATTGGAAAAGGGAGGAAATTAGATGCTTCTATAACATTTTCTAATTATTCTATGTCAAGACAATGAGAATTATCACAATGAATTGTTTTCAGCATTTTTCTTCTGGCTGAAGATTTTAAAGAGCTCAGCGCATTTTGAAGATGACTGAAATTCTTAGGCTTCTGTCAATAAACACAGAACTCAAAGCTTAGTGTCAATTGCTTTAAAGGGGAAAGAGAGTTCAAGTCCATAGGAAAGTTTTAGCTGAAAATCAGTATTGTGATTGCATTAAAGGAAAAAATTCCTTAATGCATTCAAATCTTTGTCTGTTGGAAAGGCCAGATAGAAGACACTTCAAAATGTATTAGATCAATATAGGAAACAAGTGTGTTTTGTTTTGTTTTAACTAGGAGTTTTTAAGATACTTAAAGAACAGCCGCAACGCCTTTTGGGACAGGAGCAGTATATGCAATAGTCAAGGTGTATAGCCAAATCCTCACAGCTGGACCAATCATGATAACACCATGATAAACAGAGAAAATACTGAAGTTCTCAAGGATTTCATTTTACTTGGATCACAATCAACGCCCATGGAAGCAGCAGTCACAAAATTAAACAATGTATTGTATCAGGCAAATTTCCTGCAAAAGACCTCTTTAAAAGTGTTCAAAAGCAAAGCTATCACCTTCAGGACTAAGGTGTGCCTGACTTAAGCCATGGTATTTTCAATAGCCTCATATGCATGGGAAAGCTGCACAATGAATAAGGAAGACAGAAAAGCACAGCAATGATTGTGAGGATGGCTGAGGACCAGGCAGTGTTTCATTCTGTTGTAGAGAGGGTTGCTATGAGTCAGAATCGACTTGACAGCACCTAACAACAACAACATAGCCAGTACGGTGTATTATAAGATTAAGAATTGCAGAATGCTTTAAGACACAAAGCTGAACAGAGAGATACATAATTCTGTTTTTTAAAGTAAAAATTCTTAGGTAATTAAGAGATACAATTGTTTTTGTCAATACATGTTTTAAAGAAATTGTACTTTATATGGCAAGAACAGGAGTTAGCATTCTGTCACTTGAATAAATAATGATTTAAGAACTAGATAGGCTATAGAGAGATGACTGTTTGAACTGCTTCTTTCATTACTATTAAACATTAAGATGTCATCACATAACCACATGGAACAATGCTAAAACGACACCAAAATTAGAAAGATATTTTCATGCAGCAAAAGTAGAGATTAAAAAAATAAAAATAAAACAACCCCATTGACGTCGAGTTGATTTCAACTCATAGCGAACCCTGTAAGACAGAGTAGAACTGCCCATACGGTTTCCAAGGAGCAGCTGGTGGATTCACACTGCCAACCTTTTGTTTAGCAGCCGAGCTCTTAACCACTATGCCACCAGGGCTCCAAGTAGAGAGTAGGGAACAAAAATATATGTAAATATGTTTAATGAAGTCAAACATATATTTAACCTAGTTAATTGAAACTTTGGAAGTGGACTAGGCAAAGTAACTAAAATTCTGTAACATCCAATCAAAAACCTGAGTGGCCAAGGTCCCTAGGTAGTGCAAATGGTTTCCACTCAACTGCTAACCTAAAGGTTGGGGGTATGAACCCACCCAGTGATACTGTGAAAGACAGTCCAGGTGATCTGCTTCTGCTAAGATTACAGCCAAGCAAACCCTATGAAGGAGCCCTGGAGGCGCACTGGTTAAGTGCTTGGCTACTAATGGAAAGGTTGGTGGTTCAAACCCACCAGCTGCTCTGCGAGAGAAAAGACCTGGCAACATACATTACAGCCTAGGAAACCCTACAGGGCAGTTCTACTCTGTCGTATAGGGTCACTATGAGTTGGAATTGACTTCATGGCACACAACAACAGCAGCGACAAGAACAAACCCTATGGAGCAGTTCTACTCTGTAACGCATGGGGTCACCATGAGTCAGAATTGACTGGATGGCAACTAACAACGATACAGTAAAATTTATTTCTCACTCACCAACATTTCAACTCATGTTATTAACAGATACACAATGATTGAGACACTCAAGATCACACGTCTCAAAGATAAATGACATTATATGCATACATGATTTAGTTCCAATATGTAGATTGCACACATTTTTCTCTTTAGATAGCTACACTAAAATAATAATCTGTAAAGAATATAATTTTTCCTTGAAAATTTGTATTGTTAGTAATTCTTACTCTTCATATATGCATGAAAGGTTAACACATTTAATTCTAAAATATAGTGCCTTAATGACATGCTAGAGTTTTGCAGTGGATATTCATGTTAGGGAAAAGAAGGATTTACATTTTCTATAGGTAGTATAAATCATTTTAAATGTGAAGATATGTTTTAAGGGATATGATGTGACTAAAGACCATGTTATGATAGGAATGTACAATATTTAGATTTCTCAAACAGCTTATCCTAATTTAAATCTCTGCAATTGGTTAAACTAAGATATTTAATGCGTTAGTAATGATAGCTAACGATCACTTACTATAATAAATTCAGAGGAAATCCTTTAGATAATGTTTTTGAAACCCTAGCCATCAGCTTTCCTTTTCTATCGAAACACAAAGAAAGGGACAACGTACACTGACATGTTTTACTTCATTTAATTTAAAGATGTATGGTTAGGTTACTATTTCTCTGAGTATATTTAGATTTGAAAAGTCAAAAATAAAAAAGGCATGAGAAAGAAAACAATGAAATACCAAGGATTTGGGAAAAATACGGAATGAATAATTATAGATAATGTTTCGTGGCCTTATTACGGTTATCAGAGTAAAGGTGTTTTTGTTACTGTGAGTAGCATCCTGTGTGACTTTGTGGTATAATAAGGGTCCACACTCAGAGGCAGACAGGCTCCAATCTGAACAGTTTCTTAGGCTTGGTGACCCTGGGAAAATCATCTGCCCTCTCTGAGCCTCATTTTCTCTACCTTTAGAATATTGTGGAAATGTAGCTCACAGAGGTACTGAGAGTGTTAATTATGAAAACATGTAAATAGGTGAACAAGGGCCTGGAATCAAGTAAGCTAAAACCCGGGGGTAAAACAAGTCTACATTATTCCGTGGGAATATGTCTTTATCTCACGTTTATAGTTTTCATAATGGAAGAAACAGTATTTGCTTTGTTTATCTTACAAGTGAAAAATGACATAATGATCATGAAAGAATTTTATGAAGGTAAGTATGCTGACAACTCTAGGGTGTTATAAATGGTAAGGTGTCATTATATGTCTTCAGATGAAATCTATGATGACCTCATATCTGGGTTCCCTCAAGCTATAGAATAAGACTTTCAGGTTCTTTAAGAAATTTTCTATACTTTAGTAAAATTCCTGTACCACACTGAATGGTATTTGAAGTGCATTGTAATCATTCTGGTTCAGCGGAGGGTTAACCAAATTTCAATCCCTGCTTATTTCACAACATAAAGGAAGGTTTTTTTTTTTAAGAGATCAGATGAGTTTTATCTAAACTAAGTACAGTTGCAAAGCAATGAATGTTATTGCCTGGGAAATAAAGAAAAGTGAGAAGTAATCAATTTCTTCCAACTTTATTTTGCTAACCCACTTGATTGGAAACCACATATTGCTTCACCCAAAATTAACAATTAAGGCATCTTCTTGCAACTCAACAAGCATAACAATGTACACTCAATTTTGAGTATATTGAAAATCCCATCAAAAAAGATCTTCTAAGGCATCTATATTTAAAATAACAGCATTTTCTAGTTAAGCCAGCAAATTTGAACACACAGAAATAAACAACTTTCTGGTGAATTAACTCTATGGTAAAAGCTCTTGCTAACTATGTGCGTATTTATCCATTTATTTTACACAGCCTGCTCATTTATCTTAAAAGGAAATAGTCCACTTTCGGTGTCTATTGTAAGCTCAGTTTGGTTTTACTCCCTTTACTACTCTTTCTTGGCATTTGCTTTTATGGAAATATAGCTGGTCATTAACACAGCTTTGCATGCCTCACAACTGTGTTGTTTGTCATGCAAAATAGATATTTCTAAAATAATTACAGATGGGAAAGTATGCCCTATGGAATTTTTTATTTGTTACAAAATTATCCTGTTCTTACCATTTTATATCCACTTCATTATAAGTGGAGAACAGTGGGAAAATAAAATATTTCAGTTATGACAGCAATCTTCAGAGCTCTTCATTCTTACAAAGTGAGAAGTGATGGATTATACATAAAACCAATCGTTATGGAAATATTGGCTTAAGTAAATCAATGCCGATTTCCTTCCTTTTCACCACCCTCTCCATGCTATAAGAACAGCCTCCCTCAGCCACATATGAGGCTCCTGCTAATACTTCCAGACGTTATACTTATGGTGGACTTGGAAGCTGAGATCCAGGAGAGGAGGCTACCCAGAAAGTTTCATTTACTCCTCACTGCATCCAGCTTTCCCTTCCATCTTCCAACAGAATAAAGACTGGGTTCCATGTTCTCCATATGTTACTCCAAATCTATCCCACACTCTTCTCCACCCTGCTCTGTGACCCCAGAAGGTGACCTGTATGGACTTGCCTTTTAGTCCTTGTGAGGTTTAGCCAATGAGAGGCACTAGCAGGCGATCTCAGAGCAGGAGGAAAGGGAGGTTGGGGATTTATTCCCCCAACTCGATCACGGCCAGGCTTCAGTCGGCAGTGCCTGCACCCTTCTGCTGAAGCCCATAGCTCCTGTTGAGCAGCCTTCTTCTGTAGAATCATTCTTCCCAGTTTCAGGTAAGTGTTTCTTCTCTTTTCCACATCAGACCTAAGGATGGTAACGGCTTCAAGCTGGAATTAAAACTCCAGGGTGCTCTTCACTTGACTTTCTTTTGTTACATATATGCAACTAGTCCCTTCATTAATCTGTCCTCAGTCATCTTTGCTGAGAGTGCTGTTTCGTGAACAATAGAGGCCCCTACTCTTTTTCTGATTCTGTAGAAACAGAGACACAGAGGTATTGAGATTTCTGGAGTTACAGAATGATAGACTGTAAGGACTTGAAAAGAGTTTCATACATGCCTCCATGAAGAAACTGGGACCCATAAACATGAAGTAAACTTGCACAATTTGCATAGCTAATTACCTGAGGAGATGCAACCATAACCAGGGTCTCACAACTCCCAGGCAAGGGTTTTTTCAACCCTTAACAACATCTGGATGTGATCAACCAGAATCCAAACATGAGATGAGTTAACAGTGATGTGAGTTTTGCTTTATTTCTTTCTTTTATATTTGTTTGATTTTAAAAAGTATTTTTGAGGAGGATTCATACAAACAGTAGAATGAAAAAAAGAAATACAGAATAAACAGAAGACAGACAACAATAGCTGAGAAATACGTTCTAGGGACATTGAGAGTTGATGCATTTAAATTTCAGTTATTGAAAATATTCACCTTAGCATCCCTCGTTTAATTCTCTATAAAAATCATGCTGAGAACACACTGACCTTGTGTCTAGAGTAAATTCTGCATCGAAAACTTTTCATGCACTTTACAATAAAAAGATTCATGATTTAGTGAAATGGGCTCAAGGGGGGCTTCAGGATTGTATTTCAGTGCTAAAAAAGACATATGTCTACTAAATGACTGATCTTCCCAACATATAACTCCCAAAAAACTAAAATACAAAATTTTACTCTTTGCATGTGTAAACTATTATTTTATGCCTTGTAGAAGTTCTACACACATTTCAAGCTCTCAGGAATAACTTCTAAGAAGAACCCTCAACATCTTTTCTTATCCTCTCATACTGAGCTTCTTCTAAGTGATATAATTAAGATATACTGATTGTGTGCTCACCTTTGGGCAAGATGTACAGGAATAATGAACACATGGAATTCCACAGGATGGTTGGAGCAACCTACACTTTAATTTGCAACCATGATTATGTGCATAGAATTCAGTAATTCAACAACAAAATAGAAAAGATAATTTATAGCACACATACTGAGCAATCTGTAAGTCTTCATTTATTTAGTCATATTTTACTTTTCAAAGGTTTAGGTGACTAACAAAAGTAGAAACTACCAGTATAAAACACTGTGATCTTATCATTCTCATTGGATAATTCAATTCTGTAAAGTAGGTTTTCCTGAATTCATCAAGGATCTGCCATCTCCACTCATTGTGAAATCCTAGATATTTGTGTATCACAGAAAACACCTTTGCCCTAGAATATAAATCGGGGAATAATTTGAAGAAAGGTGTTAGTTAATGTATTTAAAAATAGTACATAGGAAAATAATCAACGTCTATCGCAGTGATGAATATTATTAGATTATGGACTTCATAAAAACTCTGTAGATTCCAATGCAGCTCAGGATTTCATTTCAAACAAACTTTCATGTACATAAGATGCAAAAAAAATGTTTAAATGGGAAAAATATACAAATCATTCAATCAGTCAATAATAAAACAGCCGAAACCACTTGAAACCTGGAGAAAGGACAATTAGGAATCTTCAGTAACCTGGCACATTTCTTCCAGCAGAATGAGGACCACTATAAACAGTGGCAGTCAGAGGTTGGCTGGGTGAGATGGAGTTCCCACATGCATCACACTGGCTTCCAGGATCCAGGATTCCCTGCGCATCCTATACCATGGTCCAGAGAAAGCAGAATGTAATGGACATTAACCCAAATGGTGTTTCCCCAAATCATATGATTTAATTATTTCTTCTCAGTCCAAGTGAAAAACAATTTGAAAATCATAAAAATAGCAGCTTAGACTACATGAGGTTCCGTCTTATTTATCTTATCTTTATATTTCCGGAGCCCAGTACAGTGCCATTAAATGCTGATACTTACAGTCAGGTCAGTCACTACATGTTAGATTATGTTGAATAAATTAATTTGAGCTCCCTCACTGCTAATAACCTATTGTATAAACTTGAACAAGTTATTTCAACTTTATAAACTTTAGTTTCAACATCTGAAGATTGGGAATTATAACAGTACTACCTCCTGCCCCTCCCCCCAGTATGAAGTATGATAGTGCACATGAACACACTCTGACCTCCACCAGACCATTGAAGACTGAATACTTGTGACTGAGTTGCTACTTTAATATTTTGTAGGTTACAAAGGAGTATTTTGTCATTGGCATTCTCCTATTGGATACATTGTTAGATTTTTCCCCTCAAAAGATTCAATAATATTTTCAATTTCAATGAGAAATATTTTGCACACACTTTTATTTTTAGCCCATTTGACATTATAACAAAAGATTTCTCCTCATTATTCCAATATGTGAGAGAGAGCCTCAGCGCAAGGACCCAAACAACAGAGAGCTGGGAAATCCAGTATTTTAGAACGTGTCTACACAGTAGCTATTCCCCCATGAGGGAGGTTCAATTTTCATGAGAGACTGTTAACCCTCACTAGAGAGAAAATGACTAAATGTATCCATTTTTACAGCAAGTCCCCAGGGTCTGTGACAATCAACCTGGGACCAGGACAAAAGGAAAGTGTTTCTTGGTAACACAAAGGAATTCAGTCTTGTCAGCTCAAATAATTTAGTAACATAGAAAAATCTAGAAATGCCATAAGCAACTTTATCCCTGGAAGAGAACGAGGTCTTTCTCCTCACCTCTGAAAAAAAGCGTAACGTCTAATGGAACTAGATCAGTGTTGGTGATGATCAAAAATAACTCTACAATATGGCCATCAGAAAAGTAGCTATGGCTGATAAGTGAGGGCAGAGGTGATGGAGAATCAACAATTGAGCACTAGTTGTGAAAATGGGAGAAATGGCACCATGTGGGTAGAAAAAGAAGACAGGAGAGATTACTTAAAATACACGAGTGTTTTCAAATTCCTAACAGATATTAGTCTTTGGGATCTGGGTATGAGAAAGGAGAATTTCCTAAATCATAAGTCATTCTTAAAATATTCCAATATTCTTCATACCCTTTACTCATTATTATAGATACTAAAATACTTACAATACAGAAAATATTAAAGTTAGAAGTATTTACAAAGAATTTTAGCCTACAGTAAACATTCAAAAACTGGAATACACCAGTAAACATTATTGGCTTGTTTTAAAATAATAACATTTGTATCTCCTGGCAAAGTTAAAAGTATTACCCAGAAATACATGTTGAAATTTCCAATTTAAGGCCTTATTTACTTCCAAACTTGTTACTTCTGGAAAGGCCTTTATAAGATTTGTATAAAGTTTACTATGCATATAAATGTATTAATATTTTATTTTCAGGAATGACTCACCCATGGCAGAAGGCAGGGCCACAAACACACACTTACAGCATAGATGGAGCTATGAACAAGACTGATTAGAACACAATCAATTCTCTTCTAAGCGTTCCTTGTTCATTTCCAGAAATTGTCACCTTTACTCAGTGTATCAGTGTTTCCTGCTGTTGCTTTCAAATTGATGCTGTGGGTACATTCAAGTTGGAAATATTTCTATGTTGATTGTTAAGCTTTAACACTTTCAAAAGAATTACAATACTTTGTCTCATGTTACCAATTTCTTTACTGATTGTTCTTAGAATTCTGGATTCAGAAGAACATCAACTTCCTGAGAATCACTAGGGAGAAATTCCTGCCTGGAAAACCTATTCAAAACAAACCTGCTCCTGTTCTAGTCTTTCCCATTCTAGTAAACGGCATGACAAGCTTGCAGTTTCTTGAGTCATAATCTAAAGATAAGCTCTTGATCTCTCTTTCCCTCACTCACACCCAGTCTTGTCAACGCTACTCCAAATACGTCCTGACTATATCCTCATCTTCCTGCTACAAGCCTACCACCATCACTTCTCCCCCGGACAACAAAACAAGTCTCCTGAATGGCCTTCCTGCTTCCATTCCTGATCTTCCAAAATCAGTTCACCACAGAGCAGTAAGGATAAAATTTGAAAACATAAACATATCTAAAATATAAGGTAGATCTTGTTACTTCCATGTTTATAACCCTTGTCTGTTTTCCATCACACTCAGAACACATTCTAAAATTCACAGCTTGCTTTACAAATCTCTAATAATTTAACTATCCAACTCCATACCATAAGATTCTCTGCTTGAATTCCAGACCCATCAGCTTTCTTCCTATTTTTCAAACCCTCTGAGCTAGTTCTACTTGATCACTTTTTCTCTTGCTTGATCACTTTCTAGATGGCTGTTCACTGACACATCTTTGTTCCATTCAGAGTCAGTAGACAAGCCACCTAAGTTGCTTACATGGCCACTCAATCTAAAGGAGTTTATCATGTACACTTCATACCACCTTCTTGTTTAAATTATCTATACAGTATTTATTACCACATTCTTTCATTTTTCCATCCCTCCTTCCTCCCTTTATCCTTTTATTGGTCAAGAAATCAAAATATGCATTGCGCTGGGCAAATCTGCTGCAAAAGACCTCTTTAAAGTGTTGAAAAGCAAAGATGTCATCGTGAAGACTAAAGTGCACCTGACTCAAGCCATGGTGATTTCAATCACCTCATATGCATGTGAAAGCTGGATGACGAATAAGGAAGCTCGAAGAAGAACTGATGCCATTGAATTGTGGTGTTGGCAAAGAATACTGAATATACCATGGACTTCCAGAAGAATAAACAAATCTGTCTTGGAAGAAGTACAACCAGAATGCTCCTTAGAAGCAAGGATGGTGAGACTACATCTTACATACTTTGGACTTGTTATCAGGAGGGACCAGTCCCTGGAGAAAGACATCATGCTTGGTAAAGTAGAGAGTCAGTGAAAAAGAGGATGACCTTCAATGAGATGGACTGACACAGTGACTGCATCAGTGGGCTCAATCGTAACGATTGTGAGAATGGCACCGGATTGGGCAGTGTTTCACTCTGTTGTGCATAGAGTTGCTATGAGTCAGAGCCAACTTCACAGCACCTAACAACAACAAGAAAAAACCCTCTAGAATATAAATATTCTCCATTTTGTCCACTGTTACATCCCAAGCACTTTAGAATTTTATGTGCTCGACAAATGTTCAGTGGATGAATGGATAAGTGAAAGAATGGATAAATGAAGAAATGACTTAGGTTATTCATTAAACTGAACCTTACTTTACTCACTCTAACATGAGAATAATACTGCTTACCACACAGAGTCATTGTAAAGATTATATATAAGTTGATGAAATTACTTTACAAATTTCTAGGAAAATGGAAGATATTCTGAAATAAATAAAGGCTGTAGAGAAGAATTTAAAAAAAGTTGTATAAAGTATAGCTGCTTTCCAAATGTAAGCCAAAAACTAGAAAAAATAAATGCAGGCAGACTGTTTTTTAAAATTAAGATTTACTAGAGTTTTTTGAGGGGTAACATATTGGGAGTTGCCAAAGTATTTACCCTGGCTTAGAGATCTAGGCTCCAGTAAATGGAAAGGAAAATAAGAAAAAGCAGTTTGTATTACTTAAGAGTAGATCCAAGACTGTGCTAAGGTTTTTGTACATTATGTATCACTGAAGCAGCATTGGTATTTCAATTATTAAATGAAGAACTGAGCCACAGAGAGATTAGGTCTTTATGTGTCCAAATGAGCACTTTTCCTACTGCATCACCTTGCCCTCATCAGTGGTTAGGAAACTGTTCTACCAGCAAGCCTCTAACGGTTTTATTTGACATTATATTTTTGGATGCCGGTTCTGCCTGCACCCTTTTTAAAGAATTCTCTCCCTGCCTCCTGCTGAGACGTTGCCAGGTCACATGTCCCCACATCATCTTAGCCTCCTCCCTCAAATGATTGGGCCAAGCGTACACATCTGCCCCAAGAGGAATCTTCTGTGTTCTGGCTTAAGAAAAATAATCTCAACTAGCCAGGTTGCTTTCTTGGGAATGAGAATTAAACCAAAAAAAAAAAAAAGAGAGAAAGAGAGGCAAGTGCCCACTATGGGAGTTTTGAAGCAGAAAACTTATGAAGCTGAGTTTGGGGGAAAAAGCTGAGTTTGGAAGATTACAAAGAAGAGTCAGGAACAAGGTTGGTACCCTTGCAAGCCAAAGCCACCTGCAAGGTGAAGTTATTAAGGAGTAGAAATAAGGAGTAAACAGCAATGAGAGACAAGAACTAGGAACACACCTGCTGAGATTAAGGAAACCATGCAGCCCCTGAGAGAGGACAAGAGAGCCTTTGATTTCCAACTTCTAACTTTCAGGTCCTAGGAGACTCTGTCTCCTATCTTTGGATATAAAAGTGGTATCTTTCTGAGAAAATACATTCCCACGTTCCTTTTTGCTGAAGCCAGATGGATCAGTCTCTCTTGAAACTAAAAGGACTATAACTAGAATAGGTTCTATTGCCCCCAAAAGCCCATGCTTGTGTGCATGTGTGTGTTTTTAGAAAGAGTCTGTTTTCAGCTCGAACTATGCATTTCTGGTTTATTTTTATACTTTCATCTGCTACCTCAATCAGAGAAGGAGAATAAATCTTGCTTGTGATCTCTAGCTTTTAGGAAAGGAGGTAATTAAAAAATAGAATAGGAAATAATAGGAGTCATCTCTTGTTACTTCCTCCCAATCTCAGTCATATAGCCTGAAAACTCAGTTGTACATAATGAGAGCTATATCCACCAATAGCCACAGCAATCACCGAAGAACAGGCTTTTGCAGGAAAAAGCAATTGATAATAATAAAGTAAATAAGGATCTCTTAAACATATCTGGAAGATTGCATTTCACATTATGTCAATTAATGCAATTTTTACTGAAATTATTAGTCTTTGATTTCAGCTTAGCATTTCATTCAAAAGGAAAGCTGCACAAATCAGTGTACACTTGTGAAATATACTCCTGATAGCTGAACTTAAGTTTAGGAAGAAAGTATCTTCATGCAACAGAAATGCACATATGAAACTAATATGAGCTATGGTTGGCATTAAACAGAAAGAAATTTTAGTATCAGACCCTACTCAGAAAAAGTATGCTAATTATATACAATGATTGTAAAGGGATAAGATAAATATCCTTATCTGACTTATGACTTGAATTATGGTGTTGGCAAAGTATTGAATATACCATGGACTGCCAGAAGAACAAACAAATCTGTCTTGGAAGATGTACAGCCAGAATACTCGTTAGAAGCAAGGATGGCAAGGCATTGTCTCATGTACTTTGGACATGTTATCAGGAGGGACCAGTCCCTGGAGAAGGGCATCATGTGTGGCAAAGTAGAGGGTCAGTGATAAAGAGGAAGACCTTCAACAAGATGGACTGACACAGTGGCTCCAACAATGGGCTCAAAGATAGCAACGATTGTGAGGATGGCGCAGGACCAGGCAGTGTTTTGTTCTATTGTACTACAGGTCGCTGTGACTCGATGGCATCTAACAACAATAACAAACGTGACTTAAGAAACCCAATTTCATGATTTTATAGTCACACCTCTATAACTTCAGTACAAATTTTAAATTGGTCTTATGGTAGTTAATAAAACTAAAGACATGTCTTCTGAGTGTATAAATGTTTTTAGGCATACATCAGCTGATGGTAGTTGGATTTCTATATATGGAGAGACAGGAGAAAGTATACCAAATAGATTTAAGTTGTAGAGCAGGAGAAGGAAAAATTACGAAAAGTTAGCTCAGACCCCAGACAGGCGTAAGGTTACTTTAACAGGTTGTTCTTAGAGACACTTGATCAATAGTTCGCATGTGCCAAGTACAGAACCTCAGTTCTCTGTTAGATCTTCTTATAAATACAAAGAGTAGGCTGTGTTACCATAGACCCTTTACTCCAGCAGGTATCCTGTACTCCCTCTGATCTGTTGTCTACTACTGTTTCAATCGTCTTCTTCACGAACCTTGAGGTCCTGCAGGTCATCATGCAGAGGTCACTGTCAGATTGATGACAATCCCTCCTATCATTCTGATTTTCTTTGGCTGATGATCCTCTGAAGCCTTTCCAGAAGGATGGAGCCGTCACTGTCAAGATCACTTCTCCACCTGCCTCTAGATCTTCTCTATTGGCCTCTCCCTCTGGCCAGTGGTGAGCATTTTCATTTTCTTGTGTCTAATCACTAAGAGAGAGCTGTGGGAGAGCTGCTTACGCATCTAACTATAGTTCTTGAAAGCTTTTCCTTTCCTGGATGTAGTGGCATTCAAGTAAGGAGAGACGGGACTGGACCAGACATAGTCAATGACAACTTCTCTCAGTTCTTGGAGGCATTGTTCAGCCTGCCCCTAGGGACTCTGGCTGACAGTAATCTAATCTACCAGTCTTTTTCCTCCTTACTCATGGCAATATTCTCTCAGGGGTTCCAGTTCTTTTATTCTGACTTTTTTTTTTTTTATATAACCCTGAATCTATTAAGCTTGTCTGAATATGACAATACACCCCATTATGGATAACTTCTCGTTCTTTTCCCATCAGACCACCAGACTCCATATCAATGAGGAAGCTTATGACAATTATGGAGTTGTCCCAAGACTGACAGTTAATAAAGATGCTGTCTGCCTATATCAAATGAAATGCGTGTGGAGAAGAGAATGAAATTAGATGTTGCTTAATTTCACAAACTCCCTTCTCTGAGTGTTAATTTTTAATCCAGGTAAGAGACTGGTATCTAGGCAGAAATGTCTAGGTATAAATTTTAGTTAAAAACATATTGGTAACTTCATACCTCTGTTTACAATATTGCTAATTCTTTCTTATAGAGTTGATTAAACATGAGTTTGAATATTTGGGGCTTAAACATTGAGAAAAAAAGAGTACTGGAAATGATGTTATTATTGAGAATTAAAAATAAAAGTTAGATTTCTTCTTAACTCTCTCATCGTTGTTTTCTTTCACCTGCACCTTCTCAGGACCTACAGTTATGCTGACAGATTTTTTTGGCTCCAATTCTGTATCTCAGTATTCAATATCTTACCCTCATTGTCATTGAGTTGATTCTGACTCATGGCGGTCCTATGGGACAGAGCAGAACTGCTGCATAAGGTTTCCAAGGCTGTAATCTTCACAGAAGCAACTGCCATATCTTTCTCCCACAGAGCCGCTGATAGGTTCAAACCACAGACTCTCTGGTTGGCAGCAAAGCGCCTAACCATAAGTGCCCCCAGGGCTCCTCTTCAATAGCTTAGCAAGTAGTTATACTTAGCAATTTATGCAAAAATAATTGTACTTTTTTTCATTATCTATATGTTGACATTAACCAAGATGTGCATGTGTAAATTTTATTAGAAACTTATTAAGATATTAATTAAGTTTAGAAGTGAAACAATTTCTCCCAGTGTAATAAACACAAATAGACATAAATTGATCAACTATTCACAAAACGTTTCTTGATACAGTAAATTAATATAAGATATAAGGTGTCCATTATATTTTTCTAAAATACTGCCTTTCACAGAATACTATCTAAAAATATATTCATTATCATCTCTTCCAAAGTGTTTCCCTCTCCAGACTTCTGTTTCATCATTATTGCCACATCATTACACCACTCTAGACTTCCTATATCCAAGTCATATTTGCCTCCTTCTTTCTTCATGTTGTGGAGCCCTGGTGGTGCAGTGGTTAAGAGCTCGGCTGCTAACCAAAAGGTTGGCAGTTTGAATCCACCAGCTGCTCCTTGGAAACAATATGGGAGCAGTTCTACTCTATCCTATAGGGTCGTTATGAGTCAAAATTGACTCGACAGTACTGGGTTTGGTTTTTGTTGGTTTTCTTTATATTCTATATTCAGTAAGACACCAAGCTATTTTTAGAATTAACTTAATTTTTTTTTTTTTTTTTTTTTTACATTTATCTCTGTCTTTTCTTCATCCGTGCCTCCACTTTCATTGTGGCTAAAACTTAGAGTATTTGTATTATAACCTGTTACCTCCTACAGGTACACTGTATTATATACATGCTTTACATACAACAGGCCCTTAACAAATATTTTAACTGTTCTTTCCAATTCTATTCATCTTCCCCTCTTCCTTTGTTTTCCTATAAATTTGGGTGGATCCTAAATGTTATTGACAGATTAACTTTTTGATTCAGTTTTCATCATGTCAATCCTTTCTTTAAAAACTTTCAGGACCTACCCAGTGCCTATGGAAGCAAATCTAAATTTCTCTGCCTGATCTTTCAGTCTTGCCAAAATCAGGGCCTACCACACCAACTCAAACTCATTTTTTACAGCTTCACAGCATAAAGCTGGTGTTTTAGCCAAGCCGATCCTAATACATTTCTTTAACATGGCATGCTTATACCAAACTACATTATTCTATATTGCCAAGAATGTCTTCCCCTTTTCAAGTTTATTGTTTAAGATGGAAGTCCAGCTTTCCAAATATCTATAATAACTTGCTTCCAATTTTCCTCTTTCATGCACCACACCTAATTTTGTGCTACTTTGTAAGAGTTTTTGGTGCCCTGGTGACACGGTGGTTAAGAGCTATGGCATGCTACGGTTGCTAACCAAAAGGCTGGCCGTTCAAATCCACCAGCTGCTCTTTGGAAACCCTACAGAGCAGTTCTACTCCATCCTGTAAGGTCGCTATGAGTCGGAATCTACTCAATGGCAGTGGGTTTAATAGGGTTTAAGAGTTTTTAGCATTTGCTTCTTCTTTGAGGAAGTAAATGCCTAAAGGGCATAGATTAGGCCAAAAATACTCCAAGTCTTATAAAACCTTATGCTTGGAAAGTACCCTGGAGATCAACAAGGTCAACACTTTCATTTTAAACCTGAGAAATCTGAGGCCCAAGGTTGTTAATTAACTTTCAAAAGACCATAGAACCCTTAGTAGCAGTGGAATAACACCAGACGTAACCCCAGAATATGCCATGCTTTCTAATACATACAACATCTCTCACTTCTAGATTTGCATTTAACAGATTCTCTGTCTGTAGTAGGGATGTTTACTTTCACAGTGTAATCAACTTTAAAGCTGATCGATTACAAAGTATACTATTGTGAGAGAAATGCAAAAAAATATTTACTGAGGGAAAATTATATGTCTGATTTACAAATAGCAGCTGTTTTCTAAGGAGAATGGACACTTAGGTATCTTTTGTTTACTGAGTGGGTGATAGACATAAAAAAATCTAATTTCAAAATTGCAGACAAAAGTATGTAACAAAAGAGTTAAGAAGAAAGAATAGATGGTTGAAAAACAATGATGGGAGCAAAAAAAAAAAATGAGGATTTTTGGAGTGAAATGTTAGTTGTTCTGTATTTTAATGCCCCTTCCTTCCCTAATCACTCCATATAATCTTCAGTAAATTAATCTTTATTACTCGTTAAATTTTGAAAATACAATGAAGATGCTGATGCACCAGCTCTAGGTAGGTATAAAGGGAAAAGAGAGAATACAATTCGAGTCTCATGCACATGTCTTACTCTAATAATCCATATAACAGCTATCTTTTAAATTTTGAATTATCTTCTATTTTAATACTGACAAAACCCTTGTCCATTTAAGACAATTTCCAAAAATTAAACATTTTTAGATATCTTGTGGAATATCCCATTTATACATGAACAAGGTATGTTTAAACGATCAAAGAAAATTTCTCATAGAGCTGCAAAAATAGGAATAACGATGACAAATTTTCTGAATTAAGTTGAACTAACAAAATTTTAAAATAATAGCTTTGGTTTTATCACAGTGTTTTCACTGAGTTTTGAGAAACCATCAGATGGTATTAATTGATGAGCACAATTTAGATGCAGTAGAGCATTTAATGTTAATTATGGATAGAAACCTTTAGCTCAGTTAATTGCAATATTTTCCTCATCTAATAAGTATAAAATATAAAAGTATTCATTGATTCTAAATTTCTCTTGATTAATGATTACTGTAGCTTTGTGCACTTAAGAATAATTGAATCTAAACAGAAATTCACTGGCATGACCCTTCCTTCTTTACCCATATCAGAAACGTTTGCAGTGGAGTTTTCTTCAGAATGTTATTATACATGTTCACCATTTAAACTGTAATTAATGCTTGTAATCCCAGATGAACCAATGCCATACAATCTTCCACTGTGTGAAATATTCTCTCATTTCAATTCAGTTGATTATTTGGAAAAGTTAAGCTATTAAAGGTTAGATTTTATTGAAATTAAAGGTTATTTTAGTTAATACATAAACCCAGTGTACTAGTTTCCTGTTGATGCTATAACAAATTATCATATAGTAGCTTCAAACAACAAAAATTTTGTTATCTTACCATTCTTTAGATCGGAGTTAAAACTTTCCTTACTGGGTTTAAATCAAAGTGTCAAAAGGGCTGCATTCTATCTGAGACTATGGGGGAGAATCAGTTTCCTTGCCTTTTCCAGTTCCTAGAGGCTGCCTTTATTTCTTGGCTTGTGGTCCCTTCCACCATCTTTAAAGCCAGTAGCATAGCATCTCCAAGTCTTTCTCTGACTCTAACTCTTTTGCTTTCCTCTTCTACTTATAAGAACCCTTATGTTTACATTGGACTAACTCAGATAATCCAGGATAATTTCCTCATCTCAAAATCAGCTGATATGTGACCTTAGTTCCATCTGCAACCTTAATTCTCCTTTGTTACATAATCTAAATAGCCAAAAGTTCTGGGGGTTGGGCATTGGACACCTTTGGGGGGCCTTCACACTTAACACACCTAGCCATTAAGAAAATTAAAGTTGCTTCAGTTTACAATCTCATGTCTCTGATTTCAAGTTTATGCAGTTCATTTTTAGATTAATATATCATTGTACACATCAATTCCTGGTGGCCTATAGAACAAATTTTTTGTTTGAATAGAAATGATTTATTTTTATGTTAAAAATTCTTGAGAATCTTTCAAAACCTGGAAAATATGGTATTCCAAATCTTATATTTGTATGTGTTACTCAATTTACCAAGAAAGTTGGCTGGGACCATGGTAACTGAATGTCCAGAAGGGAGAGATTTTTGCTAACCCCCACCTTTTTGACAGTACAAATAATGTGCAAAAGTCAGAATCTGCTTTCTACAATTTATTTTTAAAAGCTTCCCATTTGTAGAATTGAAATTTAATAGCCAGGGAGCTCAAACAACTATATTAAACCTTAAAAGCAAAAGTAGCTTTTAAAATAGTGAAATTTTAGTATTGACTTAATAAAACGCCACTATATTGTAGGAAGTTTTTGATATCTGTTGCAATACTGTATTTCATATTTGGCATTTACAACTTACCCCTAGAAGAACAAATTTATTTTAAGTTGCAGTCCACATTGAATTTATATAGTTCAATTATGCCAAGCATCAAACATTACTCTCTAAGCACAACTGACAAAATAAGTTTTCACAATCCTTTAGAAGATTTAAAAGGAATACAGCATGTAGTGAATTATTGTTATGTAATAGCTTTGTGATCAATGTTTCATAGGCTAATATTCTAAATGTCTCCAAAGACCCTATTTGGGAACGACTGAGGTTAAAAATATTTTTATGAATACCAATTTTTTTTGCAGTGGGTATATTGGTTTTAAGGGGACAGAAACTTTTCTCTGTGGTATACCAATTTAATTAATAAAGTCCTGTAGTAAGATAACATTTAGTCTAACTTTAAATTAGGAGTTCTGTCTAATGGATGAAGGTGCTTAAATTAGTGGATGCTTGTTCAAGAACAAATATAAAACAATAGCGTTTGTTAACAATTCCTTGCACTTTATAGACCAGAAAAAATATAGACTTAGACTCAGGCAAGCTTGGATTCAAACCCCAGACCTGCCATTGACTAGATGTGTGGCTCCATAATTCAGTTTTCTTATCTGCAACTATCAAGAATAATTTGACCCTTCTAAGATTCATTGAGAATTAACTACATTATAAGTAAAACATGGGTGCTTAGCATACGTATGTATATTTTTTTACTTGTCTCAATGAATGGTAGCAATTTATGATAATCAAAACTCCTATCCCTATATTCAGTGGGAAAGCTGGTAACAAGCAATAACAAGTGTGGACAAAGAATATATATGGACTTCATCTCTGGCTATGTAGAACTGCCCCATAGGGTTTCCAAGGAACAACTGGTGGATTCAAACTGCCAACCCCTTGGTTAGTAGCCAAGTCCTTAACCACTGCACCACCAGGGCTCTGGCTATGATGTAGAAACTAATAATAGACTAATCCTCCCATTGTAAACAAACATAAAACTAAAAGAAACTAAAAGCATGCAACCCAATTCTTTCCAGGTATTAGATAATGGGCAACTTAAGACTTAACCACCTGAGAAAAGACAGATCCACAAAGTCAGGCCCATGAATACTGAGACTGCTGCTTCGAGTATTTACTGACTGTGATGTACCATGTTGGAGTGCCAGCGGAAAACAGTATCCCCATTGAGCCAAGGAGACAGAAATCAGGACCAATGCAGCTGATGTGGCTAGGTAACTGTAGAGAAGGGAGCTGTGTTTTGGGAGACAGAAGAGGATGCCTGCAGTATCCTGCAATCTCTTAGCTAAGAGCTGGGTGGTACATATGTAGGGAGAGATTACTCAAAAGGCTTATCTCTCAGGGTCAAATTTGATATGTGTTTTATTACAATGAGTAAACAACAACAGCAAAAAAACTAAACCCACTGCCATAAAGTCAATTCTGATTCATAGTGAGTAGATACAGAAAATATTGTATACAGTATTTTAATTTCTTGAAAGGTCACCACTATCAGCACATTTCAGGCCATGCTTCACAGTAAATATTCAAACTATGTATCACATATGAAACATTTTCCTGTATTTCTGAGTAAAAAAATTCAAACTGTGTCATATATGGTACCAAAAAAAGAAAAAAAAATTTTTTTCCCAAAATTCTGGTATACAACTTTATTTTTACAAATATTCTAGTATCATTATTGTAAGCTGTCATGAAATTATTTTAAATAAATGTCTAAAATGGAAACTTCCAACATGGTACAGTCCAGACATAATGACATAGAACAATTTCTCCTTGCTCCTCCCCTGTAAGCACGACTATCAACCCTGGAAATAATATAAGAGACAACCTTTGGAGAACTCTGAAATATGGTAAAAAGAAAGCAACCTGGGACACTAGGCACAGCAAAACTGCACAAAACAAAGCTGAAGTCACAACAAAACTGCAGAGCTTTTTATATCCTCCACCTAGACTTGGCATTTCTTGACCTCCAACTTAGCAGCAGAAGGTACCCCACATAGGCTTATTTCTCCCAGGGATTGAATAAGAGTCCCTCTGAAAACATCAGGTGAGCCCAACACCACCGTCAAGAGAGATTACGTGCTCCACCAACAATAAGTGATCAGGGGAAGTGCTGTCCTTCCCTGCTGGGCCTGAGACTCCCATCCCTGCCAAGAGATACAGAGGTGGGTAGGCAGGACTAGCAAGAGGGACACACTAGAGCAAGCAGCCTGGTCTGGGAGATCTGTTTTTCCTCATAGACCCAAGACTCTTCTCATGCCCATACACATTAAAGTGTTAAAACAGAATTGGCAAGAGATCCTGCCCCAATAATTGTTCTGACACAGGAATTCTCTTTGACCCTGCAGGCCTGAGACTTCCATTCCTTGCCCAGAGACTCCAAGGAGACAGAGGTCACTGGTAGATGGAAGCCACCATACTCCTCCTATACTAAGAGACACCTGGTGACTTGGCCTGGCAAAACCTATCGGTCCCCTTAGGTAGCACCAATAGGAACTAGTAGAAGCCTCAGAAGCACCAGGTAAACCAAACAGATGAATACACAAAGGCTCTGAAAATTAAACTGTCATTAGAAGAAAAACCCATTGCCATCAAGTTGATTCTGACTCATAGTGAGCCTACAGGATGAAGTAGAACTGCCCTACAACGTTTCCAAGGAGCTACTGGTGCATTCAAACTGCTGACCTTTTCGTAAGTAGCTGTAGCTCTTAAAAACTGCACCACCAGGGCTCCATTAGAACAACAACCCATAAAAGTAGACCAACATCTGCATCCGAAACCTAATCAAGGTGACTGCCTGCTAAAATAAAAGATTTAAATAGGATCCAGAGTCTCCTAAAATAATAGACACAATTTCCAGGATACGTTTGAAAACCACTGTCATACCAAGAACCAAGAAAATCACAACATGAATGAGGATGAACAATCAATGAAACCAACACTGAGACAATTAGATGTTGGAATAATCTGACAAAGGTTTTAAAGCAGCTAGCATAAACATGCTTCAATAGTCAATTACAAATTCTCTTGAAACATTAAAAAAATAGGAAATTTCAGCAAAGAAATAGAAGCTGTAAAAAAGAACCAAATAAAAATCATAGAACCGGAAAAGTACACATCATAATTAAACTTTTGAAAACTAAAAACAAAGAAAAAAATCTTGAATGTCGTCAGAGAAATAAAGCCTTACCTTTGTAAGAACACCGATTAGAATGAGAACAGATATCTCCTCTGAAACCATGGAGTCCAGAAGCATAACATTTTTCGCATGCTGAAAGAAAAGAATCATTAACTCAGAATGCTATCTCCAGTGAAAATATCTTTCAGAAGTAAAGAGGAAATCATAGGATTCTCTGACCAAAAAAGAAAAAAAATATTTAAAAATTTGTAATAACAGACATACGCTCTAATGACCGGCTAGAGGAATTTCTTCAATCTGAAAGGAAATAATAAAAGAATCTTCAAGCATTAGGAAGGAAGAAGGAATAAATGAAAGAGTAGAATATGGGTATATAAAATAGACTATCCTTTTCCTCACGAGTTTTATAAATTATATGTAATAGTTGAAAATGCATATAATGCAATGATACCTAATATTTAAATGTGAGAAAGGCTAAAGAGTCCTAAACGGAAGTAAGATTTTACTAAGTTGTAAAATGATGATACCAGTAGATTTTTGGAAGTCATATGTGTCTGCTGTAATACCCAAAACAACTACTATGAAAACTATACAAAGAAATACACTCAAAAACACTATAAGCAAATCAAGATGCAATCCTAAAAAAAGAATTCAGGTAACTCACCAGAAGGAAAGAAAAAGAGGAATAGGAACCAGAAGAAACAAGCAGGAAACTTTCAGCCTAAAGAACTTTTTAGTATTTCTATTAATATTTTCGGGAATGGCTTTATTTTGCTTTCAGTTTTGAAAAACAGCTTTGCTACATGTAAGATTCTTAGTTGAAAGTGTCTTTCTTTGAGCAATTTTAATATGTTACCTCACTGCCTCTAGTCACCATTGTTTCTACTGAGAATTCAGCGGTTAATCTTGTCTGTGTTTCTTTGTAAGTATTAAGTCATTTTCTGTTGCTCTTTGAAGATGTTCTCTTTCTCTTTCTGCATTTTTATTGTGATGTGTCAATCTCTTTGTGTTTATCCTACATGGATTTTGTTCTGCTTCTTAGACATGCATATTAATATTTTTCATTAAATGGGGAAGTTTTCAGTGATGATTACTTCAAACATATTTTTCTGCTCCTTTCTCTCTCTCCTTCCCTTCTGACACTTCTACTACTGTTATATTGGTATGCTTAATGATGTCACTCAGCTTCCTTAAAATACATAAAATATAGAAAGTAATAATTATAACAATATACAGTTGTGTTTGTAACATGTAGTTTAATATATATAATAATAGAAAAAAGGGGAGAAGGAAAGAGAGCTATATAGGAGTAAAGTTTCTATATTCTCTAGACTTAATACAAAATTTGAAGTAAGTTCAGAGAAATTATGATATGTATGGAAGGTGGGAGCCAAGTCTCTCACTGTTGGAGAGGAAGGTAACAGATAAGAAAGGAAAGAGGCAAGAATGACCAGTGGGGTAATGGATTAGAATTGGAGACATCAGTATGAACTGATACATAGCTTAATGTAGTTATAAACAGAAATATTTATAGATGTGTATATGCTAATATATACACATATATATCCACGCTCTGTCAGTTAAGTGGGCCTAGAAACAGCAAAATATCAATGACAAGTGCACCTAGCACCCAGATCTTGGATTCTAATACCATTCTCAGATAAAAGTAACCAAGGCTGTTTGGAGAAATGAATGATTCTAGGGCTAGGGCTAGAAATATACAAGATGAATCTGGAGCAACTTGTAGTCCCAGAAAGTAAGGAAGTGCTCAAAAAATAAATAAATAACCTACGTTAATGAGGTATGTCCCAGGAACACATGTGGCAACTGAAAGAGCTTCCAATGGCCAAAGCTTGAACAATTTGGACAACAAAATGAAGTAGTATTAGATTATAGCCCAAGCATAAAATAAATATCCATGAGTATATACTGATAAAAATAACGACTGAATAAATAAATAAATGGAGGAGAATAGAGAAACTAGCCCAGCAGAAGAATTCTAAATAATTAACATAGATCCTTCATCTTCAAAGTGGTAGAGCACACCAACCCACTGGGATGTGCACAGTGACTTTTGTCCAAAGAACACGGTATGGAAAAGGAGGAAAAAGTAACTTTTCAGTGAAGAAACCTGACAAATGCCATCTCAGGCAGGTGCTGAACATTAACAATGGTAAGCCATATACCCTTGATATGGATGTGATGACAATAGCACTTTACCTCTGTGATCTTCCTTCTTAAAACTCATAACCCCAGAATAACTATGAGAAAAATATCAGACAAAACCCAAATGAGGGACAGTCTACAAAATACTTGACCAGTTATTCTCAAAACTGTCCAGGTCATCAAAAGCAAGTATTGTAACTGTCACAGCTAAGAGGAGAGTAAGGATACATAACTACTAAATGTGATGTACCCTGGATAGGATCCTGGAACAGAAAAAAAAAAAAAGACATTAGATAAAAACTAAGGACATCTGAATCAAGTGAGGATTTTAGTTAATAATAATATATCCATATTGGTTCATTAATTTTAAGAAATATACTATACTAATGTAAGATATTAATAAGGTAAACTGGGTGTGGAGTATACGGGAACTCTGCAATATTTGCACAATGTTTCTGTAAATCTAAAAGTGTTCTAAAATAAGAAGTTCATTTAAAAATCTTATATCAAATAATTATTTTAAAAATGTAATTTAAATTATAAATTATGTTTTAGCATTCAATGTGAATCTAGTTGCCAAATGACAGAACTGGCTTAATGCTTTACCTGTCTTTGGTATGTGATTTTTACATATGTATGAGAAACATTGGCGATACAGTGGTTAAAATGCTTGGCTGCTGACCAAAAGTTCTGCAGTTCTAACTCACTAGCTGCTCCACAGGTGAAAGATGTACCAGTCTGCTTCCATAAAGATTTGCAGCCTTAGAAACCCTATAGGGTAGTTCTACTCTGTCCTATAGGGTCACTATCAGTTGGAATTGACTCGATAGCAGTGGGTTGGTATATTAGGAATTTAATTATTCTGTGTTTTACTTTGGAGAATTTATCTAACTCAGCTATTTGACTCCTTGGTAACCTTCTACTATTCTTTACTACAAACATCTGCTTACTGTATTTTTGAAATATGTACCATGGTACATGTTTCTTTTCTTTTTCAATTCTCATAGCAATATGTTGTCTATTCATATAAATTATTAGTCATATATATGCTTATCTGCAAAATTCCAGTGACATTGTGATGCCATATTTCTGCCATGCAAGTGTGAAGATGGCTCCTTGCCCCTCTGCCAATGTGCATCACCATGCTGGTGGGGATGGGTTTGTACCTTCCTTCCTATGCTCTCACACTTGCTTTGCTAATGGCCAAGGAAGACATGTGTCATTGTTTCCAGCATTAAAAATTTGGTCAGTGTATATAAAACAGGGGTAGATATTACTTCGGGCAAACTAGTCAAAGCTGCTGAGCACTGACTACATCTGGAGGTAAAGTTATCCTGGCTTATTTTTCCTTTGCATTTTTTATAGTCAGTCATAGGACATCAGTGGTAAAGATCTGGCCATGATATTTTATCACATAGAGATGCTTATAGCCTTTAATCTAACTGCTGATATCACTTAGGGTGATCATCCTCCTCCAGGTTGACAGAAATCAAAATCTAAAGGAAAACTGGCTTAACAGTATATGATGTTTCATTGACACTCTTGGCCATTCTGTGAAAAAATTAGGAATAATGTCAAGCATGAAATAGCTCTACCTTAAATTGTGCTCTGGTTCCACACCATATCTTTCTGGAATAGTTCTGATCCTCTGCTGAAATCTTCAGATAGCAATACTCTTCACTCCCCCTACCCCCATAGTAAGGCCTGCTCGGAGGTCCTTCCTCATTCTAAGGCAAGAATAATTGATAAAGATAAAACAGGGATTTTTTTTTTTAACTGAGACAAGACTTATGCTTACCTAAAATAGGAATTTCAGATTTTATCTTATACACCATCTAATTAGAATTTTCTATGTTGTATGTGAGTAGGAGAGGTGTAACTAGGTGTTCTCATTGTCCTTAAGGTCATCATATTATACTACATTATATGTTAACAACATATTTCACCTCCAATTAAGATCACAGTTAA
Source organism: Dugong dugon (assembly GCA_030035585.1). Taxonomy (NCBI): domain Eukaryota; kingdom Metazoa; phylum Chordata; class Mammalia; order Sirenia; family Dugongidae; genus Dugong; species Dugong dugon. The sequence continues at coordinate 111,881,183 of CM057468.1, read as the reverse complement.
ACCCTGTCTTACTGATACTGCTTCAATACATGTAACAGAAGGTGCATACTGTCCAAGTTTGCTGGAGTGGGGTTGAAAACTGAAAGAGGCTATACAAAAGCAAAGGAAGGATAAATAGGTGACTTGAAGACAGAAACCCCGTCTTCTCTGAAGCCCCATCACATAACTACTTTCTTCTCACTCACTACACTCTATCAGCACACAGAGATTCTTTTAGATTCTCAAATATTAGAGCCCCTTCTTGTCTCAGGGTTTTCACATACACTATTCCATCTTCGTACTACTTTTCACCTGGCTAACTCCTCTACCTTCTTCAGAGAAACTGCTGGTGAGAGAATAATGTAGTAGAGATCTGAGGTATAGCTAGGGGTTAAGATGGTGAAGGCAGGAGGATGTTCCACATACAGGGATATTTATAACTTTTTTCCACGAAAATTACTCTTTCTTCTTAAGACACGTAGACATGATAAGAACCTGTTCTTTTAATTAAGACGATTTTGAACATATTTATTCATTTATTCTGAACTAAGCATTACTACAAGTGTTGATCCAGGCTTGAGAATTCCCAGGAAGGTTGATCTGGACTTGTTAGAGTAGCTTTCACTTTGTTTGCTGGTGCTTCAGCATGACACACAATGCTAAGACGCATCTCAAGAGCATACACCTCCCTGCATACCACCTTCATTCCACAGACAGGCAACTAGGTTTCAGTATCTGTGGAACAAAGAGTCTGCCAGATTACAGGAGCCCATTGCCATGAGCCTGCTGTCTTGTTTCCACTTACTAAGAAGGGATGGGGAGAAATAAACTGACAAGGCTCTCCTTTTATTAAATCCATAAGATGAATTTCTTGCTATAACACAGTTAAATATGCCATGTTTTCTTTCTTGCTATGCCATTGGATCTACTTAACATTTCAGGCAAGAGAAGAAAAGATTTAAAAAGGAGGAATAGTCACCTCTTATATATGTTGCCAATAGTGACAACGGGGGTCGACGTTGTACAGGTGAACTTGTCAAAAGCATTCACAGTGGAGGAGTGAGGATGTACACCTTAGTGTAGTGCACTGAGAGAAGAGTGGAGGATATGATAAGTTTTTTTAGTGTTTTTTTGTTTTTTTGTTTTTTTTGTCAAGGTGTAAAAATAACGAGGCAACACCAGTAAGGGATATGGGATTAATGCAGGTTTGTTTATCTGTTAGATTGTTTTAAGGAAAGATATTTAAACATATATCTAGCCCTAGATACTAATGCTGAAGTACCTCTTGGCCAGGTTCTTCTCCTTTTTTTTTTTTTAATAATTGATTACCAATTATTCCAGTGAAAGGTGATCCAACAGAATGTGGAAATTATTTAACAGTATCATTAATATCACATGCAAGTAAAATTTTTCCGAAGATCATTCAAAAGTGGTTACTGTAGTACATTGACACAGAATTGCCAGAAATTCAAGCCGGGTTCAAAAGAGGATGTGGAACAAGGGATATCACTGCTGAGGTCAGATGGATCTTGGCTGAAAGGAGAGAATACCAGAAAGATGTTTACCTGTGTTTTATTGACTATGCAAAGGCATTCGATTATGTGGATCATAACAAATTATGGATAACTTTGCGAAGAACGGGAATTCCAGAACACTTAATTGTGCTCATGAGGAACCTGTACACTGACCAAGAGGCAGTTGTTCGAACATAACAAGGGGATACTGAGTGGTTTAAAATCAGAAAAAGCCGTGTTAGAGTTGTATCCTTTCACCATTCTTATTCAGTCTATACGCTGGGCAAATAATCAGAGAAACTAGACTATATGAGGAAGAATGGCGCATCAGGATTGGAGGAAGACTCATTAACAACCTGCGATATGTATATGACAAAACCAGATTTGAAGTGCCCAGCCTCCTCCATTTTTGTCACTAATAAGTTGGAACTAAGGCCCTCCAAAATGTAAGTCTAAGAGAAGCCTGGGTCAAGAGAACTTATACTGACAGATACTTGAAGACTGAACCTGTAGAGTTTTTAAAATACAGGAAGGGACATGAACTTAATATCCAGGGAATGGAACAAAGCAACTAGATGGAGGTGGAGCTAAACATAAAAAGTGAGTGCCTGGTGGGAATACAAACGTATGTGAGGGGAGACCCAAAAAGGGCATTTTATAGGGTCACTATGAGACAGAATTGACTCATATGCAATGGGTTTGTTTTGGTATTGGTATATCTCCATCCTGTAGCACAGAGGAACAAAGAATGAGTCAGCAACATTAGTATTTTAGTAGAGAATGTTTTAGTCAAAGAGAGTGGATTTCCTGGAATATTTAAAATTTCTCCACTTATGCGGCTGTCTGGTTCTGACTTAATATTCACCATTAGTGATGAAGAGTTTCATGAGACATACAAGACATGGTTTCTGCTCTCCCAGAGGATATCATCCAGTCGGGACTAATATCAAACATTGAAAAGCTATTTCTGCTATGTGTTGTTTTAGTTATCAACATAACAACCTCAGCTGTTCAGAAACACCCAAGTTCTGAAGGGAATTGTTAGAGGGACCGGATGCAGCTGAGTTGGGCTTAGTCTGGGGGAGGCTCTGTGTTCCTAATTCCCTAAATGAATTACCTCTTTCTACAACAACCTTGAGTTTCCTGCCCCTTGTTTGAAATTTAGCCTTCGTGTCTCCATTATTTCTTGTCCTTTAAAATACACACTTTGTTTTTTAATTATGATAAAAAAAAATTCTCCTGGAATTTAGCTATAGATCACAAAGAGTTCAATGTTTTGTTTTGTTTTGTTTTTCTGATTTTCCTGAATCAGTGGGTCTAGTCCAATTTGCTGATTACCCTTTTCACCCACTCTTTCTCTTTAAAACTTGAGTAGAGTCTATTTGAAGGTCCATGATCTAGGGTTCAAGAAAGTTCATTCTGAAGGAGAAAAGTAGCATAGGGAAGACTGAGGAATAAATCTAGAGTTTCAGTGTTGCCATGGCAATACCCACGATACAGTCCTGAGTCAGCCTATCAGAGAAACCTCATGGGCTTCAGAAAAAGTGGAGAATAAAAACTTCAAGGGAGAGAAAAGAGAAAGGAAAAATACACTGTAAAGTTTTGCAGCTAAGGCGATAAAAAGGAAATCACTATCTACCTCCTTGCTGTTTTTCTGTTAGGTGCCATTGAGTTTCAACTCATACTGACTCTATGTACTACAGAATGAAACACTGCCCGGTCCTGCACCATGCTCACAATCATTGTTATGCTTGAGCCCACTGTTGTAGCCACTGTGTCAATCCATCTCGTTGAGGGTCTTCCTCTTTTTCACTGACCCTCTACTTTACCAAGCATGATGTCTTTCTCCAGGGACTGATCCCTCCTGAAAACATGTCCAAAGTATGTAAGTAGTCTCACCATCCTTGCTTCTAAGGAGCATTCTGGCTGCACTTCCTCCAAGACAGATTTGTTTGTTCTTTTGGCAGTCCATGGTATATTCAATATTCTCTGACAACACCACAATTCAAAGGCATCAATTCTTCTTCGGTATTCCTTATTCATTGTCCAGCTTTCACATGCATATGATGTGATTTAAAATAGTATGGCTTGCGTCAGGCGCACCTTAGTCTTCAAGGTGATATCTTTGCTCTTCAACACTTAAAAGAGTTCTTTTGCAGCAGATTTGCCCAATGCAATGCATCTTTTGATTTCTTGATTGCTGCTTCCAAAGGTGTTGATTGTGGATCCAAGTAAAATGAAATCCTTGACAACTTCAGTCTTTTCTCCATTTATCATGATGTTGCTTATTGGTCCAGTTGTGAGGATTTTTGTTTTCTTTATGTTGAGGTGTAATCCATACTGAAGGCAGTGGTCTTTGATCTACACCAGTAAGTGCTTCAAGTCCTCTTCACTTTCAGCAAGCAAGGTTGTGTCATCTGCGTAACACAGGCTGTTAATGAGCTTTCTTCCAATCCTGATGCCCCATTCTTCTTCATATAGTCCAGCTTCTCAGATTATTTGCTCAGCATACGGTTTGAATAGGTATGGTGAAAGGATGGAACCATGACGCACACCTTTTCTGACTTTAAACCATGCAGTACCCCCTTTTTCTGTTCTAATGACTACCTCTTCATCTATGTACAGGTTCCTCAGGAGCACAATTAAGCGTTCTGGAATTCCCATTCTTTGCAATATTATCCATAATTCGTTATGATCCACACAGTCAAATGCCTTTGCATAGTCAATAAAACACAGGTAAACATCTTTCTGGTATTCTCTCCTTTCAGCCAGGATCCATCCGACATCAGCAATGATATCCCTGGTTCCACGTCCTCTTCTCAATCCAGCTTGAATTTCTAGCAGTTCCCTGTCGATACACTACTTCAATCACTTTTGAATGATCTTCAGCAAAATTTTACTTGCATGTGATATTAATGATAATGTTCAATAATTTCCACATTTGGTTGCATCACCTTTGTTGGGAATAGGCATAAATATGGATCCCTTCCAGTTGGTTGGCCAGGTAGCTGTCTTCCAAATTTCTTGGCATAGATGAGTGAGCACTTCCGGCGCTGCATCCATTTGTTGAAACATCTCAGACGATATTCCGTCAATTCCTGCAGCCTTGTTTTTCCGCCAGTGACTTCAGTGCAGCTTGAACTACTGCCTTCAGTACCATCGGTTCCTCATCACATGCTACCTCCTGAAATGGTTGAAAATCAATCAGTTCTTTTTGGTATAATGACTCTGTGTATTCCTTCCATCTTCTTTTGATGCTTCCTGTGTCATTTAATATCTTCCCCATAAAATCCTTCACTATTGCAACCCAAGCCCTGAATTTTTTCTTCAGTTCTTTCAGCTTGAGAAATGTCGAGCTTGTTCTTTCCTTTTGGTTTGCCATCTCTGCGTCTTTTACATATGTCATTATAATGCTTTATTTTGTCTTCTCGAGCCACCTTTTGAAATCTTCTGTTCAGTTCTTTTACTCCATCATTTCTTCCTTTTGCTTTAGCTACTTGATGTTCAAGAGCAAGTTTCAGAGTCTCTTCTGACATCTATTTCGGTCTTTTGTATCTTTCCTGTATTTTAAATGACCTCTTGTGTTCTTCACGTATGATGTCCTTGATGTCATTCCACAATTAGTCTGGTCTTTGGTCATTAGTGTTCAATGTGTCAAATCTATTCTTGAGATGGTCTCTAAATTCAGGTGGGATATACTCAAGGTCATACTTTAGCTCTCGTGGACTTGTTCTAATTTTCTTCAGTTTCAACTTGAACTTGCATGTGATCAATTAATGGTGTGTTCCTCAGTTGGCCCCTGGCCTTGTTCTGACTGATGATGTTGAGCTTTTCTATCATTTCTTCCCACAGATGTAGTCGATTTGATTCCTGTGTATTCTATATGGTGAGGTCCATGTGTATAGTCGCTGTTTATGTCAGAGAAAAAAGGTATCTGCGATGAAGAAGTCATTGGTCTTGCAAAATTCTATCATGTGGAAGGGGACAAGGAAGCTGGTGATAGGGAACCAAAGGTTGAGTAAGGATATTGTTGATGTGTTGTGAGATCGTTAACCATTGCCATAGGGCAACATTTGTAGTAACTGTTAAATGAGAAACTATTTTGTTCCATAAGACTTCATCTTAAGTGAGAATAACAGCACAATTGGAAGAGAGTAGTCAATGTCACTGAACTGTGCATGTAGAAATTTTTGAAATGGTGTATCTTTGGCTATGTGTATTTTCACCAAAAAAAAAAGGTTGAGAAGTTCGAGGGTTGACATGTTGTGGGGTTGTTAACCAATGTCATAAAACAATATGTGTACTACTGTTTCATGAGAAACTATTTGTTCTGTAAGCCTTCACCTGAAGTACAATTAAAAAAAAATAAAGTTGCAACCAATTTAACAACTAAAAAAAATAACCAAATCTGAAGGAAAAAAAAAAAATTCTATCATGCGATCTCCAGCATCGTTTCTATCACCAAGGCCGTATTTTCCAACTACCGATCCTTCTTCTTTGTTTCCAACTTTCACATTCCAACCACCAGTAATTATTTACCTCCTAGTTGTCATCAAATCTGACCTTATAAGGACTAAGGCATACCATCCATTCACTGATAAAACAAAACAAAAAAATATTAAAACTCTTCCATGTTCCAGACATGTTAGGCATTGAGAATAGAAAAATGGTTAAAAAGTAATTTTTGCTTCAAAATAATCATGACTTAGCCACAAAATATGATATGTATATAACTAATACCCCATCATCAATTTTCTATCAACTCTACTCTGGTCTTAGAAGTATCTTTCTCTTAAGTAGCTTATTGTGCCTTTTCCGCTAATTGTTCTCTCTCCTGGTGTTTACTCAACCTGCTTTACTGAAATGTTCTCTCATATATTCACAAATGTACACAATTTCTATTAATTTATTTGTTGATGTCATCTGTGTGGGGGCTACAACAGTGAACAAAATAGGCACAGTGCCAATATTCATTAGGTTATACTCAGGTGGACAAGACATTTTAAAAATGCTTACACAGATAAATCGTAGACTTACCACATAGGGAATGAGGCTAACTGTAGGCCTATCCTTTCTTTCTTTTAGGTGGTTATCACTCTCTACCCTCTGTCATGGTGGTGGTGGTGATGGTAGTGACAGTGGTGTGGGTTAGGGAGAGTCAGGGTCTTTTAGGCTGGACGAATGTAGTATCTACAAGAAAAAGACATCCCTCTCATCATCCATTGGTGGGAAACTGGTAGGTGTTCACTGACATCCCAGTAGTTCTTGAATGTCTTGTGATCCTTCTTAGGAAGTTTCCTCTTACTATCCCCGAATGATCTCATTTGGGCATGACTTCATGCTGATAACTTCATCTCCAGGTCAAACTTACTTTAAGCCATTTACCTCTATATTCACTCCTTCATCCAATCAACATACAGTGAGTGACTGCTCTATGTAAGTCATTATGCTAGCTGTTTAGGGAAGAAGCAATAATTAACAGAGACCAAGCCCTTACCCTCTGGAACTTAGATTCTTGTTGCAGGGGGAGGGATAAAAGAGCCATTAAGTAACAATTGTGAAACCTGTGAGAGCTGGAACTCAGCAGGACTGCCTTGTCTTTCTGGTTCTCCCAACTTTTCTGCCTTTGACAGGCTGCAGTTTTACCACTTTTCTATCACTCGTTTTGGGGGAAAATATTTGAGTTTTCATTCTCTGACAGGTTTCCGCCTCACACAGTTTCCAGCTTTCACAGATTTTACTGTAATAACATTATTATTTAAGTGAAATTGTGATAAATGATACAAAGAAGAAATACAGAGGGCTGATAAAGATTATAATTATGGAAACTGACTTAGTCTGAAAAGGAGGGTAACAGAAGTCTTATTCGAGAAAGTGACATCTAAATACAGACCACAAACTAGCTAAGTGAAGAGTTAGTAACCAAAGAGAAAACGATCCAAGCTTTGAAGTAGAAAGGAGCATGCAATATGAACAGAAACCTTATACTATAAATCTGGATGTGCAAGAAATATTACTTCTACATTTCAAGATCATAACTCATTAGCTTCAGAACTCTAAATAAATTATTTAGCACTTTACTAATCTTTAAAAATCAGACATCTGCATCAAAGAATTAAACGAGATAATGAATTTGAACTACTTGGCACTGGTATCTGCCACATAAAAAGTATTAATAAATATTTTATTATCATGTGTTTTATATTGATGTTAATGTTAATAATACAAGTGATTTACAAATGTTACAAAAATATGTGTATGCACCTATGGGTATACGTGTGTATGTGTATGTTTAACCTCTGATTTTCTGAAGTTTAAGAAATAGGTGTGTAGATCAATACAATTAAGAAGAATAGAGGTATATATTAAAATTAAAGTTATTATAAATCAGAAAATAATCTGCTTACTAGAAGGTCATCTATCCTTTGGAACTACACAGTAACCACAAGAGAACATACCATGTAAAGCATATTTGAGAACATACCACATTAAATCTTCTGTTTTTTGAAACCCCCCACCCTATCTTTCTGAGAGAACTTTCAAGTCTCTTGTCAGCTACTCATCACTGAGTAAAGGAAGTGGGCAAGAGCTAATATGTCACACAGTTATCTTTCTGGATATTACAGTTCAAAATTCTGATTATTTTTTAGGCCATTAAGAAATTAGAGGGTGTTTGTTTTTTGTCTGCTCATTTCTAAGACTTTTTAAAATATCTATTTATTTTTATTATGACTAAGGGACAAGGGATTAAGTGCAACAGAGAACAAGGTATATCAAAGCCCAGTACCTGGAAATGATAGATGTTGCCCTGAGATATTTGAATTTCACATGGGTAGCCACAGGCCTTATCTGATGGAGAAACAAGAAGATATGTGATAAAAAAGGACGAAAAGACATGAGATATCAATAGAGAGCTTATTGTTATTGCTGTTAGCTGCCATTGAGTAGGCCCCTGACACATGGGAACACCATGCAAATGGAGCAAAATGCTGCTCAGTCCTGCACCATCCTCAGGATCGACTACAGACTGGACCATTGTGATTCATAGGGTTTTCCTTGGCTGCTATTCAGAAGCAGACTGCTGTTGTTGTTGTTACATGCCATCGAGTCATCTCCAACTCATAGCAACCCTATATACAACAGAATGAAACACTGCCCAATCCCGCCTCACAATTGTTGCTATGCTTGAGCCCATTGCTGCAGCTGCTGTGTCAATCCTTCTGGTTGAGGGCCTTCCTCTTTTTTGCTGACCCTCTACTTTGCCAAGCATGATGTCCTCCTGCAGGGACTGGTCCCTCCTGATAACATGTCCAAAGTACGTGAGATGAACTCTTGCCATCCTCGCTTCTAAGAAGCATTCTGGATGTACTTCTTCCAAGACAGATTTATTTCTTCTCCTGGCAGTACATGGTATATTCAGCATTCTTTGCCAACACCACAATGCAAAGGCATCAATTCTTCTTGGTCTTCCTTATTCAATGTCCAGCTTTTGCAGGCATATGAGGCCACTGAAAACACCATGGCTTGGGTTAGGCACACCATGATCCTCAGAGTGATGTTTTTGCTTTTCAACACTTTAAACAGGTCTTTTGCAGCAAATTTGCCCAATGCAATACATCATTTGATTTCTTGACTGCTGCTTCGATCAGTGTTGTCATGGATTGAGTTGTGTCCCCCAAAAATATCTGTCAGCTTGGCTGGGTCATGATTCCCAGTGTTGTATGATTGTGTAATCTGATGTGATTTCCTTATGTGTTGTACACTCTATCACTATGATGAGATTATATGTGATCTCCTTATGTGTTGTAAATTCTATCACTGCGATGAGGTTATACTGATGAGGTTGATAAGATTAGATAGCGTCTTAATGCAATCTATTTTGTGATATAAAAGAGAGAAGTGAGCAGAGATACATTGGAACCTCACACCACCAAGAAAGCAGTGCTGGGAGCAGAGCACATTCTTTGAACCAGAGGTTCTTGCACTGAGATGCTCCCAGACCAAGGGAAGACTGATGCATCACAAGGAACTTTCTCCAGAGCCGACAGAGAAAGCCTTCTCCTGGTGCTGATGCCCTGAACTTGGACTTGTAGCCTACTGGACTGTGAGAGAATAAACTTCACTTTGTTAAAAGCCATCCACTTGTGGTATTTCTGTTACAGCAGTACTAGATGACTAAGACAGGTGTAGATTACAGATCCAAGTAAAATGAAATCCTTGACAATTTCAATCTTTTCTCCATTTACTATGACAGTGCTTCTTGGTCCAGTTGTGAAGATTTCTGTTTTCCTTATACTGAGGTGTAATCCATTTTGAAGGTTGTAGTCTTTGATTTTCATCAGTAAGTGCTTCAAGTCCTCTTCACCTTCAGCAAGCAAAGTTGTGTCATCTGCATATCGCAGGTTGTTACTGAGTCTTACTCCAGTTCTGACCCTGTGTTCTTTTTCATATGGTCTGGTCTCTCAGATTATTTGCTCAGCATACAGAGTGAATAAGTATGGTGAAAGGATACAAACCTGATGCATACCTTTCCTGATTTTACACCACACAGTATCCCCTTGTTCTGTTCAAATGACTGCCTCTCAGTCTATGTACAGATTCCTCATGAGCACATTTAAGTATTCTGGAATGCCCATTTTTCACAACATTATCCATAAGTTGTTATGATCCACACAGTCAAATGCCTTTGCATAGTAAATAAAACACAGGTAAACAGCTTTCTGCTATCCTCTGCTTTCAGCCAAGATCCACCTGACATCAACAATATATCCCTCATTCCACATCCCCTTCTGAATCCAGTTTGAATTTCTGGCAGTTCCCTGTTGATGTACTGCTGCAACTATTTTTGAATTATCTTCAGCAAGATTTTACTTGTGTGTGATATTAATATTGTTCAATAGTTTCCACATTCTGTTGGCTCACTTTCTTTGGAATGGGTACAAATATGGATCTATTCCAGTTGATTGGCCAGGTAGCTGTTTTCCAAATTTCTTGGCATAAACAAGTGAGCACCCCCAATGATGCAACCATTTGTTGAAACATCTCAATTGATAATCTGTCAATTCCTGAAGCCTTGTTTTTCATCAGGGCCTTCAGTGCAACTTGGACTTCTTCCTTCAATATCATCAGTTTTTGATCCTATGCTACCTCTTGAAATAGCTGAATGTTGACCAACTCTTTTTGGTATAATGACTCTGTATTCCTTCCATCTTCTCTTCATGCTTCTTTTGATACTTTTGGGACCTTCACCTACTGATGTGGCATGACTCAAAATGAAAGGAAATAGCTTCAAACATCCATTAATAATCAGAATGTAGAATGTACAAAGTATGAATCTAGGAAAGTCATCAAAAATGAAATGGAATGCATAAACATAGATATCCTAGGCATTAGTGAGCTGAAATTGACTAGTGTTGGCCATTTTGAATTGGACAATTACATGGTCTACTATACGGGGAATGACAAATTGAAGAGGAATGGCAACACATTCATCATCAAAAAGAACATTTCAAAGTGTATCCTGAAGTATGACACTGTCAGTGATAGGATAATATCCTTAAACCTACAAGAAAGACCAGTTAATAGGACTATTATTCAAATTTACACACCAACCACTAAGACCAAAGATGAAGAAATTGAAGATTTTTACTCTCTTCTGCAGTCTTAACTTGGTCAAAAAAGCAATCAAGATGCATTGATAATCACTGCTGACTGGAATGAGAAAGTTGGAAACAAAGAAGTATCAGTGGTTGGAAAATATGGCCTTGGTGACAGAAACAACGCTGGAGATGGCATGATGGAATTTTGCAAGATCAACAACTTATTCATTTCAAATACCTTTCTTCAACAACATAAATGGCAACTATACGAGTATGTACCTCACCAGATGGAATACACAGGAATCAAATTGACTACATCTGTGAAAATAGACTATGCAGAAGCTCAACATCATCAGTCAGAACAAGGTCAGGGGACAACTGTGGAACAGACCATCAATTGTTCATATGCAAGTTCAAGTTGAAGCTGAAGAAAATTAAAACAAGTCTACAGGAGCCAATAGAAGAACCTGAGTATATCCCATTTGAATTTAGACACTATCTCAAGAATAGATTTGACGCACTGAACACTAATGACCAAAGACCAGATGAGTTGTGGGATGACATCAAGGATATCACACATGAAGAAAGCAGAAGGTCATTAAAAATACAAGAAAGATAGAAAAGACTGAAATAGATGTCAGAAGAGACTCAAACTTGCTCTTGAACGCAGAGTAGCTAAAGCGAAAGGAAGAAATGATGAGGTAAAAAAGTTGAACAGAAGATTTCAAAGGGAAGCTCAAGAAGACAAAGTAAAGTATTATAATGAAACGTGCAAAGACCTGGAGTTAGAAAGGGAAGAACACACTCAGCATTTGTCAAGCTGAAAGAACCAAAGAAAAAAATCCAAGCCTTGAGTTGCAATATTGAAGGATACAACATCACAGCAACAGACATCTCACCACTGACAGATTTTTGGTGGCTGTGTCTGAGATACATTGGCATGGAAGTTGAGAATCCTACCACTGAACCACCACCGCTCACAACAATAGAGAGGTAGATAATTTACATGTGGATCTAAGTGGCTTGGCTCTGAGAGATTCGAATCAGAGATTAAGTCACTGAGCAATAACGGCATTATGAGTTGTTTGGATATAAAGATAATTGTGCTACTGTCAGTGAGGAGAAGCAATGGTTAAGTGCTCAACTGCTAACCAAAACGTCAGAGATTCCAGAACCTACCAGTATTCTGTGGGAGAAAAGACCTGGCTATCTGCTCCCATAAAGATTACGGCCTAGGAAATCCTATGGAGCAGTTCTGCTCTGTCACATGGGGTCTCTGTGAGTAGAAATCAACTCGACTGTACATAACAAAAACAAGTGAGAGGGAGAGCCAGCCAGGGTAACAGCAGCATGAAGCACATGAGGTCCAATTACCTAGGCAGTGCATGCTTGACTGCTTATAAAGTATGGCACAGCGACAAATTGATGTTCATTCAATATTTATTCAACACATATTTATTTATTGCCTACCATCAACCAGAAGGATATGATAGTGTGCGAAGAACAGATGAGTTAAACAGTAACATTATAACGTTTCAGTCAAGTAACAAATGTGATGTTTTTGCTTATAATGCATTGGATTCTGGGGGAATTATGTTGTGGATGCTATATTTATGATGATAAATGTGCTCATAAATTATGTTATTTTAATTAAATACATGAAAAGTATTTTAAACCATGTTTTGATTAATCTTTTTGTAAACAGTATTCAGTATTAATGATGAAATTGTTGAAAGTTGTGGTGTCAATGCTCTCATGCTAACATAAGGCATATCGTTAAATGAAATCAGATTCTCTTGTCTCTAATAATGAGTTTCTAGGTGGTACAAAGTTGCTTGAACGCTAACCCTAAGGTTACTGGTTTGAATCCACCCAGAGGCACCTTGGAAGAAAAGTTCTACTCTACGACACATGGGGTTGCCATGAGTCAGGATCGACTTGATGGCAACTGGTTTGGCTTTTTGGTTTGGTCTCTGTGAAAAATTAGTGCTCCTTTTGAAAGACTGTCCTACACTAAACTGAAAAAGGAAGACTGAAAGAGGGCTTGAAAGAAGAATAATTGAGGACAAAATATTTTGGACTAGAGGGGCTAGAGAAACACTCTTCATTCAAAGCACTATCTCTTAAGTCCTCCCCTACACACCTGTGGTAAAACATACTCAAACTTCAGAGAAATGCCTAGATTCAGATGCCTCAGGATTCTGAAGCTTTCATATCAGAAACCAGGGCCATAGGTGAGATTTGTGAGGACAAACATTATCATTAGGGAGTATAAGAACAGAAAAAAAGGCAGCCTAGACACATCTGAGGAGACAACCAGACATTAAGATATCTGGGAGGGAGGTGAGGGGAGCAGAGTTATGTGCATTTACTTTTATATCCAACTTTCCCATCTGCCCTTCCTCCTGCCACAAATATCCATCACTCTAGTCTCGGAGGACACCAGAGTCCCCTCTATCCAGACCAGACTGGGGGCACATGAAACTAAAAGGGCTGAATACACAGTCCTGGCAGTGGCCAGCGAAGGAAAATGTGAGGAAGATTAGGGAGGATTTTTAAGTTCTAAAGGAGACCCGGTGGTGCAGTGGTTAAAGCACTCAACTGCTAACTCAAAGGTCGGTGGTTCAAACACACTGGCGGATCCGGGAGAGAAAGATGTGGCAGTCTAATTCTGTAAAGATGACAGCCTTGGAAACCCTATAGGGCAGTTCTACTCTGTAGGGTCACTATGAGTTGGAATTGACTCGACAGCAGTGGGTTTGGTTTGGGTTCAAGGTCGAACTAACACCAGTGGGAAGCCTGCGATATTCTAAGCAGCAACATGGTTAAAACACACACACACAAACATACACACACACATCTATAAAAAAAAATCTCTGAAAGAGGTATGTTAAACAAAGAAAAAGAAGATTCTACAATGGGTCATTCTGCTCTTCTAAGGAATTATTTGGAACTATAAATTATAAATTCAGATTCTACCCATGAAAGGTAAAAGTAGAAAATACTACAAAACTCTCACATGTATACTACAAGCATTACTTTCTCCCAAATTTGGGTTATCTTACATTAATGAAAACTGAGGTGTAGGCAGTATTCTCCCAATAAACTCATGTTGCTATTTTTAGTTGTCCTTTCCTTGACTAGTGAAATTGTTTCTGAAGATGTGTGAAGGAGGTTGAGACTAAGTAAAATGTTAATAATATCTTTGAGGAGTCCAAAAAAGTCAGCAAATGTTAACTCATTAATTCTCAATATCCATGAGTGACAGCAAGAAAGAATTATTATTAGCCTTAATTTACAGGGGAGGAAACTAAAGCACACCATAGTTAATTAGTTTTTCGAAGGTCAACAGCCAGAGGTGTGCTTATAACTGAGGAGATTCAAGGAACAGGTGATCCTCTCAGTGTGACTCCAGTCTCAACCTACTCTTCCAATCCATCATGCTTGAAGCAAAACCCTACACTTTGTGTCATGTGCTGGGAGTGAAATTTCACAAAACATATATAACCACTTATCATTTAATTCTGTTCCTGTACCAATTTTGGTGAAATATCCAGCTGATTATCAAACTTAATTTTGATCCATTAAGCTTTAGCATAAACATAATTAATTCAATGGAAGTAGAAATAACTTGGAGTACAAAATTAAAGTGTATAAAGTCACAAGGATTGTGGATATGTGTACAAGACATGAGCAGCTGATGGTTAAAGTCTATTAAGGATCAATTACACAAACACATGTAAAGAGATGGATGTTAATTTAGTTGCAGGTTGCTGTGCTAAAAAGAGATGTTTTAGCTTAATACAGTCATTAATTTTGCAACTCTTTATACTTTTCTCACTAGACAAATTATATACCACCATTAGAACATGATGATTCTTTAAAAAGAAAAACTGGGGAACAATACAATAAGTGAATTTCTGAAGCTACGTTAACATAGTCTAATGAGTGTATTGACTCTAGATATTAAGACATATATAAAGTAAAAAAAAAAATCGAGTATTATTATCAATATGTAATTTGTTCTATGACTTGCAAGCTAGTGTTAACTGAAAGACTAATGGGATAACTGTATCACTGCCCACGAACACATACATTGGAAGAAAGATGGTCATGCAGTTTATGTCACTGAAGAAAAAAATAGTAGTCATAAGTAATGCGGATTAATTTTACTCAACAAAAAATGCCTCAAAAAAGGTTCCAGTTTTGGTTCAGGAATGTTTACAACATATTATCCCCCTGAAGGTATTATGAATTCTGATCAACTCTGATCAAATATTTCCCCTGAATGTCTTTCCTAAGATTGCCCCCAATAATCCTTGCCTCCTGGTATTCATGCTATTGTGTAGTCTTCTGCTCTTGAGTATGAGCTGCACCTAGTGACAGCTCACTTATAAGGAACAGAACTTGGCAAAAGTGACAGGGTGTCAATTCTGAGATTCGATTACAAAAGTGTTCCATATCGCTCACTCTCGCTTGGAGCCCTCATTCTGGAGGAAGCAAACTGCTAGGTTGTGAGTGACCTTACGGGGATGCCCATGTGGAAGGCACTGATAACTCCAGCCATCATTCAGTGAGAACTTAAATCTGCCAACAACCACATAAGTGAGCTTGGAAGTGGATCTTCTTAGGCCTGTCAACAGCCATGTGAGTAAATCTGGGAGCAGATCTCCCCCAGCAGAGCTTTGAGATGACTGCCCATTCTCTTGATTGCAGCTTTGTGAGAGACCCTGAGCCAGAAGACCCACTAACCTGCATCCGGATTTCTGACCCTCAGACATTGTCAGATAATAAATCTTTGTTTTAAACAACTAAGTTTTGGAGGAATGTGTTACGCAGTAACCAATAAATGTAAGAATGAAAACCATAAAACTCTTAGAAGAAAACACAGGGGTATTTCTTTGGGACCTAGATTTTAGCAAAGGATTCTTAGATACAACACCAAAATCACAAGCAAAAAAGCCATAATTGATAAATTAGACTTCATAAATATTTTTATTCAACAAAGGACTTTAATAACAAAGTGAAGAGATAACCTACAGCTGGGAGACAATTTAGGGGAATATATTAGATTAAGGTTTAATACCCAGAATATATAAAGAACTCCTACAGTTTAACAACAAAAAGACACACAACTCAATAAAAAATTTGGCAAATATATAAAAAATATACAAATGGCCCAACAAGCACGTGAAAAGATGCTCGAATTATTAGCCATCAAAACACACACACACACAAAAACAAACCCTTTACCATCAAGTCGATTCCAACTCATAGTGACCCTATTGGACAAAGTAGAACTGTCCCATATGATTTCCAAGGAGTGGCTGGTGGATTCAAACTGTCAGCTTTTTAGTTAGCAGCTGATCTCTTAACCACTGTGCCATCAGGGCCCCCAACAGCCATTAGGGAGATGCAAATAAAAACCATAATGAGATACGACTTCATCTCCACTCGCATAGCTAAGATCATAAACAACAAAGGCTGGTCAGGTTATGGAGAAATTAGAATCCTCTTCCATTGCTTGTGGGAACATAAAATGGCACAGTCACTGCTGAAAACAATTTGATGGTTTCTCAAAAAGTTGAACATAGAACCACCATATGACCCAGCACTTACACTCCCAGTTATAGATTCAAGAGACTTGAAAGCAGCAATGCAGACACATGCACACAAATGTTCACTGCAGAACTTACCAATAGTCAAAAGGTGGAAATTACTTAAATGTCCATCAACAGATGAATAGATAAACAAAATATGGCATATACATACAATGGAATATTACTCAGCCATAAAGAGAAATGAAGTCCTGATACATGCTACAAATGGATGAACCTTGAAAACATTATACTGAGTGAAGTAGGTCATTCACAAAAGTGCAAATATTGTGTGATGCCACTTATATGAAATATCTAGAATAGGCAAATGTATAGAGACAAAAGTTTATTAGTGGTTACCAGGGGCTGGAGGGATGGAAGAGGGTGAATCATTGTTTAGGAAGCACTGAGTGTCTGTTTCTGTCTAAAGAAAACTTGGCAATGGAAGCTAGTGATGGTTGCCCTGAAAAAATCCATTGTCACTGAGTCAATTTTGACTCACCATGACCCTATAGGACAAAGTAGAACCACCCCATAGGGTTTCAAAGGCTGTAAATCTTTATGAAAGCAGACTGCTACATCTTTCTCCCAAGGAGCATCTGGTGAGTTTCAACCACTGACCTTTCAGTTAGAGCTGAGCGCTTAACCACAGCACCACCACCGAATTGTATATGTAAAAAATGTTTAACTGGAAAATGTTGTGTTATACATATTGCTTATAATGACATATAAAAAACAATTAATTAAAAAAACATAAAGATGACTACCATGAGTGAACAGGTGAAGAAACTCAGAAACTTTAATAAACTGAATTTCTAGATTGCACGAATAAGTACCTAAAGTTAGAAATATACTGGAAAGACAGCAGCAGATAAGATATGGAAAAAGAAAAGGTCTGAGAAACTGAAAACAGATAAAGATGAATTACTCATTCAGAAAAATTGGGAAAGAAAAAGACTGAAAAACATTAAAAGAAGCTCAGGGATTTGTGGGAAAATATTAAGCAGCCTAACATACATGTAAATGCAGTAACAAAAAAGGAAGGGATCTAAAACGAGCAAAATAATGCGGGAAACAGTAACCACAAAA
The DNA here is from genome assembly GCA_030035585.1 of Dugong dugon. Lineage (NCBI taxonomy): Eukaryota > Metazoa > Chordata > Mammalia > Sirenia > Dugongidae > Dugong > Dugong dugon. The sequence continues at coordinate 111,863,405 of CM057468.1, read as the reverse complement.
AAAAAAAAAAAAAAAAAAAAAAAAAAAAAAGCCAAATAGTGTGGGAAAAAAACTTTATTGACCAAAAGTGCTCATTAAACCTGAAGCAGTAAATGCAAAGAAAGCCACAATTGGCATCTCATCATTAAATTCCTGAAAAACAAAAATAAAGAAAAACTTTAAAAAGTATCCAGAGAAAAAAATGCCACGACACATACAACGGAACAATACGATGGCTGACGGTGTATCTGAAGCAAGGTCAGCAAGAAGGTTATGGAATAAACTAAGTTCCCGGGAAGAAAAAATAAAACTGAAAATGTCAGCCTAGAATTGTACAGCCTAACAAAAAAAATTCTGAAGAAAACGCAAAATACAGACATTCTTCAGATAAATATTTCAAAACTTATTATAAATCTACAATAGTCAAGGTAGTATACTGTAGCTCTGATGTTAAAAGTTCAATAAAATAAAAAGTCCAGAAATAGACTAATACATACTTTGTCAACTGATTTTCCACAACACAGTCAATGTAAATCACTGAGGAAAGGATAGTACTTTAACAGGTATTACTGGAATATTTGTATATCCGTATGCAAAAGTGAAAGAACCCCAACTCTTACTTAGCACCATGCTGAAAAACTAAGGTGAAATGGATCAGAAACCTAAATGTAAGAGTTAAAAGTATAAACTTCTAGAAGAAAGCAGAAAAAAAAATTTGTATCTTATTTTAGGCAACAGCTTATTAGTTGGACACATAAAGCTCAGACCCTAAAACCCAATGCCACTGAGTCAATTCTGACTATAGTGACTCTATAAGACAGAGTACAATGGTACCATAGGGTTTCCAATGCTGTAATCTTTATGGAAACAAACTGTTGCATCCTTCTCGCACCGAGTGGCTGGTAGGTTTGAACTATCAAACTTTCAGTTAGCATCCAAGCACTAAACCCACTGCACCACCAGGGCCCCTTTTAACCTTAAAAGAAAAAAAAATTAATTTGTCTTCAACAAAATTTAAAACTTTTATTCTTCAAAAGACCCCACATGTGCTGTTGAGTCTATTCAGACTCATAGTGACCCTATAGGACAGAGGAGAACTACTCCATAGGGTTTCTAAGGAGTGGCTGGCAGATTCAAATTGCCGACCTATTGGTTAGCAACCATAGCTCTTAACCACTGAGCAACCAGGGCTCCCTTCAAAAGACAGTGTTATGAAATTTTTAAAAAGCCAGACAGTGGAAGAAAATATTTGCAAAACACATACCTGTTAAGGGACATGCATCTAGAATACATAATTTTTTAAAATAATTCAGTTTTAAAGATTGCAAAAGATTTGAAAAGACAGATTATCAAAATTATGCATATGACCACTAGAACTTAAAAAAAAAATCCTATACATCAGAAGTTTTCAGAGAAATGCAGGTAAAAACCACAATGGGACAGGAGGGGCCAAGATAGTGGAGTAGTCAGACATTTCCGGTCGAGTCTCTTACAACAAAGACTCGAAAAAAAGTGAATCAATTATATATGACAATCTAGGAGTGCTGAACATCTAAGGCGAAGTTGAGGAACCAAAATGAGTGGCAGGGGGAGGGAGAGACAGTTCAGAAGCAGTGAGGAGTTGCCAGACCTCACCCCGCGAGAGCCTGAGCCCTTCAGGCCTGAGCAGCTCACGGGTAAGTGGTGAGGCAGGCAAGCAAGCAGTGCTCAAGAGGCTTGTTTTCCACACTGGGAAGAGTCCCAGTGCCAGTGAGTCTACTCGGCCACCCAAAAGCAGTGAAAAGCAGCCCTGGATAAGTGAAAGATAAGTACTTGTGTACAGCCTACCACACGGATCAAAAACATCCCCCATAGGGAAAAACCTCTCTCCCATTTACCTCCCAGCTCCCTGCTCTGCACTGGGTCCCAGACTGGCTTCAGCAATTGCCAAGTCCCCTGGGCCGGAAGTAGGATCTGTCACACACCCTGAGCCATTCTCCCGGCCATGGAGCATGAACAAACTAACAAACGGGAAAAAATAAACTGCCAGCTACCCTAAGCCACCGAGGGTAGGCACAGCTCCTTTGCCTAGGCACATGCATAAGGGATCCATGGACCATGAGTGCCTTTCCATGTGCAGAGACTTGTGTGCACCCATTTCAACAATGTAGGCCCTCATTACTGCAGTACAACAGGGTATATACCTGAAGTCTAACTTCAACTGTTTCATCTGTGAAGTGGCTGGTTTGTGACATTTGACACTGCTCTGCCCATTAGGCAGAGTCTTCTCCAACCCACATCAGGGGCCTGAGGACTGGTGGCTCTACCCACGTGACCTAGCCACCTGAAAGAGAGGAACAAGAATAAGAGGTGCCCCTCGCTCCTTACAGCCAACAGCATTAGGTACTCATAGTCTGGCTACAAAACTCACCTACCTACACGCTCGCTCTAGGGAACAGGGACACATCTCCCTCTTAGACACGCTGGGTGGCCGTCAGCCTCCTGCCTTGCTCAGAGTGCGTCCCCCTGCTGCAGCTAGATACCTGTGCCTATACCAATCACTCATGCCTGTCTAGGACTGTAAGTGAGAGCCTACACCACACACTTGGTGGCTATCTACCTGGGCACCTGAGCTGAAACCATACAGGAGGAGTGGGTGGTCTCCTGGGCTCATACACCTAGTAACAGATCTAACCACCTGGTGACAGGACATTGGAGCCTCAAAGTTGCCAATAATTAAACTAGCTCATAAGAGCAGCCTATTTAGACATATCAAAACAAAACAAGAAGCTAGGACACAATAAGCAAACAAAAAATAAATAAATATAATAACTTATTGATGCCTCGGAGACAACAGTCAATATCAAATCACATAAAAAGGCAATCCATGATGGCTTCAGCAAGCTCTCAAAATAAAGAATCTAGAAATTTCCCAGAGGAGGAAAATTTCTTAGAATTACCAGTGGCAAAATACAAAAGATTAACATACAGAACTGTTCAAGAAATTAGGAAGGAAATTGAGCAAAATGCAGGACACGTAATAGAGAAATTAAAAAGATTATAGAAGAGCATAACGGCAAATATAACAGGCTGCAAGAATCCATAGAGAGACAGCAATCAGAAATCCAGAAGATTAACAATAAAATTTTAGAATCGGACAACTCAATAAAAGTCATAGGACCAGAGCTGAGGCAATGGAAGTCAAAATTAGTGAGATTGAAGATAAAGCACTTGACACTGACTTATTTGAGGAAAAATCTGATAAAGGGATTAAAAAGAAATGAAGAAACCCTAAGAATTATGTGGGACTCTATCAAGAGGATAACCTACATTGCTTGGAGTACCAGAACGGGAGGGATAACAGAAAATACAGAGAGAATTGTTGAAGATGTATTGGCAGAAAATTTCCCTGATATCATAAAAGATGATAAGACATCTATCCAAGATGCTCATTGAACCCCAAATGAGGTAGATCCCAAAAGAAAGTCACCAAAACATATAATAACCAAACTTGCCAAAACCAAAGATAATGAGAGAATTTTAAGGACAGTCAGGGATAAACAAAAAGTCATCTACAAAGGAGACTCAATAAGAATAAGCTCGCACTACTTAGCAGAAACCATGCAGACAAGCAGGCAATATGATGACATACATAAAGTCCTGAAAGAAAAACAAACTGCCAGCCAAGAATTACATATCCAGCAAAACTATCTCTCAAATATGATAGTGAAATTAGGGCATTTCCAAATAAACAGAAGTTTAGGGAATTTGCAAAAACCAAACAAAAATTACAAGAAATACTAAAGGGAGTCCTCTGGTTAGAAAATCAAAAACATCAGATAACAACCCAAGACTAGAACACAGGAGAGAGCAACCAGATAACAACCCTGATAGTGAAGTCACAACAATAAATCAAAACTAAAACACCAAAAATAGGAAAACAGATGTCAATATGTAAAAGATGATATTAAAACAAAAAAGAGGGACTTAAAAAAATGGAGACATAGATTTTGCATATGGAGAGGAAGTCAACGTGATATAAAAAAATAAAACACTGGTATAAACTTAGAAAAATAGGGGTAAATATGAAGGTAACCACCAAGGAAACTAATAATCCTACAAGTCAAAACAAAAAACTAGAAAAATATAAAGACTCAGCAAACACAAAATCAACAACAATGAGAAAGATGAAAAGAAAATACATAAAGGAAAACGACTCAGCACAGAAAATTAAGGGGAACAAAGAAACTGTGAACAACGCACAAAAAAAAGACATCAAAATGACAGCACTAAACTCATGCCTATCAATAATTACGCTGAATATAAATGGACTAAATGCACCAATAAAGAGACAGAGAATGGCAGATTGGATAAAAAAAAACATGATCCATCTATATGCTGCCTACAAGAGACACACCTTAGACTTAAAGATACAAACTAAAACGCAAAGGATGGAAAAAAACTTATGAAGCAAAAAACACTCGAAACAGAGCAGGAAAGGCAATATTAATCTCTGACAAAATAGACTTTAAAATAAAATCCACCACAAAGGATAAGGAAGGACACTATATAATGACTAAAGGGTCAATACGCCAGGAGGACATAACCATAATAAATACCCATGCACCCAACAAGAAGACTCCAAAATACATAAAACAAACTCTAACAGCACTGAAAAGAGAGACAGACAGCCCCGAGATAGTAGTAGGAGACTTAAACACACCACTTTCGGTGAAGGACAGAACATCCAGAAAGAAGCTCAACAAAGACACAGAAGATCTAAATGTTACAATCGACCAACTTGATCTCATAGACATATACCAAACACTCCACCCAGCAGCAGCCAAGTATACATTCTTTTCCAATGCACATGGAACATACTTCAGAATAGACCGCATATTAGGCCATAAAGCAAGCCTTAACAAAATCCAAAGCATCGAAATATTACAAAGCATCTTTTCTGACCATACAGCCATACAAGTGGAAATCAACAACACAAAAAGCAAGGGAAAAAAAAATCAAGCACATGGAAACTGAACAGAACCTTGCTTAAAAACTACTGGGTTACAGAAGAAATTAAGGATGCAATAAAGAAATTCATAGAATCAGACGAGAAGGAAAACACATCCTACCAGAACCTTTGGGACACAGAAAAAGCGGTGCTCAGAGGTCAGTTTATAGCAATAAATGCACACATCCAAAAACAAGAAAGGGCCATAATCAAAACATTACCCTACAACTGGAACCAGTAGAAAGAGAGCAGCAAAAGAAGCCATCAGGAGCCAGAAGAAAGGAAACAATAAGAATTAGAGCAGAATTAAATGAAATACAGAACAGAAAGACAATGGAAAGAGTTAACAAGACCAAAAGCTGGTTCTTTGAAAAGATCAACAAAATTGATAAACCATTGGCCAAACTGACAAAAGAAAAACAGGAGAGGAAGCAGATAACCTGTTTAAGAAATGAGATGGGTGATATCGCAACAGACCTAACTGAAATTAAAAGAATCATAACAAAATACTATGAAAAATTGTACCTTAACAAATTTGAAAACCTAGAGGAAATGGACAAATTTCTAGAAACTCACTACTTACCTAAACTAACACAAACAGAGGTAGAACAACTAAATAAACCCATAACAAAAGAAGAGATTGAAAAGGTATTTTAAAAAACTCCCAACAAAAATAAAAGCCCTGTCCTGGATGGCTTCACTGGAGAATTCTACCAAACTTTCAGAAAAGAGTTAACACCACTACTACTAAAGGTATTTCAGGGCATAGAGAAGGATGGAATACCCCTAAACTCATTCTATGAAGCCAGCATAACCCTGATACCAAAACCAGGAAAAGACACCACAAAAAAAGAAAATTACAGACCAACATCCCTCATGAACATTGACGCAAAAACCCTCAACAAAACTCTAGCCAATAGAATTCAGCAACATATCAAAAAAATAATTCACCATGATCAAGTGGGATTTATACCAGGTATGCAGGGATGGTTCAACATTAGAAAAACAATCAACGTAATCCATCACATAAATAAAACAAAAGACAAGAACCACATGATCTTATCAATTGAGGCAGAAAAGGCATCTGACAAAGTCCGACACCCATTCATGATAAAAACTCTCAACAAAATAGGAATAGAAGGGAAATTCCTCAATATAATTAAGGGCATTTATACAAAGCCAACAGTCGACATCATCCTAAATGGAGAGACTTTGAAAGCATTGCCCTTGAGAACGGGAACCAGACAAGGATGTCCTTTATCACCATTCTTATTCAACACTATGCTGAAGGTCCTAGCCAGAGCAATTAGGCTAGAAGAAGAAGTAACAGGCATCCAAATAGGTAGGGAAGAAGTCAAAGTATCTCTATTTGCAGATGATATGATCTTATACGTAGAAAACCCTAAGGAATCCATAAGAAAACAAATGGAATAGAAGATTTCAGTGAAGTTTCAGGATACAAGATAAACATACAAAAATCAGGTGGATTCCTTTATACCAACAAAGAGAACCCCAAACCGGAAATCACCAAATTGATACCATTTACAATAGCCCCCAAGAAGATAAAATACTTAGGAATAAATCTAAACAGAGATGTAAAAGACCTATACAGTGAAAACAACATGACACTACTGCAAGAAACCAAAAGAGATCTGCATAAGTGGAAAAATATACCTTGCTCATGGATAGGAAGATTCAACATTGTGAAAATGTCAATTCTACCCAAAGCAATCTACAGATACAATGCAATGCCAATCCAAATTCCAATGACTTTTTTTAATGAGATGGAGAAACAAATCACCAACTTCATATGAAAAGGGAAAGTCTCCGAATAAGTAAAGCATTACTCAAGAAGAACAAAGTGGGAGGCCTCACACTACCTGATTTTAGAACCTATTATACCGCCACGGTAGTCAAAACAGCCTGGTACTGGTACAACAGATAGATAGACCAATGGAACAGAATTGAGAATCCAGACATAAATTCATCCACCTATGAACAGGTGATATTTGACAAAGGCCCAAAGTCTGTTAACTGGGGAAAAGACAGTCTCTTTAACAAATGGTGCTGACATAACTGGATATCCATCTGCAAAAACCTAAAACAAGACCTATACCTCACACCATGCACAAAAACTAACTCAAAATCGATCAAAGACTTAAATATAAAATCGAAAATGATAAAGATCATGGAAGAAAAAATAGGGACAATGCTAGGAGCCCTAATAAATGGCATAAACACAATACGAACCATAAGTAACAATGCACAAGCACTAGAAGATAGACTAGATAAATGGGAGCTTCTAAAAATCAAACACTTACGCTCTTCACCAGAAGAGTCAAAAGACAACCTACAGACTGGGAAAAAAATTTTGGCTACGACAAATCCAATCAGCGTCTAATCTCTAAAATCTACAAGATACTGCAAAATCTGAAAAACAAAAAGACAAATAACCCAATTAAAAAATGGGAAAGGATATGAACAGGCACTTTGCCAGAGAAGATATTCACGCAGCTAACAGACACATGAGGAAATGATCACGATCATTAGCCGTTAGAGAAATGCAGATCAAAACCACAATGAGATATCATCTCACCCCAACAAGGCTAGCATTAATCCAAAAAACCCAAAATAATAAATGCTGGAGAGGTTGTGGAGAGACTGGAACACTTACACACTGTTGCTGGTAATGTAAAATGGTACACCCACTTTGGAAATCAATTTGGCACTTCCTTAAACAGCTCGAAATAGAAGCACCATACAATCCAGCTATCCCACTCCTTGGAATACATCCTAGCGAAATAAGAGCTGTCACACTGATACATGCACACCCATGTTCATTGCAGCACTGTTCACAATAGTGAAAAAATGGCAACAACCTAGGTGCCCACCAACGGATGAATGGATAAACAAATTGTGGTATATTCACACAATGAAATACTACGCAATGATAATGAACAACAATGAAGCCGTAAAACATCTTATAACATGGAGGAATCTGAAGGGCATTATGCTGTGTGAATTTAGTTAGTCACAGAAGGACAAATATTGTGTAAGACCACCATTACAAGAACTCAATAAAAGGTATAAACACAGAAGACAACATTCTTTGATGGTTATGAGGTGGGTGAGGGAGGGTGAGGGTTATTCAGTAACTAGATAGTAGACAAGTATTGTCTTAGGTGAAGGAAGGACAGCACACACTACAGGGGAAGTGAGCACAACTGGACTAACCCAAAGCTAAGAAGTTTCCTGAATACAATAAAACACTTTGAGGGACAGAGTAACTGGGGTAGGGATCTGGGGATCATGCTTTCAGGGGACATCTAGGTCAATTGCCATAACAAAGCTTATTAAGAAAATTTTCTGCATCCTACTTTAGTGAGTGGCATCTGGGGTCTTAAAACTTGCAAGCGGCCATCTAAGTTGCATCAATTGGTCTCAACCACCTGCAGTAAAGGAGAACGAAGAACACCAAAGACACAAGGAAAGTATTAGACCAAGAGATAGAAAGGACCACATAAACCAGAGACTTCACCAGCCTGAGACCAGAAGAACTAGATGGTGCCCAGCTACCACCAATGACCACCCTGACATGGAACACAACAAAGAGTCCCTGATGGAGCAGGAGAAAGGTAGGGTGCAGAACTCAAATTCTAGTAAGAAGACCAGACTTAATGGTCTGACTGAGACTGGAGGAACCCCAGAAAGCATGGCCCCCGGATTCTCTATCAGCCCAGAACTTAAACAATTTCCAAGGCCAACTCTTCAGACAGGGATTGGACTAGACTGTAGGACACAAAGGGATACTCCTAAGGAGTGTGCCTCTTAGCTCAGGTAGATACAAGAGACTAAACGGGCAGCTTCTGTCTGGAGATGAGATGGGAAGGCAGAGAGGGTTAGGAGCTGGTTGAACGGACATAGGGAATCAGGGGTGGAAAGGGGGAGTGTGCTGTCACAGTATGGGGAGAGCAATTAGGGTCACATAACAATGTATGTATCAATTTTTGTATGGGAGACTAACTTGAAATGTAAACTTCATCTAAACAATTAAAAAAAAAACATGATTAAAGTGGCTTTCAAAGTCCCATACAATTCTAAAAAAAAAAAAAAAAAAAAAAAAAAACCCCACAATGGAGAGCACACTCACTTAAATGCTAAAATTAGAAAGACTGACAATATTAAGGGTTGGCAAGATTCTGGAACAAGTAGAAATTTTATACATTTTGATAGAAAATGCATAATGGTACAGCCACTTTGGAGGCAGTTTGTCAGTTTCTTATAAAGTTGTAATACACTACCATAAACCCAAACCAAACCCTTTGCCATCGAGTCGATTCCAACTCATAGTGACCCTACACGACAGATAAGAACTGCCTCATAGGGTTTCCAAGGAGTGGCTGGTGGATTCGAACTGCTTATCTTTTGGTTAACAGCTGGGCTCTTAACCACTGTGCTCTTAACCACTGTGCTACCCGCGCATAAGATTTAGCAATCCCTCATCCAACTATTTACCCAAGTAAAATTAAAACATTATGTTCTCATAAGACCTGTACGTGGATTTTTGTAGCAATTTTATTTATAGTACCCCAAAACAAGAAATAACCCACATGTCCAGAACATAAATAGATTAAACATAAAATGATGAAAAAAGATATACTATGCCACTAATTATAAGTGGGTGGATGAGATTTACTGTATTGATGAAAATGCTGTATATTCTGATTGGCATAGTGAAAACGTTTGTTATGACTCATTGAAATGTACATTTTAAACGGGTAAATTTTATTTATGTAAATTATACCTCAATAAGCCTAACAAAAAATGAGGTCTCTTTACCTCATCAAATGAGCATTTGATTGAAGAAACTTAAGATGTTCAGATTAGATCAGATTTACTTGCCTTTAAATAACTGAATGATAAATTATGGAAAACATATATACTGCCACTTCTTAGGTCCATATGAATGAACTAAAACTAGCAAGTAGGAGCTGCAAGGGGACATATTTTTATCCTAACTCCACCAATTAACAGTATTCAAAAAAGCTTATTCTATGAGCAAATGACTCCCATATCACTCATCTGAGAAGAAACTAGAGTTTCACCTGCATATGATGCAGAAGTATTCCCTGCATTGTTTGATTAGGTTTTGTTAAGGGTTCACTATAATTGTAAGGGTCTAAATGCTATAAATGTAAAAGAGATGAACAGAAAGAATGAGAGATGGTATTTCAATTTTTGTGAAGATCAATCTTCATCTTTTTTTGTCGGTCATATATGTTCTCACAGGAGTCCTGGTAATGCTACTAACCAAAGGGTCACTGGTTCCAATCCAGCAGCCACTCTGCAGGAGAAAGAAGTGGCAGTCTGCTTCCATAAAGATTACAGACTTGGAAACCTGTGGGGTCACTATGAAATGGAATCAATTCAACAGCAGTAGGTTTTGGTTTTTTATATGTTTTGACACTGTATCAATTAAAATTAAATTATATTTTATAATATACCCCAAAAGAATAAAATACATCAATGATTGTTTCATACTACTGCTACTTTAGCATACTTATGAATTAGAAATTATGTATTAGTTTTATAAAAACAGTAACGTTCCACTTCTTTCTTTTCTTTATCCAGTACCATGAGCGAGACCTCCCATAAAGGAAAATTGTATTTTCACAGAATAAATTTTTTTCAACTATTATTTAGATTTGTTGATTGCCATATTTTTATGCATATAACATGTGCCTCCTACGTTTCTTTGCTAACTGCGTCATCCCCCCATGAAGTATTTTTGTAAGTGCTGCTATGTCAATTTTTTTTAAGTTATAGCATACTTAAGAAAATGCCTCAAGTGGGGAGGGGAAGGCACTATTGGTAAACAAATGTAGAAGGCACATGTTATTTGCATTAAAATACAGTATATATTGTAAAGTATTTGCTTATGTGAAATATGGTCATTGTGTGTTTTTTTTTAATTGGTTGGTTCTTGTATTTAAATACTAAACATAATTAAACTATTTTTATATGGGTATATTCTTTCCCTCTTAATTTTTGGTAATGTAATCATAAGATATTGAGAGTTCAAAACAGACTCTTCATTTTTGCCAAAGTTGAAATGAAAAACAGCACCATTGTCATAAAATTGATCTCTTTGGATAAACAATACAAACTGTTGTTTGCTTGGAAAACGTGAGAAGGGGATTCTTTACTTGTGAACATCTGCTATATGACACAGATTAGAATATGACTAGAAAATTGATTGGAACACCTGTCTAACATAAAGTTTTCTATTAAAAAAAACCAGTGTTCAAAAGGAAACAAGAAATATGATGAAGAAACTACAGGAACAGGTCTTTTTTACTAAAAATGAATAGGATTACATATTTTCAGATTTTACATGAAAAGATACACAACTTTAAATTCCATCAAAATTTCAAATTATGAGTATGCTAAATTTTCTAACATTATTAGAATATGCACCATCCAGTAGTACAACAATTCATGTTTGGATTAAGATAACATGGTGTTTCCGAAAGAGTGATCAAAAAGTTTGAGTTGACAGCAAAGGATGAAAAGACATATTTGAGTTATAAAAAGAAGGGGCAAGAAAACAAAGTTCGTAAGACAGAAAATCAAAATACAGCACACTCTGAAGACGCACAAAGTTAAAGTGGCAATTGGTCATGTCTGAAAAATAAATGTGCTAATGAAGACCAATGGATTGAAGATTCAGAGAGGGTTGCTTGTTCTCAAGATAAATAGCCATGGAAGTGAGGTAAGGGGAGGCAAAGCAAGTGCCTGGAATAAATGATAATGCCTGAATAGGCAGCATGTTTATTACCGAAGTAGTTGATAGCACTAGAGATAAAAAAGCAAAATTGTATTAAATCATTTAATAGCTTGCTATGAATTATGGAAGAAGGCCCAGCAGTGTGGTATGTTGTTATATATAACTTCATGTTCCAGAAAAGACATCAGTGGCCTTCTCAGCCCTCCTCAGGGATTTCCTAACAATTTAGAATTCTCTCATGTGAACTAGATCAAATGTTAAGAGTCTCTCAGAAGAGTGACATATCTAGTATTCTTAGGAATGGTGCAACACCATTTAGCCCCTCACAGACATATTGATTAATCACTGGATCTGTTAAACTTAAAAATCAAACATGTTGGACCAAATTTAGATGACATAAACTTTTTTTCTCAAAAAGAAAGGGCGTGAGGAATTAAACGCAATTGTGAATCAAAGGAAGGTAAGTTTTCAAATCACCTTTTAATATTTTTAAAAACTAAAATAAAACACGTATAGCAGGAATTACATCTTTATATTTTTGAAAAAAGTATTTATAAATGAGTATTTTTTAAAGTAATAAACAGTAATTAAATTGATGCAAAGGAAAATGAAACTAATTAGTTACATATTGGTTATGTATTAGTATCATTTGAAATGGTTTTTTAGCTGACCTAATACCATATTATAGATTTAGGGTTTTGAATCCAGTTTCTGGGCTTTCAAATTTGAAAAAAAAAGAAAAGAAAAAAATAAAGTCATAGGTTTTATGTACCTGAGACCAAGAATAGCAAATTAAATTTTGATAAGCATATACATTACTTACATAATAGAAACTAGTTAGTTAATTGTTTTTTAAATGGAAAATAGTTTTCTTCTGGTACATGTAGAAAGGATTAAACAACAGACATTAGACAACTTTTCATTTTCATTTACTTTTATAAATTAATCAGTAAATCAACAAACACTGAGGAATAATGCATTTTCTAGTAATGTGCTAGGCAATAAATGAGATTCAAAGAAGAATATGCAATTCAAATAATCAAAACCTCAGTTGCTCAGTGACCACTATAATCTATTTATGATTTTAAAAGTGTATCACACAGATAAGAATTTATACTGTTATAACTTAATTAGTTGGGGTTTTCTTCTAAAGAAAGCCAAATAGGAAAACTTACATTTCTATAAGTATGATTCTTCTTTTAATAGTCAGAATGTAGATTTAAGTAATATCAATATTGTTTAAAAATTCACACTAAGCACACCAGTTCCGCTATTTGAGATTTTGTAGGAAAAACACCTAATTTGATTGACTGGATTTTTCACTGAATTGGTTAACTTTTGTATAAAACATACAATCCAAACATATTTATTTACACCTCTGTAAAGTTGTTAATAAATGTATGCCTTCCTCAATAACCACTTTTCTGGAACTGTTGATTCATTACTTGTTCTCTCACCTGTTAATGTATTTTTTACTTTATGTTCTTAATTTCTTTTCAAAGCAATACAAATATTTTGCACCATATAATTATTATTGAAGGACATTGCTATTTTCTGTTAATTTTCAACACTTCATTTTCTAATCTTAATCACAATCTGAATCTGGAGAATCTTTTAGGTAGCAAAATTGAAAGCTTGTTTTGAAAACGTTTAGGGCTTACATTTTATTCACTCTTTCAATGAATATAAGGTCTCTCTTCTGTCAGCCAGAGTTAAAATTAAGGAATTTTAAGCACAAAGAATTTTTGTTATTACAGTGAAATTCTTTTTTCTATGGTAAGGAGCCCTGGAGGTACAATGGTTAAGAGCTTGGCTGCTAACCAAAAGGTCTACGGTTCAAACCTACTCAACAGCTCTGTGGGAGAAAAGATCTGGCAATCTGCTCCTGTAAAGATTACAGCCTAGAAAACCGTATGGGGTAGTTCTACTCTGTCATATAGGTTGATATGAGTTGGAATCCACATGAACGGCACACAAAACAACAACATAGTAAGCTCAACATATGAATTGACACAGTGGCTGCAACAATGGGCTCCATCATGGCAACGATTGGGAGGATGGCACAGGACCAGGCAGTGTTTGGTTCTGTTGTACACAGGGTTGCTATGAGTTGTAAATGACTCCACGGCACCTAACAACAACAACAAAGCTCAACAGTAATGAGTCTCTCGACCTTTCCATTTTACATATTCTTATTTTCTTAAACAGCATACTCACTACTTCCTTTTCATGCTGTTAATATCAGAGAGACAGAAGTGTCACCTGTTGATTGTAAAAAATCAAATAAGAGTGTTTATGAGTCAGGTCCATGTCTATATCAAGATGCTCCTAGTGATTTACAGAGCTGCAAAAAATAACACTTCTCTCTCAAATCAGACATGCTCGATTCCTCAATCTTCTGCCGGTTAATTTGTTCCTTTGCTTTTACCCTAGCTGATTTGGTCCCAAAACATATTAGATTACGACTACTCACCTTCTCTATGAAACTTTTTTTCTGAGAAAGATCTAGGAATATTATTTTCAAAGTTTCTAAATCGCAGCTTAAAAATTTATTTTCCTCCCTGACCATCAGAATTGCTAAGTCTTCCAACTGCTCTGTCATGCCCATAAAATAATATTATCATGCTCTTTTAGTATGCGTGTGGCGGGGGGTTAAAATATTTTGGTTTTGAAAGATGCTTGAACGTATAAGACTGATTACATAGCAAACTGAAGTTTCTGAGAAGCAACATGCAATTATGTTAGATTGAAGATTAGGAATTTAATGATAAACCTCAGTATTTTCTCATTACCTAATTATCACCGTATGCCTCTTATATATGAGATGTACTGTACAAATGACAGGATTAAAGCAACTATAATGGCCAAGACTGTTGTAAAAATAAAGACAAGTCACAGGAAAGGCAGCTACAAAAAAAAAAAAACAAAAAAAAAAACTGATATATACGAAATTCCTATTATCCACAAATAAATTCTATAGGAAAGACACAGAGAGTAAAAACAGTGAAAATGGAGTAGGTACCTCCAAGATCATTATATATAAGTATATGATTTTAAGTATATACATAAACTTATATAAATATAGTTTTAAATATATACATACATTGTTGTAAATATACATATATTGTTGTGTGGTTGTTATTAGGTGCAATCCAGTTGATTCCGACTCACAGTGACCCTGTGTACAACAGAACGATACACTGCCCGGTCATGTACCATCCTCATAATCACTGTCATGCTTGGGCCCATTGTTGCAGCCACTGTGTCAATCCACCGCACTGAAGTTCTTCCTCTTCCTGACTGACCCTCTAGTTTACCAAACATGATGCCCTTCTCCAAGAACTGGTCCAACCTGATAACATGTCCAAAGTATGTGAGACGAAGTCTCAACATCCTTGCTTCTAAGGAGCATTCTGGCTGGACTTCTTCCAAGACACATTTGTTCATTCTTCTAGCAGTCCATGGTGTATTCAATATTCTTTGCCAACACCATATTATTGTAAACACATATATTGTTCTAAACATAAATATACATACTTTAAATATATATATTTAAATATATTGTTTAAAATACATAGTTTTAAATATATATATTGTTTGAAATATATATTGTCTTAAACATACATATATTATTTTAAATATATATATATAGTCATATATATTTGTATTCCCTGGTGTCTGTCAGTTTGTCTTACTGTGGGAGCTTGTGTGTTGCTGTGATGCTGAAGGCTATGCCACTGGTATTCAAATACCAGCAGGATCACCCATGGCAGACAGGTTTCAGCTGAGCTTCCAGACTAAGACAGACTAGGAAGAAAGACATGGCAGTATACTTCTGAAAAAAATTAGCCAGTGAAAACCTTATGAATAGCGGTGGAACATTGTCTGATACAGTGTTGGAGGACAAGCCCCTCAGGTTGGAAGGCACTCAAAAGACGACTGGAGAAGAGCTGCCTCCTCAAAGTAGAGTCGACCTTACTGATGTGGATGGAGTCAGGCTTTCGGGACCTTCATTTGCTGATGTGGAATGACTCAATATGCAAAGAAACAGCTGCAAACATCCATTAATGACCGGAAAGTGGAACGTACGAAGTATGAACCAAAAAAAGATGGAAGGAATACACAGAGTCACCATACCAAAAAAAATTGGTTGATGTTCAACCATTTCAGAAGGCAATATATGATCAGGAACTGAAGGTCCTGAAGGAAGAAGTCCAAGCTTCACTAAAGGCATTGGCGAAAAACAAGGCTCCAAGAACTGTCAGAATACCAACTGAGATGCTTCAACAAATGGATGCGGTGCTGGAAGTGCTTACCTGTCTATGCCAAGAAATCTGGAAGACAGAAACTTGGCCAACCAACTGGCAGAGATCCATATTTATGCCTACTCCAAAGTAAGGTGACTCAACCAAATGAGGAAATTATCGAACAATATCATTAATATCACAGCAAGTAAAATTTTGCTGACAATCATTCAAAAGTGGTTGCAGCAGTACATTGACAGGGAACTGTCAGAAATTAAATACAGATTCAAAAGAGGACGTAGAACAAGGGATATCATTGCTGATGTCAGATGGATCCTGGCTGAAAGCAGAGAATACCAGAAAGATGTTTACCTGTGTTTTAGTGACTATGCAGAGGCCTTTGACTGTATGGATATGGATAACACTGTGAAGAATGAGAATTCCAGAACACTTAATCGTGCTCATAAGGAACCTGCACATAGATCAAAAGGCAGGAGTTCAAACAGAACAAGGGGATACTTTGTGGTTTAAAGACAGGAAAGGTGTGTGTCAGGGTTGTATACTTTCACCATACCGACTCAATCTGTATGCTGAGCAAATAATCTGAGAAGCTGGACTATATGAAGAAGACCGGGGCATCAGAATTAAGGGAAGACTCATTAACAACCTGCATTATGCAGATGCCCTTGCTTGCTGAAAGCGAAGAGGACTTGAAGCACTTACTGATGAAGATCAACGACTGCAGCCTTCAGTGTGGATTACACCTCAACATAAAGAAAACAAAACTCACAACTGGACTAATAAGCAACATCATGATAAAAGGAGAAAAGATTGAAGTTGTTAAGGATTTCATTTTTCTTGGACCCATAGTCAACACCTATGGAAGCAGCAGTCAAGAAATCAAAGGATGCACTGCATTGGGCAAATCTGCTGCAAAAGACCTCTTTAAGGTGTTAAAAAGCAAAGACGTCACTTTAAGGACTAAGGTGCACCTGATCCAAGCCATGGTGTTTTCAATTTCCTCATATGCATGTGAAAACTGGACAGTGAATAAGGAAGATAGAAGAATTGATGCCTCTGAGTTATGGTGTTGGCGAACGATACTGAATAGACAATGGAGTGCCAAAATATGAACAAATCTGTCTTGGAAGAAGTCCAGCCAGAATGGTCCTTAGAAGCGAGGACGGCGAGACTTCGTCTCACATATTTTGGACATGTTATGAGGAAGGACCAATCCCTGGAGAAGGACATCATGCTTGGTAAAGAAGAGGGTCAGAGAAAAAGAGGAAGTCCCTCAATGAGATGGATTGACACAGTGGCTACAACAATGGGCTCAAGCATAACAACTATCCTGAGGTTGGCGCATGACCAGGCAGTGTTTCATTCTGCTCTTCGTAGGGTCACTGTGAGTTACGGAGCCCTAGTGGAGCAGTGGATAAGTGCTGGGATGCTGCCTGAAAGGTTGGCCATTCAAACCCAACAGTGGCTGCACAGGAGAAAGATGTGGCAATATGCTGCCATAAAGATTATAGTCTTGGAAACATTATAGGCAGTTCTACTCTGTCTGATAGGGTTGCTATGAGTTGGAATGGACTTGAGGGCAATTAGTTCATTTTTTTTTGAGGGGGTGAATATATTGTTTTAGATATCTGTATTGTTTTAGATATATGATTTAAAATATATATAATATTAAATATGTATATTATTTTAAATATACATTGCTTAAATATATGGTTTTAAATATGTGTCACTTTAAATACATATTATTTTAAATATATAAACTGTTTTAATATGTATAATTATATTAAATACATACACTACATATATAATTTAAAATATAAATATAATTAAAACATGTATATAATTAAACACATATAGTATTAAATAGCTATATATTGTTTTAAATACATATATTGCTTTTGATATACATATATTGTTTTCAATATACATGATTTTAAATATTTATAATTTTAACTATGTATAGAATTAATTTTAAATATGTGTATTGTTTTAACTATACATAGTTTTAAATATATATACTTCAAATACCCTTTTGGTGTTTGAAATACTGGTGGCATAGCTTCCAGCATCATAGCAACACTCAAGCTACCATAGTATGACAAACTGACAGACAAGTGGTGGATAATGTAAAATATATATACATATGTAAAATTTCAAAAATATACATAGCTTTAAATACACATTGTTTTAAGTATACATATATAACTTTTAAATATAATTTTAATTATATACATAATTTTAAATATATACATTTAATATATATTTAATTATATATATATGATTTTAAATATATATACAATTTAAAATTCTATATACTATTTAAAATATATATTTAATTAAAAACATAATTTAAAATATATATATACATTAAAATATATAACTGAGAATGTATCAGTAATTTAAAATATATGTACTTATATATAGTTTTAAATATACGTATTTAATACATACATTAATGTTATTTTAATCATATATATTATTTTAGACAGATATGCTAATAATATATATAATTTCATATACATATAGTTTTAAATATGTATATAGCTTTAAATATATATATTGTTTTAAATATATTTAGTTTTAAATATACATAGTTTTCAATATAATTATACATATACACATACATATATGTATATATATAAAAGAAAAACCAAACCCACTGCCGTCGAGTCCATTCCAACCCATAGTGACCCTACAGAACAGAGTAGAACTGCCCCATAGGGTTTCCAAGGAGCGGCCGATTGATTCTAACTGCTGACCTTTCTATTAGCAGTCGTAGCTTGCCGTAGCTCGTAACCATTAGGACACCAGGGCTCCCATATATGCATACATTGTTTTAAATGTATATATTGTCTAAATATAAATACATTATATTATGATGGTTAATGTTCTGTGTCCAATTGTCTAGGCCATGATTCTCAGTGGTTTGGCAGATATTATGTAATCATATAGCATCTCGTGATCTGATTTGAGCAGCCAGTCACTGGAAGGGGAGTTTCTTTGTGGATGTGGCCTGTATCCAGTACATACGGATATTCTGACAAAGCTCCCGATCTCTCTTGATCCTGCATTTGTCTTGTCACCCCCTGACCTCCGGTTCTTGGGACATGAGCCAGCAGCTTGCCACTTGACCTGCAGATTTGGGGTTTGTCAGCCCCTGCAACCATGTGAGTCAGGAGAAGCCTCCAGTGTGCTGCCTGACCCATGGATTTGGGACTTGCCAGCCTCTACAACTACGTGAGTCACTTCCTTGAAATCTCTCTCTCTCTCTCTCTCTCTCTCTCTATGTATATATATACTTTACTGCTTTGGCTCCTCCAGAGAGCCCAGCCTAAGACATGTCTTAAATATGTATACATTGTTCTAAATATATATATAGTTTTAAATCTATATATTGTCTTAAACATGTATAACATTTTAATTTTAAATACATAGGAATATAATCTTAAATATATAGAAATATAATTTTAAATATACTTATATATGCAAATAATATACTGATAAGGGTCTGTTGTTGTTATGTGCTGTGGAGTCAATTCTGATTCATTGTGACCCTACAGGACAGAATAGAACTGCCTCATAGGGATTCCTGGGCTGCAGTCTTTACGGGAGCAGATCACAAGGTCTTTTCTCCTGGGAAGATGCTGGTGGGTTCGAACTGGAGACTTTTCAGTTAGCAGCCGAGAGCTTAACCATTTGGCCACCAGTGCTCCTTCATAAGGGAATATATAATGAACTCATAACTTAACAACAAAAGACAAATAACCTGATTTTAAAAAATAAGCAAAGAACTTGAATAGGCATTTCTCCAAAGGAGACATACAAATAGCCAACAAGCACATGAAAAGATGCTCAACATCATTAGCCAACAGAAAAATACGAATCAAAACAAAAAGAGATACCACTTCACATCCACTAGAATGGTTATTTAAAAAATAATGCATGGAAAAATAACAAGTCTTAGCAAAGATATGAAGAAATATGAACCCTCATACACTGCTTAACAGATTTTCTTCCTTAGTGATGAAATGTTTTGAAAGTAGAGATGGTTGTTGCAAGAAATTATGAAAGCACTAAACATCACTGAATTGTACAGTCTAAAATAGTTAATTTTATGTTATGTGAATTTCACATTAATAAAAGACAAAAGTTTTGAAAACTTCTTTAAAAAAAAAAAAAATTCAGTCTGGCCAAGAGGACTTAGTCCAATTCCCCCTTGCTTTCCCTCTTGAAAACTAAAAAAAACACTGGATATAATGCTGTTGCATTATAATGCCGTAGCGTAGAACTGCTCCATTCAGCCTTCATGGCTGAACCCTGGTGGCACGGTGGTTAAGTTCTTGGCTGGTAATCGAGAGGCCAGCAGTTCAAACCCACCAGGCACTCCACGATTCCGTAAAGGTTTACAGCCCTGGAAATCCTATGGGGGCAGTTCTACTCTGTCCTATAGGGTCGCTATGAATTGGAATCAACTTGACAGCAATAGGTTTGGTTTTAGGTTTTGACCTTTCAGAAGCAGATCACCAGGCCTGTCTTCCGAGGTACCTCTGAATGGGTTCGAACAGATAACCTTTTAGCTAGTAGTCAAGCTCTTAACCCCTTGCTCCAAGCAGGGGCTCCCTTGGATATAATAGAACAAATAAACATAGGAAAGCTCAGAGTGGAAAAAAAGTCAAAATCGACTTCTCACAACAACTGTAAGGATGTGTCAATCCCGCTTTTCACTTCTCCGCCAGTTCTGTTCTGATACCTGCAGCACTTCTTCCTCTGACCCTCACGCCCGGAGCTAGGTCAGACCCCACATACGGTTTCAAAGAGCACCTGGTGGATTTGAACATGCCAACCTTTTGGTTAGCAGCCATAGCTCTTAACCAGTTTCCAGTTAAAGGGCACTGTCCTCCAATCTGCCAAATCTGTCCAGGGCTCCTCCCCTACTCCTTAAAACCCTATAGGATAGAGTAGAACGGCTCCATAGGGTTTCCACCAGGGCCCCAGCCCACTACTCCTTAGTGTTCGATCATTTGTGGGAGCAACTCACAGAACTCACAGCTCCACTTCGTTTCCAATGGCTGATTTTTCGGAAGTAGATTGCCCAGGGCTTTCTTCAGAGGTGCCACTGGGGGGTCGCCAAACAGCTAACAAAGGCACTCCAATTACTGAGGAAATTCCGAGGTTTAGAGTTATCTCAAATTCCAAGGACAAAAAAATCAAATTACTTTGGGTAATGTTAATGTAAACCCACAGCCTCTGAAATTGGGAAAGTAAAACGCGGACTGACCAGGGACCTCGGACTTGAGGAAGGAAATGGCGGTGAGTTCCCTGGGGTTTCCTTCTGCCGCCTTTAAACCCGGAAGTGGAAGCCTGCAGCCCAGAGCCGCCAATAGGCACAGATAAAACAAGCCCCGAAAAAAGCCCCCTCAGTCTTGCCAAAGGATCAGATCGGGACAACGACAAGCTAGAAGAAAACAATTTTGACCATACTTGTCCTTCTCTAGCCAAAGACCAAAGGTAAAAGGGCTGCAAGTGGATCTGACCTTCTACAAGAAGCCAGCAGCAACCAGTTGGTGTGAGTAGATCTTATGAATCTATAATTATTTCAATATAAAAAGTTAAAAGAAAAAAAGCCTATATTCACAGTGATTGCTTGGAGACTATGTGTGGTGCAAACGGTTAAGTGCTCAACTACTAGCCAAAAGGTTGTGGTTTGAATCCACCCAGAGGCGCCTCGAAAGAAAGGCCTGGTGATCTGTTTCTGAAAAGTCGTAGCCTTGAAATCCCTATGGAGCAGTTCTATTCTGCACACACGGGGTCACCATGAGTCAGAATCAATTCTACAGCATCTAACAACAACAGCACAGTGATTGCCTAGGGACAGGGGTGAGGGGGTGATTGATTGCAAAGCAGATGAGAAATCTTCTCAGATGATGGATGATGGAATATTCTTTATGTTGATTGTGGTAATGATTACACATGTTTATACATTTTTTCAAAATGCACCAATAGGTATATTTAAGATGGGTGCATTTTGTACCCCTCGAGAAGGTTGATTTATGATAAATTTACTTTATCAGCAAAAAATATTTCATAATAAATAGTGGGAAAATGCAAAATATTGAATTTTTTCTTTAAAAAAAAGTAGGAGGTTTAATTTGTACTTCACCAAATTATATCCTATTACTTAGTACAAATGAAAAATTAATCAGGTATTGATTTTACATAATGTTTTTAACAAAAATTATATGATGTTATGAATACACTATTTCATTTTGATTTGAACATTAAAATGACATTTTTTTTCCCAAACTATCTAGTATTTCATTAATTTTCCTATGGAGCTCTCAGAATAATTGGAAATTCATTCTCTTAAACACATTCTTTCATCTTTGTATAGATTTTTCTATAGGTGTTGACTAATCTAAGATGTAAGATCCTCCTTGACAATGGCTTTGTTTTAAAGTATGCTGCTGTAATACGCTCTTTCACTTGACCAAATTCTTCATTTTATGCCCAAAATTTGCAATAATGCTTTGAAGCAGATTTGCTTTGTATTTGTGTTGTACTGTAAGCATATTAAGAGGTTGGACAATGATGTTGGCATGGTTAGCAAGAATAAAGGCTAGTTTTTAGCATAATTCTACAGTGGTCAGTTGATTAGAGAATATGTGGATTAGTTGTGTTTTTATGACTTTTCCCTAGGCATCGTCATGGCTACAGGAATATGAATTCTGAGAAAACAAGAATTGTATGTATGAAAGAGAGCCCAGTGCTGAGAGATGGCTTTTTATTAGGAATCAGAGCACAGGTTTTACCACTGATAGTGTTTACTACATGACCTTGGACAAGTAAACACAGCAAACCCAGGTCTTTTCTTGTAGACTCATAAGTATATGCTGTGTTTCCTTTCAGTGCTAAAAAGTAAACGTTAAGGAGGCATTATGAATGTAAATTCTTTCCTCTTAAACAGTGTTTGCCTAAAGCTAAATTTTTCTCAACTCTATTATAGCTCGCTAGCTAGCTAGATACATAAACCAACAAACAAGTAGACATTCAACTAATCAGTTGCTCAATACCTAAAAACATACAACATTGCCAATAAGTTGGCAATCACTTTATTGCATACAGGCCCTGGATCCAAACTCATATAATGATGAGAAAGGAATACTATTCCACATAAGAAGCATGAGATTTGAAGGCCTCCATAATTTCCAATAAGAAAAAAAAAAAAAATGTACCTGAGAACTGAGGAAAATGAATGAAGTTGATACCCAGGTTTGATTTCAATTTCTAATTTAAATAATAATTTCATAATAGTTTTCAATAAAGAAGAAAAGTAGAGACCAGATAGTTAAGAAACATGTTTAACTCAGAAGTCCAGATAAGAATTTATCTTTCACTCTAGAAGCATCCAGCAATCTGCACACTGAAGAACTATTTACTACTGAGGAAAGAAACTCAGTAAAAAATGAAATACACTTTAATGTATATCATAAGCATCTAAGTCAAGAAGGCAGTTATATATTTTACTTCAAATAAGAAGGGCTTTTAGCTTGCTAGCCAAAAGCAGAATTGTGGTTTTGCTGCCTTACAACAGATTTCATTAGTATGCTAAGAATTATATTGTCAGCCTGTTTAGGTAGACATTTAATTACATTTGTTTTAAAAAACCTTAAGTGACAGGAAGACAGCTACATACTTACTTTGGAAATGACATTTTACGTTTTTACTGTAAGCTGAACTGCTGCAGCTGTCTGATAATTTTCACTCTTTTAAGGAACTGATTTGTAAGAACTAGACAAGTGATCAGCTCTGGGCCCATACTGACTTTCACAGGATTTTGGAAAGGCTGGGCAAAAGAACAGAGAGAAATTTATATCAGTGCTGAAAATTGGTCATGTGCTTATGATTTCTCCTGGTCTATTTAGACTTCGTTATTATGACATGAATATGTTCTTCTTCCAAGAGAAAGAAAGTTGAATTAGATTTTGAAATGCAAATATTACAGACAAAGGAATAGCTTCAGTCTTGCCAATGTGGTAATTTAAAATTGGCACACTAAATGTTTGACATTCCATTCTTTTCCACCCAGGTTTTCTTCTCAGTCAGGTCTATGAATTACTCTAGAGAAAAGGGTATATTCATTTATCCTTGGTTGCTTTTGCACAGTCTGTTACTTTAAAGGAAAGGCACTGATGCTACAGGGAAATATATTAATAGAGAGAGAGAGTAGCGGAGAAATGAGGACATACTTTAAACAATTCCAGTGGTAAATGAAAACTTTACTATTTGTTAAGAGCTTTTTGTGCTAAAAATTCCAGTGTTAAATCTGGGAGTTTTATTCATAACATATAAATCACATGGGTGATATTTGTAAAAATCATGCAGTCTGGTAGACTCAGGGTGAGATAGGGGCCTCATGGTATTGGCTGCTTATGAAACATGTTATGTGTCTAGAAAGCATGTTATGTATAGGGATGATGATTTACAAGAAATCTATAGTAAATTCCTTTGACTGCTAAACTAAAGGTTGGCAGTTGGAACCCACTTAGTGGTACTGGGGAAGAAGGGCCTTATGATCTGCTTATGTTAACATTACAGCCAAGAAAACCTGATGGAGCAATTCTG
This sequence comes from Dugong dugon, assembly GCA_030035585.1. Taxonomy (NCBI): domain Eukaryota; kingdom Metazoa; phylum Chordata; class Mammalia; order Sirenia; family Dugongidae; genus Dugong; species Dugong dugon. The sequence goes on along the minus strand of CM057468.1, from coordinate 111,838,762 downwards.
CTGTGTCACACATGGGGTCACCAGTAGTCTGAATCAACTCAGGGCAAACGGTTTGGTTTGTTTTATTATGGGAAGATGTCATAATAAGATTGAAATAGAAAAGGCTTTGATTTGCTGAGTCCACATGGCAAAGGTGAAGGTTCAAGTTTTAATCAAGCCAGGATTGATATAAAGATAAAAACAACAACCAAAAAAAAAAAAAAAAAAAAAACCTACATCAAGATTCTTTGGAGCCAAGAGATGTAAGGAACGAGGGTGAGGAGATGCCTGAAACAGTCTTTGGAAGCGTTTACTGAGCAGTAGCTTGCTTGTGACCACGGTCTCCTGCCTCTTGGTGACTGACTACTTCTTGCTGGTCCCATGCTAGGATGATTCCTTTGTTGCCAGTTGCCTGATTTTATTCAATGTATTCCACAGATTAGCATAAAACACCCCTAGGAATTTTTTAAAACTTTTACAGATATCCTCACTTGCAGTCAAATGGGCTTCTAACCCTTCTCTTTGAATTCAAAGCAAAGGGAGGCTGCTTCAATGAGGTTATCATGTAAATGAGAAAAGAATTGGGTGGTTTCAGAACACAGGTAGCATCCTAACAGGAAGTGAAAGCTAAGCTGATCCTGCTTGCTCAGTTCCCTGTTTCACTCTCCCAGTTAAATCAATTACTCTTCCTTTAGGAATCACTACTCTTTAGGGAAGAGGTGAGGGTGGAGCCATGGACAAGGATAGATTATATATTTCTCCCATATGCCTCCATCTCTGGAGATGAGTTTAGGGAGTCCTTCCCCCAACTCTCCCCATCTACTTGCTCTGTTAACCCACTGGGTTTAACAATTGCTCCTGTAGTCAACCAGACATTAGGCCGCCCAGCAATATATCAGGAAAGTAATATTTCACTTTCATGAAGCTACTCTCCTGCCTCCAGTCTTAGAGCTCCATTGTGAACCCTCCTGGTACTACTGAGGGTGTTAGGGGACCCTAAAGATTGAGACGCCTGATTAATTACCCTGTAAAATCATTAGGCCACAGCCCAGCCACCTCCCTTGCTACATCACTCACTTCCCTAAAGTTGTTTTTCAGACCCTGTAGAAAGCCCTGGCCAAAACCAGCTCAGACCATCCCAAAGTGGCTAAGCATGCGCAGAGCTGATGAAAGTGACCTTCGAGTGACCCAGGGGAATTCCCGGCCTCGGAGCATGCCCAGTGACAGAAATCCAGCAGAACCACCGAACCAAACCCCCATACAGATGTTCTGGGTTTCACGAACCTCTATTGGCCAAGCACTGCTGTTGCGCCTGCATAGTATAATAAAAATGGCCTGTACCTTTAATTCCAGGAGAGGGAAGTATTAGCCAGTCAGCAACAACTAACTAATCCCTTATCCACCTTTATATGAATATGTATAGCGCCCCAAGATCAGGAAACCTATAAAATGTAATGGCCCCTCCCAACTGGGAACTCAAGCTGAGGTTAATACTGAGTTCCAGCTTGCTAGCCTGAGAAATAAACTCCTCCTCTCAAAAACAGTGTCTGAGAGTTTGGCTTCTTGCATGCTGGGCGGGACCCACTGGTCCAGTTTCAACGGCAGGTCTGCTTTTATCACTAAGCCCCAAGTTTCTGAAATGCATTCCTGGCAAAAATATTCACACGCTAGTCTAATTCTTATATCAGATATCCCCAGGCATGTGTTCCAGGATGGCTTATGGGTGTTATGTGAAGAATCCAGTGCCAGCAGAAAATTACCCAAATAATTAAATGTCATCATTATTAAAATACGCTAAATTTGAACAATATTTTTCCCTCACATTATCACATTCCAGTTGAAATTAAAATCCATAAATCAGACAACTTGCCCTTATAAGTTAAATTCTAGGAAAAAGGCTAAAGAAATTAAAGTCCACAACGTCACATTCCTAATTTTTTATAATGCTTATCTTAGCCAGATGTCTCACATTCTTAGGCCTGAATATTACTGAGATTCCCTCACCAACTTCATTCTAGGCTGCAATCCAGTGGAATTGGGATAGCCAATTCTGGACTCCAGAAATTCAAGTCTTTCAACAAAAATTCTCTTAATCTAAACTATAGACTTGGCTTAGCCAAAAACCTCAAACCCTTTTCCTGGTATTTCAGTACTAAAGCTAGTTTTGTGATTATTTCTTAAAGTTTCTGAATTTCAAAATATACATTGGAATTTTAGGGGTTCATCCCAAGTTCAGAAATAGATTCAGACAGACAAATGAAGATCCAATGTGAGCATTATTACTGATAAAATTTGGATTTGAGAATGCAGCATAGTTTGAAGTCCCATAGGTTTCTATTATCTCCCTTCTCAACTGAACTTTAAAAACTAAACTGCTAAGCCCAGTGTGCTTAGCACATGGAAGACAGGGGACTTAGGCCTCTAGACCCTTGGCACCATTGAAGAACAGAGGGCAGAGCTGTGTAGAGCATGCTTACTGTTTTCCTACCAGCCTTACCAATCAGATAGAAGACTCCTATCTGGAAGAGGTGTTTCTCTTATTATACGTTTTGCTTCCTGTGGATCAGAGTGGGCCTTTCTTCTCTTCTGTGGAAATTTGAGGGAGTCCCTGGGTAGCACAAACAGTTAATTGCTCTGCTACTAGCCAAAAGGTTAGAGGTTCAAACCCACCCAAAGACACCTCAGAAGACAGGCCTGGAAATCTGTTTCCAAAAGGTCACAGCATTGAAAACCCCATGGAGCAATGAAATCAATTACTCTTCCTTTTAGGAATTGCCACTCTTTAGGGAACAAGTCTGTCTTGGAAGAAGTATACCAGAGTGCTCCTTGGAAGCAACGTCATCTCACATATTTGGACACGTTATCAGGAGGGAACCAGTGCCTGGAAAAAGACATCATGCTTAGTAAAGTAGTGAGTCAGCAAAAAAGAGGAAGACCTTCAACAAAATGAATTGACGCAGTAGCTGTAACAATGGGCTCAAGCATAACAAGCATTGTGAGGATGGCTCAGGACTGGGCCATGTTTCCACTGGTATACCCATTGTAATGGAGAATAACTATTCTCACCCTCAGATTTCCATGATGTTGTTGTTAGTTACCATCAAGCTGATTCCAACTCAAAATGACCCCATGTGTGCCTCCCTTTGTTGCTGTTGTTAAGAAGCCTTCTGGTCATACCCATTACAATGAGTATACTAGAAAAAATGCTGAGGAAAGAAGGATGAATTTCTGATAACAGCAGACATGGTTTAAGGCACAACTTTTTTAAGGGCAAAGCACTGTATCATGATAAAGTGTACCATTTAAAAGGAAGGTTAACTACTATTATAGATAGATGTAGAGTTTTCCTTTAAAGCGTCTTTTTTTATTGTTTGGGAATTAGAACTTCTCTTGTGGCTCAGCTAGGCATAACTCAACATGCAGCCTCACCCAGGATCAGGCATGTGACTTCGGCCTAATCTCATGACCTTGGACATCAGGAGTGGCTCAGTAGTGGGCTGGAAAACTGTATAATGACAATCAGAATTCTTTCTGCAGTTTACCTGTCTGGATTATTTGGAAATAACCTCTGTTTTCAATTGGAAATGTCTAGTAAAATGAGCCGCAGGGTTCCAGTTAATATCATATTCTCACAATATGTGGACAACCTGTCCCAAAAATAAAGAGACAAGACTTCCTTGATGACATTTTTGAATACTTGAATGAAGCTATGCCTAAAATCACAAACACCTAGAATATACAGTTATATTATTTATAAATTTGCCTTTTTCTTAATCTAATTTAACTGAGTTTCAGTCTTATAAAAATTCAGAGCTGAAGTAACATTTGTACTAATGTGTCAGAATACTTAGTGGGATTTAGCCAAGATACACGTTCAAAGATGTTTACCACAGCAAATCTGGAAAAAGCACAGTGAAATTGCTGAAATAAGTTTTGATAAACTAAAACAATGGAAAACTGTATTTGATATAGACTAATCTTTAAGTTATACTGCCAAGTGGAAAATAAAAAAGGTACAAAACTGTATATGTTGTGTTGTTCAGTGCCATCAAGTCAATTTCAACTCACAGTGACCCCACGTGCCAGAGTGGAATTGCCCCTTAGAGTTTTCTAGGCCATAATCTTTATTGGAACAGATAGCCAGGTCTTTCTCCCGCAGAGCTGCAGGATGGGTAAGAACTACCAACCTTCCCCTTAGCAGCTGGGCATTTAACAGTTGTGCCACCAGCACTCTGTCAATAAAATCCAAAGGGTTAAAAATACAATAATTTTAAGGAACAAAAGTTAAGTCTATGCAAACATATTTGAAAAGTAAAATTTACCAGCACTCCTTACAAAACTGTATATGGCATAATTAATTTGTTGTTGATGTTGTTAGATGCTGTCGAGTCAGTTCCGACTCATAGTGACCCTGTGCACCACAGAACAAACACTGCCTGGTCCTGCGCCATGCTCATAATTGTTGTTATGCTTGAGCCCATTGTTGCAGCCACTGTGTCAATCCATCTAGTTGAGGGTCTTCCTCTTTTTCGCTGACCCGTGTTTTAGGGGAAAAACATTACAAAGTTTAGTAAAGTAAAAAGAAAGTTTTATTCAGCATATATTCAAAAGGGCAAAAGCAGGAAGCGGACAACCATGCTGCTAGAGGCATGTTTGCCCGAGTCCAAAGAATATTACAGAATAGGTAAGAATGGGAAAACGGACAAGCATGCTGCCACAGCCATGTCTGCCCGAGTCCAAAGAATATTACAGAATCATCAGTATATGTTAACATCGCAAAATGGGTAGAATCGTTGAAAGCGTCAGTTTTTCACTGATTGGCTAGAAATTGTAATCTTACATTTTGAGTCATCTTTCTTAACAGTCATTGGTAAGGGTTTCAGTAAGGAAAGTCAGGAGGGTCTTCATTGGTCCAACAAATTCCTATTCACTAAATGCTAATAGAAAAAGATAAGAGTGGAAAGTCTTTTGTGTTCTGTTTGATGGGATTTATGTGAAAGTTTCCCTAAAGATATTTTCCAAGATTATCTTAGCTATTATCTTTATTCCTCAGGGCCCAGTTGATGTGTCTTTGAGAGTCCTTGTGAGCCCAGCTCCAGCTGGGTCACATTCTGTATGCTCAAGGAGAGGGAATAATAACTCCAATATTATTTCCTAAATCACCCTCTGCTTTACCAAGCATGATGTCCTTCAGGGACTGATCCCTCCTGACAACATGTCCGAAGTATGTAAGACATAGTCTTGCCATCCTTGCTTCTAAGGAGTATTGTGGTTATACTTCTTCCAAGACAGATTTGTTCGTTCTTTTGGCAGTCCATGTTATATTCCATATTCTTTGCCAAAACCACAATTCAAAGGCATCAATTCTTCTTTGGTCTTCTTTATTCATTGTGCAGCTTTTGCATGCATATGATGCGATTGAAAATACCATGACTTGAGTTAGGCGAACCTTAGACTTCAAAGTTACATCTTTGCTTTTCAACACTTTAAAGAGGTCTTTTACAGCAGATTTGCCCAGTGCAATGCGTCTTTTGATTTCTTGACTGCTGCTTCCATGAGTGTTGATTGTAGATCCAAGTAAAATGAAATCCTTGACAACTTCAGTCTTTTCTCTGTTTATCATGATGTTGCTTATTGATAGTTGCTTTGATGCACATTAAAAGAATGCATATCAACATGTAAATATATATGCATACATGTTGGCGTATAAGTAAAAATTGTGTAGTTATATATACAACTCATAATAATAGTCAGATTTGAGCAGAGAGAGTAGAGAGGGGAGATTTTGCTAATAATTTTATAACTTTTCTTACCTTGGGATGTTTTTATCATATGTGTATGAGTCGGAATTGACTCAACAGTAACGGGTTTGGTATACATTTATTTTATTTTTAATGTAAATAGAGGTTACATTTTAGGTAAAATTGTAAGCCATTTTTAACCTCTTTTTTATAATTCTACTTGAAATTCTTAATGAATGTTATATATTTAAAGAAATATTAATGGGGCTTAAGCTGACACAGAGCTTAAGATGGTAACCTTCTTGAAGAAAGGGCTATGGTTTCTTTTTTCCTTTTTGCCTTCAAGGTACCATATAAGTTCTGGATAAGTTGATTGAGTATAGACTGAAAAGTACAATTTGATGAAATGTGTTAATTGGCAGGTTCTTCTGCATCTTCTCTCCTGGAAAAACAACTGGCTTTGGTTACAACCTTATGCTTCTTCCATAAAATCACCGCAGAACTGACAAAATTGAAAATGAAATAATCTTGATGTATTTCACAGTCAACTTCACATAGAAAACTGAACTTAAACACAAGGATTGTGTGATTTTTTGTGAAATGTCAAAGACTTTTCCTTTTATAGTTGTCTTCCAGTGACTGAATTCCTTAGGCTTTAGGACAAACTGCAGGGTTCATCCAACCTTGAACACTCAGCGCTTTTTCAGTTTCTTTTAAAGAAAGCACCGGTATGCTGCTTAAATAGCTGGTGTAGTCACAGGTGGATATGGGAAACATAACTTAAATGGCCAGTCTCAAATTTGGATATATTGCTAGATCTGTAGGTAATGAATAATACAAATGAAAAATTAAAAACTTTCCATATAGTGCATGTATTTTTTATCCTTGCTTTTTTCTTTGTGAATATTCATGCCAGCTTGTGATTTTTGTATCCCTGCAAGTAAAAAGGAAAGGGAATTCTAACGTAGTTGTAAGATACACATATAGCAACATTTTAGGTTATCCTCTAATTTTTAGAGTACACATCATTTTGTTTATGTCCTCCAACCTTTTTGTTAAATGTTTTGTGTTTTTTTTTTTTTTAAATAAATTGTAATTGATCTCTAATAGGAATGTTGGCTCATGGGTTCATTTTTACTGTTTACTCCTAAGTATAGCAATACATTATAAATAAGTAGTTGGAGAATAAGTTCTGCTTGAAGTATGATCCAGCACATGAATATCTAAAACTATACCAAAAACCAAACCTGTTATCATCAAATCAATTCCGATTCTTAGTCACCTTATAGGACAGAGTAGAACTGCTCCATAGTTTCCAAGGAGCGGCTGGTGGATTTGAACTGCTGACCTTTTCGTTAGCAGCCGAGCTTTTCACCACTATTCCACAGAAAATATCTAGCATTCTCTCAGTGTCCTTATCAACATTACACCACTTTAATGGTGATTCTTACATGCAATAGAAATTATTTCATTCGGGTTCATCCCCCAAAGACATGGAGAAAAACTATTTAGTATTCTCCAGTTAAAAAGTGGGAAAAAAAAAAACTTGCATCTTTAAATTAGACCCAACGAATTTGAACTCTGTCATGGAATCTATTGTGCGAAATGTACAGATTTAACACAATAATTCATTACCAATGTCAAAGGTAACTCCACATATAAAGTGACTAATTTTGTGCAAATAGATACTTTAATGCATTTGAAGAAAAGTTTTTGTTGTGTTTTAAAATACTAAATCTTAGGAATAATGCTTTAATAAAGCAACTTTGCAACTCTGCTGTAACTGGATGCTTTTTAGATATCTCAAGTGGGGCCCTGTTTTTCATTCACAACAAATGTCCAAATGATTGCAGGTAAAGCTACTATTTTTTAAGAAGCTTTTTGAAACAAAGCAAATACCATGGGCTTATGAAAGAGCAGCTTGTTCGGACAGAATCAAATAAATTTTCCTTGTCCCTTGGTCAATAACATCAAAGGCTATCATTTAGTATTTTGTAGATTATTAGACTGTATATCTAGCCACTGATCATCTGAATAATTATAGAATTGACAATAAGACTTTGACTTTGCATAGTAAATTTCACTTTTCAGATATATTTGCACATATTTACCTTTTGTTCCTTAAAAGTATTATTTGTTTAACCCTTTGGATTTTATTGACAGATAATACTGGATCGGACGTTTTGTAATCAGTTTAACGTCTATATATTCTTTGTACTCAACCTGCTACAATGTTTTTTTAAATGATCTCTTACCCCAAGGATTGACTGTTTATTGGTCCAGAGCAGAATTTGAAACCCAGGTTTACTAACACGTAGAACAAGATTTTTCTCATTGCTTCCACTTCTTAAATTGTGGTAGTTGTCATTCACTGTCACTCATGGTCTAGAACATGGTAATGCTTAGATAGAAAATGATGGGTATCAAAAGACTATACCCGTTAAAAACTCATTACCGTCCAGTCGATTCCAACTCATAGCGACCCTATAAGACAGAATAGAACTGCCCCATAGGGTTTCCAAGGAGCAGCTGGTGGATTCGAACTGCTGACCTCTTGGTTAGCAGCTGTAGCTCTTAACCACCGTGCCACCAGGGCTCCGAAAGAGTATACACCTTTTTAAAAATATCATGCATGTGTTTAGGAAAATGGACTCCTAGAACAAACATAAGGAATTTAAATGACAAATGAAATAGATTCAGATTTTAGTGTTCGTTTTAAATGCTAACAAGACATACTTCAAAGCCGTGCTTGGTTTTGGTAAATTAGTACTTGATTGGAACTTCATTGCCAAAGCCACCTAAAAAAGCATGCCAGAGTTAATATTTTGTAGTACTAAGGGCAAAGTTTAAAAGTGTCAGAGATTGAAAGACGTGTGTGTGCACGCGCGCGTGTGTTCATGAGAATAGTGGTAGTTCAGTGGTAGAATTCTTGCCTTTCAGGTGGGAGACGAGAGTTTAACTTCGGCTAATGAACCTCATGGGCAGCCACCACCCATCTGTTAGTGGAGGCTTGCCTGTTGCTATGATGCTGAACAGATTTCAGCAGAGCTTCCAGAATAAGACAAACTAAGAAGAAAGGACTGGCAATGTACTTCCAAAAATCAGCCAGTGAAAGCCCTATAGATAACAATGGGTGCAGTCTGAACCAATAATGGCAATAGTGCAGGACCAGGCAGCATTTCATTCAGCTGTGTGTGCATGGGGTTGCCATGAGTCAGAGACTGACTTAACAGCAGCTAACAACAACAACATATATATATGGAACCCTAGTGGTGCAGTGGTTAAGGGCTTGGATGCTAACCAAAAGGTCAGCAGTTTGAATCCACCAGCTGCTCCTTGGAAATCCTATGGGACAGTTCTACCCTGTTCTGTAGGGTCGCCGTGAGTTGGAATCAACTCAACGGCAACAGGTTTGGTTTTTTATATATATATATGTGTGTATATATATACACACGCACATACACACATATGTATATGTATAAAACCCATTGCCATTGGGTAGATTCATAGTGACTTATAGTGACCCTATAGGACAGAGTAGAACTGCCTCATAGGGTTTCATAGGCTATAATCTTTACAGAAGCAGACTGCCGTGTCTTTCTCCTGCAATGCAGCTGGTGGGTTCAAACTGCCAACCTTTTGGTTAGCACAGTTAGAACCCTGGTGGCACAATGGTAAAAGTGCTAATTATATATGTATATATATGTATATATATATACACACGCATATACATACACGTACATAGTTTATAGAACAATAAATTTAAGAGAACACATGACAAAGTGTTATATAGACAAAGGAACATTGGGCTTGGGGAATGGTGAAGAGGTGCTATCAGTTTTTATTTCATATACATCTGAATTTTAAGGAAAATTTGCAAGGAGCATGTCTTTAGTGAATTATTTATCATGCAAAAAGAATCTTAAAATTTAAAAAGATTGAAAGTCACACCCCATCTTTTTAGTAGCTAATTCTGCTCTAGCATTCTGGAATACTGGCTCACTGTAGCAGTGATTTTCCAGTGATCACATTTACTTTCCACAAAGTATCTTTTGGAGCACTTCTGTCATAAAATTTTGTTATGAATTTATGATTTCTTCAAAAACAGAACAGTTAATAACTTGATAAGGAATTTTTTTCACGCCAGTGGGCATCATGAGTTTCTTTTTGCTCAAAAAAAGGTACACTGGCTTAATTGTTTATGTTTATTGCTGTTGCACTCCCCTTCTATTATTCTGAGATTCCCTAAGCTAAGAGAATATAAACATCTGCCTGAAGCAGGTGCACTCAGATTTTCTCTATAGACAAGGTTTCTTGAAAATGGAGGACAAAAAAAGTAAAAAGGGGAGAGAGAGAATCTAAATTTAAAATATTATTGACTCTCCTTTATTTCCATTAAGCCTGTCCTAATTTCTCTTTGACTGTGGCCATAAAGGTCAACATTTTCCTTTTTAGCTAAAATAGCATTAGTTAATAATATCTTAACACTGTAAATGCATTCTTTTTGTCATTCAGTGGAACAGGGGAAAATGTTATTTGCTTTTCCTATTGCAATTGTACTATCAGAATTATGCAAGGTGGGGGGAGGAAGCATAATACCATTTATATTCTTTAAAAGTTCCAATTTAATATTTTCCTGAACTTGACAACTATTTTTTTGTTGTGCTTTCTATTATGTTTTCTGCTAAGAATCATGAATCTCAATAGGGTCTTGAAATCTATTAGGAAATTTCTGCAAAGATAAACTCATTTCTTAAGAACACAAAATGAATTCAAAATGCTCTTATTACAGAGAAAATTGTAGGAAATAAAATCTTTTTAAAATGTAATTTTTGATCAAAATATTTATGGCAATAAAAATGATCGGCAAGAAAAAAAGAGTATGTTTTACCATTAAAAAACACCAAAACTCGTTGCTGTCGAGTCAATTTCAACTCATAGTGACCCTATGACAGAGTAAAACTGCCCCATACAGTTTCCAAGGAGTGCCTGGTGGATTTGAACTGCTGACTTTGGTTAGCAGCCATAGCTCGTATCCACTATGCCACTAGGGTTTCCTGTTTTACCATTAAAACCTGTTATTTTCTAGTTAAGAAATAGTCTGAACAATTAACTAGTAGCCATACTCCAGAAAAGGTATTGGTTATAATTTACTAGCAAAGACAATCTATGTTTAAAAGTTTAAACAAAAGTTTATGACTTTTGAGTATGTATACATTACACCTGAATTGTGGTTTGTAAATAATTAGTGGGGAAACTTACCAAGAAACTCATTTTAACAGACATCAAAAATATTTTAACAAAACAAGCAATAAAATGAACAGAAATGGTGACAGAAGTCATACGATGACATACATATACTCTACATGATGGATCATATAGAGTTAGAAAGTGTATAACAAGTTTTTGAGATTTAAGATAAATGAACAGTCTTGTCAAATGCAAGTAATGAAATCCTAGCATAGCCAATAGACTGTACAATCATATATAACTAAGCACAGTTTAACACAAAGGTTAACCCTTTCAGAGGTTTGTAAGAAAATATATAAATTATGAAGATCATGATTTGGTGTACTTTTGAGATGGTATTTATTTAAAAATCACTGCAAATCTACAGATTATGAAAAATGGTTAAAAAATCCATATAGAAAATTAATGAATTCAGTCTACGTGAGATAGTGTACATGGATGACACCCAATTAATGATAAATGCTTAGATCTACACAACTGAAAAGACTGCGGAGCAGACTGATTTCTTAAGCCTGCTTTTCACTTAGCTGTGGTGTTTTTTCTAGTTTTCTATTGATTTTCCTACTTTCAAGGGTCTTTTTAGCTATGGAAAGAACTGGTAAAAACCATCTCAAAAAGAATGTAGTGATAAGGCAATAAATTTATTTAATTTTTTTAATGAAAGAGTACATTAATTATATGTTTTTACATTGTTTACTTATATATGTATCTATATGTAAATACATGTATATGTCCATATGTACATTCTACTTGATTTTATAAAATGATGTTTGACAATAATATGTGCTGAGATGTTCATAGCCATGATGTTATATTTAGCATATGTATAACATGAAAGAGGAAGATAAAAAAAAACCTCAAAAATTGAAGAACCTACTGAAGCCCTAAAAATGTAAATGACCTACCTGACAATAAAAAATATTTGTCCTAAATTAAAACAAAATAGAGACTGTAATTGAATTGACCACAGTAATGTTAAGGACATTTAAAATGGTTTTTCTTTTACATTTTTAGGCTCTCTCTCTCTCTCTATGTATATGTTTATATATGTATATAAATTTTATTTTGGAAAAAGATTATTCTATTGTGTTAAAAGCAGGAATACAGCCAAATGAAAAGGTGTTCAGTTTTATTAGTCACCAGGGAAATTTAAATTAAAACGATTAGATACCATTAAATTCTAGTCACATAGCTAGAAGTTAAACCAAAAAAGGGAGATGTGAAGCAATTGGAATTCTTTAACATTGCTGGTGGGAGTACTAATTGGTATGACCATTTTGAAAAGCTCTTGCTATATCTAACTACGGTTGAATGTTCTTACACCTATGAATCAGTAAATTCACTCCTAATCATATACCCAACTGAAATGTATCCTGTTGTTCATAAAAGATACGTACTCTGTGTTCACAGAGTAGTGTTCAGACATCCTCAAATTGGAAACAACTTAAGCGTCCATGAACTGCAGAATGGATAAACAAACTGTGGTAAATTTATATAATGGAATAAGATTCAGTTATGAGAATTAACAAATTACAATTATGGACAAAGACGTGTAAATCTCAGAAATATATTATTGAGCAAAAGAACCCCAATTAAAATAGTGATAATTTATAATTTCCTTTAAATTAAGTTCAAAAATAAGCAAAACTAATTTGTAGTGTTGTGTTAGTTGTTATTCTTGGAGTGGGGATATAATGTCTAAAAGTGGGTACAGAGCAGGTTTCTTGTTCCGATTATTGATCTATGATATGGGTTATACTTAAAATATACACACATCTATGTTACACTTAAATGAAAAAGTATACTTGAAAAAATACAATGATACTTTTAAAAAATGCCCAATAGTTAAAAAAAAAGTCTTGCTCCCATTCCCTAATAATTTAATTAGTTCTGATTTAAAACAACACAACTAATCTATCAGTAATGAGAAAGTCAGTTATATACTACAGTGAGTATTTTTGCAATGTTTCACCCGAAGTCCAGCCCAAAGAACTGCCACTTTGGTGGATCTCAAGGACTCATCAGTAATAATTGCCAAGAAGCCCCAGTTGGAGACCTGGAATTTGCTACCATCATTATTATCTATGGACTGTGTAAGCAAACTCAACTTCAAGGAAGATTTCATGAACCAGACCCAGATACCATCCCATTTTAATCATGATTAGAACTTCCTCCTTGGTCCTTAATATCTATAAACTCTTTTTAGTTAAATTGAGAAGGGCCTTGGAAAAGTTGAAAGCATAAGGTCAGAAATCAGGGAAAATATTAATGATTCTATGAAACATAAGGTACCATTAAAAAGTCAGTTCAGTTTCAAACTTTGAGTTTCAGTTCCCTAGACTGTTTGTGGTGTGTGTAGTAGCTAAAGGTGGGTTGATTCTAAATAAAATTGCAAATAAATTTTTCCTTAACATTTCTTTTTTTTACAAAGCAACTGTTTCTTCTTGCTAACTTTTTTTTAAAATAAATTTTATATTGTTTTAAATCCCTAATATCTATATTAGTATTTAAATGACTTATATATATATATATATATATATATATATATTTGTTTATAGTGATCTGCCATCTGAATCCAGGAGTTTCCATCTGAGTTGTATAATTTCTCAGAAAGTGCCCAAGAGCTGAAGAACCATGAAGTATCTTCAATTCCGGAAAAGCCAATAATAACTTACATGAGATTCAAATAAGAGAAAAGTAGTACAGGAAATTGAGTCTCCACATAATTTCAACAAACATTTAACGTTGTAAATGCTGAGTTTACACTGAACAATTTATTCTAAATCTTACGAGCTCCTGTTGAGTTCAGAATGATTTCTGTAAATTTTTTGGAGATTAAACTAAAGCAAAATAATCCATTTTTTATATTTTCATAAACACTATAGTTATAGTGACTTGATTTCCAAAAATATTTCTAATAGTTTATTATTTGCTTATCACTTTAGACTTTTTTTTTTTCCTCTTATCATACAGTAAAAAAATAGAGGAAAGCTCAGAAATAAGAAAAGGGATCTTGTATTCTCTTTTTGTAACCATCAAAACCACCAGCTTAGATTTATTTCCACAAAAGCAAAGGACTTTTTGTTCATACAAATGCATTCTCATTCCAGACTACTCCTAAAGAGGTCAAACACAGAGCAAACTTACAAGATTTTTGATTTATCAAGGAATAAAGCATATTTTAAAAATCTGCAAAACTAGGTAGTGTTTGTTAAATGCTACGGGAGTACTGCAGGCCACCACCTGGACACCAGAGAAATTTGCCGAGGGAGGACTTCGAAAATTGGTTGGAATTTAATAATCAGGGATAGTGGAGACATGATGTTCTAAGAGAAAAATAGTGGCAAATGAGCAGAAAGGGCAAAGGAACAGTGAGTTATACTCATCTGACTTATACATAAGAAAGTTTATGGAAGGAAGGGAGAGTGGTGAGTAGATTAGGAGCGTTATAAAAGTTTGTAAAACTTCAGATAGTAGGTAGATCCTTCAGGTCATGGGTTGACATTCTTTACAATAGCTAGATAGACAAACAGGTAGACAGATGACAGATAGATATTCAAATCTGTCTATGCATATATTTTCCATGAAGAAAAGGTATTTGCCAATTAATGTGGAGTAGAACAAATTGTTCACCAGCATACTTGAATTATGGTCTAATCTTGTGTAAAACCAAAAAGAATACCATTATGTCTTTAACCTTCCTCTTCTTTCTCTGTATTTCAAAAGACAATTGACTTTTTTCATTTTAATAGATGCATACGTTTAAGGTACAGTGCAAGTTGATTGGAACACAGAGATACATAATACATTCATCCTGGTCTCCGTGAGCTTATAATCAAAATAAAGGGCTTGGTATACACACAGGTGATTAAATATGCAGGATAATACAGGCTAGGAATCAGAGTAGCGGTATAGCAACTAAATGCTACAGGCATTCAGATGAGAGAAAGCTTCCTAATGAATGTGGCAGTCTGAATGCTTAAACTTTATCTGTGAGCTAGAACAGGAGTATACAGACATCCTATAAGTGTAGTATAAAACATCGTCTATTTCACTATTGAGAGTGAAAATACTGAAACCTGTTTCTGTTCTGGTGCCTCCTAGTTGCTAGAGCTTGGACAAGTTACTTAGTTTTTCTGAACTTTAGTTCTGTATGAAAAGTGCTCAGCCTTTTCCCTTGAAATTTTTTGTTTTGTTGTTATTATTGTTGGTTGAATTTTGTGTCTTTATTTTTTTTTAATTAGAGCATCCGAAGGGGTATTAAATAATAATTTCTGTACCATTGTGTGTTACAATTTTTTTTCCTTATTTTGCAGTATAAATTGAATTATGAGCATGTAGGGGTTGATACCTTTAAGAACAATCTGCTCCCATAAAGATTACAGCCTTGAAAACCCTACAGGGTAGTTCTACTCTGTCACACAGGGTCTCTATGAGTCAAAGTCTACTCAAGGCCACAGGTCACTCAACAACAACTAATAAATAACCTCTGTCATCCTTATGCAAATATCATACAAAATCAGCAACTTGTTTTTTCTGTCACACTTAATCTCACTCTTCTTTTGCAAGCTCAGTTATGAGGCAAATATTATTATCTAGTATTATAACTTACACGTGCTGTTTTCTGAGCAGTTTCTCTGACACTGTTACTTATGACTTGTAGTCTTTTTTTTTTCCTTTCACAGGAGATGCAATCTTTAGAATTTTGGTTGATCTTATAAAGATCAAAGAGAATACATGCAGACTTGTATTTTTATTGTTTTCATTCTGAATGAAACATGAAGAGCTTAAGGACACAAATAAGGGAAAGTCGTGGTAAATGAGAAGAAAACATCTACCATTAAATGCAAACAAAACTTAATTTACATTAATTGTACATCTCTGGCCCAGAGGATGTGAAATGTCATAGCTGTGGTCTCGTTTAAAGAGGACATTAAGCTTTAAAAAACACACAGGATAGCTGACACTGGAGAGCACTTGGTTTTTATCTGTATGTCAAATTATACTTTTATAGGATTCAAATTACTGTTTAATTCTATTCTTTATGCGACGTCTTGTAAGAACTAATGGAGGCCAGGCATGTGAGAATTGACATTTATTTTCACTTTATCACTATTATTATTGCTGTGGTAGAACATTGGCTCTTCATATCCTTTAGAGGACACAGACTTAAATAGCTAACTTCATGGAAAGAGACCAAGTCTTACTTTAAATCATTGTTGGTGAATTATAAATGAATATTCACAGCAAAATATTAGATTCAGGTTATCAATTTTTGGAATGTTAATGAACTTACGTGAACTACGTTCTCATGTACTTTGGACATGGTATCAGCAGGGATCAGTCCCTGGAGAAGGACATCATGCTTGGTAAGTAGAGGGTCAGCAAAAAAGAGGAAGACCCTCAACGGGATGGATTGACATAGTGGCTGCAACAGTGGGCTCAAGCATGACAATGATTGTGAGGATGGCACAGGACAGGGTGGTGTTTCATTCTGTTGTATGTAGGGTTGCTATGAGTCGGAATCGACTCGATGGCACCTGACAACAATGAACTTAACTATATCTTCAAAGGAAACGTTTCTAGACATACCTCTTTCAAGTGTTTGACCTACAATGAAAAATTCCCACATTAGTATATTTCTCATTGTGACAGTTTTGCTCAGTGTAGAAAATCCAGGAATCTGTGTGTGCTCAACCAAATAGATTGTTGCAGAGAAATAATAACAGCCACAGCAACAAAGTACATCTCTGAGGCACAGTGTCAGGCACTAATCTGAACATTTTACATGAATTCTATCAATTAATTTTCACCACTATTAAGATTTTTAATTTACAAATAAGGAATCTGAGACTTTCTTTCAGAAAACACTGTCTTAGTTATAGGAGAAGGATAATAATACTCGTTTAACCCACTGCCCATTATAACTAGTCCAGAAATCAGAATTGAAATCAACAGAGACTGAAATAGAAAGACAGAATGAAGGTATGGAGTAGAATTCACATCAGGAGAAACTATATGAATTTTCTAATTTATATCATTGAAATACAAGGCAAATATTTGTAAAAATAGGTTTTGAGGAAAACAAATCCAGATCTCTCTTGATTAGATCATGTGCAGCAGTGGAGGTGAAGGATACACTAACTATACCAAGGAGACTCCAAAATAACAACGGTTAAAGTGACAAGCCTATATCTCTTTTGTGTATGAGTCCCTAGGTGAGAAGATCAGGTTGGCAGAACGGTTCTTGTTACACCTCCCTCCAGTACAGAATTGTTATGACCTTTAAGATTGAAGGTGGGTTCCAAAATTTGTGTTCAGAGAACAAAGAGGAAATTCATAGCAGTCCTAATTCTTTGAAGGAAGTGAGGTAGGCATTTCACACGTTACGATACTCATATTCTATTGGTGAACTGTTAGTTACATGGTCATGCTATTTTTAAGGGAGGCTGGGAAATGTAATCTTTAGCTGGGTGGCCAGTTATTCATTTGACACTCAGTAGCTATTTGCTGAGAACCAGTCACTGTGCTAAGTGCTGGATTTACAGTGAGCTAAAAACACAAAAATGTCCACCCCCTTGGAGTTTACATAATAAGTAAGCACATTTAAACATTAAATAAGCAAACTGTGTAGTCTGTTAAAAGGTGGAAAATGGTATGAGGAGAAGGGAAAAGGGGGACTGCAGTATGTTAGGTGGTGTTGTAATTTTAAGTAGGGTAATTAGGGTAGATCTCTTTGAGAAGGAGATATTTGAGCAAAAACTTTAAGGTGGGGTGAGAGAGCAAACCCTACAGCCATCTGGGGGAAAAATCATTTAGGCATAGGGAAAGCCACTGGAAATGTTCTGAGGTGGGTAAATGCTTGCTGAGTTTAAGGAACAAGAAGGAGGTCCTTGTGGTTGGAGCTGAGTGAGCAAAACAGATAATGATAAGACAGGAGGTTAGAGCATTGACAGGGGAGCAGGATCATGTAGGGGCTTTGAAGGGTTTTTATAAGAACTTTAGCTTTTCTTCTCTGAGTGACTTGGAAAGCCATTGGAAGTTGTTGAACAAAGGACTGTTTGTCCAGGAAAAAGTGAGACTGGATGGTCGGGAAAACATAACAGTCTGCCACAATCAAATTTTTGGATTAGGCCAAATTAATTTATATGAATTTGAGAAAGAATAAAGCAGCTTTTGACATCCAGGAACTGATCACACGCTCAGAGCTTGACAGCTGTTCTCTTGTTGGACAGAAACAATCTCACAAAACATCGACATCTGACAAGGTTACTCTGAGACCATAATATAGTGAGTCTAAAACAATTGACTGGAGCCTTGGTGGCATTGTGGTTAAGAGCTTGGCTGTTAACCAAAAAGGTCAGCAGTTCAAATCCACCCTCTGCTCCTGACTGCACAACTCACAAACTGCAAAACTCACCTCTCTCTCACTAAATGAGTGACTTCTACTTCTTTACCAATTACAACTTTATTCTTTCTCTACTCTGCTCTCTCTACAGATAAGATTTACTGAGACATGCAGTCATAGAATTGCCCTCAGTTTCTGACAGCAACCAATCTAGATCAAACTGCTGCTTCCTTAGACTCTCCCCAAAATTATCTACCAAAATCTAAATTCTACAAAAGGTTCTTTCTAGCACTCTCTTACTGAGATGCCCCATCATTCTCTATGGTGTGCATTCTCCCTCCTTGCCATGAGTAATAAATCCAACTTGTTCAACTACAAGTGTGTTCCTGGCTGTCTTTGGCTGAAGGGCATTGACATGTATTTATGTATTTATGAGAGATTCTACGTTTAATGTTCTAACTCAGAGAATTAACTGAAGCTCTGACAATTTGTCTAATGCAAAAGTAACACTGGCATATATTAAATAATATTAAAAAATAGAAAAAATCTTGGCTTAATGTAGAGAGTTGAGTTTGGAAGTCAGGAATGTTGGAACATGTGACATGTGGTTTTGCACACTCACAATATGCATATTTCACCAGGGTCTCGAATACTCTCCCTTCATTCTTTCTATGAGTAACAGGTTGGTTATGGGCTTGTTACTGCTCTGAAATAGCACTTTGCCAGTATTTCCACCTAGATTAGAAATGCCAAAGGGAGGGACTGGAACATAAATGACCTCTGTAACTCTATGGAGTATGGAGCCCCAGTAGAGACAGGTAACCATCAAAAGAAATATGGGAATACTCATCATAATAGGAACCAGGTCGGGGTAGTATTCAGATCTCAGGGAATGATTAGAGAGGTAGTTAATTGATCCTTAGAGCTCTGGTAATGAAAGAGGCAACTAAGCTAATATATGATTTGTGTGACAACCATGGGCAAATTACTCAATAAGTAAGGTAAGCACGAGCTTATTTGTGCTTACTTACTAATATGTAGTGAAGAGTTTACATGGTTTTCACCACATCTTCTTCCCCACCACCATCACCAACTGAGCTACAGATTTTGGGACACAAGACAGCCAGTTTCCAGTCTGTCAGTTGACTTACAGATTTTGGGCTTTCTAGTCCCCACAATCATATCAGCCAATTCTTAAACATGTAGATGGATGGATGGATGGATAGATTTTATAGGGTTTGTCTGAGGATATCTGTAAGTCTCTCTGTCTTGTATATTTCCTAAGACAAACCCTATAAAATAATTGACCTAAAATAGTTAAATTTCCTGTCCATTAAACATGTTTCTAGCCTTTATTAATATTGTGCCCTAACCAAATTTAAAGATGCAAGGCACATAATTTACTCAACCAGATATTCCTTTACTTCATTTTCTCTAACATTTGGCATAAATGGCATTTGCAAATGTGATTTAATTCAATATTTGTGTTATGTGTGGTCTTAAAAGCAGATAATAAGCAGATGTGCAAACATATGCAAGATGGGAGAAATATTTAGAAGAAAACATATTCATAAATTCAAAATTTAAAACTTGAAATGTCCAACAGATGCCCCAATCTGTTCACACGGCTTCATTCTTTTTACTTCTCTCAGAAATTTCCAAAATATTAAATTACTTTTAGTCAATGTGAGATTCACTTTGAGTTGGGATCGACTCGACGGTAGCATGTTTTCATTTTTGGTCCGAGAAATGAATCAACCTTCTGGGTCTATTTAACAATATAAGTCATAGGGATTTTGACTCACAATTTGACGCACCCTTTGTCATCTATCAGGTTCTCCAAGGATTATCTGATTTGCATGCAGAAAGTTTATTGGGATGTGCCCTCAGGATCCACAGCTATGAGAAAATGTAAAAAGCTACATAGGGTAGGAGAAGCTTAGTTTTGATGCAGGCACAAGAAGGGCCTTAGCTGATCCCAATCAGAGCTCTGGAATGGACTGGTACTATAGATTTGTCCTTTACTGGGGCAAAGCTGCTAGGCATTTATACCCCCAAATAGACTAATTATTGGATGCAGGATTTTTCTGGGGCATGTTACCTTGACTGAGGAGGTTCCTTTCAGCCATGGGCAATCACTGTTGGGGGAGGAGATTCAGCTGGAGTTTCCAGCCATCAGTTATCCCAACAGCTGAGGGAACAAGTGTTTCAGTCTTGAAGAAGGGATTAGAAATCTGGGAAGTCTCACACAGCATTTATTACAGTCCACCATTGCTAGATACAGTTGATTAATATGTGTCCTGGGATCAGAAATGAGGATTTTGGTGGGTGGGTCTCTTTTCACCACTGCAGCTGGCCACAACCTAATACCCATCATTTTCCTTCTCTGGTGGTGCAGCGATTAAGAGCTCGGCTGCTAACCAAAAGGTCAGCAGTTGGAATCCACCAGCTACTCCTTGGAGACTCTATGGGGCAGTTCTACTCTGTCCTATAGGGTCACTATGAGTCAGAATTGACTCGATGACGAGTTTGGTTTGGTTTTGGTATAAACCATTTTAGATGGTTCTCACTTTCAACCCACACCTCTTTTATCTTATGGAGTCACCCAGACCCTCATCCCTGAGAGATGAGAGTACTGGTTCTTGTACCATTCCCACATAGTAACTGCTTATTGTAATATCCCTTTACTATAAAAATTGGGCAAGCAGAGAACTAAGTGAGGCCCATCTGGAACACCTGTGTGGCAAACATGTCTTTCCCCATTGGTTAACAGCATCTCTACAGTATCCTGATGATCAGGTCAAATATCTCTGCCAGAATGGTGACTCCCCATCTTGCTTGCTAGTCTCTGTGCAAACAGTGAACTAAAGTGACTGGTAGACATAGCTTAAAATGTAGTGAGATTCTTTCTGTGTCCCCTAATAAAAACATTTTTCCTCCTAGAAACAAGAGAGTTACGAGTATGGGTAGTACAAATTTCTCCATACTGGCCACTGGGAGTGATAGTATGGTCACTCCTACATATGCCCCTTAGTTCTCAGATCCAAGTATTCTACCTATAAGATCTTACACCTGTGTAGAATAAACAAAACAATGGCAGTTTATTTAGGGTATAAAATCCACCATGGAGGATGACACCCCCTCATTGCAGAGTGTCATCACCAACCTGGCACCTTCAGGAGGCCTTCCATCATTCTTTCCAGATTGGCAGTTTCTGGGTAGTATGGGATGGAATAGGTCCATGTGATCTCATGGCCATGTGGCCACTTCTGTCTCTCCTTTCCTCAGTGCCATCCTTAAAGACCTAAAGACTACAAGAATGGTGGGCTTCACTCTATCTGCATTTAGTTCACCAGTCTTACCTTGACAAAAGGCAGATGGATTCTAGAGGATGGCCATAAGCCACATTCACCTGAATAGTAGCCCCGGTTGCAGCTGTTGTAACTGATGTGGTATTATTATTATTATTATTTTTATATTTTATTGTACTTCAGGTGAAGGCTTACAGAACAAATAGTTTCTCATGAAACAGTAGTACACATGTTCTTTTATGACATTGGTTAACAACCCCACAACGTATCAACCTTCTAACTTCTCAAACTTTTTTTTTTTTTTTGGTGAAAATACACATAGCCAAAGATACACCATTTCAAAAATTTCTACATACACAGTGAAGTGACATTGACTACGCTCTTCCAATTGTGCTGTTATTCTCACTTATGATGAAGGCTTACAGAACAAAATAGTTTCTCATTTAACAGTTACTACAAATGTTGCTCTATGACAATGGTTAACAATCTCACAACACATCAACAATATCCTTACTCAATCTTGTGTTCCCTATCACTAGCTTCCTTGTCCCCTTCTGCCTTCTGGCCCTTGTCACTGGACTCTTGTACCTCGATAGTCTCATTTGGTTCTACGGGGCTGTCCAATCCCAGGCTGCACAGTGAACCTCGGAGGTAACTTCACCACTGAGCTAAAAGGGTGTCTGGGGACGATACTCTCGAGGTTTCTCCAGTCTCCTTTAGGCCAGTAAATCTGGTCTTTTTTTTTGTGAGTTAGAATTATGCTCCAAATCCTTGTCCAGCTCTGTCCAGAACCCTCTGTTGTGAGCCTGGTCAGAGCAGTCAGTGGTGGTAGCCGGGCACCATCAAGCTGTACTGGACTCAGTCCGGTGGAGGCCATGGTAGCTGTGGACAATTAGTCCTTTGGACTAATCTTTTCCTTGTATCCTGTTGTCTTCATTCTCCCTTGCTCCCGAAGGGATGAGACCAGTGTAGTATCTTAGATAGCTGATCACAGGCTTTTAAGACCCTAGACACTACTCACCAAGGTAGAATGCAGAGCATTGTCTTTATAAGTTGTGTCATGCCAATTGAGCTAGATGTTCCCTGAGACCATGGTCCCCAGAGCCCTCTGCCCAGCAACTCAGTCCCTCGGGGAGTTTGGATGTGTCTATGGGGCTTCCATGACCTTTCCTTGTACAGGTTATGCTAGTTTCTCCTGTATTGTGTACTGTCTCACCCTTCACCCAAGATACCACTTATCTATTGCCTATTTAGTATTTCCCCCACCACCCCTCCCATCCCTGGTAAACAACAAAGATTGTTACATTTTGCAAGTGAACTTTTTCATGGGTTTTTACAATAGGGGTCTCATACAATATTTGTCCTTTTGTGATTGACTTATTTCACTCAGCATGTCCTTCAGTTTCATCCATGTTATGAGATGCTTCACAGATTCATTGATGTTCTTTCTCGTTGCATATACTCCATTGTGTGTATGTACCATAGTTTCTTTATCCATTCATCTGTTGATGGAAACAACGCTGTTGTTTCCAGCGTTTTGCTATTGTGAACAATGCTGCCATGAACATAGGTGTGCATATGTCTATTCGAGTGATGACTGTTATTTCTCTAGGAGATATTCCTAGCAGTGGGATTGCTGGATGGATTGAATGGTATGTCTATTTCTAGCTTTCTGAGGAAACGCCATATCATTTTCCAAAATGGTTGTATCATTTTGCATTTCCACCAGCAGTGCATAAGAGTTCCCATCTCCCCGCAGCCCCTCCAGCATTTGTTATTTCTAGTGTTTTTGATTCCTGCCAGTAATGCTGGGGTAAGATGGTATCTCATTGTGGTTTTAATTTGCATTTCTCTAATGGCTAGTGATCATGAGCATTTCCTCATGTGTCTGTTGGGCATTTGAATGTCTTTGGTGAAGTGTCTGTTCATTTCCTTTGCCCATTTTTTCATAGGATTATTTGTCTTTTTGTTGTAGAGGTGTTGGATTTTCTTGTAGATTATGGAGATTAGACCTTTGTCTGACTTGTACAGTCCAAAAATTTTTTCCCAGTCTGTAGGTTCTCTTTTGACTCTTTTGGTGAAGTCTTTTGAAGAGCATAGGTGTTTGATTTTTAGAAAATCCCAGTTAACTAGCTTATCTGTTGGGTTTTGTGCGTTGATGGTTATGGTTTGTATCCTGTTAATGCCATGTATTAAGGCTTGAAGTGTTGGTCCTATTTTTTCTTCTATGAACTTTATAGTTTTAGGCTTTATATTCAGGTCTTTGATCCATTTTGAAGTAGTTTTTGTATACGGTGTGAGGTATGGGTCCTGTTTCATTTTTCTACAAATGGATATCCAGTTTTGCCAGCACCACTTGTTAAAAAGACTGTCTTTTCCCCATTTGATGGACTTTGGGCCCTTGTCGAAGATCAGGTGACCGTAGGTGGATGGATTTACATCTGGGTTCCCAATTCTGTTCCATTGGTCTATGTATCTGTCGTTGTACCACAGTACCAGGCTGTTTTGACTACTGTAGGTGTATAGTAGGTTCTGAAGTCAGGGAGTGTGAGTCCTCCAACTTTGTTCTTCTTCTTCAGTAGTGCTTTACTCTTTCGGGGCTTCTTCCCTTTCCATTTAAAGTTAATGATTAGTTTTTCCATCTCTTTGAAGAATGTTTCTGGTATTGGGATCGGGATTGCATTGTATTTGTAAATTGCTTTGGGTAGAATTGTCATTTTCACAATGTTGAGTCTGCCTATCCATGAGCATGGTATGTTTTTCCATTTATGTAGATCCCTTTGGGTTTCTTGCAGTAGTGTTTTATAGTGTTCTTTGTATAGGTCTTTTACATCCCTGGTCAGATTTATTCCTAAGTATTTTATCTTTATAGGGGCTATTGCAAATGGTATTGATTTCCTGATTTCCTTTTCATTGTTCTTCTTACTGGTGTATAGGAATCCAACTGATTTTTGAATGTTTATCTTGTATCCTGCTACTCTGATGAATCTTTCTATTAGTTCCAGTAGATTTATCGTGGAGTATTTAGGGTTTTCTATGTATAAATCATATCTTCTGCAAACAGGGACAGTTCAACTTCTTCATTACCAATTCGGATGCCCTTTATTTCTTTTTCTTGCCTTATTGCTCTAGCTAGAACTTCCAGCACAATGTTAAATAGGAGTGATGATAAAGGGCATCCTTGTCTTGTTGCTGTTTTCAAGGGGAATGTTTTCAGCCTCTCTCCATTAAGAATGATGTTGGCCATTGGTTTTGCATAGATGCCCTTTATTATGTTGAGAAATTTCCCTTCTATACCTATTTTATTGAGAGTTTTTATCAGGGATGGGTGTTGGACTTTGTCAAATGCCTTTTATGCATCGATTGAGATGCTCATGTGATTCTTTTCTTTCCTTTTTTTTATGTGGTGGATTACGTTGATTGATTTTCTAATGTTGAACCATCCTTGCATACCTGGTATGAATCCTACTTGGTCATGGTGTATTATTTTTTTGATATGATGCTGAATTCTATTGGCTAGAATTTTGTTCAGAATTTTTGCATCTATATTCATGAGAGATATTGGTCTGTAATTTTCTTTTTTTGTGATGTCTTTGCCTGGTTTTGGTATCAGCATTATGCTGGCTTCATAGAATGAATTTGGAAGTGTTGCTTCCTCTTCTATGCTCTGAAATACCTTGAGTAGAACTGGTACAAGCTCTTCGGTAAATGTTTTGTAGAATTCTCCAGGGAAGCCATGTGGGCCAGGGCTTTTTTTGGTTGGGAGTTTTTTTTATTACCTTTTCAATCTCTTCTCTCGTTATGGGTCTGTTCAGATTTTCAACATCACTTTGTTGTAGTTTGGGTAGGCGTGTGTTTCTAGAAATTTATCCATTTCCTCTAGGTTTTCAAATTTGTTGGAGTATAGTTTTTCATAATATTCTGTTATAATCCTTTTTATTTCAGTTGGGTCTGTTGTAATGTCCCCCATTTCATTTCTTATTTGGGTTATTTGTGTCCTCTCCTGTTTTTCTTTTGTCTCTCTGACCAGTGGTTTGTCGATTTTGTTGATTCTTTCAAAGAACCAATTCTTGGTTATGTTGATTCTTTCTATTGTTTTTCTTTTCTCTATTTCGTTTATTTCTGCTCTGATCTTTACTATTTCCTTTCTTCCGGTGGTTGTGGGCTTTTTTTGCTGTTCTCTTTCTATTTGTTTGAGTTCTCTAGTTAATGTTTTGATTTTGTCCCTTTCTTGTATTTTGATATGTGCATCTATTGCTATAAATTGTCCTCTGAGGACTGCCTTTGCTGTGTCCCAAAGGTTTTGGTATGATGTGTTTTCATTCTCATTTGATTCTAGGAATTTTTGGATTCCATCTCTGATTTCTTCTTTTACCCACTGATGTGTAAGCAGGGTATTATTCAGTTTCCATGTAGTTAATTTTTTTCCCTTGCTCTTTCTAGTGTTTATTTCTACCTTGATGGCATTGTGGTCAGAGAAGATACTGTGAATTATCTCAGCATTTTGGATCTTGTTGAGGATTGCTCTGTTGCCTAAGATGTGGTCTATTCTGGAGAACGTTCCATGTGCATTGGAAAAGAATGTGTACTTTGCAGCGGTTGGATGGAGTGTTCTATATATGTCTGTGAGGTCAGTTTGGCTGATTGTGCCCTTTAGGTCTTCTGTATTTTTGCTGAGTTTCTTCTTAGTTGTTCTGTCCTTTACTGACAGTGGTGTGTTGATGTCTCCTACTATTATTGTGGAACTGTCAATTTCTCTTTTCAGTGTTAGAGTTTGTTTTATGACAGGAGCCCTGTCATTAGGTGTGTAGATGTTTATTACGGTTATGTCTTCATGATTGATCGTCCCCTTAATCATTATATAGTGACCTTCTTTGTTTTTTATGGTAGATTTTGTTTTAAAGTCTATTTTGTCTGAGATTAGAATTGCCACTCCTGCTCTTTTTTGGTAGTTGTTAGCTTGATATATTTGACTTTTAATAAATTCACATCTTTGTTTCTAAGGTGTGTCTCTTGTAGACAGCATATTGATGTATCCTGTTTTCTTATCCATTCTGCTACTCTCTGTCTCTTTATGGGTCATTGAGTCCATTTACATTCAGTGTAATTATTGATAGATGTGAGTTTGTTGCTGTCATTTTGTAGTGCTTTTTTTTTGTGGTGCTGAAGTTTTCTTTGTTCTTCTTACTCTCTTGTGCTGAGTTACTTTTGTTTGTGGATTTTGTGTTCATTTCTTTTGTTTTTGTAGGTTTTGTTTTTGCTGAGATTTTATGATTTTCATCTTTATTTTTATGAGTTGGTTTGTTAACTTTCTTTGTGGTTACCATGAATTTTACCCTTATCTTTATAAGTTTGAAGCAGTCTACCCCTACTTGGTATCGCCTTGCCTTCCTCTCCATTAGAAGGTTCTATACCTGTGCCATTTATTCCCTCTTTCATTGTTTTGATGTTGTTGTCATCCATCAATTGACTG
Organism: Dugong dugon; assembly: GCA_030035585.1. Taxonomy (NCBI): domain Eukaryota; kingdom Metazoa; phylum Chordata; class Mammalia; order Sirenia; family Dugongidae; genus Dugong; species Dugong dugon. Next base: position 111,811,660 of record CM057468.1, on the reverse strand, counting down.
CTCTGATTCCCTGTTGTATTTCTTTTGGTTTTGGACAGTACTCGAGAGTTCATTTCCTAGATTGGGATCTGGCTCGTACGATCCTGCATCCTAGGTCCTGCCTGAGGGCTGAAGCTATTTGTCCTCAGATTGAAGAACTCCCTTTAATAATTCTTGTAAGTTTGGTTTGACTTTTACATATTCCCTTACTTTCTGTTTATCTGGAAATGACCTAATTTCACCACAAAATTTGAACGAGAGTTTTGCAGGATATATTGTTCTTAGCTGACAATTTTTTTCTTTGAGGATTTTATATATGTAATCCCATTGCCTTCTTGCCTGCATGGTTTCTGCCGAATAATCTGAGCTTAGTCTTATTGTTTCTCCTCTGTATGTGACTTCTTGTTTTTCACGAGCTGCTCTCAGGATTCTTTGTTTGTCTTTGGTTTTGGCGAGTGTGAATGTGATATGCCTTGGTGATTTTCTTTTGGGGTCTCTTCTATATGTGGTTCATTGAGCTTCTTGGATGGTCAGCTTTTCATCTTTCATGATACTGGGGAAGTTTTCTGTCAGCAGTTCCTCAGTGATCCTCTCTGTTTTCTGTTTTCTCCCCGAATTCTGGAATGCCAATCACTCGTAAATTTTTGCTTTTAATTGTGTCCCACATAACTCTCAGGGTCTCTTCATTTTTCTTTCTTCTTTTTTCTGAGTTTTCCTGAAACAGAGTTGTATCCAAGTGTTTGTCTTCAGTTCCACTGATCCTGTCTTCCACCATTTCAAATCTGCTTCTCAGCCCTTCTGTGACATCATCCATTTCTGAAAGCTTGTTGTTTATCTTTTGGATTTCTAATTGTTGTTTTTGTATAATTTTGAGTTGTGAATTTATTTTGGCATTTTGTTCCTGCATCATCTTCCTGAATTATTCCAGTTTTTTGTCTGTATTTTCCATGACTTTGCCTATTTTTTTCTCATGTTTGTCAGCTTTTTGCCTCAGTTCTTGGAAAATTCCGAGTATTAGTGATTTGAATTCCCTACCAGGTACTTCTAGTGCATTTTCTTCCACAGGAGAGTCATCTGGTGTTTTAATTTGGATGCTTACTGGAACTATCCTGTCCTGTTTTTGTAAACGTTTTGATATTGTTTGCTGTTTTCAGGGCATTCAGTAGATATTTCTCTCGTTTATTGATTGTAGGTTTGTTTGTTTCGTCCCTTTTTTTAAAAAAAAAGAAAAAAAAATTTGAGTATGTCTGAGCAGGCGGACTGTGTGCTCTTTGTTGTTTGCTTGTCTGTGCACTCAATACTTTTCTCCTCCTTCTCCAGCTGGCTGGTTCAGTCACTCAGATGTGGTACAGCAGGGCAGGTCCAGCTGAAGAGGAGCCACTGGGACGGGTTGTTTGTTGCACTCACTACAGCCACCAGGGCCGGTCCAGTAGGCCGTGCCTGCACTGCTTGGTGGTGTGATGTCAAGTGCACGGTGCAGGTAGGCAGGATGCAGCAGGGAGATGGTTATTTATGGAGCTAAGCGGCTGTTTTGTCTCCCACTGGATGCTTCGTGAGGCTGCTTTCTCGTACCCCCGTTTGCTGGTCTCCGATACGAGTCCAAGATGGTGGATCTGCGCTGCGTTAGCTTGTAGGGGACCTATGCATGAATCTCTCCTCACTCTCCATTCTTTTTCAATATTCTCACTCCATTTGGTGCTCGGCTGAGTTCTTTATCTCTTCATTTGATGTTCTAGGGTTTCAGGATTGTTGATTCTCTGTTTGGCTTAGTTTTTCAGATCTTTGCTGTGGAGGGATGGCGTGGTGCTTCTGCCTAGAGCACCATCTTGCAAGAACCTCTTATTATTCTCTGATGTGGTATTATTGCTTAAAGAAGATCAACTTGGCCTCGGATATGGGTATACAGTCATTGAGGCGACAGAACATTTTTCCATTCATATCATAAAGGAGCTTTAGGAATGTTTACATTCACTTGGAATAGCACAGCAATAAGCATTTTAAGTATTGCAACAGACTTATGTTAACTATCTTGCTCTTTTTATAATGTAAGTCTGAAAGGACATGACCATCTTTTGGACATGTCACAGAAAATCATATTAGTGCACTGTGCCCCCTCACTGCCTCTTCAACATGGAGCCTTGTGCTTATGTTGCTTTTGATGTTTAAGTACCACTTCCTGTTCACTATTATTATGGGATCTTATCATCCCCATTGTTATCAGAGACCTGAGCCCTGTAACACAGTCTCCTGTCACCAGCTATGTCTCACGAGAGATGCTTGTGCCTTCTCACCATGAAAACCTTCATGTGAATATTTAAGCAACTTTATTCAAAATTGCCAAAAATTAGAAATAAGCCTAATGTTACTCTACTAGGAAATAGATAACCAAACTGTGATACATCTATTAAATGGAATACTACTTAGAAATAAAAGGGAATGGACTATTGCTACACACAAGAACATAGATAAATCACAAATGCAATACTCTAAGTGAAAAAAAGAGACTAAAAAACCAACACATTGTTTGATTCCATTGATATAACATGGCAAAGGCAAAACCATAGGGACAGAAGACGTACTAGTGGTTTCCAGGTTTAAAGAGGAGGAGGGAGGGTTTGATGACAGAGGGATCACGTAAGATAGTTTTTTTGAGATGATGACACTATCTTGTGTCTTCAGTGAGTTGGAGGTTACACAACACTATGCATTTATCAGAACACATACTGTACACTGTAAATAATGAATTTTACTATTTGTAAGTTAGAAATTGGTTCCTTGGGTGGTACAATCAGTTAAGGGCTGGACTACTAGCCGAAAGGTTGGTTGTTTGGTTCAAACCCACCCAGAAGTGCCTTGGAAGACAGGCTTGGCGATCTGCTTCCAAATGTCACAGCCTTGTAAACCCTATGGAATACAGTTCCACTCTGCACACATGGGGTTGCTATGAACCAAAATCAATTCAAGGGCAACTAATAAGAAATTATAAATTAATTGTTTAAATTGATGAATAATACAATTCTGGGACATATAGATCAATTCTCCCTTGTAAAGAGATAAAGCTACATAAATTGTGAAACAACTCTTTCCCTTAATGCTGATGACTACAGCTATTTAAATATATAGAATTTGGGGCTATTAATAATATCAGCTTAGGGAATGTCAACACTTAAATCTCTTTCCTATTCAGCATTTTTGAAATTGGTGAATCATCAGTGAATACAGCAAACTACTCCTGCTGCTCTGTAATGATCCTTTTTTAATGATTGCTATTATTTTCTATCTGGTACTATTTCTTAACATCTAAAAGATCACCAAATATTTTTTGACCTGAAGAGATTAAAGAGGAGAATTATCTTTATAGTTCAGCTTTTATTCCTTTATGTTTATGCCTTCTTCTCTGAAATCTCTTAATACTTAGCCAGTCTTCTACTTCTAATTAAATACTTATCTCTACTTGCTTTTAAGGTAACTTCGTTTTGCTAAAACTGCTAAATGTCTTTATGGGTTCTCTGTTTCTATTTTTAAACTTTGTTATTTTAACTCTTATAAACTATGAGGCAGGAAATAGAGACCTTGCTCATTCCTCCCAAATCACTGCCATGGTTCAAGGCACTTGAATCCTGACCCTGCCTATTATCTGCAATCAGTTTCTGGGGTGTGAATGCACAAAAATGAAGAGATGTTAAAGGGAAAACGTCAAGAAAAAGGCACTGGAAAGAGGATGCATGAGAAATTTTCAACAGAATTCTTAATTTCTGTACAAGTAAAGTCACTTAAGAAGGAATCAGAGATTGATTTCACTTTGCCTCCTGTCTCCTAAATTACTGATCTCTCCAAGGAATTTAATAAGATGAGCCTTTCTTACTCATCTCTAAGCAATGCCTGGGGAGAAGGTTCTGTTTCCAGATATTGGTTCCAACAAAACCAATTACTTCTTTGTGAAGGAAATATACTACATATTATACCCTGTGTATGTGAACATCAAATGCAAAGGCTCATGTACACAAGTGATCAGTGGAGGATTTGAGGAATTTGGTTTTGTTTTCTGGCATATTCTGACTTTAAGAACACAGACATAAATAGTTTGTCAGTCTTGCTTCACTGAATTCTGGGAGAGAGTTACTGAAATAGTAACGTCAGCAGTGGTCTTCAGATCCATCATACCTATGGCCCAACTGAACAGGTGCTTTCACCCACCTGATGATTTTGGAAGAAGTGAAGGGGGGAAAAGAAAAGAGTTACAGGGGAAAAGGGTGGAAAGGTAAAGTCTGAAAACCGCTGCAACGTAGTCTACACTGATTAATTAACATGGATTTAGATAATTATAGTAATTCTGATTTTCATAGAATTTTGTTTTTAAAACTGTGTTTATATGTATGATTTTACTGGATGAATGGGGGAATCTTGTAAAGGAGGCAGATAAAGTAAAATTACTGCCTTTTGATTGGGATAAGACTGAGTCTAAGTAATATACCCAGTTGGTGGGATAGTCACTATTGGAATCTCTGTCCCAACTTTTGAGGACATATCTCTCTCCATAATACTCAGTATAAACCAGAAGTTCATCTTTCTACTCACATTTTGGTAGTTTCTCATTTCCCCCATTTCTTTCTTAAAATAGTACAAATGGTTTTAATACCACCCATCTATACATTGAAGCCTTATGCGGGGAGAAGGGGAGGGTTGCTTTCAGGATTCCTTCTCCAGCCACCTATATCTGGTATCAAAGGCTGAAGTATAATATCTATCATCTCATATCCTCTCCCTCTCTTTGTTTTGTCTATTCTTACCCTTCTTGAATCTTTATTGTTCAAATGTCTGATATTTGTTTGAGTATGTTATCACATTCAGTGATTTAGGATAATATCTGGACTCATAGGCATAATTATCCTTGACATTTTCCCTGAACCTTATTGGTAAAGTTAGTATTGACTTTATTTCCTGATGATAAAATGAGAGCTTAGTAGAATAAAAATAAATAAATAAAAAGCAATAATGATAAAATGCTTGAACTCTCTACTATGCCAGAAGTAATCAGCCCCTATTCAAGCAGACTTCTTTGTAGTTAGGATATTATTCATTTAGTTTCATGAAGTCCTTTGTTGACAGTTTTGTGGTCTTGATTCCTAGATGTCATGTTGGACCCTCATGTGAAATAATGAAAAAGAAGTCCTGTTACAGGATCCATGAAAATGTAGAAGCTTTCCATTCTGCTATTCTTCTGAGGAAATCTCACTAATGATTATTGTGCTACTTAGAAAGCACTAAAAATGAGGAATTTTCTTACCATGTTTATTATGTGTATACCTCAGAAGTTTTAACATTCCTAGTTTTAACTTGTAGATTTGGCTTAATGATACAATTTTCTTCAATAATTTTAAGCAAAATATTTGAAAAGAAAATATAAAAAAGAGGTTCATCTGGAGAGGTAGCTAGATTTAGTTAGCTTTGTGAAGAGACTAAAAAAAAAAAAAGCGTAGAAGTAATTTTCTATAACAAAGAAAATGTTGTAAGGTAAATACAGTCTTTCTGTAATTCAAAGTGCAGTCCAACTATCTAAATATTTAAACATTTCTCTGAATGACTAGTCTCAGTTAATAGCTCTCTGGTATATTTTGCATAGCATTTTGTATATATTTTTGTTCTGGCACCTATATTTAGAATATATATCACCACTGTGAACTCCTGAGTGGAAGAGACTGTATTTTATTATTATTTTAGTAATAGTAATAGTAAGGGTAGTGTGGTATTATCTGATAATAAAACCAAAAACCCCTTACTGTGGAGTTGATTCCCACTCATAGTACCTGATAATTGTTGTTGTTAGGTGCCCTCCAGTCAGTTCTGACTCATAGTGACTCTATGTACAACAGAATGAAACACTGCCCATTCCTGTGCCATTCTCACAATCTTTGCTATACTTGAGCCCATTGTTGCAGCCACTGTATCAATCCATCTCCTTGAGGGTCTTCCTCTTTTTCGCTGACCCTCCACTTTACCAAGCATGATGTCTTCAAGGGACCGATCCATTGTGATGACATGTCCAAAGTATGTGAGACGTAAGCTTGCCATCCTTGCTTCTTGGGAGCATTCTGGCTGTACTTCTTCCAAGACAGATTTGTTCATTCTTTTAGCAGTCCATGGTGTATTCAATATTCTTCACCAGCATCATAATTCAAAGGCATCAATTCTTCTTCAGTCTTCCTTATTCATCATCTAGCTTTCACATACACATGAGGTGATTGAAAACACCATGGCTTGGGTCAGATGCACCATAGTCTTCAAGGTGACGTCTTTGCTTTTCAACACTTTAAAGAGCTCTTTTGCAGCAGATTTGCCCAATGCAATGCATCTTTTGATTTCTTTTTTAAATATTTTATTGTACTTCAGGTGAAGGCTTACAAAACAAATAGTTTCTCATGAAACAGTAGTACACATGTTGTTTTATGACATTGGTTAACAACCCCACAACATATTAACACTCTAATTTCCCAGCCTTTTTTTTTTTTTGGTGAAAATACACATAGCCAAAGATATACTGTTTCAAAAATTTCTACATACACAGTGAAGTGACATTGACTATGCTCTTCCAATTGTGCTGCTGTTCTCACTTAAGATGAAGGCTTACAGAACAAAATAGTTTCTCCTTTAACAGTTACTACAAATGTTGCTCTATGACAATGGTTAACAATCTCACAACACATCAACAATATCCTTACTCAACCTTGGGTTCTATCACCAGCTTCCGTGTCCCCTTCTGCTTTCTGGCCCTTGTCACTGGACTCCTGTACCTCGTTACTCTCATTTGGTTTTACGGGGCTGTCCACTCCCAGGCTGAATGGTGAACCTCGGAGGTCACTTCACCACTGAGCTAAAAGGGTGTCTGGGGGCCATACTCTCGAGGTTTCTCCAGCATCCTTTAGGCCAGTAAATCTGGTCTTTTTTTTTTTTGTGAGTTAGAATTATGCTCTACATCCTTCTCCAGCTCTGTCCAGAACCCTCTGTTGTGATCCTGGTCAGAGCAGTCAGTGGTGGTAGCCGGGCACTATCTAGCTGTACTGGACTCAGTCTGGTGGAGGCCTTGGTAGCTTTGGACAGTTAGTCCTTTGGACTTATCTTTTCCTTGTATCCTGTTCTCTTCATTCTCTCTTGCTCCCGAAGAGATGAGACCAGTGGAGTATCTTAGATGGCCGCTCACAGGTTTTTAAGACCCCAGACACTACTCACCAAGGTAGAATGTAGAACATTGTCTTTATAAACTGTGTTATGCCAATTGAGCTAGATGTTCGCCAAGACGATGGTCCCCACAGCCCTCCACCCAGCAATTCAGTCCCTCAGGGAGTCTGGATGTGTCTATGGGGCTTCCATGGCCTTTCCTTGTACAGGTTGTGCTAGTTTCCCCTGTATTGTGTACTGTCTCACCCTTCACCCAAGATACCACTTATCTATTGCCTATTATGATTGTTACATTTTGTGTGTGAACATTTTCATGGGTTTTTACAATAGAGGTCTCATACAATATTTGACCTTTTGTGATTGACTTATTTCACTCAGCATAATGTCCTCCAGTTTCATCCATGTTATGAGATGGTTAACAGACTCATTGTTGTTCTTTCTCGTTGCGTAGTACTCCATTGTGTGTATGTACCATAGTTTGTTTATCCATTCATCTGTTGATGGGCATCTAGGTTGTTTCCATCATTTTGCTATTGTGAACAATGCTGCCATGAACATAGGTGTGCATATGTCTATTCGAGTGATGACTCTTATTTCTCTAGGATATATTCCTAGGACTGGGATTGCTGGATCGAACAGTATGTGTATTTCTAGCTTTCTGAGGAAGTGCCATATCATTTTCCAAAATGGTTATATCATTTTGCATTCCCACCAGCAGTGCATAAGAGTTCCCATCTCCCCGCAGCGCCTCCAACATTTATTATTTCTAGTGTTTTTGATTCCTGCCAGTGATGCTGGGGTGAGATGGTATCTCACTGTGGTTTCAATTTGCATTTCTCTAATGGCTAGTGATCATGAGCATTTCCTCATGTGTCTGTTGGCCATTTGAATGTCTTTGGTGAAGTGTCTGTTCATTTCCTTTGCCCATTTTTTAATAGGATTATTTGTCTTCTTGTTGTGGAGGTGTTGGATTTTCTTGTAGATTATGGAGATTAGACCTTTGTCTGACTTGTACTGTCCAAAAATTTTTTCCCAGTCTGTAGGTTCTCTTTTTACTCTTGATGAAGTCTTTTGAAGAGCATAAGTGTTTGATTTTTAGAAGATCCCAGTTATCTAGTTTATCTACTGGGTTTTGTGCGTTGATGGTTATGGTTTGTATCCTGTTAATGCCATGTATTAAGGCCTGAAGTGTTGGTCCTATTTTTCTTCTATGAACTTTATAGTTTTAGGCTTTATGTTCAGGTCTTTGATCCATTTTGAAGTAGTTTTTGTATACTGTGTGAGGTATGGGTTATCCAGTTTTGCCAGCACCATTTGTTAAAAAGACTGTCTTTTCCCCATTTGATGGACTTTGGGCCCTTGTCGAGAATCAGGTGACCATAGGTGGATGGATTTACATCTGGGTTCTCAATTCTGTTCCGTTGGTCAATGTATCTGTCGTTGTACCAGTACCAGGCTGTTTTGACTACTGTAGCTGTATAGTAGGTTCTCAAGTCAGGTAGTGTGAGTCCTCCAACTTTATTCTTCTTCTTCAGTAGTGCTTTACTTATTCAGGGTTTCTTCCCTTTCCATATAAAGTTAATGATTAGTTTTTCCATCTCTTTGAAGAATGTTGTTGGTATTTGGATCGGGATTGCATTGTATTTGTAAATTGCTTTGGGTAGAATTGTCATTTTCACAATGTTGAGTCTGCCTATCCATGAGCATGGTATGTTTTTCCATTTATGTAGATCCCTTTGGGTTTCTTGCAGTAGTGTTTTGTAGTGTTCTTTGTATAGGTCTTTTACATCCCTGGTCAGATTTATTCCTAAGTATTTTATCTTTATAGGGGCTATTGAAAATGGTATTGTTTTCCTGGTTTCCTTTTCATCGTTCTTCTTACTGGTGTATAGGAATCCAACTGATTTTTGAATGTTTATCTTGTATCCTGCTACTCTGCTGAATCTTTCTATTAGTTCAAGTAGATTTCTCATGGAGTCTTTAGGGTTTTCTATGGATAGTATGATATCATCTGCAAACAGGGACAGTTTAACTTCTTCATTACGAATTTGGATGCCCTTTATTTCTTTTTCTTGCCTTATTGCTCTAGCTAGAACTTTCAGCACAATGTTAAATAGGAGTGGTGATAAAGGGCATCCTTGTCTTGTTGCTGTTTTCAAGGGGAATGTTTTCAGCTTCTCTCCATTAAGAATGATGTCGGCCATTGGTTTTGCATAGATACCCTTTATTATGTTGAGAAATTTCCCTTCTATACCTATTTTATTGAGAGTTTTTATCAGAAATGGGTGTTGGATGCATCTTTTGATTTCTTGACTGCTGCTTCCGTAGGTGTTGATTATGGATCCAAGTAAAATGAAATCCTTCCCAACTTCAATGTTTTATCCATTTATCATGATGTTGCTTATTGGCCCAGTTGTGAGGATTTTTGTTTTCTTTATGTTGAGGCGTAATGCATACTGAAGGCTGTAGTCTTTGATCTTCATCAGTAAGTCCTTCAAGTCCTCTTTGCTTTCAGCAAGCAAGGTTGTGTCATCTTCATAATGCAGGTTGTTAATGAGTCTTCCTCCAATCCTGATTTCCCATTCTTCTGCATATAGTCCAGCTTCTCCGGTTATCTGCTCAGCATGCAGACTGAATAGGTATGGTGAAAGGATACAACACCGATGCACACCCTTCCTGATTTTAAACCATGCAGTGTTCTGTTGTTCTGTTCGAACGACTGCCTCTTGATCTATGTACAGGTTCCTCATGAGCACAATTAAGTGTTCTGGAACTCCCATTCTTCACAATGTTATCCATAATTTATTATGATCCACACAGTCGAATGCCTCTACATAGTAAATAAAACACAGGTAAACATCTTTCTGGTATTCTCTGCTTTCAGCCAGGATCCATCTGATATCAGTAATGATATCCCTGCTTCCACATCCTCTTCTGAATCGGTCTTGAATTTCTGGCAACTCCCTGTTGATATACTGCTACAGTCATTTTTGAATGATCGTCAGCAAAATTTTACTTGCATGTGATATTAATAATATTGTTTGATAATTTCCATATTCGGTTGGATCACATTTCTTGGGAATAGGCATAAATATGTATCCCTTCCAGTTGGTTGGCTAGGTACCTCTCTTCCAAATTTTTTGTCATAGATGAGTGAGCACTTCCAGCACTGCATCCGTTTGTTGAAACATCTTAATTGGTATTATGTCAGTTTCTGGAGCTTTGTTTTTCACCAATGCCTTCAGTGCAGCTTGGACTTCTTCCTTCAGTACCATCAGTTCCTGATCATATGCTGCCTTCTGAAATGGTCACACATCAACCAGTTCATTTTGGTATAGTGACTCTGTGTATTCCTGCCATCTTCTTTTTATGCTTCCTGTGTCGTTTAACATTTTCCCCCTAGAATGCTTCGCTATTGCAACTCGAGGCTTGAATTTTTTCTTCAGTTCTTTCAGCTTGAGATATGCCAAGTGTGTTCTTCCTTTTTGGTTTTCTATCTCTAGGCTTTGCACATGTCATTATAATGCTTTACTTCTTCCTGAGCAACCTTTGAAATCTTCTGTTCAGCTCTTTTACTTCATCATTTCTTCCTTTTGCTTTAGCCACTGGATGTTCAAGAGCAAGTTTCAGAGTCTCTTCTGACATCCATTTTGGTCTTTTCTTTCTTTAGTGTCTTTTTGATGACCTTTTGCTTTCTTCCTGTCCTTGATGTCATTCCACAACTCGTCTGATCATTAGTGTTCAATGTGTCAAATCTTTTCTTGAGATGGTCTCTAAATTCAGGTAGGATATACTCAAGGTCGTTCTTTGGCTCTCTTGGACTTGTTCTAATTTTCTTCAACTTCAAATTGAATTTGCGTATGAGCAATTGATTGTCTGTTCTTCAGTCGTCCCCCGGCCTTGTTCTGACTGATGATATTGATCTTTTCCATCGTCTCTTTCCACAGGTGTAGTTGATTTGACTCCTGTGTATACCATCCGGTGAGGTCCACATGTATAGCTGCCATTTATGTTGTTGAAAAAAGTAATTACAATGAAGAATTTGTTGGTTTTGCAAAATTCTGTCATGTGATCTCCAGCATCATTTCTATCACCAAGGCCATATTTTCCAACTACTGATCCTTCTTCTTTGTTTCCAACTTTTGCATTCCAATCTCCAGTAATTATCAGTGCATCTTTACTGCATGTTTGATCAATTTCAGATGCAGAAGTTGCTAAAAATCTTCAATTTCTTCATCTTTGGCCCTAGTGGTTGGTGCATAAATTTGAATAACAGTCGTATTAACTGGCCCTCCTTGCAGGCGTATGGATATTATCGTATCACTGACAGCGTACTTCAGGTTAGATCTTGAAATGTTATTTTTGACACCATTCCTCTTCAAGTTGTCATTTGTGGCACAGTAGACCACATGATTGTCTGATTGATAATGGCCAGTACCACTCCATTTCATCTCACTAATGCCCAGGATGTCAATATTTATGCATTCCATTTCATTTTTTATGATTTCCAATTTTCCAAGATTCAAACTTTGTATTCTCAAAGTTATGATTATTAATTGATGTTTGCAGCTGTTCCTTCTCATTTGGAGTTGTACCACATCAGCAAATGAAGGTCCTGAAAGCTTGACTGCATCCATGTCATTAAGGTCAACTCTACTCTGAGGAGGCAGTTCCTCCCCAGTCATATTTTGAGTGCCTTCCAACCTGAGGGACTCATCTTCCAGCCCTATATCAGACAGTGTTCCACTGCTATTCATAAGGTTTTCACCGGATAATTCTTTTAGAAGTAGACCACTGGGTTCTTCTTCCTAGTCTGTCTTAGTCTGGAAGCTCAGCTGAAAGCCATCTGCCATGAGTGACCCTGCTGGTGTTTGAATACTGGTGCCATAGCTTTCAATATCACAGTAACACACAAGCTCTCACAGTATGACAAACTGACAGACACGTAGGGTACCAATAGAGTGCCTAAAGCATTGTTATTGTTATTACATAGTAGTTGCTCAATAAATTATTTTTAAAAAAGAATGCATGAATGAAATAAATGATAAGTAACTTGCTTTTAAATAATTCAAAATATTAGCATTTGGGCCAGTAGAATTCTGTGAAAAATTTATATACAATATAGCCATTAAAGTTAAGAGCACCGACTGTCAGTTTCAGAGCCCAGGACCCAAAATATGTGTGAATTTGTGTGTGTGTGTGTGTGTGTGTGTGTGTGTGTGTGTGTGTGTGTGTGTGTGTGTGTGTGTGTGTGGCATTTGACAAAAATATAAGTGATAGTCTGTTTTCAATTTGGTTTTGTAATTGGAAATGAGATTCATCAAAATTATGGATATCATTTAAATTTTTCTAGCATTCTTAACTCAGTTTTAAGGTTGAACATGTTTCAACTCTGAAAAGCTAAAAGGAATTAAAATATATAAATTTCCATTTAAAGCTGTAATTATGCATCTGAGTGATATACTAAGTAGGTGACACTTTCCCATCACCTTTAGTAAATTAAAGCAAATGAGGAATAAAGATTTAAATGTTCTTATAGTAAATATAGTCTACATATAAGTAACAGTCCATTTTCCAATTTTGACTCACATTTTATTCGTGTGTTAAATTCATTTTCATACTATCCTCAATAAAATAATGGACATTGAATAATCTATGTGGCCCTTTCAAAGTCACTCTCCCTATCAAATATCTGTGGGCACCAATGACCCTCCTTTCTAATAACAGAAGGATGGGACCTGATGGAATAATTTAATTTCTTAGTATCATAAAGCCCAAACGCAGTGTTTCTAAACCGTGTCTCAAGTCCAGTTTAAATTGTTCCTCCTGGATAGTAATTGTTTATGTTGAAAGATGCAAGTTTGTATTTTAAGATATCAAATATAAACCTTCAGAAATAACTATAATGCCTAGTTACACATTGAACAGTATTTTAATGTGACTTTATTTAGCTACTGTGATTCTGTGAATCCAGTTTCTAATGTGTGTCCTCTGAGACTACAAAATTGGAATGAAGTTTTAGCTTCCATTTTGAAATGTAGTAAAATTGCATGAGAATGGAATCAAGGATGATTTTCTAACTGTGATCACCAAAAAAATAAAATAAAATAGAAGCTTAAATTTCTCAGGATTAAGTATTGTTTCAAAACTTAAAAAATATATATATTTCCTAAAAAATGTTTCTTTGTTGAAATAATTGTTTCCATATTAAAATGTGTGAATGCCCCAAGTCTATGAAGAGCAAAATACTCTGACAAGGCAGTTTGGCTGCCAAGATCCTGGTGCTTAAGCAGAAGGAAGTCAGGTGTCCTCCCTCACCAAATACAACCATTGGGATTTGGGACGTGGAGGCTGCATGATGGGATACCTTTTTTCCAGCAGAAGTCCATAGATGGGGCAAAATAGATTGATATTCAAACACTTCATTATTTAAACTTATCTGATGTTGTCTCAATCAAGTATAGATGGGAATAAAGTGTAATGGTAGTTCCTGAAGGGAAACTTAGCATACGGAAAGTGGAGACTCCTCAGGTGATCAAATTCAATGTTAGAATATAGGATGTAGAAATAGGTGCTAGTTCTCAGAACAGCATACACCTAATATAGGAAGATGTCCTAGGCAGGGTTCTTTAGAGAAGCAAAACCAGTAAAGTTTATAAATATATATATATATAGAGAGAGAGTTATATCAAGGAAACAGCTCACGCGATTGTAGAGGCTAGAACATCCCAAGTCTGTGGATTAGGGTAGAGGCCTCTCCCAAGTCACATAGCCGCAGAAGCTAGCAAGCTCAAGATCGGCAGGTCAGGGAGCAGGGCTTCTTCTCATAGGCTGTGCAGATCGACGAATCCCAGGTTCAGCAGATAAGCTGACAGCTCAAGTCCCAAGAACGGGAGATGAGACTACAGGCAGCAGCCACAGGATCCAGAGAGAGCAAAAAGCCAGAACGTCTGCTTATATTCAGATGTGGGCCACACCCCCAAGGAGACTCCCTTTCATCTGATTGGCTACTCACAGTATATTCAATCATGAGAGTGATTACATTAAAACACTGAGAATCATGGCCCAGCCAAGTTGACACACAATCCCAACCATCACAGTCCACCCCTTGTCAACTTGGTACATGCACACATCTCCTTACACCATACACAATCTCTGAACAAAGACAATTAGAAAGTCATAGTTGCACCTAACATGATACAACCAACATGTGCACAATCGAAAATGCACTAGCCCCATTTACAGCCTATATTCTGTAAGTGAGGGAAACAAAAAATATTTGAGGCATACATACAAAGTAGAAATACTCATAACAATTACAGTCCCCATTTCTGCCAACTAGTCAGATGGCCGCAACTGGTATTTAGAACTACCTTCTTCCACCACCCATTCTGTATTCCCTTTGCCCTCAGCAAGCATCTCGGCTGGTCGTGGTTCTTTGCCTGGTGGGGTGACCCAAACCTTCATTCCTGAAGGGTCTGTGTCATTAGTAGTCATGTCAGAATTAGGTTGCTATAGTTTTCCACTGACATTAATCACAGGACGTGGTAGTACTAAGAGATGCCCCAAGGAATCTCCTGCATTCCAGACATACTCTTCTTTACCTCCATTATGTAATATCAGTCCGATTTCCTCTTGGTAATCAGGATCAATCACACCAGCCAGTATGGTAACTCCCTTCTTTGCCTGTTGATCCAGAGGCATAAGGAGCCCAAAGTGGCCAGGTGGCATTCTTCCAGTTCAATGGAATCAGTGATGTGTCTCCACGTGGGATCATTCCTCCCTTTGGAACTAATACCTCTAGGCCTGCAGAGCATAAGGTTGAGGGGACAGGAAGCAAAAATCTTGCAAATGGGTCACTAGGGGTAATAGTGAGTGGTGCCACTCCCATTTCCACCCCTTGATTCCTGGACCCATGAATCCTGGCTATGGGAGAAACAGCACCGTATATTGGACACTGGTTTAAAGCATATACAGCTTCCTGGAGAACATTGCCCCAGCCCTGCAAAGTATTGCCACTTACCTGGCACCGTAATTGTGTCTTTAGAAGGCCATTCCATCGTTCTGTCAAGCCGGCTGCTTCAGGATGATGGGGAACATGGTAAGACCAGTGAATTCCATGAACATGGGCCCACTGCCGTACTTCATTTGCTTGATCTGAGGCAATGCTGTGTGGGATACCATGACAGTGGATAAGACATACTGTAAGTCCACGGATGGTAGTTTTGGCAGAAGCATTGCGTGCAGGGAAGGCAAATCCATATCCAGAGTAAGTGTCTATTCCAGTAAGGACAAAATGCTGCCCTTTCCATGATGGAAGTGGTCCAGTGTAATCAGCTTGCCACAAGGTTGCTGGCTGATCACCTCGAGGGATGGTACCATATCGGGGACTCAGTGTTGGTCTCTGCTACTGGCAGATTGGGCACTCAGCAGAGGCTGTGGCCATGTCAGCCTTGGTGAGTGGAAGTCCATGCTGCTGGGCCCATGCATAACCTCCATCCCTGCCACTATGGCCACTTTGTTCATGAGCCCATTGAGCAATGATGGGAGTAGCTGGGGAAAGAGGATGACTGGTTTCCACAGAACACGTCATCCTATCCACTTGATTGTTAAAATCATCCTCTGCTGAGGTCACCCTTTGGTGACCATTCACATGAGACACAAATATTTTCACTTTTTTAGCCCATTTGGAGAGGTCTAGCCACATACCTCTTCCCCATAAATCCTTGTCTCCAAGTTTCCAGTCATGTTCCTTCCAAGTCCCTGACCATCCAGCCAAACCATTGGCCACAGCCCATGAATAAGTATATAATCGCACATCTGGCCATTTCTCCTTCCAAGCAAAGTGAACAACCAGGTGCACTGCTCGAAGTTCTGTCCATTGAGAGGATTTCCCTTCACCACTGTCCTTCAAGGAGCTCCCAGAAAGGGGCTGTAGTGCTGCTGCAGTCCACTTTCGAGTGGTGCCTGCATATTGCACAGAACCATCTGTAAACCAGGCACAAGTTTTCTCTTCCTCAGTCAACTGATCATAAGGAACTCCCCATGAGGCCATAGGTGCAGACTTGGAGATGGAAAGTAATGTGACAGGAGTGGAGACCATGGGCATTTGGGTCACTTCCTCTTGCAACTTGTGCCTTCAGGTCCTGCTCTGGCCTGATCTCAAATATACCACTTCCATTTAATGATGGAGTGCTGCTGTGCACGTCCAACTTTATGGTTCTGTGGGTGAGACAACACCCAGTTCATAATGGGCAGCTCAGGCCTCATGGTGACTTGGTGTCCCATGGTTAAGTGTTCAGTCTCTACTAAGGCCCAGTAACAAACCAAAAGTTGTTTCTCAAAAGGAGAGTAGTTATCTGCAGAGAATGACAGAGGTTTGCTCCAAAATCCTAAGGTTCTGTGCTGTGATTCACCAGTAGGGGCCTGCCAAAGACTCCAAACAACATCTCTCTCTGCCACTGACGCTTCAAGCACCATTGGATCAGCTGGATCATATGGTCCAAGTGGCAGAGTGGCTTGCACAGCAGCCTGAACCTGTTGCAGAGCCTTCTGTTGTTCTGGTCCCCACTCAAAACTAGCAGCTCTTTGAGTCACTTGATAAATAGGCCAGAGTAGCACACCCATATGAGGAATATGTTGCCTCCAAAATCCAAAGAGTCCCACTAGGCATTGTGCCTCCTTTTTAGTTGTGGGAGCAGCAAGATGCAACCATCACAGAAGACAACCCCTCCCCAATAAAAGAATAAAAATTCCCACGTGAGTCTTCATGCCACACTGAGGAGTTGTGGATTGTTACTTTTAAAAAGCTACATAACAAGGAACATGTTTGTGACCCTCACTGAGAATTACACAGAAAAGAATATGATTCCTCATACTTCACGGTTGCATCTTGATCTGCAAAATAAGACAATATGATAACCAGTTGGTGTCAAGTTGATTCCAACTCATGGTGACCCCATGTGAGCCAGTAGAACTTTGCTCCATAAGGTTTTCAATGGCAGAGTTTTCAGAAGTAGATCACCAGGCCTTTCTTCCAAGGCACCTCTGCATGGACTCAAATTGCCAACCTTCTGGTTAGCAGCTGAGTGTGTTACCGGTTTGCATTTCACAGGGACTCCAAGCCAATATTAGAAGGGGCCATCATGAGCAGACCACTGGGATTGAACAGTGAAGTTTTCTTTTGCTGTGTGCTGAAGGTGAGGCCACAGTAATGCAGGAAAAGGAGACCAGCCAGTCTGGGTTTTCAGAATCTAGCCTAATCGGGATATCTGCTTTCCTGGCAGGATTCCCCAGGAAAGCATGAGAAGGACTGATTCAATGACAAGTATAAATAACCCTGGAGATGCTCAGAATTATATTTGTAAGGAAATCCTGGGAAAAGACTGAATGTAATAGGTTGAGATTTATAGATATTAATAACAATTTTTATAATTCTTTCAGTTAAAACCTAATTATATGATACTGACTATGGGCCAGCCAGTCTTTTGAACACTTTACATGTAATGTGTCCTTCAGTTCTCAAAACTACTCTATCTAATGGATGGAATAATTGGTGCCCCAATGTATTAAGTTAACTAGCCCACGTATACACCTTTAGTAAGAAGAAGAATCAGTGTTTGAACCCAGGAAATCAGATTCCCAAACCTCCACTCTTAAAATCACTACCACTAACACTGGATATTAATGGAAATGGAACCTTACTTTTGGGATGAGGCTAATGAGATCTAGGATATTTGGGTTTCAGCTGATCATCTCTTATTTACTTGAGTTTGTTTGAAGATCATTTCACTTATAAGACATAAATTCTTGCATCTTTCCAGCTAAAAGTTTAGTCATTTCTGTCTGTGGGGCTTGAAAAACAAATCTGTTTTTTGATAAATAATCATCTTGCTTTCAGCATCTGAAACTTATTACCAGAAACATACCTTCTGCCAGACAGACAAATGGTATTATTTCTTATCCCAATGCCTCAGGGTATGATAAGCATTTTGATTGTTATTATTTTTTATTGTGCTTATTTTGGAATTTTCTGCTTCTGTGAGGTTACCATCCTTGTCATTAGCTAGAAGCTACAATATGAATTTTACATTCAATTCTCTGTGCTTCTGCCTTTGCATGCAAATATTATACGGCTTTCAAATGGTAATATAATCTGTTCACATTTTTATTGGAGAACTCAAATATTAACACTTTGTTCTCTTTGAAGATGGTGAACTAGGTTTTATATAGTAAACATTTCAATTTAATTATTGTTTTGAGAGGAAATACTTTAAACTTTGATGAAAGAGACTTGACAATGCTTTTGTCAGATTAATGAGGCATAAATATTTGTTTTTCATAGTTTTACCTTGATACATGGGCACAAAGCTTTGTTTTGATTCATGGATAAGTTATTTTTAAGAATAGAAGAGTTTCTAGATTTCAGGCTTATATTTAAGAAGAGTATAAACATGTTTAAATTATTACAACACATTTGTTATCTTTAAAGGTTTGGATGCAAAATTTGCTTTATTTCCTTCAATGCCCCTAAAATTTTACAGTATGAGGGATTATACTGTGAAAAAACTAAAAGCAATATCGTATATAAAACATAAGCCTCATGCTCACTGCAAGTTTCTGAAAATAAAATTGGTAATTCATAAGCAGATAAAAGATGACCTTTTGCAAAATAGATACAACCAATTACTGTTGTAACGAAGTAAGTTCACTTAGCCAAGCTTAAAGGAATTAGACAAAATCCTTACAAACACTTTCTCTTCATTAGCAAACCTTCTGAATGGCTAGAAAATTCACTTCCTCTTTGTCCCTTGAGAAGGACATCATGCTTGGTAAAGTAGAGGGTTAGCAAAAAAGAGGAAGACCTTCAACAAGATGGATTGACACAGTGGCTTCAACAATAGGCTCAAGTGTAATGATTGTGAGAATGGCGCAGGACTGGGCAGTGTTTTATTCTGTTGTACATGGGGTCGCTCTGAGTTGGATCCAGCTCGACGGCACCTAACAACAACAACAAAATATCCCAACATGTTGTTGGTTAAGGAATCATGGGAGCATTTTATTTTATTGTATCCATTTATTTTCTATATTTTTTAATGTACTTTAGATGAAGGTTTACAGAGCAAACTAGTTTCTCATTAAACAATTAATACACATACTGTTTTGTGACATTGGTTGCTGACCCCACGACATGTCAACACCCTCCTCTTCTCAACCTTGGGTTCCCCATTATCAGCTTTCCTGTCCCCCTCCTGACTTCTCATCCTTACCCCTGGGCTGGTGTGCCCATTTAGTCTTGTTTTGTTTTATCGGACTGCTAATCTTTGGCTGAAGGATGAATCTCAGAAGTGACTTCATTCCTGAGCTGTAACGGTGTCCCGGGGCCATACGTTCGGGGTTTCTCCAGTCTCTGTCAGACTGGTAAGTCTGGACTTTTTGTGTGTGTGTGAATTAGAACTTAGTTCTACATTTTTCTCCAGCTCTGTCCGGGACCTTCTATTGTGATCCCTGTCAGAGTAGTTGGTGGTGGTAGCTGGGCACCATCTAGTTGTGCTGGACTCAGTCTGGTGGAGGCTGTGATAGTTGTGGTCCATTTGTCCTTTGGACCAGTCTTTCCCTTGTGTCTTTGATTTTCTTCATTCTCCCTTGCTTCAGATGGGGTGAGACCAGTGGAGTATCGTAGATAGCTGCTCACAAACTTTTAAGATCCCAGACGCTATTCACCAAAGTAGGATGTAGAACATTTTGTTTATAAACTAATTATGCCAGTTGAGCTAGATGTTCCCTGAGGCCATGGTCCCCACAGCCCTCAGCCCAGTAATTTGGTCCCTCAGGAAGTTTGGATGTGTCTTTGGAGCTTCCATGACCTTGCCTCGGACAAGTTGTGTTGGCTTCCCCAGTACTGAGTACTGTATTACCCTTCAGCAAAGTTACCAAAGTTATCTATTGTCTGTTTAGTGTTTTTCCCTCCCATCCCTCCCCCACCTCATAACAGTCAAAGATTTGTTCTGTAAACCTTCATCTAAAGTACAATAAAAAATAAATCAATTAATTAAAAAAATAAAAATAAACCACCAAGATTGTTTCTTTTTGTGTGTAAACCTTTTCATGAGTTTTTATAGTAGTGGTCTCATACAGTATTTGTCCTTCTGTGATTGACTTATTTCACTAAGCATAATACCCTCCGGATTCATCCATATTGTGAGATGGTTCGCAGATTCATCTTTGTTTTTTATGATTGCATAGTATTCCATTGTGTGTATGTACCATAGTTTGTTTATCCATTCATCTGTTGATGGGTACTCAGGTTGTTTCCATCTTTTTGTTATTGTGAACAATGCTGCAGTGAACATAGGTATGCGTATGTCTATTCCTGTGACGGCTCTTATTTCTCTAGGATATATTCCTAGGAGTAGGATTGCTGGATCACAGGGTATTTCTATTTCTAGCTTTTTAAGGAAGTGCCATATCATTTTCAAAAATGGTTGTAGCATTTTGCATTCCCACCAGCAGTGCATAAGAGTTTCATGGGAACATTTTAAAAAGTAAAATCTTCTGAAAGCTTCCATAAGGGATGCCTCTGAAGGCTTGTATTTGACCTGGACTTGTTTGACATTCTCCACTGCCCTTCATAATTGGATGAGAGGGGAACATGTAGCATCTCTTATATGATGTATTCTATGATGGAATATTTAATATTCCCCTTGACATTTCCTGGAGCCCTGGTGGCACAGTTGTTAAGCATTTGGCTGCTCACAAAAAGGTCAGCAGTTTGAATCCACCAGCTGCTCCTTGGAAGCCCTGTGGGGCAGTTCCACTCTGTCCTATGGGGTCAATATGAATCAGAATCAACTCGATGGCAATGGGATTTTTCCATTTGGCATTTCCTACAATTTTACCTCTCATCCATACAGAGTATTTATTAGTGACTATTATACTTTGAGTAAAGACAGACTGTGATTTGGACTAAACCTCCAGATGAGAACAAGTAGAAAATCTAGACAAAAACACCTGCCTGAAGGTGTAGAAGAAATACTATCTTGAAGAATTACCAGAAGATCTATAGGAGACGAGGATCTGTCAGAGGTTGAAGTTCAAGAGAGGCAAGCTTAGGGCTTCTTCTGTGTAGGTATTTTCTGTCAGGAGGAAGCAACAGAGAAGGTGAGAGACCAGAAACAGTCTTGCTGGGCTTAGGGGACAGAAGTAGGAGTTCAGAGGTGATAATTGGTGAACCCATCTTGACTTAGGATAAGTGTTAGTTATGGTGGATGGCAACTCACAAGAATTCTTTTGAATCTTTTCATTCTCTGGACTTTGATTAAGTTGATCTTGGATTGCTGGTATCTAAAGATGCCTGGCAGAAGCGAATATGTATTACTTTGAAAGAGAATAATTTCATATAAGTTTAAGGTTTAAAGATTGTTTCAAGGCAATAGTTTCAAGGGTTATCCAGCCTCCATGGCTCCAGAAAGTCTAGAGTGTGTGAGAATTTGAAATTCTGTTCTGCATTTTCCCCCTTTTGTTCATGATTCTTCTGTAAAATCTTTGATCAAAATGTTCAGTAATGGTAGCCAGGCATCCTGCATTTTATATGGAGAGCCTACTCACAGGAGACCGAAATATCAGGCATCTCAGAACCAGACTTTAAAATAACCATGCTAACAATGTCCAAAGGCAAGAAAGAAAGGAATTCATGACATCATCAGCTGCAGGTATTAGCAGCGGTTGCTAGCAGGGAAAGCAATAACCAGGCAGACAAAAGGCATCTTCATTTTAGAGGCCTGTGAGTAGCACCACGTAGCAGCTGCTTCAAGATACCCCACCCTGTAGCCCTCCAACCTCAGGCCACAAGAACCCAAGAAGAATCATTCCTCAACCATCAAAACACCATCTCTAAATGTGCTGAGTTTTCACTTAGAGCAAAAAAACAACCCCTTTCTCACCAGTCCTGCTCCTCCAAAAATATTCATTCAAGGCATTTTAAGAAGTACAAATAGGAAAAATTTATTGAGCACTTATCACTATGCTCAATCTCTTTTAAACATTGTACATGTATTTACACAGTAGATATTCAAACTACCTATGGAACAGGGTTATGAATATCACTGTTAGATAGTTGTAGCTTGCTGTAAGTTACACAGCCAGAAGGTAATCCGTTTAATCCAAGTCATTATCCTCTGTCCTATACTGCCTGTCTGCATTTGCTTTCCTAAACAATCTTTTAAAAAGTCAATACTTTTTTTATTCAATAATAATTCTCTTTTTTATCCCTGTTAAATTCTCTATTATTTTTTTGTCTCCTTCAGTTATTTTCTAATGGATTACTTGCATTTTTAATGAGGAAGAATCGTCTTCATTCCTTGTCATTTATTCCTTTATAGAGATTTTCAAGCCAAATTTGAATATGAAGAATGTTGTTAAAACCTTTGTTTTATATTGCTCTTTAGTTTCTTTTTTGCTGAAGCTGGTAAACTTTCCTTATGAAGGCAACAAACGGTGCATGAGAAGTCTGATGGCATACAAGCCCTATTTTCAAACAAGAGCCTGAAAGAAAGGAAAGATTTCTGGAAGTCCAGTTGTAACAAATATCCATTCTCTGAATATAGCAAATGTATTATGACTGCTCACTGGTTATGTGCATTAACTGACTTTGAAATCAAATCTAGAGGCCATGGCATGATTCAGTATGACTCTACTACAGCTATTGAACATCTTCTTAAGGTCAGAGATAATTTTTAATGTACATGTGCTTAGATTTTGTCCTTCTGTCTAAGACAAGCTAAATAATTTGTGGAAATGTGATAGCACTGTCTAGATAAGTGATGTCTTTGCAGCTGGGCTAGACAAGGCATGCTATTATGTCACCATAATATAAAAAATATTTATGAAGAAATAACTATTGTAAATATGCATATAAAGTTATGGCACATGTCTAGAGGAAAAGAACAGTTGTAACTTTTCTATTACAATTTCAATATACAACGTTAAGCACTTGCCACTAAGTCCACATGCCAACATTGCCTGACATCAATAACTATGACTAAATAAAAAAATGACAAACAACATAAAAGAAGCTGCAGTCCCCACAGGATGCTGCATAGCTTCCGTGGTGACTCCTTCATGTGTATTTGTTTTTCTAAGTGCTGTTGCACTATAACTCTCCTCTTTAAAGATGTGCAATTCCTACTAGCGACAACTTGAATATCAAAGAAAGACTTGAAAAGTCATCCATATTTTATGCACACTATTGAAAGGAACTTGGAAATTGTCTTTGTGTAGCTCAAGTTGGTGGATGTATCTGACATCTGATTTAGTAAGAAAACAAGAAAAACCAGCTTTCCCCACTCTGTAACACTACTACTATACCTTTTTGATTAACAGGTGTGTGTGCTGCTGCCTTGACTTGTTTTGTGCTGTTTTTGTTGTTATAATTTTTTAAAGATTAAACTTTTGTCCAGCCTTAAAAGATATTTTTAAGTGCCAATAGTCTGCAAAGTATGGTAGTTATGTAATATTTGAAGTGTTCACACCCATATTTATCAGTGTCATTCCATTGTTATAGCTCTAGACAGTCCCTTCTACTTAATATTTATTGAGAACCTATTATGTGCTAGGAATTTTCCTGGGTTCTGGGAATATAGCCATGAGCAAGACAGACAATCTATAGCTTATATTTCAATGAAGAGAAACTGACAACAATCAAAAAAGCAAAATAAATAAATGTCAGATAATTATAAATGCTATGCAGAGAAAGGATGAAATGATTTAAAAAAAATAGCTAGGGTGGCTGCTATGAATTGGGTTGTCAGAGAATATCTAAGGAAGCATTACAGACATCCTTATTTGCCAACCTTAACAGTTAGTCCCTCCTGACACTTCTTTCCTGAATCAGTATTGATTGTATGCATCTATTCACTCTTAGGTAAAACGCTTGGGTTAGCTAAAGCCACTGAAACTTTGAACAGAAAAGAGAATGAGCAGAGAAACTGAACGAGTGTCTTGATATCACTGGACTACTGAATTAACTAGCATTGTAATTGTTCTCTTTCCAGAATTCTTGTCAGTGAAACAATTATATCTATATTAAAAATAGGCTAGGTGCATCTTATTTATTTCACTACAAGATACAAAGGTAGCATTTAAGTTGAGACAAGGAGGAGCCAGCTAAAATAATGTCATAAGGAAACATATTCCAGATAGAGGAAACAGCTGGTCCAGAGGACAAATGGCCAGAAAGAGCCTTCTTGAGTTAAAGAAGAGTGTGACTGGGGCTTAATGAGTAAGGGTGAGAGTAAAGGAAGACAGGGTTAGAGACATGGCAGTGCTGAGATACGCAAGATACTACTTCGTTAGTCAGGAGAAAGAGTTTGACTTTATTCTAAGAGTGTTAAACCCATTAAGTGTTCTAATATATGGAGCCACATTCTCTGATTAACATTTTAAACAAAGCACTCTGGGTCCTTTAGGTGGTAAGTGGATTCCAGAGAAACAAAAGTGAAAGCAGAGTAACTCAGTAGAATATGGCAGTGGCCCAGGTTGTAGGTAGTGGTGGTTTGGATTTGATAACAAGAGTTGGAGAAGAGCAGAATAAATTTGAGATATATTTTGCTGGATCTATAAGACCTAATAGTGGATTGGATATGTGAGTGAAAGAGAGAAAATAATAAAGAATGACTCGACTCTAGCTCTTTGGTTCTCTTAACTAAAATGGGCTCAAATTTTTAGATTGAATAGAGTATATAAATCTTTCATAAACAAATATGTATATGAAACATGAAATAATTTAAACATTTACTCATAGTATTCAAACATTTTGCTTATGCAGATAAAGCTGTTACTTGAATATCTGCTGTCTGCCAGGATTTGTGTCACTTAGTGGGACTTAAAAATTTGTATAAGACATAGCTCCTATGTAGAAGGAACTCATGAAATAAAGAGATAGTTATATAAATAACTACTGTAATGTGTAATACATATTCTAAGAGAAGTATGTATAAAGACTTAGGGTAGCCAACATAATAACTGTATAAGTTTAGATTTTTTTTCCTCAACGACTAGATTGGAAACTTCCTGAGAGTAGTCCTTGTTTCCTTTATTTCTTTGTTGCCCTCAGAGTACCACAAAATGTATAAGCCATGTAATGATAGTCCAAAATACTGTCAGAAGATGGGGAGTTAAGATCTGTGTGGTTTAACCAACATGCATAAATGAGAGGCATAAATGAAAATTCTGAGTCCAAGCGTCTTTGTGAAAGATTCCTTGTTCTTTTGCAAAGCCAAAAATAAACATCTAGAGCCTCTTCTTCAAATGATAACCACCACAAAACAGTAGGGGCTGTCAGACACAATTCCTCCATCTACAAAATAAGGTAGCAGACGAGTGATCACTGCCTATTAAGTAAAGGTATATTTTTTTGGTATATGGGTAAAATAAAGTCTATTTAATCTTCTGTGCATCGAAATTATAATATTTTTCCTTGAAAGAGTCCTATATACTAGTTTAACTCTTTGTTTTGAATGGGCTAAGGTGAAGCTGTTCAATACAGTGCCTCTGCAACCCATGGAGACCAGAATCTCCAGTACAGCTGTCCTTCAAAACAAGAATTTAGCCAAGTATGCAAATGGCGTCTCCTGCTGAGGGAGGACATGCAAGTGACCTGGTTCTTTGGCCAACTGGCAACTGCTATGTTGGCTGGTTCACTGACTTTTTAAATTTTTTTGTTGGAAGGGAAGATAAGAATATTTTTGTTATTTTTTTAAAAAGAAATATATATATACATATATGTGTATACATTTTGCTGGGTAGCTTGTTTGCTGATTTTAGTGGGAGAAAGGTCTAGAGTTAATCAGCTCTGCCCTCATTATTGCAGTTCATGGAAATCATTACAACTGGCTGTAGGGGACACAAGGATAATTTATCCATTCAAGAAAAGAAATTAAATATTGCAAAACAAAAATCATAACATTGCCATGTGATGATTAGGAAGGGACTAACCTTCTGAAATTGTACGGAAATTTTTCCGTTCTAAACAACAAAATTCACAAGTAACATTAAGTTTTCTTGATCTTTTCAAACTCAAGCGAGTGGCTTTGTTAAGAATGAGCCATTTGTCATGACCTTCATTTATGCTTTTACTATTCTTCTTAGGCCTTTCTTTTTTTATCTTAACATTTAAACTTGCCCCTTCTTACTTTTCTATAAAAGACATTTACAAAACAGATACTCTTTGCCGGACGTTTAGACATACTCAGATGCCTGAAGCATTGACCTCCATTTGATAGATATATAATAGAATGTTTTAATTACTAACCTGAAGCAGCTCCCTCAAAGATTTAAAATGCCATGGGGATCAACCTGTTGTTGAAATATGCTTTACAGAGCAACCTATTTATGAATACCCTTGTCAAGTAAATACAACAATTCTTCTTGGGCTAGTCAAGATAAAGAAAAAGGTTTTTTTTTGCATTTGACCCAACTCTGGTTGAGAATCAGCATTAACCAAATTCCAGTCTTCCTGTCCTAAAAATTCTGTCTTTCTCTAATTAAACATTTTCTGAGTGCCATCAATGGAATACACATCTCTCAAATTCACACATTTCTCTCCACTGACTAACGTGAATGTAACCAAGTAAAAAAGTTCTAGGAGGCCACACATATGAGTATCCAAATCATACATAAATTGTCATGCATGAATTTTGAGTTAGTGGTATTTCACTGGATTTAAGGCTGGGAGGAAAAGTCTAAGCCTTGGTTCTGTTACCTACTTGATATAACTTTAGCAAGTCAAGTTTCCTCTCATGTTTTGTTTTCTTGTTTCCCTTTTCTCCCTTCCTCTTTCCTTCCCTCCTTTTTTTCTCATTCCTTCCCTCTTTCCCTCCCTTCTTTCTTCTCTCCTTCCTTCCTCTGTCCCTTCCTTCCTTCCTCACTCACTTCTCTCCCTCCCTTCCTCCCCTTGTTCTTTCCTCCCCTCCTTCCTTCCCTTTCTCCCTCCCTCTTTCCCTCCTTCCTTCCTTTCTTCCTTCCCTCCCTCCTTCCTTCCATATAGGTATTGAGTCTCTCCTGTGTTCTAGGAAGGAGCCCTAGTGGCACAGTGTTTAAGAGCTCGGCTGCTAACCAAGAGGTTGGTGGTGGTTTGAACCCACCAGCTGCTCTGTGGGAGAAAGATGTGGCAATCTGCTTCTGTAAAGATTTACAGCCTTGGAAACCCTATAGGAAAGTTCTGTTCTGTCCTATAGAGTGACTATTTCTTGGAATTGACTCGATGGCAGTGGGGATTGTTAACAGTGTTCTAGGTGCTGTGGAGAGAGAAGGGAACAAAGCAATGACTAAAATTCCTGTTCCCAAGAAGCTAACATTCTGGTATAGAAAGTTGAGTTGAACAGTGAAATAGATGATATCTCTGATGGTGATAAGTTCTATGGAGAAAAATACAGCAAAGGAAGAGAATGGAAAGTTGCCATTTTCTACAGGGTGATCAAGAAAATCTTTATTTAGAAGATGAAATTGAAGCAGATGTGAAAGAGGTAAGGACTGCAATAAGGCTGTGCGCAGGAAGATCATTCCAGGAAGAGGGAATAGTACAGAACTCTTTGAAGTTAGAGGATGTTTGATGTGTCCAAGAAAGAGGAAGAAAGTCAATGTGGCTGGAGCTCAGTGAACTGGGAGAAGAGCAGGAGCAAATAATGCCAAAAAATTAAAGGGTCAACAACAACAACAAAAAGTTAAAGGGATGTGGAATTGTAGGTTGTTGTTATGACTTTAGGCTATCTAATCCTGATAGAGTTAAGATCCATGGGAGAATTTGTGAAAAGGAGTGACATGTTTTAGGTGAATCACTCTGGCATCTATACTTGGAATACCCGGTCAGGCACAGGGCCAAACAACGTGACAAATGATAGTTTAGACTAGGGAGGGAGCAGTCGAGATGGTAAAAATTGTTTGCATTCTGTTTATGTTTTAAAAGTATATTTATTCTGCAATGTTTTTCAAAAGTCTTACCTCTCATAAATGTGATGATGTATGTGAAAGCACTGTGTACATGAAGAAATTATTGTGAAATAAGTTTTCAATTTATTGCTTCAAAATTTATAAGCTTAGTTATTCTTGTACATTGGCGGAAAATAATCATAGATACAGGTATCGGTCAAGTTTCTTAGAAACAGACAAGCAATCCACTGTAGCCAATTTAAGCAGAAATGGGTTTAATAAACAATATCAGTTAGACCTCAGGAACTCCAGTAGCACCAGAGAACCATGCAGGACCATAGCAATCATGGATTAGGGAGTCAGGGATAACACCTCCCCTACACCACGCCCACTCTACTACCACTCACTGCTTAATTATGACTTTATGGAGCAGACATCAAGAAACCAAGGTATCTGCCATTACATGTGACAAATGATCCCGTCTTTGTGTACACAGCTGCTACCTCAGAGGCTCACTCGTGCTGCCAAATCCGACTCGAGATTTCAGCCCACATGCAGAATAGTAGCTTTAAGAAAGTCTGGGATGTAAAATGCTTAGATTGCCATCCTTCAGAAGAGTGGATTAGATGCTGAGTAAGCCAGTCTACTTCCTGCCTTAAGTCAGAAGAAAGATGTGGCTTCAAACTCTACCCACATGTTTAAAGTAACTGCCATAAGATCGTGAAGACCAATGATAGAACTACTGTTGAAATAAAGTGGACTAAGAAAGATCAAATAGACTATTTAAAGTACATTTTCTTATTTATGCTACCTAAATTTCCAAGGCTATGGGTACAAACTATGTCTGTGTTTATCAAACCTAAATTTTACTATTTCTACGCATTCATCTGTTCACACGAAAGCTCCTCCTTCTGCAACACTTTCCATCCAGATCTTTTGGTGAGTTCACCGCTCCTCTTTTCCACTAGCTGCTCTGCTGCTGCTGCCTACCCCCTCCTCCGAAATACAGATTCCTGCACCCTGGCCGATGGGAGCTCCTAATTTTCCTGTGCCTAAAGAGCTCAGCAGCCTTTTTCTACTTGAAGTCAGCTCTGTCCTTTCTGCTTTATACTCCAGTTTTGTTGGGATTTAACATTTCTGGAACCATTAAAGTCTTAAAGAGATTAGTGAGACAGCTCTTGTAGTGTACATTCAGTTTCTTCGCAGGGCACAAAGATACCTCATAACTTCATTGGGATGAACTCAGGTAGAACTTCCCAGTCTATTTTGAGAAAAGTTATGTTCTGTCAGCCTCAAGCACAGACAGTGAATTCACCTTATTTTGCGTGAAGTTTTCTACCTTATGAAGAGTTCCCTCCAGGGACCCTCAAACTCTCTCTCCAAGCTGGTATTTATCACCTGCCTCCTGCAGCCCTCACCATTCTACCAGCCATAGTAGCATATGTCTAAATCATAAAGGTGGCCGCAGATAAGACTACCAGTTGACTTCTAAGCCCCCATGTAAATTAGTATGGCAAATGCGTCCTTTGGAAAAGAAAATTACTAGATGTGTTCTAATCTGGATTCTGACTCAGCAGAGTTCCAATTACCCAAACTGGTTTTAGCCATATTATTTCAGTAGTTGTTACCCTGGAGAGAGATACTATATATGAAGACTACTATTTATTTACTTAATATTTGATAATATTTATTTTAAATAACTTTTATTGAGTATCTTATATATATCTAGAACACATTCCTGTCACATTTTGATTCAAAACTCTCCCTCTAAATGTTCTGTATTGCATCATTTTTTCTCATAATATCCTTTTTCCTGGCTCATTTACTTTTTGAAACTCATTTAATTACAAATTAACTAATAATAACTAACAAAAAAATCTTTATTGGAAGCCCTGGTGGTGTAGTGGTTAAGAGCTATGGCTGCTAACCAAAAGATCCGCAGTTTGAATCCACCAGGCGCCCCTTGGAAACTGTATGGGGCAGTTCTGCTCTGTCCTATAGGTTCACTATGAGTTGGAATGGACTCGATGGCAATGGGTTCTATGCTCTAGACACTGGCCATCTTTTGTTAATAAAAGTGAATATTTATAATGTGTGGTGGAGGATAAAATGAGAATTGTTTGAATTTGATGGTGAATTTGGGTGGGATGAAAGAGAATTGGAGTATTTTGTAACTAAAAGAGAAAAGTAATAAGGAGAAATTGGTTTCCATATCTACTGAAATGATAGAATGTTTGAGAATTTTAATTGAAGATCTGCATTATGTTGGTTTTTAAGATAAATGACTGGTCTCTAGTTACAAAAACAAAGGTGGATTAATTCATTTCTTTAAAGTTCTCTGAAATCATTTATTCTTTCTTTATTTCTACATTATTATCTGTGATTTGCTAGTTTAAAACTCATTTTGTTGGAGGTCTTTAAAGTTGTTGATAGCAATATGAATTGTTATCTTGAGTCACTCATCAGAAAAAACTAAGGACTTCTGTTTGTTTTTTCAAGTATACTGTCCTGATCATACCTCCTAAAGATCCTGATTCTGTAGGTCTGAGGTAGGGTCCAACTATTGATAAATTTCTAAAGTTTCTATAGGTAATGCTTATGCATGTGCACTTATTCCAATTATGTCTATTGGTTTCCAGAAAATTGACGGTGAAGAATAAAAGCAGCCAGGGTCTTCTCTACTTACACAGTTTACATACATTATCTTACTATATTAAAAAACAACAAAAAGGAAAGAAACAGAAACACCTCATGTCTTTTACTAAACTGGGAAGAGGAAGTATTTCAGAAATATTTTCTAAAATGAACATTCAATTCCTAGTGCATTACTGTTTTCCTATCATAGATGACTTGGCATCATTATTCTTCACTTTTTTCTTTAACTTTCCAATACTTGAGCTTTTTAATGCCCTTCATTGTAGCTGTCCTTGAAGACCACAGGCAAAGCCAAATGAAGCAATTCATCTTAAGAAGGGTACTGTCTTCAAAGACATGTTGTGTCTCTGGAACAGGAAAAAATCCAAATGTTTTCTGATCTCTTTGTCCTTAGCTGTTTTAACTGTTCATTATACTTGAAAAGATCTCTCTTTACCCAAAGAATTTTATATACCCCAGAAGCAAGTTCTAACAGTACTCTGATGATAATGACTTCTGCATAATTGTTTATACAAATATTTATGATTAGGTATTCTCTTATCACTTTTGAGTTGTTGATTGGCATATATGTAAGTCCACATTGATATATATATAGATATACAGATATTTAAATACTTATTACATGAATTCTATCTATCTTTAGTTCTACATAAAGATACATATAGATAGATGGAAGTACAGAAATTCATGCGCACACACACACACAAAGAAACATATATGTATACATATACACACATATCTCTGTGTATCCATGGTGGTTACCATGATATCATACTCATTTTTGTTATTGTTATTAGTTGCTGTCATGGTTTGAATTATGTCCCCCAAAAAGTGTTTGTATCAATTTGGCTGGGCCATGATTCCCAGAATTGTGTGTTTGGCCTCCATTTTGTGATTGTAATTTTATGTTAAAGAAGATTAGGGTGGGATTGTAACACCACCCTTACCCAGGTCACATCCCTGATCCAATGTAAAGGGAGTTTCCCTAGGGTGTGGCCTGCACCACTTTTTACCTTACAAGAGATAAAAGGAAAGGGAAGCAAGCAGAGAATTGGGAACCTCATACCACCAAGAAAGCAGTGCTGGTAGCAGAGCGCGTCTTTTGGACCTGAGGTTCCTGCGCTGAGATGCTCCCAGACCAAGGGAAGACTGATGCATCACAAGGACCTTTCTCCAGAGCTGACAGAGAAGACAAAGCCCTCCTCTGGAGCTGATGCCTTGAATTTGGACTTCTAGCCTACTGAACTGCGAGAGAATAAATTTCTCTGTTAAAACCATCCACTTGTGGTATTTCTGTTAGAGCAGCACTAGATGACTAAGACAGTTGCCATTGAGTAAGCTCTGAGTCATTGTGACCGTACGTATTACAGAACAAAATGTTGTCTGGTCCCATGCCATCCTCATGATAGTTGGTGTGTTTGCATCCATTGTTGTGCCTATTGTGTCAATACATCTCTTTGAGGTTTCCCCTCATTTTTGTCGAGCCTCTACTTTACCAAACATGATTTCCTTTTCTAGTAATTTGTCTTTCCTGATGAAGTATTCATAATAAACAAGCTGAAGTCTCATCACCATCACTTCTAAAGAGCACCCTGGTTGTATTTCTTCTAAGACTGATTCATTCATTCTTCTGGTAATCCATAGTATATTTAACATTCTTTGCCAACACCACAGTTCAGTTGCATCAATTCTTCTGTCTTCCTTTTTCATTGCCCAGCTTTCACATGCAGATGAGCTGATTGAACAGACTATAGTGACATCTTTACTTTTTAAAACTTTAAGGAGGTCTTTAGTAGCAGACTTTCCCAATGCAGTATGTCATTTAATTTCTTGACTGCTGCTCCCGTGGACATTGATTGTTGATCTAAGTAGAATGACATTTTTGGAAACTTTAGTTGTTTGTTTTCTTTTCCCCTCCATTTATTATAATGTTGTTTATCACTCCAGTTGCGAAGATTTTCATTTTCTTCATGTTCAGGCAAAATCCATACTGAGGGCTGTAATCACAGGAGTGCCCAATTAACAGTTGCTAAATATATGCATATTTGGGTAAGTGTAAAGTAGTATAATGTGTAATTATAGTATAATTATGGTAATTTTAGTATGCAAAGTATCATAAAGACGTGTAAAGACGTGGAGATGGAAAACCACAAAGTAAGAACACACTCGACCTTTCTCAAGCTGAAACAACTGAAGGAAAACTTCAAGCCTCCAGTTGCAATATTGAAGGATTCTATCAGGAAAATATTAAATGACTCAGGAAGCATCAAAAGAAGATGGAAGGAATACACAGTCACTATATCAAAAAGAATTGGTTGACGTTCAACCATTTCAAGAGGTGCCATGTGAGCAGGAACTAATGGTACTGAAGGAAGAAGTCCAAGCTGCACTGAAGGCATTGGCGAAAAACAAGCCTTCAGGAATTGATGGAATACCAATTAAGATGTTTCCACAAATGGATGCAGCGCTGGAAGTACTCATCTATGCTGAGAAATTTGGGAGACAGCTACCTGGCCAACCGACTGGAAGAGATCTGTATTTATGCCTATTCCCAAGAAAGGTGATCCAACCGAATGCAGAAACTATCAAACAGTATCGTTAATATCACACGCAAGTAAAATTTTGCTGAAGATCATTCAAAAGCAGCTGCAGCAGTATATCAACACGGAACTGCCAGAAATTCAAGTCAGAGTCAGAAGGGATGTGGAACCAGGGATATCATTGCTGACGTCAGATGGATCATGGCTGAAAGTAGATAAAGATGTTTACCTGTGTTTTATTGACTCTGCAAAGGCATTTGGCTGTGTGGATCATAACAAATTATGGATAACATTCTGAAGAATAGGAATTCCAGAACACTTAATTGTGCTCATGAGAAACCTGTACATAGATCAGGAGGCAGTCGTTCAAACAGAGCAAGGGGATACTGTATGGTTTAAAGTCAGAAAAAGTGTGTTTCAGGGTTGTATCCTTTTACCATACCTATTCAATCTGTATGCTGAGGCAAACAATCTGAGAAGCTGGATTGTATGAAGAAGAATGGGGCATCAGGATTGGAGGAAGACTCAGTAACAACCTCCATTATGCAGATGACACAACATTGCTTGCTCAAAGTGAAGAGGACTTGAAGGACTTACTGATGAAGATCAAAGACTACAGCCTTCAGTATGGATTATATCTCAACATAAAACAAAAATCCTCACAAATGGACCAATAAGCAACAGTATGATAAATGGGGAAAATATTGACGTTTTCAAGGATTTCATTTTACTTGGATCCATAATCAACACCCATGGAAGCAACAGTCAGGAAATCAAAACATGCATTGTGGAGTTCCGGCAAAATGGCGCTCTAGGCAGAAGCACCACGCCGTCCCTCCACAGCAAAGATGCAGAAAACTAAGCTGAACAGAGAATACAACAATCCTGAAACCCTAAAACATCAACTGAAGAGATAAAGAACTCAGCCAAGCACCAAATGGAGTGAGAAAACTGACAGAGAACGGAGAGCAAGGAGAGATTTATGCAGAGGTCCCCTACCAGCTAACGCAGCAGAGATCCGCCATCTTGAACTCCTATCAGAGACGGGCAAATGGGGTATGAGAAAGCAGCCTCGGAGCTTCCACCGGGAGACAAAACAACCGGTAATTGGCAGTATACACTTTCCCACTCCCCACCCTTCTTCACCCCGACTCGGCCTCCTCTGCTTCCCGTGGCCACAGTCTTTTGACCGGGAAACACCGGCTGCTTGGATTCCACACACCCGAACGGGTGGCTCTGAGTGCCATTTGTTGGCTGTTGCTATTGCTTTTTTTCTGCTTATTTTTATTTCTTCCTTGCCTCTCCCCACCTCCCCCTCCTTTCACTCGAGTACCTTGCTCCGTGAGCCATCTTTGCTTCTTCCTGAGGGGCTGCAGAGCTCTGGTAATTTGTGATATATGCTTTCCCACTCTACCCTTCTTCACCCACACTTGGCCCCCTCTGCTTCCCACAGACACAGTCTCTTCTCCAGAAACACCAGCCCGTACTAGCTGGCTCTCTGAGTGCCATTTGTTGGCTGCTGGTGTTGCTTTTTTTTTCCTGAGTCTTTTGATTTCTTACTTGCCTCTCGCTACTCCCCCTCCCTTTGCTCAAGTACCTGGCTCCGTGCACCATCTTTGCTTCTTCCTGAGGAGCTGTGGACCTCCATTCCAGTGTGGAGCTGCTTCCCGGTCTGGGCTGCTGCGCTGGTGGGATCCCGGGGCTTTTGTTAGTTTGTTCGTTTTGAATTGTTTGTTTGTTTTCTTTTCCTTTTCTTCAGTTGGGAGCCCTTTCTGGACAGGCTGAGCTGCGTGGCAGGGGGACTCCCCTTTGGCTTCCAAAGACATGCAGAGGGATCCCTGAGAGCATTTCTTTTTATGTTGGTTTTTTGGGGGCCTTTCTTGTTCTTTTTTTTTTTTTTATTTTAATTTGTTTTCTTTTCTTTTCCCTCTTTTTCTCTTTTTGTCTTTCTTCATTGATCAGTTTCTTGTCTCTCTATATCTTCCTTCTCTTTTTGTTCCCTGAATACCTGGCATTGTATACCTCTATGCCTTCTAGCCAGGCTGTACTACAACACCTGAAAGTGACTTCCCCAGACCTGATAGCTGCACCGGTGGGATCCCTGAGAACTTTGCGGTTCTTTAACCTTTCTGATTTTTATTTATTCATTCTTTTCTTTTCTTCCTCTTCCCCTTTCTGTTTTTCTCCATTTCACACTCACTCATCTCTGCACTCCAATGGCAAAATCCCCTAGCATTCTTTTTTGTTTGTTTGTATGTTTTTGGCTCCTGTTCCTCTCTCCTCTCTCCCATATCCACCTTAGCTCCACACATAACAATCTCCCTGCTGCATCCTGCCTACCTGCACCGTACTCTTGACATCACACCACCAAGCAGCACAGGCACGGCCTACTGGAACCTGCCCTGCACTGATTAGCGACCCACTCTGGTGCCTGTAGTAAGTGCCACAAACAACCCATCCCAGTAACTCCTCTTCAGCTAGACCTGCCCTGCCATACCATATCTCAGTGACTGACCCTGCCAGTTGAAGAAGGAGGTGAAAAGTATTGTGCCCACAGACGAGCAAACAACAAAGAACACACAGTCTGCCTGCTTAGACAGTCAAAATTTTTTTTAAAAAAGGGATGAAACAAACAAATCTACAATCAATAAACGAGAAAAATAACTACTGAATGCCCCGAAGACAGCAGACAATAACAAAACATTTACAAAAACAAGACAGGATGGTTCCAGTAGGCGTCCAAAATAAAACACCAGATAACTCTCCTCTGGAAGAAAATGCACTAGAACTACCCGATAGGGAATTCAAATCTCTAATACTCAGAATTCTCCAAGAACTGAGGCAAAAAGCTGACAAACATGAGGAAAAAATAGACAAATTCATGGAAAATACAGACAAAAAATGGGAAGAATTCAGGAAAATAATGCAGGAACAAAATGCCAAAATAAATTCACAACTAGAAATTATACAAAGACAACAATTAGAAATTCAAATGATAAAAAACAAGATTTCAGAAATGGATGGTATCATAGAAGGGCTGAGAGGCAGATTTGAAACGGTGAAAGACAAGATCAGTGGAATTGAAGACAAACACTTGGCTACAACTCTGTTTGAGGAAAACTCAGAAAAAAGAACAAATAAAAATGAAGATACCCTGAGAGTTATGTGGGACACAATTAAAAGCAAAAATCTACGAGTGCTTCGAATTCCAGAACAGGGGGAGAACACAGAAAACACAGAGAGGATCATTGAGGAACTGCTGACAGAAAACTTCCCCAATATCATGAAAGATGAAAAGCTGGCCATACAAGAAGCTCAATGAACCCGATATAGAAGAGAACCCAAAAGAAAATCACCAAGGCATATCACATTCACACTTGCCAAAATCAAAGACAAACAAAGAATCCTGAGAACGTCTCATAAAAACAAGAAGTCATACAGAGGAGAAACAATAAGACTAAGCTCAGATTATTCTTCAGAAACCCTGCAGGCAAGAAGGCAATGGGATGACATATATAAAATCTTGAAAGAAAAAAATCGCCAGCCACGAATAATATATCCTGCAAAACTCTCATTCAGA
This sequence comes from Dugong dugon, assembly GCA_030035585.1. Classification (NCBI taxonomy): domain Eukaryota; kingdom Metazoa; phylum Chordata; class Mammalia; order Sirenia; family Dugongidae; genus Dugong; species Dugong dugon. The sequence continues at coordinate 111,774,805 of CM057468.1, read as the reverse complement.
TTTGATGCTGAAATTAGGTCATTTCCAGATAAACAGAAATTAAGGGAATATGTAAAAGTCAAACCAAACTTACAAGAATGATTAAAGGGACTTCTTCGGTCTGAGGACAAACAGCTTTAGCTCACCGGCAGAACCTAGGACACAGGATCATAACAGCCAGATACCAATCTAGGAAATGAGCTCTCGAGGACTGTCCAAAACCAAAAGAAATACAACAAGGAATCAGAGCAGTTAATCAGTAAATGGCAACAATATCAAAACAATAAAATAGGGAATAAACGGCAGAGGTATAGAACCTTCTAATGGAGAGGAAGGCAAGGCGATACCAAGTAATGGTAGACTGCTTCAAACTTAGAAAGATAAGGGTAAAAATTATGGTAACCACAAAGAAAGTTAGCAAACATACTCATGAAAAAAAAGAGGAAACACATAAAGTCTTAACAAAAACAAAACCTACAAAAACAAAAGAAATGAAACAAAATCAACAAACAAAAGTAACTCAGCACAAGAGTGTAAGAAGAACAGAGAAAACGTCAGCACCATAAAAAAAAGCACTACAAAATGACAGCAACAAACCCACATCTATCAATAATTACACTGAATGTTAATGGACTCAATGCACCCATAAAGAGATGGAGAGTGACAGAATGGATAAGAAAACAGGATCCATCAATATGCTGTCTACAGGAGGCACACCTTAGAAACAAAGATGTGAATTTATTAAAAATCAAAGGTTGGAAAAAAATATATGGAGCTAACAACTACCAAAAAAGAACAGGAGTAGCAATTCTAATCTCAGATAAAATAGACTTTAAAATGAAATCTACCATAAAAGACAAAGAAGGACACTATATAATGATTAAGGGGACGATCCATCATGAAGACATAAACATAATAAACATCTACGCACCCAATGACAGGGTTTCAAAATACATAAAACAAACTTTAACAAAACTGAAAAAAGAAATCGGCAGTTCCACAATAATAGTAGGAGACTTCAACACACCACTGTCAGTAAAGGACAGAACAACTAAGAAGAAACTCAGCAACGATACAGAAGACCTAAAGGGCACAGTCAGCCAACTTGACCTCGTAGACATATATAGAATACTCCATCCAACCACTGAAAATTACAGGTTCTTTTCCAATGCACATGGAACGTTCTCCAGAATAGACCACATCTTAGGCCACAGAGAAATCCTCAAGAAAATCCAAAACGTTGAGATAATTCAAAGTATCTTTTCTGACCACAGTGCCATCAAGGTAGAAATTAACACTAGAAAGAGCAAGGAAAAAAAATCAACTACATGGAAACTGAATAATACCCTGCTTACACATCAGTGGGTAATAGAAGTAATCAGAGATGGAATCAAAAATTTCCTAGAATCAAATGAGAATGAAAACACATCATACCAAAACCTTTGGGACACAGCAAAGGCAGTCCTCAGAGGACAATTTATAGCAATAGATGCATATATCAAAAATAAAGAAAAGGACAAAATCAAAACATTAACTACAGAACTCAAACAAATAGAGAACAGCAAAAAAACAAAAAGCCCACAACCACCGGAAGAAAGGAAATCGTAAAGATCAGAGCAGAAATAAATGAAATAGAGAACAGAAAAACCATAGAAAGAGTCAACAAAACCAAAAGTTGGTTCTTTGAAAGAATCAACAAAATCGACAAACCACTGGCCAGAGTGACAAAAGAAAAAGAGGAGAGGACACAAATAACCCAAATAAGAAATGAAATGGGGGACATTACACCAGACCCAACTGAAATAAAAAGGATTATAACAGAGTATTATGAAAAACCATACGCCAAGAAATTTGAAAACCTAGAGGAAATGGATAAATTTCTGAAAACACCAGCCTTCCCAAACTATCACAAAGTGATGTTGAAAATCTGAACAGACCCATAACAAGAGAAGAGATTGAAAAGGTAATTAAAAAAACTCCAAACCAAAAAAAGCCGTGGCCCAGATGGCTGCAGTGGAGAATTCTACAAAACATTTACAGAAGAGCTTGTACCAGTACTACTCAAGCTATTTCAGAGCATAGAAGAGGAAGGAACACTTCCAAATTCATTCTTTGAAGTCAGCATAATGCTGATACCAAAACCAGGAAAAGATGTCACAAAAAAAGAAAATTACAGACCAATATCTCTCATGAATATAGATGCAAAAATTCTCAACAAAATTCTAGCCAATAGAATTCAGCATCATATCAAAAAAATAATATACCACGACCAAGTAGGATTCATACCAAGTATGCAAGGATGGCTCAACTTTAGAAAATAAATCAACGTAATCCACCACATAAATAAAAGGAAAGAAAAGAATCACACGATCATCTCAATTGACGTAGAAAAGGCATTTGACAAAGTCCAACACCGATTCCTGATAAAAACTCTCAATAAAGTAGGTATAGAAGGGAAATTTCTCCACATAATAAAGGGCATCTATGCAAAACCAACGTCCAACGTCATTCTTAATGGAGAAAGGCTGAAAACCTTCCCCTTGAAAACAGGAACAAGACAAGGATGCCCTTTATCACCACTCCTATTTAACATTGTGCTGGAAGTTCCAGCTAGAGCAATAAGGCAAGAAAAAGAAATAAAGGGCCTCCAAATTGGTAATGAAGAAGTTGAACTGTCCCTGTTTGCGGATGATATGATTCTATACATAGAAAACCCTAAAGACTCTGTGAGAAATCTACTGGAACTAATAGAAAGATTCAGCAGAGTATCAGGATCCAAGATAAACATTCAAAAATCAGTTGGATTCGTATACAGCAATAAGGAGAATGATGAAAAGGAAATCAGGAAAACAATACCATTTTCAATAGCCCCTAAAAAGATAAAATACTTAGGAATAAATCTAACCAGGGATGTAAAAGAACTATACAGAGAAAACTGCAGAACACTACTGCAAGAAACCCAAAGGGATCTACATAAATGGAAAAACATACCATGCTCATGGATAGGCAGACTCAACATTGTGAAAATGTCAATCCTACCCAAAGCAATTTACAAATACAACGCAATCCCGATCCAAATACCAACAACATTCTTCAAAGAGATGGAGAAACTAATCATTAGTTTTATATAGAAAGGGAAGAAGCCCCAAAAGAGTAAAGCACTACTGAAGAAGAAGAATAAAGTTGGAGGACTCACACTGTGTGACTTCAGAACCTACTATACAGCAACAGTAGTCAAAACAGCCTGGTACTGGTACAACAACAGATACATTGACCAATGGAACAGAGCTGAGAACCCAGATGTAAATCCATCCACCTATGGTCACCTGATCTTCGACAAGGGCCCAGAGTCCATCAAATGGGGAAAAGACAGTTTTTTTAACAAATGGTGCTGGCAAAACTGGATAACCATCTGCAAAAAAATGAAACAGGACCCATACCTCACACTGTATACAAAAACTACTTCAAAATGGATCAAAGACCTGAATATAAAGCCTAAAACTATAAAGTTCATGGAAGAAAAAATACGACCAACACTTCAGGCCTTAGTACATAGCATTAACAGGATACAAACCATAACCATCAATGCACAAACCCCAATAGATAAGCTAGATAACTGGGATCTTCTAAAAATCAAACACCTATGCTCTTCAAAAGACTTCACCAAAAGAGTCAAAAGAGAACCTACAGACTGGGAAAAAATTTTTGGACAGTACAAGTCAGACAAAGGTCTAATCTCATAATCTACAAGAAAATCCAACACCTCTACAACAAAAAGACAAACAATCCTATTAAAAAATGGGCAAAGGAAATGAACAGACACTTCACCAAAGAAGACATTCAAATGGCCAACAGACACATAAGGAAATGCTCGGGATCACTAGCCATTAGAGAAATGCAAATTAAAACCACAATGAGATACCATCTCACCCCGGCATTACCGGCACGAATCAAAAACACTGGAAATAACAAATGTTGGAGGGGCTGCGGGGAGATGGGAACTCTTATGCACTGCTGGTGGGAATGCAAAATGATACAACCATTTTGGAAAATGATATGGCGTTTCCTCAGAAAGCTAGAAATAGACATAGCATTCGATCCAGCAATCCCACTCCTAGGAATATATCCTAGAGAAATAAGAGTCGTCACTTGAATAGACATATGCACACCTATGTTCATGGTAGCATTGTTCACAATAGCAAAACGATGGAAACAACCTAGATGCCCATCAACAGATGAATGGATAAACAAACTATGGTACCTATACACAATGGAGTACTATGCAACAAGAAAGAACAACAATGAATCTGTGAAGCATCTCATAACATGGCTGAAACTGGAGGACATTATGCTGAGTGAAATAAGTCAGTCACAAAAGGACAAATATTGTATGAGACCTCTATTGTAAAAACCCATGATAGAGGTCACACACAAAATGTAACAATCTTTGTTGGTTACCAGGGGGGTGGGGGAATATTAAATAGGCAATAGATAAGTGGTATCTTGGGTGAAGGGTGAGACAGTACACAATACAGAGGGTACTAGCACAAGCTGTACAAGGAAAGGTCATGGAAGCCCCACAGACACATGCAAACTCCCTGAGGGACTGAATTGCTGGGCGGAGGGCTGTGGGGACCATGGTCTCGGGGAACATCTAGCTCAATTGGCATGACACATCTTATAAAGGCAATGCTCTACATTCTACCTTGGTGAGTAGTGTCTGGGGTCTTAAAAGCTTGTGAGCGACCTTCTAAGATACTCCACTGGTCTCTTCCCTTCAGGAACAAGGGAGAATGAAGAGAACAGGATTCCAGGAAAAGATTAGTCCAAAGGACTAATTGTCCACATCTACCAAGGCCTCCACCGGACTGAGTCCAGTACAGCTAGATGATGCCCGGCTACCACCAGTGACTGCTCTGACCAGGATCACAATAGAGGATTCTGGACAGAGCTGGAGAAGGATTTAGAGCATAATTCTGACTCACAAAAAAAAAGACCAGATTTACTGGCCTAAAGGAGACTGGAGAAACCTTAAGAGTATGGCCTCCAGACACCCTTTTAGCTCAATGGTGAAGTGACCTCCGAGGTTCACGGTTCAGCCTGGGGCTGGACAGCCCCGTAAAACCAAATGAGAGTAACGAGGTACAGAAGTCCAGTGACAAGGGCCAGAAGGCAGAAGGGGACAAGGAAGCTGGTGATAGGGAACCCAAGGTTGAGTAAGGATATTGTTGATGTGTTGTGAGATTGTTAACCATTGTCATAGGGCAACATTTGTAGTAACTGTTAAATGAGAAACTATTTTGTTCTGTAAGCCTTCATCTTAAGTGAGAATAGCAGCACAATTGGAAGAGCATAGTCAATGTCACTGAATTGTGCATGTAGAAATTTTTGAAATGCTGTATCTTTGGCTATGTGTATTTTCACTGAAAAAAAAAAAAGGTTGAGTTGAGAAGTTAGAGGGTTGATACGTTGTGGGGTTGTTAACCAATGTCATAAAACAACATGTGTAGTTCTGTTTCATGAAAAACTTTTTTTTCTATAAGCCTTCACCTGAAGTATAATTTAAAAAAAAAAAAAAAGATGCATTGCATTGGGCAAATCTGCTACAAAAGATCTCTTTAAAAGTATTGAAAAGCAAAGATGTCACCTTGGAGACTAATGTTCACCTGACACAAGCCATGGTGTTTTCAGTCGCTTTCTATGCATGTGAAAGCTGGACAATGAATAAGGAAGGCCAAAGAATTGACACCTTGGAATCGTGGTGTTGGAGACGAACATGGAATATACCGTGGACTGCCAAAAGAATGAAGAAATCTGTCTTGGAAGAAGTACAACCGGAATGCTCCTTAGAAGCAAGGATGGTGATACCATGTCTCATATACTTCGGACATGTTGTCAGGAGGGATCAGTCCCTGGAGAAGGACATCATACTTGGTAAACTAGAGGGTCGGTGAAAAAGAGGAAGACCCTCAATGAGATGGACTGACACAGTGTCTGCAACAATGGGCTTAAGTATAACAACGATCATGAGGATGACACAGGACCAGGCAGTGTTTCCTTCTGTTTTACATAGGGTAGCTATGAGTTGGAACTGACTCGATGGCACTTAACAACAACAGCATGAGTAAGTGAATTGCTAAATTAACTTAGGTGAAACTGACTTTCAAACACATACAGACACACACACACACAGAGACACATACACACGCACAGTGCCTTCTGTATCTGGAGTGCTCATGCCCTGTTTTAGGTCCCATGCGAGGCAACCCTGTAGGAGTAGTGATAGGAATATCATGTATATGTGCAGCTTTAAGTTAGGGTGAATTTTCAACAAATACTTGATAAATAAGGTTTAATTGAATAGAATATAAAACTCTAAAAAAAAAAAAAAGACAAAATTCCATCAACTTCGGAAATACAATTTAAAATTATTTGTAAAAATGCACGTTATTTTCATTGTTAAATAAGATAAAGATATAATGGTTTTGGATCAACTTGAGATGGATACTTTAATAAACACTACTTTGAAGGATTAATGCTTTGTAGAAAATTACCAATAATTTTATATTTTTTGGAGTATAGAGAAAAGCCCAGCTATTAAATAATGTCAGGTGGTTGTCAGGTAGAATTAAGATAAATTACTTACTTCATAGCTCACCCCTTGGGGTAGGCAAAATAATGTCCACTGCCCCCAGATGTCCACCTTCTAATCCCATACACTTGTGAATGTATTACCTTCCACAGCAAAGAGACTTTGTGAATATGAGTAACTTAAGGATCTTGAGAAAGGAAGATTGTCTTGGGTTATCAGGGTGGGCCCAGTGTAAGCACAGGGGTCATTATAAGAGGCAAGTAGAGGAGCCAGAATCAGAGTAAGTGACATGATGATGGAAGCAGAGGTCAGAATGTTGGAGCTCTGAGCCAAGGAATGTGGGCAGCCTCTAGAAGCTGGAAAAGGCAAGGGGCGGATTCTACCCAAGAATCTCCAGAAGCAACACAACTCTACCAACACCTTGATTTTATCCTTATAGACCAATTTCAGATTTCTGACCTCCAGAACTGAAAGATAATAAATTTGTGTTGTTTTACACCACTAAGTTTATGGTGATTTCTTATAGTAGCAGTAGAAAACTAATATACTCCTTATAAGCCTGTATTTCTAACATGGAGCCTCAAGCCAACCTAATGCCTATAAAAGTTATGAAAGGTAAGGAAAGATCCTTCCTAAAAAGTTTATGATAGTCCTATTAGCAAATTGAATTGCACTCTAAATCACTGGATTCTAGAAAAATCGTTCCCTTTAACCACTTCTCATCAACTCTAAATTAGCTTTTATTGTAAGGCATACTATTATTTTATGTACCACTAAAAAGGGGGTGGGGGAAGATCCCAGGTGGGAATCACTGCATAGTAGATGATCCCACATACAGCTGGATAACTGTGTCAACAAAGTGCTAAACCCAGAGCAAAAGTGTAATGCTTATGCCAACCAGAAAGTGAGACCAAGGAAATTGGGAAATCTCAACCTAAGCACTAGGAAGAAGGAGGGAAATGAATTATCTCCTGAGAAAATAAATCCCAAGTCAGTGCTCATACAATGAATTCAACCTACAGGTGGATACAAAGATACAAGAAATCCTTAAGCAGAAGGTTTAATTTAAAATGGTCTCAGGTTGGTAGGCCCCTCGAGGTGACTGGCATAAGAAAACTGATTGTCTCTGGAAGAATGCTAATTCAATCCAGGCCAACAGTAATTATAAAATGCCATGAGTTGTAAGAGGCAATTTCAAGGATATTAAAATGTTTTTAAAAAAATCATATTTAAGAATCTATGAAATACGGTACATAGTCTTTGCTTTTCTGGAAAGTCCCTTGGTCATTTCTAAGATGAATATGCTAATATATCAAAAGTGTGTGTGTGTGAGTGTTTGTGTTCTTTTCCAACAATGATCATCAGGTTATTCAATGATCTTCCGTTTGCCTAATTTATTGTTGTCATGGATTGAATTATGTCCCCCCAAAAATATGTGTGTCAATTTGGCTGGGCCATGATTCCCAGTATTGTGTGGTTGTCCTCCGTTTTGTGATTATAGTTTTATGTTAAAGAGGGTTATGGTGGGATTGTAACACCCTTATGAAGGTCACATTCCTGACCCAATGTAAAGGGAGTTTCCCTGGGGTGTGGCCTGCACCATCTTTTATCTTACCAGAGATAGAAAGAAAGGGAAGCAAGCAGAGAGTGGGTGACCTCATACTACCACGAAAGCAGTGCCAGGAGCAGAGTGAGTCCTTTGGACCTGGGGTCCCTGCATGGAGAAGCTGCTAGTCCGGGGCAAGATCGATGAGAAGGCCAGCAGAGAGAGGGCCTTCCCCTGGAGCTGATGCCCTGAATTTGGACTTTTAGCTTACTTAACTGTGAGGAAATAAATTTCTGTTTGTTAAAGCCATCCACTTGTGGTATTTCTGTTATAGCAGCACTAGACGACTAAGACAATTGGACATTCCTCTATCTTTGCCTCCATGTAGCATTTAAAATGGTTCCCACTCTATCTGTCTTGAAACTCTTGTTTCTTCTTTGGCTTCTCTAACATTTCTTGCTTGCTTATGTCATCCCATTGGTCTGACTACTGCTTAGACCCCTTAGCAAGTCCCTCTTCTTCCACCTGGTCTTTAAGGAGTATTGTTTTTTAGAGTTAGCCTCGGTCATTTTCACTCCTACTCCATATTAGGCCAGCTTATCACTTCAAATGTTAATGAAACACAAGTCTCTATACCCAGCCAAGACCTCCCCTCCCCTACAATTTTACTTTTAAAAAACATGCTGAATATTTCAGAGTAACTTCACATTCAAACATTTCTAAAACAACATCCGTTCTTCCATTTCAAGGTTATTTCTTCTCCTGAATTTCTAAACTTTGGCACCTTTTCATCATTGAACCAAATGAATCAAGCTAGAAACCCCAAAGTCGTTTTTATTCTTCCTTTCCTTTACTCCTCTAAATAATTAAAAATCTGAATATGCTTTATTAAAATGTCTGTCATATGTGAACCAACTTTTCCCATTTGTACATTTTATGGAATCATCAGTTATTCCCAGACTATTACAATAACTTCATTACTCTTTCTGCCCCTAGTTTCACATCCTTACATCCATAATCCGTAGCACTGCTGAAAGGTATCATCATGAAAGATATCATAGCATATCCTTTCCTTTCTTAGAAACTCGTGACTATTTAATAATGTCCCATTCCTTAGGTTGGAATTGAAGGGTGTTTCCAATCTACTCCAAAGCTATCTTTTTACTCTCATCTTCTGTTAATGCCTCTCGGTGGCCACTTGCTTCATCTAATAAATACCAGCTGTTTTCACCCTTCTAGGCTTTGCTTAAGCTACAATCTCTACCTTAAATGTTTTCCCTATTTTTTTTCTCTGCCGGTTGAAATTTTACTTAATTTTCATGACTTTAACTCAAATGCTTTATTCCCTAAAAAGCATCTCTTGATGAGCTGAATCCGAATTGATCATCCTCTAGGCTGTCTTCCAATGACACTTATTTAAACCTATTAAAATGTAAGATTTATGAAGCCTGACTACTAGAGTCTTTTTCCTAATTATTAGATAAATTATGTTGTATTCATCTTAGCAGACAAAAATGATATGTGAATAGTATATATTCAAGAATATTTTATTGGTTTAATACATCCATGTTTAAAAGTAGGTAAATCTGATCCTGCTCACACTTTCAAACCTGAGAGACTTACAGTGCCATTCATGAAAATGGGTAAGCTAAAAAAAAAAAAAATACAAAAGGAAGCAAATAACCCGAGTAAGAAATGAGATGGGTGGTACCACAACAGACCCAACTGAAATTAAAAGAATCCTAACAGAATATTATGAAAAACTGTACTCCAAGAAATCTGAAAACTAGAGAAAACGGGCACAAATTTCTAGAAACACACTACCTACCTAAACTATCACAAACAGAGGTACAACAACTACATAAACCTATAAAAAAAGAAGAGATTGAAAAGGTAATTTAAAAACTCTCAACAAAGAAAGCCCTGGTCCTGATAGCTTCAGTGGAGAATTCTACCAAATTTTCAGAGAAGAGTTAACACCACTACTAATAAAGGTCTTTCAGAGCATAGAAAAGGATGGAATACTCCCAAACTCAACTATGAAGCCAGCATAGCCCTGATACCAAAACCAGGTAAAGACACCACAAAAAAGAAGATTACAGACCAATATACCTCATGAACATAGATGCAAAAATTGTCAGCAAAATTCTAGCCAATAGAATTCAACAACATATCAAAAAAATAATTCACCATGACCAAGTGGGATTCATATGAGGTATGCAGGGATGGTTCAATATTAGAAAAAGAATTAATGTAATCCATCACATAAATAAAAAAAAAAAAAACAAGAACCACATGATCTTATCAAATTGATGCAGAAAAGGCATTTGACAAAGTCCAACACTCATTCATGAGAAAAACTCAGCAAAATAGGTATAGAAGGGAAATTCCTCAACATAATGAAGGACATTTATACAGAGCCAACATCATCCTAAATGGAGAGAGTCTGAAAGCATTATCCTTGAGAATGAGAACCAGACAAGGATGCCCTCTATCACCACTCTTATTCAACATTGTGCTGGAGGTCCTAGCCAAAGCAGTTAGGCTAGAAAAAGAAAGGCATCCAAATTGGTAAGGAAGAAGTAAAAGTATCCCTATTTGCAGATGGTATTATCTTATACAAAGAAAACCCCAAAGAATCCACAAGAAAATTGTTGGGACTAATAGAATATTTCAGCAAAGTATCCAGATACAAGATAACCGTACAAAAATCAGTTAGATTCCTCTACACCAACAAAGAGAACTTCAAAGAGGAAATCACCAAATCAGTACCATTTACAATAGCCCTCAAGAAGGTAAAATACTTAGGAATAAATCTAACCAGAGAGGTAAAAGACCTATACAAAGAAAACTCCAAAACAGTACTGCAAGAAACCAAAAGAGACCTACATAGATGGAAAAACATACCTTGCTCATGGATAGGAAAACTCAGCATCATGAAAATGTCACTTCTACCCAAAGCGATCTACAGATACAATGCAATCCCGATCCAAATTCCAATGACTTTTTTAATGAGATGGAGAAACAAATCACCACCTTTGTATGGAAGGGGTAGAGGCCCAGGATAAGTAAAGCATTACTCAAGAAGAAGAACAAAGTGGGAGGCCTCACACTACCTGCTTTTAGAACCTATTATACTGCCATGGTAGTCGGAACAGCTTGATACTGGTACAACAACAGATACGTAGACCAGTGGGATAGAATTGAGAATCCAGACATAAATTCATCCACCTATGAGAAGCTGATATTTGACAATGGCCCAAAGTCCGTTAAATGGGGAAAAGACAGTCTCTTTAACAAATGGCACTGGCATAACTGGATATCCATCTGCAAAAAAATGAAACAAGACCTGTAGCTTACATCATGCACAAAAACTAACTCAAAATGGATCAAAGACCTAAATATAAAATCTAAAACGATACAGATCATGGAGGAAAAAATAGGGACAATGCTAGGAGCCCTAATACATGGCATAAACAGAATCCAAAACATTGCTAACAATGCACAAACACCAGAAGAGAAACTAGATAACTGGGAGCTCTTAAAATCAAACACTTAATGCTCATCGAAAGACTTCACCAAAAGAGTAAAAAGACAACCTACAGACTGGGAAAAATTTTTGGCTAAGACATAACCAATAAGGGCCTAATTTCTAAAACCTACAAGACTGCAAAACTTCAACCACATTGAGAAGGGACAGTGTTGACATGTTATGGGGTTGTTAACCATTGTTAGAAAACAATATGTGTACTGACTGTTTAATGAGAAACTATTCTGTAAACTTTCATCTAAAATACAAGTAAAAAAAAATTTCAACCACAAAAAGACAAATAACCCTATTAAAAAATGGGCAAAGTATATTAACAAGGACTTCAGCAAAGAAGACATTCAGGTGGCTAACAGATACATGAGGAAATGCTCATGATCATTAGCCATTAGAGAGATGCAAATCAAAACTACAATGAGATACTACCTCACCCCAGCAGGGCTAACATTAATCCAAAAATACACAAAATAATAAATGTTGGAGAGGTTGTGGAGATACCGGAACACTTGTACACTGCTGGTGAAAACATAAAATGATACAACCACTTTGGAAATCAATTTGGCTCTTCCTTAAAAAGTTAGAAGTACCGTACAGTCCAGCAATCTCACTCCTTGGAATATATCCTAGAGAAATAAGAGCCGTCACACAAATAGATATATGCACACCCATGTTTATTGAAGCACTGTTCCCAATAGAAAAAAGATGGAAACAACCTAGGTTCCCATCAACAGATGAATGGATAAAAAATTATGGTATATTCACATAATAGAATATTACACAATGATAAAGAACAATGATGAATCCGTGAAACATCTCATAACATGAATGAATCTGGACGGCCTTATGCTGAGTGAAATTAGTCAATTGCAAAAGGACAAATGTTGTATGAGACCACTATTATAAGAACTTAAGAAAAGGTTTAAACCCAGAAGAAAACACTCTTTGATGGTTATGAGGGTGGGGAGGGAGGGAGAGGGGAATTCACTAACTAGATAGTAGACAAGAATTATCTTAGGTAAAGGGAAGAACAACACACAGTACAGGGGAAGTCAGCACCACTGGACTAAACCAAAAGCTAAGACATTTCCTGAATACAACCAAACACTTCAAGGTACAATGTAGCAGGGGCAGGGGTCTGGGGACCATGATTTCAGGGGACATCTAGATCAATTTACAGAACAAAGTTTATTAAGAAAATGTTCTGCATCCTACTTTGGTGAGTGGCATCTGGGATCTTAAAAGCTAGCGTGTGGCCATCTAAGTTGCATCAATGGGTCCTAACCCACCTGGAGCAGAGGAGAATGAAGAACACCAAAGACACAAGGAAAATATTAGCCCAGGAGACAAAAGGTGCCACATAAACTAGAGACTCCCTCAGCCTGAGACCAGAAGAACTAAATGGTGCCGGGGTACCACGAAAGAAAGCCCAACAGGGAATACCACAGAGAGTCCCTGAAGGTGCAGGAGAAAAGTAGGGTGCAGAACTCAAATTGTGGTAAAAAGACAAAACTTAATGGCCTGACTGAGACTGGAGGAACCCCAGAAGACATGGCCCTAGGAATCTCTGTTAACCTAGAATTAAAACCATTCCGGAAGCCAAGTCTTCAAAGCATAGATTGGACTATAAGACATAAAATGATACTCGTGAAGAGTGTGCTTCTTAGTTCAAGTAGATATATGAGACTAAATGGGCAGCTCCTGTCTGGAAGTGAGATGAGAAGGCAGAAAGAGATAGGAGCTGGTTGAATGGACACGGGAAATCTGAGATGGAAAGGAGGGGGGTGCTGTCACATTATAGGGATAGCAACTAGGGTCACATAACAATGGGTGTATAAATTTTTGTAGGAGAAACTAACTTGAGTTGTAAACTTTCACCTAAAGCACAATTAAAAAAAAAATGGGAAAGCTAGATAGAGTAGCTTCTCTGTCAGAAATTGTCACCAGCTTGTTGAGTACACATGGAAGGATTAAAAAACAAGAGTTGAATTTATAATCTAATATCTCTAAAGGGAAAATATAAAGAGAGAAACCAGAGACTATTCAATGAGCTTCGGAAAAATACTAATTTGGAAGGAGGACAAATAATTGCCAGATGTAGAGAAAATGAAGAAATGAAAGGTCAAAGGAAAGATAGGGTCGATCTGTTACATGATACTGACTTTGTACTTTTTTATTAGCATCTTATTTCTAGACTATAAAATGTAGACACCACAGAATTGGAAATACAGGCTGATATACTTACAGAGATGGCTAGGTGACTTATTTTGCACTGGAAATGTTCTCATAGGTTTCAGTTAAAATACATGGACAAGACTTTTTTTGACTGAGTTATTATGTGCCATTGAGTCGATTCTGACTCATAATGACCCTATTTGACAGAGTAGAACTGCCCATAGGTCTTTTCTCCTGCAGAGACACTGGGAAGGAGTATTCTTCCAACTATCTGCCTAAGGAACTGGAGCAGAAGCAGGACTTGGCCTTTTTTTTTCTATCTATTTTAATTCTTACATTAAATCATAACATGTAGCTGAGCTTTAATGCTCACACTTCACATGAAAACCTAAAATGCACATTTAATGGAAATGAAATTCTTAAATCATATTACTTTATGATGCATGATTTAAGAGTTTCATTCCAATTAAGTATGTGTGTAAAGTTATAATTATTGCTAGTCTGCCTTTCTATTTATACTTTTACCCCTTCTCAAAAGGCTTAATGAGTTTATTGGATAATTTTGGGAGGTGAAACCTAAATCTTATGGCTTCTTTATTTCATTTGAAGTTCTAAATGCAACATCTTCCCTTTGGTGTTTGGTTACATAATGGATAACATAGTTAATCCATCTTCTCCTGATGATAATTCTGGCCTTTACTTAAAAAGTGTCATAATTTAAGTATAAATCTAACCAGTAGACGCTGTTTCTTCGCTAGGATTATGGCAAGGCAGATTGAGAGTAACTGATGAGTTCTGTCACCATCTGCCAAGAGCATCAGAACAGTCCTCTATGGCTGTCTTCTTAACGGGAAAATGAGCAGGTTTATGTACATCTCTGGCTACTCTGGCACCAAATAAATCTCTTAAGAATCTTTGCATCCCTTTAGAGAGTGTTAATTTGGAGGCAATTACAGAATGACAGGTGGAAAGCAAAAGTAAAACCACAGCTGCACTCCCTTAAATATTGCCTATAAACAATCGGAAATAACCTAGGATGCTTCAATGATGTTACAAGATGGGGTTGTCAGCAAGTCATTGCTGCTCTTTCCCAGTGGGGATGCCCTGAAGACAGCAAGTGATGTTTTATGTGTTGCCAAACTATAAAATACAATGTGTTCTTGTTTGCTGTTCCCAGTGACCTGCCAGTATGGAATTCTCATTTGCATCATATGAGGATTGTGGCCAGCATTTTTCCTTTTGTTAGATGTCACTTTGTGCAATATATGTAAAATCTCATGATTTACTGATAGTATATTTTAGAAAGTAAAACTGTAAGATTTGAAAATTTAAAAAATAGATGTTATATTCAAAAGATAAATCTATCCTTATCAACTCATAAAAATAGATACCACTTAGAATTTTGAAGAGTACCCTACATATAAAAAAACAAAAAAACCAAACCCATTGCCATTGAGTCGATTTTGACTCATAACAACCCTATATACATATTTAAATTATTAAACATATTTACTAGAGTTATAAGTATCTCATTTAATAGTAAAGGAAAAAAATATCTTGTAAACTTGGAGATTAGAGAATCCCTAGATATTCAACAGTTAATACATACATGCAGTATCAAAAGGAAAATGGCAGACTCCATAAGTAATTGCATAATCCACTCTATGAATTAACAGTCGTTGACATCTTGTTAGGTCATTCAGTAATCCTCTGACCTTCTTTGATAATCATCAGTATGAGCAGTAGTTGAAATTCTCTGAAAGGAATTAAGAGTAACTAATGCATTATGCCCATTTATGAGCTTATGTTCTTTATTATTTCCCATCAACAATTCTCATTAATTAGTAAAAAGTTAAACTCTTTCCTGATTGCCTCTGTGTCCTGATCACATCTAGGGACAAGATGAATTAGGAAGTTGGGAAATGAGGCTTGATCTTGAAGGCTTATTGATTTCATGTCACTCTTTCCATGAAACAAAGCACATGCTCTGACAATTCAGCAACTTTGCCCTGGGAATTATTAACATGAGAAACAGTTTTTCTTTTCTTATTTGATGAGATTCTATCTTCCTTTCTCCAACATGCTCTAATTTCTTTACCCAAGTAATTCCTTTGCAATCATAGAAGGGAAAGAGTTAACAGTGGTTTTGTAAATTTTCCTCTAGCCTTGGATATGTTGAGGATTTTGACCCTTCCTAAGTTCTCTTTGTAACATCAACTCAAATAATAATTAGTAGGTTACTTATACTAAAGCCAAGATGAGGACTATGTACCAGACCACTCACTTACTGCCAAGTTATGGGTAACTCATACTGATGAGATGTAATGTCCACAAGTAAAAGGGATGGTCATATACCTGTGATAAGATACATGACTAGTTGCATTAGTCATTGGCACCTGAGTAAGCTCTGTGACTAGCTAAATTGCTATAGAACTGGTGAGTTCTTTGAGATAAGATTGTCTACATACACTTAATCTTGTGTTTTAAGACCATGAAGGTCTTGAGTATGAAATGAGTGGGACACTGGAAGCTGTGCCTGGGATTCAGGAGACCTATCCTGTGCTACTGCTGTGCATACTATGCTATTTCCTATAATGTATCCTTTCTTAAAGCAAAGTGTCTTAGTTTTCTAGTGCTGCTGTAACAGAAATACCCCAAGTAGATGGCTTTAACGAAGAGAAATTTATTCTCTCACAGTCTAGTAGGCTACAAATCCAAACTCAGGGTGTCAGCTCCAGGGGAAGGCTTTCTCTGTCAGCTCTGGGGAAAGTCCTTGTCATCAGTCTTCCCCTGGACTAAGAGCTTCTCTGTGCAGGAACCCTGCAGTCCAAAGGATGTGCTGTGCTCCCAGTGCTGCTTTCTTGGTGGTATGAGGTCCCTGTGTCTCTCTGCTCACTTATCTCTTTTATATCTCAAAAGCGATTGGCTTAAGACACAATCTGTTCTTGCAGATCTCATCAACATAACTGCCGCTGATCCATCTCATTAGCGTCATAGTGATAGGATTTACAACACATAGGAAAATCACATCAGATGACAAAATGGTGGACAATCATGCAATACTGGGAATCACTGCCTAGCCAGACTGATACATATGTTTTTGTGGGACACAATTCCATCCGTGACACAAAGTAAACTTGGTGAATCCTGCATTTGACTTATAACACATATCCAAAAATCAGTGCTATTAGTGACACACACTACTTTAAGATATGACTTACTTTAGGAAGACCACAGACCCACCCACGGAGTGCCAAGAGGACACACCATTCACCATAACGGTTAGGAAAACATTTGTGAAGGGAGCTTCAGTATACTTGAAGAGTACTGTGATTGCTATTTTATGTAAGTTGCATTTGACAGTGGGAACTGCTCTAACTGAATCAAGACACCTAATTACTGTGGAGCTGATTGGACCCTGTGGTGGTAGGGGCCAAGGGACACTTAATTACCAAAGATGAGGTGGGGGTGTTTACCTTAATGGACAGCAGAATCAAAGCAGTAATCAGAATAGTATGACTCTTATGGATTTATGATGGTGGCTACTTAGTCACGGTGTCCCTAGGAATGAAATGAATGGGAAATCTACTAAATATTTACTTGATCTGTTAAGCAGAAGAATTCTAGGTCAAGGGAATTGCAATCTAACTCAAATCACAGGAATAAAGAGTCAAGGCCCTTCAATCAATTCCCAGCTTTGAGTCAGTTTACAGACCACAACCCCTTGAATGAAGGGTAGGCCAGGTCTCCTTGAAGAAGGACCCCACTATGCTGCCAAAAATTTATGCTGTTAATCTTTCTCTCAGCTGTCCCCAAAGAGATCTACAGTCTTTAACCAGAGTAACTGGTCATTGGGGAAAAGGAAATAATCATAATTTGGGGGGATTATTGGACACTGGCTCTGAACTGACACTAATTACAGGAGACCTAAAACATCACTGTGGCCCACCAGTCAGATTTGGGGTATATGGAGGTCAGGTTATTAATGGAGTCTTAGCTCAGATCCATCTTAGGGTGGGTCCAGTATATCTTCAAACTCATAGTGATTTCTCTAGTTCCAAAGAGTGCAACTGGCAGAACCCCCACATTGGATACTGGACATGTGGAGTAAGGGCTATTATGTTAGGAAAACCCTAGTGGAAGCCATTAAAACTGCCCCTACCTAGGAAAATAGTAAACCAAAAGCAGTACTGCATTCCTGGAGGGATTGCAGAGATTACTGCCACCATCAAGGACTTGAAGGATGCAAGGGTGGTGATTCCCACTACATCCCCATTCAAATCGTCTGTTTGGCCTGTGCAGAAAATGGATGGATCTTGGAGAATGACTGTGAAGTATCGTAACCTTAACCAGGTAGTGACTCCAGTCGCAGCTGCTGTTCCAGATGTAGTTTCATTGCTTGCGCAAATTAATACATCTCTTGGTAACTGGTATGCAGCTATTGATCTCGCTAATCTCATTTCCTCCATACCATTTTGAAGGACCACCAGAAGCAGTTTGCCTTTAACTGGAAAGGCCAGTAGTACACCTTCACTGTCCTACCACCGAGGCATATCAGCTCTCCAGCCTTATGTCATAATTTAGTCCACAGGAACCTTGATCACCTTTCCCTTCCACAAGACGTCATACTAGTCCATTACATTGATGATATTATGCTAATTTGACCTGGTAAGGAAGAAGTATCAATGACTCTAGACTTATTGGTAAGACATTTGTGTGCTGACCTGCTGCCATCGAGTGGATTCCGACTCATAGCGACTCTCTAGGACAGAGTAGAACTGCCCCATAGGGTTTCCAAGGAGCGGCTGGTGGATTCGAATGGTCAAACTTTTGGTTAGCAGCCGATCTCTTAACCACTGTGACACCAGGGCTCCATTTGGGTGCCAGAGGATGGGAAGTTAACCTGACAAAAATTCAGATACCTTCTACCTCAGTGAAACTTCTAGGGATCTAGTGGTGTGGGTCACATCAAGATATTCCTTCTAAAGTGAAGGATAAGTCGTTGCTTCTGGCCCCTCCTACAACTAAAAAGGAGGCACAACACCTAGTGGGCCTCTTTGGAATTTGGAGGCAACATATCCGTCATTTGTGTTTGCTACTCCAGCCTGTTTATCAAATGGCTCAAAAAGCTGCTAGTTTTGAATGGGGCCCAGAACAAGAGAAGGCTCTGAAACAGGTTCAGACTGCTGTGCAAGCCACTCTGCCATTTGGGCCATATGGATCCAGCTGATCCAGTGGTCCTTGAAGTGCCAGTGGCAGACAGAGATGTTGTTTGGAGTCTTTGGCAGGCCCCTATTGGTGAATCACAGCACAGACCCTTAGGATTTTGGAGCAAAGCCCTGCCATCCTCTGCAGATAACTACTCTCCTTTTGAGAAACAGCTTTTGGCTTGTTACTGGGCCTTAGTGGAGACTGAACGCTTAACAATGGGCCACCAAGTCATCATGCAGCCTGAGCTGCCTGGCATGAACTGGGTGTTGTCTGACCCACAGAGTAATAAAGTGGGACATGCACAGCAGCACTCCATAATAAGTGAAAGTAGTACATATGAGATTGGGCCCGAGCACAACCTGAAGGCACAAGTAAGTTACACAAAGAAGTGTCCAAATCCCATGGTCACATCCCCTGTCACATTACTTTCCCTCTCCCAGTCTGCACCTATGTACTATGGGGAGTTCCTTATGATCAGTTGAATGAGGAAGAGAAAACTCATGCCTGGTTTATGGATAGTTCTGCATGATATGCAGGCACCACTTGAAAGTGGATAGTGGCAGCACTACAGCCCCTTTCTGGGACCTCCCTAAAGGACACTGGTGAAGGGAAATCCTCCCAATGGACAGAACCTCGAGCAGTGCTCCTGGCTGTTCACTTTGCTTGGAAGGAGAATTGGCCAGATATGCGATTGTGTTGGCTATTCATAGGCTGATTTGTAGGCTATGGCCAATGGTTTGGCTTGATAGTCAGGGACTTGGAAAGAACATGGTTGGAAAGTTGGTGACAAGGAGATATGGGAAAGAGGCATATGGATAGTCCTCTCTGAATGGGCCAAAGAAGTGAAGATATTTGTGTCTCATGGGAATGCTCACCAACAGGTAACCTCAGCAGAGGAGAATTTTAACAGTCAAGTGGATTGAATGATATGTTCTGTGGATACCAGTCAGCCTCTTTCCCCAGCCACTCCTCTTGTTGCCCAATAGACTTATGAAAAAAGTGGCTATGGTGGCAGGAATAGAGATTATACATGGACTCAGCAACATGGACTACCACTCACCAAAGACAATTTGACTACAGCCACTACTGAGTGTTCAGTCTGCCAGCAACAGAGACCAATACTGAGTCCCCAGTATGGCACCATTCCTCGAGGTGATCAGCCAGTAACCTGGTGGCAGGTTGATTACATTGGACCTCATCCATCATGGAAAGGGAAGTGTTTTTTTTTCTTACTGGAATAGAAACTTATTCTGCATATGGATCTGCCTTCCTTGTATGCAGTACTTCTGCCAAAACTACCATCTGTGGGCTTGCAGAATGCCTTATCCACCATTATGGTATCCCACACAGCATCACCTTGGATTGAGGGACTTACTTTACAGAAAATGAAGTGTGGCAATGGGCCTATGCTCATAGAATTCACTGGTCTTACCATGTGCCCCATCATCTGGAAGTAGCTGGCTTGATAGGAAGATGGAATGGCCTTTTAAAGACACAGTTATGGTGCCAGCTAGGTGGCAGTACTTTCCAGGGTGGGAGCAGTGTTCTTCAGGAGGCTGTATATGCTCTAAACCAGTATCCAATTTATGCAGCTATTTCTCCCATAACCAGGATTCACAGGTCCAGGAATCAAGGGGTGGAAATGGGAATGGCACCACTCACCATTACCCCTACTGACCCACTCACAAAATTTTTACTTCCCATCCCTATGACCCTATGCTCTTCAGGTCTAGAGGTCTTAGTTCCAAAGGGAGGAGTGCTCCCACGAGGAGACACAACATTGATTCCATTGAAGTGGAAGGTAAGAATGCCACCCAGTCACTTTGGGCACCTTGTACCTCTGGATCAAGAGGCAAAGAAGGGAGTTACCATTCTGGCTGGTGTATTGATCCTTATTACCAAAGGGAAATTGGATTGATACTACATAATGGAGGTAAAGAAGAGTATGTCTGGAATACAGGAGATCCCTTAGGATGTCTCTTAGTAATAACATACCCTATGATTAAAGTCAATGGAAAACAACAGCAACCCAATCCTGACATGACTACTAATGGCCCAGACCCTTCAGGAATGAAAGTTTGAATCACCCCACCAGGAAAAGAACCATGACCAGCTGAGGTGCATTCTGAGGGCAAAGTATGACTTTGTAATTGTCTTCATTTAGAGATTATGTATAGTTTAAGGAGATGTGAATAGATGCCAAGTTGACAATGAATGGAATGTGATGGTTAATGTTCTGTGTCAACTTGATTAGGTCATGGTTCTCAGTGGTTTGGCAGACTTTGGACTGATTGCTTTTCCATAATGTAATATAATATAATCACCTCTATGATGTGATCTGATGTGATCAGCCTATCAGGTATAAGGGGAGTTTCCTCAGGGAGTGGCCTGCATCCAATATATATGGACATTCTGGCAAAGCGCAGTCTATTGTTCTCCATCCTGCATCCAACTCATCATCCTGTGACCCCTTGTTCTTGGCACCTGAGTCAGCAGCCTGCCGCCTGACCTTCAGATCTTATGATTTCCCAGCTCCCACGACCGCATAAGCCAACAGCCTTCTGCTGATCTGCCAATTTTGGGTTTGTCATCCTCTGCAACCACGTGAGTCAGGAGAAGCTTCCAGCCTGACGCCTAACCTACGGATTTGGCACTTGCCAGCCTCCACAACTGTGTGAGCCATTTTCTTGAGATAAATATCTGTTTGTTTACATATATAAGCTTTACTGGTTTTGTTCTTCTAGAGAACCCAGCCTAAGACAGCATCCAACATTTTTATTCTCATTATCAAAACCTACAATTATACAATAGTAGCATTTCTAGCATTGAAAATGTGCTCAGATATTTGAAAGGCACACATTTTATATATTAAGAAGAATACTCAAAATCTCCCAACTCATCACCACTTTCTGAATTTAAAGAATTAAAGAACACATAGGGAATTTTATAACATACAGCATCAGTCCCAAACAATAAGACGATTCTCTTGGAATGCTAATTTAAGATCATTTTCTTTCAATCATAAAAGTTTCTTTTCTCTTGCTTTCCCTTCCTTTTGTTCCACTCACATCTATTGGGTATTATTTTAAGCACTGGGAATATGAATATAAAAGCAAACTCTTATTCTCAAGGAACTCACAGATTAGAGAGGAGGTAAGAGTTAAAACAATTTACAGTGGAGTGTTATTTGCATGATGATAAGGAACATAAACTGTTAAGCACTCCACTGCCAGCCAAAAGCTTGGTGGTTCTAACCCACCCAGAGGCACCTTGGAAGACGCCTGGAGATCTCCTTCTAAAAGGTCACAGCCTTGAAAACCCTACTCTGCACACATGGTGTCTCCATGAGTCAGAATTGACTCAACAGCAACTAACCACAACAACAAGGAGGACGTGCAGAGAGAAAAAGAAATGATAGTGGTGGCATTTTCTTTCTGTGATGATTTTGTATTCACAGGTTTTTAAATTCAGTTTTACCTTATTAATATTGGGGAAAAATTAACCTAGAGAGGAGGAGGAAGAGGAAACAAGCTATGCCTGAGTTTCAGAATAACAATGAAATGCCTATTGCTTGTCTTCAGAAGAAGATGATTATAACATAGTCATGTTGTAGGGAAAGAATGATGTGCCCTGTCAAAGATGATCTGCATTCTAAAAGAATTGAAGGCCTCAAAACCAATACATCTTTTTTATTTATGTTTAGTAAAGCAGTTTTTAGGAGCTCCTTCTAAAATATTACTAGTGATTTAGAAGGAATAAATGTACTTGCCAGTAACCATTATTTGAAGCAGTATTAAAATATGACTAGTAAGTAAAATGATTTAATGGACGTGCTTATAATTCATCTCGCTCATTTGGGATATACTTGTATGAGAAGAAAATCTGTTGGTATAATTTGATACAATGCTGCCTTGAACAGTGAATATAGGAAAAAGTTATTTGAAAAACAGGCAAATTTAGGATCTATAACATAGTGGTCTGGGAAGCACTGTTGTCTACTCCTTGATTCCGCCACAGGCCTCAACTCCTAGGTTCCTACGCCCTTGGCCCTAAGATTCCTAGTGTTTTAGTTTTAGAGGATGTCATGGATTGAATTGTGTCCCCCGAAAATGCGTGTATCAATTTGGCAGGGCCATGATTCCTGGTATTGTGTGATCCTCCAGCATTTTGCCATCTGATATGATTTTCCTATGTGTTGTAAATCCTGCCTCTATGATGTTAGTAAGCGGGGATGGGCGGCAGTTGTGTTGATAAGGCAGGACTCAGTCTATGGGATTGGATTATGTCTTGAGCTGGTTTCTTTTGGTATATAAAAGAGAAGTGAGCAGAGAGACGGGGACCTCATGCCACCAAGAAAGCAGTGCCGGGAGGAGAGCACATCCTTTGGACCTGGGGTTCTTGCATGGAGAAGCTCCTAGTCCAGGAGAAGATTCATGAGAAGGATCTTTCTCTAGAGCTGACAGAAATAGAAAGCATTCCCCTGGAGCTGTCGCCCTGATTTTGGACTTCTAGCCTACTGTGAGGAAACAAATTTGTCTTTGTTAAAGCCATCCACTTGTGGTATTTCTGTTACAGCAGCACTAGATAACGAAGACAGGATAAAAGAGGGTTGGAAGTAAGAATAATGTAAGAAAATTATATTCAAAAGAAGTGTTGAATAAGTCAGAAAGAATACTTGGAGATTCTTAAGATGTCCAGCTAGATGGCTTTTGGTTTTGTTGTTGTTACCTGCTGTTGAATTGGTCCCCAACTCACTGGGACCCCATGCACAATGGAATGAAAAGCTGTCTGGTCACGGATTGGTCCATTGTGATCCATAGGGTTTTCATTGGCTGATTTTTCCTTTAAAGTTACTAAATCAAGAAGAGCATCGGTGTGCCCTCTCCTACACTGCTTGCAGTAGAATGAATTGGCACACACTCCTATAAACCCTTTTAGCAATACACACCAAAAGTCTTAAAAATACCTATGTTTTATTTTATTTTTTTTTTAAAGTTCCACCTCTAGGAGTTTATAATAAACAAAAAGAGATACAGAAAAATGCTACATGCACAAAGATGTTCACTATGTAATTGTATAATATAATTAATATTAAATTAATATCAATTAACATAAAAATAAATGATTTTATGATAAATATTATGGAAGACAATACTGTCACTTAAATGGTTTTAATAAATACTTTTTTCATGGCATAGAGAAATGCAAATAATATAAATCCAAACCAAACCCATTGCTGTCGGTTTGGTTCCAACTCATAGTGACCCTATAGCACAGAGTAGAACTGCCTCAATAGGGTTTCCAGGGAGTGGCTGGTGGGTTCAAACTGCTGACCTTTTGGTTAGGAGCCATAGCTCTTAACCACTGAGCTGCTAGGACTCCACAAATAGTATTATAAGTAAAACAGAACAATAAAAATATCACTTACAGTATGGTGGCTATAAACATATATGTATATGTATATTTATGTTTGTATATATGCATATATATATATACATGTGCGTGTGTGTATGTGTGTAGTGCATAGATGTATTTAATATTCAGGGGAAAATTACCATTGCTTTCAATAACTTAGCACAAAGCAAAAATACATTCAAATATCATCTGCCTTTTTATATTGGTGATAACTTTATGGATAAATACATTTATTCTGCATTTTTTTACATTTTTTATTAAAATATAACTTATTTTTAAAATCAGAGAAAATGCTTCTACACTTCAAACAACATATAGATATTTTATTTGGCGTTTTGAAATAAAAATTTTAAGGTATAATTTACCATGATTTAATATGGCACCCATTATCCAGAACTATCTTATATGGCGACAGGACATGAGAGATGATCCTCATGAAATCAAGTCTTGTTATGTGCCTTAAAGAAGATCATAGGACACTCATCATCTTGCCAATACTGCCATGGTGCATTTTTTAAAGTAACTCCAGAAACTTATATCTTCTGAAATATAATCAATGCCAGAAATTATGTAATTTTAACAAAAACAAGTGTAAGTCAAATAATATGACAATAAAGCCCCTGACACTAGGGAAAGGTGGTCCTACAGGGACCATTTTAGCATAATGCAGTGTAAAATCTGGGCAGCGGATGCTTTGCTCTCTAGCACCTGCTGCTTTGTGCCCTCTAGGGAGGTGTCTTGTGGTGTGTAATCTTATAGCTCTCTCATCTATTATAGATGAGAGATCCCGGCACAGAACTCAACATTGAGAAACATGATTTGGGTTTGTGATAGTTCCTGAACGACTAGGGAGTCTGTAAACCAAAAATACAATATTATTTCTCCACTACTCATTTTTTGGGGGGCCAGAGTTACTGTTTATATGGTTTATATATTACAGTTTAAATGGAAGCCAGTATTATTAAGTTTAGAAAATCACAGTGTAGACCAGCTGAAAGTTTACAACTAAGCAGCAAAAAAGTTAAAAATTCCTGCCAGGGATAAGTAAATTTGGTTTGTTTACTTAAACAATAGCAGATAGAGTTCCTGTTCCCAGTATAATATTGTTTAATAGAAAGACCACATCTGAATTCCATTATATTTCTCATCTGCATATATAAACTGCCGATTTATGCTTTTATAAAGTCTACTCTCAGAAAATTTTCAAGTTAAAATGTGTATGAAAGCATAAAATATAACCCCCAAAAATTGAAATGCAATGCCTGTGGCTAAAATGCAATGGAGAAAATCATAAACTTCTCTCCTAGAATGTTTTTCTTTTTCATTTTTTCCTATCTTGATTTCTTTGCTCTAATTCAGTGCAGTTAACTCAGATACCCAAAGCACACAACAGGAAGAATAGCTTAGTGAGATGGCAAAACATGTGGAGAGCATTATAGCCCCAATATGGAAAAAGATACTTAATGAGAGGCTAGGTCATTGAAATTTCTATATAACCTACCTGAGAAGGCTAAAGACAGAATGTGGCAATTGCTCCAACCCCCCTCTCTGTAGTCATACATATCAGTGTCACCTCCTCTTTTTCCCTGACAGTCTCTCCGAGTTCTGCTTTGATTCTGCCGTTCCTTCCTTTAGTCCATAATTCAGTGTTGCATGCCCATTAAAATTCACCCCAGCTTCTGTCTGAAGGCATCAGATAGCTACTGAGGCATCCAGTAATTGCGGGTTCAGATCTTGTAGACTAGAGGAGTACATTGGAATAACCGCAAATTTGTGCATTCCATTTTGCTTTTGGGATATTTGCCAAAATTTGGAATGGAACAAAAGGCTGAGAAGTACTGCAAAGGACCTCTGCCAATGGGTAGAAAATCCGGCAAAGCTCAAGGCAATCTCTCAGGAACTTGGAGCCAAATACTGGAGTTTGGGACTTCTGAAATGTCTAGACTTTGAGAAACTGAGATTCCCCCCAGAAAGGGGAGCACAGAGACGTGAAGCATATGCTACACACTAGTTTTTTTGTTTTGTTTGTTTTTATGTTTTGTTTTGTTTCCCTTAAGACATTTTCCAAGGGCAAGAGACCAAGAAGTCAAGCAGAAAATAGCTGGAATTCAGAGAAAAAACTGAGGGTAGCCCACTGTGTTGGGGACACAAGCACTGGGGTACATTTTAGTACACAGTACATCTCCCTAAATAAAGCATTGTGGTTGTAGCTTTTCACTCTAAATTATGGCTGCAAATTAAACTCATATTTGAGATGTCATTCAGTCAGGTAAAACTAGTAAATTCCGTTTGTATATATTTCCTTGAATCACTTTCGTAGTCATGATTTGGTTTACTACCACTGACATTCAAAAAAGGTCTGCCTTTTTTGGGCAGTAAAGCTCAGTGAAGGTTATTTTATCATCTGTAGATTAAGATTAAAAGTAAATAATGCATACTTTATTTCCCTAATTTAGCTACTAATGTTAAAATATAAATTAGGAAAAAAAAGATTTGGTTAAAGTTAAAGTGATTGTAAAGGTAACAAGTTATAACAGTAAATGCTTGCATTTTAATCAATTTTTATACAGTTTTTAGTTCAAATTGGCAGCATATTCTTAAAATATCATCAATCAAAGCATACCTGCTATGCATGACTAGTTGTCAGTTCTTGCCACAGGCAACTCCACATGCGAGTTTGATATCACCCAAACTGGTCCATACTCCGTTTCAGGAGATGAGTACAATGATCATGCACCTGGATGTCACAATAATGCCAACTTGTTATAAAAATTTCTAAATGTACAGACTCAATTTCAGTACCTATTTCATTTTGGAATTGTAAAAAAATCAGTGGACTAGAACAGGTATGCAGACTATACTTTAACTAGCACAACACTAGAGGGCTCTTCCAATTCTAAAAATAGCAGATTTCATTGCTTCTCTATTACACTATAATTTCAATCTTAAAAAAAAAGTTAAAAGAGGAGCAATTTAATTTTCTTTGTAAAAGAATCTGTTGGCTCTAAAAGCAATGACTAGAGGTATATTGACAAATACTTGCAAAGATAAAACAGAGAATATGAATCTGTATATGAAGTTTGATGATATTTGAAAGTAATCATGAGACATAAATTTTGGAGCCAAATTACAGTCAAATAGGAAGAAAATATCTTCAAGTTTACTAATAATAATTGTAAGTGTTATGGGAAAGTCTTTTATCCAAAGATCATATTATGCATGACCAAAGCACCAAATCCATTACTGTCAAGTAGATTCTGAGTCATAGTGACCCTATAGGATGGAGTAGAATGTCTCATAGGGTTTACAACGCTGTAGTCTTTACAGAAGCATATTGTCACATCTTTCTCCTGTGGAACAACTGATGGGTTTGAACCACCAACCTTTTAGTTAGCAGCTGAGTGCTTAACCATTGCATCACCAGGACTCTTTATATGCATAACAGGGTTTACAGATTCTGACAGGGATCACAATACCCATTACTGTAATATATACATATCTCAGATTAAAACTCTATAGCAACTTCCCATTAAAATGTCAAATACTAAAACATGCCTTATTTTAAAAGAACAATTTGAATAATTGAACAAATAAGCTTTCTCAAGGTCACAGTTGGTGGCAGAAGTGGGATTATGACTCAGCTCTTCAGTGACTTTACATATGTCACAAGATATCTCATTGAAGGCTGTTGTTGCCCCAGATATTTTGATTCTCAGGAAACTACAAATGTATTTCAGTAAAATAAAAATATTTTCCTTGTGAATACCATTAATAAAACTTAAACAAGAACTTCTATAGTTTCAGGGCTTTCTTGTTCAGGTGATAAGGAGATCCACTCAAAGCACAGTCCTGTACAACACAAGGTTTCTCTGTCAGTCTCTGCGTGGTCGCTCTCTCTATAAACAGGGCTTCATTGGCTTATGAGTATAGGATATGGCATTTCTGAAAAGATAAAGAGAAAAACTAAACTGAACTCTGGTTTTGACTTCCTTTAAAAATGTCATTATCTTTTAGTCTCACTTCTGGCTCCAGAATTCCCAAATCGGTCAACCCATTTAAAAAAAAAAAAAAACCTAAATTCAGAAATTGTCCAGCAAAATAAAATGTTCCCTCAACATAAAGAAAACAAAAATCCTCACATCTCTGCCAATAAGCAACATCATAATAAAGAAAATATCGAAGTTGTTGAGGATTTCATTTTGCTTGAATCCACAATCAACACCCATGGAAGCAGCAGTCAAGAAATCGAATGAAGTATTGCTTTGGACAAATATGCTGCAAAAGACCTCTTTAAAGTGTTAAAAAGCAAAGATGTCACTTTGAGGACTAAGGTGTGCCTGGCCCAAGCCATGGTATTTTCAATTACTTCATATGCATGTAAAACCTGGTCAATGAATAAGGAAGACGGAAGAAGAATTGATGCCTTTGGATTATGGTGTTGGCGAAGAATATTGAATATACCATAGACTGCCAGAAGAGCGAACGGCTACATCTTAGAAGAGGTACAGCCAGAATGCTCCTTAGAAGCAAGGATGGTGTGAATTTGTCTTACATACTTTGAACATGTTATTAGGAGGGACCAGTCCCTGGAGAGGGACATCATGCTTGGTAAAGTAGAGGGTCAGCAAAAAAGAAGACCCTCAACAAGATGGATTGTTACAACGGTTGCAGCAGTGAGCTCAAACACAGCAGTGATTGTGAGGACGGCACAAGACTGGGTAGTGTTTTGTTCTGTTGTAGATAGGGTTGCTGTGAGTCAGAATCAGCTCAACAGCACTTAACAACAACAACAATAATTGTGGAGCTTAGAAGATGAAGGTTATGCATGGCTACTGCTTTTCTTTTGAGATCAGAAAAATTTTCATCTTAATTCACTACAGAGAAGCAGGCCCAAACCACATTTCATCACCAGCTACTAGCTATGAATGTGATTTCTGACAATGCATTCACTACTGGCATAATGAAAACTGACTGTAATTAAATAGTGTGAGTTACATTAAAATTGGATTTTACTTTGATCATTTTGGGAAACTAAAATATCCACGTGGCTATTTCCTTGATGGTTTTCTTGCAGTATACTCTTTTTTAGCAAGATTCTTATAATTTTTGAATTTCATATTCATTGTCTATAAAATAATACTGGCTTTATAATGTTTCTGATAAAATGTAAATATGAATAGAGAGACTGAGAGAGAGAGACAGCATATGTGTCTGTGAATGAATATATGTCTCTGTCTCTCTGTCACACACGCACACCCCACATTCTAGGACATCACACAAAATTATTGCTGCATTCTACAAAATAACAGGTACAGATCTTATCAGGTGCTTCAGATCTTAAGGATAAAAAATTTCACATAGAAAAGGAAATTATTATTTTAATGCGTTTATAATCATTTTGACCTATGTAGTCATTTTTAATTAATCTTTTTCCTGCCTTCATGTAAGAGTAGATAAATTAGCACCACTTTTTCTTGCCAATAAGTTTATAGTCGTCATCACCATTGTCATTTTGTTGTTTTAGAGTTTCAACATGTCAACAAGCATGTATTAGTTTAAAATACTTGTCTAATACCTAACTTAAGCCACAAACTTTTCTAAGTTCTTAAAAGATAGCAGTTTATAAAATAAAGTAGCTTCCCTCACAAAGAGTATATACCAGATGCATTTGAAAATATATATATATAATTTTCAAAATATTTAATAACTGATGTTGCTGTACATGCCCCCCCATCAATCACAATGGGTACTAGCATTAACCAAGTAATATTATTGATTTATACTAGCTATCAACCCTCATAGAAATATTTAACAATTTGTATCAATATTAATATGTAAATAGATCAATGGCAATATTTTTTATTGTTCAACAAACAGGTAAGGTCATTTCCTTTTTCATGTATAATTTCTTTCAAACTAGTTCTCGTGACCTAGATTGACAAATATCCCAAATCAGTATATCTAGTGACGGTTGTGAACCTAAAATTACTATCTGAGAGACCTATGTAATAATCAAGAGAAGAAATTTTTAAACATCTCAACATGACCAGAATTAGGTAGAGAAAAATAATAATTAATGACTCTGTAATACTGAGTTAATAATATGTGGCAGGCACTGTTCTAAAGTCTTATTTAATCTAACTTAATTTTCACAAGAACCCTATGGAATGGATGACTTTATCATCCACATTTCTTAGATAAGAAAGTATAGACATAAAAAGTAAAATAACTACCAGAGTTAAGCAAATGTGGCTTTAATGATAGAGCCAGGATTCAAAGACAAGGTTTTAAATATTTTAATGCCTCCTAATTACCAAAACTCACCTAACCCACTGCATCTAGGATTATGTATTTCTTTAACTGAAGCATTTATTCAAAAGTTGCATGGTCGAGTTAAATATTTCTGGGGGAACCAGAAAAGTAATGAATCATACCAAATTCGCTCTTAGAGGGTAAGAAGAGGCTAAATTCTACTCCACCACAGAACTGTAATTTCTACCATAATATATAATGTTTAAAAGAAAAGGTTATCTAGGATCCCTCCTTCATTTATAAATTCAACAAATATTTATTACCACCAGCTGCTCCGTGGGAGAAGGATGTGGCAGTCTGCTTCTGTAAAGATTTACAGCCTTGGACACTCTATGTGGCAGTTCTCCTCTGTCCTATAAGGTTGCTGTGGGTAAGAATCCACTTGACGGGGATGAGTTTGGTTTGGTTTGGGTTTAACATGAGGTATTACTATGTTCTAGTGACATAGCAGTGAACAAAATAGATAATGTTCTTACTTTAATGGAGCTTATACTATAGTTTAAAAAAAAAAAACAACCCATTGCCATTGAGTCGATTCCAACTCATGGAGGCTCTGTGTGTCACAGAGTTGAACTGCTCCATAGAGTTTTGTTTTGTTTTTGTTTTTGTTTGACTGTGATCGGAAGCAGACCTCTAGGCCTTTTTTTCTGTGGCACCACTTGGTTGGTTCGAACCACCAACCTTTCGTTTAGTAGTCAAGTGCAAACTGTCTGTGCCACCGGTAGAATAAATGCACAAATGAGTGCAGCAGAATTTAAATAAATAAATAATATAATAAGTGGTTATAAATGGAGAAATATAAAATAGGCTCACGCAGCTTAATAGGGAGTGTGACAATGGAAAAGATATTTTATATGAAAGCTGTTTACATTTTAAAGGAGCTCTGGGACCCTGGTGGCACAGTGGTTAAGAGCTCATGGCTGCTACCCAAAAGATCAGCAGTTTGAATCCACCAGCCACTCTTGGAAACCCTGTGAAGAAGTTCTGCTCTGTCCTATAAGGTTGCTATGAGTCGGAGTCAACTTGAAAGCAACAGGGTTTGCTTTTTGAACTAGTGACATAGTAGGTAAGCGCTCAGCAGCTAACCAAAAGGTCGACAGTTCAACCCACCAGCCACTCTGTGGGAGAAAGATGTAGAAGTCTGTTTCCGTAAAGATTATAGCCTTGGAAACTCTACAGGGCAGTTCTACTCTGTCCTACAGGGTTGCTGTGGGTCAGAATCAACTCGATGGCAACTTTTTTTTTTTTTAAAGTTATTTATACTTTATATGATGGGTCAGGAAGAGCTTCTCTGAGTATGTGACATGAGAGCAGAGACATGAAGGAACTGAGGGAACACATTCTGCAGAAAACTTCGGGAAGAACATTACAAGCAGCAGGAATCACAGGTGTAATGGCCCAGGAATGAGAGCTTTTTAGGGTATGTTCAATAATAAGATGAAATGAACTACTGAACAAGCACAAAGTGGATGAATCTAAGTGAAAAGGCAGACACAAGACCAATTACTGAAGTGATTCCATTCATATGAATTTCTAGGAGATGCAAAACTAGTCAGGTCAGTGAATGTTAGAAGACAGTAGTAGGTGGCAGGACTGCAAAAGGACACAAGGGGTCCTTTGGGCATGATGGACATTCTACATTATGATTGTGGGGTGGTTACATGACTGAATACATTTGTCAAAGCTCATTGAACTAGACACTTAAAACTAGTAAATTGTATTATTTATAAATTCACCTCAGTAAAGTGGATTTTTAAAAAATTTTTCTGGCTTCTCTGCTTTGTCTCAGAAAACGTAAATCTTTCTGTCCTTTCTGGTGTTAATTTATGTCAGGTCAAAGGAGAGAGAATCTCCCTGATTCCAGAAGGTGCTTCTACCTCCTTCAGAACTATCAAAAGGAAGATCTTATTGAGGGTAAATGATGTGCAGGTTGCTTGTTCATGAGCTCTCTGTGGTCTCTGGTGACGCTTGATAGCATTGTGATCCATATCTTAAGTCTGGACGGGAACAATATATGCACAACTCCATCTTCTATTTTTAGGAGAGCATCCATATATGTCTGCTTTCCAATATTAATATAAACCTGCTGATCATGAGCAAACTAAACCTAAAATTACTGTTTGAGAAAATAAAAATGGACATATCAATATGTATCCATCACATTATGGACACTAGTGCCCTTTATCAAAACAAAGCATCTAAATTGGCATTATATACTACCTGTCACTTTGGATAAGAGTATGGCAATCAATAAAAACCAATAACTCTGATTTATTCATTTCTCCAACCAACCCAAACACTCCATATTTTCTGTTCTTTTGCTTACACTTGACTATATAAACATATAAACTCCCAGTTAATAATCCTTACAGGATGTCCCTTTACAATTCTGAGCATCTAACATCTATGGCATTGGGGCAAATATTTAGGCTCCAAAAATCCACGATAGTAATAGCAAACATGGGAGCATATCTTTAAAAACTCCGTTTTCTTAAGTTCATCCCAAATTTAAGAATCATAATTCTAATTTTCCAGCACCTTGTTGAACTTAAATGCTAAATAGAATGGAATGCATAGGATTGTAAGGGAACATCCCAGTGCTTCTGCTTATAGAATTTTCTTTGTAAATTGTATTTTATTTTAATTTCATTGTATATGCATATTCCATTCATTCTGGGATAAACGTTTGATTTCAGTGGGTAGTGATCTGCCCACAAAATTATATTGCTTTGTAAATCATGACAGCCGCTTTACTAACAGAAGCTGGAATGTGAGAACAATCTGGCTGCAGCAACTGTCGCACCATTAATCATCAACATTGATTCTGCTGCCCTGCATAACCAGGCAGCTGATCTCTTCCCCATTCACTACTCCATCTGTATTACTCCTAAAGCCACATGCTCCATTGAAGTGGATATCCTTCCCAGGCACATGGGAGCCATTCTACATTGAAATATGTATGAATACTTACATTCCTGTGCTAGGATTTCTCCCATATCTCTAGAGGTTCACTTGAAGGAACTAGGCATCCCAAAAATAACACTGTTGCCTCAGAAACATAGTAGGACTCAGGGGTCAAAGCCACTGATGTTAAAGTGCCTATTGTCCTTTTCTTTGGCTTCAGCCTTTCTAGAATGAGTATTACCCTACTGTTCTTTCCCACTTACCTTCTACTACTTTGTTTTACATCTAAACATTTCATTCATTCCTCTTCTTCTGTAAGACCAATGAGCAGTCACAGAAGAAATAAATAAAAGGTACTATAGCATTTTTTTTTCTTCAAAATAAAACCCTAAACAGAAATACAGGAATCTCCTATACAAGGCTTATCCTGGAGGCACTCAAATAATCAGACAAAAGCATCTATCTTTTCTCAGTCATGCCCAAGAAACATCATTAAGTGTATCTTTCGGTTAAACCTCTTTAATATTTTGCAAACTTGAAAGAAACATCGTTTCCCTAATATATTAACTAATTCAAAGGATATGAATCTTTTTTTACTTTCTTGAAAAAAGTAAAAATTATGTGTAATTCTCATATTTTATCAATTAGAAGATCCTCAAAATCTCAAATTCTTCATTTCTTAAATAGAAAGGAGAATCAACCTGTATCCTCCTGAACACCGAACGCTTTTGACTTTTTGGTTCACTTTCTGTTGTTAGGAATTTTATAGAGTCTGTTAGGTTAGCTTTCGTTCTCTTTCATGATAATCAGTTACTACCCAATAAGTCACAGACTGATGAAAATGTCTAATTACTGAATGTCCCAGGAATAGCACAGCACCTTCTCGTTCTGGGGAATTATTCCTCCCCGGCTCTAATCATGCTGTTGTAGAGAAAATTTCCAATCATTGTACTCAAGAACTCTAATGATAGGGTTGGAGAGTTGAGGAAAATAAGGCTAATAAGTGTATTTCTTCAAGGTTTTTTTTTTTTTTTTCTTTTAACTAAGAACTGAGGGATGAAGAGTCATGCCTCTTGCATAGCAAACCTGGAAAGACAGCCTGGGAACTGCAAATGCCGTGTTTCTCCTCCACAGGAACTGATGGTCAGTTGTAAATGAGCCTAAGTGGTGAGAGAAGAGACCAAAATGAAGCTGCAGAGAGAGAGTAATATCTGATGACTTTCAAATCCCTCTTCTTAGTCAGTCCTGAAACTGACCAATGCCTTGCCACTCCTAAAATCTGGCTAGGTAAGCCATAAATTCCACTCTCTAGGTAAGTGATTTCTAGTTGGATTTCTGCCATCTATAATCAAAATGAGTCCTGGCTGGATATTCTGATAAATGCCCTATTTCTGCTAGGACTGGTTTTCTCTGACCCACATACCAGAGTCAGTAACTGTATAGTCTGGATCACAGTCCTTATTGATAGAGAATCGAGCTTCAAAGCACAAGGATTTGTCATCTTTCCTGTTAATGGGTTTTAACAGCTCGTTTTGGTTTGTTTAAGCATTTCAACTTCTGTAGATGAGCTAATATTTTGGCAACATTAATTGTAGTATGTAAATATGAACTAAAAATCCTAAATGAAAATTAAATCACTGCTCAGCAATTTAAAAGTCTGTTCCTACTTGTCCAAAATAGAATGGTCATTCCCTTCCACTAGACTTTTCTTTCTCCTTTATTCATATTGTCATTTATACCTTCATTCAGAATGTATTTGCTGAAACCCATTATGTTTCAGCTACAGATCTAGGAATGGGAAAATGGGAATGCAAAGATAACTAAGACACAAACTTTATATCATGGAAAATCATTGTTCATCACTGTATTTTAAAATTGGACTTGCTAGCCACATTTATTTTACTTGGAAAATACACAAAACAGTTTATAAAACTCATAGTTTTAAATATGGTGTAGTTAGTTAGAGTGAGATCAATGAGGTCAGAATCTGCAGGTTACTCATCACACGAGTGATAGAAAAATTAACCTCATATGACCAAGATTATCATTTTGAGTGAACATTTTTCTACAGTGCTAGAATTATACTTTCCTAAAATGACTTCCAAAATCTCAAGGTTGTAAGTTAGTTGCCTTTGAACTATTCAAACCAAGTGTTTAATACTATGGAAAAGATATTTCCCCCTTATTAAAAAAAAAATTTAGGAAGAAAGATACAGAATAAATACAGATTTCACTTAAATTTCAAGATAACTGCCACGTAAACATTTGCTAGGCTACATTCTCTTTCTTTGTAAATGAAGGGCAATGGAGAATCCTTTGCTTTGCGTAGTCAAAAGCACTTGTGTGAACAGCTTCTTAAAAATGATCATTAAAGTTTTATCACCAAATATTAGCTTGATATCTGGTGACCTCAGGTATCGACTCTAATTTTAATTAAGATTGAAAGAAAAGTATTAGGGGCTTATATATATAACCCACAAAAGAGAATTCAGAATACAGGCTACCACATAAATATCTAAAAATATTACAAAGTGATTAGTTTTGCGGGAAGTGTTTAAAAAGAACATGATATCATGAGCCCCCGCCCCCCACAAAAAATTTAGTAGCCATGGGTTAGGTAGTCAGAAAAAACTTGACAAAAGGGGTAAAATTTCATCCTGATCTGGATAAATGAGATTTTTTAGGATAAAAGAATGAGAGGGAGTATTCTAAGCAGAAGAAACAGCCTGAAAAAAAATTCTTATGAATTTCACAATAAATCATCTTTGGTTTAGATTTAAAGAAAACTTTATGATTTTTCCCTAGAAAGTCACCAACTTCTCTATATTATACTTTAGATTTTCAGCATAAAATAACTCTTAGCTAACTTATATGATAAATCCCAGTTAGGTATATTTCAAGCCTTTATCTGGCTTTTTTTTTTTTTTTTTTTTTAATATTTCAAAACTTCTATATTAGATTCTTGGGTTTTGTTTTTTCCCAAGAATAACTTACTTGAATGCTTTTATTGTGCCATAAAGAAATAGCAGCTGTCAAAGGGTGGCTTTTGTCAGAATTGGAGGGGGTTTTCTGGGCTCTCATGTAAGAGGTAGTATGTGTGTGTAGGATGGGAAGGTGGAAGATAAAGTCAATGATGTGCTGGTTCAAATTTCTTTCTCAGGATAAGGTATTGTGATATCTTTTTCTGTCATCCTGAATCCCTTTATCCATTCAGCAGAGCCTCTTGACAATAATTTTGATGGTTAAGATGGTGTGTCAACTTGGCTGGGCCATGATTCTCAGTGTTTTGGCAGTCATATAATGTTGTGATCACTTCCTTGTTGAGATTCGATATGTGATCACCCCCATGATGGGATCTGCTGTGAGTAGCCAATCAGTTGAAAGGGAGTTTCCTTGGGCATGTGGCCTGTATCCAAATATAAGCCACATTATGGCTTTTGCCTGTTTTGGATCCTGCACCTGGCTCCTGTTCGTCTGACCTCTGGTTCTTGGGACTTGAGCTGGCAGCTTACTTGCCGTCTTGCCTGCTGATCTTGGGATTCTGAATCTTGGGATTCGTCGATCTTCACAGCCTATAACCAAGAGCCCTGCCTTCAACCTGCTGATCTTGGCTTTGACAGCCCCTGTGGCTGCATGAATCTGGAGAAGTCTTTATCCTAACCCATGGATTTGGGATGTTCCAAGCTCTACATCCATGAGAGCCATTTCCTTGATATAAATCTCTCTCTCTAAATATATATTTATATGATTTAGTGGTTTTGCTTCTCTAGAGAACCCAGTGTAAGACAATAATCATCAGTTCCTTTTGTCTTAAAATTTTTTTTTATTGTTCTGGTTTAAATGAAGTTTACACTTAAAGTTAGTCTCCCGTACAAAAATTTATACATACATAGTTACACGACCCTAATTGCTCTCCCCATGCTGTGACAGCACACTCCTCCTTTCCAACCCTGATTCCCCATGTCCATTCAACCAGCTCCTAACTCTCTCTGCCTTCCTATCTCACCTCTGGACAGAAGCTGCCCCTTTAGTCTCTTGTATCTACTTAACCTAAGAGGCACACTCCTCAAGAGTATCACTTTATGTCCCACAGTCCAGTCCAATCCCTGTCTGAAGAGTTAGTCTTGGAAATTGTTTTAGTTCTGGGCTGATAGAGAATCCAGAGGCCATGTTTTCCTGGGTACCTCCAGTCTCAGTCAGACCATTAAATCTGGTGTTCTTACTAGAATTTGAGTTCTGCACCCCACCTTTCTCCTGCCCCATCCGGTACTCTCTGTTGTGTTCCCTGTGAGGGCAATCATTGGTGGTAGACGGGCACCATCTAGTTCTTCTGGTCTCAGGCTGATGAAGTCTCTGGTTTATGTGGCCCTTGCTGTCTCTTGGGCTAATACTTTCCTTGTGTCTTTGGTGTTCTTCATTCTCCTTTATTCCAGGTGATTGGGACCAACTGATGCATCTTAGATAGCTGCATGCAAGCTTTTAAGACTCCAGATGCCACTCACCAAAGTAGGATGCAGAACATTTTCTTAATAAGCTTTGTTATGGCAGTTGCACTAGATGTCCCCTGAAAGCATGGTCCCCAGAGCCCTGTCCCTGCTACTCTGTCCCTCAAAGTGTTTGACTGTATTCAGGAAACTTCTTAGCTTTGATTTAGTCCAGTTGTGCTGACTTCCCCTGTAGTATGTGCTGTCCTTCCCTTCACCTAAGATAATTCTTATCTATTATCTAGTAAGTAAATAACCCTCACCCTCCCTCCCCACCCTTGTAACCATCAAAGAATGTTTTCTTCTGTGTTTAAACCTTTTCTTGAGTTCTTATAGTAGTGGTCTTATATAGTATTTGTCCTTCTGTGACTGACTAAATTCACTCAGCATAATGACCTCCATTTTCCTCCATGTTATGTTTCATGGCTTTGTTGTTGTTCTTTATCGTTGCTTAGTATTCCATTGTGTGGATATACCATAATTTGTTTATCCATTCATCTGTTGACGGGTACCTAGGTTGGTTCCATCTTTTGCTTTTGTGAACAGTGCTACAATGAACATGGGTGTGCATATATCTATTTGTGTGACGGCTCTTATTTCTCTAGGATATATTCCAATGAGCAGGATAGCTGGATCGTATGGTACTTCTATTTCTAGCTTTTTAAGGAAGAGCCAAATCGATTTCCAAAGTGGTTGTACCATTTTACATTCCCACCAACAGTGTATAATTGTTCCAGTCTCTCCACAACCTCCCCAGCATTTATTATTTTGTGTTTTTTGGATTAAGGCTAACCTTGTTGGGGTGAGATGATATCTCATGTAGTTTTGATCTCCATTTCTCTAATGACTAATGATCATAAGCATTTCTTAATGTGTCTCTTAGCCACGTGCATATCTTCTTTGGTGAACTGCCTGTTCATATCCTTTGCCCATTTTTTAATTGTGTTATTTGTCTTTTTGTTGTTGAGGTTTTGCAGTATCTTCTAGATTTTAGAGATGAGACGCTGATCGGATTTGTTGTAGCCAAAAATTTTTTCCCAGTCTGTAGGTTGTCTTTTTACTCTTTTTTGGTGAAGTCTTTTGATGAGCATAAGTGTTTGATTTTTAGGAGCTCCCAGTTATCTAGTGTCTCTTCTGGTGCTTCTGCATTGTTACTTATGGTTTATATTGTGTTTATGCCATGTATTAGGGTTCCTAGCATTGCCCCTATTTCTTCTTCCATGATCTTTATCGTTTTCGATTTTATGTTTAAGTCTTTGATCCATTTTGAGTTAGTTTTTGTGCATGGTGTGAGGCATGGGTCTTGTTTCAGTTTTTCGTGGGTAGATACCCAGTTATGCCAGCACCATTTGTTAAAGAGACTGTCTTTTCCCCAATTAATGGACTTCGGGACTTTGTCAAATATCAGCTGCTCATAGGTGGATGAATTTATGTCTGGATTCTCCTGCTCCATTGGTCTTTGTATCTGTTGTTGTACCAGTACCAGGCTGTTTTGACTACCGTGGCGGTGTAATAGGTTCTAAAATCAGGTAGTGTGAGGCCTCCCACTTTGTTCTTCTTCTTGACTAATGCATTATTTATTTAGGGCCTATTCCCTTGCCATATGAAGTTGGTGATTTGTTTCTCCATCTCATTAAAAAATGCCAGTGGAATTTGGATCAGGATTGCATTGTATCTGTAGATCACTTTGGGTAGAATTGACATTTTCACAGTGTTGTGTCTACCTATCCATGTTTTTCCACTTATTCAGGTCTCTTTTGGTATCTTGCAGTAGTGTCTTATAGTTTTCATTGTATAGATCTTTTACATCTCTGGTTAGATTTATTCCTAAGTATTTTATCTTCTTGTGGGCTATTGTAAATGGTATTGATTTCGTGATTTCCACTTCAAAGTTCTCTTTGTTGGTGTAGAGGAATCGAGCTAATTTTTGTATGTTTATCTTGTATCCTGAAAGTTTACTGAAATCTTCTAGTAGTTCTAGTAGTTTTCTTGTGGAATCTTTGGGGTTTTCTGTGTATAAGATCATATCATCTGCAAACAGATACTTTAACTTCTTCCCTACCAGTTTGGATGCCTTTTATTTCTTTTTCTAGCCTAATTGCTGTGGCTAGGACCTCCAGCACAATGTTGAGTAAGAGTGGTGATAAAGGGCATTCTTGTCTGGTTCCCGTCTCGGGGGAATGCTTTCAAAGTCTCTCCATTTAGGCTGATGTTGGCTGTTGGCTTTGTATAAATTCCCTTAATTGTATCGAGGAACTTCCCTTCTGATCCTATTTTGTTGAGAGTTTTTATCATAAATGGGTGTTGGACTTAGTCAA
Source organism: Dugong dugon (assembly GCA_030035585.1). Classification (NCBI taxonomy): domain Eukaryota; kingdom Metazoa; phylum Chordata; class Mammalia; order Sirenia; family Dugongidae; genus Dugong; species Dugong dugon. The sequence goes on along the minus strand of CM057468.1, from coordinate 111,734,325 downwards.
ATGCCTTTTTTGCATCGATTGATAAGATCATGTGGTTCTTGTCTTTTGTTAATGTGATGGATTACATTGATTGTTTTTCTAATGTTGAACCATCCCTGCATACCTGGTATAAATCCCACTTGATCATGGTGAATTATTTTCTTGATATGTTGCTGAATTCTATTGGCAGAATTTTTTGAGGATTTTTGCATCAATGTTCATGAGGGCTATTGGTCTGTAATTTTCTTTTTTGTGTGGTGTCTTTATCTGGTTTTGGTATCAGGGTTATGCTGGCTTCGTAGAATGAGTTTGGGAGTATTCCATCGTTTTCTATGCTCTGAAATACCTTTAGTAGTAGTGGAATTAATTCTGTTCTGAAAGTTTGGTAGAATTTCTCCAGTGAAGCCATCTGGGCCATGGCTATTTTTGTTGGGAGTTTTTTAATTACCTTTTCAATCTCTTCTTTTGTTATGAGTTTATTTAGTTGTTCTACCTCTGTTTGTGTTAGTTTGGGTCGGTAGTGAGTTTCTAGAAATTCATCCATTTCCTTTTGGTTTTCAAACTTGTTAGAGTGCAATTATTCATAGTATTCTCTTATGATTATTTATTTATTTATTTATTTTGTATTGTACTTCAGGTGAAGGTTTACGGAACACTGGTTAACAACCCCATGCCATGTCAACCCTCTCCCTTCTCAACCTTTTTTTTTTTTTTTTTTTTTGGTGAAAATATACATAGCCAAAGATACACCATTTCAAAAATTTATACATGCACAGTTCAGTGACGTCGACTATGCTCTTCCAGTTGGCTGATGTTCTCACTTTAGATGAAGGTTTAAAGATCAAAATAGTTTCTCATTAAACAGTTAGTACACATGTTGCCCTATGACAATGGTTAACAACCTCACAGCACATAAACATTATCCTTACTCAACCTTGGGTTCCCTATCACCAGCTTTCCTGTCCGCTTCTGCCTTCTAGCCCGTGTCCCTGGACTTACTGTGCCTCATTAGTCCCATTTTGTTTTAGGGGGCTGTCCACTCCCTGGCTGAATGGTGAACCTCAGAAGTAACTTCACCACTGAGCTAAAAGCGTGTCTGGGGGCCATACTCTGGGGGTTTCTCCAGTCTCCTTCAGGCCAATATCTGGTCCTTTTCTTGTGAGTTAGAATTTTGTTCTGCATCCTTCTCCAGCTCTGTCCAGAACCCTCTTTTGTGATTCCAGTTAGAGCAGTCAGTGGTGGTAGCCAGGGACCATCTAGCTGTACTGGACTCAGTCTGGTAGAGACCTTGGAAGCTGTGGTCCATTAGCCTTCGGACTCACCAAGGTAGAATGTAGAACATTGTCTTTATAAACTGTGTTATGCCAATTCAGCTAGATGTTCCCTGAGACGATGGTCCCCACAGCCGTTCATCCAGCCATTCAGTCCCTCAGGCAGTTTGGATGTGTCTGTGGAGCTTCCCTAAACTTTCCTTGTACATTTGTGCTGGTTTCCCCAGTATTGTGTACTGTATCACCCTTCACCCAAGATACCACCTATCTATTGCCTATTTAGTATTTCCCCCCCACCCCTCCCATCCCTGGTAACCAACAAAGATTGTTACTTTTTGTGTGTGAAATTTTTCATGGGTTTTTACAATAGAGGTCTCATACAATATTTGTCCTTTTGTGATTGACTTATTTCACTCAGCATAATGTCCTCCAGTTTTATCCATGTTATGACATACTTCACAGATTCAGCATTGTTCTTTCTCGTTGGATAGTACTCCATTGTGTGTATGTACCATAGTTTGTTTATCCATTCATCTGTTAATGGGCTTCTAGGTTGTTTCCATCTTTTTGCTATTGTGAACAATGCTGCCATGAACATAGGTGTGCATATGTCTATTCAAGTGACGACTCTTATTTCTCTAGGATATATTCCTACGAGTGGGATTGCTGGATCTTATGGTATTTCTATTTCTAGCTTTCTAAGGAAGCACCCTATCATTTACCAAAATGGTTGTATCATTTTGCATTCCCACCAGCAGTGCATAAGAGTTCCCATCTCCCCGCAGCCCCTCCAACATTTGTTATTTCCAGTGTTTTTGATTTGTGCCGGTAATGGTGGGGTAAGATGGTATCTCATTGTGGTTTTAATTTGCATTTCTCTAATGGCCATTGATCACAAGCATTTCCTCATGTGTCTGTTGGCCACTTGAATGTCTTCTATGGTGAAGTGTCTGTTCGTTTCCTTTGCCCATTTTTTAATAGGATTATTTGTCTTTTTGTTGTAGAGGTGTTGGATTTTTTTGTAGATTATGGAGATTAGACCTTTGTCTGACTTATACTGTCCAAATTTTTTTCACCAGTCTGTAGGTTCTCTTTTTACTCTTTTGGTGAAGTCTTTTGAAGAGCATAGGTGTTTGATTTTTAGAAGATCCCAGTTATCTAGCTTATCTTTTGGGGTTTGTGTGTTGATGGTTATGATTTGTATCCTGTTAATGCTGTTTATTGGGGCCTGGAGCATTGGTTCTATTTTTTATTCTATGAACTTAATAGTTTTTGGCTATGTATTAAGGTTTTTGATTCATTTTGGATTAGTTTTTGTATACGGTGTGAGGTATGGGCCCTGTTTCATTTTTTTGCAGATGGATATCCCGTTTTGCCAGCACCATTTGTTAAAAAGACTGTCTTTTCCCCATTTGATGGACTTTGGGCCCTTGTTGAAGATCAGGTGACCGTAGGTGATAGATTTACCTCTGGGTTCTCAATTCTGTTCCATTGGTCAGTGTATCTGTCGTTGTACCAGTACCAGGCTGTTTTGACTACCGTAGCTGAATACTAGGTTCTGAAGTCAGGTAGTGTGAGTCCTCCAACTTTATTCTTCTTCTTCAGCAGTGCTTTACTTATTCAGGGCTTCTTACCTTTCCATATAAAGTTAATGATTAGTTTTTCCATCTCTTTGAAGAATGTTGTTCGTATTTGGATCGGGATTGCGTTGTATTTGTAAATTGCTTTGGGTAGAATTGTCATTTTCACAATGTTGAGTCTACCTATCCATGAGCATGGTATGTTTTTCCATTTATGTATATCCCTTTGGGTTTCTTGCAGTAGTGTTTTATAGTTTTATTTGTATAGGTCTTTTACATCCCTGGTGAGATTTACTGCTAAGTATTTAGGTTTTTTAGGGGGTATTATAAATGGTATTGTTTTCCTGATTTCCTTTTCCTCATTCTCTTTATTGGTGTATAGGAATCCAACTGATTTTTGTAGGTTTATCTTGTATCCTGCTACTCTGCTGAATCTTTCTATTAGTTGCAGTAGATTTCTCATGGAGTCTTTAGGGTTTTCTATGTATAGTATCATATCATCAGCAAACAGGGACAGTTTAACTTCTTCATTACCAATTTGGATGCCCTTTATTTCTTTTTCTTGCCTTATTGCTGTAGCTAAAACTTCCAGCACAGTGTTAAATAGGAGTGGTGATAAAGGGCATCCTTGTCTTTTCCTGTTCTCAAGGGGAATGTTTTTAGCCTCTCTTCACTAAGAATGATGTTGGCCGTTGTTTTTGCATAGATGCCCTTTATTATGTTGAGAAATTTCCCTTTTATACCTCTTTTATTGAGAGTTTTTTCAGGAATGGGTGTTGGACTTTGTCAAATGCATTTTCTGCATCAAATGAGATGATCATGTGATTCTTTTCTTTACTTTTATTCATGTGATGGATTAGGTTCATTGATTTTCTAATGTTGAACCATCCTTGCATACCTGGTATGAATCCTACTTGGTCATGGTGTATTATTATTTTTGGTATGATGCTGAATTCTATTGGCTTGAGTTTTGCTGAGAATTTTTGATCTGTATTCATGAGTGATATTCATGTGTCTTTTTTTTTTTTGGTGGCGTCTTTGCCTGGTTTTGGTATCAGTGTGACGCTGGCTTCATAGAATGAATTAAGAAGGGTTGCTTCCTTTTCTGTTCTCTGAAATAGCTTGAGTAGTACTGGTACAAGCTCTTCTGTGAATGTTTTGTAGAATTCTACAGTGAAGCCATCTGGGCCAGGGCTTTTTTTTGCTGGGAGTTTTTTTATTCCCTTTTCAATCTCTTCTCTCATTATGGGTCTGTTCAAATTTTCAGCATCACTTTGTTGTAGTTTGGGTACGTAGTGTGTTTCTCAAACTTTATCCATTTCCTGTAGGTTTTCAAATTTGTTGGAGTACATTTTTTCATTATCTTCTGTTATGATCCTTTTTATTTCATTTGGGTCTGTTGTAATGTAACCCATTTAATTTGTTATTTGGGTTATGTGCATCCTCTTGTGTTTTTCTTTCGTCAGTCTGGCCCGCCCGTGGTCTGTCGATTTTGTCGATTCTTTCAAAGAACCAACTTTTGGTTTTGTTGATTCTTTCTATAGTTTTTCTGTTCTCTATTTCATTTATTTCTTCTCTGATCTTCATTATTTCCTTTCTTACAGTGGCTGTGGGCTTTTTTTGCTGTTCTCTTTCTATTTGTTTGAGTTCTGTAGTTAATATTTTGATTTTGTCCCTTTCCTTCTTTTTTGATGTGCGCATCTATTGCCATAAATTGTCCTCTGAGGACTGCCTTTGCAGTGTCCCAAAGGTTTTGGTATGATGTCTTTTCATTCTCATTTGATTCTAGGAATTTTTTGATTCCATCTCTGATTTCTTCTTTTACCGAGTGATGTGTTAAGCAAGGTATTATTCAGTTTCCATTTAATTGATTTTTTTTCTTGCTCTTTCTATTGTTAATTTCTACCTTGATGGCATTGTGGTCAGAGAAGATACTTTGAATTATCTCAGTGTTTTCGATCTTGTTGAGGATTGCTCTGTGGCCTAAGATGTGGTCTATTCTGGAGAATGTTCCATGTGCTTTGGAAAAAAGTGTGTACTTTGCAGCTTTTGGATGGAGTGTTCTATATATGTCTATGAGGTCAAGTTGGCTGATTGTGCCCTTTAGGTCTTCTGTATCTTTGCTGAGTTTCTTTTTAGTTGTTCTGTCCTTTATTGAGAGTGGTGTGTTGAAGTCTCCTGCTATTATTGTGGAACTGTCAATTTCTCTTTGCAGTGTTGTTAGAGTTTGTTTTATGTATTTTGGAGCCCTGTCATTGGGTGCGTAGATGTTTATTACGGTTATGTCTTCAGAATGGATCATCCCCTTAATCATTAGATAGTATTCTTCTTTGTCTTTTATGGTGGATTTTGTTTTAAAGGCTATTTTATCTGAGATTGGTATTGCCACTCCTGCTCTATTTTGGTAGTTTTTAGCTTCACATATTTTTTTCCAACCTTTGACTTTTAATAAATTCACATCTTTGTTTCTGAGGTGTGTCTCTTGTAGACAGCATATTGATGGATCCTGTTTTCTTATCCATTCTGTCACTCTCCATCTTTTTATGGGTGCATTGAGTTCATTTACATTCAGTGTAATTGTTGATAGATGTGAGTTTGTTGCTTTCATTTTGTGGTGCTTTTTTTTGTGGCGCTGACGTTTTCTTTGTTTCTCTTACTCTCGTGCTGAATTCCTTTTGTTTCTGGATTTTTTTTTTTCATTTCTTTTGTTTATATAGGTTTTTTTTTACTGAGACTTTGTTTTTCCTCTTTAGTTTTATGTTTTTTAACTTTCTTTGTGGTTACCATGAAATTTACCCTTATCTTCCAAAGTCTGAAGCAGTCTATTATTACTGGGTATCACCTTGCCTTCCTCTCCATTAGAAGGTTCTGTATGTACACCATTTATTCCCTCTTTTATTTTCTGATGTTGTTGTCATTTACCTATTAACTGCTTTTATTCCCTGTTGTATTTCTTTTGGTTTTGGATAGTCCTTTAGAGTTCATTTCCTGGATTGGTGTCTGGCTGGTCCTAGATTCTGCCTGTGAGCTGAATTTGTTTGTTCTCAGATCAAAGAACTCCCTTTAATAATTCTTGTAAGTTTGGTTTGGTTTTTACATATTCCCTTAATTTCTGTTTATCTGGAAATGTCCTAATTTCACCATCATATTTGAATGAGAGTTTTGCAGGATATATTATTCTCGGCTGGCAGTTTTTTCCCTTCAAGGCTTTATATTTGTCATCCCATTGCCTTCTTGCCTGCATGATTTCTACTGAGTAGTCCGAGCTTATTCTTATTGACTCTCCTTTGTAGATGACTTTTCATTTATCCCTAGCCACTCTTAAAATTCTTTATCTTTGGTTTTGGCAACTGTGATTATAATGTGTCTTGGTGACTTTCTTTTGGCATCTACCTTATGTGGGTTTCTATGAGCACCTTGGATAGATATTTTGTCATCTTTCACAGTATCAGGGAAGTTTTCTGCCAATAAATCTTCAACAATTCTCTCTGTATTGTCTGTTATTCCCCACTGTTCTGGTACTCCAATCACTTGTAGGTTATTCCTTTTGATAGAGTCCCACCTAATTCTTAGGGTTTCTTCATTTTGTTAAATCCTTTTATCTGATTTTTCCTTAAATAATTCAGTTTGAAGTGCTTTGTCTTCAGTCTCGCTAATTTTGACTTCCATTGTCTCAGTTCTGCTCCTATAACTTTCTGTTGAGTTGTCTAATTCTGAAATTTTATTGTTAATCTTCTGGATTTCTGATTGCTATCTCTCTATGGTTTCTTGCAGGCTGTTAAATTTGTCATTATGTTTTTTTCTAATCTTTTTAGTTTCCTCTATTGACTATTTTGCATTTTGCTTAGTTTCCTTCCTAATTTCTTGAAGAGTTCTGTATATTAATCTTTTGTATTCTGCCTCCGGTAATTCCAAATAATTTTCCTCCTCTGGAAAATTTCTAGATTCTTTATTTTGGGAGCTTGCTAAAGCCATCATGTATTGCCTCTTCATGTGATTTGATATTGACTGTTGTATCTGAGCCATCAATAAGTTATTATATTTATTTATTTTATGTTTGCTTACTGTGTCGTAGTTTCTTGTTTTGTTTTGATATACCTAAATAGGCTGCTCGTATGAGCTAGTTTGATTATTGACACCTTTGAAGGTCTAATATCCTGTCACCAAGTGGTTAGATCTGTTACTAGGTGTATGAGTTCAGGAGTCCTCCCACTCCTCCTGTATGGATTCAGCTCAGGTGCCCAGGTAGATAGTCACCAAGTGGCTCTCACAGTCCTAGACAAGCACGGGTGTTTGGTGTAGGCATAGGCCTCTGTATGCAGGAGGGGGACGCACTCTGAGCAAGGCTGGGGGCTGACGGCTGCCCCTGATTGTCCAAGAAGAAGACGTGTCCCTGTTCCCTAGAGCACGTAGGTGGATGGGTATTCCAGTCAGACTATGAGCACCTAATGCTGTTGGGTGTAAAGACTAGGGGCACCTCTTATTCATGGGCCCTTCTCACAGGTGGCTAGGTGACATAGGTGGAGCCACCAGTCCTCAGGCTCCTAATAAGGGTAGTTGAAGACCCTGCTTAATGGGCAGAGCAGTGTCATATGTCAAGAACCTGCCACTTCACAGCTGGAACAGTTCACGTTAGAGTTCCAGTATTTAACCTGTTGTACTGCGGTAATGAGGGCCTATGCTGTTGAAATTGGACCACACAAGTCTATGCAGGGGGAAAGGCATTCAGCGTCTGTGGATCCCTTATGCCTGTGCCTAGGCAAAGAAGGTGTGCCTACCCTGGGTTCCTGGCTAAGGGGAGCTGGCATTTTATTTTTTACTCTGTTTGTTGATTTGTTCTCTCTCCAAGGCAGGGAGAATGGCTCTGGGCATGTGACAGATCCTACTGCTGGCCCAGGGGCCTTGACTATTTCTGAAGCTGGTCCGGGACCCATTGCAGAGCATGGAGCTGGAGGTAAATGGGAAAGAGGTTTTTCCCTGAGGGGGTGTTTTTGATTCACGCAGTAGACCATATGCAAGTACTTATCTGTTGCTGATCCAGGTCTGCTTCTCACTGGTTCTGGGTGGTAGTGTAGGCTCTCTGGGGCTGGGTCTCTTCCATTGGGGAAAATGCACCTTTTGAGTGATGCTGCTTGCCTGCCTCACTGCTCACCCCCGAGCTGCTCAGGCTTGAAGGGCTCAGGCTCTCACCGGTTCAGGTCTGGCAACTCCTCGCTTCTTCTGATTGCCATATATAATCAATTCACTTGTTTTTTCAGGTCTTTGTTGTAAGAGGGTACACCGGAAGTGTCGGACTACTCTGCCATCTTGGCCCTGCCTCTTGTCTTAAAATATTTTATCACTGCTTTTCTCTTAGTTGATGGGTAATTTCAATACCCATAGAATATGGTTGGACAGGTAGGGAAACACAAACACCAAGATGTTTAGATGGATATCACAAAGGGTGAAGTTCACATAAAAATAGGAGATGACAGATGTGAGGCAAATGTCTCTGAGTTTAGAGTGTGAATGTCAATAGAAGGATGACTCTCCTATCTTTCCATCCTCATCTGGTCTCTCTATCTCCCTCTGCCCTCTCACTTGTACCCAGCTGTCTATAGTTCAGGAAGAGTGAATTTGTTTCAGATGCTCTAGTGTGGCATGTCCCCTCTTTCCTTCAACCATTCTGTTCCCTCGACCTGCTTAACCCCTCTTGTCCTTCATTCATCTATCAGCCTAAATGGCACTTCCATCCAGAAGCTTTTCTGGATCCCCAGGAATAGGGCAGGGCCCCCAATGCCGTATATTTCTCTGTCACTGTTCATCATAAGTCATAATGTTTTTCATAATTTTTCTTTAATGTTTGTCTAGACTCCAGACAATAGCATTAGTTAGGGCAAAAACAATGTTTATATTGTTTACTCTTATATTTCTAGAACCTGGCTCATTCTTAGCACATACCAGTGCGCTTAAAATATGATTTGTTTTTGATCTTATAATGATCTTCCATCCTGCTAACATGCAATGACAAAACAGTGTTGGAAAGGGAGCTTGTTCAAAATGTCAATTATTAGTGCTTAGCTGAAATTGTTCACATCTTCAGTGTCTATGCTATTCAGTGAAACAACGTGATAGTAATAAAATTTTCTAAGATAATTTGATCCAAATCGTTCTCTATTTCCTTTCTATGTTGCCCGAGGACTCGAAATACCTTCACTACTCTAAAGGGAATTCTGCCAAAATTAAGTTTTTTACTAGACTATTTTGCATGGTAATTCATAGAAAATCCTATGTATGTACATTGTTACAGCTGTGGTTGTTGTTAGTTACCGTCGAGTTGATTCTGGGAGTTGGAGTAATTTAGGTTATACTTACTTTCAAGAATAAAGTACTATATTGTTCAAGGCTTTTTTGCTACTTTAATGGTACTCAAACTCATATTCTTGAATTAGGTTGAAATCCTACTAAAAAGAAATTTAAATAGCAATAGGCAGAGTACTTTTCCAATGGCTTATTATAAATATTGAATTCTGTAATCCATTTTATGAGAAATAGTAAAAACTCACTTTTTAGAGTAACTGAAGACAGCTGCATTTGAATACAATCTTGATACTATAATTTGAGCCAAACTGTGTTGTAAATGCATGTTTTTTTTCACGTACAATAGTTGTGCTTTAATTTCACTCAAGCGACCACAAAATATGATATGCAAAGCATTCAGTCTTACAGTCTTCATATTAATATCTCATATTGCTAGGTATCTTTCTTTACATAATTTAGTTTATTTTTGTTGTTGTTGAGAAAATACACAGCAGAACATAACAGCAATTCAACAATTCTTACACGTACAATTTGGTGACACTGATTACCTTCTTCAAGTTGTGCTACTATTTTTACCCTCTTTTTCCAACTTGTTCTTCCTCCATTAACATAAAATCACTGATCCCTAAGTTTCCTATCTAATGTTTTGAGTTGCTGATGGCAATTTAATTCTGTATAGATAGATCTTAAAAGAGCTCTCAGTAATTTGCACACCTGTAAAAAGTCGAATTGGCAAAATTGTGTGATAGATATATTTACAACAACTACAAAAAAAAGAAAAAAAGCGGCTGCTGATGCTGCTTATGTACAACCAAACACCTCATGTAATTTGGTTCCTTGTTTTGGAGGTTTAGGATCATGGTTTCATGGGACATCCCAGTTAGTTTGCCTAATACTGCATTTAGTACTTCTGTTCTACATTTTAGTTCATTGTGTAGTGCTTGGGTCTTAAAACCTTGCAAGTTGCCATCCTAGGTACAACAATTGGTTTTGATTCACTTGGAGCAACAGAGAAAGAAGGAGAGTCAAGAATAGGAGGAGGAAATGGAACGTGAGGCTAATTCCCTTCATGAACAGCTATCCCCTTTGCCATGAGACCAGAACTAGATGGTGCCAACTACCAATTACTGAACAGTTTGATAAAAGATTCAATAGAAGAATCCTGATCAAAAGGGAGGAAATATAGAAGAGATGTTAAATTCTCATGGAGTCCGGACTTTCTGGACCCATGTAGGCTGGATGAACCTCAAAAACTATTGCCATGAAGTAAATGCATGTTTTGAGATACACAGATAAATCAGAAATTTCACTTATGTTAACCTGAGAGGTGCTTAGTCTATTTTAAAACTTTATATATTTATTTTAAAATTCTAATTGTTTAATTTAGAACTTATACCTGATTTAAAAAATATATATGAAAATGTTCATAGGAGTATAAAAAGTAATTTGAATTTCCCTTTCAGTATTCCATTTGCACTCATTGGAAATTACTACCAACAATAGTTTATTTTCCTTCCAGAAAATTGCATGTTATGGATATATAAACATCTGTATGTACATGATTTTATTTTATTTACAAATGGAATAAATTATATACACAATTTTGTATTTTTTCCTGTTTAAAAATATACTTTGAATATCCTTCCATACTATAAGTTCAGATTTATGTTAGTTTCTTTGAAGCCTAAATAATGTTCCATGTTGGATCCACAGTCAACACCCATGGAAGCAGCAGTCAAGAAATCAAAAGACACATTGCATTGGCCAAATCTACTGCAAAAGACCTCTTTAAAGTGTTGAAAAGCAAAGATGTCACCTTGAAGACTAAGGTGAATGCGAAAGCTGCACGATGAATAAGGAAGACCGAAGAAGAATTGATGCCTTTGAATTGTGGTGTTGGCGAAGAATATTGAATATACCATGGACTGCCAAAAGAACAAACAAATCTGTCTTGGAAGAAGTACAACCAGAATGCTCCTTAGAAGCAAGGATAGTGAGACTGCATCTTACATACTTTGGACATGTTGTCAGGAGGGATCAGTCCTTGGAAGAGGACATCATGCTTGATAAAGTATAGGGTCATCAAAAAAGAGGAAGATCCTCAATGAGATGGATTAACACAGTGGCTGCAACAAGTGGCTCAAGCATAACAACAATTGTGAGGATGGCACAGGACCGGGCAGTGTTTCTTTCTGTGGTGCATGGGGTCGCTATAAGTCAGAACCGACTCAACAACACCTAACAACAACAACAACAACGTTCCATGGTAGAAGTATGTCATAATTTATTTAGCTTGTCTCTCAAAAATAGGCATTTAGGTTTTTTCTGTATATTCCAAGTGAAACTAATGGCATAGAAATAATTTTCGTACATATATCTATATGTAGATATTAAGGTATATGTTTAGATCAGTTGCTGCTTATATATTTTAAATTTTGTCAACTTGCTCTTCAAAGTAGTTGTATGAATTTACATTCCCACAGAGATATATATGAATGTCCATTTCTTCAGATTCTTATAAACCTGAATTAACCTACCTTTTTTATCATTTATGATCTTATAATAATAAGAATACAACTTGACTCTTACTTGGTATTTATGATATGTTAAAAACTATATATGTGTGTGACATATATAATAAGTTATGTGTGTGTATGTGCATGCATGCATGTGGTGTAGGGGGGATAAACCGATGTCTCATTTTTGTTTGTTTCATATGCGTTATTTATGAGCCAGGCTTACTATCATTTGAATGTATGTACAAGCAACCACACATATGCACAATCTATAGAAGTATGTATACATATGTAAACCATAAACAAACAAACCAATCAGTGGCTGTCTAGTAGATTCTGACTCATGGTAAACCCATGTGTCCACACATACATATGTAGTGGTATATAAACAGAACATTTTGGAATAACTCACAAGGAACTCTTTATGTTATTTACGCCAAAGAGGAGATTAGGAAGTTTACATTTTGAAATTTTTTTTTACATGTAAATTTGATTTTCGTAATTAATGAAAAATATAGTGAATTGAAGGAGAAGGAGGGAGAGAAGGATGAGGAAGAAGGAAAGAAGAAGAGGGTGAGAAGAACTAATACTCAAAATTACGAGTCTAAAATAGGTTTAGTGGTAAATGCTTAGAAACCTTCCAGAAACGAAAAAGAATTACACTATTTAAGAACTTCTAGAGCATCAGAATTGACTCGATGTCAGTGAGTTTGGTTTTGGTTTTTAGATTTAGAGCATACAGAGAGAAGTACGGGTTCCAAACATTTTTTTCTTTTAATTATCAAAATAATAATACGAAAACTTAACAAAATAGTATAAAAACTAAAAACTATAGACTGTTCTCATTTATGAATGTTTAAGCAACAGTCCTAACAGTGGTACCATTTCCTGTCTAATCTTGAATATCATCACTCATAAAAATGTCCGTTGCTCTAATGTACCCAGTTCAATAGATTGTCTGCATTTTCATTCTCGTTTTTACACAGATATTTAGAATTAAACAACAAAGTGTGAAATAGATGTGGCTCCTAATTTTGGTTGCTAGTAATCTAGTGGTGAAGACAAAATGTAGGCAGGTAATTTAAGGTGATGCATATTATGTGATGGGTGGTACAGAATGATAAGACTGGGAAAGATCAGGGAATATAGCACTGAGGACCTTCTGCTTAAGCTTTATCTTGAACTTTGAGTATGGTTTATCCAGGAAGAGATCGGGGTAGACCTGAGAAAGTATTCTAGATGAAGAAATAGTTCGGGAGAGAAAGTGGTAGATTTGAAGAACTAAAAGAAGCCAGTGTGGCTGAATTATAGTGAGAATGTGTGGGTAGCCTGGAATGAGCCTGGCGAGTTAGCCAGGGGTTTATTGTGAAGGACTTTATCAACCGTGTTAGGAAAATTGAACTTTATCCTAAAGGAAGTTGCTTTATTCAACAAATTTGTTGTTGGTAGTTTCTCTGAGTTGACACTGATTCACGGAAACCTTATATATGACAGACCAAAACGTTGCCCAGTCCTGCACTATCTTCACGATCATTGATATGTTTGAGTCCATTGTTCTGGCTGTTGTGTAGTGGCTTCCAACCTATATAGGATGGTATTCTGTTTTGATCCGTAAGGTTTTCATTGGCTAATTTTCAGAAGAAGATCACTAGGTCTTTCTTCCTAGTCCCTGTCTTAGTTTGGAAGTTCTGCTGAAACCTGTCCACCATTGGTGACTCTGCTGGTACTTTAAATAACAATGATGTAGCTTCCAGCATCATAGCAACACCCAAGCTACCACAGTACAACAAACTGACAAATGGTGGTAGCTAAAGCTTTGAATGTCACTTCACCTACCTTTCCATTGAAGATCATTCTTAGTTATAATATCTCACGCTGACACTTCTCACAGCTGGGTCCATTCAGATATCTTGCCTATGTGGTGGTTTACTTTATTTCTGTTTCCAGAATAGATCCCAGCTGCCTGAAGATAAGCTTTCTTTCACATTCCCAATAGTTCTAAGCCTGGACTCCCTGTTTGTAATCAAGCTAGCATCTTTATTTCACTTTCACTAGTATCAACAAGAGCCATTTTGACTTAATGACTTCTCTCCTCATATTTCTGTCAACAGATTCATCAAGAATTTTTGCAATTAATATGCTTATGTCAGTGTTAATGGTACAATTGCAAACTTATAATTAACAATTCATAATATAATTAATACTAACATTTCAACCATGTATTACAGCTGACAAATTTCTGATTAAATGAATGAACTAAATAAGTATTCAGCAAACATTTATCTACAACTACTGTCTGAACTATAGTAATTAGATGAAGATTGTGGGACAATGACAAATAATTCCAATGCCAAATTTGTAATCGCTCATAAATGAAAAAAATAAAAAACCCACAAAGGAGCCATGTTATGATTTTAATAATGGTAAAACTCTAACACACATTATAAGCAGAGAATGCATAATGAGATGTTTTATTGTATCCAATTATATTTTAGTACAAGAATTGCTAGATTTTCTTTTCTGTGTCAGATAATAAATACGTTCAGCTTTGTAAACTATAAAGTCCGTGTTGCAGCTACTCAACTTTGCTCTTACAATGTGAAAGCAGCCATGTTGTTGTTAATAGGTGCGTTCAACTTGATTCTGACTTACAGCGAGCGATCCTATAGGACAGAGTAGAACTGCCCCGTAGGATTTCCTAGGCTGGAATCTTTATAGAAGATGATCACCAGGTCTTTTCCCCCACGGAGTGGCTGTTGGGTGCGAATTGCCTTTATTAGCACCCAAGCATGTTAACATTGTGTCACTAGGGCTCCTTAAAGCAGCCATAGGCATACATAAAAGAATTTGAGTGACTCAAATTTTGAGTTCTGGTGAAACTCTGTTTACAAAAAATGGGCAGCTTGCTAGATTTGGCCTCCCAGTCTGTCCTTTGCCAATTTTTGTTTTAGTAGGCATACTTTGATCATGATTCATCTCTATTTTCTACTGGTGCAAAGTAATACGAAAAAAGTTAATTATTGAGGACGTGATAAACACTGATTGTTTAGAAGTTAGAAAATTATTTTCACAGTATAAAGGATCAAGACTCCTTATCACCAAATATTCATCATATACTCCGTGCTAGAGTGGTACAAGGGGAAAGGGAGAAGAAAAAAATTTTTGGTAGAAAATTCTTCCTAAAAAGCTTTGTTTCAAACTAGTCATTGTTTGTTTTTTAGTTAATTGTTTAGGTATGTGTTGATGACTTCAACTTTTTCCATGTAGAACTATCTTGCTTTTAATCCTCAAAGATCAGAGTTCAAAGTCATTATCAGTTTGGGACTGCTGAGGAAAACACAGCCACTACTAAGCATTGGCAGAATAAAGATATAAATAAAAGTTAGACTACACAGATGCAGGAGAGTTGGCATGAAGGTCTGGAAGACTGTAGTTGGAAAACAGGAGAACAATTCACTGGACTGAAGATGGAACCCAGGACTTATGGAGAAATTTGAGATGCCACCATCAAAACTATTGAGAGCTCATGGAGGGTCTGCAGAGGCACTGTTTGTGACCCCCCACTTGACTTCCACCTTTCAAATATCACAGGAGTTTCCTTCATTGGAACAATCTAACCCAGAAACACAGAGAATGGGCATTCTGGAACATATAGTCCCCAGCCTTGGCAGGAGTTGTGGTGCCAGATTGACACCAGGCACATCCAGCCCAGTCTACCCTTTGTTAACTTGTCTCCCATAAAGGGTTACCTTTCAAACCACATTTAGTTTCAAAAAGAAGTCAATCACCTTTGATAAGCAGAATCAAATGCTACAGTCAGTAGAGTATCCCTGCTATTTACATAATGATTTATTGGTGTTAGGAGACAAAATTGACCATGTGCCATCTCAGCTGTCATTGCTTTGTACTCTGGCAGAAAAACGCTACGAATTGAGCTTTTCTTGGGGGGCGGGGGGGAGTGGTCTCTGAGAGCCAGTTTACCGGTACAAAACTGCCTGACTCGGACTAGTGGCTACATGTTTTGTTTGTTGTTTTCTTTTTTTTCTTTTTTCTGGTATCCCAGGAATTAGCATTAGCTCAGACCTGTTATATAGAAAGTCTCCATGAGTAGGAGCCAACTTGAAGGCAAGAAAAAAACAATATTAACAGTTAGCCAATCATCTCCTCGATTCTGGGTATTGTCCTTTCTGTAACATACAGTCGCCCTAAAAAGTGAGCATAGTTCATTCAGGGAAGGTTAGAAAGACAATTGACTGTATAAATTGCTGGCAGGGAGTTTCATCCTTTTCCAAGTAGTTCTGGGCCCATGAACTGGCTCAAATCTGAGAATTTGATGAGAGGGGCATAAGTAATGTCAAGCCTTTTTGTTTATATAAGCTCAGTAAGACTTTAGAAGGCTGTCCATCTATTTCAGTCCTGGGAACATCACGATACATTAGCAAAAGATTGCCAAAGAGCTCTGTGGGCCATGCCATGCTTAAGCTCTGATGCATATTGTGCTAACAGCATCCACTTTGTCTCTAGTGATTAGTGCTACTACCACTTAGTCTTTCCATGATATTGTACTTGAGGATTCCACTTTGATAGCGCTTCCCACTGCTTTCAGAAATACCAGTACAGAGTCTTCCAAAAGTGCTGTTGCTTTCCTAACTAATATACTTCTCAAAGCTATGCTGAAAGGGTTGTTGTTTGGATGCTTCAGAGGAAATAATTAGGGAGTGAGAGAATAGGTCTATACAATACATGCATTCTCACATTCCTACCTCCCTAAGCACTGGATGCAAAATAACTTTTGGCATCTTAACTTTTTTTATTATTGTTTTAATATTGGCCTTCATGTGTTCTAATTACCACTAGCAATGGGTCGTACCAAACCAAAACCCAAACCAGTTGTCAAAGAGTTGATTTCGACTCGTGGCAACCCCATGAGTGGCAGAATAGAACTGTGCTCCATAGGATTTTCGAGACTGTCACCTTTCAGAAGTAGATCACCAGGGCTTTGTTCCATGGCATCTCTGGGTGGCTCTGAACCACCAACTTTTCATTAGTAACCCAGCCCTTAACCATTTGTACCACCCAGGGACTCCTAATGGGATCATTAGAAAAAAAAAACCTGTTGCCGTCAAGTCAATTCCGACTCACAGCAACCCTATAGGACAAAGTAGAACTGCCCATAGGGTTTCCAAGACTGTAAATCTTTATTGAAGCAGACTGCCACATCTTTCTCCCATGGAGTGGCTGGTGGGTCTGAACTGCCGACCTTCCGGTTAGCAGATGAGTGCTTTAACCACTGCACCACCAGGACTTCATTCGTCTTTTAAATGTAATCAGATCAGAGAATCAATTCTAGCTTCCTGATCTTACTGATTTTATTTTATCAATGTTGGTATAGTCAGGAAAATAGTGCCACTGCAATGTTACGGGGAAAAGGAATGAGATTTTAAACAAATGTAGGAAGACATGGTGGAATGATAGTCTTGAATGCTGTATCCAAGGATTAGATAAACAGTCACTAATGACTTTAAACTGGAGCAGGTAGCAAATGCAGAGCAAGTAGAGTAGGCTAAGAAGCCACTACACCTGTCTGCCACTAACCACAAAGAGGGATTTTGTGGCAGGCAGCATGATTGTAGTGTCTTGGCTTCCAGGAATAATAGCTTCCATTCTCTTCTGTCTTGTAACTATCACCTCAGCTTTTTTCACTGCCAAACTATAATCCAACACCATATAGGGAAGAAGATTCCAGGAAACCTAGTTCCTAGCTTTGGAAGGCAGTTGTGGGTAGGAAGGATTAATGGTGGCCCTGACACAGAGTCTTTCCTTTCCAGATTAAAGGTGGTCACATGTACTTGATCAATTTAATTGAAAACAGCTCAGAAATACTTCTCTGTTTTTATTTCCATGCCTAATTTCTTTCTCAGACACTGAGGCAAGATAATCCCTTCAGACATTAAATTGCACTTGTATTTTACATGCTGTTGACTCAAATCAGTTTCTAAGTCTTATTAGTAAGTAGGAAAATATTATAACTCTCTCTAAAGTTTAAATCTAATATAAAGAGCAAATAGCAGATTTTTGGCGGTTGTTCTGATGAGATTTCAATGAAGTTGTCTTCTTACATCAGTGATGCACCTGACTTAAATACTGTGACAAAAATAGGTGATATGTTCCAGCTGAGGCCTCTTATACCTCAAGGAAGTTACCCAGTCCACATTCAATTTTTAATTTAATTCAAATTTTATTAATTCAGTCGACATCATGTGAGAGGATGCTTTATATTTAAATGCAGATTCAGTTGTGAATTGTAGATATTTATGTTTCTGTGAAGCCACAAAAGAAAGTATTGGGGGTGTCATTGTATTTTTATTTATATACATTAAAAAGCAAGGCATTACTTAATCATGTTTTTAATAATATTTTATTGTGTTCTGGTGAAAGTTTACACAGCAAATTAAGTTCCCATTTAGCAAGTTCTATACATATGGTTCAGTGACATCAGTTACCTTTTTCACAATGTGTCAACATTCTCATTATTTCCATTCTGGTTGTTCCGTTTCCATTAATCTAGTTTCCCTCCTGTCCTTTACTTTTTCATCTTTGCTTTAGGGTAAATGTTGACCATTTGTTCTCATATAAGGAGCTCTGGTGGCACAGTGGTTAAAAGCAGTCCACTGTTAACTCACCAGCCAATCCATGGGAGAAAGATGTGGCAGTCTGCTTCCATAAAGATAACAGCCTTAGAAGCCCTATGGGGCAGTTCTACTCTGTCCTGTATGGTCGATATGTGTCAATTAATTCAATGGCAATGGATTTGGCTTGGTTGGTCTCATATAGTTGAGCTTAATCATTCTTATATTATCAAGAGAATAACATGATAGCATAGCAGTTAACTGATGATTGTAAAAGACCTCCTAAACTGTTCCATGAATTTTTAGATGGATGTGATTATTTCATTAATCAGTAGTGTTTAATATTTCTAAATGATTAGCTAATCATTTTCTGTCTTCATCACCATTATAATAAATATGACCCATTTTCCTATCTCTACAACAGAATTTCCAAGAGTAGATTTCAGTTTGCTGAAATATTCATAAACTGACTGTTCATCTTCTTGCTGTTTTCCTCACAGAAGATAAATAAACAGAAACCAAACAAATCTAGGATTTTGTCTATAAGGAGTCATGAGGTCTCAGACGAGAGAAACCAATATACTGAAAGGAAATGGAAGACCCAAATCAGACTGCAGGGAATTTGATTCTATGTTTGAGTGACTGTAAATTTTTATAGGTACGTATCTAGCCTCCTTTGATGACCCTTTAGGGTTATTGCCACTTATTCTATTCTGTGTGCCTTGTATCCATTGTTAGAGAAAGAATGCAGAATGAGAGAATCAAGAGAAAATATTCGCTTAGGTTCACATATTTTTAATACATTTTGAGGGAGCTAAACCATCTATAAGGAAACCCTGGTGGTGTAATGGTTAAGAGCTACGGCTGCTAACCAAAAGGTCTACGCTCCTTGGAACTCTATGGGGCAGTTCTACCCTGTCCTGTAGGGTCACTATGAGACGTAATCAACTCGACGGCAATGGGTTTCGCTTTTTTTTTTTTTTTAACCATCTATAAAGCTAGAATTCCACTTTCATGGATGGAAATTTTTCAAATTCATTCATTCAGTAATTATTATTTCTTGAGTATCTACTAATCAATAGTAGTCAAATTTAGATGCTATAATCATTTAAGGAGAGCTAAATATCTTCCACGGCATTATATTCACACGTATTTGGAGAACTTTGTTCTCTAATGTAGTTTTTAACAAATACATCAGCTTTTAGAAGTATCACATAAAGAGAAAAAAACCAATTACATTTAAAAATGAATTTTATCAAACACTGTGTTTTTGGGTCGTGTGTAGTAGAGATATAGAGTTTCCATGTTTGTGTGTCTGCTATAATATGATACCCAGTTGAAGCTACTAAATGTGATCTGTGAAGCAAGAAAGAACATATTTCCCAGAACAATATTGTAGCAATAAAGAGCACAAGGTCTGGAGTTAGACTACTGGAACTCAAAAATTACTATCAGTGAGAACTTAGGGAAGTCACTTAGCTTTGCTGTGTAGTTTCCTGTCTGTAAAAATGAGAGTAATAATAATCCCAACTTCATACTTAAAACATGTAAGCATTTAAAGTTGTGCCCAGCTCATGGTAAGTATACAGCAAGAGTAATTATTACTACTTCTTAAAACTTCAAATGTATTTTGTCCAACTAAATAGAAAGATGGAATATACATTTTGCCCTTTAGATCTCTAGGCTTCCTAAACTGCAGAGTCAATTTGCGATTGTTCCCCTGCCTGTTGCCTACCCCTTGCCGTTGAGTCGATTCCCCTAGATGTGCCTTATTTTTCCAGGGCTTGAAAATAAAATTTCCTGTTACTACCTTACCACAGGAAGTAGAGTTTTTGGTTATCTCTTTTTTCTTTTCTCCTTCCAGTCTTTCTTCTCTCCTTTTCTCGTGGCTTCTTTTTCTTTCTTTCTTTTTAAAACATGTTTTTCTATCCAAGTACTTATGGGAATTCTCAGGTGAGGTTACATAATACTTTTTTTTCTTTTTTAACTTCTACTAGACATCTGCTTTTAGACCTTAGCTTCACTCTGAAGTTCTCCTTGGTGGTGGTTTTTGTAGCTTTTTCCATATTGATTTTTTCCAAGTGTAGACACAAGCTCTTCATTGAGAGGAAACAGTGAATTTAATAAATACTGATGTAACGAAAGAAAAGGTTAGAACCAAATTGTTAAAAAAAAATTCTATATATGGCTGTAGGCCCAAAGACAAAGTAGATTTGCCTTCCCTGACTCTTCCCACCTCCACCCCAATTTTCTATAAAAACTGAAAAGAGACAAAATCTCTGCTGCAACATATGGCTTGTGATAAAGAGCCCAACACTCAGGGAAATAAAAGGCAGTTCTTCCCTTTGTAAACACAGTCATGGGTTCAAGACTTCTTTCTTTCACTCAAGTCATTCTTAAAATCATATTTATAGTGTGATGGATAAAGTATCCCAGAAGATATCAATCTCGAAATTTCAAACAGTAACACTTAGAATATAATAATACAAGAGGTAAAAGTTGTTGTTAGTTGCTGTCAAGTCAGTTATGACTCTTGGCGACCCCATATGTGCAGAGTAGAACTGCTCCATAGGGTTTCCAAGGCTGTGACCTTTGGGAAGCAGATCACCAAGTCTGTCTTCGAAGGCATCTCTGGGTGGGTTTGACCTGCCAGCCTTTTGGCTAGTAGTCGAACATTTAACCATTTTCACCACTCAGGGACTTAGGCATGCTCATTTATTAATCTATATTAAAGCATCAAAAAGAAACAAGTTTACTTTTTTGTCTTTTACCAAATATTTTAAATGGCGTCATATGTTTAAAACAACTATTGACAGGTTTTGGGTATTTGAAATCCATTTTAATTTGAATAGCATAAACCACTAATGAAATAAATTCATTGTTGTTGTTAGGTTCCGTCGAGTCAATTCCGACTCACAGCAACCCTATGCACAATAGAAGAAAACCCTGCCCAGTCCTGTGCCATCCTCACAATCCTTGCTATGTTTGAGCTCACTGTTGCAGCCACTGTGTCAATCCATCTCATGGAGGGTCTTCCTCTTTTTCACTAACCCTCTACTTTACCAAGGATGATGTCCTTCTCCAGGGACTGGCTCCTCCTGATAACATGTCCAAAGTATGTGAAACAAAGTCTTGCCATCCTTGCTTCTAAGGAGCTTTCTGGCTATACTTCTTCCAAGACAGATTTGTTCATTCTTTTGGCAGTCTGTAGTATATTCAGTATTCTTCACCAACACCGTAATTCAAAGGCATCAATTCTTATTCAGTCTTTCTTATTCATTGTCCAGCTTTTGCATGCATTGTGTAGTGAAAAATGTCCAAGCTTCAGTATTGATTGCAGGCGTATACCACTAGTTCATATTTTTGGAGGGGAGATCTGGTATATCAATTGCCGATGCTATAGTTTCAGGGTGATTTGACCACTAGATGTTAGTATTAGTCCTACCTGTTTTTGATTATGCTCTTTTTCTTTGATATCTTTTCCTATTCCTATGTACTTATTCATTTGAATTTCAGATGCATAAAGTGAAGTAAATTGTATTGCTTAGATTATGATGTACCACCTTCATTAAAAGATTTTACTCCTAATTTATTTTATTATATTTCCCTTTAGTTTTAACCATCACTTCCATCCCTCTCTTCCCATAAGCACGCAGTCTTAAGATTTTATTGTATTTTTGTGTGTTTAGTGTCATTGTCTCCCAGAGAGGAAATTCTAGAACAAGATGCTAAAATAAAAATGATAGACAAGTAAAGAATTAATCTGTTTTACAAAGATGCCTTGTTTTCAGTTTTTCTCCCCAAAACTAAAAACAACAACAGTAATAAAACAGTCAAACTAAAAAATCACTTCTTTTAAATGTTTTGGATTTATCAAATTTGAAAGTCCCATTTTCCAGAAATATTTATGTGTGTGCAAAATGGATTTTTCCCATTAACTGGTTGAAATGTCTTCACAATCTGCATTATAGAGTCATAAGCATTTATTTGTTCTGGTGCCAATAGAGATGTGCAGAACCTATCTTTACTATACGTGAGCTGCAGAGGGTCTGAGTCATAATTACATAATTTTAAGAGGCATGTAACAGCATTACCACCACTGATTTACTACGGCTGCCTCCATAAGCCTCAATTTTTAATGCAATAGCAACTACACAGAAGGTAGAGAGGACAGAGAGTGAGAAATAAGAGTATTCAGTATTAATTATAAATTGATGGTGCAAAAACAGTAGCAACCCTCTTAGTTTTCTGACAGAATATAATACTGTCATTTTCCTAGAGATGGTGTAGGGTGTGGGAGAAGGGGAGCTGGAATCCTACACATCTGACATTTAGTACAAATCATTGCCTCATTATTCAATGAAAAATGAAATCTAGGGCAACTTTATATGGGATCAGCCTTTTTTATATAATAAGCACAGGCTATTGATTGGTTTCTAAAATGCTTTTATAATAATAAAGTTGAATGTTTTGTTGGTGGTGATGTCAATAGTGTGTTTAAAAATCAGTAGTGCTGTAACTCTTACAGGGGATAGTAAGGGAAAAAATTGAACTAGTTATCCCAGCTTCTTGAAAGGAAGCATAATGTCTTGAATGTGTTTTATATTACTGATGGTCCATTGCATGGTATTAGGAAAATGGAAGAACATTAAATCTCAATTACGCAATTGATGAAAACAAGATCGATTTGTATGAGCCAGTTTGCTTTAGATTCAAACAACTTTCTCCTTTTATATTCATAAACTCATGAGTCTAACTCATTGGTGACAAGATAACTTGATGGGGGTTGGAGATGAGACATAATAAAAATCAGTTTCAGTAGGCTACTATAAAGAGAGCATGCACTAAAATTCCACTGTATTGAAAAACATGCCATAAAAATTAGAAAAAAGGTAAGAAGACATAGGAAGCAAAGACACAATATGAATTTACAAGTATTTGCAGCAGAGCTGCCCACGTCCTAATGAGAAAGGCAGTAACTGAACATTAATTTCATAGGGAGTCCACAATCCAGGAAAATGTGTGTGACAATAGGATAGGGAAAACAAAAAACAGTTACAAGAAATTAAGAAGAGAAAATCAGTAAAAAATGTTTTGATCAAGGACCCGATAGATGGATACTGATCAAAAGGAGGAAAATGTGGAACAGAAGTTTAAACTTATATGGAAACCAGACTTATTGGATCCATTGAGACTGGGGGAACCCCAAATCTAATACCCAGAAATAATGTTTAAACCTTGAACCAAAACTATCCCATGAAGTCATTAAATTATACAAGTTTAACCCAATTAATAAAGATTATTTGTCTTGCACATATAACTTTTATAAAGAATTATGTATGTGAGTGTAAACTGACAACAGTTAATCTAAAGCACAGATGAGAACTTTAAGGGGCAGAGAGCCTAAATTAATGGGGATGAAACTATGGGTAGAGATAGAATGATGACACGATGTGAGCTACGTAACCAATGTTACTGAATTATTCATGTAGAAATTGCGAATGGATGTATGTTTGGTGGTGTATATTGCCACCAAAAACAAGTAATTATTTAAAAAACAGAAAAAATCAGAAAAGATTTTATAAGACCATTAAAAAGATGACATTTCAAAATGAAAGGGTGGGGAATTAAAGTCAAGTGGATAAGAGAATAGAGAATTTGTTACAAATGTTATGTTATTAGATATCTGTAATACCAATTATCATCATCATCAAGACCATCATCACAGCTAAAATTCATTGAGCACCATGAGTCAGATACTATACTAGGTATTTACATCTAATCAGCCCTTCCAAAAATACAGATGGCATACCACCCTAATCAACTCTTCCAAAATACAGATAAGTAAACTAAAAGCTGTAAGAATTTCTTACGTCCTTACTAAGAGATGAAATAATTTGCCTTTGAGTCATGTGGGCCTAGGCTTGAATCACAGTTTTTCTACCTCATCCTTCAGTGGAATGCTCTTGGGCAAATATTTTAATCTTTTAAACTCTTGGCTAAGTGTGACTTCTATGAAATCAGTGTTTGATGTTAAAAAATTGTACTTTATTTATTGTAGATCTTTTGTATCATTGATAGCACTTTGATACTATAGTATCATTGATACATTAGTAGTATAGTACTTTAAACTCTTAAAAGAAAACATTGCTTATAAGTTTTTAAACATGTCTGTTTGAGTTAAGTCTCCTTAGACTTTTTTTTTTAGCTATAAATTTAAGGTTTATATGCAACAAGGGTCTTCCATCCCTTGTTAAACCCTTAGTATTTTACTTCAAATTCATAGTAGCACATCAGTTCTACAAAGAGGTGTCTACAAACCAGTCTTTAGGCTTAATTTCATAGGAAATTAACTAGATACAGGATATAGCCATTAGGTTTTCTCTGGGGTGTTTTCTAAAAATACTTTGATAGTATATGAATATTTTGGTTATATGATGAATTATATAACTCTGGAAAAATCACAATGCTATATATTTTTATAGGTCCAAGCTAAAAACTTAAGTGTAGCACATCTATAGGGGCAGAAAAACATAGAAAATAGATATTAGACTTCTATGTGGCCTTATATTCTATTCTCAAGATTATGATAAGTATACAAATGACTCTCAGATTTTACATGTAGTTCCAATGAAGAGGACTGTGTGTGAATAATTTTAAACTACAAGCAATCTTAAAATCTTTGTATTGAGGTGTATTATAAATAATTTTATTTTTGAAGCATACAATTTGCCAGGGGTACTTTTTCTAGTATAAAATGCATTTCCATTCTTTGAGCCTATAATCACTGGAATAATGGAGGGGGATTACCTAAAAGTACATAGAAACATAGAAAAAAAATCTACTCCAACACTATGTAAGCATAGGAACTGGAACAAAAAAAATTCTTATAACTGGGTGTATTTAATTTAAAAAAAAAACTTACAACATAACATTTTGATTCAGTTTTGGGTTTTTTTTTTTTTTTTTCCATTCTAAAAACTGATTCTAATATAATTCAGGTAATTTTTTTAAACATTAATGTTCCTTCTACTCATTCCTGACTTCTTTTAGATATCAAAGAAATTATATCTGAATGCAAAAAAGTTTCCCTGGCCCATTTCCTATGAGGAGTTTGATATCCTTTTTGGTAACATTTACAATGAAGGAAGGAAAAGATGACAAATTGGAGCCCTCATTCAGTGAATTTTTCCTTTAGCAACCTTTCTAATTGTGGTGCAATGGATCAGTTTCGTGTGGCCTTTCTAGCCATGGTCTTGTAACTCCCACCTAAGTGATTGGGTGAGACTGGGTGATAGGGTAATTGTGGCCCACCAAATGGATAGGTCAGTTTTGCTATCCCACTGGGATTGAAATGTGCCACCCAAGAGGGGGAAAAGAGAGAATCCTATCACCACCAAGGAAGAACAGCCAGGAGTGGAGAGCATTTTCTTTGGACCTGGGAATCCTTGCGCTGAGAAGCTCCTGGAACCAGGAGACAGAGAGAGAGAGAAAGTGAGAGAGAGACGGGCAGAGAGAGAAAGCTGTAACCCCGAAGAAGCAGTGGCAGGAGAGACCCAGCAGCAGGAGACAGTATAGTGGGCTTCCTGGCCCACAAAGAGGGAAAGCTGAGTGCCTTAGGGCAGAGACCGAGGGCCAGTGAGAGGTGTGTCTGCGAGCATGGCTAGGAAGAGGCTGTCCTGATGGAAGAACTGTATCCTGAGTGTTCTTGAGCCTAAATTGTAACTCTTACTTCCCTAATAAACCCCGTAATTGTCAGTATTGTCTGTAAGTTGTGTGTGGCCATTGCAATGAATTATGGAACCCAGCAGAGAAGTAGAGAGTGCTGTGGGAGGAATGGTTGGTGTCAGAATTGGTAAAGATGGCAGAGAGAGGAGGCATGTCTGACCCCCTCTTCCTGCCTCATAGGAATCAGCCTTGGCTGTTGATCTTGATTCTCCTTCCCCCTTGTGAAGAGAGAGGAGTTCAGACACCCCCCCCATGCAGTTTTTACACTAATTTTTAGCAGATTTTTGCTTCCATTTCCATTCAGTTTTGAAAGTGTGTGTTCATTCCTAATTTTGAATGTTGGTCCTTTGTCACTGTGATGAATAGAAGGGTGCAGTGTTTTAAAGCTGTCATCTAGGAATGGTTCTGTGCTCTGAACATCATTGGCAGGTAGGCCAGAGAGTTTTTCTACAAATTATATTCCCAGCAAGAGGGGATGTAGACACTCCAACAAACCCTGGGCACAGTGACATCTGTTATCTGTGGAAAGGGATCACTTTGCCTATCTGGCACCAGAGAGTTGAGCTACTTGAAGTCCTGATGGAGACATTTTGGCCCTGGCAGTCAGGGTTGCCGCTATATGGTGAGTTAAATGCTCTATACCAAGCTGCTGACAGGACTAAGTATTATAGACCTGAAAAAGACAAACTGAGCAGTATCATTGGGCTGGATGGAATTATTGCACAAAAAGAAGGCACTTAAGTTGGGAATTTCTCTTCTCTGGTGGAAAATTCAGAAAGGCATATAGCATTTTACATCAGTTCACAGATTTGAAGTTCATCCTTTAAAATATATATATTAATTAATATTTTAAAGCATTAGCCTTGAGCTGGGAATGCTCTTTCCAAGGTGAAGCATACTGTGTCTGGAAGTAACAGCTTGAGAGAAAATTACAGTCATTAGGGTGCAATGGTAAATAGTTTTTATTTCTATCTAATTCAAATTAAATTGGATTCAAAATACATGGGGAGCAGGGGTGGTGATTGCCAGGAATGCTATTAAAGCTTCTGTTCAGCATTTCTGCAGACCCTTTATTAAAACAAGATTGACAGTGTCATGCTCCATGGCCCCTTCTCTTTACTCCCTACGTTACTACCCTAAACACAACATTTCTGGTTGAGATTAGAATCAAGAACAGGGAGGAGAAGGCAAGGGAAGGGTGGCATGAGTGGAAACAATTAAATAACGCCACTTCCAAATTTGGGTTTATAAAGAACAAACTCTGCCCTTGGCTTGTGATACTTGCATTGATTTAATTTCTTATTTCTTACAATGTCTTGTTCATGTGAAAGTCATTTTCATATATATTTCCACTAACTTCCAAGAAAAAATGCTTACTTGATCTACTTGTTTTAAAATTTTATTTCCCAAAATTCCTGTGTTATTTTCTGTCCACTCTTATTTATGATGATTAATTCTCTCTGTGCATTCAGTTTTTGGTTCTTTTATTGCTCCTTTATTCACACTATCCACAATAATGTTACTTATAGTAAAGCATCTCTCTTCCTTATTTCCTTGCTTCCTTCCTCCTTCCTTTTTTTTTTTTTTTTAACATTTTCTTTTATTCCTGGAATTAAATTTTATTAGTTTATTATTGCTGCTGTAACGAATTACCATGAACTCAGTGGTTTAAAACAACTCCAAATTTATTATCCTACAGTACTGGAAGTCAGAAGTTCTAAAATCTAAGTGTCAACAAGGTTGTGTTCCTTTTGGAGACTCTAGCGGAGAAAGCTTTCTAGGGGAGTAGCCTTTTCCAGCTTCTAGAGGCTGTCCACGTTCCTTGGTTCATGCCCCTCTTCCAGCAGTGGTATCACTCACTTTGACCTCTTTTTCCATTGCCATGTCTTCTCTGTGACCCTCCTGGCTCTCTTTTATACAGATCCTTGTGATTACATTGATCCCATCTGGATAATCCAGGATAGCCTTCTCATTACCAGATCCTTAACTTAGTAACATCTTCAAAGTCTGTATTGCCATGTAAGGTAATATTCACAAGTTCCAGAGATTAGAACATAGACGATTTAGGAGGGACATTATTTTGTCTGCCACATACTTTGAGTTTGTTGTTATATGCCCTCGAGTCAGTTCCGACTCATAGCGACCCTGTAGGACAGAGTAACTGCCCCTTAGCATTTCCAAGGAGCGGCTGGTGGATTCGAACTGCTGACCTTTTGGTTAGCAGCCCAGTTCTTAACCATGCCACATACATAGAAGACACTAAATGGGTCAATGTCAGAAGGTAATAATTCCCACTAATGGTAACTGCCATTGTATTCTGACTCATGGTGGAATGATCATCATCAGCCGCGTTCTCTCAGGTGGAAAGAAATGGAAGGGGACATTTCTAAAGAGACGTTAAATCACTTATGCATGGAATATATTATTGAACAATATTTTGATCCTGTGGAAGAAACAAACATTTCCTCTTCCCAAGAAGCTTAAAGTCTACTATAAGCAAAAATATATGTAAATCAGTAATTATAATACAAGGCAACATGGTAAGTTCCGTAAGAGTCAAATCAAATTTATCAAGAGACAGGTGACAGAGAGATAACTTCCAGTCAGGATTAGCAATGAAAGTATGTGGATTGATTGAATGATTGATTTAGCAAATACTTGCATAGCTATGTTCCTGATACCTTTCTTCATATTTTGCAAATATTCTTATAGCAACTTTCTTTTTTTTTAATAAAATGATCCTTTATTGAAATATTTTCTTTTGTAGTACTTAGCTAGGTGGGCATTCCACAGCACCACTGTTGATGATGTCATGAGGGTGGTGGACGTCAACATTGCAGCCCACAGACTGGGCAGTCCCCAGGATCTCTTTAATAGTTCCAGAGAGTTCTCTGGCTAAAGATTGTTGTCGCATCTGATGGGCAATGCTAACAGTCTCATCAAAAGTGATATTTCCACTATACGTAATATTTTCGGCTTCTTTCTATCTCTGGGTGGTTCTTTGAGGGCTTTTATGACCAGGGCAGAGGCAAAAGGTACCACCTCAACCCCCGTCTGTCTGTTCTACATGGTCGGTTTCACTGTAATCCTTAATCCTTTTCAGTCACCAGTTGCTCATCACCAATCTTTTTTGGAGACAGGCCCGGGGGCTCATCTTGGGGGCCAGAGCAGACATGGCACTGACTTCCTCACCAGTGCACCTCAGGTACACAACTTTGATCTCTTTGGGGTCAAACTTGGGTGGCAAGGCAGAGGCGGCTAGTGTCAGATGAACCCAGATGCGGGGTGACTGAAGAAAGTTGCACCTAGGCCTCATCCAAGTCAAAAGCCAAGAGTTAAAGCTTACAATACTTTGAGAAAAGTATTGTTATTATCCCAATTTTACAGATAAGGAAACTGGGGCACAAATAAGTTAAAAAGTTAAATAAGGTCACAACTAGGAAAAGGTTTGAACCCAGGCAGTCTTGCTCCAGATTCCCTTTATTAACCCCTGCATTAGGGTACCTCCTAGAATTAGAGGCATAGGGACCGGGACTTCTAAAGTTCTATATTAATAAGCTTTTAAATGGAAAAGACAATGGGGAACATTCTGGGAGATAAAAACAGATTATCTGAAGATAGGAAGGCAAGGAAGTACGTAGTTCAAGTGAATATTATGGCCCAATTATCTAGAAGTGCTTTGAAGACATGCAGCTGTATGTAATTTTGCACCTGCACGTCTATAGGTCAGCAAAACTGCAAATCATTGGCTGTGCCACCTGTGCAAGGGTGTCTTAAACTTTTCAATCCCCCTCATCTGAATCTTTGAGTTGAGCACAAATGTACAGTGCATAGAATTTCATTATTATTAACAATGACCTGTCAGGTTATTTATATTATTTCGTGTCTGAAACTTCCTCTCTCAGTTCTTAGAATATATTGTTCTCATTATAGGAATTACTGAATAATTCATAGTTTTACAATACTAAGGGGCAAGACATTACAGTGGTAAAGGTAAATAGTTTTAGAATCAGACATACCTGGAGTTGAATCACAACTCTATTTGCTAGTTGTGTAACATATTGCCTTCTTAAGGCTCAGTTTCTTTATCTGTGAAATGTGGGAAAATCATTACCTACTTCTTAAAATGGTAGTTGTGAATATTAAAGAGTGTATATTGAAGCACACAATACAGAATCTGAAACCTATTAATTACTCAGTAAAAGTATTTCTGTTACTAGTTGATCAACTAATTTTTACACTGACATGCCATGGTAGGGCTTGGATATTAAAGCGTTGATAATTTTCAAAGTGAGAAATTTTGATGTTTATGAGAGCTTATTTTTGGACAATGCAGTTAACAGTATATATTTTAGGGTAAGACAGACATGGGTTGAAATTCTAGCTCCATGGCTTACCATTCTTACAGCTGTGTGATTTTGAATATTTCACTTAACTCTCTCAGTCTATCATCTGCATCTAATTAAAAAATATTGATAATAATATTAATAACATCATATTTTCAATGAGTTATATATATATTAGTCTCCACGCGTCCGTCAGTCTGTCAGCTGGATTCACAAGAAGATGTGGAACCAAGGATATCATTGCTAGTGTTGCATGGATCCTGGCTGAAAGCAGAGAATACCAGAAAGATATTTACCTGTGTTTTATTGACTATGCAAAGACATTCAACTGTGTGGATCATAACAAATTATGAATAACATTGTAAAGAATGGGAATTCCAGAACACTTAATTGTGCTCATGTGGAACCTGTACATAGACCACGAGACAGTCGTTCAGACAGGACAAGGAGATACAGCATGGTTTAAAATCAGGAAAGGTGTGTGTCAGCTTTGTATCCTTTCACTATACTTATTCAATCTGGATGCTGAGCAAATAATCCAAGAAGCTGGACTATATGAAGAAGAATGGGGCATCAGGATTGGAGTAAGACTCATTAACAACCTGTGTTATGCCAATGACACAGCCTTACTTGCTGAAAGTGAAAAGGACTTGAAGCACTCACTGGTGAAGATCAAAGACTATAGCCTTCAGTATGGATTACACCTCCATGTAAAGAAAACAAAAATCCTCACAACTGGACCAATAAATGGAGAAAACATTGAAGTTGTAAAGGATTTCATTTTACTTGGATCCACGATCAGTGCAATCAACTGCTTGACTGGAAGCAGCAGTCAAGAAATCAAATAATGTATTGCTTTGGGCAAATCTGCTGCAAAAGACCTCTTTCAAGTGTTCAAAAACAACAATGGCAGTTTGAGGACTATGGTGCACCTGACCCAAGCCATGGCATTTTCAATTGCCTGATGTGCCTGTGAAAGCAGGATAATGAATAAAGAAAATTGAAGGATTGTTGCATTTGAATTAGAATGTTAATGAAAAATATTGAATATACATGGACTGCCAGAAGAACAGACAAATCTGACTTGAAAGAAGTACAGCCAGAATGCTCCTTAGAAGTGAGGTTGGTGAGATTTCATCTCACATACTTTGGACATGTTACAGGAGGGACCAGTCCTGATGAGAAGGGCATCATGCTTGGTAAAGTAGAGGGTCAGAGAAAAAGAGGAGGACCCGCCACGAGATGGACTGACACCGTGGCCGCAGCAATGAGCTCAAACATAACAACTATTGTGAGGATGGCACAGGCCCGGGCAGTGTTTCATTCTGTTGTACATAGGGTCACTATGAGTTGGAATGGACTTGATGGCATCTAACAACAACAAGATGCATATAAGGGGACTAAACAGTATTGAAAACATAGTAGATACCCAATAAATATGATCTTCTTGTTTAACAGTTCCAACTGAACTCCTACTGTTCTCTGAAAAATATTATTTATGATAAAAGCTTCAATAGTGAGAACAGGAATGCTGAAAAACAACAAATTATTGTCATATCAGTGTTTGATGCAGAGGTTAATAATGGTTTAAAGATAACACATCACTAAATTATTTTACATTGGGCGACAAAGATGATTTGACAGCTAAACATTGTATCTCATGAGTTATTTATTCTTCATTACATATGTTTGTGAATTCACCCATTTGGCTTTCATGAAAGCAGTCAAATTGATCATTGTTTGGGGACAATTTTGTGTCTAACAAAACATAAACTGAAAGTAGTATTATACTCAATTTTATTAAAATTGGAGTCTTGGAATTTATTTACATACTCTAATTAATAGTCACTGACCGAATCAAAGAAATCAGGTTTGGAAAAATGTGGAACATTTCCTGGCATCTGTTTTGGGTCATTATTCACTGAAGCTACACTTTTACAGGCAGAGAAGCAATTATTATAAAGTTAGTTGATAAATGTAACATTCCCACCAGCAAGAAAGAGCTGATTTTACAACTGCAAATGGGCCTGAAAATTTTAAAGCATCTATTCAGGCAGTCCAAGATTTATATATACAGTCTTCCTAATACCAGTTATTTCAGCTAGCATCTATTGAGAACTTTTAGTACCAAGCACTTTACAAGTATCTCATTTAATCGCCATCCCAGACAGACCCCACACCTCCTTCTTGCCTGAGTGTCTCTGCTGTCCTGAGTATCCGCAGTAAGGCATGCTAGGAGAGATCAGAGCAAGTAATTCCTGCTTTTTCCATTGCCAGCCCCAACACACTAATTTTGAATACTACTTAACAACATTGATAAAATGACATTCAGTCTGGGATAGTCTCTGGATAAAAATTTTTTTTTTTCATAATTTCACATACTCAAACTTCTGTTTATCCTTTTTTTTTTTTAAATCACTTTTGGGTCTAACTCCACAAAATAACTATAGTAGAAGCTAGGAAGTGAGATTTTTAAATTCTGATGTCCTTTCCTTTGTAGCTTTCAGTAAAATCCAACAACAACAACCAAAAAAAAAAACCTCTTACCAAAAAGTGGTCTTTATTGGTGACCCCAGGAAGCTTTGAGGCTCATTTTCTGTAGTGGGCCCAGGATAACAAGAAGCCTGGTGAAAAAGGAAAGAAAGATCCTTTGGAATGAAAATAAAGGGAAACACAAAAAAGAGAAATAAAAAAATATGGAAGACAGAAAACTCACTTGAAAGCAGAAGTATGCCCAAGAGAACATTATAGCAGACCCACCATCACTGTCCACCAGATCCTCAAAACATCATGTGTTATAAAAAGTACAAACCAGAATACAAATCTCAGCTTAGTCCCTCAAAGGATTCCAAGTCTGGGAGTCAGATCACCTTCCTGGGCCTCGGCTTCTTGCTTTAGAAAATCACAGTGAAGACCATATGAGACAGTATTTTGTGCACTGTGCAAACTGGGATTTGCCGAAGGATGTGGTCATAAGCAGGAGGATCAGAAAGCTGCAGGATAAATATGGGACATGTCCATTCAGTGACAATCTGTTTGAGGAGTTTCAAATAGCATTTGCATATTAAAACAAAGATGCATATTTAAGAGTAAAAAGCAAACTGTCACATTTTTTTTCCTTCAGGTAACACTGAACATTTCAAAAGTTAATGTATGTGAAGTAGTCCAAATAGTGCTTTGCCTACTAAGTACTACTTCTTACCAAAAGAATGTTAAATTTTCTGTGAGCTTTTAAACAGAATTAGAGATTTTATGTTGAAATACATTTGAGAAATATGGTATGGTGCATTTTAAACTCTGTCTTGAGGATTCATAATGCACATTAGCATTAAAGACATTGAGAAATCCTGTAATAAGAGAACTTGTTTAATTTCATTCAGCCCCACCATGAATCAGTGTATTTACTCATGAAACCTTATTTTTCTATACATTGCCTATTAATCATTGTGAAACCACCAATGGTCTAAGGGAAAAGTTTGAGAAAGCTGTTCTGAGACCATTGCCCGCCAGATACCATAAATACTCCTCTTTGTCAAGGAGCACACAATTTGAATTTCCAATAAATATCTTACAAAGAACTTTTGTGAACATAACTCATGTGTAAGGTAAAAGCTGTTTTATATGATACTATTTTTTTTTAAGAGTTGGACCCTTCCATAATATAATCTGTTGCCATAATCAGAAAAATACTTTTATATCATGAAAGTTGGCATATAGTGAGATTAAATATCTTCAATTCCATATATAATTTCCCTCACAGAGTGCAGCAAAGAATTTTTGAAAAAAATGAAGTGCACCTGAATAGTTCTACGATGCAGGACTAATGTCATTTATAAAACTATTAAAATAAACCCTGTTATTAAAACAAACTTTACACTTCAGGAAACTTTATTTCTCTGGAAACATTAACCAAGAAAGTTCTAGAATCTGCAAAGTTCTTATCATTTCACTAGGGTTATTGCTTATATAAAGACAAGTAGAGCTCAAGAAAATTGTACTGAGATGGACAAATGAGGCATTCACTTAAGCTCACTCTGGCTAAATGGAAGAAAAATCACTGCATTATTAAAATTCATACCTCATCAAAATTGTACTCTACTATATAAGTGGACTTCTAGATTACACAGAATGGTCAAAATTGCAAATACTAAATTTGTGACTGCCAAAGTTCTATTCTCCTACATAAAAATATGTCCTAACTGATAATGCCAAATCACAGTTTTAGCAAATAATGTGTTGGTTAATTTGAGAAAAACTTTCAAATCTTTCATATTTGAATACACCAGTTTTTATAAGAGGTCAACTTCAACATTCTAATAATCAATTATTTAAAAGATAACTTTGTGTTCTGTATATTTATTAACTTGAATGTGTCAGACCATAGTTTTCCATGTAAGCTTTATGGTTGGATGACAGTACATTCAAGCAATCTAGAAGCCTAAGATTTAAAATCTCCTCAGACACTGGTTATTGATTGCTTTCTCTGATTGCATTATTTCAGATGAAAACAACCATGCAGATGATGCTGATTTAAAACATTTGATAATTCAGATGATGTGGCTTAAACTTCCTCTATGGGAAAATATTTTAATTTGGTGGATTTAGGAAAACAAATTCTTTTTAAGCACCTTTGAAAGATCCATTTATATTCCAATGTTTGAAGTGCTAACCATAAATTCTTCTGGCATCCTTTTACTTTGTACCTTAAAGTTGGTTTCTAATCCATCAGTATTCATTTGGTCATATTGGAGTTACTAGATTTAATTAAAGAAATTAATTTTTATTCTAAAATTCAGACTTTCAACCAATTTAGATTTTATTTCTTCCTTATTATTCCTATGTAAGAAGAATATAGCACATATGTTCCTAGTTTTAAATAACTGTTACTTGTTGCTTTATTGTTGTTGTTCCTATTCTTAAGAAAGTCTCCAAGGCACATTATTATGTATTTCAGACAATGACTGGAATATTCATTTCTTTTAAAAAGCATTAAGATGTATCAGGACAGTTCATAGAATTTAATGAATTACTAACTATCTTGAGACTAAAGACAGGAGCTCTTGAAATAAAGTAGTTACCATAATAGCCAAAAAACACACCCGTTGCCATCGAGTCAATTCCAACTCATAGTAACCCTATAGGACAGAGTAGAACTGTCCCATAGGGTTTCCAAGGCTGTAATCTTTAAGGAAGCAAACTGCCACATCTTTCTCCCACAGAGCAGCTGATGGGTTTAAACCACCAACCTTTCGGTTAACAGCCAAGTGCTTAACCATTGTGCCACCAGGGCTCCTTAGTTACCATAATATACAATTTTAATACTTCTAATAATAGTGACTGATGTTAAATATATTTAATTTCATGCCTTATATTTAAGAATATATATTTCAGAAAATGTAGAATGAAAGAGATTTCTAAAACAAATTTTATCACCTTTACTTGAACCTAAGATTATGTCAAATTATTACTAGAATTAATCTCAAAAGCATATTAGCTCTAAAAGTAAAACATTAAACATCTTAAAACACATATGTTTGAAGTCCAATTTGAATCTATAGGCAATGCAATAATATAGTCAATTAGTGTCTTCAACAAAGAAGAAATTGTAGAGATAATCATAGTCTGCTGATTTTTTTCTGTCATCAGAATCAGAGGAGCAGGGAAATGCAAATGATTGTGAGGTATCAGCCATCATAAGTATATTGAGTACACAGAAACCCAGGTTAGTTTTACAGCAGGAAAATTAGGTAAAAGTTTCTTTCATCTACAATATTTTTACACAAATAACATGTTATACTTTTTTTTGCCAATCATGCCCTCCTCCCACAAGGTATTTTCATAAGTGCGCTACATTATTATTATTATTTTTTTTTTTTACAGCATCAAGCGCTTTTGAAAATATCTCATGGGAGGGGGCTTGGTTGGCAAAAAAAAGAAAAAGACATAAAACACACATCATTTGCATAATAATACGGCAAATGGATATATCAAAAATCATGTAATACAGTCAATATTTATTACAAAATATATTTATTCAAGTAAATTATACAAATCCTGTCAACTATACAGTGTTACTAAAGGGTCAATGATAAAACTGGCTCTGAAGTAGGCAAATTATGTAAACCTAACTACATGAAGCTAAGTGAATAGATTTGAAATATATAACAGCACGTAGTTTGTAAATTATATATAGTAAAAGAGCTAAACTTGTTGGAGTTTGCCATCAGACTTCAAATTAACTTGAGTTAGCTTCCAGTAAAGTAATCCTTTAAGGTTACTGACAATGATAAGCCAGTTGTTTTTATTTTGTCACATAAAGGATGAAATTAGATTTTTTTATTGATATACTGTATTAGCCAGAATAGGCTAGGGTATGCTGCAGTTATTTTTTAAAAAAAGCCTAAATGTCTCACTGGATTAAAACCACAAATGTTCATTTCCTACGCACTCGTGTAGGAAATACTTCATGCCCGCTAATGGTTAGTTGGATGTTCTGCTCCAGCATCTTCTTACCTGACGCAGGCTGATAGAACAGTCACAAACTGGAAAGTCATTTCCATTCCAGAGGGAAGAGAGAGCATGGTGAATTATAACCTGGATCCTTAAAGCTTTCTCACCTGGAAGTGACTCAGGTCATTGGTGCTCACATTTTTCTTGTCAAATCTAGCAATATGACCATTCTCAACTTCAAAATAGAGAGTAAATGTAATCCTATCAATATGCCAACCAGAAATATTTGTTAGAAAACATCAACGACTATCCCAATCTGCTCTTTGAATTATGAAATATACAGTGTATGCCACTAAATTTGTGGTAATTTGCTTCAATAATTAGTAGGAAACTAGCAGTGGGAGCATACGTTAAACCCTGAGCCATTTTGTCCAGCTGAAGGAATCCGCTGGACACCACCACTTTAATACGTTTAGACTTTGTAACTACCAATATTATGTTCATAACATTTATTTGGCCTGTTCAGCAAGGCCAAGTTTCAAACAGCCATCTATGTTCCAATTATTTTGAATATTTTATTTAATTTCATATTTTATTATTTTCAAGTATTTTACTTACGCCACCAGGGTTTCCTTTCATAATTCAATATTATTTTAATATTATGTTGATTTATTACAATTTTTTTATTGATCTTTTTTATTTTACTTTTATTTACTTTGTAGTTGAGAAGCAGCTGCCTGTTCCAACCCTACAAGTTCCTGACTTAGTGGGTTCTTTCTGCTCCCTTTCATTCCTACTTGTAGGCTTGGCAATTATGTTCGCGTTTCATCTTTTTCTTGTATACTTTACCAGTTGTAGCCAAGAGCAACCAACGCATGCTCCCAGCATTGTGCTTCCAACTTCTTCACCTAGGGCTGTAAGTTCATTAGGTATTGACCTGCCTTCCAATTTATCACGGTAGCAGCTATACCAACTCTTTACCACTACATACGATGGATTGAACTTCTTCTAATGTACAATAATTGTTCCCTTGTTACCTACTGGTCAAACCCTAAGCAAATGCCACATATTTAAGTTTCTCCTCTTTTGGTGGCATTCACTTATTTATCCATCAGGATGCTAGGTTAAGATGCAAAACAAATTACTTTAAATCTTAGTAACTTAAAATGATGAAGGTTAATTCTCCACCCATAACTATTGTCCATTGCAGGTCATTTGGGGGCTCTGCTCTGAGTTATTCTAGACCTCAGGCTGATAAAAATGCCGTTTCCTAGAATATTGCTGGTCATGGTGGCAGAGAAGAGAGGGTGGCAGAGAGTGGGGTGGATCACATGCTGGCTGCAGTGCTTCAGCCAAGAAATGACACAAGTCACTTCTGCTTACACTTCACTGGCCAAAGCACTCCACATGGCAACTCCAATTGTAAGTGGGCAGAGAAGGAGAACTAGACATAACTGATGGATACCAACTGATGGGCTACCACAAACATTATTTGAAGCAAAGTTGTGATGCACATGTGTTTAGTTTTCTAGTTGAAAATGAGAAGCAGACTTTCTAAAAGAACCTTTACACATAATTTGTAACTGCATACACCCCATATCACTGGCATTCCAGTGTATGATGTCTCAAATACAGAGCACAGCAACAGAGAATTTCCTTGCACTGTAAGGCACAGAATTTTAATGATAAATCCATTATTCTGTCCACGCTTTTCCTTTTACATTACAGCTAGTCCCATATCCCACGAATTTTAGAGGAAATCATTAAAACATCATTTTTATGCATTGTAATATTTATATAGAATGACACTATTTATCACACAATATTGTTAATGCTTTAGAAAATGAGTGTAAACTAGTTTTACCTCATTTGTTCATATCTGTATGAAAAGATTCTTGACTATCTCATAAGAAGATCATTCTTATATAAAAATTAGTTGCAAAATAACAGCCTAGTATGTGAAAGCAAAGTCAATGAGATTACTTTCCTGAAAAATAAAAAGGAAACCCAAGAGTACATTCAGGACATGGATATTGTGTTGCATTAATCTTAAGACCAGCACTGTAGTATCTTGGAGCCCCTTGATGGTGCAAACAGTTAAGTACATGGCTACCAACCAAAAGTTTGGCAGTTCAGACCTACCCAGAGGTACCTGGGAAGAAAGGCCTGGCAATCTGTTTCCAAAAGAGCACAGCCTTGAAAACTCTATGGAGCACAGTTCTATTCTGCAGCACATGAGGTCTCCATGAGTCAGAATCGACTAGACAGCAGCTGGTATTGTAGTGTCTTCCCCACAGGAATTCCTAAGGTCTTTTCTAAGCCATTGTGGCCTGGCCTTTACTTGTCAGGGAGAGGGATGGAGAGTTCCGTTTTAGACAGTGTTCACACTGTTGTGTTCTTGGAAGTACTTGAAGAAGCCTGACAGCATGTGCTTATCAAGGACGTTATTTTCAGACTTCCTTTGATTTAACTATTGAACTACACAATATAACTAACATTGGAAATTAGAAAAATGATGAAGAAGTGAAAGAAAGTAATTAAATCAC
Organism: Dugong dugon; assembly: GCA_030035585.1. NCBI lineage: Eukaryota > Metazoa > Chordata > Mammalia > Sirenia > Dugongidae > Dugong > Dugong dugon. Next base: position 111,694,980 of record CM057468.1, on the reverse strand, counting down.
AGAAAAGATGACGAGTCAGTCTTATCAATAATTTACATTCTGCATTCAATGCAATTGCCAATTTTATAGCGTCTTTCAAACCATTTTATAGGCTTTCTTGTAGGAAAGAGAGCTCATAATTTTGTAAACAACAAGCCATCAGAATCAAAAAGGAAACAAATTCTATGAGCAGCAATAAATCTCAGATCACCACAGAGTGCAAGACTTATTAAAAATCCATGATTCTGTAAAGCTTGTAGAGACAGAGAGGGTAATAAATGAACTAATGACAAGAACCTATAGTGAGTGATTACTCCTGTAATGATGCCTTGGTGACCCTCTAATAAATGTTTAATTTGTTTCTTGGCAGGATAACCCCCTTGGAAGGCTTAAGGTGATATGGTCAAAGCAATATGAACAAAAAATTGCTTTTTAATAGCTATGTAATGAAGGTTGTAGGACTTTAAAATGTTGCAATAAACTTAGTATTTCACACTGGTATTTTCCTACCCTGAATTCCAAAACTACAACAGTGCTACTTTAAAATCTTTGTCATCTACATAAAAAAAAAATATTTTAACTCTTCACCCTTCTCATTATGTATGAATTACTTTAAATTAAGATATAGTAATATAGCTTAATATACCTAAAGTTAATAGCAAATTTTTATGAATTAACAATTCTTGAGCATTAGTTTTAGATAAAGCATTTAGTATTTTTCTTTGCCTAAATTAATTCTCTTCTATATTGTTATGGATATGGAATGAGGGATATTACTGCTAGTGTCAGATGTATCTTGGCTGAAAGCAGAGAATACCACAAATATGTTTACCTGTGTTTTATTGACTATGCAAAAGCATTTGACTGTGTGTATCATAGCAAATAATGGATAACATTTTGAAGAATGGAAAGTCCAGAACACTTAATTGTGCTCCTGCACAAACTGTACTTAGACCAAGAGGCAGTCATTCAAACAGAAAAAAGGGATATTGAGTGATTTAAAAACAGAAAATGTGTGTGTCAGGGTTGTATTGTTTCACCATGCTTATTCCATCTGGATGCTGAGTAAATAATCTGAGGAGCCGGATTATATGAAGAAGAACACAGCATCAGAATTGGAAAAAGACTCATTAACAACCTGCAATATGCAGATGACACAACATTGCTTGCTGAAAATGAAGAGAACCTGGAACACGTACTGATGAAAATCAACAACTACAGCTTTCAGTATGGATTATATCTCAACATAAAGAAAATTAAAATCCTCACAACTGGACCAATAAGCAACATCATGATAAACAGAGAAAATATTGAAGTCTGTCAAAGATTTCATTTTACCTGGAACCACAGTCCATGCCCATGGAAGCAGCAGTCAAGAAATTAAACGATGTATTGCATTGGGCAAATCTGCTGCAAAAGACCCCTTTTAAAAAAATATTCAAAAGCAAAGATGTCACTTTGAGGACTAAGGTATGCCTCACCCAAGCCATGGTATTTTCAGTCATCTCATATGTATTGAAAAGCTGGACAATGAATAAGGAAGACTGAAGGAGAATTGATGCCTTTGAATTATGGTGTTGGTGAAGAACATTTTATATACTATGGACTGCCAGAAGAACGAACAAATCTGTCTTGTAAAAAGTACAGCCAGAATGCTTCTTAGAAGCGAGGATGATGATGTCTTCAGACATGTTATTAGGAGGGACCAGCCCCTGGAAAAGGACATCATGCTTGGTAGATGGTCAGTGAAAAGGAGGAACGATTGTAAGGACAGTACAGGACTGGTGTTTCGTTCTGTTGTCCATAGGGTAGGTATGAATCAGAATCAACTTGATGGCACCTAACAACAACATATTGTTATGGATTGAGTTGCATCCCTCAAAAATATATGTTGAAATCATAACCCCTGTACCTGTAGATATGACTCTGTTTGTATATGGGAGTTTCCTTTCATTATGTTAATGAGACCACATCAGTGTTGGGTGGGTCCTAAACCTAATGACATCTGAGTTATAAAAAGAACAGAACAAAGAGACGCACAGGGAGAAGAAGCCATATGAAAACAAACACACAGTGCAAATGTATCTAGAAACCCAGGAACTCCAAGAATTGGTGACAGTTACTAGAAAGTGAAATAGACAAAAAAGGACCTCTGCCTAGATTCATGACCTGAATTTGAGCTTGGCAATTCAAACCCACCCAGTGACTCTGTGAGGGAAAAGAACTAGCAATCTGCTCTCATGAAGACTGCAACCTAGAAAACCTTATGGGGCAGTTCTGTTCCATATCATGCAGTCATTATGTGTCAAGATCAACCCTATGGCATGTAACAACGACAATAACAGCATCCTAAGCTGAAAAAATAAATCACTGTTCTTTAAAGCCACTCACTTGTGATTTATTTTTCTATAGCAGCATCAGGAAACTAAGACAGATTTATTATACTTACTGCTTTTTCTAACTAGGATATATTTTCAAAGAATCTGGATACTTACGGAAATGTAACTCTTCTACTTTTTTCTTTAATATTTAACTAAGGAAAATAACACTGAAGAAGTGCTACGTACACTTGTGTACTTCTGCTACTGCCTGTCCTGTGATTTTACTTACATTCATTGTTTTATCTATTGCTGCTTCTCAAAAAGTCCAGCACCCAGCAAGTTTGTATTAAGCTTGGTGTGTATGTTGGAAAAGTCAATGTTAACTAAATTATTTTCAAAGCCAAACCTTACCTCTTCTACCACTGTCCATGAATAACAGCCCAGGTATCTTGTAGGAGGCTTCCTTTGTGAGAGTACCTCTCAATGAATCAGCTTCAGATGCACTCCTGATCCTTTCTGACCAGTCTCCCTGACCATCACTGCAAATCCTTTGAAGCTATGTCTAAGCCAAGTTGTGATTTTTACCCTATGCCTCCATCTTTGATTTGGTTTTGTCACTTTTGAAGTTCCTTCTTGGTCCAAGAGCCCATCATTCCCTGTCTACCATCAGTTTCTCTTCAAATCTTGTGGTTACAGGTCCACCCACCCCACTCACCCTAAATCTGACATCTGGGCTTCAGCTCAGGCCTGAAGTGTTGTTATTCTTGAGAAGGGTGTTCAGTCTAGGAGATCAGAAGAATCAGGCTGATTCAGCCAGTAGCGGCAATAATTTAAAAGATGAAGCAAAAAAGGAATAAATCTGTAGACATGAATCCCCTGATGAAAACAGGATGACCAGTGAGAAAACCCAATCCCCTAGACAAGCATTGCCAGGACAGCAGATTCTAATATGGAAATCAGCAAGCTCACCCACCTTGATTTACGGAGTCAAGCGATAAAGTTGGAAATACACATTGATTATGGCTAGGTCAGATGAGGAACATGGATGAAATAAAAGAAAGAGAAGAGGATGAGGAATAATTCTAAAGCAATTTAAAATTAAAGATGGAAAAGTCATAACCCTTGACAGGAGATTATGAGTAAATTCCAATTTTAACTGAATTAACGCCCAGGAAGAGCAGTCAAGAAATCAAATGACAGATTGCCTTGGGCAAATGTGTTGCAAAAGACCTCTTTAAAGTGTTAAAAAGCAAAGATGTCACTTTGAGGACTAAGATGCACCTGACCCAAGCCGTGGTATTTTCAGTTTCCTCATACACGTGCAAAAAAGCTGGACAATGAATAAGGAAGACCAAAGAAGAATTGATGCCTTTGAATTATGGTGTTGGTGAAAAATATTGAATATACCATGAACTGCCAGAAAAATGAACAAATCTGCCTTGGAAGAAGTACAACCAGAATGCTTCTTAGAAGCAAGGATGACGAAACTTTGTCTCACTTACTTTGTACATGTTATCAGCAGGGACCAATCCCTGGAGAAGGACATCATGCTTGGTGAAGTATAGGGTCAGCAAAAAAGAGAAACATTCAATGAGATGGATTGACACAGCGGGTGCAACACAGGGGCATAGGAAGGATAATGAGCGCCCAGGGGCAATCTCTAAGTTGCTGCCTCCCTTCCCCCCCCCCCCCCAATTTCAAGATAAATAGGTGGTGATAGCAGCGACATGTCAGCAGAAACGCCTTCCCCCTCTTGTCCGGCTGCCTCAGTCAGTCGCCTTTCATGTTTGTGGCACCTCACAATGTCATTCCGCACCTCCTCTGGCTCCCCCTTGGACTTGTGCTTGGGGGAAAGTGCCCCTTCTGCCTCCCCCCTCACTACATCTCTGTGCAACAATGGGTTCAAACATAGCAACAATCATGAGGATGGCAAAGGACTGGGCAGTGTTTCGTTCTGTTGTGCATAGAGTCACAAGCAACTCAAGGATACCTAACAACAACTGAATCAACAGCATAACACATTCCTAATGGATCCATAGCATAGCCCAAACTGGAATTCATCTTAGGTTGAAAACCCAAAACAATCTTACACGTCTAACCATTCAAATATATTTAAATGGCATATCAGAAAAAGCTTAATGTTGTTTTTATTTAATTAATAGGATTCTTAGTTAAGTAAGAAAATAGTATAATGAGAATATAAAGAGTTCAGTATCAGGGTGTTCCTTAACATCCTCCAGGAAGCAATACATTCAACATCTCAACAGCAATCTAAATTATTAAACACCTTCTTACGGTGAGGTGGTCCTGAATTTGGAACTCTGTCTTATTTTTCTGAAAATATAGTTCAGTCACTTATAGTCAGTCATTGATCTATCCAGAAAGTATTTTCTGAGTGTTGCCTTTGTACCCAGGAATTTTCTCAATGTGGTATAGAAAGCAGTTCTACTCTGGCTGGGTTTTTTAATGGGGAACAGGAAACACTAAAAGGTTGGAGACAAGCAATGCAAGACAACAGAGGAATTTGTCTGTCTTTATGTGAATTAGCTTTTTAGCCTGTACAGTAAGGACTTTGGATGGCCAGTGGAGGTCATGCTTTAGAGACTTCCAACTCAATGATATTTATTGTCTGCCTCAACTACCATGATATCGATAGTGATTTGTGAGAAAGAAATATAGACCATCAATTAGAACATTTGGGCTGTAACTACTTATTAGGCATTATATTTTGTGGCAATTTTTACAAATCCCTTTTTGACTACATATTTCAAACCTTATGCTAAACAGACACGTATTAGAATCGTATTTGAGTAAAAGCAGAGTGTTTTATTTTGTAATATAGTTTTTATGTAGTCCCTGGGTGGTGCAAATGGTTAATGCCTTCTGCTGCTAACCGAAAGGATGGAGGTTCAAGTTCACCCAGAGGTGCCTGGAAAGAAAGCCCAGCCAATCTACTTGCAAAAAATCAGCCATTGAAAACCCTAAGGGGCACAGACATAAATGAGGTCACCAAGAGTTGAAGTCTACTTAGCAGCAATTGGTTTGGGTTTTTTGGTTTATAGTTTTTTATAAATAAACCTTTTATTTTAAATTAATTTTAGCTTTATCAAAGAGTTGCAGATAGTGCAGAGTTTCCGCATATCCTTCACTCATCTACTGCTAATGTTAACATTCTACATGACCATGGTATATGTAGGAGCCCTGGTGGCACAGTGGTTAAGAGCTTGGCTGCTAACGAAAAAGTCGGCAGTTCGAATCCACCAGCTGCTCCTTGTAAACCCAATGGGGCAGTTCTGCTCTGTCCTATGGGGTTGCTATGAGTTGGAATCAACTCAGTGGCAACTGTTTTTTTTTTTTTAATGGTACATATAAGGAGCTTTGGTGGTGTAATGGCGAAGTACTCAGCTGCTAACCAAAAGGTCATTGGTTTGGACTCACCAGTGGCTCTGGGCTCCAAGGGAGAAAAGGCCTGGCAATTTGCTCCCATAAAGATTACAGCTTAGGAAACCCTATGGAGCTGTTCTACTCTGTCCTATGGGGTTGTTGAGTTGGAATCGACTCGACAGCACACAACAGCAACAAGATGGTACATATATTGTGAAATTATCCCCATATAAGCAAGTAAACATATAGTAAAAAGGAGCTTATAAATATTGGCATACTGAGTGAATTCGGAGGCCTGCCTGGAGGCTTTAAAAAGTTGAATCTTCTAAACTAAGGAACAGATTATTTCATTAACAAGTGAGAGCATTTTAGGATCTTTTAAGGCTTTCAGTAGCATATAAAAAGTTATTTAGAAACTAGGAACCACTTCTGCATCTCATTTACCTAACTTGTGAGAGATAAATGAGCTAAGTATTTATAGCACAGCCTTGAGGTATTTTTTTTTTTTTTTTTTTTTTTTTTGCACATGAACCACAGTCTAGCTCTACAACAAGAGGAGAATCATTAGCTTTCTGCTACCTCAGTGACAGCAGCAATCACTAACCTTTCCTACCATAAATAGTTGCAGAACTAGTAATAGGACAATTATAAATCATGATTCTCATCACAATTTAGTACGTTTTTGTAAATCTAAACTAGAAGCCCTATAAATGGTCGCACTTCATTATATGTAAACAGGGTATTATTATTTATTAAAAACATCATTAAATCTCACTGTGATAGTGTGAACATAACTCGTGCTTCCTCATGGGAAGTCTTTTATATGAAGCAAACTGAGAGACAGATATTCTATAGATTACTTTAAAATCAGATGAAATTCTCGTTTACAGAGAACATCACCACAATTTGGGCAATGTTGAAATCAGACTTGAGGCTATTGTCAACACCAGAATCTCCCTTGCTGACAAAAAAGCTGGTGATAACATGTCCACATTAAAAATGAGATGGAATTAACTCTAATTGGAAAATATGAGCATCCCTTTTAGTATTGTCAGTTCTGTAAAGCATCGCTTTTCGCTCCTGTCGCGTGGGATGGGTGACACTGGTATTGTGCAACGGCACAGCTTGCATGGACCACTGATCCAGGTCTTACCTTCCGGAAGCCTTATAACAGCCAAATACTGGCAAGGAAACCCAGTGAAGACAAGGTGTTGTATTTCTGTCCATTATTTTTCACCTTTCTTACTAAAACATGTACAAGTGCTATGTAATGCACACACACACGTAGGCATCCACAAGCATTCATGGCATCTTTATGATACTGATTCTTATAATCTATGGCCCACAGTATACCTTTCTATCTACTTATGTCTTTTTAAGTTTCTTTCAATGTCATGTAATTTTTAGGACAAAGGAATTATAATTTTTTAAGAGTTATACCTGGGTATTTGATGTATGATACTATTGTTAATGATAGCATTTTTTAAAATTTCTTTTCTACTACATTGAATTTTCTCTGTTGACTTTGCATACATCAACCTTACTAAATTTATCTACTATAGTTCCTAGATTCTTTTTTTATTTTCTAGGTACATAATCATTTTGTGTGCAAATAATAAGAATTTTATTTCCTACTTTCCAAGCTGGACTATACGAAGAACGGGCCATTGGAATTGGAGGAAGACTCATTCACAACCTGCTTTCTATGTCTTTTTCCCTTCTATATTATACTGGTTAAGGCCTACAGTACAACATTGAATGAAAGTGTAATGAGGTCATCCCACCTTTGTTCCACATATGAGGGGGAAAGGGCAGAAGGGAAGGGAAGCTTTTGTCAAATAATAAAACAAATCCAGACTTAGATAGGGAGAGACTCTATTCAAAAAGGGGATACGGATTATTCCCATTAGGGGGAGGGATCCATTGCAGTAGGGAGAATGCTCTGACCATAGACACCTCAATAGTTAGTTTTTCTTTTATAGAAATGAGAGTAAACAAGGCTAAAAAAATGCCACATGTGAAGAAGTAGAATGAGGGGGTGACACTGCATAGCATATCAGAGAATGTTTTACTCTGAGGCCAGACTGTTTTCCAGGAGGGACTTTAAGGAGTGGTTGTATGTTGACTCAGGCTGAGTGGGCTAAAGTCCAGGCACTTGGGGGAGCTTAACCAAAATTTGGTTAGTAAGCATTTTGTTACTGACTGATCAGTGGCAAAAAGCAGTTCAGCTACTCACTGATGAGGCAAAGAGTGAGAATTTGGAGAGCTGGGTCTGACCTTGTCATAATATAGTTAAACAAGGAGGCATCCAGGAGAGTCTTACCTGAGTCACATGGGAAGGGATGATTATTGCAGTAAGCCGTTTTCCAGATCACAAATGGTGATGAGATTTCTTCAACCATCACTGTTTTCCAGGATCACAGGGTTCAGGTAAAATTCAACATTGTCACTTTCAGTTTTTCAACATCAAGTATGGTGATTGTTCCAAGTTTCTGCGGAGAGTCTTCTTCAGATTCAAGGAAGTTCTTTCTACACCTAACATGCTAAGACTATTTTTTAAAATTATAAATGAGTGTTGAATTCAGGAAAGATCTTTTATTGCATCTTTTCAAATGATCATTCTTTTTGTACCATTTTTTTTTCTTTATTGTGGTTAATAACATTGACTGTTATTTTTTAATGAAAACATTGCAAAGAATGGGAATTCCAGAACACTTAATTGTGCTCATGAGGAACCTGTACATAGATCAAGAGGCAGTCTTTTTTTTTTTTTTTTTTTTTGGTTTTAATGAAAAGAAGTTTATTTCCTCATAGTCAAAGTAGGCTAAAAGTCCAAATTCAGGGTGTCAGCTCCAGGGGAAGGCTTTTTCTCTCTGTCAGCCTTCTTCTCTTCAGTGTTGCCCCAGACTAGGAGCTTCTCTGCACAGGAACCCCGGTCCAAAGGATGCGCTCTGCTCCCAGCACTGCTTTCTTGATTGTATGAGGTCCCCCAAGAGGCAGTCTTTTAAACAGAACAAGGGGATACTGCCTGGTTTAAAGTCAGGAAAGGTGTGCGGAAGGATTGTATCCTTTCACTATACTTATTCATTCTGTATGCTGAGCAAATAATAATCTTAGAAGCTGGACTATGTGAAGTAGAATAGGGCATCAGATTTGGTGGAAGACTCATTAACAACCTGTGTTATGCAGATGACACAACCTTGCTTGCTGAAAGTGAAGAAGACTTGAAGCACTTACTGATGAACATCAAAGACTACAGCCTTCATTATGGATTACACCTCAACTAAATAAAACAAAAGCCTCAGAACTGGACGAATAGGCAACATCATGATAAACGGAAAAAAGATTGACGTTGTCAAGGATTTCATTTTACCTAGATCCACAGTCATCACCCATGGAAGCGCAGTCAAATCAAACAACGAATTGCACTGGGCAAATCTGCTGTAAAAGACTTCTTTAAAGTGTTAAAAGAAGACCTCAAGATGGACTGACACAGTGGCTGCAACAATGGGCTCGAGCATAACAGTGATTATGAGGATGGCGCAGGACTGGGCAGTGTTTCAGTCACTTGCACATAGGGTCGCCTTGAGTCAGAACGGACTGGACGGCACCTAACACCAACAACAAAAGTGTTAAAAAGCAAAGATGCCACCTTGAAGACTTAGGTGCACTTGCCCCAAGCCATGGTGTTTTCAGTTGCCTCCTATGCAGCGAAAGCTGGACAATGAATAAGGAAGACGGAAGAAGAATTGATGCCTTTGATTATGATGTTGGTGAAGAACACTGAATACACCATGGACTACCAGAAGAATGAACGTATCAGTCTTAGAAGAAATACAGCCAGAATGCTCCTTAGAAGCAAGGATGGCAAGACTACACCTCACATATTTTGGACATGTTATCAGGAGGGATCAGTCCCTGGAGAAGGACATCATGCTTGGTAAAGTAGAGGGTCAGTGAAAAAGAGGAAGACCCTCAACAAAATGAATTGACACAACGGCTGCAATAATGGGCTAAAATACAACAACGATTGTGAGGATGGTGTAGAATCAGGCAGTGCTTCATTCTGTCGTACGTGGCATCACTACAAGTCAAGAAACTGCCTGGACGGCACCTAACAACAACAACAAAACTACCCTTGAATTTTGGGGTAAACTCTACTTTATCATGATGGGTTTTTTTTTTTTTTTTTTTTTTGCCTACAATTGTGAGTTTGATTTCTTAATAAATAATTATATTTAGAAATTCTGCAGCTATGTTCATGAGAAAAATTTATCTATTACTAACTGGGGCCAGTTGCTGTTGAGTTGATTTGAACTTTTGGCAACCCCACGTGTGTCAGAGTAGAACTGCACTCCATAGGGTTTTCAATGGCAGTGATCTTTCTGAAGTAGATGACCAGAACTTTCTTCTGATGTGCCTCTGGTTGGATTCGAACTGCCAACCTTTTGGTTAGTAGCCAAGTCTTAACTGTTTGTACCTCCCAGGAAGTAGGTAATGTCCTAGACTTTATAATCAAGGTTGTGCTGGACTCTTGAAAAGAGCTATTTTCCTACCATGCAGGAGATTTTCTTTAAGATTGTGGTAATTTCTTAAAAAATGGTATCAAAGTCTTATTTTTGGTAATTTTTTTAAAGAAATTCAATATCCTTAATATATGTCATATGGTTTTAATTTTTTTAATTTTTTCTTCTGCATGCTTTGGTCCAAATGGAAGTAATTTTGTTATGCGTATTGAGTAAATAACTAGGACAGTCACTGCTGAGTTGTATGATAAGTCTATGTTCATCATTTTGTTTCTGACTGGTCAATGGAGATAAACAGTTCAGTTACTCACTGATAAGGCAAAGAATGGGAACATAAAAAAAACAACATAAAGAAAGCAAAAATCCTCACAACTGGACCAATAAGCAACATCATGATAAATAGAGAAAAGATTGAAATTGTCAGTCTTTTCTCCATCTCATGAACATATTTGCAGGATTTCTATATATGATATTTATTAACAAATAAAATTCACAATTGTAGGCAAAAGAATAATAATAATACATGATGATAAAGTACGGTTTACCCCCAAAATTCAAGGTTAGTTTTGTCGTTGTTGTTAGGTGCTGTTGAGTTGGTTCCCACTCACAGTGACCCCATATGTACAACAGAATGAAACACTGCCTCGTCCTGCGCCATCCTCACAATTGTTGTTATGCTTAAGCCCATTGTTGCAGCCCCTGCGCCATCCTCACAATTGTTGTTACACTTAAGCCCATTGTTGCAGCCACTGTAACAATCCATCTTGTTGAGGTCTTTTTTAACACTTTAAAAAGGTCTTTTGCAGCAGATTTGCCCAATGCAATGTGTCTTTTGATTTCTTGACTGATGCTTCCATGGGTGTTGATTATGGATCCAAGTAAAATGAAACTTTAACAACTTAAATCTTTTCTCTTTTTATCATTATGTTTCTTTTTGGCCAGTTATGAAGATTTTTGTTTTCTTTATGTTGAGGTATAATCCATGCTGAAGGCTGTGGTCTTTGATCTTCATCAGTATGTTCTTCAAGTCCTCTTCACTTTCAGCAAGTAAGGTTGTGTCATCTGCGTAATGCAGGTTGTTGATGAGTCTTCCTCTAATCCTGATGCTCCTTTCTTCTTCATATAGTCCAGCTTCTCGGATTATTTGCGCAGTGTACAGATTGAATAGGTGTGGTGAAAGGCTACAACCCTGACGCACACCTTTCCTGACTTTATGTCATGCAGTATCCCCTTGTTCTGCTTGAATGACTGTCTCTTGATCTATGTACAGGTTTCTCATGAGCACAATTAAGTGTTCTGGAATCCCCATTCTTTGCAATGTTATCCATATTTTGTTATGATCCACACTTCCCAAGTGAGTGGGTGCATAATTTTCACTTTCACCAGCAATGAATGCTGTTGTTGTGCATACTTGCCACCATTAGCATTATCAGTTGTTGTTGTTTTGTGGGGGAGAGTGAGGGGCTAGCCATTTTAATAAGTTTAGTTGGTTTCTCATTGTTGTTTTAATTTGTATTTTGCTAATGACAAAGGATTAGAGCATTCTTTCATATGTTTACTTGCATCTGTAAGTCTTCTTTTTGAGGTGCTTGTTCAGATCTTCTGCATATTTTTTAATTGAGTTGTTTGTTTTATTTTTTTGAGAGTTCTTTCAGTAGTTTGACTACAAATCTTTTATCATGTAAGTGTTTTGCAAATATCTTCTTCAAGTCTCCGGCTTGTCTTTTCATTCTCTTTTGCAAAGCAGGAGTGTTTCATTTTAAATAAGTCCCACTTAATCATTTTATAAGTTCAAATTATATAGAAAGCAGTCACTGGAATTGACAATCACACATGCATTTGTTATTAAATCAGAACTCAGATTAAAGTGAGTTTAATAGCAAATTGGACATGAGAGAGAAATAGTGTTTGTTTTACAAACTGGATATGAATATGCAAGACAACTAGCTTTGTTTTGTTTTTTAATTAACAAATGAAGACAACCTTAATAAAGTGTGTGTGATTATGTGTTTTGAGGACCTGCTTGTAGATTTAAGGTAAGTAAGATAAAATTAGCACAAGTGGAAGAGGTGAAGTTCAACAGCAAACGTGTCAGTTCTTTCTCTAAAAGAAGAGGAATAGGGAATATAAAGCTTGCTGGAAGAGAAGGCAGATGAACAGTAAATAATTTGATGAGTATGATTGACATAGGGGGGTTTAAGAGACTTTAAGGGAATATAACATATCCACTGGATGAGGTGTAATTTAAACAAAAACCTAGCCCCACATGACCAATCCAAGTATGGGATTGGATCGAAAGAAATATTATCCAGCAACTAAAAGTAATGAAAAAAAGAAAATCACTGTTTACTGGCATGTCTTAAATGATGTCAAAGGGTAAGAAATGTCATTACTCTGAAAATCTTTACAATCTTTCATATTTCTGTCATTCTCAGTATTCTTCCATTGGATTATGGCTGATTTCCTCAAAATCTCTTTCCCCAATTGTAACTCTGAACTCCTGCTTCTTTTTTTATTATGTTGCCATTCTTAATATTCTCTTTTGAGTAGACACAGCTCTTTCCAATGTTGCTCCATTTAGGTGTCTATCTTTCTACTTGGAGACTTGGTGGTGCAGTGGTTAAGCATTTGGCTGCTAACCAAAAGGTCAGCAGTTTGAATCCACCAGCCACTCTTTGGAAACCCTGTAGGGCAGTTCTACTCTGTCCTATAGGGTCACTATGAGTTGGAATCAGCTTGATGGCAGTGGGTCTGTCTCTACTTTTTGCCCTAAATTCATGATGCTCTATTTGGATGTACGTCTATTCATATCTTAAATCTGCATCATAAACGCCTAAGAACACAGGTGACACAAAGGAGATATTAACTAAATGTGGTGGAGATGGAGGATCTCAGAGGGAAAAATCAAAATCCCCTTAAACATGGAGAGAGGAAGAAGACTGAGAATACTCAAATGTAGATGTTTTTACCTTGTCACAAATGGAAAAGGAAGCTAACGTTGCAAATAATTTGTTCATCATTTTCTGCTACAGTTGCTAAAATATTAATGATTCTTCAAGGGTAATTCAAAGAGTATGTTGTTCATAATTTGAGCATGTATGTTTCAAGAATCAATTACTAAAGTATTATATTTTATTAAAATCTCATATACCACCTCATAAGTCCTACCAGTTTCCATCTGTATATTGTGGATAGTTAAATTTTCAACTTCATGGAAGTGGTTGTAAAATTATATTACTCTCTTTAGTAACAGTAGGTTTTTAATTATTTGGCATGACTGTTCTAAGCTTTTGCTCTTAACAACACCCGTAGGTAGTCTGTAATATTATTATCACATTTTACTAATGAGGAAATGGAAGCATAAATATACAACACCAAAACTGAAGATCAAGCAGAATTGATCTAAATTGATGATGCAAGAGTACGGTAGGCAGAATAATGGCACCCAAAAGATGTTTATGCCCTAATCTCCGCATATGGTGAATATGTTACCTTACATCTTAAAATGGACTTTGCAAATGTGATTAAGTTAAGGATCTTGAGATGGGGAGATTATCCTGGATTTGCCAGGTGGACTCAGTGTAATTATGAGTCTGCATAAGAGGGAGACTGGAGGGTCAGAGTCAGAAAGTAGGACATGTGAAGATAGAAGCAGAGGTCAGAATGATGCAGCTATAAGCCAAGGAATGTGGGAAGCCTGTAGACTGGAAAAGGCAAGGAACAGATTCTACCCTAGAGCCTCCAAAAGGAGCTCAGTTCTGCCAACACCTTGATTTTACTCCAGGAAAATCATTTCATATTTTTCATCTCTAGGACTGTAAGAAAATAAATTTGTGTTGTTTTAAGCCACTAAATTTGTGGTAGTTTGTTACAGAACCCATTGGGAACTACTACAAGGAGAGACAGGAATAGTAGGAGGAGTGAAGCTCTTGCATAGATGTGAAAAAATGGGCACCAGACTAAGGGGATTGGATTTTTTTTGGAAAGAGTTTTTTTGTTTTTAATGTTGATCTCCAAGAATGATTTATATATATTAGGAGCTCAATAAATATTTAGTGGATTGCAAAAGGCTAAAAATGACCTCCCAAATCAGAGGCCAGCCCTCTCTATACTATGAAAAATTTATGTACATTTCTAGGACACGATAGTGACTTATACACTTACATAACTTGCCTACTCTTAGGTGCTGTTGTTGGGTGCTGCAAGTCGATTTTGATTCATGATGACCACATGTGACAGAGTAGACCTGCCCATAGGGCTTTCTAGGCTATAATCTTTACAGGAGCATATCACCAGATCTTTCTCCTGCAGAGCCCTGGCTTGCTTCAAACTACCAAACCCTTTATTAGCAGCTGAGCGCTTAACCATTGCACCATCAGGGATCCCTCTTGCCTACCCTCTTAAAATCCTGTTTATATCAACATGATCTTGGAAATGACTAAAGGAATGTTTTTGAAAATGGGGTGGGAAGAGATGCAAATAATAAAAAATGGAGAAAAGCACCACCTACGTCGCAGAAATACAAGGAAATTCTGCAAGTCATTGTTCTGAGAACAGTAGATGAAGGGAAAGGCTAGCCACCTGCAATTGGTCACATGTGCAGGAAGAATGACTCTGGCCAGCATGTGGAAGTCACCAGGGAAAACCAAGAGTATCTGATACCTCTGGAGGAAAGTAGGATGGGGTTGCGGGAAAACAATCTGCTGGTGCTTGTTCAATGTGCAGAGAGGAAAGGCCATCTAGAGAGTAGCCCTTGTATCAAAGAGAGAAGACAGTGTTTTGCGTCCGCTAGTGAGAGCAATCTTTCCAGCTGAGTCATGGTGGCCCGTCCCAACTGACTTGGTGATGGCATAAAACCAAATAAAGATAACCTTTGGCACAGATAATAACAGTCTCACCAGAACTAGCCACCAAGGATATCTTATTTCTTTTTTTTTCCTGTCATTCGATGCCTTTATAGTTGAAGTAAATCCACCACCACATCGAAGTTCTCTTGCCTTCTCCCTTTAGGTCTGAAAAAATATTCATTGTATATTTGTTTAAGCACATAACTTATAAAAGAATTTCCCCTTTCCATATTTTTCCATAAGCAGTTAGGATGATCCTCCTAAAATGCAAAATGTATTGTGGTATTTCTGTGCTGAAAGCACTTAAAAGGCTTCTTATTGCCCTCAAGTTAAACTCCTTAAGGAGGAGCCCTCCTTACCTGGCTTCTGCCTACATCTCCAGCCTCAAGAACCCCCTCACATGTGATGTGCCAGTCATGAAATGACTTTGTTTCTCCTAAAGTTCAGTGTTATCTCAGGGCCTTTGCACATATACTAATTCCTTCTGTTTGGAATTGCCCTCCTCGGCCACTCCCCAGGTTCCAGCCTCATACATCTAATGTGGCTGATTTGGACATATTCAGGATTCAGCTGAGAAGTCATGTTCTCCCAAAGGTCTTATCTGACCCACAGATGTAGAGTGTCTGTGTCTCCTATGTGTCCCCACAGAACTTATTAGTATTCTCAACATTGTGCTGTCATAGTCCACATTTTGGAAATGCAGGAAAACATAAGCACTGAAATTCCTCTTTGGGAAAGCACTGTTTTTTGGCAAAGAATACTTAGATAGGCTGGGCAGGGTGATTCACATGAGTCTAGAAGAGAAATTTATTTCTCAGACAAAGAAGAAGAATGTAAGGAAACAGGAGAGCAAAAGTGAAGAGAGGTACCAGTCAGATGACACTAACTGCCATACATTTACTTGTCTATGCTCTCAAATACACCAACATGTCTATGATAATCATCTCTGGATGAAGGCATTATTGGTAATTTATATTCTCTTTTTACATTGTTATATATATATATATTTTAAATTCCTAAAATTGTTTGCTTTGAAGTTTGAACAGATCATTGATTCATTTGTTGATTTATTCAACAGGCATTATTTGGATATTAACTAAATGCAGATACTTTTCACGGCACTGGGAATAAAACAATGGGCAAGATAGCCAAGGTCCCTGCTCTCCAGAACCTGAATTCTTGTAGAAAGTGTAGAAAAATAAATTAAAACTAAGCTAGGTAATATCAGATATTGAGAAATAATCAGCTATATGAGGAAGTGGCCAGGGAAGGCCTTTGTCAGTGACAAGAAGGCACTGTCCTTGTGACGATCTAGGGAAGAAGCTTCCAGGCAGAGGGAACAGCTAATACAAAGTCCTGATGGTGAAACATCTTGGAATGTTAAAGAAATAAAATACAGATTAATGTGGGTGAAGCATTGTGACTGAGGGAGGCAGATGTTTAAGGTAGGAACTATAGTTATACTGAGGCCAGATAATGCAGGACTTTTGAGTCCAGGATGAGGAATTTAGATTTTATTTTGCATGTGCTGATAGTAATTTTATTATAGATATTTCCCACTTTTACTAAGTATTCTTCTAAAATACCAGTTTAGTGACTTCATGTCATTCCATTATATGGATGTACTAAAATTCAATTAATCATTCCCTTTTGTTAGACATTTAGGTAATAAGACTTGGACAAAATCCAACTTCAATCAATTAGTGAAAAAGAATGTATCTACCTTTTTACTTCTTCAATCAAATGCCAGTTAACAGCAATTAGAATTCACTGAAGACAATACATGAAACCAGAAATTATAATCAGGTAAGAAACGTGCATTATTTTCCCTAATATAACTTATTTTGAAGTGTGCAAAAAGCAGTAGATGCTTAAATTAATATCATGGCATGTTTTCAACTATCTCTCGAGAGAGTACAAATCTAATAAGTGAATATGCTGGTATAAATAATGTAACTTAATTTTAAGAGTTTTATTTGAAATAGAATGTTCATTTCAGACTATATTCAAGAGGTGAAAAGTAAACATGGATTATAGAATATTCGAAAGGATAATAGAGAAGAGTATAACATTTATAGTAAGATCATCATTTTAAAGGCGCGGTTACGTTGATATGACATCACTTGTTGCGCTTGCAGATTTTACATCCTTGAAAAGGCATCCAGCGTTTTCTTGCACTAAAGTAAGGCCGTATGCACCTGTTCTGACTTCTGCAAATTCTTAAAGATACGCTTAGGAATGGATCTCCTTCGTAACCCGGGGACTGCCTGTACGTACAGTGTTAAAATATATCTGTAAGTTTGCATGTAATATTTCCAACCCCTAAAGACAAGTAAAGATCAGATTTATATACTGATAGATAAAGGCAATAATCATGAAAACTACAAAAAAAAAAAAAAAAAAGAGGTATTCGACTTAGTCAGAACCGACTTACGACGAGTTGTTGGAATGCAACTCCGTGATAAGTCGGGGACTACCTGTAAATTCATAGGATTGTAAACGAAACCAATTATATTGAAATATAGTTCTCTCCAGAGCTGGAACCTGTCACCCAGGTGAAGGCCTAGAGTCTCAGCCCTCTGTGGACAATTTATAAGTTGTAGTAGAAGACCCTTCTGACTCTTGGCTCAAGTACATATATATGTACAGAATGTTTTTGACAGGTGTGTAGGTTTGTGTGTGTGTTTATAAAAATTGGTCTCTTGAGCTACAAGAGACTAGATGCACAAATCAGTGTACAAGCAAATAGAAAATCCTTACTTTGTATCTGGGCCACAGAAATGCCAGCCCTACCGAGTCCATTCCATAACTTTGGTTCAGTGGTTGATGGGGTAGAGGAAAGACAGTTCCTATATTTTTTTAAAGCTGTCATCCTCTAAAACCGAAGAACAAATCCAGGAAGTAGGAATGAAAATTGGTTTCTGGGAGGGAGAAATCAATTGCCACTGAATCAATTCTGACACATAGCGACCCTATAGGACAGAGTAGAACTGCCCCATAGAGTTTCCAAAGAGCAGCTAGTAGATTAGAGCTGCTGACCTTATGGTTAACAGCCAAGCTCTTAACTACTGTGCCACCTATGGGTCCCATATAAATTGGGAGGTAGCATCCAGTGGGCTGTCATGTTAGCCCTACAGAAATACCACTGTGAGAAGGGCCAAATCTGTTCTGGTTACTGCTGGTGCTAAATTCCTATAGCAGCACCTGCTTCACTGGACGAAGGGTAGCAGGCCCTGAGTCCAGCTGAGATGGAGCTGCTAAGCAGCCACGCGTCACTCCTTACCAGCAGTGCTGTGTCCTTACCCACATTTCCCTTCTTCACATTCCTAGGCAAAAATGTACTTAAGGAAATTACACTAGTTAGACCTAGACCCCAGGTTAAGCCATGTTTTGCCATAGACTTCTGCCTTTTTGTTTGTTTACTTGGTTTTATTTTCTTTTCGTTTGTCTGTGGATTTGTTTTAAACCTTTGGCATCTCCTCAGACCTGGAAGCAGTGTCTCTTCCTCTTCCTCACTGTCTGCACAGAACTCCCCTCTCCCTCCCAGAAACCAATTTTCATTCCTACTTCCTACAGTTTTGGTCAGCTGCTTCTCTCAAAATTGAGGCAATAAATTAGATTCAGATCTCATTTTTCATGGTCATGTAGTCTTAAAAGCCTGGTTTGAGTTGTATAATTTCCCTCAAACTTTTCCTACATACAGTATGAGTAACTTTCACTTAATATAGCAGTTCTCCCCATACCCTGTTTTCTAATACACTTGTACATACAGTAGAGTCACTGGGGGAGTGGTGGGGGGAGGGGGATGCAGACTGCACCAGGTGACACTGTTAGAGGGGGTGGCACCAAAATGACTGTCTATAAAAATTTTGTGCAATGTTTCAGCAGAAATTTATTATATTTTATAAAAATATCCTTTTAGTTAGTTATAACGACAAAAACATTTTTTGTAAACCCAGCTTACATGTATCAGTATACCTACAAGGCTGTAACCCTGTGCTTATATACTTTTTGAACCTGCTAGTGTGCTCTGGTCAGAGCTGTCGTTATTACCCAATTACAAGGAAGTTTCAGATCACTTGGTTTCGTCTGCACATGCTACAAGCACATGCTGTTGTTTTAATTGCTGCCGGTGTTTTTATACTCGCTGATTTTGTAAAATTTTCTAGTATTTTAGCTACAATATTTTGTTAATTAGTATTTGTGAACCTATATCAGTAACTTTCCGAGAATGAAGTAGTAATGAAAGGAAAGGAGAAAAAAAAAGCTTCTACTCAATCACTGATAATGTTGTAACTAATAATGTAATTCAACGTAGAAAGATTTTACAAAACAGTTTTGTTAATGTTCATGTAATCTAAGAAATATGACATTTAATCAATTTTCAACTATATTTATCACATATTATTCTATAATTAAAATTGATCAATATTACTAAGGATTCTCTATAGTCCCGTATCAGAGGAGGTCCATGGGTGGGGGGAGGTGACACCAACCCTGGTGACACCACTGTGTGTGTCTGTACCTATCAGAGAGTAAAGAGATGTCTGTATGTATCTCCATGAGTGCATCTGTTATTGGAGTTTAAACATTTTAAGAAATATGTGTGTTTGTAAAGAAAGATGCTTTTTTTTTTCTTTGTACCTATATGGAGGATTGCAAAAAAAAAATACGCGTATCTTTTTTGGGTGATTATGTCTCTATGAGGGTACCTCTGGGAAGCCATGTGGGAACCTTATGTAAATGGGAAGTAAGTGAGATAGAAAACTGAAGGAGGAACAGAGGAACTCACATGGAATAATACAGAGAAAGCAGCAAGGGCATTGGAGTCAGTTGGCCCTGGAGTCTTAGCCATCTGCCACCTTCTACGTTACCTTGGACAGTCTCCCAGGGCTTCAGTTTTCTCTTCTGAAAACAAAAAACACATATGATTCTTTCAGGATTAAATGCCTGGCTCAGTGTAGGGGATCAATATATGTGATCAAGAAATGAAAGGTTCTTTCACCTACCTAAGTCAGCAGGTGTTGCTTTTTAAGACCTTTAATGCTTACTGAAGGGGTCCTGGTGGCACAGTGGTTAAGTGCTTGGCTACTAACTGAAAGGTCTGTAGTTAGAACCCACTAGCTGATTCACGAGAGAAAAATGTGGCAGTCTGCTTCCGTAAAGATTTATAGCCTTGGAAACTCTATGGGGCAGTTCTACTCTGTCCTATAGGATCACTATGAGTCAGAAGGGACTCGATGGCAATAGAAACGCTTAGTGATCAAATTTGTATAGGTCGGTAAAATAGCAACTTTTATTGAGTACTTAATATATGGGAGGAGTTTGTCTGAGTGTTTTAAGTCTTTCATATCATTTAATATCAGTAATAATCTATGAGGTAGGTATCTGTCATTTGCACTTTACAAATGAGGAAACTGAGGTAGAGAGAGATTAACTGTTAAAGTCTCAGAGCTCAAAAGTGGAGGAACTGGACTTTGAGTCCTAGCAGACTGGATCCAGAGTCCATGCACTCTTCTTACTCAATATGTCGTGATACCTCTTATACAGTAGTTAGAATAGAGGTGGTGAGGCAGGTTGCAGAAGTTAGGCTTTCCTGCAGATCCCGTTCTTATGAGTCAGGAGGAAATAAAATGGTCTCTTGTCACAGAATAATGAGTAGTGAGTCAGTATCATGCAAGCATCAGTACTATTTGGAAAAGACACTGGGTGGTTACTCTGTCTTGCCTAGACAATGAGCCAACTGGGCCTCATGGGGTTCTACATTCTCCCAGCTAGAGGGGCACCCGAGAGAAGCTCCCACAGGATTGGTGGCCCCTCCCCCTGGCATGTCACATCTCATACTCCAAGTTTCCCAGCTCTCCCCTGGTGTCCAGGAGCTGGGTAGCTTGATTTCCCAAATACTTCTGTAACCGAGTGGCACCTCCTAATATAGACTGCCAATGCCAAACAGCTGCTTATTTCTCCTGAGTGGATCCCTTCCTCGAACTTACCCTATATGAAGGGAGATTCACAGGTAAAAAGGTGTTTCCTCTAGTATTAGAATGGACCTCACACTCATGCAGCCTGCCTGAATTCTCAGCTTTGTTACTCTAATCACAAAGTTATTCCTTACATTGTTGGATTTGTCCCAACCCCTTGCATGATAAGTGACAGCCCAGAAAGCACCCACTAGGCGTTACTTAGTCAGCAACACAGGGTAACAAGAGACGGAGGGGCTGAAATGAAATGTGTGGGGAGATTATGCCAGCCTGATCGTGATCGATGATGACGACGATGATATTGATGTTGAGAAGACCTCACCTTTGCACATCACTGTGCAGTTTTAAAGACGTTTCGTCATCTGTCACCACATTTTAGCCTCAAAAAAGAGCATCTAAAATTGCCCACATACTACAGCTGAGAGAACCGACTCTGAGAAATAGAGACTTTTCCTGGTTTGAGTACTAGTAAATTCAAGAATCAGTATTACATTTCAAGCCTTCTTTTTTTTCACAGTGGTACCTGAGAAATATCAGGCAATCAATTAAAAACTGTTACCTCAAAATGCCAGTTTAAAGTTTAGAGATTGTTCCCAGCCCAGTGGAAATCCTGTGTGTAATGAATAATAATAATAGCTAAATATAACTAAGATGCATATAAATTATAACTAGTCAGGACAACTTGACAGCTTATACTCAGCATGTTTCCTCTGATCAGGTAGCAAATATGCAAGGTTACCTGAGGTAAGAAATCTTTCCATTTAGAGTGTATTTAGATACTGTTAGCATAATTCTGCTATCAGCAATCTTTTCCTTACCTGGAAGGTCGACTACTATCCTTTTTGCAGTGCAGAGAATTACTTAATATGGTCTTTCTAGCCATAGTCTTTGTAACTCCCACCAAATGACTAGGTGAGGATTATGAAAATGAGGTGTTTGTGGCCCACCAAGGGGATTGGATAGCTTTCTAATAATGTAAATAAAGTGCAAGGGACCATGCAAATAAGGTGTATGGAACCCTGACAAGGGGATTGGTCAGTTTTGCCATCCTGCTAGGCTTAAAGGGATACCTGGAGAGAGAGAGAGAGAGGAGCTGTAACACGGATGACAGTGAGAAATGGTGGCACAGCAGTAGCAAGAGCAATAGTGGTGCAAGATGGCTGCAGTGGGGCTTGCCAACCCACAGAGCTGAGAATTATAACACTTGCCTGAGAAGACCCCCAGCAGGGCCCCATGGCAAAAGGCCTCGCAGGACCTGGTGGCTGAGGGCAAAAAGAAGCTGTCCCAGTCAAGGAACTGCATCCTGAGTTGTTGTTCATGTTACTTCCAAGTTGATCCTGGTCTCAAGTGGTACCCTGTTGCTTCCCATATAAACCACTTAACTGTAAGTATGGTTCGTGAGTCCTGTGAGACATTGCGATAAATTAGCAAACCCAAAGACGAGAGGAAGAGGACTCGGGGAGGGAGATTTGTTGATATTAGAGATGATGGAGTGGCACAGCAAATTTGGAGAAGTTGAATATTTGTGACATCTTTAACCTCGCCTCATGGAAACTACCTTTGTGCTAATCCTTATAAAAGAAATTATTCATTTACCTTAATTTACCAAGATAATCTGATACTCCTCCAATTAAGTGAAAGGAAGAAGAATGATTGTATTTTTTTTCCCAAAGAGGCCAATGTTTTTCTATTTTCCCTTGCTTTACTTGTTTTGTACTCACTGTAAACTTGTTGTCTTTAAGTGGACATTGATAGGTACATATCTGCTCAGCTAAGCTCCACATTGTGACACAAAAAGACTTTGCATATTCAGATTGAACATGAGGTTAATGTCAATGGTGTGTACAATAACCCTATAAGGGCTTAAGTAGTTCACAGCACCCTTATCCTTTGAGTCATTTGCTTTGCCACATATAGACATTTTGTCAGCATTGAAACCACTGCCAAAAGTTGCTAAAACTTAGCTCTGAGCAGCGTTGATCCCTTGCACATTAACGTTTTTATTGGGCATCAGGGAAGACTACTGTCTTTTTTAATATTTGTCATGAGGAATTCAGTATAATATTTAACTTTTAAGCTTTCATAACAAATAAATAATAACATTTTCTTGTGTTCTTTTCTCTGTTGGATTTGAGGAGGTCAACATTTTTTAATAGAAATAACTAGTCAAGGGAAGAACAAATAACCTGTACCTGTTGTTGTTGTTAGGTGCCCTCAAGTCTGTTCTGACTCATAGTGACTCTGTACAACAGAACAAAACATTGCCTGGTCCTGTGCCATCTTCACAATCGTTATGCTTGAGCCCATTGTTGCAGCCACTGTGTCAATCCACCTCATTGAAGGTCTTCTACTTTTTTGCTGACCCTCTACTTTACCAAGCATAAGGTGGTTCTCCAGGGACGGATCCCTTCTGATAACATGTCCAAAGTAAGTGCAATGAAGTCTCAACATCCTTGCTTCTAAGGAGCATTCTGGCTGTACTTCTTCCAAGACAGATTTATTTGTTCTTCTGACAGTTCATGGTACATTCAATATTCTTTGCCAACACCGTAATTCAAAGGCATCAGCTTTTCTTAGGTCTTCCTTATTCATTGTCTTGCTTTTGCATGCATATAAGGCAATTAAAAATACCATGGCTCGAGTCAGGCACACTTTAGTCCCCAAAATGACATCTTTGCTTTTTAACATTTAAAGAGGTCTTGTGCAGCAGATTTGCACAATGCAATACATCCTTTGATTTCTTGGCTGCTGTTCCCATGGGCGGAAATCCTGGTGGCATAGTGGTTAAGAACTACGGCTGCTAACCAAAAGGTCGGCAATTCAAATCCACCAGGTGCTCCTTGGAAACGCTGTAGGGCAGTTCTACTCTGTCCTGTAGGGCCGCAATGAGTTGGAATCAACTCGACAGCAACAGGCTTGGTTTTTTGGTTTATTTCCATGGGCATTGATTGTTGATCCAAGTAAAATAAAATCCTTCACAACTTCAAACTATTCTCCATTTATCATAATGTTGCTTCTTGGTCCAGTTGTGAGGATTTTTGTTTTCTTTTGTTGGAATCCATACTGAAGTCTGAGGTCTTTTTATTTATTTATTTATTTATTTATTTATTTATTTATTTAATTATTTATTTATTTGTACTTTAGATAAAGGTTTACAAAACAAATAGTTTCTCATGAAACAGTTAGTACATATATTGTTTTAAGACAATGGTTAACAACCCCATGACCTGTCAACACTGTCCCTTTTCAACCTTGGGTTCCCTGTTACCAGCTTTCCTGTCCTCTTCTGCCTTCTAGTCCTAGTCCTTAGACTGTTGTGGCCCATTAGTCTCACTTTGTTTTATGGGGCTGTCTAATCTTTGGCTGAATGGTGAACCTCGAGAGTGACTTCATTACTGAGCTAAAAGGTTGTCCGGGAACCACACTCTCAGGGTTTCTCCAGTCTCTGTCAGGCCGGTAAGTCCAGTCTATTTTTGTGAGTTAGAATTTTGTTCTACATTTTTCTCCAGCTCTATCTGGGACCCTCTGTTGTGATCCCTGTCAGAGCAGTCAGTGATGGTAGCCAGGCACCATCTAGTTGTACTGGACTCAATCTGGTGGAGGCTGTGGTAGTTGTGGTCCGTTAGTCCTTTGGATTAATCTTTCCCTTGTATCTTGTTTTCTTCATTCTCCCTTGCTCCCGAAGGGATGAGACCAGTGGAGTATCTTAAATGGCTGCTCACAGGCTTTTAAGACCCTAGACACTACTCATCAAGGTAGAATGCAGAACATTTTCTTTACAAACTGTGTTATGCCAATCGAGCTAGATGTTTCCCGAGACCATGGTCCCCACATGAAGTCTGTGGTCTTTGATTTTCATCAGTAAATGCTTCAAGTCCTGTTCACTTTCAGCAAGCAAAGTTGTGTCATCTGCATATCACATGTTGTTAGTGAGTCTTCCTCCAATCCCGATGCCAAAGATTTCAAAGGGTGGCTAGAAAAGACAAAGTGAATTATTATAATGAAATGTGGCAAAACCTGGAGTTAGAAAACCAAAAGGGAAGAATATACTCGGCATTTCCCAAAAGATGATGGAAGGAATACAGGGAGTCACTGTAGCAAAAAAATTTGGTCGATGTTCAACCATTTCAGGAGGTAGCATATGATCAAGAACCATGATACTGAAGGAAGAAGTCCAAGCTGCACTGAATGAATTAGCAAAAAACAAGGCTCCAGGAATTGAGGGAATACCAACTGAGATGTTTCAACAAAAGGATGCAGTGCTGGAGGTGCTCACTTGTCTATGCCAAGAAACTTGGAAGACAGCTACCTGGCCAACCAACTGGAAGAGATCCATATTTATGCCTATTCCAAAGAAAGATGATCCAACCGAATGTAGAAATTATCAAACAATATCATTTATATCACACAAGTAAAATTTTGCTGAAGATCATTCAAAAGCGTCTGCAGCAGTACATCGACAGGAAACTGCCAGAAATTCAAGCTGGATTCAGAAGAGGATGTGAAACAAGGGATACAATTGCTGATGTCAAATGGATCTTGGCTGAAGGCAGAGAATCCAGAAGAATGTTTACGTGTGTTTTATTGTCTATGCAAAGGCATTTGACTGCATGGGTCATAAGAAATTATGGATAACATTCTGAAAAATGGGAATTCCAGAACACTTGCTCATGAGAAACCAAGAGGCAGTTGTTTGAACAGAACAAAGGTATACTACGTGGTTTAAAGTCGGGAATGGGTTGAGTCAAGTTTGTATCCTTTCACCATACTTATTCCATCTGT
Source organism: Dugong dugon (assembly GCA_030035585.1). NCBI lineage: Eukaryota > Metazoa > Chordata > Mammalia > Sirenia > Dugongidae > Dugong > Dugong dugon. The sequence continues at coordinate 111,669,160 of CM057468.1, read as the reverse complement.
ATGCTGAGCAAATAATCAGAGAAGCTAACAATACGAAGAACATGGCATCAGGACTGGAGAAAGACTCATCAACAACCTGAACTTAGGGTGGATTAATTTTCCCTTGAAATTCCACAAAATGGTATTTTCTCTGCCATCAGCAAAATATTATACAGTGGTGTGCATTGACACAGAAAGCACACAAAAACTGCTTTCTTCAGTAAATTTTTATTCTTTAATCTATTGTTTTATAAATAAAAATATAAATATTTCAACTTTTATTGAAGGAGTTTGCCTTCTAGCCCATCAGTAACAGCATGTTTTCGGAATATCATTAGAAAAATACTCCATCTGTGTCATTGGATTCTATTCATGATTCATCCACATGTATTTTGAAATAAAATTTCATGAATCCCAGATTGACATTATCATTATTTAAAATGAAATGAGACTTAAATACCAGAACTTCAAAATTTTAATTAAATTCTTAACTTTTCTGCATAATTTGGTACCCTAGGAACCTTCTGTTTCCCACATTTAGGTATTTTGAAACTCGTGTATTAACAAATTGTCAGTTCTTCAATTATCTAGTAATTCAGATATAAAGAATTGGTTTCTAGTGTTGAGTTTTCCACCTTGCTTGTTAATGTCATAAGTTTCAGTATTGGCATATACAAAATGATTTTTAAAAGAGAACATAAATGAGCAGTTGATATTTATCAAGTCCTTTTGTCTGTATAGTACATAACCAGCTCTCTCTATTGCCTTGAATCCAGAGCGTACTAGTCATCTTATATCAGATACAAATGCTGACCTAGAGATTGTACTCAATTGATGGTGACTCAAAACCCTTGATAGATAAATAAAAATAATCGATCGCTGCACACTCAGTTTGATTTTTCACATATGACTCTTTTTTTTTTTTTTTCCATGTTTTTAAGTAGTTTTCAAGGTGAGCAATACTGTTTAGGGTCTTTTTAACTGGGGAAATTTCCTGAATTGCATGATACTAAAAGTATCACCTGTTTTCCCTTTTTTGCACTCCCTTCCGCCTGCCAAAAAAATAAAAAACCTTTCCCCAATCAACTTGTAAAATGCTAAAATGCTACCACTACTGCTTCATTCCTTTAACCTCTGTTATATGCAGATTCCTCTTGGTAGAATAATAATTTAAGAGATGAGTGTTGGTAAACTCCTCAGAGTATTTCTCCAGTAAAGGTTTCTATGAGGATAAGAGAGAAGTGTAACTCAAGGAATAAAATAAACACAGAATGAAGACAGATTTCACCCACTTTACTTTACTTTTTATAAAATAGATGGCCCTCACTTCACTTTTTTCCTCTGGTCAGCTCTAGAAACTAAGAAGGGTTACATTAATACACAGTAGGATATAATAGAGCTTATTACTACTGAGTTTTAAGCCAAACAATCATATATGCATAAACATGCAATAGACTTTCTGACCCACTGATTTAAAAATTGTCTGCATATCATACAGAAGAATCTAGAAACCCAAAAGAGTACATATTTTAAGAATATCAGAAAATATTACCTTTGAAACTGGAGGTAAAACAAATGAAAACTGGCTGACATAACTTAATATTGGAAACACAGACACACATACATAAACACACTCAGAATCACCAGAGAACATCATTCTAAAATTTTACTAACATAAAATGCAGTTTTTTTCATTTGCGTGTATCTGTCATGAGATAATTTATTTTAAAAGAAGCTTCTAATAATCACTCAGTAATATTGAAAAATGAAAATTTTAAGAAAGAAATATGTATATCCAGCATTGTCTAATGGATCAAAATTCATTTTTGTATTTTGTTCATCCCTTAGATTGCATTAACTGCCGGTAAAGTATCTGTGGCAGATAATTTTTATTGGCTTAACAGTAAGAACTCTCTATTTCTTCCTCACCAATAATTAAATCCTAATTTTGTACAAAGGAACAATAAACGCAGCTGCAGTATCTTGGTCATGATGAGGAAAAAGCAACCATTTTTCTTAAAATGTTAAATAGACATGTATTATTTAACCCAGTAATTCCAGTCTTAGGTTTTACCTAAGTGAAATGAAAGTATATGTTCACAAAAGGCTTGTCAATGTTCATAGCAATTTTATTCATAATAGCAAAAATCAGAGCACCTCATGTCCATCAGATAGTTAATAAAGAAATCATCACATATCCTTATGGGATACTGCTCAGCAGTATAAAAGTATACACAAGAATAAGCTAGTAAATTCAACAATGTGGATGAGTCTCAAAAACATTATGGTAAGTGAAAAAAATCCAGACACACTAGACTACATAGTATGTATGTATTATGACACAGTTCTGGTCAATTACACATAAGCAGAAGTCTCCTGGGGATCTTGGGAAAAGCTTTTGTTTCCATATTAAGGGAACAAATCCAAGAAGAGGGCAAAATGAAATCACCATCTATTGGCTTCAAAGCCCCTAAAAGCAGAGCTGGAGACAAGGATTTACTTGCAGGTATTTTATTAAGAAAATGTTCTAGAAAAGCCAACGTAAGCAAACAGGTGGAGTGAGACAGAAGGAAGAAAAGCCAATGAATGTGTATTCTTGATCTGGTCACCACTGTATGTACCTGGAGCACTTTTCTGCTGGGAAACTGTATTGTTGTTGTGTGTCATAGAGTCAATTCCAACTCATTAAAAAAAAACCAAAAAAAAACAAACCTATTGCCATTGAGTCGATTCCAACTTAAAGCAACCCTATAGGACAGAGTAGAACTTCCCCATAGGGTTTCCAAGACTGTAATCTTTACAGAAGCAGACTGCCACATCTTTCTCCTTTGGAGCAGCTGGTGGGTTTGAACTATGACATTTCAGTTAGCAGCCAAGTGCTTAACCACTGGGTGAACAGGGCTCCTTTTGCAATTCATAAAAACCAAAAACCAAGCCCTTTGCCATCAAGTCATTTCAACTCATAGCGACCCTGTAGGAGAGAGTAGAACTGCCCCATAGGGTTTCCAAGGAGCTGCTGGTGGATTCATACTGCTGACCTTTTGGTTAGCATTTGACCTCCTAACCACTGGGCCATCAGGGCTCCTTTCTAACTTACAGTGACCCTAAATGACAGTGTAGAACTGCCCCATAGGGTTTCCTGGGCTGTAATCTTCAAGGGAGTAGATCGCCAGGTCTTTTCTCCAATGGAGTGGCTGATGACTTGGAACCATCGACTTTTTGGTTAGCAGTGGAGCACTTAACAATTGCACCTACTGTGGAGGAACTGTAATGCATATAGGCATTTTCCTTTAAAGAATGTGAAATGGGGTATATATCCCCACTGTGTTGAAGTCCTAGGGATTACACTCCCTTACGGTTCGCATTGGCCTTAAATTTGGATTCAGTTCCTTTCTTCATGGCTTTACTAGTTACACTCACAATCCCCACTTAGTCCTAGCTTTGAATGTAGACAATTTTCAGATTCTCTATTCTCTATCCTATAAATATGTTATTGTTGTTGTTAGGTGCTGCCAAGTTTGTTCTGACTCATTGCCACCCTGTGTACAACAGAAGGAAACACTACCTGGTCCTGAGCATCCCAACAATCATTATGTTTGAGCCCATTGTTGCAGCCACTGTGTCAGTCCATCTTGCTGAGGGTCTTCCTGTTTTTCAATGACCGTCTGCTTTACCAAGCATGATGCCCTTCTCCAGGGACTGGTCCCTCCTGATAACATATGCAAAGTACATGAGACAAAGTCTCACTGTCCTCGCTTCTAAGGAGCATATCTGACTGTTCTTCTTCCAAGACAGATTTATTCATTCTTCTGGCAGTCCATGGTATATTCAGTATTCTTCACCAAAACCATAATTCAAAGGCATCAATTCTTCTTCGGTCTTCCTTATTCATTGTCCAGCTTTTGTCTGCCTATGAAGCGATTAAAAAATACCATGGCTTGGGTCAGGTGCATCTTAGTCCTCAAAGTGACATCTTTGCTTTTGAACACTTTATTTTTTTTTTTTATTATTGATGTAATTAAATGAAGTTTACATTTCAAGTTAGTCTCCCGTACAGATTTTTTTTTTTAACATACATTGTTATGAGACCCCAACCACTCACCCCATTCTGTGACAGCGCTCTCCTTCCCTCCACCCCTGGTTCCCCATGAACTTTCTACCAGCTCCTTACTCTCTCTGCCTTCCCCTTTAACCTCTGGACAGAAGCCGCCCCTTTGGTCTCTTATGTCTACTTGTCTAAGAGGCGCATTCTCAATCCCTGTCTGAAGAGTTGGCCTCAGAAATTGTTTTAGTTCTGGGGTGATGGAGAGACCAGGGGCCATGCTTTCTGGGGCGCCTCCAGTCTTAGTCAGACCATTAAGTCTGGTCTTCTTAGCAGAATTTGAGTTCTGCATCCCATCGTTCTACTGCTCCATCAGAGACCCTCTGTTGTGTTCCCTGTCAGGACGTTCATTGGTGGTAGCCAGGCACCATCTAGTTCTTCTGGTCTCAGGCTGATGAAGTCTCTGGTTTATGTGGCCTTTTCTGTCTCTTAGGCCAATACTTTCCTTGTGTCTTTGGTGTTCTTCATTCTCCTTTACTCCAGGTGGTTGGGACCAATTGATGCATCTTAGATGGCCTCTTGCAAGCTATTAAGACCTCAGACGCCACTCACCAAAGTAGGATGCAGAACATTTTCTTAATAAGGTTTGTTATGCCAACTGACATAGATGTCCCCTGAAAGCATGGTCCCCAGGCCCTGCATCCCTGCTACTGTGTCTCTCAAAGTATTTGATTGTATTGAGGAAACTTCTTAGCTTTGATTTAGTCCAGTTGTGCTGGCTTCCCCTGTAGTATGTGCTGTCCTTCCCTTCACCTAAGATCATTCTTACCTACTATCTAGTTAGTGAATAACCCTCACCCTCCCTCCCCACCCCCGTAACCATCAAAGAATGTCTTCTTCTGTGTTTAAGCCTTTTCTTGAGTTCTTATAATAGTGGTCTTATACAGTATTTGTCCTTCTGTGACTGACTAAATTCACTCAGCATAATAAGTTCTAGCTTCCACCAAGTTATATGATGTTTCACAGCTTCATCATTGTTCTTTATCGTTGTGTAATATTCCATTGTGTGGATATACCATAGTTTGTATATCCATTTGTCCATCGATGGGCACTTAGGTTGCTTCCATCCTTTGGCTATTGTGAACAGTGCTGCGATGAACATGGATGTGCATGTATCTATTTGTGTGACGGCTCTTGTTTCTCTAGGATATATTCCAAGGAGCGGGATAGCTGGATCGTATGCTACTTCTATTTCTAGCTTTTTAAGGAAGCGCCAAATTGATTTCCAAAGTGGTTGTACCATTCTACATTCCCACCAACAGTGTAGAAGTGTTCCAGTCTCTCCACAACCTCTCCAGCATTTGTTATTTTGTGTTTTTTGGATTAATGCTAGCCTTGTTGGGGTGAGATGATATCTCACTGTAGTTTTGATCTGCATTTCTCTGATGGCTAATGATCGTGAGCATTTCTTCATGTATCTGTTAGCTGCCTGAATATCTTCTTTGGTGAAGTGCCTGTTCATATCCTTTGCCCATTTTTTAATAGAATTATTTGTCTTTTTGCTGTTGAGGTTTTGCAGTATCTTGTAGATTTTAGAGATTAAACGCTGATCAGATTTGTCATAGCCAAAATTTTTTTCCCCAATCTGTAGGTTGTCTTTTGACTCTTTTGGTGAAGTCTTTTGATGAGCATAAGTGTTTGATTTTTAGGAGCTCCCATTTATCTAGTCTCTCTTCTGGTGCTTGTGCATCATTACTTATGGTTTGTACTGTGTTTATGCCATGTATTAGGGCTCCTAGCATTGTCCCTATTTTTTCTTCCATGATCCTTATCGTTTTCGATTTTATATTTAAGTCTTTGATCCATTTTGAGTTAGTTTTTGTACATGGTGTGAGATATGGGTCTTGTTTCAGTTTTTTGCATATAGATATCCAATTATGCCAGCACCATTTGTTGAAGAGACTGTCTTTTCCCCAATTAATGGACTTCGGGCCTTTGTCAAATATTAGCTGCTCATAGGTGGATGAACTTATATCTGGATTCTCAACTCTGTTCCATTGGTCTATGTATCTGTTATTGTACCAGTACCAGGCTGTCTTGACTACCGTGGCAGTATAGTAGGTCCTAAAATCAGGTAGTGTAAAGCCTCCCACTTTGTTCTTCTTCTTGAGTAGTGCTTTATTTATCCGGAGCCTCTTCCCTTTCCATATGAAGTTGGTGATCTGTTTCTCCATCTCATTAAAAAACGCTGCTGGAATTTGGATCAGGATTGCATTGTATCTGTAGATTGCTTTGGGTAGAATTGACATTTTCACTATGTTGAGTATGCCTATCCATGAGCAAGGTATATTTTTCCACTTATACAGGTCTCTTTTAGTTTCTTACAGTAGTGTCTGGTAGTTTTCTCTGTAAAGATCTTTTACATCTCTGGTTAGATTTATTCCTAAGTATTTTATCTTTGGGGGGCTATCGTAAAAGGTATTGATTTGGTGATTTCCTCTTCGAGGTTCTCTTTGTTGGTGTAGAAGAATCCAATTGATTTTTGTATGTTTATCTTGTATCCTGAAACTTTGCTGAAATCTTCTATTAGTTCCAGTAGTTTTCTTGTGGATTCCTTGGGGTTTTTCATGTCTAAGGTCATATCATCTGCAAATAGAAATACTTTGACTTCTTCCCTACTTGTTTGGATGCCCTTTATTTCTTTTTCTAGCCTAACTGCTCTGGCTAAGTCCTCGAGCACAATGTTGAATAATAGTGGTGATAAGGGGCATCCTCGTCTGATTCCTGTTCTCAAGGGGAATGCTTTCCATGTCTCTCCATTCAGGATGATGTTGGCTGTTGGTTTTGTGTAAATACCCTTAATTATATTGAGGAATTTCCCTTCTATTCCTATTTTGTTAAGAGTTTTTATCATGAATGGGTGTTGGACTTTGTTGAATGCCTTTTCTGCATCGATTGATAAGATCATATTGTTCTTGTCTTTTGTTTTATTTATGTGATGGATTACGTTGATTGCTTTTCTAATGTTGAACCATCCCTGCATACCTGGTATAAATCCCATTTGGTCCTGGTGAATTATTTTTTTGATATGCTGCTGAATTCTATTGGCTAAAATTTTGTTGAGGATTTTTGGGTCAATGTTCATGACGGATATCGGTCTGTAATTTTCTATTTTTGTGGTGTCTTTACTTGGTTTTGGTATCAGGGTTATGCTGGCTTCATAGAATGAGTTTTGGAGTATTCCATCCATTTCTATGCTCTGAAATACCTTTAGTAGTAGTGGTGTTATCTCTTCTCTGAAAATTTGGTAGAATTCTCCAGTGAAGCCATCTGGGCCAGGGCTTTTTTTCAGTTGGCAGTTTTTTAATAACCTTTTCAATCTCTTCTTTTGTTATGGGTTTATTTAGTTGTTCTACTTCTGTTTGTGTTAATTTAGGTAGGTAGGTAGTTTCTAGAAATTTGTCCATTTCCTCTAGGTTTTCAAATTTGTCAGAGTACAATTTTTCATAGTATTCTGTTATGATTCTTTTAATTTCAGTTGGGTCTGTTGTGATATCACCCATCTCGTTGCTTATATGGGTTATCTGCTTCCTCTCCAGTTTTTCTTTTGTCAGTTTGGCCAATGGCTTATCAATTTTATTGATCTTTTCAAAGAACCAGCTTTTGGATTTGTTAACTCTTTCAGTTGTTTTTCTGTTCTCTATTTTGTTTAATTCTGCTCTAATTCTTATTATTTCCTTCCTTCTGGCACCTCTGGGCTTCTTTTGCTGCTCTCTTCCTACTTGTTCCAGTTGTAGGGTTAGTGCTTTGATTATGAGCCTTTCTTCTTTTTGGATGTGTGCATCTATTGCTATAAACTGACTTCTGAGTGCTGCTTTTGCTGTGTCCCAAAGGTTCTGATAGGATGTGTTTTCACTCTCATTTGATTCTATGAATTTCTTTATTCCATCCTTAATTTCTTCTATAAGCCAGTGGTTTTTGAGCAAGGTTTTGTTCAGTTTCCATGTGTTTGATGTTTTTTTTTCCTTGCTTTTTGTGTTGTTGACTTCCACTTTTATGGCTTTATGGTCAGAAAAGATGCTTTGTGGTATTTCGATGTTTTGGATTTTGTGAAGGCTTGCTTTATGGCCTAATATGTGGTCTGTTCTGGGGAATGTCCCGTGTGCGTTGGAAAAGAAAGTATTCTTGGCTGCTGTTGGGTGGACTGTTCGGTATATGTCTATGAGATCAAGTTGATTGATTGTAGCATTTAGCTCTTCCATGTCTTTGCTGAGCTTCCTTTTGGATGTTCTGTCCTTCACCGAAAGTGGTGTGTTGAAGTCTCCTACTACTATTGTGGAGCTATCTATCTCTCTCTTCAGAGCTGTTAGAGTTTGTTTTCTGTATTTTGGACCCCTGTTGTTGGGTGCATAAATATTTATTATAGTTATGTCCTCTTGGTGTATTGACCCTTTAATCATTATGTAGTGCCCTTCCTTATCTTTTGTTGTGGATTTTACTTTAATGTCTGTTTTGTCAGAGATCAATATTGCCACTCCTACTCTTTTTTGGGTGTTGTTTGCTTGATATATTTTTTCCCATCCTTTGAGTTTTAGCTTGTTTGTGTCTTTAAGTCTAAGGTGTGTCTGTTGTAGGCAGCATATACATGGATCATACTTTTTTATCCAATCTGCCACTCTCCGTCTCTTTATTGGTGCATTAAGTCCGTTTACATTCAGTGTAATTATTGATAGGTATGAGTTTAGTGCTGTCATCCTGATATCTCTTTTTGTGTGTTGTTCACAGTTTCTTTGTTCTTCTCAATTTTTTGTGCTGAGTCATTTTTCCTTTTGTATTTTTTTATTTTCATCTTTTTATTTGTTGTAGATTTTATGTTTGCTGGGTCTTTATGTTTTTCTACTTTTTTATTTTGATTTGTAGGATTGTTAGATTTCTTTGTGGTTACCTTAATATTTACCCCTAATTTTCTAAGTTTATACCAGGTTTTTATTACTTTATATTGCCTTAACTTCCCCTCCATATAGAAAATCAATGTCTCCATTTTTTAAGTCCCTCTTTTTTTGTTTTAATATTATCCTCTTTTTTTTTTTTTTTTAAATATTGGTATCTGTTTCCCTATTTTCAATGTTTTAGCTTTGATGTATTTTCAATTTCCTTATCTGAGTCAATATCTGTTGCTCTATCCTGTGTTCTAGTCTTGTGTTGTTAGCTGGTGTTATTGATTATGTAACTGTATGACTCCCTTTAGTATTTCTTGTAATTTTGGTTTGGTTTTTGCAAATTCCCTGAACTTCTGTTTATCTGGAAATGCCCTAATTTTGCCATCATATTTGGGCGACAGTTTTGTTGGATATATAACTCTTGGCTGACAGTTATTTTCCTTCAAGCCTTTAAATATGTCATCCCATTGCCTTCTAGCTTGCATGGTTTCTGCTGAGTAGTCTGAGCTTATTCTAATTGACTCTCCTTTGTAGATGACTTTTGTTTTATCCCTAGCTGCTTTTAAAATTCTCTCTTTATCTTTGGTTTTGGTAAGTTTGATTATAATATGTCTTGGTGACTTTCTTTTGGGTTCTACCTTATGTGGGGTTCGATGAGCATCTTGGATAGATATCTTCTCATCTTTCATGATATCAAGGAAGTTTTCTATCAACAAATCTTCAACAATTTTCTCTGTATTTTCTGTTATCCCCTCTTGTTCTGGTACTCCAATCACTCATAGGTTATTTCTCTTGATAGAGTCCCACATGACTCTTAGAGTTTCTTCATTCTTTTTAATTCTTTTATCTGATTTTTCCTCAAATAAGTTAGCATCAAGAGCTTTATCTTCAGTGTAACTAATTCTAACTTCTACTGCCTCAATTCTGCTCCTATGACTTTCTACTGATTTGTCTAATTCTGAAATTTTATCGTTAATCTTCTGGATTTCTGATTGCTGTCTCTCTATGGATTCTTGCAGCCTATTAAATTTGGCATTATGTTCTTGAATAACTTTTTTAAGTTCCACTACTACTGTGTCTGTTTGTTTCCTGGCTGTTTCTGCACTCTGTCGAATTTCCTTTTTTATTTCTAGAAGAGTTCTGTATATTAATTTTTTGTACTCTGTCTCTGTTAATTCCAAGAAGTTCTCTTCCTCCAGAGAATTTATTGATTCTTTATTTTGGGAGCTTGCTGAAGCCATCATGGACTGCCTCTTTATGTGACTTGATATTGACTGTTGTCTCCGAGCCATCAATAATTTATTATAATTTTATTTTGTGTTTGCTTAGTGAGACCTAGCTTCTTATTTTGTTTTGTTTTGATATGCCCAAATAGGCTGCTCATGTGCACTAGTTTGATTTTTGACACCTTTTGATCTCTAATGTCCTGTCACCAGGTAGTTGGTTCTGTAGCTAAGTATGTGCACGCTGGAGTTGGTTAAAATTTCCTATATGGAATCAGCTCGGGTGTGCAGGCAGTCGATCTCCAGGTATGTGATACAGGCTCTCACCCCTAGTCCTAGAGAGGCATGGGTGATTGATGCAGGCACTGGACTCTGGCAGTGGTAGGGGATCACATGCTGAGCCAGGCAGGGGGCCAACTGCTGCCCCTGAGAATCTGAAAGAAAAGCGTGTCCCTATTCTTTAGGGTGAATAAGTAGGTGAGTTTTGTAGCCGGCCTAACAGCGCCCCACTGTGTTGGCTGCAAAGACTCAAGGGCACCATTTTTTCCTGAACTCCTGAAGCAGGTGACTAGGCACTTAAGGAACTATCACCAGTCCTCAAGACCCTGCTGCAGATCTAGTTGAGGGGCAGGGCTGTTTCGTGGATCACAAATCTGCCCATTCACAGCTGAAGCAGTTGAAGTTAAACTTCAGATGTTTACCCTGTTGTACTGTGGTAGCGAGGGCTAACGCTGTTGAGATGGGTCCCCACAAGTCTATACAGGGGTGTATGGCACTCAGAGTCTGCGCACCCCTGATTTCTATGGCCAGCAAAGGAGTTGTGCCGATCCTGTGTTCCTGGCCTAGGGGAGCCAGCAGCTTATCTGTGCCCTCTGCAAGGCCAGGAGAATGGGTCAGGGTACCTTTTGGGATTTATTTCTGGCCCAGTAGACTCCCGGTGCAGAGCGGAGAGGGAAGCGGTAAAAGAAAGAGAGGGTTTTCCCAAATCCAGTGCAGAGCATGGAGGTAGGCGGTAAAAGGGAGAGAGGTTTTTCCCAAATGGGCTTTTTTTTTTTTTTTTTTTAACTCGCAGGGAAAGGGTGTGCACATTTACTTATCCTAGCCTCTTAGGAGCTGCTCTTCACTGGTTCGGAGTGTCCAAGCAGAATCTCTGCTGCCAGGTCTCTCTGGATGTGGAAACTGCTTCTCGAGTGCGCACAGCACAGGTTTGCCTGCATCACCACAGCACAGCACGGTGTGGCTGTGTCTCTGCTGTGTTGCCGTGGCAGCTCTAGTGCTCCTCGCCTCTTCCAAATGGTGTACCTCTCCTGTATGACTCAGATGGGTTTCTCAACCTTGCCTTGTTCAAGGCTGCCAGATGTACACATAGAATCAAATCACTTGTTTTTCCAGGTCTTTGTTGTAAGAGGGATATAGGAAGCCTCTAACTAGTCCGCCATGTTGACCACACCTCCCAGTGCTTTTGAACACTTTAAAGAGGTCTTTTGTAAGCAGATTTGCCCAATGCAATACATCATCTGATTTCTTGACTGCTGCTTCCATGAACATTGATTGTGGATCCAAATAAAATGAAATTCTTGACAATTTCTATATTTTCTCCATTTGTCATGATGTTCCTTATTGTTCCAGTTGTGATGATTTTTGTTTTCTTTATGTTGAGGTAGAATTCATTCTGAAGGCTGTAGTCTTTGATCTCCATCCATAAATGCTACAGGTCCTCTTTGCTTTCAGCAAGCAAGGTTGTGTCATCTACATATTGCAGACTGTTAGTAAGTCTTCCTCCAATCCTAATGCCTTGTTTATGTAATCCAGCTTCTTGGATTATTTGCTCAGCGTACAGATTGAATAAGTATGGTGAAAGGATACAATCCTGACACATACCTTTCCTGATTTTAAGCCATGCGGTATCCCCTTGTTCTCTTCTAATGACTGCCTTTTAGTCTATGTACGGATTCTGCATGAGCACAATTAAGGGTTCTGGAATTCTCATTCTTCACAATATTATCCATAGTTTGTTATGATCCACATAGTCGAATGTCTTTGCATAGTCAGTAAAACCCTGGTGGACATCTTTTTTTTTTTTTTGGTATTCTCTGCTTTCAGCCAAGATCCATCTGGTATCAGCAATGATATTCTCATTCCATGTCCTCTTCTGAGTTTGGTTTAAATTTCCATAGTTATAGTAATTAAAGTGGTAAAGGGATGATGAAATATGTTACACTACAAATCTCTAGTTACTGGTAATGTTTGAAACACAAGACAATTTTCAGGAAATATTCCAAAGATGTCTCCTGCTACAGATATCTCAGGAAATAGGCAGATATCACATGGAGATTACAAATGTACTTGGAGGGAGATTCATTTAAATACATGAATAGGGACAGTAGGTGTTCTAACAAAATATAAGCCTTATAAATGTCAATTAAATAGGAGAAATTGGGGCAGCTATTTATTCCTACATCTTAATCCTTGAATTTCTGAATCTTGTGGGTCACAGAGGAGCTTCATTCTTCTAAACACTGTATTTGTTCAATGAGTAAGATCAGGTGTCTAAACTTATAGCGAATGTTCCTATCTTAATTAAACAATATTATATAGATGTTAAGAACTTTTTAAGAACAGAGTAATTGTTCATTGTGAAAAGCAGAGTTACTTTAGAAATGGGGTAGATTATGATAAAAAAAAGAAAAGTGTATTTTTCTAGTCTGATTTTATGTAAAGCCTGTAAAGGCAGAGGTTTTATAGTGGAATGTGAACTACAAAGGGTTTGAAAGTATAGTTATTTGAGGGAATTCTCAAGAAAAAGATTCAAAAGTTAAAATATTCTTTTTACAAAAGCAATATGAAATTTAATGAGGTAAGTAGCATTTTGGGGGAATTATCTCTTAAAACGTCCTATTTGTTAATTGACAGGATTTAGATTCACAGATACTATTTCAAATGAGATTAAGAAAATATGACTCACTTATGATAAAACTAATTGGATTTTGAAAAACACAGAAAGATCAGTGTCTAGATATAATGATTCATTCATTGATAACAATTGATAAAGAGCAAAGAGGAAAAAAATGTTAGAAACTCTCTATCATGATAATAACCTTTATCACTTGATATCTCTAGTATAGAGAGCAGGTAATGGAAGTAGAACACTCATTTACTTTGTGTAAATAGTGATTTATTCTAACAGGGAGGCATAAAATGAAATTACAAGTATGTAGATGAATAGTTAAGAAGGTCAACTGGTCAAGATTTGATTGTAAAACTGATACAGATTTATAGAATCAATCTCATTTTTTCCTTGAATATTTGAGTTTTTTCCATGAGCAAGACACTTTACAAATTAAGAATAGTTTTTGCTCTAAAAGATAATAGTGTCAAAAATAATTTGTAGGTAATTACAAGGAAATAAGAAAAATCCTGCAGATTACATTGAACAATAGGTCTGGGAAAGACTAAAATCTTGGCAACGATGATTCTAATACTGACAAATTGCACTGAATGGATCCTGGACCTGTGCACCCACAGATTCATTTCTGCACCTTCCTCTTCATGGCCTGGAAAATCAGTAAATTGATATCAACAAGCTGTGTTTTCAAGGTCCCTTCATTAGCTGGGCTTCCAGTTGGGTTCTACCAAAGGAGGATGGAAAAGTAAAAGGAAGGGAGGAAGCGTAGTATTCGCAGTCTATCTCTGCCTCAGGCATCATCACATCATCATCATCATCAGGCAGTAGCTGCATCTCATTCAAGGTACCAGCTTCCACTCATGTGACTCTGGCTCCTGAGCTCTGGTAACATTGCCTCTTCCCTTTGTCCCTGATAGCAACATCCTGCTGTTGCCCATCTGTGGATTGCTTCACCACAGTTCCCTGTTTGTTTTCTCAGCTTTTTCATCCCTTGTGTATACATTAAATTCTTCAAGTGTTTCCTGTATTCCTTGTTAGACCCTGAGGATAAAAACGAGTGCTTACTGGTTGCCTGACACCATGAAAATGCTTTACATGTGATATTGCATAAATTCCTTACAACAACCGTAAGACATTGATCTTATTAATAGTATCATTTGGAGATGAGAAAACTGAATCTTAATGTGGTTTAATAATTTTCAAAAGATCACACAACTCTAAGTGGCCAAACCAGAATTTGAATCCAGGCAACCTGATTCCAAAGTTAATGCTCTTAACCCCTAGTATACCAGGTAAAATTATCCTAGTCACCTGGCATGTGAAGAGCACCCAATAGAGATGGGGCTAAGCTGTCCAAATCACTGAAAGATAAATCTGGTTCAAATAGATTTTAATATCCAAGGAGGTAGAGCAAGACACCATGGCTGCAATGCATTCTTGCCTAGTGAATGAATTTGCTCAGAACCTACTATGTTTTTTTGTATCTCTTGGTGAAGATCTATGGAGCCCTGGTGGCACAGTGGTTAAGTGTTCAGCTGCTAACAAAAAGGTCGGTGGTTCCAATCCACCAGCTGCTCCTCAGGAGAAAAGGGTGGCAGTCTACTTCCATAAAGATTTACAACCTTGGAAACCCAATGGGGCAGTTCTACTCTGTCCTATGGGGTAGCTGTAAGTCAGAATTGACTTGATGGCAATGGGATTGGTTTGGTGAACAGCTAACTAGGGTTGTAATGCATTGCATTATATTGCTTGACAGCTTTCGTTGCGTCATTTCCATTTTTTCCCACACATTCACCCTGGATGTGTTCCTACCAAGTAAAGTATTAGCACCCAAATCCTTTCCTCAGGTGCTATAAAGAAGTTGAGATGTATTTTCTCAAATAATTTGAAATCCCAAGGGAAGCAGCTGATAGGCACTAGATCTGTGTCTCAGATAAGTCACAGATGCCATCTCTGGTACTATTTTGGCCTTTTACTAAGGACCAAATGAAAGTTTCTGAAGGTCCTCTCATTGCATTTCAGTATGTGGCAGAAAGAAGGGTACATTAGTTTCCTAGAACTGCCATAACAAAATACCACAAACTGGGTGGCTTGTAAGAGCAGAAATTTACTATCTCACAGTCCCTCCCCCTGTGTGTCTCTCTTCTTTTTCTTCTCTTATTAGGACACCACTACCGTGGGTTTTGGTTTGGTTTATGATTGTATTAAAACCAAACACACTGCAGTCGAATCGATTCTGACTCATAGTGACCCTATGAGACACAGTAGAACTACCCCATAGAGTTTCCAAGGCTGTAAATCTTTATGGAAGCAGACTGCCACATCTTTCTCCCATGGAGCAGCTGGTGCATCCGAACCACCACCAAACTTTTAGTTAGCAGGCGATACTCTAGCCACTGCACCAGCAGGGCTCCTTATGATTGTGTTAGGACCCAGCATATTCCAGTAGGAGCACTGGTGGCACAGTGATTAAGAGCTCTGCTGCAGTTTGAATCCACCAGCTGCTCCTTGGAAACCCGAAGGGGCAGTTCTACTCTGTCCTATAGGATCGCTATGAGTTGGAACCCACTCAACCGCAAAGGGTTGTTTTTGTATATTATAGTATGTCCTCATGTTAACATCTTCAAAAATCTTATTTCCAAACAAGGTCATGTTCACAGGTACCAGGGGTTAGGACTTAAATATATCATTTGAGTGATACAGTTTAATCAATACCAAAGGAGAAAGGGGAAACATCAACTGGTCCTCCACTTTCATCATGAGAGAAACAGCTTCCCCAGAGATGCCAGCAAGACAACTACATTTAACATCTCACTGGTTAAACTGTCACTTGGCAAGTCCTAACTTCAAGAGAGACTTGGAAAGTGAGAATTTAGCAGTTCTAGACTTCTTACTGGAACTATTTAAGAAAGAGGGGTTTGGGAATGGTGTAGACTGGCCAGGTAGTAGAATCTGCCACATTCATTAATACGGTATTCAACAGGAGAGAATACAGGGATTGAGATTGAGGCAATAATGGATGAGATCATCCAGAATTTAGTAAAGATGTGAATTATCCAGATTGAAATGGACCACTTGTTCACAAGCAGAATGGATTTTTAAAAACCCCACATAGAGTTAGTAGTTAAATTGCCCTTCACGAAAAGCAAAGAAAAAGTTTTGAAAGCAATCATAATGAAAAGATGAGTTATTTAAAAGGAACAACAATTTTAGATAGACAGTTTTCCGCGGCAACAATGGAGGCCCAGAGACAATGGAACCGTATCTTAGTTATGAGAAAATAAATGTCACCTAAGAATCCTGTACCCGGCTCAATTATCATCCAAGAGTATGTATGGTATAAAGACATTTTCTTTCAAATACTGTAAGATTACCACTTACACACACTCGCTGATAGAATTACAAAGAATATCCATCAGTAAAAAGGAAATTGAAATCAGGATGAAGGAGTAGAATGCAGGAAGCAGTTATATGATCTGAAATCAAATGACCAAATGGTGGCTGAGGACAATTGCAAAGAATTATAAGGATAGTGAATATAAAGTGACCATATAATTTATTGTTCCAAACTGGCATATTTTTGACAGTTAATGGGATTGTTAAAAATAATTTAAACGTAATTTTATTTAAAAATTTATTGAATTGTCAATTGTTTTTACTATATTGTTAGGCCTTTAAAATAGTTCTCTTCAAAAATTATTTTCAAACTTACAATTATATTTTAAAAATTGAGTCTATTTGCCTATCTATGCATCTGTATCCATATACATCAAAATAAAGTTTTAAGTCATTTTAGTGATTGTGTAACCATTTTAAAATAATTTTAAAAATTAGTTTTGACATATATTCATTTACCTTAGTAAGTTTTTTAGTGTGGTATTATTACTTTAAATATTTTTATAAAATTATCTTTAATCACCCTCAGAGTTGCTCTTTATAGTCAATATATTTGAAATTATTAACAAATTCTACTGAAGATTCTCTACATATTTTTATAAGGAAAATACTCTTTCTAGATGCTGAAGTTTCTGGTAAGCTCAAAATAAATTCTACTATAGAAAGGATATTGTCATAGCTACTCTCTTTTTGCCTTCAATCAGAGTACACGTCTTCAACCAATATTTTTACAAGACAAAACTCATGGAATAAATTCTTCCTATTTTTTTTTAAATATATCAGTTTAAAACATCATTGTAGCTAGACATTGAAGATAAAATGACATGGCACAGGATATCAGTTTATCCAATTAAATACAGAACTATCAAAAATTACACAAATTGGGATATTCCAAAGCACAATTGTAGAATTTTAAAATTAAATACTGTAAATTATTTTAACTTTCATCATTTAATTGTCCAGTTCTCTTCTTGCTTTTACAGGAATAAATGTTAGTGTCTTCCTGTTTGCAAGCTTTGTTTTCAATTGCTGCAATTTGCTAAAATCTTCTAATCAGATTTTCTAGCAATCCATTCTTTTGATTTAAGATGCCATTTATTTTTAACATAATTCAATAAAAATATGATAAGAATATTTCCAATTTCAATAGTATTTCAGTGCACTTAAGTTGACTTACAAAGTAATTACATACAGCTCAAACATTTCCAAAACACGATGTATGATAGCATGTAGAGAGAAGGCAGGCTGAGTTTGAGTATGTGTGTATTCAGCAGTGATTTTCTCATAACATTTTTAAATTCATTTACTCTAAATGTGTATATGCAAAAATTACAAATTTTGACAACTTGTTTGAGTATAATTATGATTATTGTGTTTTTCAAAACAAATTTGTAGTACGTTTCTGCTTCATAGGTTTCTTAATTTAGTGCAAATATTGTTTTTACCATACAGCTTTGCTCCACAAAAATCCTTTAAAATAATTTTGTCTTTCATGTCGAGTTTTAATTAAAGTTACAGTGGCATGTTGGATGTTGAACTTTTTAAAACTTTGAAGCTTTATTTGCCATCAATGGATGGATAACAACAACAACAAAAAAGAATCGTTTGATGGTAATTAAAAAAAAAGTACTGGAATAGTTTAACGATTTTTAAGGTTGTTCTTATATTAATGGGATCAATACATTCCCATCTAGCACTTCACTCTTCATAGTGTGTAATAAAGCTAGAACTCAGTCATCAGTCACTTCAGTTAATACTGAAGAGTCATTTAAATTAAATGAAAAGTCATACTTCCCAGAAATCAATCTAAATGCACCCTCTGCTCCTTCAGGACTGTCTCCTTAAAATAACAAAAATTTTGAGGTAGATGATGAGACCATGGCAGCAACTGGAAATAAAAGGTTTCCATTTTATCCCACTCATTCTAACTTGTTTTAATGCAGTTATTCATTTTTTTTAAAATTTCTTAAAAAAAAGAAAAATCTAGGATGATTACTAAACTAGATGGATGCCAGGACAACAGACCGGAACCAGAGCTGTTCCAGGCAAACCAGGATGAGCAGTCACCCACATGAAACAGCACATTCCACTCGGTCATTCACCTACAGTATGGTGGCATTTGGAGTAACGTGCTATAAAAATCTGAATTTAATTTTGTAAAAAGTGTGGTCAGCATGATGAGCTTAACCTAAGCAGTTTAGAATAATTTACATGGAGTATTGAGAGGATTTTAAAAGGCTTAAAAACCATGGTTCCAAATTGTACATTAAAAAATGAAACAATTGGATCATTTTACCCAATCAAATGAAGTATATTATAAAGTTTTATAAATCTACAGTTATCATAGTATTTCATTGTATGTTTCTTTGTCCTGAATAAAATAACAAAGTGCTGTTGTTAAATGTTGGCCTTCACTTAACTGTCTCATTTCCCCCATGCTAAAAATAAGAAACTATCATTTTTTTCCCATTGATTTCTTTTTATATCGAAGTCAGTGCACAATTATTTTTTAACATAGGAACTATAAGTTTTGAAGCACCATAAAGAGACTTGCTATACAAATCATAGCCGTTCGTGATCTCTATTTGTTATGCACCAGCATTCAGGATAAGTAAGATTTATGACATAGACATGGGTTAAGGAATATGCTTTATTGAGAAAACTTCTGTAGACGCAAGGTCAACAAGCAAAGTTGTAGGAGCCCCTGGTCCTTCATCGTTCCACAGAGAGGTGTACGAAAACATTGGGCCTGCCAAAGCATTGACCCCTCTCCAAGATGAGTCTCTTTTTTGATATGACAAGCGTGAAGTAACAGCTTTGTCAGTGAGGGAATAAACACACAGCTGACTTTGGGGGTCATCTATTTACAGAGGTGTTCTGGGAAAACTAACTTTTCAGCATCTGGAGACCTTCCATTTCAAGGAATCCCCTTGTTTGGAGGAGAAAGCCCCAGTCTCAAGGGAAGATGACTTTGGTCGAATGGGAATCCCTGGTCCCAGTGGTCTGATAAACAGGCATCACTGAATGAGTATCCAAGGTCATTTTCTGTAATCCTGTTAGTGGCACCACAATTTGCCACAAAATTAGTGGCTTAAAACAGTAAAAATTCATTATCTTACAGTTTGGAAGTCCAAAATGAGTCCCACGGGGCTAAAATCAAGGTGTTGGTGGGGCTGTGCTCCTTTCTGGAGACTCTAGGGGAGAATCAATTCTCCTTGCATTTTCTAGAAGCTTCTAGAGGTGGCCTGCATTCCTTAGCTCATGGCCCCCTTCCGTCTGCAAGCCAGCAATCTTACCATTCCGACCTCTACTTCCATCATCACATCTCCTTCCCTGTCTCTGCCTCTCCTCCCTCTCTTTTTTCATTTGTAAAGACTGCTTTCATAACATTGGGCCCATTGGAATAATACAGGATAATCTCCTCTTCTCAAGATCCTTAATTGAATCACATCTTCAAAGTCCCATTTGCCACGTAAGGTACTGGGGATTAGACATGGACATCTTTGGGAGGTTATTTTTCTGCCTACCACAGTGATCCTTTTGTTCACATTCAAAAAATTATAATTGAAACCTTTCTTTGAGTTAGCAATCATATTTCACAACTTCCTGAACACCAACAGTAATGATTTAGATTTTCGCAGTGTTGAGAGATTTACGTGCCAGATGACTGACTAATATAAATAGCACCAGCTATTTAAGAAGTAGAGGGCATTATTTTAGAGTTTTTATTGCATAGGGCGTACGTAGACACAGAATGATTTTGTCTCACAGCTACTGTATCCATCAAGTCAATTTTATCACTTTGTTTTTCTAAACAAGAGAGCTTTTTATAAATCATATACATCTGTCATTGTATTTGTTGCTGTAAGAGGCATCATGTGTTAAGAACAAGTGTTTAGAGTTCAAAGTGATGTATTCTCTCTTTTTAATAACTTGTCTCTGCCTGCTATTTTTCTCACCTTGCAGCAAAATTTTAGAGGTTGCTATCCTCATCAATAAGCTATTATAAATCCGATGAGATTTACCACATTAAAAAAAAAATCATCTGTTTCTTTGAGAATTCACCAAGTTCATTATTCATGTCAGATAAATGCTATTTGACCATGTGAGATCTAATAAAAGCCAATGCCAGTTCTGTCAAGTCTCCCTCTATCACATCCTTGCATGGGTCATTACACACCTTCAGCACATTGTGTGTGCTAGACGTTAGACCCAGACCTGGCTCATCTAGATCAATTTGTAATTTATGTAGTTCAGTCACAGATTTTTATCGCTAATGCTTCATACTGTCCCTCAAGTATTTAGTTGTTCTGCAGGCTCAAACAAAATACAGCTCTACACAAACTGAGAATAATTGCTTTCATTTTTTTTGTTGTCGACCACATCACAGCTTTGACTCTCGCTTTGCTTATATTCTGGATTCAAATCAACTCACATAAATTGCAGACAGAGATAAGTTGGGACTTTCATAGTAAGAACCGTCAGTATGATCAGGAAACTTGTGCTGCAGCGGAGTAGTGGACAGCTTACAATGCAGTGCCCTGGGCAGTCTGCTCTGGGCTACGTCGTTATAGGAGAAACACATAATGAAATTATTTTGACATTTCAGTGATTAAATTCTCTTTGTGAAGGTCTAGATGGACCTAACTTACTCCTAATGCCACTCTAGGAAAATGTGTTTATAAGAAAAGTTTCATTGTATTCAGATATCTGAATGGGACCTTTCAGAAGAACTCAGAGAAAAGGAACTCATTTGGCCACTGTTCTTTCAAAAATGGTTATTCAAGGTAGTCAAAAGGATAAATTACTGTTTCCAGAAAAAAAAAAAACCCACTGCCGTGGAGTAAATTCCAACTCATAGCGACCCTACAGGACAGAGAAGAACTGCCCCGTGGAGTTTCCAAGGAGTGGCTGGTGGATTCAAACTGCCGACCTTTTGGTTAGCAGCAGTAGCTCTAAACTACCACGCCACCAGGACTGTTTCTAGAAGAAATGCTATTTTAACTTGGTCAGGTTTAGTTAAGTACAGTGTGTCATAGATGATATTGTACTTGACAGTGAACTTGAGCTGGGCCAAGACACACTCTTTGAAACATGGAACAAGAACTGACTTGGTTCTCAGGAGTGCTGGCAAGAAGTTCATGGTACCCTGAGTGCAGAGAAGGCTCAAACATTACAACATCTCTGGGAGGGACTCCATTCTTCACTGATACTGTGATACCACGTGGTATACAAAGCAGTCTCTAGCATGAGGGAAGCTGAACAGAAGACTAAGCTGAAGGCCACTCTTTCAAATTGAATCAATGAAGGAGGTGACTGAGGATTATTCTATAGGGACTGCATAAGACACCCCTGGTGTACTCGAACTGGTAAAGGAGTCTTTGAGGAGAAGAATGAGATGAACAGGCAAAAACAAAAATATCTTGTCTGATTATCTGGATACCAGATCTGAAGAGCATACCAGCTCACTATGTATTTGGGAAAGTGTCTTAGTTATCTATTGCTGCTATAACAGAAATACCACAAGTGGGTAGCTTTAACAAAGAGAAATTTATTCTCTCACAGTCTAGGAGGTTAGAAGTCCGAAGTCAGGGTGCCAGCTCCAGGGGAAGTCTTTCTGTCTGTGTTGGCTCTGGGGGAAGGTCCTTGTCATCAAGCTTCCCTCATCAAGGAGCTTCTCAGCACAGGGACCCCAGGTCCAAAGGGCATGCTATTCTCCTGGCTCTTGCTTCTTGGTGGTATGAGGTCCCCTTGTCTCTATGCTCACTCATCTCTTTTATATCTCAAAAGAGATTGACTTAAGACACAACCTAATCTTGTAGCTTGAATCCTGCCTCATTAACATAACTGCCACTAATCCCACCTCATTAAAATCATAGAAGTGGGGTTTACAACACATAGGAAAATCACATCAGATGGCAAAATGGTGAACAATCATACAATACTGGGAATCATGGCCTAGCCAAGTTTACACACATTTTTGGGGGGACACAATTCAAACTGTAACAGAAGGGGAAAGTAGAGATGATGGAAGAAATACACATATTCACATATGTCATACCTCAATCATATTTGAAGAGGAAATTAGAAAAGATCAAAAGACAAATGAAGGAAAAAGAACAAAGGCAAAGTCAAATTCTCAGTTTGAATTAGAAGAATTTTCTAGTAATAAGTGGCCTTACTTAGTTAAAACTTATGAACATATCAATTATTTAATCTTACATAGAAGATTACTTTTTTCAATGGATTTTAGATGTCCAAGACTGCTAGTCACTCTGCTGTTGTTAGTTTCCCTCAAGTCAGCTCTGACTCACGGAGACTCCATGTACAACAGAATGCAATGTTGCCCTGTCTAAGCCATCTTCACAATCTTTGATATGCTTGAGTTCATTGTTGCGGTCACTGGGTATTTTGAGTGCCTTCCAACCTAGGGGCTCATCTTCCAGCATTATATATGATCTATAGGTTTTTCATTGGCTGATTTTAGGAAGTAGATTGCCAAGCCTTTCTTCCTAGCCTGTCTTGGTCTGCAAGCTTCACTGAAACCTGACCAATATGGATTAACCTGCTGGTTTTTGAAATATCAGTGGCATAGCATCCAGTATCACAGCAACATGCAAGCCACCACAGTTCGCCAAACTAATCGATGGGTGGTGGCCAGTCACTCTAGGAACTACAGAAAGAAATGCTGGGATGCTGGCTAAGTACTGTCCTATCCCTCTTAACATCAGTATACCTTGCCAGTTAGGGTTTCACCCAATGGCGTTTTTATCTACTCTCGTCTTTTTAAAATTGTTCCTACATTACATTCTGCTAGTCACTGGTCTTACTCTGGGTTTCCATCATCTGGTTTATCATTTATTGATTCTTTTTTGTCTTCTCCAATGTGGAGAGGTGAGGTCACCTGTTAGTCTCAAGCTTCCACAATTATTTCCTGCTCTTAGTTAACAGCATGCTCTACAAACCTCTATTCCTTCACTCAAATCACCGTCGATGTCTCATATTTTCAGTCTTCGTCATGAACCTCTTACATCAAAACATCCCAGTGCATGCCTGTTAAAATGCAGATTACCAGGCCTCAGTTTGAGACTTTGAAAAGATACATTTGTAACAAGCATCTTTAGGAGATTGGTTTGCAAAATTCATTTTGACAGTCCCTGTGTTAGGTCTTCAAAATTCCTAGAAGGGACAAACTCCTGTCCTTTCTTTTTCCCACCCCCAATTGCTTAACTGAAGGTCTTCGCTAAGTTGACTCATATGGAAGTGAATTAAGAGAGCAAAAGTAGTCTGAGCAGCTGTTTTGTAAAATGAAGAATACATAGACATATAACTCATTATTAAGTATTTAATGATAGTCATGAGACCAGTCAGCACATTGCTGAAAACAGCAGATGTCATGCTGAGTTACTCAGCATTAAGGTACAAATTAATTGTTTAAATCAGAAAATAGACCTCCAGGGTCACTTTCTTGCTAAACAACCATCCACTCCCAATCTAAATTTGCCTCATATTAGTAAAAGAAAAGAACTGTCAATGACACAATTCTAGAATAGCTACGTATTACATAGAGGACATGACTAAGATCCATGCAAGCTACTTTTGCTCAAAATAGTGATTTAATTTTTTTAACTTGGCATTCTTCTCAATATATGGAAACTGTTAAAACGTTCCATTGTGTTTTTTCAAGAATGTTGTTGTATAGACCCACCCCTTCCAGTTGCCATCAGGTTGATTCTGAATCATGATAACCCCATGTGTTGCAGAGTAGAACTGCACTCCGTAGGGTTCTCAAGACAGTAACCTTTTGATGCAGATCACCAGCCTTTCTTCTGAAGTGCCTCTGGGTGATTAATAGTTATGGGATACTTAAAGATTATAGGAATGTTTGTTCTTATGAAACTGACTGCCTTAAAATTCAAATTACCTCCAGGTAACATGCTGCTGACTCAGCATGTGGAATGCACAAAAAAGAAGAATAGGAAATGACAACATAATTCTTCATATCTTGATGGCAGTGGGACAGGGAATCTGCAGCCAGGAGGATAAGTTTTAAGACTCATGAAAAGCAGTCTACACTGGAATTTTCAGTTTCCCGAGACAGATAATCAGGGAAAAACAAAAAACTTTATATTTCATGTCATAGAGAACTTACAAGCAGCAATGGTGGTAACCATAGCACAGCTTGGCTACTTCACATAGTATCTAATGTTTGTAGAGAACTTTCTTGCATCATAGTCCGAACTATAGACTTTATTCATTTAATCATCACAATAAGCCTCTGAGGAAAGCTCTTTTATTATTCAAATTCCATAAATGAAACAAATGAGCCTAGAGAAGTTAAATATCTTTCTTAAGATCACAAAACTAAATGAGAACACATCTCGGACTCCACCTAAGGTGATTACAACATAATCTGCACATTTAAACACCATGATCTTCTACCTGGTAAACTGCAGACTACCTGCAATTGTATACTGGTGATACTTTGGGTGCAGATAGAGGCAGATTCAAACTCTTCCAAGTAGGACAAGTGCCTAAATGTAGGATCTCTAAAACTGATGCGGTCATTAAATCAGAGTATTTTCATGTTGCCCATCATATATAATCATCTTTTAAAAGTTACATATGGGACTTCTGTTTCTTATTCATGCCATTCTTTAATTCTTTAGAACTTTGAGTCACCCAGTAAAATTACAAATAGAGTATAGGCTTTAACTATGATCAAATTCCTCTGAAATGGTTGAATATGAAGATTTTTAACGTCTATAAGTTTTTACTGATTTTCAGAAATTGCATTTTGAGTTTTGAGTGTTAAATTTTAACCAAAAGAAAGCCCTTAAAAGATAAGCTGTCAAAATATTTGACTCACATTTACAGTAAAAAAAGAACTACAAATCTTGAATTATTTTTCCTTGCAGTTTAGGAAAACAGGCCAATTATTTATAACTCCAAGGAAGAAGTTGGTTATATAGTATATACTTAATAAATATTTCATTGACAAATTGAATTAACTTCTTTTTAAGCTTTCTTTGTTCTCTGCCATATTGCGGTCCTCCTATATTAAATAACTTTTAATAGTAATGATCTTTGCTTGAATTGAAAAGTTTTTTTTTTAAATGGGATTAGAAAATGCTTGTCACTTTTTTTCTCTAAATATATCAAATATTTCATTATCTTTCAATTTTAAATCTGAAAGATCCTATTCTCCAAATACTTAATCAAGCTATTGGATATATTCAATTCAGAGTATCCAGTGAATCCTGAACTTTCCTATCATTAAATCTTTTTTGTTTGTTTGTTTTTATTTATTTCTCCAGTTCCTTCTGAGAATTAGTAGTTGGTGGAATATGTATGAGTGATGAGTTTCCACTTTGACAACAGCCGTATGTCCACCCATGCTCTGTCCAAAGCAATCATGCGATGTAAAGAATTCTTCATTTCATGGTGCTTGTCAGAACCACTCCTCTCTTACACTGTCTCTCTCATCTTTGCTGCTTGCATTCCAGCTCCAGGCATTGCCAACCCCCAACTGTGTCTTTATTAATTAACTCTTACTCTAAATGAGATGTCCAGCCACTGATGTCAGTTGCATTTTACCTGTATTAAATTCTCTTCTTGTCTACCTCAGGACTAATCTGTTTACTGGTTGTATGCTTGTTTGTTTTAACAAGCAGTAGCCAAAAGGCCAGCAACAAAGCCCTAGTAGAGAAATCTACCAAGTACTGGTCCAGCCATAAAGGTTTGCCATTGAATGAGCTGGTGTCATAGAGAAAAGTGTGAGGAGATGTTGGCGGCTCTTTTGTATGTCCCATCTTGATTGTATTCACTTATAGATACTGGTCATTCACTTATAATGATCCTGAGAGAGTCTTTTAGTCATTCTTTTCTTTTCTAGATATTTTTTTTTTTCCTGATTTTGTTTTTGCTTCTGTTTTCCCTTGCTCCCCAAATATACTTTTGGGTTTTCCTTGGTCCTCTGAGCTGAAAAGGTTTTGATCTTGCTTTAAGAATAAATCATATCAGTAAATACTCAGCCTTCCTGTTTTGAATAATACAGTAAATCAGTTTGAATAATCAATTCTTTTCACTGAAATTATTTTTCACTGAAATTATTTGGAAGTGAAAAACGTTTTCATTATTTGATAATTTTTTTAAAAATTTTCTTTAGATATAAACCAAACTTCAGGTCATTCTGCATGCAAAGGAAGCTAATGTATTCTTCTGAGGCCCAGATACCATCCATTTAACATCTCACCAAGGGGAGCACCCCCTTAATTCACTCCCATGAAGTGAACTAAATGATTTTCTAATTGAGAAAAAAAGAAGTGGAAAGATTAAAACAACAGCCTACAGATGCCTGCACAACATCAAACTTCCTTATTTCTTAGCAATCTTAAATAAATAAATAAATAAATAAAACATTTGTTTTGGTTTTATAGAGACATACTTCATTGAGGTTGCGCTGTTTTTTAAAGGGATTTAGAATTATGTACATGTGATTATTATCCTGAGAGATTTCTCTAGACTCAGCAATTTAGAATCATGGAAGGTGTGACTACTGATATAATATCCTATTAAAAAAAAAGAAAGATGCACTAACAAAAAACATTTTCCTGCCCTTCGAAATATATTTGATAATCTCATATATGTGGCTGACAAAGGAACTTTGGAAGCTTGGCAATAACTGCATGGATCTCAATAAAACACATCTCTCAGTTTTTCCTCCCTACAATGCCAGACATTAAATTTCAGACATTCGTGGTTGTGTGCATTTCCCAAGGAAGGGAGTTTTCTTTGTGTGCACAGTCACATTTTCAAGGTCTTTCAGTTTGCCTTCTCCATTGGTCACAGCCATCTTACACCAACATGGTGTTAGAGCTTTGTACTTGCATTACGTGGGCTATTAAAATGAAGCAATCAGGGATAATTGATTTGCACATCCAAGAGAAGAGGTGGTGAAAATCATATGCAACTAACTTTTTTGCTATTTGAAATGACTATAAAAGTGTTTTATTGTGTTTTATTGACCATGCTAAGGCATTCAACTGTGTGAATCATAACAAATTATGGATAACATTGCAAAGAAGGGGAATTCCAGAACACTTAATTGTGCTCATGAGGAACCTGTACATACATCAAGAGGCAGTTGTTCGGACAGAACAAGGGGATACTGCGTGATTTAAAGTCAAGAAAGGTGTGTGTCAGGGTTGCATCCTTTCACCGTACCTATTCAATCTGTATGCTGAGCAAATAATCTGAGAAGCTGGACTATTTGAAGAATGGGGCATCAGGATTGAAGGAACACTCATTAACAACCTGCATTATGCAGATGACACAACCTTGCTTGCTGAAAGTGAAGAGGACTTGAAGCACTTACTGATGAAGATCAAAGACCACAGCCTTCAGTATGGATTACACCTCAACATAAAGAAAACAAAAATCCTCACAACTGGACCAATAAGTAACATCATGATAAATGGAGAAAAGATTGTAATTGTCAAGGATTTCATTTTACTTGGATTCACAATCAATGTCCATGGAAGCAGCAGTCAAAAAATCAAATGATGCATTGCGTTGGGCAAATCCGCTGCAAAAGACCTCTTTAAAGTGTTGAAAAGCAAAGATGTCTCCTTGAAGACTAAGGTGCACCTGACCCAAGCCATGGTATTTTCAATCACATCATATACATGTGAAAGCTGGACAATGAATAAGGAAGATTGAAGAAGAATTGACACCTTCGAAATGTGGTGTTGGTGAAGATTATTGAATATAACTATGGACTGCCAAAAGAATGAACAGATCTGCCTTGGAAGAAGTACAACCAGAATGCTCCTTAGAAGCAAGGATGGTGAGACTACATCTTACATAATTTGGACATATTGTCAGGAGGGATCAGTCCCTGGAGAAGGACATCATGCTTGGTAAAGTAGAGGGTCAGCAAAAAAGAGGAAGACCCTCAGAGAGATGGATTGACACAGTGGCTACAACAATGGGCTCAAGCATAACAACAATTGTGAGCATGGTGCAGGACCGGGCAGTGTTTCGTTCTGTGGTGCGCAGGGTCTCTATGAGTCGGAACCGACTCCAGGGCAAGTAATAACAACAACAATAAAAGATAATGGATATGTCAGCCGACAATTAAGCCAGCAGTACAGAGGAAAGAAGATGCAATACGGGAAAAAACTTCAAAATAAAGCAACTGTTAAGAAGAAAACAATCCCCTAGGTATGATTCTTTGCAACTTTTCCCCATTCACCCCACTCCTCTCACACAAACACACACAGCCAAATGTATGGCTTGAATGTCTTCGTTTTCAAATCTTGTCAAACTGGTGATTACATTTATAAGTGCAAAAATTATGTGAAATATTTTCAAAGCTAGGACCATCTGTTAAAGAAGCTGTCCAGAAGCAGTTGAGCCTCCAAATGTTAGGGACTATTTACGTAAATAAAATATTCTACCTTTACCCAGGATATTGAGTGTTCTAGAATTTGCATAAACTCTCATTTTGTTTGTTTGCATGCTTTGGAAATCCCTTTTACAAAACTGAATTTAGAAGCAGTTACAGGTGGTAAGTAAGAAACAAGAGAGATTGCTTCTTTTGCAGTATCTCAACTTCATCATCTTAAATGCTTGGGGAATCTGATCTTAGCCGCCTTCACGTTAAGAAAAAACTAAAAGACGTTTTACATTTAACAATCATCATTTCAGAGCTTTGAGATTAGAGAAGAACCTAAAGGACAATGTCTATGCTCACACTCTGCCTGTTTGATATTTTGCTGACAGTGCCTACATGTGTCGACAGTTCCCAGGTGCTAAATAAGGCTGAATTTAACAACGTCTAGACTTTAGGTTCACACATTGCTAAGTATGAAATAGTATTCCATAAATGAACAGCACTGCTGGCTTATGTTTTCTAAATGAGAGAGTGAATGATTGATGATGAAATGAACTAATAATTCGAAAGTTAAGTGTGTATAATGGAAAGACTTGGAACGTGGTTGTTTCCCACCATTGTGTAACTGCCTGGGGATAATACAGAAATTGCATTTTGCTTGATAGTATAAATTTTAAATCAATCTCTTCCAGTTAATCAGAAGAAGAGATGGCTGGTCTAGCTCCTGCCACAGCCTTTATATTTGTTATTAACTTTGCTCACAGAATTTATGATATATTTATTTTTTAATAACCAACTTACACAGCATACACTTATGGATCAGCTATGATTTAGGTTTCAGAAGATTTTCAGCCTGTATTTTATACAGGATTACATATCCTGTAGAAATGTTATATTATTTTCAAAATGATTCAGACATATTAGGTAGAACAATTAGACACATTTAGTAAATATCAGTTAAAAAACAAGTTGCAATAATGGGAACATTTGTGGAATCCAAAAGGTGTGTAATTTATACCATGTGAGTTCAATAGAGGGGTTTCTGCTTTGTGAACCTACCTAAGTTCTCCTTCCCCTGCTAGAGATGCTTTTCATTTTCCTTGGTAGGTTTCCTTGACTCACGCAGAGTTGAACCTTCCTTATGCAGGCCTCTAGCAGCAGGGAGTAGTGGAGAAGCCCAGAACTTACTCCTGGTATGATCTCATCTCTAACCCATTCCCGTCTTTTTTCTGAATTCTCAGTTGTTCTACTACTCTCTGTTTGGAAGCATTAGGACTAAATTCATTGTGACCTTTATCCCTTTTTATATCAATCACCACAGGTCTCTCTGTTATTCTTCATTCTTCAGACTCCAGTTCCTAAAACCAAAACCAAACCCATTGCCGTTGAGTCAATTCTGATTCATCCAATTCCCAGAACGCCTTTTATTCGCTTTTCTACCAACTTCTGAACTCCTTCCCACTTCCCCCAACTCTTGAACCCCTTCCCCATTTCCCAACTCCTGAATTCCTTCTACTTTGGTTTTTAGAATCTACTATATCCTCAAACTTTTCACTGAGTATTCCCTTCACTTCTTGTTCTAATCTGGCTCTAGCTTCCCACACAGTTTCTTCAATTAGTGTTTATCTCTTTTTTCACTTCCTCTAACCACTTAGCTTGGAAATGTGGTACATATCCTTCTCATTCTAATTGTCACTTCTAACATTTTCTCTTCCCTTCCTCTCTAAAGACCCTCAACCCACATGATGCAAGTCATTTCTTCTCCTTCCTTGATGATTTGACACCCGAGTCACTCTTACTGTCCCCAAAACTACACTTTCATAATTTTTTATGATGTCAAATCTGCAAAGATAATTTCATCTATATGCTGGAATTAATCTTGTCCTCCATTCTACCACATCCACTCACTCCCATATTCATACTCTAATCTTTTTCATTATTAATAAACATAACCCATACATAATCTAAATTTCAAACCTAGTATTCTGCAACCATCACTTCTTTTTAGCTCAAGCTTCCTAATCTTCCACCCCATTCTTCCCACCCTAAGAATTGCCATCTATCCATCTTACTGACTTTTCACAAGCACTCATAATACTGATGCAATTATTGTCCTACTTACACAGCTTAAATTCATGATTAACAATGAAAACCACTCCCTTGCCTATACCTTCAACTCCCTTGCCTATACCTTCAACTCCCTTGCCTATACCTTCAACTTCGTTGCCACTTGCTCATTTATCCTTGTTTATAATCCACTGACAACACAACAGTCCAGGTAAAATCCAATTTTCCAATTTTCCGTGGCTGGAGAAAAGAACATGTCCATACTGACTGGTCCCACTTGTTGATATCCAAGACCCCAACTTCAAATGACCTGTAATGCTACCTGGACATTTCCTTGGGACATTCACTTTCTTACTTTTATGGACAAGCATTTCATTCACTCTTTATAACTCACAAGCCTCTTATATTTATTCTTAGCAGAAAACATTGCTCCTTATTTCACTGAGAAAATAGGAACAATAAAAAAGATCGCCACCCTACCTGTTTCTGCCTTCTCTTGTTACTAAGAATGAGATGGACTTCGCTCCAGGCAAAGGCCTACTCTCCCAGAGGTGAACCATATCCCATCCCATCTTGTCTGCTTAAGAGTTACACCTGCAAATCTTGACTCCCTCCTTGGTCATCATTTTTCTCCACCTCTCTACCATTTCCTCCCCATTGCCACATTAATATGCAATACTTCTCCATGTTTGATCCCCTTCCCCAAACCATCTCTCTCTTCCTTGTTTTAGTTAATTTATTTGTTCCTTCTAATTTCTATTTTTTAATTATCTCCTGAACCCACTATAAACCATACTTCCTCTCTGCCAATACGATAAAAGTAATCTACTTTTGGTGAGGTTACCTATGACTTCATGTGGCTAATTCCAGGGGATGTATTTTTTTTCAATTCTCATCTTGTTTAAACTTTCAAAGAACATTTGATGCAATCAATCACTCCCTTCTTAAAACACTTTCCTATTCTTATTTCCAAGATAGCACAATCTCCTGGTTTTCCTCTCAATTTGCTAGTCATTCTTCTCATAGTTATTACTGGTTTCTCTTTATCTCACTGATCTTTATTGCTGACATGCTTCAGAGTTCTGTAATTGTACTTCTTTCCATTTTTAAAATATATACTCCCTCACTAAAGATGCTGACATTTAAGACAGGTTCCCTGTGGCAAAGATAGCTAGCTGCCATCAAAATTAACGCTCCCTCTTCATAGCCTAAGACTGCCCTTCCCAGCCCACTTTGCACCGTATGTGTAGCGTTGAACTAGTTCTGGCCACTCTAATTTGAGCAACAGCGATGTGTGGCATTTCTGGGCCAAGGATATGAAAGTCAATGTGCCCTCTTTAAGTTCTCTTTCCCTTTCTGCCATGTGAGTACTACAAGACCCTGGGGCTGGTAGGATCCCAAGATGAAGAGAGTCCGTATTTCTGAATCTCTATAGAAAGGAGAATCATCAACCAGGAAAGTGAATAATAATAATAAATTGTATTGTGTTTGAATGTTTACATAGTTTAGGGTCCATTTACTACAGAAGTTATCTATGCTCTATCCAATACAAATCCCTAACCAAATATCAGGTACTCACCTGACCAACTTATGGTGAAGCTCAGCAATCAGTAAGCTGAGGTATGTGCAAAGTTTCCAGTTAGCTGTTTATTGCCCCGCTGTTATGTATGAATGGACAGCAAAGATCATCAAATGCCAAAGGAAAGCCTCTAAGATATGAATAAACCAAAAAACAAACAAACAAACCCATTGCCATCAAATCGATTCCAACCCATAGTGACCCTATAGGACAGAGTAGAACTTCCCCACAGGGTTTCTAAGGAGCCGCTGGTGGATTCAAACTACTGAACTTTTGGTTAGCAGCTGTAGCACTTAACCACTGCATATAGAAAGCCAGGCAAAGGGAACAAAGTAATTACTAACACCAAAAAAAAGAAAATATTCATACAAAAAAGAAAAGGAAGAGTATATTACAAGATTCATGTGAGCAGTATCTACAAGGTCACAGTAATGTAAGTAGTGGACACTAGTTTGGCAAATAATTGTAATATAACTATATTAGGAGGATGAGGAAGGGGAGGGTTTATGGGGAGGGTGGGGGATATAAGAGAGAGACATCCTGATCTTCCATCCAAAATTATATATTGTCTACAATTGAAAAATCAAGAAATAGCAGTATAAGCATTTTACTTATGTATGTGGAGGTAAATACAAGAAGATGCAGTTAGAGTTAAAAATGTTTGCCTCAGCAGTGAGGAGATGCAGTACAGGGGCGATGCAGTTTTGTGGTACAAAGGCTTATGTGGTGTTTTAACCCTTTAAACTATGCACATGTATAAATGAAGGAAAATTAAATTAAAAATAAAAAACAATGTAAGAGTCATTTTCTTTCCTCATCTTACTCAAACTAGTAGTGTTATACTTCACTTGGATTATTTAGTTAATTCTATAATTCTGTATTTTTTTTGCCATCGCACTCCACCTATAGCTAAATTTTTCAAATAGCTCAGTTTGCAAATGAAGGTCTGTGTTTCTTTGGAATAGTATTTGTTAAATTTGCATATAAACAGTCACACTGAAGACAGACATGAAAATAAACAGCCTTCATTTATTCCATTGAAAGTACAATTATACAGTAAGCATTTCATAAGTCACTTCTAAAATAATACATTTGACTTTCTAGTTAAATTGCTCAAAGTTTCAAATAATGGAATAGATTTTGTTAATAAACCGTGACTCTCTCAGAAGAGCTAAGAGGAAACAAGAAATCAAATAAGAATAAAATCCTATCATACCAAACCCTAAACAATGTGCTTCAATAACCTTGAAGTCATATATGCAAACAGATGGATTATGGATTACTTCAGACTTCAAGGATGGGGCTCCAAACCCAAAACAGGATAGAATAGTTATGTTGTTGTTGGGGCTGTTGTTAGCTGCACTTGAGTCGGCCATGGACTCATGGAGACCCCATGTGCAGTGGAACAAAAACCTGCCAGGTCCTGAGCTATCACTGTGATGGGTTCTAGACTGGACCATTGTGATGCATGGGTTTTTTTTTCATTGGGTGATTTTCTAGAAATGGATCACCAGGTCTTTCTTCCTAGTTCATCTTAGTCTGGAAGCTCCCCTGAAACCTATTCGGCATCATCAACCTTAGGAAACAAGAGTAAAACACTAAAAGCATCTTCCCTGATTGCTCTGGAAGTCATTGCTCAAGAGTACAAACCTCTTTCATATGAGTGCAAACCTCTTCGTATGTAAATGACCAAAATTGCATGACAAGAATAGTAAAGTACGTAACAGGACAAACTGAGCCAGAAGACCTCAGTCCTAAAACAGCTAAATTTCAAACTACAAGTGAAATTTGAAGTCAGAATATTCAACATTATAATTGGTAGATTTGTGATTGAATTGCCAAAAATTATTTTTTTAAATTCTTGTGATCACTTTACATTCGTGACAATGTTTTTTCACCAAAATGCCATTGACATATAAAACGCTCCTGCTAGTGTTGAATACAAATTTCCAAAAGATTTGCTGCCACAGTGTGTTGCTGTGGTACTTTATTATTATGACTGCTGTCATAGATTATGAAACAGAACATTATTTCTCCACCTCAGTCAGATCTCAGAGACTAGACCCAGATATTGGAGCAAGGATAGAAAGCAAGCAGAAAGGGATTCACTTCACCCTGGTATTTCTAAAGACTTCAGCATAAAAAACAAAGACTGCCTATGCAGTAATTATATTTTGTCACTTTACATAATAATATAGCTTGCAGCCTACTTCTGTTTTCTAAATCACCTGGAGATTGCAAATTGTTCTTACCATTATCTGATTTTCTATCTAACTGGGACAGTATTTCTCAAACTGTGAGGCTTATCACCCTGGGGAAACTTCAATCTTTTCATGGGAATGTGAAAGCCAACCCAAGGAGAAGGGGCAGTATATTTCCTTTCCCACTAATTATTTTCACTAATAGCTGAGAAAGCAAAAGCATTTTAATTAGGAATCTTTTTGGTACATTTTGTTTTTGTTGGATGAAGTGTATCATTTCTTATTCACACTGTGTCAACAAAAGATGGTTTGTTTCTGAAGTATTCATACTTTAAGGAGCAAAAAATGTAATTGGATTTGATCATCAAATTAATAATTTTCTTCTATTTGTATCTCAGAGTAGGAAGAAATATATAGGTTTCAAGAACTTGGAAAAAAGCGAGGGCTCTACTTGATTTTTAACCGGTCCTACAAAGGAGCCCTAGTGGCACAATGGGTAAAGTACTGGGCTGCTAACTGAAAGGTTGGTGATTTGAACCCACTGGCTTCTCTGTGGGAGAAAAGACCTAGCGATCTGCTACTGTAAATTACAGCCTAGGAAACCCTCTAGGGCAGTTCTACTCTGTTCCCTTGGGTTGCTAGGAGTCAAAATTGACAAGACAGCACACAACAACATGCATACTCAATGGAAATGTTTACAATTGTATGATCTCCGAGATAATTATGATGTTCCAATTTTCCATTCATTTGAAAAGTCATTATTTATCCCTTTATTTTATGCATATGTCCCCCCACAAATGAGGAGTATTAAACCATTGCAGAATATTCTCCATGCCAATAATTTTAGATGAGGCCACAGAAAAGCTATTTGTTGCCTGTAGTCTGGACCCTGATGAGGCAGGATGCGGAATCAGACGTAATGGTGCCATTGTGGATTTTCTCTAAGGCCATGCTCTATATGAGTGAGACACACTCACAGCTCCGTAGTTGATCTATTCCCCAGAACAGGCACAATTAACTCTTTATTGGCAGGAATAATATACATAGTATGTCTTATCTCTGCCTAATTAGCTACGAGTCTAGCTTTTATATTCTTTTTGACATTAGTGTATCTTCAGTTTAATGATTTCTTCTGCTAACACTATCCCCATTCTATATTTTGTGAAAATAATAATAATATAACCATTGTTGACATATTGATATACTTCCTACTGATAATTTTTCTATCTTTATGTTTTCTGAAAGGAAAGTAATTATATCTACAATGTTGTGTTCTGCTTAATCTTAGTTTCTATGAATTTTCCATACTCTATACATGTAATTCAAAAGCATATCATCAAGTGGTTCTACCAAAGTCTTTTTAGTCATTCTGGAAGGACATTAAAGACTCAGTGTAATCATCTTATCTGGTTCAAAGATGTGTTAACTGAAAAGATCATAAATTAAAAGAGAGGAGAATTCTGTGTATATTATGCATCAGTTTAATGGAATGCATTCATTCCTATAGAGAACTAAAGAGATCAGAGAAGTTAAAATGGTATCACATTGAAATGCTGGAGTTTATTGAACTAAGCAAACACAAATGCCTTCACCACCCAGGTACAGGATATAAATAAATGAATGAAACAAGTTCCATTCAGTAAGTAGCAATTGGTGAGACTTATGTCAAACAGGAAGGGAGCAGTGGTGGTTCAATGGTAGAATTTTCACCTTCCATGGGAAAGACCAAGGTTTGATTCCAGCCAATGCATCTTAAGCGCAGGTACCACTCATTTGTCATTGGAGGCTTGCATATTACTATGATGTTAAACAGGCTTCAGTGGAGCTTCCAGACCAAGACAGACTAGGAAAAAAGGTCTGGCAATCAGCTTCTGAAAAATCAGCCAATGAAAACCCTATGTATCACAGTGGTCTGATCCCATTAGGAGTAAGGTTGCCATGAGTCAGGTGCCAACTCAACAGTAACTAACAACAAGAACCACATGGTGAACAGGAGACTATATACCCCTGGTGGCGCAGTAGTTAAGCGTTTGGCTGCTAACCAGAAGTTCGGCAGTTGGAATCCACCAGCCACTCCTTGGAAACCCTATGGTGCAGTTCTGCTTAGTCCTGTAGGGTCACTATGAGTCAAAATTGACTTGACAGCAATGGGTTTTGTTTTGGGTTATAGCCAATCAGGAATGAGTAGGCTGGTGGCACAATGGTTAAGCACTCTACTGCTATCTGAAAGGTCAGTGATTCAAACCCGGAAGTCGCTCCGCAGGAGAAATATGTGGCAGTCTGCTTCTGTAAAGATTTACAGCCTTGGAAACCCTATGGGAAGTTCTGTTCTGTCCTATAGGGTCACTATGAGTCCAAATTGACTCAAGGGAAGCCAAGTATGGTTTTTTATTTATATCCAATTGAATTTGCCATGCTAAACACATAATACCTATCTGAAGACCTACCTGCAAGTCTCAAGTTTGCAACCTCTGTACATCTAGTATGATGTCTTAATTCTGCTCAAGCTGAATTTCAGCAGACCTCATTGTGTGTTCATAGACAAATATAAAAAAAAAAAATTGCTATCATTTTTTTTTTTTTTGCAATATGCCTGTGGCTTTCATTGTTATAAACTCTCCGCTATATACAGCTTCTACTCAATAATACATATTTATTTATATGTCTAACTGTACATATACACTCAATAACTATCATATACTAGAAATTCCTGTGCACCTCAAATGTTCTGTATTTTTTCCTCCTAGCTGTGGAGCCCTGTAAGACTTAGTTTCTCCTACAGTTTTTCTCATGTGAGTGTTGTGTGCTAGGATTATTCACTGCCTACGCATGTCATTCATTTGGTTCTCACTATTAAAAGGCAATGCTATAAACTATTTTTCACCCAGAAAACACTGCCAAGGCTTCAGATACTAGCCAAGAACCGTTTCAGAGGAAAATTTATAGACTGTTTGGAAATTAGATCAACAAAAATGTCTCAATGAACAGAGGAAATAAGAATATGAATGTGCTTGTTAAAACTGACAAATGGCAATCTGAGTTTCAACTTTGTCATTTATGCATTTTTAACCTGATGCCCCATATTATTTCACCCACTTCAGGGTATGTTTTTCTACTAGAATTGATTAACGTGTGTGTTTGGTGATAATGTGAGAGAATTTTGTATATGGCATTTTATAAAAATCATGGACTTTGGTATGGAACAGAATTGTTTTGAGGAATTGAAATAAGTACCTAGTCCAATACGTAGGTCCGTTCCTGCACCTCCTTCACTGCAAAGTGTGTCCCCTGTCAAGATATTATGCTATGTGGGATTCCCTATCTGTAGATCAGACATTCTATAAGCCCCAAAGAGTGGTCCTGGCTCTATGGCAGTAAAGGCAAACCTATACATACCCAGAACAGATATCTAACCTTGTAAGGACAAACCACTGGCCCTTCAAGAATGGAAGGGAACTGCTGTAGTCAGTTCACCACGAAATGGTTAGTTTTCTCAAGGAAGAGTGTCATATCAAGGGCTCAGTATTAATCTCTGTTGCTATGGATTTGGATATTCAAAGGCATTTGAACATTTTTAGTATGTGAAAGTCCATGCTTTTAGGTCCATAGATGGCCTCCATCTCTGCCACTGTGGTCATACCACTCTTGTGCCCATTATAATATGGCTGAGATAGCTGATGATAAGGGCTGAGTCATTTGTATGCTTGCTTGTTCAGTGCCTTTTCTGTGGTGGGTGCTTTCTGATGGGTGTTAATGTGTGACACAAAACTCTTCCCACTTTGGTCTCACTCTTATATGTTCATACACATCACAGGTCTCCAGCCCAGAATTTCTGGTCTCCTATTATCTAGTCCTTTCTCTTCCAGCCACTGAATAGATGGCCAGGTCATTGGCCACTGTCCAGCAATGCATATTCTCCTCTCCATTGGCTTTCAGACTCAATCCTGAAAGTGGTTGTAATGCAGCTGCCATCAACTTTTGGCTTGCACTCACATACTGAGTTAATCCATTTATAAACTGTGTTCAGTCTTTTTCCTCCTTTTTCAGCTGGTCCTACAGGACCCAACCACCACCACCCTGTACAGAAATAGGCATAGGTGAAGGAAGGGGGAATGATACAATGGTTGTGGGACACATGAGGGTCTGAGCTACCTGTTCATGCAGTGTACTCACACACTCTCATCCTACTCAGGCTTGACCCTGAATATACCAGTTCCATCTTACAGTGGAGTGTTGCAAGACCTGTCTGACATTATGACTTAACAGTCTGACAGAACCCAGCCCATAATAGGCATAATGACTTAGTGTCCCAAGATCAATTTTCCTGTCTTTCCCAGGGCCAAGTAACACACAAAGAGCTGTGTCTTAGTTATCTAGTGCTGCTGTAAAAGAAATACCACAAGTAGGTGGTTTTAACAAATAGAAATTTATTTTCTAACAGTTTAGGAGGCTAGAAGCCCAAATTCAGGGCACTGGCTCTAGGGAAAGGCTCTCTTTCTGTGTCCACTCCGGGGAAAAGTCCTTGTCTCTTTTCAGCTTCTACTCCTACGTTCCTTGGCAACATCTGGTGTGTATCTTCCCCTCCATTTGTGCTTGCTTACTTGCTTAATCTGCTCTTTTATATCTCAGAGGAGATTGACTTAAGACACACCCTACACTAATGCAGTTTCATTAACACGACAGAGAAAACACAGTCCCAAATGGGATTATAACCACCAGTGTAGGGGTTATGATTTACAACACATATTTTTGGGGGACACAATTTAATCCATAACAAGCTCTTTCTGAAAGGGTATATAATTACCTACTGCAGATGGTATAGCCTTGCTGCAGAATCCCAGAGGTCTATGTTGTCATTTTCCCACTGCAGCTTGCCATGTTCTTCATGCTGCATCTTTTCCCACCACTAGCACTTCCAACACCAGACGTCTGCAGGTGGTGCACCTCAAGTTGTAGGACAGATTGCCTTGATATTGGAATCTTCTACAACAAACTTTCTGACTCTGGGCATCACTTAAAGCTGGCAGCCTTCCATGTCATCTGGTATATGGACCAGAACAGTAATTCTAGGTATAGAATGTGTTTTCTCCAGAACTCAGAGAGGCCTAACACATGCTTTTCTTCCTTCTTTGTGATAGAAGATGTAAGATGAAGCCACCACTTGGCCTCTGTTACTTCAGGGCACCATTATACCCATGGATGTAAGTAAGACCAGCTTTGTGGCCACTTCACCTACAATCATTTCCAGCTTTCAAAGGAGATCCACCACTGAACTACTTAGTTATGTCAGTGCCCTTCTCACCACTATATTTCTGATAGCCTTGGTGAATGGTGTGGCTTCTGAGAGCTGTCATGGAGCATAACCCTCTGGTGGGTCATCTTTATTCTTTCCTCTAACCTCTGCCAGTATAACTTGGGCGTTTACACTTTGATCAGAGTTGGTCATCTTTTCCCCCAAGCCTCTGAGAGCTACTCTGTCGGTGAATTTGCCCCATCTACTAGGGTCTACAAAGACAATAGATTTGCCTATTTTTGGACATTTTATATAAATGTAATTATACAGTATATAGTCTTTTATGATTGGCTTTGTTCACTTGACATAATGTTTTCAAGGGTCATCCATGTTGTGGCATGGATCAGTACTACTTCATTCCTTTTTATAGTCGAATGACATTCCATTGTATGGATATACCAGATTTATCTACTCACCATTTGATGGACTTTTGGGTTGTTTTCATTTTTTTGGCTATAGTCAGTAATGCTGCTGTGAACATTCATCGATAAATTTTTATGTGGGCATATATTTTTATTTCTGTAGGGTATGTACCTGTGTTATGGATTGAACTGTGTCCCCCCAAAATTTGTGTCAACTTGGCTAGGCCATGGTTCCCAGTATTGTGTGGCTGTCCACCATTGTGTGATTTGTTTTGATTATCCTATGTGTTGTAAATCCTAACCTCTGTGATGTTAATAGGCAGGATTGGAGGCAGTTATGTTAATGAGACAGGACTCAATCTACAGGATTAGGTTATATCTTGAGTCAATCTCTTTTGACATATGAAAGAGAGAAGCAAGCAGAGAGGAGAGGGATCTCATACCACCAAGAAAGAAGCACTGGGAGTGGAGCCCATCCTTGGACCCGGGGTCCCTGCACTGAGAATGTCCTAGACTGGGGGAAGATTGATGACAAGGCCCTTCCCCCAGAGCCAACAGAGAAAGACTTCCCTGGGAGCTGGTTCCCTAAATTCAGATTTCTAGCCTCCTAAACTGTGAGAGAGTAAATTTCTGTTTGTTAAAGCCATCCATTTGTGGTATTTCTGTTATAGCCACACTAGACAACTAAGACAAGCTAGATGTGAAATTCCTAGATGTGAAATTCCTGGGTCATATGGTAACTACATATTTAGTATTTTGAGGAAATGTCAAACTGTCTTCCCAAATGATGGCATCATTTTGCATTCCCACCAACAAAGAATTTTAATTTCAATTTCTCCATGTCCTTGCTTACACGAGTTATTGTGTGTCTTTTTTATTTTAGCATTCTGAGTGAAGTGATACCTCATTGTGGTTTTGATTTGTAGTTCCATAAATGACTAATAGTCTTGAGCACCTTTTAATGTACTTATTGGTTATTTGTGTGTATTTTTTGGAGAAATATCTATTTAAATTCCTTGCCTGTTTTTAAATTGGGTAATTTGTCTTTTTTTATTACTGAGTTATAAGATTTCTTTGTATATTCTGGGCACAAATACCTTGTCAAATATATGAATTGCCAATATCATCTTGTCTGTGGGTTGTCTTTTCACTTTTTGCATGGTGTCCTTTGAAGCTTCAAAATTTCTAATTTTGATGAAATCCTATTTAGATCCTTTTTTTGGTTGTTAGTGTTTTGGTTATGTAAGAAACCATTGCCTAACCCAATGTTAGATAGATGTACTCTTATGTTTTCTTCTAAGAGTGTTATTATTTTAGCTTTTACATTTAGGTCTATGCTGTACTTTGAGTTAATTATTGTTTATGGTGTGAGGTGAGGGTTTGCCTTCATTCTTTTACATGTGAATATCCAATTGTACCGGCACTATTTGTTGAAAAAGATTCTTCTTTCCCCCAGTGAATTGCCTTGACACATTTTTAAAAATAAACTGTCCATAATAGTAAGGGTTTATTTTTGGACTTTCAATTCTATTCCATTCCAAGGATTTATGTGTCTCTCCTATACCAGTATCACATTGCCTTAATTAATGTAGTTTTGTGGTAAGTTTTGAAATTGGGAAGTGTGAGTCCTCCACCTGTTCTTTTTTAAGATTGTTTTGGCTATTTGAGGTCTACCATGTTGTTTTGAGAACTCCTCTCTACATCTTAGTTCCCAAATCAGTTCATGGCCTGTACTAAAACCAAAAAACCCAAACCCATTGCCGTTGAGTCGATTTCGACTCATAGCGACCCTATAGGACAGAGTAGAACTGCCCCATAGAGTTTCCAAGAAGCACCTGATAGATACAAACTGCTGCCTTTTGGTTAGCAGACATAGCTCTTAACCACTACACCACCAGGGTTTATGGCCTATACAAGTTTATGTTAAATGTTTGTTGAATAAATGGAATAACTGTTGAATAAATGGAATGAATAATGCCTTTCAGCTGAGGAAAAGTCCTTGCAAAACCATTAAAAGTCCTGATCTTTTTATTGAATGGCTAAATGAAACATTTAAAAATATAATTTAATAAAATTAAATCTGGTCTTGAGTTATGAAGAAAATGGTTTGACGTCTTTAATTTTACTAAACTCAATGGTTTTAAAAATTGTGTGAGGATTAGCAATAACCATATAGTATGTAGATAACAGATCTACTGCTACTCTGATTAGTCCTTCCATCTTCCATTTGTAATGGTATGTCTATTCTTTTCATTCAGTTCTCTCTACCTGGATGAAAAAAATTATTAGCTAGCTTGTGTAATATAATTCAGTCATATGAAGTAATTCAGAATAATTCGTCTAATTGAACTATTCAAAATTAGATGCAAATGACTACTTTGCCTTAAGCAAAGTGAAATTATCAAATGTTGGCAATTACCCAAAGTTCAGAGAGGTAGTCCACTAAGTTTCTATCAAACTCTTCAATTTCCAGTCTTTTGGTTAAACCACAGGCTTTAACAAGCAAAATATACTGTATTTTAGCAATCTCAGAATTTTCTCTGAATAATAATTGGTAGGTTAGCATTTCTTATCTCATCAATCCTTTTTGGGTGAAATTGTTTGTAGATTAATACTATCTAGACCTTGCTAAAATTTTTATCCCATAGCAGAACAGTTGAATCCACAAAGAAGGATGAATTTAATTTTGAAGGATTAGTTCCCATCCTGCTAATGTGGACCCTGAGATTTCCTGAGTGACTATCGAACATTCATGAATATTTTGTTAATCATTCTTGAACTAAAATGTGTTGTGCTTTTAAGAACATTATTTGGCAATGTGGAAAGGTGGGAAAATTACATACTTTATGATTAGTCTGAGATTGTATTTAAACTAACTTTTGCAAGTCACCTGAATTCTC
This sequence comes from Dugong dugon, assembly GCA_030035585.1. NCBI lineage: Eukaryota > Metazoa > Chordata > Mammalia > Sirenia > Dugongidae > Dugong > Dugong dugon. The sequence goes on along the minus strand of CM057468.1, from coordinate 111,625,876 downwards.
TGACATTCATAACATTTTTGTGAGGATTAAAATTAAACAGGATAATTTATAAAAAGTACCAATAGAGACCTGGGAGCCAACATGGTTCTATAGACAGAAGCACCACACTGTCCCTCCTCAGCAAAGACCTGAAAAACTAAGTAAAACAGAGACAAACGTCAATCCTGGAACCCTAAGTGTCAAATTGAGAGATAAAGAACTCAGCCAAGCACCAAACAGAATAAGAAACTGACAGAGAACAGAAAGCAAGGAGAGTTACAAATGGAGGTCCCCTATCAGCTAACGAAGCACAGATCTACCATCTTGTACCCCTGTCAGAGGACAGGGAGTACAGGAAAGCAGATTCTTGGAGCTCCCAGCAGAAGACAGAGCACCTGATAACCAGCAAGGCCCTCTTTCGCACCTCCATCTTGCCTCCTGCTGCTCAGCCTTCACTGTTTCCTGGCTGGCCGATCCACGGCTTCCTGGCAGGCTGATTTGCTGCTTCCTGGCAGGCCGATCCACAGCTTCTTGGTGGGACAATACCCAGCATCCTAGAGGGCCGATTTGCTGGTTCCTGGTAGGCTGATCCACCACTTCCCAGCGGGCCAAGACCACAGCATGGGAGGTGCTGATTCCTTGCCTCCCAGATTCACCCTGCCCACACCAGCCAGCTTCTTCACTGCCATTTTTTTGTTGCTGATGTTGCTTTTTTTCAGCCTCTTTTCATTTTTTACCTGCCTCTCACCTCCTCCTCCTCCTTTCTCTTGAACACCTGACTCCATGTGCCATCATTGCTTCTTCTTGACAGGCTGTGAAGGGCCTCTCAGCTGGGAAACGGAGTCCCCGGTTCATGCTGCCATGCTGATGGGATCCCTGGGGGCTTTTTTTCTTTTTCTTTTTCTTTTTGTTTGTTTTCTCTTTCTTTTTTTGTTTATATTTTCCTTCATTTCTCAATTTCTCATCTCTTTCTATTTACCTTCTTTTCTTGTCTTTTGTAAACCTGGGGCGGGGTATCATCTCCATCCCTTCTAGCCTGGTTGTACTGCTAGACTTGGGAGCTATTTCCTTGATCTGCACAGCCACACTGGTGAGATCCTGGGTGCATTTTTTTTTTTATTTTAATATTGATTTTTTTTTTTCCTTTTTGTTTTTCATCATTTCTCATTGTCTTGTCTCTCCACTCCAGTGGAGGCTCCCTCAGCACTTTTTTTTTTTTTTTTTTTTTGCTCCTGTTTCTTTCTCCTCTCTCTCTTCTTTTCCACACCCAACCTGGCTCCATACATCACAACCTCCCCCACCCCATCCTCCTGCCTATATATACCATGTGCTGAACATTGCACTACCAGGCAGCACAGGCACGGCCTACCAGAACCTGCCCTGCACTGACCTCTGGCTCACCTTGCTGGCCCCAGTATGTGCCTCAAACAACCCAGCCAAACCCATCCCCTTCAGCTTGACTTGTCCTGCTGCACCATAGCTAAGCAACTGGCCCTGCCTATTGGAAAAGGAGGTGAAAAATATCGTGTCCACAAACGAGCAAACAGCAAAGAATGCACAGTCTGCCTGCTCAGACATAACCAAATAAAACAAAAAAGCAGGATGAAACAAATCTATAATCAGTAAATGAAAGAAAAAGCTACTGAACATCCTGAAGACAGCAGACAATATCAAAACATATTTAAAAAAAAAAAAAAAAAAAAAGACAGGATGTTTCCAGTAGTTGTTTAAATAAAACACCAGATGACTTTCCAGTAGAAGAAATGGCACTGGAGCTACGTGACAGGGAATTCAGATCTCTAACATTCAGAGCTATGCAGGAGTTGAAGCAAAAATCAGACAAAAATGAGGAAAAAATAGACAAATTCATGTCAAAGGCAGACAAATTCATGGGAAATACAGACAAAAAATGGAAGAATTCAGGAAAATAATACAGGAACAAAATGCCAAAATAAATTCACAACTAGAAATCATGCCAAAAAAAACCCCCTAGAAATCCAAAAGTTAAACAACAAGATTTCAGAAATGGACAGTGTCATAGATGGACTGAAGAACAGGCTTGAAACAATGGAAAACAGGATCAGCAAAATTGAAGACAAACACTTGTATACAACTTTGAGGAAAAATCAGAAAGAAAGAAAAAGAAAAATGAAGAAACCCTGAGAATTATATGGGATACAATCAAAAGCAAAAATTTGCAAGTGTTCAGAGTTCTAGAACAGGGGGAGAAAATGGAAAACACAGAGAGCATCACTGAAGAATTGCTAACAGAAAACTTCCCTAATATCATGAAAGATGAAAAGCTGACCATCCAAGAAGCTCAACAACCCCCATATAGGATACACCACAAAAGAAAATCACCAAAACATATCATAATTACACTGGATAAAGCCAAAGACAGAAAGAATCCTGTGAGCACCTCGAGAAAAACAAAAAGTCACATACAGAGGGGAAACAATAAGACTAAGCTCTGATTACTCAGCAGAAGCCATGCAGACAAGAAGACAATGGGATGACATGTATAAAACCTTGAAAGAAAAAAATGTTAACCAAGAATAATATATCCTACAAAACTCTTGTTCAGATATGATGGTGAAATTAGGACATTTCCAGATAAAGAGAAATGGAGAGACTATGTAAAAACTAAACCAAATTTACAAGAATTATTAAAGGGAGTCCTTCAGTCTGAGAACAAACAACATCAGAGGGCAGCCTGAATCTAGGACACAAGATCACACCAGCGAGATACCAACTTAGGAAATGAACCCTCAAGGACTATCCAAAACCAAAATATTTACAACAGGGAACCAGAGAGGTTAATCTGAAAATGATAACAACGGTAGAACAATAAAAGAGGGAATAAATGGTGTAGGTATAGAACGTTCTAATGGAGAAGAAGGCAAGGCAATACCAAGTAATAATAGACTTGTTCAAACCTAGGAAGATAAGGGTAAATTTCAAGGTTACCACAAAGAAAGTTAAGACCTATTCATCAAATTAAAGAGGAAAAACATAAAGTCTCAGTAAAAACAAAATCTACAAAAACAAAAGAAATTTTAAAAATCCACAAACAAAAGGAATTCAGCATAGAAGAGTAAGAGAAATAAAGAAATCATCAGCACCACAAAAAAAGCACTACAAAATGACAGCAATAAAGTCACACTTATCAATAATTACACTGAATGTAAATGGCCTAAATGCACCCATAAAGAGACAGAGAGTGAAAGAATGAATAAAAAACACGATCCATCAATATACTATTTACAAGAGACACACCTTAGAAACAAAGACATGAATTTATTAAAAATCAAAGGATGGAAAAAAATATATCAAGCAAACAGCCACCAAAACAGAGCAGGAGTGACAATAGTAATCTCAGATAAAATAGACTTTAAAACAAAGTCTACCATAAAAGACAAAGAGGGGCACTATATCATGATTAAAGGGATGATCCAACATGAAGACATAACCATAATAAATATCTACACACCAAATGACAGGGCTCCAAAATACATAAAACAAACTTTAACAGCACTGAAAAGAGAAATTGACAGTTCCACTATAATACTAGGAGACTCTTGGGAAAGGACAGAACATCTAGAAAGAAACTCAACAAAGATACAGAAGATCTAAAGGGCATAGTCAGCCAGCTTGAACTTGTAGACATATATAGAACACTCCACCCACCAGCTGAAAAGTACACATTCTTTTCCAATGCACACGGAACAGTCTCCAGAATAGACCATATCTTAGGCCACAAAGGAAACATAAACAAAATCCAAAACACTGAGATAGTACAAAGTATCTACTCTTATCACAGCGCCATCAAGGCAGAAGTTAACAATAGGAAGAGCAAGGAAAAATATCAATTACATGGAAACTAAATAACACCCTGCTTAAAAACCACTGGGTAATAGAAGAAATCAAAGATAAAATAAAAAATTCCTAGAATCAAATGAGAATGAAAACACATCATACCAAATCCTTTGGGACAGAGCAAAGGCAGTACTCAGAAGTCAATTTATAGCAACAGATGCACACATCAAAAAAGAAGAAAGCGACAAAATCAAAACATTAGCTACCCAACTCCAACAAACAGAAAGAGAACAGCAAAAAAAGCCTACAGCCACCAGAAGAAAGGAAATAATAAAGATCAGAGGAGAAAGAAATGAAATAGAGAACAGAAAAAACATTAGAAAGAATCAACCAAACCAAAAGTTGGTTCTTTGAAAGAATCAACAAAATTGACAAACCACTGGCCAGACTGACAAAGGAAAAACAGGAGAGGGCACAAATAACCCAAATAAGAAATGAAATGGGGAACATTACAACAGACCTAACTGAAATAAAAAGGATCATAACAGAGTATTATGAAAAACTATACTCCAACAAATTTGAAAATCTAGAGGAAATGGACACATTTCTAGAAACACACTTCCTACCCAAACTTTCACAAATTGATGTTGAAAATCTGAACAGACCCATAACAAGAGAAGAGATTGAAAAGGTAATAATAAAAAAAAAAAAAGACAACTCCCAACAAAAAAAAAAAAAAACCCTGGCCCAGATGGCTTCACTGGAGAATTCTACCAAACATTCAGAGAAGAGCTTACACCAGTATTACTCAAATTATTTCAGAAAATAGAAAAGGAAGGGATACTTCCCAAATTCATTCTATGGAGCTAGCATAACCCTGATACCAAAACCAGGCAAAGACATCACAAAAAAACAAAATTACAGACCAATATCTCTCATGAATATAGATGCAGAAATTCTCAACAAAAATTCTAGCCAATAGAATTCAGCATCATATCAAAAAAAAATAATAATAATAATGCACCACAACCAAGTAGGATTCATAGCAGGTATGCAAGGATGGTTCAGTGTTAGAAAATCAGTCAATGTAATCCACCACATAAGGAAAAGAATCACATGATCATCTCAGTCAACACAGAAAAGGCATTTGACAAAGTCCAACACCCATTCCTGATAAAAACTCTCAATAAAATATAGAAGGGAATTTCCTCAACATAATAAAGGACAGCTATACAAAACCAACAGCCAACATCATTCTTAATGGAGAGAGGTTGAAAACATTCCCCTTAAGAACAGGAAGGAGACAAGGAAGGATGTCCTTTACCACCACTCCTATTTAACATTGTGCTGGAAGTCCTAGCTAGAGCAATAAGGCAAGGAAAAGAAATAAAGGGCATCCAAATTGGTAATGAAGAAGTAAAACTGTCCCTATTTGCAGATGATATGATACTATACATAGAAAACCCAAAAGACTCCACAAGAAAACTACTGGAACTAATAGAAAGATTCAGCAGAGTAGCAGGATACAAGATAAACATTCAAAAATAAGTTGCATTCCCATACACCAATAAATAGAACAACGAAAAGGAAATCAGGAAAACAATACCATTTATAATAGCCTCTAAAAAATAAAATACTTAGGAATAAATCTAACTAGGAATGTAAAAGACCTGTACAAAGAAAACTACAAAACACTACTGCAAGAAACCCAAAGGGATCTACATAAATGGAAAAACATACCATTCTCATGGATAGGTAGACTCAACATTGTGAAAATGACAATTCTACACAAAACAATCTGCAAATACAATGCAATCCAATCCAAATACCAACAACATTCTTTAAAGAGATGGAAAAAACAATCATTAACTCTACATGGAAAGGGAAGAGGCCCCAGATAAGTAAAGCATTATTAAAGACGAAGAAGAAAATAGGAGAACTTGCACTACCTGACCTCAGAACCTACTATACAGCTATGGTAGTCAAAACAGTCTGGTTACTGGTACAATGACAGATACATTGACCAATGGAACAGAATCGAGAACCTGGATGTAAATCCATCCACCGATGGACACAAAGGCCAAAAGCCCAACAAATGGTGATGGCAAAATTGAATGTTCATTACTGGCCTAAAGGAGACTGGAGAAATCCTGAGATTATGGCCCCCAGACACCCTTTCAGCTCAGTGGTGAAGTCACTTCCGAGTTCACCATTCAGCCAGGGATTGGACAGCCCCGTAAAACCAAACGGGACTAATGAGGCACAGCAGTCCAGCGACAAGGGCTAGAAGGCAGAAGGGGACAGGAAAGCTGGTGATAGGGAACCCAGGGTTGAGGAAGGACAGTGTTGATGTGTTCTGAGGTTGTTAACCATTGTCATAGGGCAACATGTATACTAACTGTTTAATGAGAAACTGTTTTGTTCTGTAAACTTTCAACTAAAGTGAGAATAGCAGCACAATTGGGAGAGCGTAGTCGATGTCACTGAACTGTGCAGGTAGAAATTTTTGAAATGGTGTATCTTTGGCTATGCATATTTTCACCAAAAAAAAAAAAAAAAGCCTAGAAGGGAAAGAGTTGACATGTTGTGGGGTTGTTAACCAATGTCATCAAACAATATGTGTACTACTGTTCAATGAGAAACTATTTGTTCTGTAAACCTTCACCTGAAATACAATAAAAAATAACAGAAAAAGAAAAAAAAAATTGGATGTTCATCTGCAAAAAAATGAAACAGTACCCATACCTCACACCTTACACGAAAATTAATTCAAAATGGATTGAAGACCTAAATATAAAACTAAAGACTATAAAGATCATAGAAGAAAAAATAAGATCAAGGCTAGAGATGCTAGTACATGGCATTAATAGGATACAAACCATAACTAACAACACTCAAACTCCAGAAGATAAGCTAGATACCTGGGATCTTCTAAAAATTAAATATTTATGCTCATCAAAATCTTTACCAAAAGAGTAAAAAGAGAACCTACAGACTGGGAAAAAAATTTTGGCTATTACAAATCTGACAGACGTCTAATCTCTAAAATCTGCAGGAAAATCCAACACCTCTACAACAAAAAGACAAATAATCCAATTTACAAAATGGGCAAAGGAAATGAACAGACACTTCACTAAAGACGATTTTCAAGCAGCTAACAGATACATGAGGAAATGCTCGTGATCACTAGCCATTAGAGAAATGCAAATTAAAACCACAGAGAGACACCATCTCACCCTGGCATTACTGGCACGAATCAAAAAAATAGAAAATAACAAATGTTGGAGAGGCAGCGGGGAGATTGGAACTCTTACGCACTGCTGGTGGGAATGCAAAAATGATACAACCATTTTGGAAAATGATATGGTACTTCCTTAGAAAGCTAGAAATAGAAATACCATATGATACAGCAATCCCACTCCTAAGAATATATCCTAGAGAAATAAGAGCCATCACACAAATAGACATATGCATGTTCATTGCAGCACTGTTCACAATAGCAAAAAGATGGAAACAACCTAGATGCCCATCAACAGATGAATGGAATACTACGCAACGTTAAAGAACAATGATGAATCTGCCAAACATCTCACAACATGGATGAATCTGGAGGGCATTAAACTGAGTGAAATAACTCAATCGCAAAAGGACAAATATTGTATGAGACCACTACTATAAAAACTCATGAAAAGGTTTACACCAAAAAGAAACAATCTTTGATGGTTATGAGGGAGCGCAGGGGTGGGGGTGGAAAAACACTAAATAGACAATAGATAAGTGGCAAATTTGGTGAAAGTAAGACAGTACACAATACTGGGGAAGCCAGCACAACTTGCTCAGGGTTAAGTTCGGAAGCTTCATGGACAAATCCAAACTCCCTTAGGGACCGAATTACTGGGCTGAGGGCTGTGGGACCATGGTCTAAGGGAACATCTAGCTCAATTGGCATAACATAGTTTATGAAGAAAATGTTCTACATTCTACTTTGGTGAGTAGTGTCTGGGGTCTTAAAAGCCTGTGAGCAGCCATCTAAGATACTCCATGGGTCCCACCCCTTCAGGAGCAAGAGAAAATGAAGAAAACTAGAGACATAAGAGAAAGCTTAGTCCCAAGGACTGACAGACCACAACTACCGTGGCCTCCGCCAAACTGAGTCCAGTACAACTAGATGGTGCCCGGTCACCACCACTGACTGCTCTGACAGGGATCACAATAGAGGGTACTGGACAGAACTGGAGAAAAATGTAGAACAGAATTCTAACTCAAAAAAAAAAGACCAGACTTACTGGCCTGAGAGAGACTGGAGAAACCTGAGAGTATGACCTCCGGACACCCTTGTAGCTTAGTAATAAAGTCACTCCAGAGGTTCACCTTTTAGCCAAAGATTAGACAGACCCATAGGACAAAATGAGACTAAAGGGGCACACCAGCCCAGGGGCAAGGACTAAATTGTAGGAGAGGATAGGTAAGCTGGTAATAGGGACCCAAGGTCGAGAAGGGAGAGTACTGACATGTCATGGAGTTGTTAACCAATGTCATAAAACAATATATGTACTAACTGTTTAATGAGAAGCTAGTTTGTTGTGTAAACCTTCATCTAAAGTACAATTTAAAAAAAAAGTACCAATAGAGTGCTTGGCACAGAATAAGTGTTAAGTAAATGCTGGTTCCCTTCTCTCCTCAGCTCTGAGGTAGAGGTGGACAGATATCACCCTAAAGCATTTTGAAATATTATCAAGTAAACAGTTTACTTCAAAGGTGTGCCTAAGGGCTTTCCTTAAATACTCACTTTCAGTTTTCATCTTCTTGGTCAGTAATACCCTGCTGTAGTCCCTTCCTAGGTCAGTGAGAATCTGTGTTGAATCTGCCAACATCTGAGTCCAAGTCCAAGATCTGCCTCTTAGATTCCACCTAAACTCAGCTGTTTTCTCTACAATACTGCCTATAGCATGATGCCCTACCTTTGATATCAACTCATATAAAATTGAGATTGACCTCTGTTGTACTGCTCACACCTGAACAGGTATAAAGTGACACTGTCTAAAACATAATCAGAATGGCTTTAATTTATGAAACTGGAAGTTCATTTTATCTAAAGCCAATTCCAGAGAGAAAGTCTCCCAATATAACACTAGAATAAATATTAAATTATTTATGATAAATTGAAAATGAAAATATTCCTACCTAGGCCAAGAGAAGATATGTCTAATCAAGGCCCCTATGCATGTTGTTAGATTATTTAGTGTTAAAAATAGGCTACATGATTGAGTATGGCTAAAGTTGTATAGTGTGCAACCTTTTTTGCTTTTACAATGCCTAGAGGCTCTGACATAATTAACATTGCTTGTTTACCCTGACATAGTCACGAGAATAATTTTGAAATATCTCTCAATTTCTAACTTCCAACTATGGATTTCCGCTAGTAATGTCATTTTTCCCAGATAATATATATATGTATATATGTATTCATATGGAGCCTGGTGGTTCAGTGGTTAATAGCTCAGCTGCTAAACTAAAGGTCGGCTGTTCAAATCCACCAGATGCTGTTTGGAAACCCTATGGAACAGTTCTACTCTGTCCTGTAATGTCACTATGTGTCGGCATTGACTTGATGGCAATGAGTATATGTATATACATACATATATGTATACATGTATATACATATATATTTGTTGGAAATTAGTAGAACATTTAACAAAATATTTAGAAACCCTTTCTTATAATTCCAATATATGGTGTTTGTCTAATCATTTCTCAAATTCAGACATTTTCTACCCAGTCTTGCCTAAACACATCTTCCTTCCACCACCTTTGCTTTAAGTCTGTTTCATATTTTTCATTTTAGGATAGGAATTTACAAAGAATTCAGAATTTATGGGGCAGCATATGGGAAGAGGAGAGTCCCAGAGCAGTGCAATGCTTTTCAAAACTTTAGTAATGGACAGACACTAACAAATAAAATAAAATGTAAAAGACCTGCCCATAATTGATGGAAATTATTTTTATTATTGCATTTTACACATAAGAATGCATAGGAATTAAACATAAACTTGAATTGAAACCTAAAACTGATTTACAAATTAAGCACAAATAAATGATAATACTGTTAAGTTTGAAATTAACATGATGACTGGTTACTCTTTATTGACTAGATATCTTATGCTGTCTTGATTTTTTTCTTGCCCACATTGTTGCTATCAACACTTTCCTCACCCACATGCCCCCCAGCACTTGTCTTTATCTGAACTGCAAAAGACTGTCATTTTTCAGTCTCTGTGATACCATTTGGCTTTCATTTGTTCACAATTCATCATTTACCTCACATTAAACTTAGTTCTATGCTTTTCTTCTCCCAGAGACAATTAATGTGTATCTCTCTGGCATCAACAGAATCTTAAATAAAATCTTCAAACATGGGCACTGAACTGAGAATAGTAATCTCTTATAACATATCATCTATAACCCAACCTCATTGCCGTCGAGTCGATTCCGACTCATAGCCATCCTATAGGACAGAGTAGAAACGCCCCATCGAGTTTCCAAGGAGCAGCTGGTGGATTTGAACTGCTGACCTTTTGGTTAGCAGCCAGACTCTTAACACTGCACCACCAGAGCTCCAAGTCACCCATAAGATCCCCAAAATTATTTATAGTGTATTTTTTTTAGCTTATCTTTAAATTAAAACCATAAATATAAAAATTATCATAGAGAACTTGGGAATCCTCAAGAATACAAACACAAATCCTCAGCGATCAATTGACTCTTTTAATGTAGCCAGACAATCAATTTAGAGTAAGGGCATTTAATTTTAAAAGCCATGAATGTAGGCTGATCAATGGAAGATCATAGAAATATCCAGGGAACTATAGAGTCTCTATGAGTCGAAATCAACTCGATGGCAATGGGTTGTTTTTCTTTTTTGGTATAAAGAGTGAATACCATTGTTTTATGGGGCCCTGAGGATGGAATTAGTAAAATTTAAACAATACGGTTACAATTACCACATCTTCTGTCTTCCTAAAAGAGTGAGACTAGTCAGACTGAGCAAAAAACAATACAAATGGACATAGACTTGCTTTGATCTTGGGTATCTTGTGACCAGTTTGTCTTCACTTATAATGGGAAAACTACATATCTTACTTAGCAAGTGTATTCATGACTATAACACACCCTTGCTAAAAATCTTCCGGAAAACCAATTCATTCAGCTCCCTTTTGCACCCAACAAAGTTGTCATGGGTCTTTCCTAGCATCACTTCACATGCAGAAGTATCTTCTTCAGCTGGTGTTCATCTAAAACCCATTTTGTATCTTTTTTTAAAAAATTATTTTCCAGCCACCAATTATCTTCCCTCAAAAAAAGCTAGCTTTTTTTTTTTTTTGGGGGGGGGGGGGTGGGTGCAGGAGGTCCAAAAAATAAAAGAAAGAAATGTGAATACATTTCAGTCTGATTTTTAATTGAACCCACTCACTACCTGGTTGCCATTAGATTAAGCACAATTTCTATTAGAGCTTTGTAACATGGACTTGAAGTATATATTCATAATATATATCATATTTTGGAATATATAATCAGTTGGAAGATTAATGCAGCTTTGTGATTTGGTTGTTATCATGGATTGAATTGTGTCCCCCCAAAATATCTGTCAACTTGACTAGGTCATGATTCCCAGTATTGTATGATTGTGTACCATTTTGTAATCTGATGTGATTTCCTTACGTGTTGTAAACTATCACTACAATGTAATAAGATGGATTAGCAGAAGTTACACTGATGAGGTCTACAAGATTAGATAGTGTCTGAACCCAATCTCTTGAGATATAGAAGAGAGAAGCGAGCAGAGAGACATGGGGACCTCATACCACTAAAAAAGCAGTGCTGGGAGCAGAGCGTGTTCTTTGGACCTGAGGTTCCTGCACTGAGATGCTCCCAGACCAAGGGAAGACTGATGCATCACAAGGACCTTTCTCCAGAGCCGACAGAGAGACAAAGCCTTCCCCTGGAGCCGATGCCTTGGATTTGGACTTGTAGCCTACTAGATTGTGAGAGAATAAATTTCTCTTTGTTAAAAGCCTTCCACTTGTGGTGTTTCTGTTATAGCAGCACTAGATAAATAAGACAGTTGTAGAAGTAAACATTCTGTTGTTGTTAGATGCCATCAAGTTGGTTCCAACTCATAGTGATCCTATGTACAATTGTCCAAAACACTGCCGGGTCCTGCACTGTCCTCACAATCATTGCTATGTTTAAGCCCATTGTTGGCAGCCACTGTGTCAATCCTTCTCATCAAAGGTCTTCCTCTTTTCCTCTGACCCTCTGCTTTATCAAGCATGATGTCCTTCTCCAGGGACTGGTCCCTTCTGATAACATACGCAAAGTACCTGAGATGAAGTCCCACCATCCCTGCTTCTAAGGGGCATTCTGGCTGTACTTCTTCCAAGACAGATTTGTTTGTTCTTCTGGAAGACCAGTGTTCTTCTGACAGAACATTGAGTATATTCAGTATGCTTTCCCAGCACCCTAATTCAGTAGCATCAGTTCTTCTTCAGTGTTCCTTATTCACTGTCCAGCTTTCACATGCATATAAGGCGATTGAAAATACCATGGCTTGGGTCAGGCACATTTTAGTCCTCAAGGTGACATCTTTGCTTTTAAAACTTTACATTCTACATTCCTGAATTATCTTTTATTTATTAAACAGAGGTCAGGCAGCTTTCAGAAATTTAGCATCTTCCATTTTATTCTGTTTGTCCCCCACATCTAATCCAATGACATTGGTACATACTATATTAGTTTTCTAGGGCTGCCTTAATACATCACCACAAAGGTAGGTCACTTTAACAGTAGAAATTTATTGTCTCACACTTCTTGAGACTAGTAGTCTCACAGGATGTTGGCAGGGTCGTGTTCTTTCAAAAGACTCTAAAGGAAGATCCTTTCTTGTCTCTCTGAGTTTCTGATGGTCCCAGACATTCCTTGGATTGCAGCTGCAGCATAACTTTGTTGTCAAATGGCCATCTTCCCTCTGTCTTTTTGTATCTCTTCTCCTCTTTTATCCATGATTCAGAATGGATTAAGACCCATCCTATTCTGGTATGACATCATGTTAACTGATAACATCTTCCAAAACCCTATTTCCAAACAAGGTTTACAGGGACCAGGGGTTTGAACTTCAACCTCATGAAGGACACTATTCAATCCGTACCATCTATGTAACAGCTTTTGTATATATAGATACAGACTTTATTTCTTGTTTATCTCTTTAAAAATTTTTGAGAACTGAACTAGATGTTAAAGTGGTGGTGTCTCTAAATATATACACTGGAAAAAATTAAAGCCTCAAAAGTGAGAATGTTTTCTTTCATTTGTCTTTTTACTTTATGAAAATGGAGAACAATGAGTATGCTAATCACAGCATATGTACACTTTCAAATATTGCATTTAATTATATCCTTCTGCTTAAACAAAAAAGAGACAATTGAAGGTAGTTAGAAGCATTTTCCATAATGGGTTTTTATTATAAGATGAGCTAAACCTCTAAATGGTGAGCATTTGTGTTTCTGAATTACAGTATTGCAAGTCTTTTAATTTTACCTCAGGGGAGAGGAGTTTGTGTAACTCTTGCAGTTGTAAAATCTGAATTTTTATCAAAATGATGTCTTATCTCAGGAAAGAGCCAATCATAAAAAGTTATCTATTGATATGGTATCTGTGCACATGTGGAAATATGCACATAAAATCAAGGGTCCAGACACAAGGTTTTCCTTTTCCTGGTAGGAGAATCATAGGAAATAAAATTTGATGGTAAATTGGCCTCTTAGCAGGCCCTGCATTGAAATTAAGCCTGTCTAAATGAGACTACTAATGATCATTTCATCTAGCAAGTTTATTGAACTATCCCTCACTTCAGTTAAATAGCTGTTCTCACTGATGTTTTCTTCATGAATTGAACAACCAGGTCGAATACTTGCTCTGGATTTAACATGAATTAACTACGAGACAAGAATAACCTGGGAAGTTTATCCAGGTGTCCTTTAAAAATGACTTTTCAAATTCAGAAGAGGCATTTATTCAAGAGTGAGGGTTCTGTGAGAAAATGGAAAGAAGAAAGGTTGTAGAATATGTTTAAATTAAAGAAAAAAAAATTAAGTCTGTGGAGTATGATGGCTAGAGAACAAAATTCCCATGCCATCAGTCATTACCATGATTCTAAAAGTTATTAAAAACCTCAAGGAAAATCCCATTTCTGAAGAATGGATGGAAATTTGAAGTTTCCCTTATTTCTAAAACATTGGTAGCCTGACTACTTCCCACGTGGACCGTGCCAAGCCTCAGTAATATGAGCACTCTGGTTTAGACATCAGACTGTGAGAGTAATCTGTCCTAAGACTCATCTAAACACAGCACGTAATACAACACAGAGTAATGGAGGCGGGTCCCTTTGATCCTTTCCTAAACCTGTCAGCCATGCATTCTTTTCTCATAGCTGTATCCAAAAGATTTGAACAATCAAATGGATTCCTAGCTTCCATTTTCTTATACACAATTCCATATTTTATCACTGACTCAGCTGGGGTTTTATGACTTGTCAAAAAATTAAAAAATCTCAAACCACAGGTGTGTTAGTCATGCAATTTTTTTACTTGTTCTTGCAGAATAAAAAGAAATTTTGCTTTAACCGCCAATCTGCACCATGGAGTAAATTTCCGAATAAAGACTTGCTTTCATATCACACTTCTATGCTTTTTCAAGTTCTCTGGGGTTGAGACAAATAGTTGACAATAAGCAGAAAGAAACATTAAAAAAGAGAAGTTGTTCACTTAATCATAAAAAAGTGTCATTTTTTATTTTTAACATGCTTTCTTGGTATTTGATTCTTAGAGATAACAGAAACATGGTTTTAGGCATTGTTCATTTAAATTTTCTCTTTGGGAAAAAAAGTCTTCTCAGTTTAATTTTAAAACTGCTATATAAATAGGTTATCAGGAAACATACCATTCTAAGTGAGAAATCCTATCTGATTCAAGCCAATAAAAGTAATTAAGAGGACATTATCCTTCCATAAGAGTACTGTCTGAAGTGAAGCCAGTCACCTTTTTCTGAGCTAGGGACCAAATGCTTTCTGATACATAGGACAAGCTTTTTCAAGGTTAGTTTGTTCTTTCCATAGTTCAAGAGCAACCTTGGACATCAGTAAGAATTCATGGTATATTAGAAGCAGAGCAAGACCTTTTTTTCTTTTTTAAAGTCCATTAGACCAAAGATTCATAATCAGACTTCATGGGCTTCAAGCAGGTCCAGTTACATATTTTCTGGGGCCCAGTGGAAAATGTAATCATGAGGTCTCTTGTTTAAAATTTAAGAATTTCAAGATAGTGACAGCAGAGCAGAAAGCAAGTGTGAGATCCTTCTAAGCCTGGGCCCTGTGCAACTGCACAGCTCACGTGGCATGAAGTCAGCTCTGACTTTTTGTATGTGAAGTTCTTCATGTATTTAATGGTCTACAACTTTTATCAAACCTTCAGATGGGTTTGTGATCCTCCCCTACTCAAAAAAGAAAAAAGAAAAAAAAGTTGTGTCATCTACCCTCTCAGCTGAAGACATTGATACCCATAGCAACTTCATATCGGAATTATTGCTAGAACCCAGATCTCTTGCCTCTAGTATGTTGTGATTAGTAGATTTTGGTCTTGTGGTTATTTGGTTTTGTTTGTTATTTTTAATACACTTGATACATTCTTTTTTTTTTTTAACAGTTGCTAGATGTAAACATGTACATGTTTTCTTAAAGCAAAAGTAATCTGAAACATCATAAAAGAGTTTACCCTTTCGAGTTTCTGTAGTCAGTTTGATCCTATATAGCTAGTTCTTAAAAGAGCTGGATGCTCAAGGCAGACATTCTTTACTAGATAAACTAATCAGTTGTTTGGTTTTAAGAAGACTTCAGGGGACATTTTTGGTTTAAGTTTAAAGATTATCTCAGGACAGTAGTTTGGTGGGGAGTTCATGGCTTCAGAAAGTCTGGATTCCATGAGAATTTGAAATTCTGTTCTGCATGTTCCCCCTACTGATCAGGATTATTCTATAGAATCTTTGATCAAAACATTCAGTAATGGTAGCCAGGCACCATCCAGTTCTTCTGGTCTAATTGCAAAGTAGGAAGTTGTTCACGGAAGCAAACAGGAAACTTAGGGAGCAGCGAGTTTATGTTAATGGGGGAGAAACAATTCAGAAAAAGAGAGTGAAAATGGTTGTACAACTTGAATAATGTAATCAATGACATTGAATTTTACATGTATAAATAGTTGAATTGGTGTATATTCTGTTATGTATATTCTTGACAACAGCAAAAGATCAAATAAATTTTTTAAAAAAGAGTTTACCCTTAATAACACTAACAACATTAAAGACATATGAGAATATAACATAGAACTGCATACAATTGAAAAGGTTTTTGTTTGTTTTATTTTACAGCTCAGTGCAGCTCTTTGACAAGGCTGCCCTTTCTGTGGAATTGTGAGGTAGAGAAATATCAATACCAAAAGGTAGTTCTGTATTTAAAATGGCACAAACTTATAAATGAAGCAAAGCAAAAATGAAAAGAAGTTCAAGATTCAAATTAAAATAAATATCAGTGTTGCTAACTCGATAAACAAACAAACAAACAAAAAAAAAACACCCATTGCCGTTGAGTCAATTCTGACTTACAGAACAGAGTAGAACTGCCCCATAGGATTTCCAAGGAGCACCTGTTTGAACTGCTGACGTTTTGGTTAGCAGCCGTAGCTCTTAACCATTATGCCACCAGGTTATGCTAACTAAATAGAAAGGGTGAAAACCTTTCTATTCTGGTAACCAGAGCAGCATAAAAATCGATTTATGTTCTTATGGATTATTAGGGATTTAACTAAATAGTAACAATAATATCCATCTCAGATGACAATACATTTTTTAAAAATGCACTTGGAAAAACAAAGTGCATAAGGTCAATAAAGCATAATTTATCTCAATCAAGAAAAAATCTTAAATTTGGAGTATAGAAATCTATATGGGGACTTAATATATAAAATGGCAGTTCTTTTTCATGGAGCAATGTTATTGAAAGACAAAAAATATATATTGTTTTAAGAAGAAATCATTAATAGTAAAATTCCCAAAAAATATAAGTAGAATTTTAAACATTGAGACTCTTAAACTTCGGATCATGTGATTGAAAGGATCTATGGTGAAGTTTCAAGTTAGTACAGTATTTTTATAGAAAAATAAGCCAATATACTGTATCTTTATGCAAATAACACATGCCTTCTACGTCTGTTTGCTAATCGTGCGTGCGATGTATTTTTGTACACGTACTATGCTAAATTTTTTTTATAGAAACGTTAAAAAAAATGGCATAGTGGTGCTTACGAAAATATGGGGGGGTGTGGTTGGCAAACAAATGTAGAAGGTATGCATTATTTGGCTAAAAATACTGTAAACCAAATCCAAACCCATTGACGTCGAGTTGATTCTGCCTCATAATGACCTGTAGATAAGCAAAATGAAAAATCGTAGTCCATCAGTGTTAGTATTTTATTGTGTAAGTGTGTATATATATGCATATATCATACACAAAATTGAGATATAAGAGATAACCTGCTGCTTTTAGTTGACAATGTTATAGATTTTCTTCTTTTGGGGACCAGCAATGTACTGCTTTGACTATTGTAGTATTAAATACACATTTTTATATCTGGTAGGCAAGTATGTCTCAGTATTTTATTTTATCCAAATATGGCTGATCGTTTTCATTCATTTATTCCTCCATTGAAATTTTAATTTTTTTTTTTTTTTTTTTTTGGTCAAATTGAACAGTCCACCAGTGTTCCTTAAACTGGGGCCACAGAACAGTTTGAGAAGCTAACTAAAGGCTACGGACTCTGTGACCACCCTCCTCAAAATGCACATATGCTTTTAGGTACATAATACAAGCTGTTGAAATAAAATATCTGGGATTAGCAAATCCTTTGAAGCCCATCCATGAACTCCTAGAGAAACTACACTAATTGTCTCTGATTTATAGGATTATTTTTACTTGCTGCATAATATTCTTTGTGTGGATAAAATACAATTTTATTACATAATCTTATATACAGCCAAACAAAACTCTTTGCCATTGAGTTGATTCTGACTTATGTCTTACATTGTTCTATAATATTAAATAATACTGTGATGAAAATTTTGTATATACATCCTTGATTACTTATCCAATGCTATATTAGGGATATAATATTAGAAAGTAGAATTACTTGATTAAAGGATAAGCACATTTTTAGGTATGATATTCATTGTCAAACGGTGATCCAGAGCTTATTTTAAACTCGTTAATTGGTGCCACTTTACTGGGCCAAAAAAAAAAAAAAATTTTGTTCATTTTCATCTGTTAAAATATTTAATGATTCTTGCAAGTAATTTTACATTTCAGACTGATACCTGCAGAACCTCCTGCTTTGTTAGCTTCTGGACATAAGGAACAAAATGGTCAATGAACTATACCGAAGGACTATGTTTAAAGAAGCCAGTTTATTTTAAAAATGAACATTAAACTAAACACATAATAAGAATTCATTTGCAAGAAAAAAATTAATAAAGAAGACAAACTTTTCATATACTACAACTACGATATTTTCCACAACAAAACAAATAACTAAAATAAGTTGTTTTATATCCTACTATTGAATATGTTAGTATTAGCCATTAGTCAGTTCACTTTTGTTTCCTACCATTAACTTGCTACTAAAGCACAAATTTGAGATGTCTTAAAAATATCAAGTTTTATTAACTTATTTGTTCAAGTTACTCAAAAATGCTAAGCATCCAAATGCCTTATATATGGTTAACATAGAATAGTTATGTATTTTTTTTAAATAGATTTATTTAGATATAATTCGGGTATCATAAAAGTCATACATTTCAGGTACACAGATCAGTGGTTTCAGTATATTTACAGAATTTTGCAACCATCACAACAATCTAATTTTAGGATATTTTCATCACTTCCAAAAGAAAGCCCATATCCATTAGCAGTCACTCCCATCCTGCATATTATGGGCATTTTATATAAACGAATTATATAATATGTGTCTTTTGAGACTGTCTTCTTTCACTTAGCATACTGTTTTCAAGGTTCATCCACGTTAGAATGTGTATCAGTACTTCTTTCCTTTTCACAGTCGAATAATAGTCTGTTGTATCAATATACCATATTTTATTTATTCACCATTTGATGGTTATTTGGGTTGTTTCCACGTTTTGGCTACAGTAAATAATGTTGTTATGAACATTCATGTACAAGTTTTCGTGTGAACATATGTCTTCATTTCTCTAGGATATATGCTTAGGTGTGGAATTGCAGGTCATATGGTAGAGCTATTTGGACACACATGGAGTCACCATGAGTTCAAATCGATTGGATGGCAGCTAGTAATTACAAAAGGGAAGTAGTTATAAGGCAATTCTTCTACATATTATAAACTACAGTGGTGATCTCCGGGAAAAACACTTATGTGATTGAGTTGTGAACTGAACTAACCTTTTTTTTTTCTCTCACATGACACCATTTTTACTGGAAAGCCTATACTATAGTCATTTAGACTTGAATATTTGGCAGCCATTTTTCTCAGTAATGAACTTCTTTAAGAGAAACAAGCAAAAAATGATGATATTTGTCACCAGTGGTAAAATTAAAGCTTTCAAGAGAAAATGAGAATTCTGGATAGCTTCTATCTGTAATAGTGAGCATGAACTTGACAGCTTCCTAATCCCTAAAAGAGTTTTCTGATAAAATCAGTGATGATATTAACAAATGTGATTTTTAAAAATATTGCATAATGAAATATATCAGTATTTCAAAGATATGCATAACTCAGAGAACCTAGCTTTTCTTTTCCCAAGATCCATTCAAGTATTTTAATGTAATAGAGTGTGAAAAGTTCATTGCTGTGGATTCAGATTTTTCATATTAGCTAATATTTAAGAAATAATTATATGTCAAGCTTTGGTGTAGTATCAAAGAAGAATAAATATCCATAATAATCTTAAAAAATTAAAATACTTCACTGCATTCATTACAACTACACATCTGTATGAAGCATAATTTTCTTTATATACTTCATCCAAAACAATATATTGCAAAAGATTGAATGTAAAAACAGATTTGAGACTCTGGCCAGGTATTAAACAGGCTTATAAAAGTGTAAAACAATGTTACTCTTCTCACTATTGTTTTTGTTTGGGGAAATATAATCATTTATCATGAAAATATGACATTTATGTTACCATATGATAGGTTAATTGCTGTTATTTTAAGTATATTAATACATAATTATTTTCAGACTGTTTTAATTTTTAATATGGAACATATCTCCAAATGTAAGTCACATAAAGACGTTTTGGAGTCTTTAATCATTTTAAGGGTGTGAACGAGTCATTAGACCAAAAGTTTGAAAACTGTTAATGTAGGAGTGTGCAAGAGAAAAATAAAGAGAGGCTGGTTATTCCAAAGAAGGGAAATTATTTCCACTGAGAGTACAAAGTACTTTTTTTTTTTTTAATAATCAGCACTTTGTTTATTAACACTTGTGTCTGAAACACAAAACTTATTCAGGAAACAATTATCTATAGGAATTTTATGCCACAAATCATTTTTACAATGTATTCTTAAGCTATGCTTTCTCTAATTTTTATCAGTTGCATGTGCCAAAAACACAAATAAGAACTTATAGCATCAGATAAATATAAATAACTACATGAGTTAATAGGATTAATTAATGTCCTCAACATGCAATTTTTAAATATATGTCAATCACAAAAAGTGGTTGAATAATTTACAGATGAAAACGAAAAGCATTCCAGTAATAACAAACAAATATTTTACCCTTGCATATAAATACACCAAACTGCACTTCTATTCCTGACATAATAAAAAATAAAAATAAAAACGATAAGGAGATAGCCAATGATATTACTTTCCATCCTTCTATTGATTACAGTTTACTGACTCCCTATGACAAATAGTATCTCTACGTTTCACACAGATAGAAATTTTCTATAAATAAAATCACATTTCAAATGATACAGGAGAATCTTTATCTTTAAAAATATGTTTTGTAATGCAAATAACCACTGCTTCGTTTATTTGTTTGTTCAATTTGGAAATAACTGGTTTTCAAAGAGGCACCAACCTGTATATAATAGTTTAAGAGTTTCGTGAACCCCACTCCAGTTAGCTGAGCCTCAGTATTTATTAGAGGTAGCTGTGCATAGTGGTTAAATATATGGATTCTGGAACAAGACTGACTGGGTTCATGTCTCATATCTACCACTCACTAGCTGTGTGAGCTAGGGCAAGTTGTCTAGATTCTCTGTACATTAGATTTCTCATCTCTAAAATGAGAATATCTATATAACATGGACTGCCAGAAGAATGAAAAAATCTGTCTTGGAAAATGTACAGCCAGAATACTCCTTAGAAGTGTGGATGGCGAGACTTCATCTCACTTACTTTGGACGTGTTATCAGGAGGGACCAATCCCTGGAGAAGGGCATCATGCTTGGCAAAGTAGAAGGTCAGCAAAAGAGAGGACTGACACAGTGGTTGCCAACAATGGACTCAAACATGACAATGATTGTGAGGATGGCACAGAACTGGGTAGTGTTTCATTCTGCTATACATAAGGTCACTATGAGTTGGAACAACACAAAATGAGGGCACCCTTAGTATCTAAGAAGCCCTAGTGGTGCAGTGGTTAAAGCACTCGGCTGCCAACCAAAAGGACGGCTGTTCAAACCCACAAGCTGCTCCACAGGAGAGAGATGTGACAGTCTGCTTCTGCAAAGATTTACGGCCTTGGAAACCTTATGGGGCAGTTCTACTCTGTCCTACAGGGTCACTACAAGTTGGAATCAACTTAATGACAATGGATTTGGTTTGGGTTTGTTAGTATCTACTTTCATGGTTTTGAGGATTAAATAAGTTATTATATGTAAAATTGGTTAGAAAAATGTGTGTGTGATGTATTAAATGATATACAAATGTTTGCAGTTTTTATTATTGAGAGAAAACTTGATCATTGAAAAAGAAGTCCTTCTTACATTATCAACTTAGTATGCAGCTGGGCAATGAAAATACTTAGATTGCGAAATAAACTAAATGTAGCAATGAACGAATCTCCAAAAGCCTTTAAAATTTACATCCAAAGTCCATGTATTTGACTTTAGAGACCTTAAAGGGAAGCTGACATTACAGTGGAATAAAAGCATCCCTGCCATGCTTACGTAGGTTTGGAATGACTAATTGATCACCCATGTTTCAGTCAGGAAAGGCCTGGTAATACTGCAATAACAAATGTCAAGTTGGCAACTGTATGTACAACAGAATGAAATATTGCTTGGTCTTGCACCATCTTCATGATCATTGGTATGTTTGAGTCCATTGTTGGCAGCTACTGTATAGTGCCTTCCAACCTAGAGGGCTTATCTTCCTGCACTATATCAGTTTTCACTGGCTAATTTTTGGAACTAGAACTTCAGGTCTTTCTTCCTAGTCTGTCTTAGTCTGGAAGCACCACTGAAACCTGTCCTCCATGGGTGACCATGCTGGTATTTGAAATACCAGTGGCATAGCTTCAAGCATCATAGCAACATGCAAGCCATCACAGTACAGAATTTGATGTGTCTCCAACCAATTCTACGAGGAAACTGTCCTTCAGAAGTCTACTCCGGCTAATGGATTTTCCACAATTGTAGTTGCACCACATTGAATTGTATTCATAGGCCATTGGCCATTCCCATTCACAGGTTCTCTTAGGCATCTAGTGCTGCTATAACAGAAATACTACAAGTGGATGGCTTTAACAAAGAGAAGTTTATTCTCTCACAGTTCAGTAGGCTACAAGTCCACATTCAGGGCATCAGCTCCAGGGGAACGCTTTCTCTGTTGGCTCTGGAGGAAGGTCTGTGTCATCAATCTTCCCTTGGTCTGGAGCTTGTCTTCACAGGAACCTCAGGTCCAAAGGACGCACTCTGCTTCTGGCACTCCTTTCTTGGTGGTATGAAGTTCCCGTGTGTCTCTGCTCGCTTCTCTTTTTTCTATCTCAAAAGAGATTGGCTTAAGACACTATCCAATCTTGTAGACATCATCATAGTGACAGAGTTTACAACGCATAAGGAAATCACATCAGATTACAAAATGGTACACAATCATACAATCCTGGGAATCATGACCCAGCCAAACTGACACGCACATTTTTGGGGGGACGTAATTCAATCCATGACACAGGTCCTGCCGAATTTTAGAGGCTGGAAAACATAAGAGAACAAATGAAAGAGTTGGTGAGCATTAATACCACTGACAGTATTGTAGTCTGGATTTCTCAATAAATAAAATGGATTGCATAATGTTGTCCTCTCAGAAATATTCCTTATAAGCTGTGGTGTATTTTTACACCTTCAGAGCTGATGGTGCAATTGGTAGTTGGGAATTAAAGCTTTTCTCTCTGCAAATTTAAAAGACCTCTAAGGAACTGAATGTGGGATTTTAGTTTCATAAGCACTGTGTTTTACTGTCATTCAAATCACATTAGGGAAATAAGTATGGAATCGAGGGCTAGTTGTGTTGTGTTCAGTGCATTTGAGAGAAGAACTTGACAGGAATTTCCGTAAGAATTTAAATATTGTATTGTTTAATATTATGCAGCCCTTAAGCTTAAAATCTATTTTATGTGTATGGATCTTAAGAGAAAATGATCAAAGGGTGGCTAACATGCATATTGAAGAGAACTATAAGAAAATCCATGAATAAAATTCAAAGACTATTTCTATTTTGAAAGTAAAAACTATTTAGGTTACGTATGACTCTGAATCAACAAGTGATAGCATAATAAAGTGTTGGCTTAGCCTAAGGACAAACTGCAAGAATGAAGCATGCAAAAAAAAAAAAAAAAAAATTAAAATAATCTTAGATATTTACTGTTTTTTCTACATTGAAAAATACATATGCAACTTAAGAATGCATATATTTTCAAGTAAATACTTAAATTTTTAAGGCATATAACATTGAAAATGCAGTTAAGCTACCAATAAATTAATTAGCACATTTTCTTGCTGCAGAGGCTAACTTATGGATACAGTTTGCAACTAGATATGGCATGTATAGTAAAGAGTCTACCTTCAGGGTTCCTTCATGATCAGAAAGGAAAAATGAAAAAGATTCATCTGTAATTTTGCTCTGCAATAAGTCTAAGCTATACTAATAAGTCTATCTGAAGGAAATAAAATAGTTTTAATTTTAAAATATGTTTTTAGCTATGCCATCAAGTCCCTTAAAATGACACTAGTTTGTCAATGCACTTCTCTATTTTGCAGATAACTGTCATTTTTCTTTTTTTTTTACTAATTCAAACTTCATGCTCATTACCAGTACAGATCTGAAAAAAACAAAACAGTGGGGAGTGGAGGGTTTAAAAAAGTACTGTTTTAAGTATTTACTACTTGATATTTCACTAGCAATTTGAACATTGGAAACAATCATTGTCTCTGATAAAGGGAATTATACTTTATTAATGTAAAAATTCAAATGAGTCTGCAAAATGAATTGAGCATAATCTCTTATTGCACATATTGTAATTGCTACTTATAATGAAATAGGACACTCTTCTGGTCATTGGAGTGGAAGTTTGGAATTGTGATAGGACTCTTACATAGAAAAAAATAGGTAATTTCACATCTAAGTACGCCATCAAAAAATATATGAAAAAGAATAAATTTATAATTTAGGTATAAATCCTATTTAGAATAAATCAAAGTTTAAAAAAAAAAAGTATCACCAGAGCACAAGATAAAATGGTTTGGCCACTGTTAATTGTAAGGCAAAAAAGCAAGTGGACATACCACCCGGGGCTCTTTACCAGCTTTGCTTTGGCTCTGAAAGGCTGTTCAAAGAGCTGAGCTTTCCATTAAATTCAGTGTTAGAAGAGTCAACCTTAGAAGGCTTGGGGCAAGGGAGGGAGCAGGTGCTTAGGGGACAGGAGGGAATACAGAGTTCTGATCCACCTTCTACTCCCCATTAGATACTGTCTACTGGACCAGGAAACCTGCCAATCTCCGATCCTATTGGGCAAAAACTGCAGCCAGTTCTCCTTGGGGTTCCATGTCTAATGAGTGCCAGGGCTCATTAAAGTTTCATTAGTATCTCTAGTCTCCTGGTTCTGTGGGTTTCTACTCAGTACGATTAAAATAGTATACTAGATCTGGAGAAAACTGAGATGCTTCCCTGTAGGTTTATTTCCTCAGCCTGAGTTCTAAAGGCAGGGACTGTGATTCCAGGAAGTTGGGGTTGAAGAGAGTTTACCAGGAAAACAAGAAAATTAAAAGATGCATTGTTTCATTGCCCACCATTCCAGGAGACCAGTATTCGATCTTGCAAGATTTTCTGAGCAGGTTTATGAAATGATGTTGGAACTCACAGTCCAGAGGACAATACTGGAAAGTAATTTATCCGTTAAGGAGCCCTGGTGGCACTGTGGTTAAGAGCTCTCAGCTGCTAACTAGAAGATTAGCACCAGCCACTCCATGGGAAAAAGATGTGGCAGTCTGATTCCATAAAGATTTATGTCGTTGGAAACCCTATGGGGCAGTTCTACTCTGTGTTATAGGGCCGCTGTGAGTCTGAATTGACTCAACGGCAATGGATTTTGTTTTGTTTTGTTTTGTTTTTATGGGTTGGTTAAGTGCTCAGCTGCTAACCGAAAGATCAGTAGTTCAAACCACCAGCAGCTCTGTGGGAGAAAAGACCTCGTGACATGTTCCCATAAAGATGAGAGCCCAAGAAACACTATAGAGCAGTTCTACTCTGTCATACAGGGTCCTTATGAGTTGGAATCAACTCCACGGCACCTAACAACAACAACAACAATTTATCCATTAGCTCCTGACCCCCTTGATCAAGAGTATCCCTATAGGCATTATCATCCCCATCCCCAGTTATACACTGTGAGTGACCAGGCCACTCTAGGACTTCCAAGCTGTGCCCTCATAAAAACTCGGGGGGAGGAAGTTAGATAAAGCCCTGGCCTGAGGTAAGATACTGTCAGATTGTACCTGTATGAGGTTGAGGGAAGTCTTCAAGAACCTGGGCACCACTACCAGGTCTGTAGTAAGAGGTGCAGCCAAGAGGATTTGAAGTGATGAAAAACAGATGACTATATATTGGTTTTTTCATTAAAAACTAGAGCAGAATCATTAAGTACTGCGAATGGGAATAGAAGGGAAAAAGGAAATTCAGGGCTGCTTCCTAAATATTAATACAGTTTAGTTACTTTGCCACCAACTTGAGTTTTTCCCTCTACACACAATAGGCAGTGCCAGAGATATCTGGTTTTGGAGAACACTTGTAGTATCTTGATTAGACTTTGACTAATTATAATCCTATCAACACACTAAGCACAAAAAATCAGATTTTTAAGCCAATCTCTGACCTGCTATGGTTATAATTTTTTTTCTCTCTTTCAATTTTGAAATATTCTTAACTTAAGAGAAGCATCCTTGGTGGCACAGTGGTTAAATGCTTGGCTGCTAAGTGAAAGATCAGCAGTTCAAACCCACCAGCCACTCCGTGGGAGAAAGATGTAGCAGTCTGCTCCCATAAAGATTGTTGTGGTTGTTGTTAGGTGCTGTCCAGTCTGCTCCAACTCATAGCGACCCCATGTACAACAGAACAAAACACTGCTCAGTCCTGCGCCATCCTCACAATCAGTTATACTTGAGCCCAGCGTTGCAGCCACTGTGTCAATCCATCTCGTTGAGGGTCTTCCTCTTTTTCGCTCACCCTCTACTTTACCAAGCATAATGTCCTTCTTCAGGGACTGATCCCTCCTGATAACATGTCCTAAGTATGTGAGATGTACTCTTGCCATCCTTACTTCTAAGGAGCATTCTGGTTGTACTTCTTCCAAGACATATTTGTTCATTCTTTTGGCAGTCCATGGTATATTCAATATTCTTCGCCATCACCACAATTCAAAGGCGTCCATTCTTCTTCTCCAGCTTTTGCATGCATATGAGGCAGTTGAAAACACCATAGCTTGAGTCAGGCATACTTTAGTCTTCAAGGTGACGTCTTGGTGACATAAAGATTACAGCCTAGGAAACCCAATTGGGCAGTTCTACTCTATCCTGTAGGGTCGCTATGAGTCAGAATCAACTCCACAGCAACGGGTTTGGTTTTGGTTTTAAGAGCACCTTCTTAGACACAAAATACCACTGCAGAAACCTCAACATATTAAGTACCTGCCAGCTATCCATACCTAGAGCACACTACACTTTCCTGCATCCTAGAACATCTGTCTCTCCATAAGACCAACCTATACCCCATCCACCCCAGATGCTTCTAGAAATCGACAGTAATTATTTTACTATAAGGTATCAGAAATTGCATCTGAAACTTTGTTTTTGGTAGTTATAACTGTATATTTGATCTTTAAATTATTTGGCTTTAGAAATACAGAACTTTTGCAATCAAGCATTTCTAATCTATAAGTGGTCTATCAATCTTAGTAACAACACACTTTCAAAGAGACTTCATTAAAAATGTACAGTTAAAGTCAATGCTAATGACTTTTTTCTTCCAAACAGAATTGAGCCAGAGGGGCAAACTGTCTCTTTCCCATAATTTTCCAACAGCAGAAAAACAGAAGGCTTCAGAACTTTTAAGAAATATATTTTAGAAATAAATTTTAATTAGAAATATTAAGAAACTAGAGGCAATATAAAAGACAAGAGGGCACTTAATAAGGGAATTGAACTTATTAGTGCAGCTCAAGTAGAAAATATAAATTTAAAGTTGACTTTGTACTAAAGTATAAAGTAATAGACTGAGATAGAAAGCACAAAGTTTCAAAACTATTAAATTAAAGCAACTCATCTAGTTATATTCCCATACATTGCATACCCATCATATGGCTAAATTGCTATGACACTAACATTATAATTAGATTTTTCACCCATACTGACCCTACTTTTGTGAGGAGGTGGTCTCCTTCCTTCCTGTCTTCTTCATTTTTTCTTTCCTTTTTTTTTCCTTCCTTTCTTCCAACAGTGATTTAGCACCAACCCTTCCATAGTTAGTGGAATGGGGTGATAGCAATAAAAAGAGAGACAGCATTGATAGGGTAGGATGTCTGAGCTCATGGAACTTACATCCTACTGTGGGGCATGGTCAATAAGCAATCAAATAGAAATATAAACAATCAATACAATTGTGGGCAATGAAAATTTCTTTATAAATTAAATAAAGAGATGAGATGAGGTGATAGAGAGTAATGGTAGAGGTCAGCTTTGGTTAGGGTGCCCAGAGAAGGGCTCTTTGAACAGGTGATATGTGAGATGCATCTGAAAGATTAGGAAGAGCCACCCTGGAAATCTGGAAACATAGAAATACGGACAGAAAGAACAGCAAATGGAAAGAACCTGAGATGTGAAAGGACTTGTGTGTCTTCAAACAGAAGGTGGCCAGTGTGGCTGGAACCCAGTGAGTGTTACAGAAGGCTGAGTGAGAAGAGACCATGCAGAGTTTGGGAGTCCATGATAAAATTTCTAATTTTATGTTTAATGCAATAAGAAGCCATTAAAAGATTTTAGAGAAGTGACATGGCATGGTTTATGTTTTAGAAAGATCCTTCTGGCTGCTGTGTGGAGAATGGAAACTAATATAAAAAGAAGGAAGATGAGGTGGTTAGTGAAGAAGCACAGAGAAAAATGGAGATCTTAATAGGAAAAAGAAAAAAAAAAAAGCCAGCGGTGAGTCATTATTTCCAAAGTAAGAGCTTTAGAGAAAGAAATCAATAAGAATTTGCTTTTCCTCTAGTGAACAAGAGTCAGGGCTAATAATACACGAGTAAATGTTTAACAACCACCTCTCCAGAGAAAACAGTGAACACACACATACATTCATTATAAATTTTGCTGACATAAAGGTTGTGTAGCACACAGTTTACAAGTAATAGAATATATAATACTCCTTATTGCAAATTCTATACATCAAATTGATTCTCTGAAGTATCTCATTGACTATCTTAGGAAATTTTGGGTTTTAAGAAATTTTGTATTTGTAGTTAACCCATGCTTGCAATTGATGAATGAGTGGAGTTCTGATATGCTGGTTGATATTTTCCTGTATGTTATCAATTAAGATGAAAGTGAAAACACATGTAATAAAGTGAAACAAAAATCCTACCCATTTGTCTATGACATGAACAATTTATTTACTGAATCAGATTAATATCTTTCAAATATGGGAAGAATATTCCCTCAATTTTTTTTGTGCTCCTTACAAATGTATGCAGACATAACACAATTTAAATTTAGTCTCCATTATTAGCATTTTCTCCATCACTTTCTTAAGTCCAGACACTCCAAGCACTCATGTGTAGTGTGCTCACCCCCACCATGGCCAGTTTCAAGCTACCAGTATTACATCACTGAATGCAGAGTCTACAATTGCATAGTATTTCCAGCATGCAGATAAAATAAACGCAAATAACCTCAAGAGCATAAATAATAATGAAACGTAGTGAACTAATTAGGAAGTGGTGAGTTCTGAGCATTTATTATATTTTTAGTATAATTTAATTGCAAGTTTATCTAATTTATCTTGTAATAATGGCTGTATTTAAGAATTGGCTGACACAATTCCTGAAAATATGACAAATAACCCACAAGCCAGTGTGAGCTGATAGGAGCCAGCTCCAGCACACAACTAAGTCAGGACCATGTAATATGTGTAAGCTTTGGAATTGCAGCAAGTATTGCATCTCTCCAGTTTGATTCTACCTGGGTGGTGCAAATGGTTAAGCACTCGACTACTAATGGAAAGGTTGGTGGTTTGAATCCACCTAGAGATGCCTTAGAAGAAAGGCCTGGCAATCTACTTCTGAAAGGTCACAGCCATTGAAAATCCTATGGAGCACAGTTCTAGTCTGAAACACATGAGGTTGCCATGGGTTGGAACCGACTTTGGGCAACTGACTTGTTTTTGTTTGTTTGTTCAACTCTATACTGAAATCCAAAGTTCCTCCCCTGCTCTAATCCTACCTTACCCTAGGATAGGAAAAGAAGATACCCATCTTAGTTATCTAGTGCTGCTATAGCACAAATACCACAAGTAGATGATTTAACAAACAAATTTATTCTTTTACAGATTAGGAGGCTGGAAGTCCAAATTCAGGGTGCCAGCTCCAGGGAAGGCCTTCTGTCTCTGTTGGCTCTTGGGGAAGGTCCTTGTCATCAATCTTCTCTTGGGGAAGGTCCTTGTCATCAATCTTCCTCTGGTCTAGAAACTTCTCAGCACAGGGACCCTGAGTCCAAAGGATGGGCACTGCTCCTGGCACTTCTTTCTTGGTGGTACAAAGCCTCCATATCTCTGCTCAATTCTCTCTCATTTCATCTCTTGTAAGACAAAAGGTGATGCAGGCCATACCCCAGGGAAACTCCCCTTACATTTGATCAGGGATGTGACCTGAGAAAGGGTGTTGCATTCTACCCTAATCCTCTTTAACATAATCTAGATTAACCACAGGCAGAGATTAGGATTTACAACACATAGGAAAATTACATCAGATCACAAAATGGAGGACAACCACACAATACTGGGAATCATGGCCTAGCCAAGTTGACACATATTTTGGTGGGACACAATTCAATTCATGACAGTACCCATGAGGCCAACTCAGAGTTCAGGAGAAGCCATTGATATCACATTCATCTCCAAGACAAGAACTCCAAGACACAAGAGAGTGTTCCCCAGGGTAAAGACCCAAGAATAGCTCACTGAATAATGTCACAATTTCTAAATTTCTTTTTGGTATATATTCTCAAAAAAATCGGACTCCTTTGTTGTTGTTGTTGTTTTTTAAGTTTCTGAAGTTAAACACTGCATCCTGTGATTTAAAAAAAAAAAAAAACTGTTGCCATCGAGTCGATTCCAACTCATAGCGACCCTATATGAATTGGTTAGAAAGAAATTAGACTGCATGTATTTCTTACTTTTTCAAGTAGTTCAAAAGCTTCCGAAGGTTAGAGATTTCTTGCTACAGTACTTGGTACAAAACCAAAGGACTTAGCCTGGTATTATGCACACAAAAAGGTCATCAGTAAAACCTAAAGAAGGAAGTGAAAAGCTCTTGTGCATTTTTAAGTTGAACTCTCTTTATTACAGTTCTTTGTCCCTCCCTCACCTTACTTTTCCATCAACTCTGCTCCTGAAAGTATCTGCAATGTATTGGTAGTTAAAAGGAGCTGTATTTCCTTCAGGCCAAATTAAAATAAATGCCCTCAGGCATATCCATTGGTGGTGCTAATCCTCAGAATTAATGTTTTAGGATCCTGAGGTTTAAGCATCAACATGGTTTCTAGGCAAATAAAAACTGGAACAGCTTCAACCATTTTAAATATAAGTATTTTTGTACTGTAGACTGTTCTGGCCAATAGATGATAATGAGAAGATACTTGGAATATAATTAAATCTTTAAAAATATGAATAATAAATAAATATAGTTAAATCTAGCTTTGTTTATTCTTAAACTATATATCCACATTTTGTGTCTGATAATGTGTGCATGAATTTACTGAATCTATATCTCGTCATTATAGAATTTCCAGCTGTTTCATTTACATATAAGTCAGATATATTTTATACAAATACAGGGATCTTGTTTTCTCTTTTAGTTTTTGTGGCACCCAGTGGTATCCAGGGAGTCTCTGGGTGGGACAAATGGTTAAGCGCTTGGCTACTAATGGAAAGACTGGTATTTCGAATCCAGCCAGAGGCACCTTGGATGATAGGCCTGGCATCCTACTGCTGAAAGATCACAGCCATTGAAAATCCTGTGGAGCACAGTTCTAGTCTGGAACACATGAGGTTGCCATGAGTTGGAATCAACTCGATAGCAACTGGTTGGTTCGTTGGTTGGTAGTGCTATAGAGCACACACACTAGGTGCTCACTAAATGCTTACAGAATGATTGTGTTGTATACGCTCCAATCCCAAAGCCCATATACAAAATTGTTCGTAGAGAATAGATCTTTAACCAATCCGGACTATTTCACTAGCGGTAAAACACTCAGGTTTGTTGCTTTCAGGGAAGAAAAATATTCAGTCAAGAAAAGGACATTCTGGCCCTATTTTGTAGTAACATAAGTGCTCAAATAGCACCTTACTGAGTTATTAATGGTAGTCAACCATGTAGTTAAGATCTACAGCTGCTGCTAGGAAGGAGAGTTTGCTTTAGGTATTTCTCTGGTGAGACTAGTTTAAGATTCTCCCCCACAATTAAAATGTTTGATAACTACTCTATATATTTGTTTTTAATTACATTATCACTTTCAATTTGTAACTGGAGATGAAAATAATTGGTTATTCCAATAGCTTATTTAAAGTATTATAATTTAAAAACTATTTTCATTCCATTCATTTTTTTAAGATAATCATTCACAGTCAATTAGTTTGTAATGTGCACAAGGTTCTTTAGGGATTTAGCTATTTTTTTTTAAGTTTTAGATAGTTAGTATTAATAATTGAAAATTGACTAAAATGTGTATGTGGCCAATTTTTTAAAATATTTTTGATAGATACATAACATTGTGACAAGCTCAATTAGTCAACCTTTTGGTGAGTCATCTCAGATTAGTCATATTTCATCTAGTGATAATCATAAATTTTATAAATTGCTTGGATATATTTTTGTGATTAATTAACTATACTTAGTTATCATAAGTATGTGGAAAATAGAAATCCCTACTAAATATGGATAATATATCTATAGTTTCCACCATCTTGAAACATTGGACTTCCTACTTTAACAAATAAATCAAAATAAAAATTAACTTACACATATAATAGCTGTGTTCATATAGACAAATAAAATGTAAGTATCTGCATCTATCACTCTTGAATATAAAAAAATTACAAGTTAATTTTTGTTTTTGTGTATGAATATTATAGTCATTCCTAAGGGCAAGGAATTATTTATATGATGAATACTTCTCCCTATATAAAAAAAACAAAAGTTGCCATGGAGTCGATTCCAACTCATAACGACCTTATAGGACAGGGTACAACTGCTCCATACAGTTTCCAAGGAGCTGCTAGTGGATTCAAACTGCCGACCTTTTGGTTAGCAGCCAAGCTCTTAACCACTGGGCAACCAGGTAAAAAATTTCCAAGCAATGGTTCCATATGCATTGATTAGTTAACATTAATAGAATGTGTTTTATAGGGGTGTTTGCACCTAGTAAAAGTGTTCCCTTTATATGATTTTAAAAAAAATCTTCATTAAGAAATAAATGGGTTTTAACATCATTTAAATATGAATGGCCACACATTTTTGTTAAGATCAGCCTAGTTCAGGTTTAATTGCTCAATCAAATCTGGAAAACAGAAAAAGTAAACAATAAGACACAACTTTCTTGAAATTACTAGAAAAATTGCAGCATCAGTTGTCAAATAGAATTAAATGTAGACAATCTGGAGAAATTCATTGACCATAAGATTACTGACAGTACTGATGTTTTTGGAGCCCTGGTGGAGTAGTGGTTAAGAGCTCAGTTGCTAACCAAAAGGTTGGCAGTTCAAATCCACCAGCCATTCCTTGGAAATCCTATGGGGCAGTTCTACTCTGTTCTGTAGGGTCACTATGAGTCAGAATCGACTTGACGCCAACGGGCAACTGATGTTTGTTTGTTTATGTTCCATTTCTCACATTTAAAATATTTCTCAGTAAGTAAAATTGTAGCTAATATTCATCATATTCACTTTTGGAAGATAAACAAAAGTAAAGAAAAAGAAACTTTAGATTTTAACATGAATAAATGGTCTGAAGATAACATTTATTTTTTTAAAAAGACTCTGATGTGTACCAGAAGTCATCCTTTGAGGAAACTATCAGTGAAATGCTGATCATAAATGACGTCTACTGCTAATAAAAAATATTGCAGTGTTTATTTAAACCCCTAGGAATATCCTCCTTTTATTATCACTATATTTATTAAAATCCAGGAAGTTTATTTATTTTCATCAACATATTTCTGTATAACAGAAACCTGTTTATATCTAACTATGTTGGTTTCTGAAGTAGTTTAGTCTCTTAGTGAAAACTCAAAGGAGTAATTGTTCACACCACAAAACCATTACACCATCCAGTATGTTTAACAAGGCCATATGACTAGAATATCAATGATGCAGAAAATCAGCGTTGAGATCTGTTAGGGAAACTAGCGTAGCAACTTTCCCTACAATACATTTCTCCAGACAACACTATCTATCTAAGTAGAAAATATTTGCTGTCCCTTATTGGTATTTAAGTAATAAGCATTGGCTTCTCTGATTCCATTTTGTTTTCAGGAGTGTATGTGATTAGGTAAATCAACACTAAGATGACACATGACCAGTCATGAATGAAAATAACAAAATTAGAGGCAGCTACACTTTGTAACAACTTAAAAACCACCTTCCAGTGCAGTGATTTTCCTTGCTTGTATTTTCAAGACCTCCGTCCGCTCCTGTTTTAAGCTGTTTTCTTTAGAACTTCGTTATGTTCCTTGGGAGACTATTTCACACTCTATTAGTTACAGTCAATTTCATCACATTACTTGAAGTATAAACGCCCACAGTTCTTTGCACCTCTTGAAAGCACATTTCTTCCTTCTTGGTATTTAATAACGTGTAGCCTAGCACTTGAATTAGGGGGATAACTTTACCCCTTCTGGCAATGTGGTCTTAAGTAGGAGAAACTCTATAGTCAATTTCAAATCTTGTATTTTACCAAGATAAGTTGCATATCTATTATGTATCAGAAAAATTATCCAAAACTTGGAAATAAGGCAAATAATGTGAATCACGCCTCCTTTTAATATTATATGGAGCAAAGGCCACCCAAGGATTTTCTAGGAGAATATGTTTAATTTATCTCCTATTTATATTCATTGAAGATCCCAGGATGTTTATTTCTAGATTTTAGCCATAAAAAATGCAAATAATTTCTAACTGGTAGAACAGATAACCCTAAATCTGAAGATTTATGCCCTGTTTGACATTAAACAGATTTATGTTTAACTCAGAAATCTTACTTAACTTTCTTTGATAAATTGTCTATAAATACCCTGACCTCTTAAAAGCTGATTAATGATCTTGCGGGTCCCTTCACTAATTAATGCATTAAATAAATTCTTTGACACATGTTTATTTTGTATTTGCCTGAGAGTCATGATTTCACTTTTTAAAAAAATAACAGTTTAATGTATGCAGTGATTAAAATGGATATTTGCAGCTATTTCTTCTCATTTTGAGTCATGCCACAACAGCAAATAAAGATCCCGAAAGCTTACGTCCATCCACTTCATTAAGGTCGACTACACTTTGAGGAAGGAGCTCTTCCCCAGTCATTTTTTGACTGCCTTCCAACCTGGGAGGCTCATCTTCTGGCATGTGGAATGTACAAAGTAGGAATCTAGGAAAATAGGAAATTGTCAAAAATGAAATGGAATGCATAAACATCAATATCCTAGGCATTAGTGAGCTGAAATGGACTGGTATTGGCCATTTTGAGTCGGACAATCATATGGTCTACTATGCTGGGAATGACAACTTGAAGAGGAATAGTGTTGCATTCATCGTTCAAAAGAACATTTCAAGATCTATCCTGAAGTCTATCACTGTCAGTGACAGGATAATATCCATACGCCTGCAAGGAAAACCAATTAATACCACTATTATTCAAATTTACCCACCAACCAGTAAGGCCAGAGATGACAAAATTGAAGATTTTTACCAGTTTCTGCAGTCTGAAATTGATCAAATATGCAATCAGGATACATTGATAGTTACTGGTGATTGGAATACGAAAGCTGGAAACAAAGAAGAAGGAATGGTAGTTGGAAAATATGGCCTTGGTGATAGAAACAATTCGGGAGTTCACATGATAGAATTTTGCAAGACCAACAACTTCTTCATTGCAAATACCTTTTTTCAACAACATAAACAGCAAGTAGACACATGGACCTCTCCATATGGAATACACAGGAATCAAATCAACTACACATCTGCAGAAAGAGACGATGGAAAATCTGCAGAAAGAGACGATGGAAAAGCTCAATATCATCAGTCAGAACAAGGCCAGGGCCAACTGCAGAACAGAACATCAATTGCTCATACACAAGTTCAAGTTGAACCTAAAAAAATTAAAACAAGTCCATGAGAGCCAAAGTACGACCTTGAGTATATCCCACCTGAATTTAGAGACCATCTCAGGAATAGATTTGATGCATTGGACACTGATGCCTGAAGACCAGACGAGTTGTGGAATGACATCAAGGACATCATACATGAAGAAAACAAGAGGTCACTAAAAAGACAGGAGAGAAATAAAATACCAAAATGGATGTCAGAAGACACTCTGAAACTTGCTCTTGAATGTTAAGTAGCTAAAGCAAAAGGAAGAAATGAAGTAAAAGAACTGGACAGATGATTTCAAAGAGCAGCTCGAGAAGACAAAGTAAAATGTTACAATGACATGTGAAAACAAGTGGAGATAGAAAACCAAAAGGAAAGAACACACTCAGCATTTCTCAAGCTGAAAGAACTAAAGAAAAAATTGAAGTCCCAAGTTGCAATAATGAAGGATTCTATGGGGAAAATATTAAATGACACAGGAAGCATCAAAAGAAGATGGAAGGTCTGACAAGGTCCAGAAGACAGTAGGGGACAAGGAAGCCCCCTGGTGATAGGGAACACAAGGTGGAGTAAGGATATTCTTGATGTGCTTTGAGATTGTTAACCATTGTCATAGGGCAACATGTGTAGTAACTGTTAAATGAAAAACTATTTTGTTCTGTAAGCCTTCATCTTAAGTGAGAATAACAGCACAGTTGGAAGAGCGTAGTCAATGTCACTGAACTGTGAATGTAGAAATTTTTGAAACGGTGTATCTTTGGCCATCTGTAATTTTCATCAAAAAAAAAGGTTGAGAATTTAGAGGCTTAATACGTTGTGGGGTTGTTAACCAATGTCAAAAAACAACATGTGTACTACTATTTCATGAGAAACTATTTGCTCTGTAAGCTTTCACCTGAAGTACAATAAAATATATATATATTAAAAAAAAAAAAAAAAGAAGATGGAAGGAATACACAGAGTCATTATATCAAAAAAAAAAAAAAATTGGTCGATGTCCAACTGTTTCAAGAAGTGGCGTATGATCAGGAACTGAAGGTACTGAAGGAAGAAGTCCAAGCTGCATGGAAGGCATTGGTGAAAAACAAGGCTCCAGGAATTGACAGAATATCAATTGAGATGTTTCAGCAAATGGATGCAACGCTCGAAGTGCTCCCTTATCTTGCCAAGAAATTTGGAAAACAGCTACCTGGCCAACCAACTAGAAGAGATCCATATTTATGCCTATTCCAAAGAAAGTTGTTCCAACCAAATGTGGAAATTAGCAAACAATATCATTAATATCACATGCAAGTAAAATTTTTATGAAGATCATTCAAAAGCAGCTGCAGCAGTGTATCAACAGGGAACTGCCAGAAATTCAGGCTGGATTCAAAAGAGGATGTGGAACCAGGGATATCATTGCTGATGTCAGATGGATCCTGGCTGAAAGTAGAGAATACCAGAAAGATGTTTACCTGTGTTTTATTGACTATGCAAAGGCATTCAACCATGTGGATCATAACAAATTATGGATAACACTGTGAAGAATGGGAATTCCGGAACACTTAACTGTGCTCATGAGGAACCTGTACATAGATCAAGAGGCAGTTGTGCAGACAGAACAAGGGGATACTGTGTGGTTTAAAGTCAGGAAAGGTGTGCATCAAGGTTGTATCCTTTCACCATACCTACTTAATCTGTATGCTAAGCAAATAATCTGAGAAGCTGGACTATATGAAGAAGAACAGGGCATCAGGATTGGAGGAATACTCATTAACAACCTGCATTATGCAGATGACACAACCTTGCTTGCTGAAAGTAAAGAGGACTTGAAGCACTTACTGGTGAAGATCAAAGAGCACAGCCTTCAGTATGGATTACACCTCAACATAAGAAAACAAAAGTCCTCACAACTGGACCAAGAAGCAACATCATGATAAATGGAGAAAAGATTGAAGTTGTCAAGGATTTCATTTTACTTGGATCCACAAACAACACCCATGGAAACAGCAGTGAAGAAATCAAAAGACGCATTGCAGATCTGCTGCAAAAGACCTCTTTAAAGTGATGAAAAGCAAAGATGTCACCTTGAAGACTAATGTGCACCTGACCCAAGCCATGGTATTCTCAGTCGCATCATATGCATGGGAAAGCTGGACAATGAGTAAGAAAGACTGAAGAAGAATTGGCACCTTTGAATTATGGTGTTGGTGAAGAATATTGAATATACCATGGACTGCCAAAAGAACAAACAAATCTTGTCCTGGAAGAAGTACAGCCGGAATGCTCCTTAGAAGCAAGGATGGCGAGACTACGTCTTACATACTTTGGACATGTTGTCAGGAGGGATCAGTCCCTGGAGAAGGGCATCATGCCTGGTAAAATACAGGGCCAGCGAAAAAGAGGAAGACCTTCAACGAGATGGATTGACGTAGTGGCTGCAACAATAGGCTCAAGCATAACAATGGTTGTGGGCATGGCACAGGACTGGACAGTGTCGCATTCTGTTGTACATAGGGTCGCTATGAGATGCAGTCGACTGGACCTCACCTAACAACAACAACAGTGATTAAAATTCCTCCAAGTAATAAGAGTAATACATTAAAGGCACAAACCTATCCAGATTCTTGCTATGAAAATCAAACACTGGACTAAGTCTATTTTATTAATATTACAA
Source organism: Dugong dugon (assembly GCA_030035585.1). Lineage (NCBI taxonomy): Eukaryota > Metazoa > Chordata > Mammalia > Sirenia > Dugongidae > Dugong > Dugong dugon. The sequence goes on along the minus strand of CM057468.1, from coordinate 111,587,162 downwards.
TCAGAAGAGCCTGACTGAATATGTCTTTAATATAGATCTTAACTTTTCCTTAGTCATTGTCCTTTGTGAACTTTACAGTTGACAATGTAAGTTAGGTGAATGAAAAAAAGGCGTTTGTTATTTCAGAAAAGTGATATAGTGTTAACAACATTAAATATATTTAAACTCTTAAGACCTCATCAAAAATTATTTATATATATTTTATTTCAGTGTGTAGCCCAGTCACCACCAGTTCCTACTGAGTTGATTCCAACTCATGGTAACCGCATGTGTGTCAGAGTAGAACTGTGCTCCAGAGAGTTTTCAAAGGCTGATGTTTCTGAAAAAAATTGCAGAACTTTCTTATAAGGCATCTCTGGGTGGACTCGAACCTCCAACCTTTCTATCTGCATCCAAGTACATTAATCATTTGAACCATCCAAGTTCTCCTAATGTTTACTTATTTGTTGTTTAATAAAACCTTCAAATGCAGTATTCAAGAATTTGTTAAATGCCATGCTGTCAGATATTTAGCATATATATTCACCAGCTATTTTTCTTAAGAATATTGCAATACCCCCACTTCTACAGTATGATGTAATTCTACCATAGCATCAGTATATAGGCTGTATATACTACCTGATTGTCTGCTATTATATTCTGCTGAAAATGTTACTTTTTATGGTAAATAACATAGAAAGGTTATAAAAATGTATTTTATATGTATTAGGTGTGAATGAGCTTAAGGGTGAAATGTAAGGCAGAAAAAGGTAAGACTACACAAACTGTCTTAGGTTAGTGATTATTTCTGATATTTGCCACAAATAGAGCAATTGTAAAAGTGTATTACCCATAGAAGCAACTGTGGGCTGTTGAAAGAAGTTTTAAAATAGCATTTAAACTGAACCCATCAAAATAAAAATCTCTGTCTATGTAATTAGGAATGTATGCTAATACATAACTTAATTTGCCTAAAATAGTTCTTTACATGTTCAGAATTTACTCATTTATTAATTGATGACTTAAATATTATCTTTAGGCTCCTTCAATAAACTTGTGTGCATTTGGATTTTTTATCTGCAATGGAAAAATTAAAGCAAGATCATTTATTTGATTTTTGCCAAGATGCTGCTTCAAAGAAGTCATTTCCACATGCCTGGAGATATAAAATATACTAAAGAATGTTCTCTTAATCCCATTTTAGAGCTAGATGGATCAGAAGTAAATAGTCATTTCCTTCAGCAATTTCCCAGTACCAACAGGCAGCCAACTCCACAAGAATGAGCCTCATAATTAATAAACTTTTTAGAAATAAGGCTACAAAAAGGCTCTCAACTCACTCCCAAACTCCAAGTATTGGAATCCTGTGACTAGACAATATAACTGGATGGTTTAATTGCATTGCAGGCTCTCTATTATCTCATATACATAATTTAGTATAGAAGTGGTGATATTCTTCCCCAAGCAACATAAAAGTTGCTAAACCAAATTTTTTGCAGTAACGTTTGAAAACATACTTTCTTCTGCATGCTACAAATATCAGAGATCCATGAATTGGCTGGTAGCAGTAGATATCAGCAACAGGATTAATTTTATTTATGATATAGTTGTAAAAAATATAAAGAAATTGAAGTTTCAGTTAAAGTATTGTAAAACAAGAATGAGGCTTAAGCCTCAGAGTTTATGAGCAATCTATGGAAACTCTGAAACTTACTCTTGAACGTTGAGTAGCTAAAGCTAATGGAAGAAATGATGACCTAAAGGATCTAAACAGAAGATTTTAAAGCTCAGCCAGAGAAGACAAAGTAAAGTATTATAATGCAGTGTGCAAAGACTAGGAGTTAGAAAATCAAAAGGGGAGAACACACTCAATATTTCTCAAGCTGAAAGAAGTGAAAAAAAAATTCAAGCCTCGAGTTGCAGTATTGAAGGATTCTGTGGGGAAAATATTGAACAACTCAGGAAGCATCAAAAGGAAGATGGAAGATGGAAGCTGTCTTATTATAGTGCTGCTTTAACAGAAATACCACAAGTGGATGGCTTTAACAAAGAGAGATTTATTTCTTCACAGTAATGTAGGCAAAGTCCAAATTCAGGGCATCAGCTCAGGGGAAGGCTTTCTCTCCGTCGGCTCTGGAGGAAGGTCCTCGTCATCAGTCATCATCAGTCTTTCCCGGGACTAGGAGCTTCTCTGCGCAGAAACCGCAAGTCCAAAGGATGCACTCCACTCCTGGTGCTTCTTTCTTGGTGGTATAAGGTCCCTCATTCTCTGCTTGCTTCCCTTTCCTTTTATCTCTTGTAAGGTAAAAGGTGGTGCAGGCCACACCCTAGGGAAACTCCCTTTACATTGGATCAGGGATGTGACCTGGCTAAGGGTGGTGTTACAATCCCACCCTAATCCTCTTTAACATAAAATTACAATCACAAAATGGAGGCCAACCACACAATTCTGGGAATCATGGCCCAGCCAAATTGATACACACATTTTTGGGGGGACATAATTCAAACCATGACAGAAGCATACACAGCATCACTGGATCAGAAAGAATTGGTCAGCATTCAACCATTTCAAGAAGTGCATATGGTCAAGAATTGATGGTACTGAAGGAAGAAGTCCAAGCTGCACTGAAGGGAATGACAAAAAAACAAGGCTCCAGGAATTGATGGAATACCAATTGAGATATTTCATCAAACAGATGCAATGCTGGAAGTGCTCACTTGTCTATGCCAAGAAATTTGGAAGACAGCTTTCTGTCCAACTGACTGGCAGAGATCCATATCTGTGCCCATTCCAAAGAAAAGTGATCCAACAGAATGAGGAAATTTATTGAACAATATCATTAATATCAAATGTAAGTAAAATTTTGCTGAAAATAATTAAAAAATGGTTGCACCAGTAAATCAACAGGGAGCTGCCAGAGAAATTCAAGCCGGATTCAGGGGAGGGCATGGAACAAGGGATATCATTGCTGATGTCAGATGGATCTTGGCTGAAAGCAAAGAATACCAGAAAGATGTTTGCCTGTGTTTTATTGACCATGTAAAGGCATTCGAATGTGTGAATCATAACAAATTATGAATAACACTGAGAAGAATGAGTGTTCCAGAACACTTAATTGTGCTCATGAGGAAACTGTCTACATGGAACAAGTGGCAGTCATTTGACCAGAACAAGGAGATACTGCGTGGTTTAAAATCGGGAATGGTGTGCATCAGGGTTGTATCCTTTCACCATGCTTATTCAGTCTGTATGCTGAACAAATAATCTGAGAATCTGGACTATATGAAGAAGAATGGGGCATCAGGATTGGAGGAAGACTCATTAACAACCTGCAATATGCAGATGAGACAACCTTGCTTGCTGAAAGTGAAGAGGACTTGAAACACTTACTAATGAAGATCAAAGACCACAGCTGTCAGTATGGATTATACCTCGACATAAAGAAAACAAAAATCTCATGACTGGACCAATAAGTAACATCATGATAAACAGAGAAAAGTTTGGAGTTGTCAAGGATTTCGTTTTACTTGGATCCACAATCAACTCTCATGGGAGCAGTGGTCAGGAAATCAAATGACATGTTGCACTGGGCAAATCTGCTACAAAAGAACTGTTTGAAGTATTGAAAAGCAAAGATGTCACTCTGAGGACTAGGGTGCGCTTGACCCAAGCCACAGTATTTTCAATCACCTCATACACATATGAAAGCTGGAGAATGAATAAAGAAGACTGAGAAAGAATTGATGCCTTTGAATTATGGTGTTGGCGAAGAATACTGAATCTACCATGAAGTGCCAGAAGAATCAACAAATTTGTCTTGGAAGAAATAGAAGCAGAATGTTCCTTAAAAGTGGGAATGGCGACTGGTCTCACCCCTTTGGGAGCAAGGGAGAATGAAGAAAACACGATACAAGGAAAAGATCAGTCCAAAGGACTAATGGACCACAACTACCACGACCTCCACCAGACTGAGTCCAGTACAACTAGATGGTGCCCGGCTACCACCACTGACTGCTTTGACCAGGATCACAACATAGGGTCCCAGACAGAGCTGGATAAAAATGTAGAAAAAAATTCTAACTCACAAAAAAAGACCAGTCTTACTGGCCTGACAAAGACTGGAGAAACCCTGAGAGTATGGCCCCTGGACACCCTTTTAATTCAGTAATGAAGTCACTCCTGAGGTTCACCCTTCAGCCAAAGATTGGACAGCCACATAAAACAAAACGAGACTAAGGGGGCACAACAGTCCAGGGACAAGGACTAGAAGGCAGGAGGGGACAGGAAAGCTGGTAATAGGGAACCCAAGGTTGAGAAGGGACAGTGTTGACATGTTGTGAGGTTGTTAACCATTGTCATAAAACAATATGTGTACTAACTGTTTAATGAGAAACTATTTGTTCTGTAAACCTTCATCTGAAGTACAATAAAAATAAAAAAGTGGGGATGGCGAGACTTTGTCTTACATACTATGTACATGTTGTCACGAGGGACCAGTCCCTGGAGAAGTACGTCATGCTTAGTAAAGTAGAGGATCAGTGAAAAAGAGGAAGACCCTCAACAAAATGGATTGACACTGTGGCTGTAACAACAGGCTCAGACATAGCAAGACTGTGAAGATGGCACAGGACCAGGCAATGTTTCGTTCTATCGTATGTAGGCTTGCTCTGAGTCGGAACCAACTTGACAGCACCTAACAATAACATGGAAATAATACCAAAATTCTCTTGTCTTGGTAAACCTTAATTTTAATAATTTTATTTTTCAGTGAAGAGTAACATATACACAGAATAATGTTCAAATCATAGTGCATAGTTCAAAGAGTTAGCATATAATAAGCTACAAATGTGATTGCCACCAAAGTCAAGGAAAGTACCATTGCTAGTACACCGGAAGCTCCCATCATGTCTGTTTACAATCCCTGCTTTACCCTTCCTGATACTCTGAATTCTAATAGTTTTAATTAATTTTGCCTGTTTTTGAACTTCAAATAAATACATGCATACAGTATATATTTTTTGAGAAGGTGGGGGCTGGTTTCTTTCAATCAATATGTTTACGAGATTCATCCATATTGTTGCTTTGACAGTAGTTATTCTACTTTTATTTCCATATAAAACAAACGAAAAAACCCAAACACATTGCTGTCAAGTTGATTCTGACTCGTAGGGATGCTATAGGACAGAGTAGAACTGCCCCATAGGGTTTCCAAGGAGCAGCTGATGGATTTGAACTGCCAACCTACTGGTTAGCAGGCGAATGCTTAACCACTGTGCCACAAGGGCTCCATTGCCATGTAGTATTTCAAAATTTGAATACATGACAATTTATTTAGCCAGTCTACTATTGATGGGCTTTGGGCGGGGTTTCAGTTTGGGGCTATTATAAATAATGCTGCTCTAAATCATTTTGTACATATCCTTTGGTGTACACCTGCATACATTTCTATTGAGAATATACTTAGGAATGAAAATTTTAGGTTATAGTGTATACATATGTTTAACTTTAGAATATATTGCTGAATAGTTTTCCAAAATGATTTATAACAATTTATACTCTCATCAGCAATATGGTCGCTTCATATCACTTGGCACTTGGCATTGTCAGTCTTTTTCATTTTAACCATATGGTTCATGTGTAGGAAATTGTATTGAGGTTCCATTACCATGATGTCTAATGAGGCTGAGCACTTTCTAATATGTATATTAGCCATATGTCTATCCTATTTTGTATAATTTTGTTCAGTTTTCTCATGCATTTTTCTGTTGATTCTTCTCATTTTTATTTATCTGTAATAAATCTTTATATATACTTATATATATTGAACATGAAACTTTTGTCCATTATATGTGTTGCAAATATATTCACCTAATCAATGGCTTTTCACTTTCTTGATAGTATCTTCTGATAAGTAGAAATTCCCAAGTTTAATGAAATTAATATTACAAATAGTTTTCTTTATTGTTGGTGCTGTTTCTGTCTCATTTTGTAACCTATCATTAATATTCTTTATTACCTTTGAGACACTTTATTATTTACTTTTCTTATTTAGACATACAATCCACCTAAAACTGAATGTTGTTTACTGTGTGAGGTAATAATTGAGTTTTTTTTCCTTTTATGTATATCCACTTGGCCTAGTACTATTTGCTGAGAAAATCTGTTTTCCTTACTATTTTGCAGTTACATCTTTGTTATAAATCAGGAATCATTGTATATGTGTGTATCTCTGTTTCTAAACTCACTTCTGTTCTATGAGATTGTCTATCATTGTGCCAGTTCTGCATTTAGCTTTACAGTAATATTGATATCCAACTTTGTTCTTCTACTTAAGGATTATCCTGGCTATTCTTGGCTTTTCAAAATTTATTATAAATTCAATCGATGTGTGAATATCTATAAACATACCTGGTTGATATTACACTAACATCTTATGCTTTCCCACCAAATCAGTGAGTCACAGGGAAATCATGTGATCACAGCTAAATTTATGGAAAAAGAGTCATAAAGAGAGCATGCATGCCTTATTAAAAGGATGAGTTAGAATTACAAGCACTTAAGTGTCAAAAAGAGATACCACCTCAGATCTTTTGTTTCCCTTACTCTATGATAAAAAATAAATAAATAGATATTGCCCCCGCCTCAACTTGTTTTCCATCTGTCCTAAAAAAAAAAAAAAAAAAAAAAGTTGCCAGTGAGTTGATTCTGACTCATGGCAACCCCATGTGTGTCAGAGTAGAACTGTGCTCCAATGGTTGATTTTTTGCAAGTAGAGCACCAAATTCTTCTTCCAAGGTGCCTCTTGGTAGACTCAGGCTTTCAGCAAAAAAGCCAAATTAACCATTTGTACCATCCAGGGACTCCTCCACCTATCCCTAGTGAACAATAAAACTATGACACAGTCCAAAGAGCACCATCAAAATACCCAAATTCTAGTCCCATATTTGCCATTCTAAAGTGTATGACATGACTGTTTAATCTCATTGGATTTCTTTTGTGTCCATACTTAAATTAACAAGGTAAATTCCACAATTCGTAAGAGCATTTCCTTCTGTAAAAATGCTGCTTTTTTAAGAGAATGTTTGATTTTGCTTAAAATACAAACTCATGGAATAGGGAATTCTACTTCTGCTTGGGATATAGAAACACCCAAGGGAACAATACTCCTGTGCTAACAACAACAAGTGGGAAAAGTGGATAAACTGCAACACACAGACATGCAAGAGATGAGTGATGACAGTGGGGGAGCAGGCTCAAATCACTGAAACATCAAAACACTGAATGACTTACCAGCCCGGAGGGTGGTGGGTGGTGGTTAGTGATATTGGGCTGTCATTTACCCTTGTCTCTTTACAACTTTCTACCTTGATAACTAGAAACCATATCCAACTAATCTCAACTGAATACATCCGTACCTGAAAAGCAAGAATAACAGGTAGCAATCTCATAGAAGAATATTTGTAGAAAAATTCTAACAACTACTTGAGGAAAAGAAATCAATATCCAAGTGTGTTTTAAGAAAATATGTTTAAATAGATGTTAAGTATTCCACGTATATGTACAAAATTGAATGAAATGATTTTAGAAATTTATATTTCATTTATTTCTGTAATTGAGGGTCATCTTATATTTTAGAGAACATCATTTTTACAAGACTGTATGAAAACACCGACACATTTTAAAAATCACAGAGAGTCCTTAAGCACTGAAATTATTGATCATATTTGTGGAGTTTTTAGTGTTCTTTTTGTATCTATATCACTTACCATCTCAGAGGCTGTACACTAGGCTTTGATGAACTGCATACTAACTATGCTGTAATAATTGTTTGAAAGTTCTGTCCAATATCACTGTGCTTACTAAATCGTGCATCACCAATGTTAGAATTTTCAGTAATAAAGCTATGCTATGGTAAGTTTTTTGAAACATTGCAGCATATGGTGCCAGATGCCAAGGGCGTACCAATTAATGAGACAGTTAGCACATAGACATTAGATCACCATAATGTGTCTACAGCCAAGGCTTAGGGTGTAACTCAGAAAGCAGCTTGAAATTTTAGGTGAATGCTACACAAAACTTAACATTGTTCTTAGTAGTACTATGCAAGCAGCATGCTCGTGTTCTTTTGAGCAATAAGAGTATAGAAATTGTGCTATTTCTCCAATTATTCTCCCCTTTCCTTTCAGATAGGAACACACTGAGAAACAGCAGCACTTCATGTGCTTTGGTCAAACATCTTATTCAAATTTTTTTTTTCTTGTTTCTCTCGTGTAGTGTTTCTTTTTTTTAAATTGTTGTACCTTAAGTGAAAGTTTACAATTCAAGTTAGTCTCTTATAGAAAAATTTATACATACATTGTTATGTGACCCTAATTGCTCTCACTATACTGTGATAGTGCACCCCTCCTTTCCACCCCTAATTTCTGTGTCCATTCAACCAGCTCCTGACCCTCTCTGTCTTCTCATCTCACCTCCGGACAGGAGCTTCCCATTTAGTCTCATGCATCTACTTGAGCTAAGAAGCACACTCTTCATGAGTACCATTTTATGTCCCATAGTCCAATCTAATCTTTGTCTGAAGAGTTGGTCTCGGGAATTGTTTTAATTCCGGGTTGACAGAGAGTCCAGGGGCCATGTTTCTGGGGTTCCTTCAGTCTCAGACCATTAAGTTTTGTCTTTTTACTAGAATTTGAGTTCTGCACCCCACATTTCTCCTGCTCCATCAGGAACTCTCTGTTATGTTCCCCGTCAGGGCAGTCATTGGTGGTAGCTGGGCACCATCTAGTTCTTTTGGTCTCAGGATGATGCAGTCTCTGGTTCATGTGGCCCTTTCTGTCTCTTGGGCTAATACTTTCCTTGTATCTTTGGTGTTCTTCATTCTGCTTTACTCCGGGTGGGTTGGGACCAACTGATGCATCTTAGATGGCTGCTCGCTAGCTTTAAGACCCCAGACACCACTCACCAAAGTAGGATGCAGAACATTTTATTAATAAGCTTTGTTATGCCAGTTGACCTAGATGTCCCCTGAAAGCATGGTCCCCAAACTCCTGCCCCTGCTACTCTGTCCCTTGAAGTGTTTGGCTGTATTCAAGAAACTTCTTAGCTTTGGTTTAGTCCAGCTGTACTGACTTCCCCTATGGTGTGTGCTATCCTTCCCTTCACCTAAAATAATTCTTGTCTACTATCTAGTTAGTGAATAACCCTTTCCCTCCCTCCCCACCCTCGTAAACATCAAAGAATGTTTTATTCTGTGTTTAAACCTTTTCTGGAGTTCTTGTAATAGTGGTCTTATACAATGTTTGTCCTTCTGTGACTGACTAAATTCACTCAGCATAATGCCCTTCAGATTCTTCCATGTTATAAGATGTTTCACGGCTTCATCGTTGTTCTTTATCATTGTGTAGTATTCCATTGTGTGGATATATCTTAATTTGTTTATTCATTCTTCCATTGATGGGCACCTAGGTTGTTTCCATCTTTTTGCTATCATGAACAGTGCTGCAATGAACATGGGTGTGCATATATCTATTCATACGACTGCTCTTATATATATTCCAAGGAGCAGAATTGTGGGATTGTATGGTACTTGTATTTCCAGCTTCTTAAGGAAGTGTCAAATCAATTTCCAAAGTGGTTATACCATTTTACATTCCTACCAACAGTGTATAAGTGTTCCAGTCTCTCCACAACATCTCCAGCATTATTCTGTGTTTTTTTGATAAATGCTAGCCTTGTTGGGGTGAGACAGTATTTCATTGTAGTTTTGATTTGCATTTCTCTAATGGCTAATGATCGTGAGCATTTCTTCATGTGTCTGTTGGCCGCCTGAATGTCTTCTTTGGTGAAGTGTCTGTTCATATCCTTTGCCCAATTTTTAATTGGTTATTTGTCTTTTTGTTGTTGAGGTTTTGCAGTATCTTGTAGATTTTAGAGATTAGACGCTGATCAGATTTGTTGTAGCCAAAAATTTTTTCCCACTGTGTAGGTTGTCTTTTTACTCTTTTGATGAAGTCTTTTGATGAGCATAAGTATTTGATTTTTAGGAGCTCCCACTTATCTAATTTTTCTTTTGTTGTTTGTGAATTTTTACTTATGGTTTGTATTGTGTTTATGCCATGTATTAAGGCTCCTAGTCTTGTCCCTATTTTTTCTTCCATGATCTTTATCTTTTCGATTTTATATTTAGGTCTTTGATCCATTTTGAGTTAGTTTTTGTGCATGGTGTGAGGTATGGGTCTTGTTTCAGTTTTTTTGCAGATGGATATCCAGTTATGCCAGCACCATTTGCTAAAGAGATTGTCTTTTCCCCAGTTAACAGACTTTGGGACTTTGTCAAATATCAGCTGCTCATAGGTGGAGGAATTTATGTCTAGATTCTCAATTCTGTTCCATTGGTCTATGGATCTGTTGTTGTACCAGTACCAGGCTGTTTTGACTACCGTGGCAGTATAATAAGTTCTAAAATGAGGTAGTGTGAGGCCTCCCACTTTGTTCTTCTTCTTGAGTCATGCTTTACTTATTCAGGAACTCTTCCCTTTCCATATGAAGTTGGTGATTTGTTTCTCCATCTCATTAAAAAATGTTGTTGGAATTTGGAAAGGGATTGCATTGTATCTGTAGATCACTTTGGGTCGAACTGACATTTTCACAATGTTGAGTCTACCTATCCATGAGCAAGGTATGTTTTTCCACTTATGCAGGTCTCTTTTGGTTTCTTGCAGTAGTGTCTTGTAGTTTTCATTGTATAGCTCTTTTAAGTCTCTGGTTAGATTTATTCCTAAGTATTTTATCTTGTTAAGGGCTATTGTAAATGGTATTGATTTGGTGATTTCCTCTTTGAAGTTCTCTTTGTCGATGTAAAGGAATGCAACTGATTTTTGTATGTTTATCTTGTATCCTGAAACTTTGCTGAAATCTTCTATTAGTTCCAATAGTTTTCTTGTGGATTCTTTGGGGTTTTCTGTGTATAAGATCATATCTTCTGCTAATAGAGATACTTTAACTTCTTCCCTACCAATTTGGACATGCTTTATTTCTTTTTCTAGCCTAACTGCTCTGGCTAGGACCTCCAGCACAATGTTGAATAAGAGTGGTGATAAAGGGCATCCTTGTCTGGTTCCCGTTCTCAGGGGGAATGCTTTCAAAGTCTCTCCATTTAGGATGATGTTGGCCTTTGTTTTTGTATAAATGCCCTTAATTATATTGAGGAATTTCCCTTCTATTCCTGTTTTGTTGAGTTTTTATCATGAATGGGTGTTGGACTTTGTCGAATGCCTTTTCTGCATCAATTGATAAGATCATGTGGTTCTTTTGTTTTATTTATATGATGCATTACATTGATTGTTTTTCTAATGTTGATCATCCCTGCGTACCTGGTACAAATCCCACTTGATCATGGTTAATTATTTTTTTGATATGCTGCTGAATTCTATTGGCTAGAATTTTGTTGAGGATTTTTACGTCAATGTTCATGAGGGATATTGGTCTGTAATTTTCTTTTTTTGTGGTGTCTTTACCTGGTTTTGGTATCAGGGTTCTGCTGGCTTCATAGAATGAGTTTGAGAGTATTCCATCCTTTGCTATGCTCTGAAATACCTTCAGTAGTAGTGGTGTTATCTTTTTTAGGAAAGTCTGGTAGAATTCTCCAGTGAAGCCGTCCGGGCCAGGGCTATTTTTCAGTTGGGAGTTTTTTAATTAGCTTTTCAATCTCTTCTTTTGTTATGGATTTATTTAGTTGTTCTACCTCTGTTTGTGTTAGTTTAGGTAGGTAGTGAGTTTCTAGAAGTTTGTCCATTTTCTCTAGGTTTTTAAATTTAAGTATAATTTTTCATAGTATTCTGTTATGTGTCTTTTAATTTCAGTTGAGTCTGTTGTGATATTGCCTATCTCATTTCTTATATGGGTTATTTGCTTCCTCTTCTGTTTTTCTTTTGTCAGTCTGGCCAATGATTTATCAATTTTGTTGATCTTTTCAGAGAACTAGCTTTTGACCTTGTTAACTCTTTCAATTGTTTTTCTATTCTCTGTTTCATTTAATTCTGCTCTGATTCTTATTATTTCCTTTCTTTCGGTGCCCAACGGCTTCTTTTGTTGCTCTCTTTTTACTTGTCCCAGTTGTAGGGTTAATGGTTTGATTATGGCCCTTTCTTCTTTTTGGATGTGTGCATTTATTGCTATAAACTGACCTCTGAGCACTGCTTTTGCTGTGTCCCAAAGGTTCTGGTAGGATGTGTTTTCATTCTTGTTTGAGTCTATGAATTTCTTTATTCCATCCTTAATTTCTTGTATAACCCAGTAGTTTTTGAGCAAGGGGTTGTTTAGTTTCCATGTGTTTGATTTATTTTCTTGCTTTTTATTTTACTGATTTCTACTTTTATGGCTTTATGGTCAGAAAAGATGCTTTGTATATTTCAATGCTTTGGATTTTGTTAAGGCTTGCTTTGTGGCCTAAAATGTGTTCTATTCTGGAGAATGTTCCATGTGTGTTGGAAAAGAAAGTATACTTGGCTGCTGTTGGGTGCAGTGTTCGGTATATGTCTATGAGATTAAGTTGGTTGATTGTAGCATTTAGATCTGTGTCTTTGTTGAGCTTCTTTTTGGATGTTCTGTCTTTCACCAAAAGTGGCGTGTTGAAGTCTCCTACTGCTATTGTGGAGCTATCTCTCTCTTCAGAGCTGTTAGAGTTTGTTTTATGTATTTTAGGGCCCTGTCATTGGATGCATGAATATTTATTACAGTTATGTCCTCCTGGTGTATTGACCCTTTAATCATTATATCATGTCCTTCCTTATCCTTGGTGGTAGATTTTACTTTAAAGTCTATTTTGTCAGAGATTAATATTGCCACTCCTGCTCTTTTTTGAGTGTTGTTTGCTTGATATATTTTTTTCCATCCTTTGAGTTTTAGTTTGTGTCTTTAAGTCTAAGATGTGTCTCTCGTAGGCAGTATATAGAAAGATTGTGTTTTTCTATCCAATCTGCCACTCTCTGTCTCTTTATTGGTGCATTAAGTCCATTTACATTCAGCATAATTATTGATAGGTATGAGTTTAGTGCTGTAGTTTTGATGTCTTTTTTTGTGTGTTGTTTACGGTTTCTTTGTTCCATTTAATTTTCTGTGCTGAGTCATTTTTCTTTATGAGTTTTCTTTTCATCTTTTTCATTGTTGTTGATTTTGTGTTTTCTGAGTCTTTATATTTTTCTAGTTTTTTATTTTGACTTGTAGGATTGTTAGTTTCCTTTGTGGTTACCTTAATATTTACCCCTATTTTTCTAAGTTTATACCAGTCTTTTATTTTTTTACATTGCCTTGACTTCCTCTCCATATGAAAAATCTATGTCTACGTTTTTTAAGTCCCTCTTTTTTGTTTTAATGTTGTCATCTTTTATATATTGACATCTCTGTTTTCCTATTTTCAGTGTTTTAGCTTTGATTCATTTTTGTGACTCCCTATGTGGGTTGATATCTGGTTGCTCTGTTCTGTGTTCTAGTCTTGGGTTGCTATATGATGTTTTTAGTTTTCTAACTGGAGGACTCCCTTTAGTATTTCTTGTAATTTTGGCTTGGTTTTTGCAAATTCCCTAAACTTCTGTTTATCTGGAAATGCCCTAGTTTTGCCATCATATTTGAGAGACAGTTTTGCTGGATATATAATTCTTCGCTGGCAGTTTTTTTCCTTCAAGGCTTTATATATATCATCCCATTGCCTTCTAGCCTGCATGGTTTCTGCTGAGTAGTCTGAGCTTATTCTTATTGACTGTCCTTTGCTGATGACTTCTTGTTTATCCATAGACGCTCTTAAAATTCTCTCTTTATCTTTGGTTTTGACAAGTTTGATTATAATATGTCTTGGTGACTTTCTTTTGGGATCTACCTTATGTGGGTTTCGATGTGCATCTTGGATAGATATCCTCATCTTTCATGATATCTGGGAAGGTTTCTGCCAACAAATCTTCAACAATTCTCTCTGTATTTTCTGTTATCTACCCCCCTCCCCCCGTTTTGGTACTCCAATCAGTCGTAGGTTATTCCTCTTGATAGAATCCCACATAATTTTTAGGGTTTCTTCTTTTTTTTTAATCCTTTTATCTGATTTTTTCTCAAATAATTTGGTGTCAAGTGCTTTATCTTCAATCTCACTAATTTTGACTTCCATTGCCTCAATTCTGCTATCGCTTTCTATTCAATTGTCTAATTATGAAATTTTATTGTTAATATTCTGGATTTCTGATTGCTGATTCTCTATGCATTCTTGCAGCCTGTTAAATTTGTCATTATGCTCTTCTCTAGTTTTTTTAATTTCCTCTATTGCATGTTCTGCATTTTGATTAATTTCCTTCCTAATCTCTTCAAGAGTTCTGTATATTAATCTTTTCTATTCTGCCTCCAGTAATTCCAAGAAATTTTCTTCCTCTCAAAAATTTCTAGATTCTTTATTTTGGGAGATTTCTGAAGCGATTGTGGACTGCCTGTTTATGTGATTTGATATTGACTGTTGTCTCCGAGTTATCAATAAGTTATTATATTTATTTATTTTATGTTTGCTTACTATTTCATAGCTTCTTGTTTTGTTTTGATATGCCCAAATAGGCTGCTTGTGTGAGCTAGCCCAGTCACCAGCACCCCTGAAGCTCCAGTGTCCTGCCCCCAGGTGGCCAGAACTGCCACTAAGTGTGTGAGCCCAGGAGACTGCCCATTCCTCCTGTATGGATTCAACTCAGGTGCCTAGGTAGTCAGGCACCAAGTGTGTAGTGAAGGCTCTCACCTACAGGTCTAGACAGGCATGGGAGATGGGTGTAGGCACAGGCATCCTGCTGTAGCAGGAGGACACAGGCTGAGCAAGGCAGGGGGCCGACAGCCACACCTGACTGTCCAGGCAGAAAGTGTGTCCCTCTTTCCTAGAGTTCGTAGACGGGTGGGTTTTGCAGCCAGACTATGAGTACCCACTGCTGTTGGCTGTAAGGATTGGGGGGCACCTCTTATTCTTGGGCCCCTGTAGCAGATGGCTAGGTGGCATGGGTGGAGCCACCCATCCTCAGGACCCTGGTATGTGTAGGTGAAGACTCTGCTTAATGGGCAGAGCAGTATCATATGTTACAAACCTGCCACTTCACAGCTGAAAGAGTTGAAGTTAGAGTTCCAGTATATACCCTGTTGTACTGTGGTAATGAGGGCCTTTATTGTTGAAATGAGCCCACACAAATCTATGCAGGGGGAAAGGCACTCAAAGTCTGTGGATCCCTTATGCCTGTGCCTATGCAGAGGAGCTTTGCCTACCCTGGGTTCCTGGCTTAGGGGAGCTGGCAGATTATTTTTTCCCTGTTTGTTAATTTGTTCACTCTCCAAGCCGGGAGAATGGCTCAGGACGCCTGACGGATCTTACTTCCGTCCCCTCAGCAATTGCTAAAGCCAGTCTGAGACCCAGTGCAGAGCAGGGAGCAGGGAAGTAAATGGGAGAGAGGTTTTTTTCTAAAGGGGGGGTGTTTTTGATCTGCACGGTAGGCTGTAAGCAAGTACTTATCTTTTGCCAATCAGGGGCTGCTTCTCACTGGTTCTGGATGGCCGAGTAGACTGTCTGCTGCTGGGTCCTTCCCAGTGCAGAAAACACCTCCTGAGCACCACTACTTGCCTTCCTTACCACTCACCCTCGAGCTGATCTGGGCTGAAGGGCTCGGGCTGTCGCCGGCTCAGTTCTGGCAACTTCCCACTGCTTCCGAACCATCTCTTCCTCCCCCTGCCACTCAGTCCATTTCCTCAACATTGCCTTTGATGTTCAGAGCTCCTAGATTGTCATATCTAATCGATTCCCTTGTTTTCTTGGGTCTTTGCTGTAAGAGAGAACACCGGAAGTGTCTGACTACTCTGCCATCTTTGCCCCTCCCCTAATTAAAAGAATTTTTTTAAATTTATATTTTATTAATTTTTTTTTTATTAAATATTTTATTGTAGTTCAGGTGAAGGCTTACAGAACAAACAGTTTCTCATGTAACAGTAGTACACATGCTGTTTTATGACTTTGGTTAACAACGCCACAACATTTTAACCCTCTGAATTCTAAGCTTTTTTTTTTTTGGTGAAAATACACATAGCCAAAGATACACCATTTCAAAACTTTTTACTTACACATTTAAGTGACATTGACTATGCTCTTCCAATTGTGCTGACATTCTCGCCCAAGATGAAGGCTTACAGGACAAAATAGCCTCCCATTTAACAGTTACTACAAATGTTTCCCTATAACAGTGGTTAACAATCTCACAACACATCAACAGTATCCTTACTCAACTTGTGTTCCTTATCATCAGCTTCCTACTCCCCCTCTGCCTTCTGGCCCTTGTCACTGGACTCCTGTACCTCGTTAGTCTCATTTAGTTTTACTGGGCTGTCCACTCCCAGGCTGAACAGTGAACCTCGAAGGTAACTTCACCTCTGAGCTGAAAAGGTGTCTGGGGGCGACACTCTTGAGGTTTCTCCAGTCTCCTTTAGGCCAGTAAATCTGGTCTTTTTTTTTGGTGGTGGTGGGGGGGTAGTTAGAATTATGCTCTACATCCTTCTCCAGCTCTGTCCAGAACCCTGTATTGTGATCCTGGTCAGAGCAGTCAGCAGTGGTAGCCGGGCACCATCTAGCTGTACTGGACTCAGTCCGGTGGAGGTCTTGGTAGCTGTGGTCAATTAGTCCTTTGGACTAATCTTTTCCTTGTATCCTGTTCTCTTCATTCTCCCTTGCTCCCAAAGGGATGAGACCAGTGAAGTATCTTAGATGGCCGCTCACAGGCTTTTAAGACCCCAGACACTACTCACCAAGGTAGAATGTAGAGCATTATCTTTATACGTAGTGTCATGCCAATTGAGCTAGATGTTCCCCGAGACCATGGTCCCCAGACCCCTCCGTCAAACAACTCAGTCCCTCGGGGAGTTTGGATGTGTCCATAGGGCCTCCATGACCTTTCCCTGTGCAGGTTGTGTTAGTTTCCCTTGTACTGTGTACTGTCTCACCTCTCACCCAAGATACCACTTATCTATTGCATATTTAGTATTTTCCCCCCATCCCCTCCCATCCCTGGTAACCAACAAGGATTGTTACATTTTGCATGTGAATTTTTTCATGGGTTTTTACAATAGAGGTCTCATACAATATTTGTCCTTTTGTGATTGACTTATTTCACTCAGCATAATGTCCTCCAGTTTCATCCATGTTATGAGATGCTCCACAGATTCATTGTTGTTCTTTCTCGTTGCATAGTACTCCATTGTGTGTATGTACCATACTTTGTTTATCCATTCATCTGTTGATGGGCACCTACGTTGTTTCCATCATTTTGCTATTGTGAACAATGCTGCCATGAACATAGGTGTGCATATGTCTATTTGAGTGATGACTCTTATTTCTCTAGGATATATTCCTAGGAGTGGGATTGCTGGATCGAATGGTATGTCTATTTCTAGCTTTCTGAGGAAACGCCATATCATTTTCCAAAATGGTTGTATCATTTTGCATTCCCACCAGCAGTGTATAAGAGTTCCCATCTCCCCGCAGCCCCTCCAACATTTGTTATTTCCAATATTTTTGATTCGTGCCAGTAATGCCGGGGTGAGATGGTATCTCATTGTGGTTTTAATTTGCATTTCTCTAATGGCTAGTGAACACAAGCATTTCCTCATGTGTCTGTTGGCCATTTGAATGTCTTCTTTGGTGAAGTGTCTGTTCATTTACTTTGCCCATTTTTTGATAGGATTGTTTGTCTTTTTGTTGTAGAGGTGTTGGATTTTCTTGTAGATTATGGAGATTAGACCTTTGTCTGACTTGTACTGTCCAAAAATTTTTTCCCAGTCTGTAGGTTCTCTTTTGACTCTTTTGGTGAAATCTTTTGAAGAGCATAGGTGTTTCATTTTTAGAAGATCCCAGTTATCTAGTTTATCTGTTGGGTTTTTTGTGTTGATGTTTATGGTTTGTATCCTGTTAATGCCATGTATCAAGGCCTGAAGTGTTGGTCCTATTTTTTCTTCTATGAACTTTATAGTTTTAGGCTTTATATTCAGGTCTTTGATCCATTTTGAGGTAGTTTTTCTATATGGTGTGAGGTATGGGTCCTGTTTCATTTTTCTGCAAATGGATATCCAGTTTTGCCAGCACCATTTATTAAAAAGACTGTCTTTTCCCCATTTGATGGACTTTGGGCCCTTGTCGAGAATCAGGTGACTGTAGGTGGATGGATTTACATCTAGGTTCTCAATTCTGTTCCATTGGTCAATGTCTCTGTTGTTGTACCAGTACTAGGCTGTTTTGACTACTGTAGCTGTATAGTAGGTTCTCAAGTCCGTTAGTGTGAGTCCTCCAACTTTATTCTTCTTCTTCAGTAGTGCTTTACTTATTTGGGGCTTCTTCCCTTTCCATATAAAGTTAATAATTAGTTTTTCCATCTCTTTGAAGAATGTTGTTGGTATTTGGATCGGGATTGCATTGTATCTGTAAATTGCTTTAGGTAGAATTGCCATTTTCACAATGTTGAGTCTGCCTATCCATGAGCACGGTATGTTTTTCCATTTATGTAGATCCCTTTGGGTTTCATGCAGCAGTGTTTTGTAGTTTTCTTTGTATAGGTCTTTCACATTCCTGGTCAGATTTATTCCTAAGTATTTTATCTTTTTAGGGGCTATTTAAAATGGTATTGATTTCCTGATCTCCTTTTCATCATTCTCTTTACTGGTGTATAGGAATCCAACTGATTTTTGAATGTTTGTCTGGTATCCTGCTACTCTGCTGAATCTTTCTATTAGTTCCAGTAGATTTCTCGTGGAGTCTTTAGGGTTTTCTATGTATAGTATCATATCATCTGCAAACAGGGACAGTTTCACTTCTTCATTACCAATTTGGATGCCCTTTATTTCTTTCTCTTGCCTTATTGCTCTAGCTAGAACTTCCAGCACAGTGTTAAATAGGAGTGGTGATAAAGGGCATCCTTGTCTTGTTCCTGTTTTAAAGGGGAATGTTTTCAGCCTCTCTCCATTAAGAATGATGTTGGCTGTTGGTTTTGCATAGATGCCCTTTATTATGTTGAGAAATTTCCCTTCTATACCTATTTTATTGAGAGCTTTTATCAGGAATGGGTGTTGGACTTTGTCAAATGCCTTTTCTGCGTCAATTGAGATGATCATGTGATATTTTTCTTTCCTTTTATTTATGTGGTGAATTACGTTGATGGATTTTCTAATGCTAAACGATCCTTGCATACCTGGTATGACTCCTACTTGGTCGTGGTGTATTATTTTTTTGATATGATACTGAATTCTATTGGCTAGAATTTTGTTCAGAAGTTTTGCATCTATATTCATGAGAGATATTGGTCTGTAATTTTCTTTTTTTGTGATGTCTTTGCCTGGTTTTGGTATCAGCATTATGCTGGCTTCATAGAATGAATTTGGAAGTGTTGCTTCCACTTCTATTCTCTGAAATAGCTTGAGTAGAACTGGTACAAGCTTTTCTGTAAATGTTTTGTAGAATTCTCCAGTGAAGCCATCTAGGCCAGGGCTTTTTTTGGTTGGGAGTTTTTTTATTACCTTTTCAATCTCTTCTCCTGTTATGGGTCTGTTCAGATTTTCAATATCACTTTGTTGTAGTTTGGGTAGGCCGTGTCTTTCTAGAAATTTATCCATTTCCTCTAGGTTTTCAAATTTGTTGGAATATAGTTTTTCATCCTATTCTGTTATAATCCTTTTTATTTCGGTTGGGTCTGTTGTAATGTCCCCCATTTCATTTCTTATTTGGGTTATTTGTGCCCTCTGCTGTTTTTCTTTTGTCAGTCTGGCCAGTGCTTTGTCGATTTTGATGATTCTTTCAAAGAACCAACTTTTGGTTTTGTTGATTCTTTCTATTGTTTTTCTGTTCTCTACTTCATTTATTTCTGCTCTCATCTTTACTATCTCCTTTCTTCCAGTGGTTGTAGGCTTTTTTTGCTGTTCTTTTTCTATTTGTTTGAGTTCTGTAATTAATGTTTTGATTTTGTCCCTTTCTTGTTTTTTGTATATGTGCATCTGTTGCTATAAATTGTCCTCTGAGGACTGCCTTTGCTGTGTCCCAAAGGTTTTGGTATGATGTGTTTTCATTTTCATTTGATTCTAGGAATTTTTTAATTCCATCTCTGATTTCTTCTATTACCCATTGATCTGTAAGCAGAGTATTATTCAGTTTCCATGTGTTTGATTTTTTTTCCTTGCTCTTTCTAGTGTTAATTTCTACCTTGATGGCATTGTGGTCAGAGACGATACTGTGAATTATCTCAGCGTTTTGGATCTTGTTGAGGATCGCTCTGTGGCCTAAGATGTGGTCTATTCTGGAGAACGTTCCATGTGCATTGGAAAAGAATGTGTACTTTGCAGCGGTTGGATGGATTGTTCTATATATGTCTGTGAGGTCCAGTTGGCTGATTGTGTCCTTTAGGTCTTCTGTATCTTTGCTGAGTTTCTTTATAGTTGTTCTGTCCTTTACTGAGAGTGGTGTGTTGAAGTCTCCTACTATTATTGTGGAACTGTCAATTTCTCTTTTCAGTTCTGTTAGAGTTTTTTTTATGTATTTTGGAGCCCTGTCATTGGGTGCGTAGATATTTATTATGGTTATGTCTTAATGATGAATCGTCCCCTTAATCATTATATAGTGTCCTTCTTTGTCTTTTATGGTAGATTTTGTTTTAAAGTCTATTTTATCTGAGATTAGAATTGCCACTCCTGCTCTTTTTTGGTCGTTGTTAGCTTGATATATTTTTTTCCAACCTTTGATGTTTAATAAATTCACATCTTTGTTTCTAAGGTGTGTCTCTTGTAGACAGCATATTGATGGATCCTGTTTTCTTACCCATTCTGCTACTCTCCATCTCTTTATGGGTGCATTGAGTCCATTTACTTTCAGTGTAATTATTGATAGATGGAAGTTTGTTACTGTCATTTTGTAGTGCTTTTTTTTGTGGTGCTGAAGTTTTCTTTGTTCTTCTTACTCTCTTGTGCTGAGTTACTTTGTTTGTGGATTTTGTGTTCATTTCTTTTGTTTTTATAGGTTTTGTTTTTGCTGAGACTTTATGTTTTTCGTCTTTATTTTTATGAGTTGGTTTGTTAACTTTCTTTGTGGTTACCATGAATTTTACCCTTATCTTTATAAGTTTGAAGCCGTCTACCCTTACTTGGTATCGCCTTGCCTTCTTCTCCGTTAGAAGGTTCTATACCTATGCCGTTTGTTCCCTCTTTCATTGTTTTGGTGTTGTTGTCATCCTTTGATTGATTTCTCTGATTCCCTGTTGTATTTCTTTTGTTTTTGGATAGTCCTCAGTAGTTCATTTCCTAGAATGGTATCTGGTTCGTATGAACCTGCGTCCTAGGTCCTAGGTCCTGCCTGAGGGCTGAAGCTGTTTGTCCTCAGATCGAAGAACTCCCTTTAATAATTCTTGTAATTTTGGTTTGACTTTTGCATATTCCCTTAGTTTCTGTTTATCTGGAAATGACCTAATTTCACCATCAAATTTGAACGAGAGTTTTGCAGGATATATTATTCTTGGCTGACAATTTTTTTCTTTCAAGATTTTATATATGTCATCCCACTGCCTTCTTGCCTGCATGGTTTCTGCCGAATAATCTGAGCTTAGTCTTATTGTTTCTCCTCTGTATGTGACTTCTTGTTTTTCACGAGCTGCTCTCAGGATTCTTTGTTTGTCTTTAGTTTTGGCGAGTGTGAATATGATATGTCTTGGTGATTTTCTTTTGGGGTCTCTTCTATATGTGGTTCATTGAGTTTCTTGGATGGCCAGCTTTTCATCTTTCATGATATTGGGAAAGTTTTCTGTCAGCAGTTCCTCAATAATCCTCTCTGTGTTTTCTGTGTTCTCCCCCTGTTCTGGGATGCCAATCATTCATAAGTTTTTGCTTTTAATTGTGTCCCACATAACTCTCAGGGTCTCTTCATTTTTCTTTGTTCTTTTTTCTGAGTTTTCCTGAAACAGAGTTGTATCCAAGTGTTTGTCTTCAGTTCCACTGATCCTGTCTTCCACATTTTGAAATCTACTTCTCAGCCCTTCTATGACACCGTCCATTTCTGAAATCTTGTTGTTTATCTTTTGGATTTCTAATTGTTGTTTTTGTACAATTTTGAGTTGTGAATTTATTTTGGCATTTTGTTCCTGCATCATCTTCCTGAATTCTTCCAATTTTTTATCTGTATTTTCCATAAATTTGTCTATTTTTTCCTCATGTTTGTCAGCTTTTTGCCTCAGTTCTTGGAAAATTCTGAGTATTAGTGATTTGAGTTCCGTATCAGGTACTTCTAGTGCATTTTCTTCCACAGGAGTGTTATCTGGTGTTTTAATTTGGACACCTATTGGAGCCATCTTGTCTTGTTTTTGTAAATGTTTTGATATTGTTTGCTGTTTTCGGGGCATTCAGTAGATATTTCTCTCATTTATTGATTGTAGATTTTTTGTTTGTTTGTTTCATCCTTGTGATACAGCTGGGCAGATCTAGCTGAAGAGGAGCCACTGGGACGGGTTGTTTGTGGCACTCACCGCAGCCACCAGGATGGTCGGTAGTCAGTGCTGTGCAGGTTCCAATAGGGTGTGCCTGCACAGCTTGGTGGTGTGATGTCAAGTGCACGGTGCAGGTAGGCAGGATGCAGCAGGGAGATGGTTATGTGTGAAGCTAAGCGGTCGTTCCGTCTCCCACTAGACGCTCCGCGAGGCTGCTCTCCCGTTCTCCCATTTGCTGGTCTCCAATAGGAGTCCAAGATGGTGGATCCGCGCTGCGTTAGCTGGTAAGGAATCTCTGCATGAGTCTCTCCTCGCTCTCCGTTCTCTTTCAGTATTCTCACTCCGTTTGGTGTTTGGCTGAGTTCTTTATCTCTTCATTTGATGTGCTAGGGTTTCAGGATTGTTGATTCTCTGTTAGGCTTAGTTTTTCGGATCTTTGCTGTGGAGGGACGGCGTGGTGCTTCTGCCTAGAGCGCCATCTTGCCCCCTCAAAAATATTTTTGTCATTACACTTGATACTTTCAAGAATAAGAGCAGGTTTCAGGGTAGAGTCTTCTGGCTGAACATGTATTCGTGCAGTGTTCTTATCTGAAGTCTCCTAATTGAGGAGTAGAAACTGGTTGAATAGCCAAAGGGTTGTCTAGTTGAAGATCATCCCGTGTATATTAAGCAGTCTCAGTAACTAACCAATTTATAATTGCACAGTTCAAACTTTCAAAATAAAAATGATACCATATTACTTTTCTATAGGCTTTGTGTTCGGGCAAATTACTTTGCTGCATATAAGCTAAAGCAAGAGTTTCAGTGTCAGATTATTCAAGGAAAAACTCTAGCTCCACCACTTATGAGCTCCATGACCTTGAGAAAGTTACCTAAATTCAATTAGTCAGACTTTTCACCTGTAATGGAAATGATGCGAACATCTACCTCAGGGGGATTTTGGGAAAATTAATTGGAATACTCCATGTGAAACAGTTAACACAATGCTTGGCACATAGAAAGCACTCAATAACTGTTATAATTATTCTCCTAGCAGCTCAGTGAGGCAGTTATATTTACAATCATTACAGCTGTAGAAATTGAACAACAAAGATATAAATGGCTTGCCAATGTTTATAGAGGCAGTAAGTTTCAGATTTGGACCCTGAATCCAGGACTCTGAGCCCCAAACCCAAAATTCTTCTCATTGCCACCATTGCTTTATATGTTCTTGGTGTCGTTGGTTGCTGTCGAGTCGGCTCTGACTCATGACAACTTTATGTACAGTAGAACAAAGTGCTGCTCGATCCTGTGCCATGTTCATGGTCATTAGTATGTTTGCATCCATTGTTGTGGCTATTGTGTCAATCCATCTCATTGAGGGTTTTCCTCATTTATATTCACCCTCCACATTACCAATCATGATGTCCTTTTTTAGCGATTGGTCTTTCCTGATGATATGTCCAAAGTAAGCAGGTGGCAGTCTCACCATCCTCGCTTCTAAGGAACATTCTGGTTGTATTTATTCTAAATGGCTTTGTTCATTCTTTGATAGGATGGAGAAAAATTAGGTGGGTTAATTGAGTAGAATATGCCAGATACAATGGACTTGTTCAGAGTAAACCTGATAAAAGTCATTGATCATAAAATTTTCCTCTGTTTAAGCATAACTAACCTATAATCTTAAAGATATACACCTCAGAATTGTTTCTAAATTGTCTCCAAATTGCTCACTCAGATATACATTTGACTATCTGCATTGCTGAAAATATCAGTTAGAAGATTGCTGCATGAAAGCCAAGGGAGACAACTTCAGCTACGTGCTCTTCCTTGTGGTAAATGTTCAGATTGTCACACAATCCCTGGGGAAATGGAGCAAACAAGTTTAGAATAAACAATCTGTGTTGCAAAATGCAAACCATTACACATAAAACTAAATACTCCATTATGTATTTTTACCTATCATTCTTAGGTTTTGTAGGCCAGTTCTTTACAGTTGGAAAACATAAAACTTTTCCCACCTGGAAAACTGGAAAGAAAAGATAAGCTGCAAGAAAATTTGCCTCCCTATATTAGTTCAAAAGGTGGACTTCCCCCCTGTAATTTGCAGGCAGCCTTGAACCCCTGTACTTCTCCAGCTGCCAACATCGACTCTCATTTTAGAGACTCTTTCCCTTCCCTTCCAAAAGATTTTAAACCAAAAATTTAAGGAAAATAAAAGACATTTTCATGGGAATGCTGAATCACCAATGCTGCCCAACAGAGAACGAAAGTAAAAAAAAATTGTTCTCAGAAAGCTAGTTGCTGAGGTAGGTTCAGAACAAGTATTCTGAGATCTAGCAAACTGAAAGAATGAAGCCTAAGTGACCTACGTCAAATGGGATATTAAAGTATGTTTAATATATAAATCCAAAAGCACGACCACTAATAGAAATAGAAGCATGTCATCCTTGTTAAAAACATGAAAATCATTAGCAGATTTCATTGACTTTTCAATGACCCTATAATGAGTAATTTGAACCTTGAGAAGCAAATCAATTTTGAACAGGCATTACCACTGATAAAACTGACTTTTCTGAATATGGTTTTTAATATCTCAAGTGCATTGAAATCTCTCTATTATCTACTGCCTGTCTACTGCCTCTACATTTTATTCTCTCTCATATTTTGTGTAAAACCTAATACATTATTTTATAAAACATTTTAAATGCCAATTAATCCACAAACTGGCTAGTCTGAATTAATAAAAAAAATCTGAATTATGTATTTTTAGAATGCAGTGTTATTACTTTCCAATACAGAAAAAAAAGTCTAACTGCAAACTATAGCAACAACAACAAAATCTACACATGCAAAAATCTGTCTGAATATTCTGTGAGGCCAGATACTTAGGAACAACTAGATTCTGGTTTCCACAACTAAAAGGAAATAATATGAGATTTTTAGCCATGAGGCAAACTCATGTTTTTTGGGTTTTTTTTTTTTTTTTCCATTTGATCTCTAAGAGTGAATATATATTTAGGGAAACAACATAGTTACTTTTGATCCTGTTACCTT